>CM069307.1:18157500-20557500 GCA_035609425.1 Epinephelus awoara
CCAGCCAAAAACTGCAGTTCCTCAAAAGACTGTACAGCTAATTTCCTCATTCATGACAACTGTAATTCATGTTCACATTTTATTAAGGCTTCAAACTATGCAGAATTAAAGGCATGGCCACATTGAGTGACAGGCTATTTCAGGCTCTCAGTCCGATCCAGCCCTTGAGGCTTCAAAACAGGAGTCCAAAAACAGGTGGCGTCCTGGTGGCTATATGTGCATTATCTTTATACATTCAAACCCTGACATCGTCATTCACACCCCAATCACCAGATGCTTTAGGGAACTTTGAAGTACTTCCATAATCTGCACTGAAAATTGCTAATGAATCTAACATTAGCAAACCAAAACACTTGTTTATTAACATACCAGTAGGGGACAGGAATGCCTCAGTGCTTCTGTGTGGCTCATGTGTAATCCATCGACGTGGAATTATCTGACTGAGATACAGTCTTTGTATCATCTGACTCACATTTCTAATCAGACATTCTTGCAGTCTATTTGGCTTCTCATTCTGTCTTTCTGTCTAACCATCCATGTGCTCACTCTTCTGTGCTTTCTGTACGGCCCAGACTCCAGTAAGATTTAGTATATTCAAACTAAAAAAAGAGACAGTGATAGCCATGTCGTGGTTACTATCCGTCAGCACCTTCACTCTCCTATTCAGTATCCAGTTTAGAGAAGGAGAGAGGGAAAGCATTCATGTGCATGTGAGAGTGAGTAACAGTGTTGCTGATGTCATGGTTACTAACAGGATGACTGTGTTTCCATCTAGCCCATCTGTCACTGGGAGACTACTACAGTGTGTGTGTGTGTGTGTGTGTGTGTGTGTATTGTGTGAGAGGAGGGTGCTGTCGGGAAGGAGAAGGAGGGAGACTTAGAGAGTTCGAATCTGCTTAAGATTCAAGACAGATCTGACTTGAAAGAAATATAACAAAACAGTCCTATCTAGCATCTGTTCTCATGCTCATCTGCTGTGGAATAAAGACACTGAGGGACTAATTCACAGCGCAATTACTGTTATTCCACAGACCATTGAGATGTAACATGAAATTATCTCACTTCTACTTTTATACCCAAGAGGACAATGGTCTTTATTTCAAGAATAAGCATCGTGATGTATAAGCCTTAAAGGTATACTATGCAGAAAACAAACAAACAAAAGAATGTATAGACTATATAGAAGTAATCTCTGTCAATCATTAAGACTCTGGGTATAACAATATACGTATTTGTATTGAAACATTCTGCATGAGGCTTTTGGTTTGGTACGCATTACAAACCGAACGATTCTTTGAACTAATCTCATTACATTTGCAAAGTAAAATATACAGTTTCAATTGTGTGAAACATAATGTTCTCAGTGCCACTGCACTCAACAAGGCAGCCCACACGGGCAATGTAACCAGTGAGGCACGTTGGGAGGCACACTACACCAAGCCAGCTCTTTGCAATATGGTTAGAAACACCATCATCACACCAGAAAGAGAAAATCCTCAGATAACCTACAAGGATAACGAACAATGGTATGTTGCATCTCGTGTCAGTAGGTGACATGATCAGGGGAAATACTTCAGACATGTCAACTCAGTTACGTCATCTTCACCCCTTTGTGTCAATCAGTGAAACTAGACGAAAACAAGGAGCAACACAAGCTTCAAACTAACCTTACCACCGCAGCTTTTAGGCAGCCATTCCTAATTGATTCAAACAGGGTAGAAATATCACTTTAGCAATTGGTTACATTACATTTATAGCTGCAGATAGGAGACCTGAGTCTGTAGTGGAAAACATAGCTTTTACGAACATACTTAAGCGACTGAGTGACTTTACGATATTCCTTCACAAACCCTTTTCAGCCAGGGCAAAATTCCTGCTTTGTACAAAAAAAAAACCCAAAGCCCAATTTATTGAACTCGATCCTAACATATCGGTACTTTCAGAACTATGTTTCATTTTGAAAATTGACCATAGCATGAATAGGGAAAAAGGAATCAGTTACTCTCTTCTGCGTCGTACCTATTTGCATTTCAAGAGTAATACTGTCTGTGCAAACAACGTTAACACATCTAGTGCATGAACACTTTGCTTCTCCGCTGCTTTTGTGTTGTCTGCACTCAAACAACTTACTTCAGACCCAGCATCTTCTTAGTTTTACTTTCACCCATGTTGGCAGTAGGAGGACGTTAAGCTCACCTCCCAGCCGTCCAGTTTACTTACTCTCAGTTTTACTATGAATAGAGCCGCGTGCACATCTGCGTGACCGTAGCTGTCCGCGGACGTTCAATGTGGAAATTATGTCTGAGCCTGACTAGTTTAATCAGACACATAACAGCAGTGATGTTAATGAAAGAGGAAAAACACAAGAAAAAGAATTTGGGGCTGCAGCCAAAACCAGGGAGAATTAGAGAAATGCCTCAGTATCCAGACCTCTGACACAGAGAGGCTCAGACGAGGAATATCCAGGTGTATAGTAGCCTTGTGAAATGAATGTTTTGGCAAATATTGATATTCAATACTGATTAATGTTACATTTTCAAACTGTAATTAGTCATCATTAGCTTACTTACTTGGATTGATTATTCATCGTTTGCATCATGGTGTACCGCTTTGCCTAACATAAAAGAACTGCCACTTTTCCTATAGGTATCAATTTTTCGGCAATTCTGGCCCTGCTCAAAACCAAATTTTGTGGTATTGCCCACCTCTATTTCATGAGGTGCTGTTTTTGTTTAATATACTGCAAAGAAGACACCCCAGAAGATGTGTCACTCACATATAGCTCCATCGTTGACCAAAGTCAAAAAGATCATACTTACATACATATTAATGTTAGTTTTCATAAGAAAAACACAAATTCAGTAAGGCGAATCACCAAGCAACAGTGAATCTGGCTTTGGCCTTTACTTTGACTGCTGAGCGTGTTTACAAACAGTAACTGACAATCCTGCAGAGTAAGTACACCTTAAGGAAAAGAACAATGTATACTGGTGACTTTTGTTACACACAGGAGGATGTTTCTTTCAGTGATAATAGCTGTAATAGCTATGCAGTAATGTATAGCATATGCACCACCCACTAACCACTGTTTGCTACAATGGTTACCACCATGTGCGCTGTTTAAAATGTTTATGCAAAGCTTTAAAATGCTTTATTAATGTCAACGAGAGGTTAAAATCAGGATAAAAATATGAAGCCTATCATCCAAATTGCTAATGGAAACCAGTAAACTGCTGACTGGCTCCATGTTTTTCAACTGTGAGCTGCTTTTATTTGATTTGTATTATTGCAAATTGCATATTTAGGGATTTCAGAATTATTTGTTGGACCGAACTAGCAATTTCAAGTGCTTGGGCTTTGGGAACTTGTGATTAGCCACAATTTTCTGACACTCGAGAGTAAAGCATGAATTCATTCACCAACAAATGTGGTGATAATGAAGGTAATCGTTCGTTGCAGGCCTGTTTCTCAGTGAGCCAAACTGTGCCGTTAGACTGAACCACCTCCCCGGTCAGTTGGCATAGTAACTGTAAAGGCCCACATAGCCTTGTTTTATAGGAAATGCCTCCACTGTTGCATCTTTGATTAACTGGACTGCTTCATTGAAAGGCCTGTATCTACTGTGTGAAAGCAGCGTCCATATCTTAGTGATTTAGTTTCACAAGCTTGAGAAGTCTTTGTGCAGATTGTCCTTACCTCTCTTGATAGTGTTTCTACCCTCTGTTTCAAAATCAATTCCCTCTCTGTGTAGTTCCTTCCTCTTGAATCATGTCTTTATCACACATAAAAAAAATAAATATAAATTCTAACGTTTCCTAAGCACAGACAAAATGTGAAGAGAGGTAAAGACATCCCTTCCAGCAATATAATGACGCATTCTTAACTTGATACACGTCCTTGGATGAATACAGCATTGACATTGGTCGATAAACAAATGCAAGGAATGTGAATAGCACTATTTTCCCCACCCGTGTCATCAAGTGCCATTCAAGGCCATTTCAGTGCCAAATTGAATGAAACTAAAGTTACTGCTTTAACGCTAAAAGGGGAAGCTATTAGGAAAAACAAATTTGGTCCCAATTTAAACAGTTTGATTGCCTTTCACTGCTAACACTCTTTAGTTCATCATTTCCTTATCTGCATCCAGATAAGCTCTTTGAGGTCTCTACCCCCTCCATCATGCATACATGCATTTCAATTGGGTTTTTTGTATCTGTGAAATAAAACTAAACTTGAGGACACTCGCAGTGAAACAGCCTCAGCCTGGGTCATTTGGTTGCCCGGGTCGTTAGGTTTAAATGCAGGAGGGTGATTTGTATGGAAGCTGTTAATTTTCTCCTCACACTCTCCCTCTCTCCCTTTGAGCTACAAGCCTATTGAGATGTCTGAGTGACCTATAGACCCCTCGCGCACCCGCCCACCCACACACACATGCACACACATACAAAACAAACCCGAAACACTGAGAGAGAGAAGTATGTCCAGAGACTTCTCCAGCCGTAATGTCCTCATCTCTAGCCTCTTTCACACATTCCCTTTCCATGCCTCTATCCATCGAGCTGGCAAACTACTCAGAAAGCGCAACAAAACTGTATGAACAGAAACTGCTTTGTCATACTGTGATCTCAGGTGTATCTTCAGATGTTGCATGTGTACCACAGGCAGCCCCACAGCACTTAAAGTGAAGTGACCTGAGGAGTGCATGTGTGTGTGTGTGTCCGCCCGCATGTTGGTGGCCTCAGCATTGATCCCCCTCTAAGCCTTGGTCATTGCTTGTGGCCTGAAGGTGAGGTGACAGGGGAGTAAAGAGGCTTTCATCAGATTACAGCTCATTCTCTGTCTTTCACCGTCTCTCTTTCCAGCATCATTTATCTCACTGCTGCTTTCAACTACTTTGCTCTTTCTCTCTCTCTCTTTTCTCCCCCTGCTGAACACTAGACCTACTTTAAGCCACAGCGTTAAATTTGTCTTCAATCCCACATGGATTCATTTGTCTCTTTCCAAATGTCCCTCATGAGCTGATGGTGACTGCTCAGAACTATTCGACTGAACATCAAAATGAACAGTCCAAATGGAGGAAATGAACAACTTTTATAGAAATGTCTTTTTTACAGGTTTTTACCTGTATACACGATTTTTCATGCTGGTAACTGAGGTAAATTTATCTGACGCACAGATGAATACATAATGTTACTAACAGCGTGAACAGATTTGCCATTTCTTTCAAAACCATTATGCCTCCATTTTCAACATAATTATCTTTACTCTGCTTGAGTATGTTGTTTCTGCTTTCAGCAAACAGTAAAAGAAAGCCAAAATGTTCCTCTTACTTTTTTTCTCTGATGGTATGACTGCCCTGTATGCAAATACACTGAAATGTAAAGCTGTTGACCAACAATGTGCAGCAGTAACACAAACACATGAGGTATGTTCAAATGTACAAATACTCAAAATGTAAAATTAACGAATATAGAGAAAATATTACACAAGCAAAGCCACTGTCATACCCATTTTCCACCGACATGGAACAAGTTCCGTTCCAGTTCCCGCACCCAATTGTGAAACGTTCCGAGCATTAAGACCCAAAATGACTTGTTTTGGAACCCGAAAAGCTGTTTTTTCTGCGGTGGGTGTGTCATGTTCTACAGTTTGAAAAGAGAGGATAGAGAAGGCAAGAATGGAGAAACAAAGTGAGAAATCATCAGAAAAAAGAGTGCCCAATGGTCTCATCAATAGTCGGTCCATGCTTGTTTTTTTTGCTTTGTTTTTTGGATAAAAACAAACAAAAATCTCACGTTATCAATCTGCCATTTTGATATTGTTTACAACGTTTCTACTCAAAAATGGTGGAAACCAGACTGGTGTGCTGGGGTTACCAGAACCAGAGTTCAGCCAGGAACACTTTAGTCAAAGAAAACTTAATTTCCATTTGCAGCATTATATTTGCTAAAATTGCTCTGTTCTGGAGCCTCTCTGTCTATCCTAGGCCTACACAGAAAGCCTCTTCCACGCACCTACATGGAAAGCCTTAAGGCAGAGAGAGCACACCTCTCTGCCCTTCCACGTGCAAATGAGAAAAGCCTGAGGAAGAGAGAGCAAACCTCCCTGCCCTTCCATGTGCCTACATGGAAAGCCTGATGAGGGAGAGCAGGGAGAGGAGCAACAAAGATCTCCTGGGAAAAGAACAGAGTAGCATCAATGACAAACAGAAATGACATTGATAAGTCAGACACAGCACGAAAAGGAGGATCTGGGGTGGAGGTGGGTTGCAAAGGGGCTTGCAGAGGAAGCAGCAACAGTAGGCAGGCCAGAGCAGTTTAAATAGGATGCCCTGAGTGTAGGATTTAGCAGGATGTATTGGCAAAAATGGAACATAAAATTCATAACTTTGTTTTCAATAGTTTATGATCATCTGAAATTAAGAAATTTATTTTAGTTACCTTAGGATGAGCTATATATATTATTACTATATTTACATATGGAGTTGGTGCTATTCCACAGAGTCCACCATGTTGTTTTTACAGTGGCCCAGAATGGACAAACTAAACACCGGCTCTAGATAGGGCTGTTCACATTTTCATGTTGCCCACTATATTTTTCTCTTAGCACATGGGAGAAGTTTCAGCTAGTTGCAATGTTGCAACCTCACTGCTAGATGTCACTAAAACCCACATGCTAGACTTTAGTGTATCTGGACAAAGAGCTTATCTTAAAAACTACTGTTGAGTAGTTTTATATACTATATAAAACTCAATTATATATGTGCATTATAGGTTTTTAAAATGACAATCTGCAAAGTAGCCTAGTAATAACAGCTTTTAAATAAATGTATCAGACCAAAGAGGGCAACATTTACCACAAAAATGAAGGGCAGTAGAGGTGTAAAGTAAAAAAACAAAAAAACAAAAACAAAAACGCAATACTCAAGTAGTACATATAACTATAAATTGTACCAAAGTGCAGGACTTGTGTAAACGTAGTTGGTTCCCTTCCACTAGTGGCAAACACACAGTACATTTTGTCAGTGATGGTGTGAAAACAGGACAAGAGGCTGTGACACATACAGGAACACACAGTTCCTTCAGAATATAAATCCTTTCCTTTATCTTTCAGTGTTTTCTGTTAGCCATGTCGCTCACAGCTCTGTCTCTCAGTAGACCCGTCCTGAATTACTGCACTCATTTGTTGCTCTGTTGGCTCAGTTTGCTCTATTTATTTGTTGATATCTGCTTGTGTTGGATCACACGGCCACATCCACACAGTATCAGTATGCATCACAAATGAAGAATGTCCACTGACCGCATCAATTCCTTGAACAGACATAAGTTAAATATCAGTTTTCGTGAAGATGAGCCAATATATCCTATTTCAAAAAGTACAATTCCTGACGCTTTTGCAGTCACGCATGTTGTACTCACAATGCATACTTGAAGTTCCGCCCACATTTTTCTGATATTGTTTGGGTCTGCTACATAAACGCCGGCGGATGAAGCAGATGTGTCTGCTGCTTAGACGCTACAGAGAGACTCTTTCAGCTGCAAACCAACATGACAGCAAAGCACATACACACGCACTTGCCACATTGCCAGAGGGCTCTTACATGCTGTGAATCAGATCTGGTTGAAACTAGTGGCTCCAAACCTGACGCTGTCCTCGCTGCACTGACCGCGTTCTGACCACTGCACATTTAGCGTATAGAATGCTCAAATCCTTAAATAAAAGTCCAGACAGCATATTGATGAGCTGCACGACACACAGCAATATGTCTGGCCGGTACTATGAACCACTGTGTGCGTGTGGTGTGTGTGCACGTGAATACGCCAGTGGGAAGGACAGCAGTGGTGTGTATTAATGGGATTAGGATCGACTTTACCCTTTCTCTTTCTCTCATCCTTTCGCTTTAAACTCTCCCACAGCCCATCTTTTCCTTCACCCTGTCCATTCGTCTCTTAGTCTAGTATATTAATTCTTTTGTTTTGCTTGTTTTTGTATTCATCTCAGTCCCCACTTTCCATAAGTCATAACCCTGCCCCTTCTATTTCCTCCTTCCCTCTGTCTTTTCACTTCACTCTTGTATCTATTGCTCTAATAACTCCCATTTTCACTCACAGTCCTTCCTCACTCACTTCTTCGTCCACCCACTTTAAACTCCCATCCATCTTTCTCTTTAATATCTAACAAAAACACTGAGGCCTGTTGCAGACTAGCTCTGTCAGACAGTGAAGCCCCTGTAGACGTTTTGTGCTCGGTCTTGAGTCTTTTTGGCTTATATTCACTGTACTTACATAACCTGTCATCAAAGCACTGCAGAGTGCGTAGCAACACAGGCAATCCATGAATTGTATGAATGAATGAACGGTAGTCTCCCTGCTATCCATCTGTACCTCTTCACTGACGATCTATGAAAGCGTCTCTACCTTCGATCTATCTTAAAACTGATTAAAATGCGGCACAGCAAGGCCATTTTCTTTTACAATTACTTGAAATAATGCTTGTGAGGTTGAAAGCTTTCCTTTCCACCCCCTTTAAATGCAGTGAAAAAGTGTTTTGGATCTATTTGCTCAAATAAAAATATGAAGATATTGTTTTAATGGCTGTTCGAATCCTCAGGAACCCTAACCCTGACCAGATTTGCTACACTTTTGTCAGCTATGGAGGAAGGTAAAATGCTATAAAAGAGACAGAATTTGTAACTTCCTGCCAGACTTCTCATCAACTCTGAGCATGCCACTTTGGCTGAGTTGGAGGACTGCTTGGCTCTTACATAACTATCACCAAAGCACCATATGGGGGGTCCTATTCAAACTTGGCTTTTTAAAGGTGTGGGACTGAATCCCAGTATATGTTATCACAAATCTATCCTCTCACTGTCCTCATTAGCTCATTATCTTGTCTCAAACATGGACCTACCCAATCATTACATGACACTGAGATCAAAATGTGATATCAAGAGCTCTCATTAGTCAAACACTGACAGCACAGTGAGGGAGAATCACACCTGTCAACCAGAGTAATGACAGTGTTCATAACATCGGGGCCTATTACAAGAATGGGGGTCTGACTGGAAAATTGCCTGCTGGAACATTTGGACATCATCGGAAATTAAAGTAAATGTTAAACACTTCCATTTTGCTCATTACCTCCTGTAACAGTGCCCTGTTTGCTGACCCTCGACTACTCGAATAAAGCAGTGCTGTTGCCAGCAGTAGCTCGCTTTGTGCGCAAATGTAAATATGTGCCTGAAAAACATCATGTCTGTAGCCTAAGCCATGTAATATCTGATAAATGTTGGCAAGAAAATAGCTGGAGTGCTTTGTTATTTGCCGCACAGGTTATTTGAGCTATTCATTTCCCCCAAAACCGAGACCACAGCTTCAAAGTTGAGCCCAGGAAATGAACCACAAACTGAAAGAGAGCCTTATTAAAAGATTTAATAGCGCTACAAAGTAAGAAACTCTGCGGGTTAACACTAGTGCACTCTCAAGCGCATCACCCCGGTCGAACAAAAGCACACAGTAACAGGCTGCACAGTGGTTTCCTAGCACTATTATACGCTCCATCTTATTCATGCTTCCTTCCCATGGCATCTTTTCCTCTGCATCCTCTATTCAAACACTGCACAGCCTTCAAATCCATCATTTTATTTCAAGAGATCTTCAGCTCAGGAATGCCATTTTACCTTTTATAAGAGACTGCGCTTGAATATTTCCATACTTAGAAAAGGTCAGAATGTTCCTTATTATGTGCCAAAGAGTATAATCTGGCTCTATTTTATGCTCCCTGCATTTCTCGCTTTTGTATTTCATTCACTGTTACATTTCTCACCTTTTCCTGTCTTATTAAAGCAGGTATGTAACAAGTCTTTCTTCCTCCTCACGGACAGCTGTGCACATATGCCCTCACAAGCAGCACCAAACACATATACACACACACACACACACACACATCATTAGCACCAAAAACCATAGAGCAGACAACTTCACTGTTTTCCGTGTGTGGCAGATGTTTTAGTTTTGATCCATTTACGACTAATATAATGTTAAACTGCACATGTGGGGGAGAAAACAGACAAGTTCAAGCTGTGCCATTTTCCAGAACAGATCTAGTGTGTGGTACAAAGACAACATTTGCATGTTTGACAAAGGAAATAAAAGGGGAAAAAAATGCTTGCACACTTAGTTCAGCTCAGCGGGCTTGCTGCCTATAATTACTTCTTCTTTGCTACAGCAAACTACTAATTATGAAGATGTTTCATGTGCTATTACTGTACCCCGAAGAAGAAGAGAGGAGGTGGAGAGAGGATCCAAGGAGAAAGAGAATGTTTGCCCTTTTTCTCTGTCAATGTTTTGTTTTGGAATAAAGTCCCATCAGATTGCATGTCAATAGATAGATAGATAGATAGATAGATAGATAGATAGGGGATGGGATGTGGGTGCACGTGACTTTCTGCGAGTGCAAATCAATTTTGGCTCCCAGTGTTTACACGCTGTCCAACCCAATTATGCACACGGGTATCAAATTCAGAGTTTTAGTCTTTTCAATTATTAATTCCCTCACATCATGAAGGATTCATCTGGCTGTCAGTGATATGCGAATCGTTGAGAGGGTCTGGAAGTGCTGGAGCACCAAAACGCTCCGTTGGGCAACGGTTTGAAAACAATAGAGGGAAAACAATAGCAGAGCAGCGGAGATACTCAGTCCTCCATGTGTCTCATTCTCAAAGGCAATTACAGTGACGGGCACACGGCTGTGGGCTACATAATTATCTCTCGGTTACCGGTTTAACACGAGGAAATGTGTTTGGGTGGAGATAACAGGACAAAACGTCACACTTTGGTGTGTTATGTGTGGCACGCGACACTCAATTCAATAAAAAGCTACGTGCTAATGCTAAAATAACAAAACAGTAAATGTGACGTGGACAAAGGAAACTCACTCACCTCAAAAATGCAACATATTAGCGTGTGTTTCCTTTGTCATCCCCGGGTCCAGAAGAGACAACAGATTTACAGAAGGAGAAGAAGAAGGAGGAGAAGAAGAAGAAGAAGAAGAAGACACTCTCTACTTGTCTCAGCTTGAAAAACCCATCTCAGTGAAGCGGGCTCTGTCCGACAACAACAAAAAAGAGAAGAGGAAAAAGACAAAAAGCAACTCCAGAAAAGCCCGAAGCGAAGATGAAACAATGCTCAACTCCTCTGGCTTCAAATCCTCACTCACTGCTTTGCCTCTCGGTGTCCACAGACAGTCACCAGCGCCGTTGTTAGCCGGTACCTCATGTAATATTGAACGCCGATAATGGACCAGTGCGACGGGAAATGGAAACGCTGCCTTGCGGTTTTTTTTAATTCCGTATTTACATCATGCTTTTCCTATTATATCCCCCCCTCCTCCTAAACGAGCGGTGTATGCGCTTCCCTTTGTGCTCGCTGTCTCGCTCGCTGTGGGTAACGGGTTAAACCATTCCCGCAGCAGGAGAGGGGGGTGCGGAGGAGCTATTCATGTGGATACATGGGGACGAATGGGCTTGGTGACTCGTGGCCAAATGTTGTTATTGTCGGGGATAAAGAGACGGGGAGGAAGAGATGAGGGGGGAAAGGGAAGGAGAGAGGGAGAAAGTGAGGGGGGGGGGGGGGGGGGGGGGTGTAGGGATGCAAAGGTGGCTTCACCAAAGCTGTTGCAAATGTGAGAAGTGGTTAAAAGAATATTGTGAACAAAGCAGCATGGTTTATTTGACATCCATTCTTATTCTGGTAGATTATAATCACACCCTGAAGCATTTTACTCCTCACATGCAAGTAGGATTTCTGCTAAGCACCCTGTCGTGCTAGATTATGCAACAGATATATAATTACATCTGTGTAACTGTAGGGAGGAAAGGGCATAAGCACCAGCCTCGGTCATTAGAGAGCTTTTCTTTTCTTGTCCTGCAGCCTGTGACTTCCCTCAGCACCAGCACAGTGTTAGTTCAGGACCCTGGAGAGCTCCCAGCCTGCACCAGCCACCTGTGTCAATAAAGAGCTGTTGTTCATTACCATCACCAATTATCACATTTATTTTAGGAATAACGCATGTGTTGTAATGCACCAGAAGCAGAAAAATCAACGAGTATAGCCAACTAGTTACCAGCTCTGTGAATTCACTAATAGCATCAGTCAGAACAGGCTGATCTGTGAGATGCTGGCAGCCTCCCCCTCTATATGTCTGCAGAGCATCAGTCCCTCCTCAGACGTTCACAAAAACAGCCAATTTTTTTTTTTTTTTTGAAGTGAAAAAACTTAATCACAGCTCTGTACATGCTGTTCATATGTGATTATGATATGAGCCAATGGCGCCATCTGCTGGAGACATTATTATAGCGAAACACAGTTGGAACCAGATAAAACCTGTTGTAGTGTAGTGGTGAATAATATCTTGAGAGCTGCTGAGCATCCCGGAAGAGACACATTATCAGGGCCTCTCCATCATACACACATTTTCCAAACAATGCCTCATTTTAATGTTGTTTTGATTTGGTATATTTTGGTTTTATATATTTCCAAATCAAGGTACACTATATACAGATGCATTCCACGTTTAAAACTTGAAACAGGAGGGTCTTTGTTAGTGTCTAGAAAGTGTTTATTCCTGGAGTCACTGCTGAGCTGCTCTTCACTGATTGGCTGCTCTTGCATGTATGCTTCATGTCACTTAATGTGTTATGTAACCATATAAAACCAGATTGACTGATGGCTCTTTGAAGATTTACACCATGCATGCTTGGAAGCAGGCCTGGCTCTTTCTTGCCATTATCTGATTGTGAATGTTTATTAACCGTGGATATGAGACAGTGATGATTTTAAGGCTTGACCACATGATCATGGGGTCTGAGGGACATTTAAGGTGAAAATATAGATTTCAAAGAGCAGAATTTTATTCAAAAGCAGCACATTATGTTCATAAATATCGCAGCTTTACCAGTTGATTTATAGTCTCCTATTACAGACCTCCGTGTGGACGCGCAGCAGCATCTGTGCCTTTAAGAGCATCTCTGACAGCATCCTCCTCTGTCACGGACGCGCACACAGCAGCTCAACATTTGAGAATACAGCTTAGCCTTCTGCACACACACACACACATCCTCCGAAAGATACATCCATACATCACATTATTACATTTATCGCCATTATTTCTCCACTGGACATTGATGCATTTGCCTCAACGGTCGCCGTAGCGGTCCATCCGATCGTTATTGCTCTTGTTTCCTTCCTCCCCGCATCCAGAGACTGATCTACGCTACAAGATGGCTGAGTTGAATTTGGGGAAGGGGCTGACCGCAGGGAAAGTGGCCAGCAACGTTCAGAAGAAGCTCACGAGAGCCCAAGAGAAGGTAAGAGGTGCTCACTATCGTGGTAATGTGTGGTGGGAATTATTATGCGGGCCTGCAAGCCGCGAGGCAGCAGTGCCGCATCCTCCACCAAGGCGCAGTGTCGCATCACGACATCATAATAATACGGGCAGGGATGCTGAATTTGGGGATGGGGATGTCCACTTTAAACACATCGTTCATGCAGTCAATGTCACGCAGCGGGCACGTGCGTATTGCAGTGACATATACTGTACGCCAACTCATAATTTGGCCCCTGACTGATGTGTTCCTGGCATTTTAAATCACTATCTGTGCGTCTCAGTGAGTGTGTGTCACACAAATAGTGACAGCAGAAACACCCTCATACATCCTGATAGCACTATGATGATAATTATTACTCATGCTGCAATATGTGTATAGGTGGTAGATATGAGGCCTAGTCTATGCGTTCATGCACCTGCGCGTTGTGCTCTGAATAAATGGCAGGGGGCGCTATTTGACTATCATAATGCATCATGAGCTGTGGGGTTAAAGAGGGAGACAGGCAGAGAGGAAACTGATAGTGTTGCCCCTGTAAAGCTGGTGTGCATTATGTGTGAATGTCACTGTATTGGCAACGTGTATGTGAGTTTATATGGAAATAATGTGTATAGTGCATGCATTTATTCATGCATGATGTGACTTATCCATGTTATTTATTGAATTAAACAGTGTTTGATGTGTTTAATGCAAAGAAATCATAATTAATCTTGGATAAAGTGAGCAATCAAGACAAGAAAACAGGTGGATGTTCTCACGTGCTGTGTCTTTAGGAAACGTCTCCCTCCATCTCTCTTGTGACTGTAGCCTACTGAATCAATTGCAAATTTCACCTTTGGTATGGCTACTAATGTTTCACCGTGTTTGACTGACAGGTTCTTCAGAAGCTTGGCAAAGCCGACGAGACCAAAGATGTTGCGTTTGAGGAGGGAGTGATCAACTTCAACAAACAATATGTGAGTACAGCCCAGTGAGAGACACTATGTTGTATGGCACAATCATATTTCTAATTTGCCCATTTGCCCTAATTTACTTTTTAGTCACATCTGCCTCCCGCATATAGGAACTGAACTTTGCTTTAACTCTAACAGGTTTGCATTTGAGTCTGAAACATGTACTGGCTCCACAGGCTGTGAGCGTGCTGGGTTTGTTTTGTGTTCTAACTTCTAAGCCCCATGTTTTTGTGTTTCACCCCCAGGCTGAAGGCAGCAAACTGCAAAGGGACCTCAGGGCATACCTGGAGGCAGTGAAAGGTAAACCACACACAACGCTGCATCAAAATCACACTTGTAGCAAGCTGTACATGTAGACACACAGTGGTGTATGTACAAATACACACCATGATGTGCTGTTTTCCACTAACGTAGAATATGTGTGTTTGTCCTCAGCCATGCACGAGTCCTCCAAGAACGTGCAGGCATGTTTGAATGACATGTATGAGCCGGACTGGTACGGCAAGAACGAAGTGGATTCCATTGTGGAGGTCAGAGACACTTTTCATCAGTGTGAGATTACCTGCATGTGTAAGAGTGTAGGGACAAGCTGGTTTCTATATAGAGGTCAGAGCCACTATATAGTGTATTAGTTGATTAAGTGTGTGTGTGTGTGTGTGTGTGTGTGTGTGTGTGTGTGTGTGTGTGTGTGTGTGTGTGTGTGTTTGGCTCCTGATTCGCAGTAGCTATTATTCCTATAGTTTGTACAGCTGTGTGTGAGAGTATCCTCTTGGCAGAACTGGCAAAATTCTACATTAATGTTTCTTGTGAGAGATGTTGAGTAGCTCTTTAGAGTTTGCTCCGACTTCATTAGGTGCATTACTCTTGAAATTACTTTTGGATTAATGGTTCGTATGTGACAAAACAACTTGAAGCTAGCTGCGAGAAAATACCGCAATCAGTTAAAAGGGTTTTACTTTATTCTTAATCTAAATTCAAGACCACGAGCCAAGACGGAGCAAAAGAGCTGCTGGAATTAACTTTAAAGTGGTGGAGACATACAAGCAGGATGCATAGTATTGTAACAAAACAAGTGCTGCAAGCAATTTGTCTTATTTATCTCTGATTGTGTGCTGTTATGTCCATTCATGCTGCAGGACTGCGATGTGCTGTGGACTGACTACCACCAAAAACTGGTCGATCATGCTCTCATCTCCATGGATACTTACCTGGGGCAATTCCCAGATATCAAGGTAAGCTGTGTGGTCATAGGGATGCAGAGAATGAAAACTCAGTTCTTCCTTGCACGTGGAGACACTGAATGACACTCGTTTCTTGTTTCAGGCACGTATAGCTAAGAGGGACAGGAAGCTGGTGGATTACGACAGTGCCAGGCACAACTATGCCACCACGCACAAGACCAAGAAAAAGGACGGGGGCATTAAAATTACCAAGGTAAACTGATTCCAAATATACTGATACAGAAATCAGTGACACTGATAATGATGACATGTACATGGAAATAAATATTATGTTTTATTTGTTGTATTCTCGCTCTCTCCTCCAGCCCTCCTCTTTGTTGGAGAGAGCCACTCCAGGCTGGGCTCAGGGTATCTTGTCTGCACACAATGTTGCCCAGAGCAGTCTGTCCAGGAGCCAGGTACACAATAATCTTATTGCACCTCCTACATAAACTGTTGACTGTCAAACACAGCTGCTGAAGACACATGGAGGTCCTCGGTTTGAACTTGTTGCTTTTCATCGCTCTCTTTATCCTGTCGATTGGGCTGTTTGCGGGACACTGAATGGCCGTTATCAGGGGTGATAAGTGTCACAGATATGGGTTGGTAGGAGCCTGACACACCTATTTTGAAGCTGAGAAGGCCATTATCAGACCATGAAATGAGAATTTCCACGAGAAAGGGCTTTCATGGGACTTTCTCCAATGTGCAAGAAACTCTGCACATAGACATCCGGAGGGAGCTCGGAGAACAGCCGCTGCTCATTTGCGTCGAAAGGGGTCAGTTGAGGTGGTTCGGGCATCTAAATAGGATTTCTCATTGATGCCTCCCGCTAGAGGTGTTCCAGGCACGTCCAACAGGCCCCGGGGCAGACCCAGAATAAGCCACAGGGACTACATATGTCATCTGGCCGGGGAATGCCTTGGGGTTCCCCAGGAGGAGCTGGAAAGAAGGATGTCTGGGGTGCTTTGCTTGGCCTGCTGCGCCCTTTTCCAGCCCCAGATAAGTGGACTAAAATGGATAGATGGATGGATGGGTGAAACAGAGCTTTCACCCAGGAGTCCCATGTGAAAGCAATATTTATACCAAACCTTAATCTTTTTCTAAACCTAACCACGTAGGTTTGGCAATGGACCCCAAGGGAAGTTAAAGTTACACCTAAAGAACTGGTGACAGACATTTAATGGGCTGATAACGGACTTCTGAACCTACCAGTAGGTGTGGCAGGCCCACACTGACCCATATCTATGAGGCTTATAACCACAGGTAACCATTTAATGGGCTGAAAACATTCCGATCTAGTGCTTTTCCCACACATGTTCTCTGTCACTTGCTACGAATATCTAACAAAAGCAAAATGAAAATGACAACAACTGTAGACAAACCACGCTGAAGCTTAATCATAAGTGTCAGGCGATGTTACACATGTAAACAGGACACCAAACTGACAACATGCTGCAAAAGCATTGTGCCAATGCAATGTGTGTGTGTTTCTGTGCACGTATGTGTGTTTCAGGCTGAGGAAGAGTTGGAGAGAGCCCAGAAGGTGTTTGAGGAGATTAATATTGACTTGCAAGAGGAATTGCCTTCACTCTGGAACAGGTGTGTATGTGTGTGTCGGTGTCTGCGGAAACTGATTTTCCTGTTGACGGATGGGTGCTGTAATTAGGTTTCACTTACATCTGTGCTACATTTACCCGTACAGGATGTTAAATTAAGTCAAGCCAGCAATGCAGTCAATAGTGTCTCTATGTCTCTCTTTCTTCTCTGCCCTTTGTAGTCGTGTTGGGTTTTATGTCAGCACCTTCCAGAGTTTGGCTGGGTTTGAGGAGAAGTTTCACAAGGAAATCAGCCGGGTGAGTTTCATTTATAGACCTCCATTAATGCTGAATTTAGATGAGGATCAGGCGAACCTAATCGACGTGGTGTATCAGATAGCAGTCAATGGAAAATATTGACAGTGCCAGTTTTAACTCCATCAGGAATCTAATCTAAAAAAGAGTCTTCCTGCTTTTCAGCACTGTTTTTTAACTGTAACGCAAAGTCTGTCATAGTTGATTTATTTGTTTATTTTTCCCCGTAAAACAACAGTAGGAGATAGGGTTTTAACTGACTGCAGAGAGATTATCCCCCGCCTTAGCTCTGAATTTGGACATGATGATGCAAACAAGCCGTAGCAGACAGACACACTCTGCAGCACTTGGATGATATTACAGGAGGGAGGAGCACAAAACACAGTGTAATGATTTTTATCATCATCAACGGGCATCGACGGTGCCAGAACAGTGTAGGATGATGATGATGTAATGCTGTTGGTGTGATATCTAACACCCCGCCTTTCCCCCCTCTGCAGTTGGATCAGGATTTGTACGACATCTTGGTGAAACTGGAGAAAACAGACACAAGCAGGTAAGTGAGCAATGATCAAGTAAACTCTGTAATCTTGTGAAAAAAAAAGGTTTTCTATTGCGTCTTCTTTTAATCTCAGAGATTCTGATTCTGAAGAGATTCACAGAATTAAGTGCCAAGATATTAATTTAGCATGTTAGCATGTGTTGAAATCTATTGCACAGTGATGCAGGGAAAACCCAGTAACCTCGTGTTTTTGCGATTCTGAGAAAAACCTCTAGTCTACCTGGAAACAGCTGTTTGTTGGCAATCCTGGGAATCGCTTTGAGCGCTGAGCCTCATCAATTAATCACTGTGGCTGGTCATCTTAACCAGCAGAGAAAACATTTGCTATGTAGTGTACCTATGGCACCTTCGAGACTTGTGCAAAAATAAATCACTTCAGAAATGTTTCCAAATATTTGAACCTCTTGAGAGCACATAATTCATCCTGCTTGATGGATGAGGTGTACTGCATCACAAGTTAAACTAGCAGTATATTAAATAGTGAGGTTATTTCCAACAAACTCATTTATTTTCTCTATGAGTTCGGTGTGTGCCAAGAAAGCAAACAGTACTTATCAAAAATACTTGAAGCTACAGGAACAGACAAGCAACCTGGCATGTATTAACCTGGAGCCACCCCTGAACCCCCCCTTCCAGAAAGACAGGTGCAAGAGGCGCCTCATCGTCAGGAACAAATAGGAGGTAACCGGCAGCAACTGTGGTAACCATGGTGACACAACTCTTGTCTGTCTGTCCGACTGACCTGTCTGTCCAGCTGTCTGTCTGTCAGTCAGTCTGCAGGCTTGGGAGATTTAAAGGAGAGCTTGGTTGTGCAAGTGAACTCACAGACTCACTGATTAGAGAGCTGTGCACCCAGAGCTGCAGATATGTAAGAGTTGAGCAAACCTGCATGGCTAAAGCTGCACCAGGCGAGACTGTTACATAACAATCCAACCCAAACCACAAGGAATGCAGTAGGGTCAGGTACATGACCGGATGAATCCACTAGGGGGCCACAGGACATAAATGAGTTGCTGGGCCTCTATGAACCTCCTGTTTAACCCCTTCTCTGTGTACTCTGAAGTTGCTGCTCAGTTGCTGTTTGCTAATTTCATTAAAACATTAAGATTTGCAACATAGAGGCACAAAACTGATATGATAAAGGTCTTTAAACTAGATCAAGCCAAGGCCTCAGGATCAGCTAAGCATGACCAACTTTAAGGCCTTTATCATTTCAGCTGATTGTTTAAGTGCTGCATATTCCCAAACAAAGTTGTAAAAACAGTATATCAACAAAACCCTGCAAACTCTAAATAAGGGTGCTGTCACACATGAGCGGATGCAGGTTAATGACCATCGCTAGCCAAGGTGGGATTTGCACTGAATGTGGGCAGTGCTCGATGTGACCTATGAGCCCGGTCTCATTCCGAAGTCATCAAAATCCGGCACTTGGGCAGTGAATTGCGGCATCAGACTCTGACGTAAAAAAGCTGTCCTTTCACATCAGTATGTACACGGCCGGTCGCCATTATAGTTAAACAGCGCTCGGCAGCTTCGGACACACACAGTGGGACAAGAATGAAAGTTAAGGCGGCAAAAGTCTGAGTAAGGCGGGGGGGAGGGGTGATGGATGGGTCCAACAAACACTTCGTTCACCCAGGAGACCGGTGTTCCTGTCCTGCAAAATTATAAAGCCAAACCCTGGTTGAAGCTACGACTTTGGCGGTCAGAATTCACCAAAGTTGAACTCCATGTCATGTGAAGATGCAAATTTGTGAAGATGCTTTGCCACCAGAAGCAAATGCTTTATTGGCCACTTAGCTCACACTGAATCAAAGTGAACAGGAGGCAAATATTCAACAATGCTAATTTCGCTCATGTGTGACCGTGCTCTAAACTTGTCCAATGTCAGCTTTCATATTGTAGTGTTCTTACCTCTTGCTGCTATTTGAAGCCACTAATGTACAAAGTTGCCTGGTCCAGCAATAAATTGCAGGTTTTCCAGCCCTTAAAATATCCACAGATCTGGTGCTGCTTTGTCAGCTTTAGACTATCTCCTCTATGACAGCGAACGCCTCTATCACTGCTCGCTTGTGAGGATTAACTGGAGGCCCACACAAAGCCTGCTTGCATGGGATGGCGGGAGGAAAAGGAGAGGAATGGAGTGAAGACAGACTCACTTTTCTTGCATGACAGCTCTTGCAACAACTCCAACAACTTCCGCTTGGACTCTTGTAGAGCATGCCTTGTAACCTTTAAAGCTGTGCACTTTTTAACCTTTGCTTGATCCTTCACACACATCGTTTGCCGTCCTTGTTGCGTTCTCTGTAATCTGTCTCTACTCTCTATTTTGTCCTCCATCTCTCCCTCTCTCATTCACTCAGTGTGGGTGCGAAAGAAGCATCTAACCACACTCTCAGGCCAGGAGGACCACCGCCAATCCCCAAATCTCCATCCAAGGTAAGCACACACTGAGGCTGTCTCTTTGTTTAGAGTCGTGTCCCAATTATGTCTTGAAACAAGTGTGACTTAAGAAAAGGATGCTCCGTATTGGAGCTATTGTTCTTGTCAACAGTTGCATCTGTGCTCAGTTAAAAGTCTGCTTGGGAATAAAAGGTTTAATTTGTAATCTAGAAAGCCGAGAAACTATATTCACTGGGCTTGTGGTACAACTTCGTCACTGTGTTTCTTTCTCTGTTCTAGCTAAGGCCTGCAGTGCCTCCTCCACCAAAGGTGACCCCGTCTCGGGAGTTGAAAACAGAGAACATCATCGGCCTGTTTGATGCTGCAGCTACTCCTGATATCAGTGTCACCTCCCCTACAGAGGTTAGTGAGCGGCTGCTGTCAGTCAGCCATAGCCTTTTAACTTTCCTCTCTACTGTGCAGGTCAGAGCCTGGCCTTCCCCTCCTGCTGCTCCTCTTCTCTTCTCTTCTCTTCTCTTCTCTTCTCTTCTCTTCTCTTCTCTTCTCTTCTCTTCTCTTCTGTCCTGCTTTGCGGTCTCCTCTGTCCTCTCTCTTGACCCTCTATTATGCCCAGTGAGCCAACGAGCCCTCCTATTCCTGTTGTTATCAGTTTGACAGTCCTGCAGTGAGCAGCCTGTTGGACATGGACCTGGACTCTTTCAGTGCAGCAACCAAAGCCTCCACGGTCACACAGGTGGATGATTCACAGCATGAACATATAGAGCCTAGAGCTACTCCACTGCAAGAAATGCCAAGCTTCACAAGAGATTTTATATTTTATTCAGCACAGTTTTCATCAATTTCATGATATTTAATTTTTGACATGGAGTCTTATTTTACTGCAAGATATTGTAGTTAAGCAAGTGACAGCATTTACAGTTGCCAGTGCAGCTGCGTGACTTTAAATACATCGACACAAGCTCGATAAGTCTGGATACAAAATGAAATCACATGGCAAGCTTGGCATAGTTTGAGGTGTTAGCTGCTCTGCTTCTTTCCAATCTATCAAACGAGAGGTGGATGATGGCATGATGATCTGTAGAAACCTGCTTTTAGTGTCCACTTCTTCCTGCTTCGGCACTATCCACAGATCACTCATGGCATGAAGACTAAAGCCCTGCTCTGCTCTTACTTCTTTCTCTTCAGAACTGTACAGCGGGAAGTGGTGGATGACATGAGTTGTACTTAATTTATCTATAGTTGCTCACATTACTTGGAAGGTTAGATAAAATCAGTACATTTTATGTTATGCCACTCATTCGATATTCAGCTGTTGTTGGATCCAGCTGTGTGTCTCAAATCACATACTTCTGTTAGTACACTTCCATGTAGTATACTATGTGCACTATGTACTTATTGGCGTAGTGCACAAATTACGACAGGGTAGTGTTGTCTCAAACTATACACGGCCGTTGTGCACTTACCGGAAATGACGCCTGCTGCTGTTAGGTCGTTAGCAAACTAGCATTAGCATTTGCGTTATCGTTCGCGGTAATAAACATTCTGCTGGCTTATATCCGACAACAGTATAGTGGTGCATGTATTTGTACAATGCAGCAACGTTCACGGTCACACAGTCCTTGGCCGCCATTTTTAGTTTGAAAAGTGGTCCCCCCCCTTCTGCTACGTAGCCAAAATGGCGACCATTGAGGGCGAGAAGTGTCCATAGTTCCACACTCAACTTCTTGACCGTTTTGAGTGCACTGCATTTTTCCATACTTGTGTGAACGCACTTATATATCTTGACCTAGTTAGAGCCAGACGAAGTGGCCCCGTCATGACAAAAACATAGGGAGGATATGGCATGGTTTACATCTGTTGTGGTTGAGATTTTTCAGTCTGCGATGAAGTGAATCATTGGCTTTCCCTAAAAATCTACAGCATTACATCACTAAAACAAACACACAGTTTTACCATTAAGAATGTAGCCGGTATGCTTCAAGTTTTCTTAAAGGGGAACACGACCCAAGCCCAAAAAAACGCAACCCGGCTACCAATATTTGTCAGTGACTTTACAAAAAAACAAGCCCAAAGCCCTCACATTTCGTCCTCCTGTGTGCTGACGTGGGACGTATCCCGCCTCTCATTGGCTGATGCTCTTTGTCAGTCGTGTCACACTTCTCCAGTTTTCTAGCATGCCAAATATCCAGTCCCAGTCACAGACGAGTGGGCAACTTGCTTGTAGGCTTCTTCACACATGAGGACTCACCTCCGACCCAAGGTGGCTCTGAAGATCCTCGCGGTGAAAATCGTGTAATGTGAACTAGGCTTTAGGTTATAAAGTCTGGAGCTGCTCCATACAGAATTAATAGGAGCCTGATTTTGTGGAGCAACAGAATGTTTTTTTTATATCCAGATGAGCTTTATCCTATTGCAGTATTTTAGAGTGAAATAGAAAATGTACCCATAAACTCAGAATGTTCCCCTGGATGCTCTCAGTGTCGTCTACTGTATAACATCTTTCAGTGTGTGATTGCATACTACATATAGTTCAGTTAGGACTGAATACCTCCAAGTAAAATGTTGATACTTTATTGCAGTCATGTTAGATCTATCTTATGCTACCTGGAGTTGTGGGATGACTTTAGTAAAACCTTTTGAGATTTCAAATTATTTTTTCTTAGTTCTGATATATCTGCCAACAGTTATCACTCGCCTCATTGCAGGATATATGAACCTACTGTAAAGGTAAATCTTTTCACGACATCATTTGTGTCAAGATACTCTGATGCAAGCGAAATGATCTGAGACTGATTGCAAGATTAAACCAGACCTTGTTTTGCAGTGCACTTTTCTGCTACATCCTGCTCACCCTGTTGGTGACCTGTGCAGTAAACATATTACAGCAGCCACCTCTTCAGTTTTTCATCATTTAGCAGACTTTACCTGCCTGTACTCTTGTTCTGCTGGAGATCTTCTGCTATGGGCTTGTAGGTTTAGTGCATGGAATCTGCACTGGAAATGTTTTACTGAATGCAACGGGCAAAAGGAAGAGCTTTTTGAAGAGTTTAGTTCTCTCCTCTTATTCTGTTGCTTCCTCTGTTTTCCACAGCCTGCAAACTGGGACTCATGGGTGAGCATATCATTCTCTTCTTCATACATTTTTTAATGTGCAAAACTAAAAACGTATCATTATGATCATCATCCCCATCTGCATATTCTTATTTATGTTCATAGTAACTATCCGTTCATATGTTGTCGCTTACATTTACTACTTACGTAGCCATTATACAAGCCCCACTCTCATTATGCTTGCTGCTACACGACACATGCAGGTACATGCTGGGTATGGACTTATATAATGGTCATTACTGTATGTAAACAAGCTTTTTCCATCAATGGATCTCTTTCATTTGTCCCAAATCTGTTTGTGCGTCATCTTTGTGTCCCAAATCTGTTTGTGCGTCATCTTTGTGTCTGCAGTGCTTGATGTGATAACACTAAACACTGAAGAGATTGTTGTACAGCACAAATAGAGCTTGGGAACGAGCGTGGGTCAATTCAGTTTCAAATTGACATTTTACAATGTTATATATTGACTCAATATAAATGGTGACTAATGTGCAATCCTCTCTTAAGAGCCATCTCTCTCTCCTCTACAATATAGGTGCAGGATGCACAGTATATTAAAGATATACAGCATACTGTGGATCTAAAACCTGTGAAGGATTGATACAGACACCACAGACATCCATAAAAGATAACAAGCTTGCACACTCTTTGAGCTTGAAGTTAATTGTAAATTAAAAACCTAATCGTTGTGAAACGATTTGTAACTGAATCAACCTCCTTTCTTTCCGTTTCCCCTTGTATCCCTGTATGTTCACATGTTGCACTGATTGACCATGTAGCCTTTACATGTTATCTACATGCCCCATGTGACACACAGGGAACAGTTTTGTTTCTGAAAGTCGAGTGAAGTTGCTCATGTTTTCAGTGGATTGTTTCATGGAAATGAGACTGGTAAACTAATGAGAGCCAGTGGGCAACTTCACAAAGCCTTGCTTGCAACTTGGCATTCCGACCATCAACTAACTTTTATGTTCATCGCTATCACTGTAAGAGAGACGTGTCTCAACGATCATACGGCTCTGCTGTATTTGAGCTTGAGGCAAAGCAGTGATAGCTCAGAAAGGAACGACACTTCTGCTCTTACAAAGCTTCCTTCCTCTTTCTCCATCTGAACATAGCCGTGGGAAAGTAAACCATGCTTGCAAGCTACACGCAGAAGATCCGACATCTATTTTCCGATGGGAAAAGGCTGACAGTTTTTGCGTTCCTGCCTTCTGCTGCCACCTTTCCTTATCTTCATCTGTCTTTTGATTTTATCTGAACCTCCTCTGTAAAGGTTTATCCCTCTGCATCAATCTTCTTGGGTGATGATGATGATGATGGTGATGATGATGACTTGCTGCTGAACTTCTCCCATTGATGTCCATGGCATTTTTCATGGCCCCGTTTCTCCCTGTATGTTGCCAAACTATCCAATTTTCCCTTAAGTATTACATTTAAGTTTAATCTAAATAATGATTCCCTTAAAAGGCCATTCTTGTGGTTTGGCAGGTTTTAGCCTTTTTACCTCCCAACCAACCATTTTCAAATGGCTGCTGACATTGTGGTGCTTTGCATGAAATGCACTAAACAGCAGTGGCAGGGTACTGGGAAGTGTTTCATCCTAGAACTTTCATAAAAAAAATTCTTGACATTAACTTTAATTAACATTAGCTAGTTAGCTAATGTAATGCTAAGTTAACAGAGGGTCGACTACACAGCTAACAACAAGCTCATGGTGTATACAGCGATAAAAGCCCAGTGCTCACCAGCAGCATTCAGTGTCCGTCTGTTCCCACAAATGGATCTGCACAATGAATGTCTTTACCAAATTGCAATAATTGTCAAGATATTTTAGAATGGACTGGCATCCCTAGAGTCCCGCTAAAAATGTGTTATGATGGAATATGGCTAGCATAGGATATAGCAAATAACACAATATTCTCTTAATGAGCTAAAGCATGCAAAATCACCTGTATGGTCCTTTATTGTGATCTCCCTTCAGTTTTGATACCTTACCCGCCATTCTGATAACAACCCTTGTGCCCTCATTTAGTACCCATTTAATATCTCTATCAATTTCCCAATCCCTTGTCCATCAAAAATATTTTACTTTGCCCCTCAGCCCATTGCTTTGTTCATAGTCTGGCCATACCCCCAAATTGCCTGAAGAAATTCTTTAATCTCCTGGTACTAATTTCAATTACTTAATTTCCTTTTGCCAGTTGAAATGCTGAACCCTTGAGTCTGCCCTTAAATATCCCCTACGCCTTGCCTTTCTGTTCCTTAAAATTTCCTCAACCATTTGATTTATAAAGCCCTATTACCCATACGGTAAAATATCTCTTTTGACCTCTGACTCCTTGAAACCTGACCCTTGCCCCTCAGCATGAGGACAGTGGTGCCCAGGAAGAGGACACCAAGGAGCACTATGACCCTGTGGCTGCTGCTGCAGATGCCTGGGGGGATGATGGTTCGCAGCCTGTCCGCTATGATCCCATAGCAGCTGCCACAGAGGGCTGGGGGGATGACGGAACCCTACCTGTGCGCTATGACCCTGTGGCTCCGACTCAGAAGGGAGGGGGGGATGATGAGAGCCAGGAGGTTCATTACGACCCCGTGGCTGAAGCCCAGGATGACTGGGGCGATGACGGGGGCGAGCCGGTCACAGAGGTGCCCGCCCCAGAGGATGAAACACCTGCAGCAGAGGCTCCAGCTGATGCCGCTGAGGAAGAAGCCACACCAGCTGCCACCACGTTGGATGATGAAGAGGGTCAGGTAACCGAGGAGAGAAAAAAATGGAGGGATGCATCTGGACGAAAATGGTGGATGCATCAATTTTTGAGGAGGAGGTTTGAGCATGGGGTACTGGAGAGAAACATGATAGAGAGATACATTGTAAATAAAAAGGTGGAAGGATGGAGAAATCTTAAGATGCAAAGATTTAGGATGCATCTGGACCAGCAGCATGGATGCATCAACTGTGACATAGAGGGCAAGTTGGGAATTAATTGCTGAGGGAGAGAAGAGTGTAGACATCTGCTTCTCAATACACAACCAGTCACTGCTAATCACAAATCCAGGCACATAGTATGCTTTGCAAAAGATTAACCTATATGGCAGCTGTGCATTAGTACCCAAGCTAACTGTCTATTCAACATACTTGCTTGTATTAGCCATAACTTTCCTGTTTAGGCCGTGCAGCTTGTCTTTGTGTCTGTCTTTGTCTGTCTGTTCTTCTTTCTGTCATTCTTTTCCCCTCCTTATTTCAGTCTTTCATCTGTCTCATTCACTAACCTCTCGCTGTTATCCTTCTGTGTCTGTCTGCTCCCAGGGTGAATCTGCAGCAGCAGCTGCTGCAGCACCAGAGGAGCCAGCGCCAGCAGAGGAGGTACGTGCAATAGGAACTTAATATAACACGCAATAACTTATAATGTGCTTTTAACTGCAAAATTATAGATGTCAATATAATGATGAAATATTACAATATTACAAATACAATAATACAGGAGTGGTGGGAAAAGACACTATGCAAGTGCATTTAGCATCTAGACATTGTTATTTTAAATGATTACAGCACCCCTAAATGTTTCCTGATTATGTTTTAGATCAGTGGTTCCCAACTGGTCCAGACAGGGGTCCAGATTTGTCTTTATAGTCCAGTCAGTCTGTGGTTTAACCCAGGGAAAATTGCAAAAGTAATCATTCAAGGTTTTTCTGTGATTTCTTGGGACACCCAAATAACATGTTAAAAGTTAAAATTAAAAATTACTATTACAGTATCTCCTAGGTTGGGCCCATTTTTGACTTAGAATGACTGGACTATTAGTCACTAGTTTGAGGTCCACAAAGTTTATGATATTCAGCGTCATACTTGCATTTGACCATGCTGTCAAACTACTTTGCAGTCTCTCTTAAACAGCTGTCCATTATTTGCTCACTCTACAGCATGAAGCAGCATTTCAAAATAAAAGCTTGTGCTGGAAATTCACTGCACTTCAAAATAACGTGGGGTTTTTTTTGTTGTTTTTTTACAAACTTGGGTTCGCAAATCACTTGCGGTCCATTTGGAATGAATCTAAGACCCACCAGTTGGGAACCACTGTTTTAGGTTACATATGACATCATACCTCTTCTCATTTACTAAATATAATCCATTTTATCACATAATCTTTATCTATAAAATATATATAAAAAAAAATCCTAATATACTAGAAGGATTGTGCCATTACATCACATTTTATTGCAAACATATAAAATATTTTATGCTGTTTTCACTGCAAATGGACTTCACCTTTTTCACTAAAGAAATATGTCTACTTTCAGGTTACAGAAATTTCTGTTGGCAGATTTTTTTTTTTAAGAAAAAATAAATGAAAACAAGACTTTCAGGGCTTAATTATGTCTCTTTAAAAGATGAAAAAACATTTTTAGTGTGTACTACGTGCCAGTAAATGGAACCTCTTATTTTTTTTAGACACCTGAAGTAGCGGCAGAATCAACAGAAGTAACATCACAGCCTGCAGACATGCCACCTGGCTATTTGTTCAAGGTAAGACAGGATGCGGGATTACAATAGTGCTGGGCATTTAATTAACTCAAATATATCTTACATGGAGATCGCTTGTGTTTTGTGTGATACAGGTCCAGGTGATGCATGATTATGCTGCCAACGACACAGACGAACTGGAGATGAAGGCTGGTGACGTGGTGCTGGTAGTCACCTTTGACAACCCTGACGAACAGGTACACACACACACACGCACACATTTATGCACTGTCACAGTGGCAGTGAGGTGAATACGTACTTATTTGTCTGTGTTTTCAGGATGATGGCTGGCTGATGGGAATGAAGGAGGACGACTGGCAGCAGAACAAAGAAAATGCCACTAAAGGAGTATTCCCTGAGAACTTCACTCAGAGGCTGTGAGAGAGGAGGACAGGGCGTCATTCCAGCTTCCTTCTTCATGTCTCTCTTCCTCTTGCCTCAATCCTTCCTTCCCTCTCTTGCCCTGATACTGTATCTTTACTAGGACTTTGGCCATAGAAGCAGAGCTGTCACAGCCCTGGCTGAAATCATGCATTTCTAAGGTCTGCTACACTGTGCTAAAAGTGGATCTTGGCATTTTTGTGGATTTCTGCCAATATTTACAATTAGAGATGTAGCCATTTCACAGGTCCCACTCTTTGCTGTCTTGCTGCACTATTGCTACTACTCCATACTGCAGGAATTGACTAAAGAGTCCTGATCATACAGGATGGATGCGGGGATGGGTGCCTCTGCAATGGCTACTGCTACAGCACATTATAACGTTTTATTCTCAGCCTTGTCTCATCACAAACTCTCCAAGGCATACTCCACCACCATGAGAGAGAAAATGTCTTTTGAGATGTGCTTTTGTTCATTTGATACTGAGAGATTGAGAACAGTGTACAATAATTAAGACAATGCCAAGTGTAGCAGAGTATCCCTTCCACACATACGAGCCCTAAAATTTCTTTTATAAAGGATGGGGTGTAATTACGAAAGCCAGGCTGACAGGAAGGTCATCACAAACCAAGTAGGGTCCTCATTATGTTCAGAAACATTCACCCAGTAGAATTACACTCTGAAAAAGTAGAACCAACTCCTGGCAGACAATGTCACCCCAGTCAAATTGCGAAAAGACCTTTGAATCAGCACCTAACCAGCCAAACAAAACAAAGGTTACACTATTGTAACTCTAGTTCTACTAGCACAGACAGAGCCCTCTGCTGGACTGCATGGGTAATACTCTCCTCCAATTAGGAGCATGCATTCACCCACTAGAACTTGCATAAACATAACCAGCCAATCAGGACATGCCTTCACAAAAACATGTGGAGCTCATAGTATATAAGGTGACATATGATGCTGTCAGCCATCCTGCACCCTCTTCAGTGAGTGTTGTAGGAGTGACAGGGCCCCTGGATAGAGAGCTACACCTGTGCTAACAGAACTAGGGTTACAATATAGTAACCTTTCTTCTATCTCACATGGGCTCCATCTTTGCTGGACTCTATGAGTAAAGTGGGTGGAGCTTGGTGAGTGAACGCCCTGTCGCAACATAGCATCGACCCAGCCGCACTGATCTTTACCGGCTAAAGTTTTCTTGCCACAGCAAGGCCACCGCAGTGGAGAAGGAGGAGGCCGCAGCCACCCCAGGTGTTATGTAACCAAACTAGGTGGAGCTATGGCACTGGAACATGTAGGTGTATCATACCCAGAGGGGGAGTCAGGTGCAAATTTGCCTGACAGCATCTTAGGTCACCTTATATACAGTGGGCTCCACACTTATTCGGGAAGGCATGTCCTGATTGGCCGGCTACATTCATCCAGATTTCAGTGCCACTGAAACCCATAGAGTCAAGTACAGGGCTGAGACTATGTGAGATAGTACAAAATTAGAAGTCTCATCCACAACTGGAATGTTACTAATGTTGCTGAGGCAGGTCTACGTCTTCTCATGCTCAAGCGGTTTGTTGAAACAAATCTCTGTTTTTTGGCAATAGTCTGTTTTAGCCACATGTGTAGCCATCAAGTGTCATATTTTGTCTTGGACATCTTGGGCATGCAGGTTCCCTCACCTGTGCCCATTTGGTTATTTTTGGTGGCTGGCTGCAATTCGGACCATATCTAAGTGGAGGTGCAGCAGAGAGTGCATCAGTAAAGACTAAGCATTTAAGTTCGGTGTCAGTATTTGCTATTCACTGATTCACAATCACTCTGATCAGTCCTGGGGTTCTGCTGCTGACACAATGCCTGTGGGACACATTCAGCCTGTCTTTTATTCCTCCTTAAATACCTACTAGTGACACACTGAAACATGGGCCCCTAGTTGTTGTATTAGCTTAGATCCAATGGTGGTTTAAGTAGTTTGAACCTTTTGTTTTTCTAAAAAAAATCCAAACAAATGTGTATGCATTGAGCTGGCCATCAACCTAGTTAAAGACAGCAGGAATTTAATAGAAAATGTTTCCAAAATCCAAACAGAAATATGATCACAGAGTCCATTAGAGCAGAAAAACATGACTGTTTTCGTCTTCAGCGGTCATGTTTTTCATTCTTTGTCGTTGAAATTAGTGTGAAGTTGTGTGGAGTGGGCATGTCGAAAAATCTTTTCAAGGATTTTTGTTTGTTTCTTTGTTTGTTTCACAAGGGATTCCAAATATGCATTAGCCGGGCTCGCTAAAAAGGCTAGCCACCAAACTACAACAATGAGACGCTGCTACTGGTAGTATAATAGTTAGGCAGATACGGTTACATCCAGATGCTAATGAAATATATAATAACTGAGCCAGCCTCATTCGTTTATGAAAAATGTGCCGAACACAATTCCTTCCGTTTGCATAGAGACGACTGCCTCCAATGCAGATGATTCAGAATATGCACCAGAGCAACTTCTTTTATTTTTGTATGCTGCCAAGCAATGATTACATATAGCCTAATGTATAACTATGTCAACATAATTGCCAACTTACTGTAGGATGTTATGGAGTGTTTTGTACTTCTGTCAGGTTTACTGCTCTCAACATAGCCGCTTACTGTAGGTAGTTCAAACTATCTCACTCTCATTCAGTCACTGACTCAGAAGAGATTCACATTTCTCATGATGTTATTAACATGTAATAAGCGTGCGTGAAAACGGTTGTGTGTGACTGTGTGTGCGTGTGTTTACGGGGTTGTGTGGAAACATAAATTCTTTATCTATAGGCTATTGTTATTGGACGATATCACCGCCACCTACCAGGGGATGAGGTCGTTCGTTTACAGGAAGTTTTTTCCGACTGGACAAAGACAAACATGTTTGGGTCTTTTTCCACTGGCTGGTATTATGGTTTCAGGTGTTATTGTGCATTTGTTGTGTATAAGTGTAATTTTGCCAAGCTGTGATGACAGATACATATTCTATAAAGACATTCATATCTGTATGTGAGTTACTGTGAGCATGCTGACTTCCCATGTGTTGTTGTGTGAACACCCTTAATTTATGACGATGATGCTTTGGTGACTTTTGAGGCAGCTGAAACCGGCAACTTGTTATTATTTTTTGTATAATAATTTATTTTGTTAATCCTAGTAAGGGGGATGGTCGGCAGTTATATATTTTGTTTTTCCACCATTCCCTCTTAAATCATTCCTGATTATAATTGCCGGTTGTCCTTTAGCCTTGCCTCAAAATGTTGCCGGGGGATCGTGGTCCAAACAGACTTAAACATAATTACACGGAGACAGGACACATAGAGAAAAGCTCCAAAACCACCAGACTCAGGTGGACAGATTTTTTGTAATGGTTTTCAGTATTTTAACCACTTGAGATGTGCATGATTTTTTTCATATGTATTTAAAAAAAAGCCTCACATGTGAGAACATCACCTGCACATTTAGGTAAAGCAACCACTTTCATATTTTTATTTTTTAAAACATATGTAACTTGTTGAGTGTTTCACCTGGGTCTGGTTCTCTATTTGTCTATGGATGATGATGTCTCCTGTGATGCGTTATGGGATACAACGAAAAGGTTTTTCCTCTACCTAACTGACCAATAATAATAAAGATTACGTAGAATCTCCTTTTGTTTAGTGATCTTTTGCGGTTTTGTGCGCAGTCTGCTTTGAAAATTGAAACAGTGCCTTTTTCTGTGTGCTTCTACTTTGCTTTCTTGACGTCTCCTCTGCAAATACTGAAGCATCCAGCAGGGTGTGCTGCGTTCAAGCACTAACTCCATCCTGGGAAAAAAGAAAAAGGCATTCAGGCATCGTGAGGAGGAAAGAGGAGCCATTGCTGTGTGCTGCTGTCCGTGGTACTGAAACCAACCAGCAGCCCACCCTGTAACCACAACCATTCATGCTGCATTGTTCCAGCTGTTGCGATGCATCACCAGTTACAGTGATCACTGTTTTTTTTATGACTTTAAATGTATATAACATGCAACAGATGATTAACAGCACATGTTCGAAACCCAACTAGCACTCATTAGTGTTTCTGAATTTAAGAATAAGAAGCAGGGCCTTTCAGAACGAGCATGATGCAAATCAGGGACAGACATGCCAGGTGAAAACGTAGCTTTTACATGCTGCGGTCAATTTTGAGATTTCGGGCTGTTGTTTCTGTAACATGTCTTCTTTCAGATAGTGGAAAGAAAATGTCCAAAAAACACATTAAGGTGTTTTTATCTTAGTTTAGATTTATGTTCTGGAAATTTTTTTATTTAATTAAAAAGAATTTGCTTATTTTTTTTTTACTCTATTCACCTGTAGTATCTTATTTTTGCTCTAAAAAGTTTTTTAAAGAGTTTTTTTCTTATACTCTGAACTGAAAATTTCCTCTTCAGTCACACTTAAATATGCCAAACTTTCCAATTTTATTGCTATCTAATTTCTGAAGGTTTCAGCCTGATTTATATCACATTTCATTCCTAAAAACAGAGAGAAAATTGACTTTATATTGGTTTTGGTAGTATTTTCCAATTTATGAAGTGATAAAAAGAGATTCCAAAATTGCTTCTGTAAAAATCTTTGACTTCAAAATGTCAACAAAATGAAACAAGAGCCTGAAGAACTGGAGAATTTTGAACCTGGTGTTATCCAATGTTCTTATTTATGTTCTGGAAATGTATGCACATCTGCACGTTTTATTAGATAATGCCTCATTTGCTTGTTTAAACATCAAATTTCAGAAAACTTGTCATACAAAACATAATTTTCTTAATGTAAATAACTGTTACTGAAGTTAGAAATTTTACCCTTTTCACTTTTATTACATAAACAGTAAATATTACTTGAAGAACTTTTGTAAATTTTGATGCATGTTGCTACCAAATAAAGCACAGAGTAGTTTTGGTTTGAAAACAACAACTTTATGTTTCAAATAAAAATTGTATGCACAGAGTTGCCGAAAATAATAATAGTTTACATTATTTTCTAAAAATAGATCTTTAAATAGTCTCTCCAACAATAGCTTAATATACATATGTGACAAATCTTTTAGAAGGCATGTAGAATAACGCCACAGGGTTCCTAGATACTTGCAAAGTCTGAGTGTTCATACTCAGTAAGTGACGATTGGAAGAACACTTTGGGCGATACGAACTACACATTTATCCAAATTACTTCATCCACCTTTCACATCTGCCTCCCATAGTGTCAAAACCCCAAATGTCTGTACCTCTGCCGATCTAGGTCTTAAGTCCTGGGTAATAGGTGGAATACAAAGAAAAGACCATGCAAAGGAGAGCTACTTACTATTCAACATGAAAGAGATTTGCTATCTGTTATTTAATATGATGCATAGCTGTTGCGTAATACAGTAGTTGAATACAGCCTGAGTGTTGTGTATACCTTCCCTAGATACCACTGACCTGAAAACTGAAAACCCCAAACAATGAAAACATGTCATTAAAAAAAACATTTTAAATAAAATAACTGATAAAAACATGAAAATGTGTATATGAATTACCTTGAGACAATCGAGTTGACTGAAAGCAAATGGCGTACTTGGAAAAACAGACTGACAGCATGGCCATTACAACCCTGTGCACCTATCTTGCATCATAAGTCCACACACAGTTGGACAGTTTTCCAACATAGCCGTTTTCAGGTGTGAATCTATAATGCAACATCAGCAAACTGTTACATTTGTTCAGTAAATACACAAAACGTTATCCCCCATTTTTCCAGTTAAATATTACTTTGTAAATTAATTCTAATATACAGTACAGACTCTGTATCGAATCAGTGGGCTTACTGCAGTGATGATTCTGACAGTTATGGTGTCTCTTTCCTTTTTAACATTACTTAACTGTATAAATACCTATGTACATATATAGAGCATCAAATCACACCTTGTTCAGTCACTAGTTTCTCTATGCCGTTCTGTCTTTCCTTCTTTCCTCCTCGAATGTGTCCTTCATTTGTTCACGTTAACCTTTTCTCTGGAGCCTCCCAAAATACGTCACAAAGGGCATCCTTGTATGTTAAATTTTCCTCGATAAGTAAGCTCCAGCGTGATCTCAAGCTGCACACATGTTGACGGATTACAGTAAATACAGTATAAAGGAATGATGGAACTTGACAGTCTTTGCTTCCCTACGTTTTAGTTTCAAAGGAAGCCATTGTTTCGAAATCTCAGTCCTTGATTTTGATCTCTGAGATGCTCTGAGTAGAACTTAACAATGTTGACATTGATGTTTATCTCTTAAATTGAACCTAGCAGAACTTATGTTAGTATTTCTGTTGGTTTTCAGTATTCTATCAAACAATTACAAAACTGTCGTTGATTGAAAGAAATCTCTTCTCTTTGTCTCTCATACAATTTAAATGTGCTACAAAAAGGAGTTTGGTGAATTACAGCAAACACAGGCATGTAGGGTAAAGTCACTACTGTCTTTGGCGGTCCCTAAATCTGTGCTTTGGTGCTCCTGAATGCAGGTTTGTGAATGAAGTCATCAGTGTGAAACATGTCTCTGCCGTTCCTATCTATGTCCTTGCTCAATCCCCCAGGGGTGGAAGTGCCCAGTGTCCAACAGCATTTGCCCCAGCCTCTGTAGAAGCCAAGGGTACCAGTGCAGGCCGTCGGTCTGCGGTTCTGAGGGTCTCATCAGGCTGTAGAAGAACCTCAGCGGGGCCAGGACCCAGTGGGCCAAATGGTGATTGTCCACAGCAGCATAGCAGGACGCCAGCACGCCGTTCACCACTATGGAGCCATGCTGGGTCAGTGGGGCGTACAACCCGGTGCTCCTCTGCTCTTCTACAAAGGTCACGACTGAAAGTGTTCCTTGTGACCCCGCTTTACCTTGTGATGTGAGTACGCACTGTCCCGGCTGGACCTCACTGGCAAAAACTGTCCGCAGACCTGCTTCCCAGCTCAGCCCGCCCCTCTGTGCGGAGCCCAAAAGTGGCTCTTTAGCTGTCTCTCCCCTCTTTGGCTCACTCAGCCCACCAGTGCAGTCTGTGACAAAGATCAGGTGAGCGGCGGTGAGAGTAATATTAAGTCCTGCGTTGGTGCCAATGGTGTAGAAGAATTTTGTGACGTTGGGCTGGCGGTCCAGGAAGGATAAGACCGGGCTGTAGAGAAGGGGGCTGTGACCATTTGTCGTTGAGGAGGCCAAGACGTGGTCGCCAGGCTGGAGGTCACGCATCTGTTTAGTAGCCCCGCCCTTGAGGATAACCTGAGCGTCGCCAGGGAAACAGCCACCGGTTTTGGCTGCCACAGAATGTTCTGGAGAGATGAAAGAAAGAGGAATAAGATGATTTGATTTAACTTTAATTTTTAATTTTTTGGGTGATGATGCGTGGACGAGGAGTCAAAACATCAAGAGAAACAGTTTGAAGATTTGTCTGGAGTGGAGCAACAGCGCTGCAGCGATTCAGCTTGTACAGTGGCTGAGGTCACTGAGTGATCTATAAAACAGGCAAGACTTTGACACTGACTCAAGGACAACTTTATCTCAGTGGATCAGCCGGAGACTGTTAACATACGTGACTCATATTTAAACTTTGTCTTTTCTTCTTCTTAGAACTCACACACACACACACACACACACACACACACACAGAAACATTGTTTTTACCAGCAGATGAGGATTTCTAACACCATCCACAGTTGATCATTTGATTTTTCTAAACTGTATACATGATTTCTTCATTCAGCAGGTTTGTGTGTGGCCCTCTAAGCAATCGCCAATACTTACACTAATATGAATGTGACTTGAAACCCTTTATATTGTCTCCTAAAAACAAATTCCAGAGGCTTTTCAAACACTTAAAACTTAACAATCGGCAAAAGAGCAGCTCTCCTGCTATTTTTCATATAGATGTTTTCACTGTAAAGGAGACAGTTCACTCCCTTTGCCATGGCATGCATGTCTATTTTGCTACTCTACTTAATATGTCAAACCCAATTTGGCATGGTGACATCAGCACGACACGAGTAATATAATATAATATATATATAACAGCATGTCTGCCTCTGCTCTGTCGGGACGATGCTGCACATGTAGGCCACAGATGCCACAGGATGCACACTCGATCTCGGCGGAGTATTGAGAATAAGGTGGCCCTTTAAGATGCAGTAAGACGAGGTGGCAAGAAGAGGTAGTCAGCGAGAGCTAATGGATAACCAGCTGATTGTATCACAGCAGTCAGAGCACGGCCTGGGGTCAGAGAAACAGGAAAGTACACAGACTCAGACCTGGGTCTAGGAATTGTTTGGATTACAGCAGAGTTTGTGTTTTAAACAGAGTCACATGCTCGCTCTCTGTGGCTCCAAACAAGGAACAAGGAATGAGAACTGGCACATTGTAATAGCTTGACTCCTAACAATGAATACTGAACTGTGAAAAATTTGGGACTACTGAAGGCAAAATCAGTGTGTGTATATGTGTGGGAGGGTTGTCTAAAAGCAGTCTTAAGGCAGCCAAATATTTGTCTAAGGTGTGCGTGTCTGTAAGCCAGAGGGCTGCAGAGAAGGAGGGCTGTGACCGGGAGGTGATAAGACTTAGATAAGAGATCTGAGAAAAACCTACTGAAGGAAAAGCAACAGTTAAACAAAGGGAGAGTTAATCATCTCACAGCTTACTGACCTCAATGGACTGCTAGAATGTAGTTTGGCATCAAATAACTGGTGGTACCAGACATGGGTAAATGGGTTTCTCATAATGTGTCAAAGTTAGAATAGTTTGAGGTGGAATGTAGTATTGTTTGCATAAGGACTGTTTCCCTTTTGCAATAAATTTGGAATCATATCACAGGAATGCAGTCAGATATCACGGTAAATATACAGTAGATGCACTGCTTGTTGACTGTCCTGCCACTAAACGTAGCACAAATCCATATCTGGCTCTTTCTGCACATCAGCTGAATATACAAAGAATGATCATTTTACGAATAGTACAGCAAAGAGCACAGGTGCACCACCTCGCTTTGATTGGCTCCCAATAGGCCCTGCACACACAAGAAGCTACACACACACACACACACACACACACACACACACACACACACACACACACACACACAAAGTCTGATGATAGTGGCGCTGAAAAGCCAGGTAAACCATTAGTGAATCACCAACAAAGGCATTAACCTCATTAGTGGTAATGACAGCTGGCCACAAACACAAAAACACACACACATACAAACACACATACACACACTGGAGCTCATATCCACTTCTTACCTGACTTGACGCTACAGTGAATGTGGGCTTTGGACTCGTAGTAGACCCAGTCAAATCCGGCTTCTACTGCCAAGCGGGCCAACATGGCATATTTATTCCTGTCCCTATGAAAAGAACAAAAAGATATCGTAAACTCCAAATGTGACTGGATTAAAGCCAGACCTTTCCATACATGCAAACATTTTTCCACTGACATCCACACATTTATTTGTACAATGCAATGTATTGAAACATTCAAAATCCAAATTTGAGTCAGCAAAAACAAATTCCGCTGACTAATTGGTTGACTCATCACATTACTACTGCCTGACTAAGTGACTTGTGGACTGAATAAGTGACTAAAGCACTTTGAATGTTTGTCTGACCTATTTGATTAATGTGCTCTGTTGCATGCCTACCTGTCTGAGGTGGTGATGTCGACAGCCCGTCCCTCATAGTGCAGCGAGTCCTCTGAATGGTGACCATCTTCATCCCAGCCTTCGGTCACTCTCAGCTTAACACCCGGCCACATGTTCATCACAGAGATGGCCAGAGAGTTTAACTTGTCTTTGCAGCGCTAGAAGAGAGGTACAGGGAGGGAAAGGGAAGGCAAGGAGTCAGAAACAAATCATGCAAATACAAAATTAATATATTCTTATAATGCTGAGAGAGCAGCTGGAGGTAGAGAACTGTAGAGAAGAGCTGGGTGTGATGAGTCTAAGGGATGGTTACAGCCATGTGGTCTGCAAAATATACGCAAGTTCAGAGAAGAAAAAGACACATTGTGGATAGTGTGTGTGTGTGTGTGTGTGTGTGTGTGTGTGTGTGTGTGTGTGTGTGTGTGTGTGTGTGTGTCTACTGAAGCAGATAGTCAGAGACACCAGTGTCATCACATTAAGGCGGGGACGGTGGAATGAGAGCAGGGCGACAGAAAGAGGGATAGCGTAGCTCAGAGACACACACTCCAAAACGCATACAAAAAATGAAGACAGTAACTCTATTATAACTGTGTCAAGTGAATTATGTCAGAGTTGAGTGGTCAAAGTACACACAACTATCCATGTGTGCTGGCTTGGGATGATTTAGCACTTTTCAAGTTACTTACATAAGGCTTGAGGTCAAGATGCCTCTCAGCAGATCCTGAGATCTGATTTGAAGCAATGATTTGTCATTGCTTGTAAAATTAATGCCCACCATTGAATGAAGTAATTTACTTATTCTAAATTAAGGTATTTAATTTGACCCAAAGGTATTTAATTTGACCCAATTTAGCCTACTAAAAGAAAGGGGAAAGAAGTCAGAGATTTTGGCGCACTGTGTGTAAATTAGTTGTTTTAGTTCCTCAATGTGTTAGAAATGCCTTCTTTGTAGCCCACATAATCATTAAATTATGCTATGACTCTAAGATTATAACTCCTGTACTGACTGGTTCAGTGAAACATGCATATACTTTGGTTTGACCCTCAAATAAGTGATTTTACGCACCTCCGGCCTGATGGACAGATGTTCTGTATGAAGATGAATGACTGAGACAACTCAACAAAATGAGGCTTAGTTTGTGAGTAAAGGCAATACTTAAAGGCATTATCAGAAGCTAGGGTTGTCAGGTAGCAAAATCCAGAGGTGAGACGAAAAGTCAATGAAATCAATCAGTTTGGTTTAAACATTTAACTGACAGCAAATACTCAGCAGTCAACTTAATGTAACAGCGTAGCCAATCCGGTCTGAAGTGATCCAATTCATTCAGCTACACACAGTCAGCTGTCAGCTCAGAATTAAACTTTGAGATATTGTATATTTATTTTTAATCGCTGTAAGCAATGGACAATACAATGCCGGGTATTACGCAGTAGCACCCGGGAACAATACGCATGGCGCATCTGTGAAAGTGTTGCATCCATGCCCCTCCATTCATCCCCCCTCTTTACCTGGGTCATCAGTCTGTCGGCGCCCGTGTCCTCCTCATCTTTGAAGATAATATCTGTGTTATAATTCGGCGTCAGTTCTTTAAAGCGCTCGGAGTTGCGCGTAATTTTGCCCTCGGGTCTCCCGCTGGCTCCCAGGGTCTTCTCGGCGACGTTGGGGCTGAATTGCTTGTAAGCGAGCGGGATGAGCTTCTTCGGGAGCCGCCTCTTGCCGTACCCCCTCCCCGGCCCGCAGCCCTCCGAGGCAGGTGCGAGGAGGAGGACCAAGGCACACAGAGAGGCGGTGAGAAGGAGGAAGGAGATCCGCATCGCCCCGGGGGGAGGGAGGACTCTCCCGGGGGAGAGAGATGTCTTCAGTACCTCCCCGGCTCACTTCCCGACTCCATCGTCCGTGACAGTCGCAACATCACGTCCGAAAAACTCGGATAAAAGACGCTCACGTCGGAACCTCCAGGCACCATGTGGACATTCAAAAAGTTTTTAGCAGCTCCAAAAAAAAGGGACCCAAATTGAGAAACTTCGCTCCCTCCGCCTTACAGAATCAACAGTAAGTGTGCAGGCTGTAAAGTCCGTGTATTTAAACAAACAGGTTCAAAGTCGATTTGGTGGGTGAGAGAGTTAAAGAGAGAGAGCGGTTACTGATATCCAAGTTGCAGTGTTGTGGTTTCTCTCCCTCTCTTTTCTTTCGCTCTGGGAAACTGTCACACAACATCAGCCACTTTCGCCCGCTGTTTGGTTGGTGCCCTCTCTGGATTGAAAGCTTCTCCTCTCCATATGCGGCCGGCGTGCAACAAGCTGCAGCTTTCCAGTTGAATTGGAAGGATTTGAGTGATCCAAAACGATCTGTTGCCACTTCAGACCGCACCCTGCCAGTCCTGCCCTCCTCTCGCTTCTCCCTCTCTCCCTCTGTCCCTACTCTGCCACCCACCCCGCCCCTCCTGGGCACAGGGCGCACTGGAGAGTCCTGTCCACACTCTGCTGGCAGGCAGGCAAGCAGCAAACACATAAGCTTTGCCCTTTATTGCTGCCACTTCGCATTTCCAGTTGTTGTCTTTGTCTGTCTGTGCCCTTGACAGCTCTGCATGCTGACAGCCTCGTTTGTTTTTTTGTTATAGACTGTAAACAACAGGCAATCACAATCAATTAAACCAATCAATTTCCTGGAGTATGCAGCCACTAATGTTTTGTTTTTTTCCCAGAAGATCAAGGGTCATTGGCTGACTGGCCTGACTATTAATGGGGTAATTTACTAGCTGTGAGGCAGTCTGATTTCCTGGATGTTTGGCAGGTGGACTAGCTGAAGCATTGGCTGAATAACTGACTGACAGTCACATAGATTATTTGACTTGCTGACTGACTGACTAAATCTACGATTGGCTGGCTGCCTGAGTGACTGCTGATTTACAGCAGCGCTAATTAGTCTAGACAATTGTCCTAATTAATGGGACAAGATTAATAACTTTAAAGTGGACAAATGACATCTTTAATTTATTAACTTTAGGCTGTCTGGTACCCTGGCTGCTGGCTGCGTGGGGCTGACACACACTCACATACACTGCACACCAGCAAACCCAACCCCTCCAAATTAGCTCTTCAAATATTTGCTAGCAGAAAATCGGTGGTCTCACCCCTGTTTCTCAGGGCAGGCTCCTTTGAATGAACTGGACTGTACAAGGCTGAGGGTTTCCACAATTTATGTTTTATTATTTGTGAGTGTAAACACCATAAAGTATTTCTGCTGCACCGACCGCTTTTCATGTCCCTTGATGGAACAGAGAAAAGCAAAGAGAGGGATTCACACACGGTAAACAGCCATCTATAGCTGTGTTTACCTTTTAGCTGAAATAGAACATCAACTGAGACCTGTGTAAATTCATTAGAACTTTCCTAGTATGGAAACACACAAGTCGGTTCAAAGAAATCAAAATCTGCCCTATAGAGATGTCAATGTTTTACTGTCCTTGTTTGCAGCTTTGTAAGGTGGAAATGCTCTGATAGTGAAGTATCACCTCATTGAATAAGGGGAACTTCTCCCCTTCTGCTGTCTTTTGTTGTTGTTGTTGTTGTTTTTTTAGTAACAAGGGATACAGGGGCATACTCGTAAATTTGTGTAGAAGTGTCTCAAAAGTCTTGCTCCATTATTGGAAAAGTGTGGAAGGCATGGTCATTGATCAGCTTAAAGCTAAAATGTTGCCTTGCAGATCAATGGATGGCAGTGCCTCAGGTGGTAGAACCCATCGTCCCTTAAATTTTGACTTTTTGGGAAATCTGCTGATTCACTTCCTTGCTAAGTGGTCGATAAGATCAATCAATACCACTGTATAAAGCTATAGCAAGCAGCTGGTTAGATTAGCTGAGCTTAGCGTAGTGTAAATACTGAAAGGAGGGCGATCTAGCCTGGTTCTGTCCAAAGCTAACAAAACCTTTAATCCATACTAACACTGGCATACAGGACAACTTGCTGTTGTGCCTCTTGGAGTTTTTGTTGGTTGCCTGCCAACCTTAGTGATGAAAAGTCGTCAGTTATTGCCAGTGGTGTTGTGGAGGGTATATGCAGCTATATGGGGTATACCAACACATTCTCACTCCGACCTCATCACATATTGACATTTTGGTCATGAACTTTTCATTTCCAAATACGACGTGCAAGGTACCCTGGGTGCGTTGGTTGTTGATGTTTTGGGACACCGTGTCAAGTTCTGCCTGTTGGATACACTTCTGTTTTCACAGGAAATAAATGCACTACGTCAGTACTACACTGCGATTTGACTTTTTTTGTTCCTTCAACAACAAACACACATGGTTAGGTTTAGGCAACAAAAGCATGTGGTTAGGTTTAGGAATAAAGAACAGGGTTTGGCATTAGAATCTTACGGGACACAAACACTACTTTGTCGGGTGAAAGTCTGTGTTTGGTGGACCCATTCACCAACAACCACCTTTTCCTTCTCCTTTTCCCCCTGTTTTCGGTCTTTATGCAAAGTTAAGCTAACGAGGTGTTGGCGGTAGTTTGGTACTGACAGACATGTTAATGTCTTGATCTTCTAATCTTACTCTGCAAGAAAGGGGTTGATCTTATCTTTTTATTAAATATCAGACTATACTTTTAAGAGTTGGTGGCTCGACCTCTGGCTTCTCCTGCCTCCTACATTTGATATAATTGAATGTATGCGAACACAACACTGAATCAAACTGCTGCTAGTAAGCAAACAAGCATCACGCACAGCACCGGCTACAGTCGGCGTGTACTTTGTATAACAGGGTCAATGATACAGCAGTAATATGTGCAACAAAGTCAAATGTACATTTGTAAATTTAAATACTATACTATACAACATTTGTTTCAGTTGTTATTACGTAACACACATAGGCCTCCATAGTTGATATGTGGAACGTTTGATACTCAGCGTCTGTACCCCTATGTTCACCTTTGGGGGTACCTCACCTATCAAGGGGTGTCTACCCTTTTGCTGTTGTTCTCTATTGCAGAGGTGCTGTGTCCCTTCACATGTAGTACGTGACTGTTGATACTTTCACATGTGTGCAAAAGTTTGTCTGTGTGCAGCGTGAGGAGAAATCTATATGCAAATCTGTGTGTACCCACGTTTGCACAAGCATATGTTTTCCTGTAACTATCAACATTTTGTGGCTGTGCGTGAGTGTGTGTGTCATCCTTCCTTTGAAGATCATAAATACGGGCGTGGCTCCAGGCAGGCCCGCTGCCTATTCAGCGTGGCTGTCGACAATGCTTCAGAAGTGGTCACATTCTCCCATCCATCCCTCCCTTCATCCATCCGTCTTTCAGTTCCTCTTTGCCTCAAGAAAGGACATCATGGCCTTTCAAACAGTCAACAGTCTGATCAGACCAAACCAGAGTGGAGCCTGACACCCCACATCCCACCAAAAATCTTCTTCCTCTGTTAGTATTCATCAGCCTGTCAAGATCTGTCTTGCACTATTTCTCTTAGCCTATTTCACCACTGCTGCGATGTTTCACATACTGGTCCTGGTAAGGTATGAGCTTAAACACGCATGCACATACATGTGCAAGCCCACGAACACACGAGCAAAAACACACATATCCCAGCAGTGCACACTCACATGCTAACAGATACACACACACACATACACCAGGCCAGCCGACAAGCCAACCGAGCATCAGGCCCTCTCTCATTGATGTTTGTTACAGTTATTAATTTTCTCTGTGAAATAAGAGGCCACTGGTGGCAGGACAGAAGGAGATGGGTGCCAGCCCCAGAATCTCTCTCTGCTTTCATCTCCTGGCACTGGGGCTCTATGAGTCCACAGCTAAGGGCCTTTACATGGGCACCGGGGTTACCCACGCATACCCGGGGCCCTAACCAACAAAGGCTCTGAGTGGGGCAAACGGAGGAAGACACAGATGAAAGGAAATGCTAAGAAGTAGATGACGAGAAAGAGATGGGGAGCATGAGAAAAAGGATGATACAGACAGACAGAGAGATAATGAGAGAGGGTGGGAGATTTGTACAAAGGGGTTGAGGAGAACATATGGGGAAATGAGGGCGCAAGATGTGATTTAGGGAGTTGATAAAAGAAATATGGGAAAGGGGGTTGAATGAGTAAGAGAGAGTGAATACATGGCACATTAGCTGGTAAACAAGTGAGTTTTGGTTGTTTTGCAGTCAGTGGAAGCTAGCGTGTTTGTGGCTTGTGGTGATTCGCTGTAATGGGGGTTAAAGGACGTTATGCTCAAGGTAACAACAGCTGGTGGCTAAAACCACCATCCCTCTTCCTCCTTCTCCTCCTCCTTCTGTCCCTCCACACACTCCAGCATCCAACCCCAGACCACAATAAACACCTAACACTCCGTTTTTTTTTTATACACCAGCCTTCTAAGCATCAGAGTGGTTGTGTCTGAAACCTTGTAAGCCTTAATCTTCCAAGACAAGGAGATAAAACTTCCTGGATGTGCTGCACTTAACTGTAGCCTTCACACATTTCGACATACATTTTTGGCAGGGAGTGCCACTTGGCCAGTGCGAGCAGTTTAGCAGCTAACACGGCAGCAAGCGAAAACCACAATGACCAAAACTGTCTATCAATGGTTGAGAGTGGCACCGGTACTAGTCTTGCTAAAGGCCAGCTCAGTGCAGCGTGTTTGGTCAGAGAGCAGACAGAAGGAAAATAAAAGCAGGGTGATATAAAAGTGGAGCACAGGCTAAATGTGTCTTGGAGTTAGCGGGCTAGGCTAGCCACCGCATGGCTAAAGCAAACAAAGAGCTGCCCAGGGGACTCAAGTACGCTGTGCTCTGACACTAAACACATATGCACAGAGACGGAAGCACACACGCACGCACATACACGTAAAAATGCACAAGCACGCAGGTAGCCGCAGCCACAGGTTCTCAAACACAAACAGAAATGCAGCGTACAGTAACGCTTGCAGCATTTCATTGTAAAAATGCATTACTACAACCACACACACTTAAATGTGCACAGACATACACTGCTTCTCAGAATATTTTTGTTCATCGTTGAATAGAAAAGAACAGAATGCAACAGCTATAGCTTTAAATAATGTAGTTGTTTTCCTAACATGGCCATTTTGAAACAATTTGGGCATTCAGCAGTGACAACAAAACTGAGAAGAGGAAGTCATTTTTCTAACCATAATTGAGTAGTGACACCAATGTAACAGACTAAACGCATTTGCAACTGAGAAATCAAATTTCTATTCCAGAGAGTCATTGAATTTCCTCATAATTGCACTTCTTGGCATATTTATTAATTACATGTGTATCTTTTTTCCTTTAAAAGACGAGTCTTAAAATACAACTTGAGGGCTGAGTGAGACTCAGAAGATTGGAGACTTGCTTGAAAATTGTTGACGAAGACTTGAGTCAAATTTGTACGGAGTATCCTAATAACAAGTCCAGTAGCTGGGTAATGCCAACAATAATGCAGTCAGTGCTCCTGCTGTACTCTCTCCATGTCAAATGAGGGATTTTTTTCTCCTCCCTCTCTCCATCCCTCTCCTTCTCTCTCTCTCTCTCTCCTGAGTGTGTGCCACATCTGTGGGCTCTGTGGTGATGTTTCTCTGCTCAGAATGGATTCACCAGCTCAAAAACGTCCTTATTATATTTATATTTTACTACACCACTAGAAAACCATGCCAGCTGGGCTGCAGAACTTTGGGCAGAAAGAGGGAGAGAAAGCGAAAGGGGAGGAGGGCAAGTGAGAAAGAGAGAGGGAGGAATGAGAGATGGAGAGAAATGGAGAGAGGCAAACAACAAGCAGGGAGGAAAAGAGGATAGAAAAAGACAGGCAGGTAAATTCAGAAAGGGGAGAAGAGAGTAAAGTGGAGTCGTGAGTAAAAGAGCGGGGTGGAAAAGCACAAGTGAGGCAGAGAAGTGGAACCACAGAGGTTGAGTGGACACCCTGAAATAGGCTGTGACAATATGATTACCCAGGGTGCTCAAAGGTAAACAAGGAAATGGGCTAACGAAGAGGTGGAAGGATATGAAAACAATGTTGAGTCAATTTACTTTTACACACTGACATGCACACACACACACACTCACATACACACAGGGATTACATACAGACATGCTAACCGGAATCAGAGGAAAACAACAGTGACCTCTGATGAGTGGAGCTGGAGGAAGGACAGAGGGACGTGGCTTTGAAAGAACGCAGGGAGGGACGTAGAGAGGGAGAGTTGACGAGAGATGAGAAGGGAGAGAGTCCACGGATGAGGGGAGAGGAGGTCAGGGGAGGGTAAGTGGGATGACAGGAAGAGCCGGTTGAGTGGAGCGGGAGGATGTAAACACAACGGGAAGGTGTGAGGAAAGTGAGGGAGAACAGAAAGTTAGGAGGGAAAATGAGAGAGGAGCAGAAAGTCACATTTAATAGTACATGGAGATGTGTAAGTAATCACAAAACTCCTTTACCGTCTCCTTCCTAATTGCCCCCCTTTATTTATAATGTAGTCAAAGCAAAATCTCTATGCGCCACTATTACGTTTCCATTACATTTCATTCATTAATTTGGCAAGGGCTTTTGTCCAAATCAACTTACAAGAATTGCACTCAGCCTCAACAGGACCAAGAACCAAGACTGTGCTTAGAGTTTTACTTTATTTTATAAGAAACAAGGCAATAAGTCCATTGTCCTGACTACAGTGGGTCACTCTGGGACCTGTACAAAGAAGAACCTTGATTAAGATGAACACTTTAGGATCCTCCGTGGACATCTTAGATCCTGGAGACCTGGCCCCAGGGACCATGTCAGCCCAAACCTTGAGCGACATGCAGTATTTTTCAAGCCATTTGAGGTAACAGAATGCCTAAAAATATGTAAAGCCTACATACTATTTTGTATCTAATCCTCGAACTGCCTTCATTATTCTGAAACCATTACACAACAAATGCTGAGAATGACTAATGTTCAGTTTTCCTGTTGCTACGTTTAAGTTGCATAACATATGAAGGGTACAAATTTGGCGCAAACAGCATTATTCATCTTGAAACCTACTTTTGTTATGCTAGGCTGGATTAGAGTTCACTAGCTGACAAAATGTCTCCATTTAAATCCATGACATAATAATCTGGGCTGCTTTGATTGCAAATCAAGGATCCCCAACAAGTAAATTTGATCTTAAATACTCTGGATTGAATATATAGGGGCCAACAGACACAAAGTTGATGATTCGGTGCTTTTGAGAAAACACTTGTGGTCGGAGCCCCAGAAGCTTCCCCCATCTGTGCTTGGTCCTCATAATGTGACTGTGATGGACAGGTCTTGATGTTCCCTTCCCTTGAACATATACTCAGTCTAAAAAGGGTTGCAAGGCAAGCGGTAATGCATGGCTCCACCAGGTTGTCAGATGGTAGAATGATAGGAATAGCTGGGTGTCATCAGCATAGCAGTGGTTGGAGAAGCCATGTAAATGCATGGCAGAACTAGGAAGGGAAGAAGACTGGGGGCCCAGGCTGCATGTTTCAGACACTATTGCTCTATGTCACCTGGGAGGAGCAGCTCATCAGAGGCTGAGACACCTCACCCTTCAAGAGTAGAGGATCATAATCATATCAATCAGGTTATTAACCATATCACTAACACAGCAGACAGACCCAGGAGTATGAGGACAGAGGAGAATGAGTTTCCTCTGGTTGTGTGCAGCACCACTGACACCACAGAGAGGGTTATCTCAGGTAGGTGACCTGCTTTAAATCTAGACTGTTCAGGGTGTAGGAGATACCACACCTCTCATCTATATTAGCACCAGAAATAAACAGCAAACCAACAGACAGTTTAACCCCTTTTAAACTGCCTCTTCCAGGGGGGAATTTCATGTTATTATTTCGTCTCGCTGGCTCGTAAGGTCAAGGAAGGAGGGACAGAGTTGTCTCACCTTTAAGCTGGCAGCAGAGGTAGTAACAGCACTGAAATGCTGTCTGTATAAACGGGACAGCGGGCAGGATGGGATCATGGGCTACAGGGGTATAATGCTTGGATGCTGTGTTTATGCGTGCAACCCACTGCCTGGAGATTTTAAAAGTATCCCATCCCACACAGCACGGCACACCTTCACAGTCTGTATTAACTCTTGTGGCCATGGGCAGAAATATCAGACAATGGGCACTTAGGCACAGAAATGCAAAGGGCCCACCACCTCTCCTAAATAGGAACAAGACACACAAATTTGTTGGTGGTTTGCTTCTCTTTGTAGTCGTTATGCATCTTTTTGTGGTTGTTTTGTTTCTTTTGTAGCCGCCTGGGTCTCTTTGAGGTAATTTTGTGCCTCTTTGAAGTAATTTCGTGCCTGTGAGGTAATACTGTGTCTATTTGTAGTTGTTTAGGTCTATTTGAAGTAATTCTGTCTCATTGAGGGAATTTTGTGTCTTTTTTGGTCGTTTTATGTCACGTTTTAAACCATTTTTTGTGTCCCCCTGTGGTTGTTTTGTATTTCTGTGTGGTTGTTTTGTGTCTCTTTGTGCTGGATTTGTCTGTTTTATAGTTATTATGTTTCTCTTTGCAGTTTCCTTTGCATATCTTTCTGATCCTTTGTGTCTCTTTGTGGTCATTCTGAGTCTCTTCCTGGTCGGTACCTGTTAATATGAGCGGCATTTACCATGTGCAGGCCAATTTTTGGGCTCCTAAGCTTGTGCCCTTTAGGCCCATTCATTATTTCATTCATGCCTGTGGCACACAGCCTTCAGCTGCTGATGCTAATGCCAAAACCACCTGCATCAAGAACCCTAAATCACAGTGATAATGGTCAGGAGAACCATGTGGTGTACACTTACATCCAATCCATATACACTTGAAAATTCAACAGAAGCTCTTTTTATCTGCGAGTGCATCTTTGCAGATTCAAATGTCATGGCCAGTGCCAGTCAATGGATAACAATCCCACAAAGCCTCTGGATAGAATATTTTAACATCTGTTGCCATCAACATGTTATTCTGGGGCGAAAACACATCTGCCGTGGTTTCCTTTGAAGCAACATTAAAGTTTTGTTCTGTTTGCAACTCTTAATGCCCTGTGTGCAACTAAAAAAGATATTGCAAAACTCACATCTACAAATCTACTTATGTATAATTGTGAGACAGATTAGTCTAATACAAATGTAGCATTTTTTTTAAATCGATCCAGTTTAATCGTTCACCATCCAAACTATGGCTATTTTGCTAATTTTGAACTAAAACAAAATTTTTTCGCAGCACTTGTTACACAGAAAGGTATTTATAGAATTCACTTTCCCATGAGGCAAATGGTTACCAGAGTGGAACAGCTACTACTGAGGAAGGAAATTGGGACATTGGAACAATTTTATTGAACAAACAACAGCGTTAATCGAGATCTTTATCCAAAGGAAGTGATACTGGCTACTCCCAATAAAACCAAGACCACAATAGCCACAGTGTCTAGTGTGAGAGCAGGTTTCGTTCAGGAGCACATTGTTACACATTCAAAGAAGTGCATCCACATCTGTACGAGACAAAAAACAAGCTCATCAGTTTTAAATTAGTTTTAATGACTAAACAGTTTCCAGTAGTGTCAGTACATCAGCATAATGACCCTTCTCAGCAACCGTTCAATAATAACTCCACTCTTACATCTTTGATGTGAGTTTATCTGATTGATAGATTCATTTGAACTCTTTGCTATCACTGTCAAGTAAGACTGATATTTCTCATGCAGTTATGAAGAAGGTTTTCAGAATCAGTTAGTTGATGTCCACACGTCTTGAATCACTTGTTGCTTGCTTAGCAGAAATCCTGTTTATTACAAGTCTGGGTGGAGCTGTGGGGAAAATATGCTCAAGAGATGATTTCCTCTCATTTTGCACATATTTTCACATCCCCATTCATAAATCACACACAAGCTTGTGTGCAACTATCAATTATAGAATCGCAGCTTGAGGAAGTGTGAAGGAAAAAGACTGATTTAGGGGTAAAGACAGAGAGAGGCCGTCAGTGAGAGAAAAATTAAGTGAGATAGACGGAAGCAGAAAATGAGTGTACGGCTGAATGAAGGGAATCGAAAGTAAAAAGGATAGAGAAAGAGGGAGGAAAAAAGACATATGAAGAATCAGAATTGATAGCACTGGGAAAGAAACAGGAAAGAAAGAAGAGAGATAAAGAAAGAAAGTAAGAAAGCGAAAAACGAGAAAGGGCGAGAAAGAGCAAAACAGGGAGATGGATGGCTATGAAGACTGGTACTGATCAGTAGCTCTTTCTGTGATGCGGCTTCCAGCTTCCAGCCCACCGATTGGTCAGCTGCCTAACTCGGAACATGCGTTCCCACAATCCCTCAGCACCACTTCAATCCCACCACACTGGTTCACCACTCTGCGGCTCAAAACAGTGCCTGCTGGCATGGGCAACATATCAATAAATTCATTACACATTTATACTTAAATATTTATACTGCAGCAGTGTGTTTTGCACAGAGATGGTATTTATAGTGTGTGTGTGCATGTGTGTGTATGTGTTTGTGTGTGTCTATGTGTGCTCATATTTATAGCACGGTGTCACATCGTAGCTCTGTGCTGCGGTGAGACAGCTGTCTGGGGTGGGGGTGGGGGGCGTTGGCCTTTGGGCAGGGTGGAGGGGGGGGTTTATGCAGAGAAACAGAGAACAAGTGGAAAGATTGAGGGACAGGCGTTTAACAGAGATGTATAGTGGATGAAGGAAGAGGAAATCCAGTTGATGCACTGAGAGAAAGATGAGAAACAAATGGTCGAGAGCAGAAAGGGGTGGCACACTCTAAGTAAATGGGAATGTGAGAATTAGTACAAGATTTCAATGAAAATGAAAAAGAAAATAGCTGATAACAATCCATGCAGCTACAAAACAGTACAAAGAAAAGCTTAAAATGAAGAACAACAAATGAAAAAATTAAATATTCTTTTATTGGCACTCCCACCCATTGGCTAACTTGTGCAAAGACAGAGAAATATTTATTCTGTGGAAAACAGAAACTAGGGAAATTACATGGTGTTTTATTGTTCAGCTGTTTATTGAATGAAGACATTCCCATTCAGAGGCCCTTTTAGATACTTTGCTATTGTTTTCACGGTTACAATGCTTTTCATAAAGTCCATTCAAAACAGTTGCAAGAGACTACGTGCCATTTAGAACATGGCAGTGAGGGTGAAAAGGCCACAGAGGCATTAGCAAGACCTCCTAACATGGAACTGAAAAAAGAGTTAATGAAGAGCTGGTGTTTGTTAAAGAGGAGCTCTATGTAATGTATAAAAATCCCCCATTCGCTGCTCAAAACTACCCTGAATGCATCTACTCTGAATTTAGTTGCTTCCTAAATCATGAAATATATTGTATATATTCCATAACCACAGTGCCCTGACGGTCATTGCTATGCACGGGAGCTACAAGTGGTGACGATATGATAATAATGGTCAACCAGTGTTAATGCTGACAGCTATTTTAGATTTAATTAGAGTTGAGACGAAAATGCTTATAAGTTTTAGTCAGATTATAGTCATTTTTATCCTTCATAGTTTAAGTCTAGTTGTAGTCGACAAAAATTTAAAACATTTTAGTCAACTTTTAGTCATTTTGTTTTCTGTATGTTTTTTTTAATCTTTAAACTAATCCAGTTAGGTTATTTCATGTATCAGGAATTAGACTCAATGTGACAGGTTGTCGAAAAATTTCATTTAGACAATCTTTTCTACAACTACAGATAATTTCTGCACACGTACAAACTCGCCAGCAGTGTTTGACAGCTTTAAGGGTTGATTTACGAGGACACACTTACTGATCTGATCATCATTTGAAAAGCTCAATATACCTCTATTTACACTCTCAAAACTTTGACACCACAAATAACAAAATCTGACAGGACTAGGATTTGGTTTATTGTAAACTCTGACCTAGTGATCTCACTGTTAAGAAATTCTTTTGTAATCTGCAACATTGCAACATCCGGTGTAAGTGTTTTTGCTGACTAGCAAAAGATCCTGGCTCAGACTATATACTGGAGTTTACCAGCCTGACCATGGCATTTGAAAATAATTGCAAGCACAGCTGTTTTCGGCTTTCAATGTCTAATAGTCTAAGATTTTCATCACGTCTCGTCTTGTCTCGTCTCCTCTTGTATCGTCAGCGAAAATGAATCATAGATTTTGCATTAGTTTTTATCATCAAGATCATTTTTTAGCTTGTCATCGTCTCATTTTTGTCATGGGATAAAGGCCGATGACAAAAAAGTTTCGTCATAATTTTTGTCAACAAAATGAACACTGTGTTCATTGTTTTAATCTGCTTTTCATTTCTTTTTTTCTCTTTTGTAAGGAATTTAAAAGCACAACTCAAAGAAGTATCATGACACAAAGATCCCAGAGGAAAGCACTTAAAAGCATCACTAAAACCATTTATTTCCAAAGAAGTCCTCGATGGACACAATACATGGAAACATACAAATGGATGGAAACAAACAAATTACAATACAAACCCACTGGTCCCCATTGCAACTCTACATTGACGGTTTAAACTCCCTCCCTTAAAGGAAAACCATCAACACAGGTCAAATTTTAGTGCTTTTTTTAAAAAAAAAAGAATATATTGTGTCAGCCGCAGAGGGCAGCTAAAGGTACTGAAGGTTGGAACCGAATTTCTTTGAACTTTTTAGACTTTTCACCAGATCAGAAATGTGGAAAGTGGAAATGTGGAATGTAGAACGTGGTAGTACTCTTTCTTTCAAGGTTTTTATTTGACAAGAAGGACTGAGGATTTGTGCATTGTCATAAAAAGCCCTCAGAGTCCTTCACACTTTGCATGCTTTATGTAAGGAGGCTCTGAGTGGCTTCCTCTCAGTTACCTTGGAGATAAAACAAAACACCATTCGCTGTATTTGCTAGAGATATAGGTCAAGCCAGAGAGCTGAGCTGTTTTTACTTTACAATATATGTAGTTTAAAACTTTTGAGTAACGACTGCATACATCATAGATTCTGACATTATATTAATTACAGTGAAATTACATCTGCATTTCCTTGTCACTGTTATCTAATAGTTATGTCCTTATGGTATCTGTAATCTTGATGATTGTTTTGTTCACTTCATCATTTGACTGGTTACCAGTTACTTTAATGTGCTGCCATCCGTCATTCAGTTTCTGTCAAGCTGTCATCTGTTTGCAGCTCAGTCCATGTGACGTATCTTCAGCTGTGCAGAGGATTGTGGGTCAGAATAGGCAGAAAAGCATGGTGGCTTGCACACTGCAAAATCCGACCGGATGCAGTAGAACATGCTGGTATTTGTAGCACATCGCATTTGACATACTATTTATTGGAACATACAATATATAATTTTCTTGCATACTAAATACTATAATAGTATAGATATTGGAATGCACTGATTATTTGCCTCCTCCCTGGTTGCATGATTATATGATATGAAGCCCACTCTATGAAGCTTAGTGAATGTTCTGTTACATTAATTTTTTGGTATGTCTTTGTCCATGTATACATGCTGTACCTAAATCTTCTCAGTCATTGGATTTGTTTTATAATAAAAATGTATTTTCAAGTAAGGACTGAGGCTCATAAAGTTTGTTTTATTATTAATAAAAAGGGAAGACTGACCAGAGATTTTCCACAAAAATAAATGAAGCAAGAAGGATACAACATTTTTCACCATGACGTGTTACTACATTAAACCAGGGCCCTTTCTTAAAGGATGTCTCTTCTAAAGGCGCCACTTTAACCAAACTCTTTATTCGTGTTACATTGGAAGCTGTAGCTGACCTATGAATGAATTTACTGATGGGAGATTGTTGGGGTTAGCTGGATGTGTCGACTTGTTAACTGTGTGTATGCTGCATGTTTACTTAGCGAGCCAGCCGTAGTGGAACATACATGACCTGCCTGTGTGTGTATTTGCAAGTGTGTGTGTGTGTGTGTGTGTGTGTGTGTGTGTAGAGGTGTTGAAAACATCTGATGGATTTCCCTCATATATGCATGTGTATGTGCGGAATACAGAAACCAGTGTTATCCTCCGTTTTCCCATAGGTTTAAAGGGAAACTTGTGTATTTTTCAACCTGGATCCTATTTTCCCATGTTTTTGTGTCTAAGCTGAGCCAGCAGCCACGAGACAAGCTGCTATGTATTCTTCAAGGCATTAGCGTTTTTGCCACTGACAGGCTCAGATTATTATTCTAAGTGTCTGACAAAGAAATAAAACATCTCTCTTTACCTTTCACCTGATCCGGTCTGTAATTGTGTTTAATCAAGTCTCTCTCAGGAAAAAGTCTTGTTTTAATGTCTTGTGAGTTGAGTTGTTGCAGGAAGACAATAACAAATAAACCTGATCAAGCAAACGGTAAAGAAAAAACATTTTGTTTAGAGGTCCACTGTGTAGGTGTTAAGGGGATATATTGGCAGAAATGTAAACATGTAAATATAATACAATGGTTATGTTTTCTTTCGTGTATAATCACCTGAAATTGAGAACTGTTGTGTTTTCGTTATCTTAGAATGAGCCTTTTATATCTACGTTCTCTACGAAGAACGCCATGTTGCACTGTCATGTTTCTTAAGTAGCTTAGAACAGACAAACCAAATACGTGCTCCAGTAATGGCCATTCACATTTTCAGCCACCATATTTAGCCACCCCTCCGTGACAATGAGACCATTGGGGAAACGTATTCAGTGATTTAACAGGGATTTAACAGGCTTAAACCACCAGGCCCATTTGTTTTGGAGAGGAAGAATCCTCTGTGGATTGTTGTTTAGGAAGCTAAACACATGATGATAGTTTTATCTGTATTTTTATTGTGCAATATTTATTTTATTCCCAGAGTGATAGTCAACAGTGTGGCTGGTTTTACACTCTGATCCCATCACTTCAGCTCAAAATAACATGAGACACCTGTATGCTGAACTGGAAATTTAAAGGCTGTGCTTTATTAGAAAAATAATTCACACATTTTTAATAGGCTCCTCTGATTATCAATGAAATATTTCAGTCAGTGAAAGACCTCATCAGTCATTAACTAAAAAAAAAACCCTGAATGATGAATACTGAATTCTAAGCAGGAGACATGTCAGTTGATTGCAATCCACAATCTTATGATCTTACACACGGGACCTTTAAGATGTTGTTGACCGGAATGTTATTTTCAGTGAGGCCTCTGTATGTGTGCGACACACAGACATGTTACTTAACAGAAGCAGGGGGAGTGGTACATGTATGAACTCTACACCGACACACGCATCTCACACATTGATTTATATGAATGCACATGCATACTGATACAGATGATGAGTGTCAAGTGTAAAATGTTTCAAATTCAGAACTCATGAGGTGTTCTTGTTTAAACTTCAGTATTTTTCCACCTGGACCCTGCTTTCCCTTGTTTTTGTGTCTAATGGGTACAACTATTTTTGAAAGTGGTTCAGTATTGAGTGAGACCACTGTGGCCAGCAGCCACAAACTGGGCTTCGATGTAATTTTTAATGGCAATATCACCTTGCGTCTACTAAAGGTGATTGTTTTTGCCAACGACAGGCTCAGATTGTTAAAAGTGTGTTTTCCCTCAAGCAAAGACACCTCATGAACTTAAAATATGTCACCCAGGTCATTCATCTGCATGTGCATCATACAAATGAATACATGCATACATAATGAACACATAAATGTGTGTGTCAGTGTAGAGTTCCAACATGTACCACTCCCCCTGCTTCTGTTTAAAAACATGCCTGTCGCGCACACACACAGAGGCCTCACTGAAAATAACACCCCAGTCAACAACATCTTCATTTGACTTCATTCACCATCAACAGCCTCATTTTACCTTACCATAATTATACCTCAACCAGCCTCCGTTCCCCAGCAACAACATCTGCACTCCATTTTCATCAAGCAGCTCTGCGTTATGATTACATTGTCAATGAACAAAATATCCATCCTCCAACTGATTAACACATCTCCATCATGTTAGATTTTTACCACGCTGACACCTGGGAATGATAGATTCCCTTGTGTTTTAGTGTTCCTTTAAATAGCAAACAAAATGGAGTTTATTGCTGCATAAATATAGCATAGCTCTTGGAAACCTTGGGAACTCTACTTTTGGTCCAATTTTTGTCTGATCAGACAAAGTACAGTCACAGCAGTATAATGTGCGCAGCCAAACACGCCAAAGAAATTAGCATAGCTGCTGCAGTGAACCGAAAAGCCTCATGGTTCATGGTCAGCAACATAAAGTTGTAACATTTCAATTCAAAGACAGATGTCTTCATGATGGAGGCTGCAGAAATAATAATTTGGATTAACTCAGTCATGTTTGGAATCAAGATTGTGTCATTACAAATGTCAGGAAACAAGAGAGTGTTTACTTTCCAAGGCTGTAAATCAATCATGAATACACACTGACTGAGAAGAAGAGCTGATAATTACAGTCTTCATCTTCAAACTTATGAGAGTTGAAAGAAAAAGGAAAACAGAACAGAAAGCCGCCCCTTTTACGGATGGAAATTGAGTTTGTAGTACACACAAATCATGCAATATTTAGTGCATAGTTACACGTAATGCACATTTCAGATTTGTGAATGCCTCACTTTTGGCTCAGGTCAGCACACTGACCTGGATGAGAGGGCAGCAGTTTTTAGATGTGTGAGAGAGTGAGCAGAGTGAGATGATGTGAGAGTAAAAGAGGTTAAAAGAGAGACAGAAACAGGGAGACAGCGACGGACAGACCGAGAAATTAGGGGCTCTACTGACCAGAAACTGCTCTGACTCAGACAAAGTCAACATCTTTGCTGACATCACTGACCATCAGCTCCATCATTTCAACTTTAAATGCTTTGATGGCCCAAACAACCTTCATTTGTCTAAACCCACAAGGTTTTTACTACTGCCAGTGAGACAGGGGTAGCCGTGTAGCCCGGTACAGAAAAAAATGCCACAGCAGGTTTATGCTTGATTCAAACACATTAAAGGTTTGTAAGTTGAATGAATTCTCTGCACTGCAAAATTCTAGTTTCGGGATGTAAACATTGACGAGTGATGATGAGTTTAGTATCTCTAAAAGATAAAAAAAAAATTGCCAAGTGTGTGATTTCTTTTTGCAGCGACTGCCGAGTGGGAAAGTGGTGTTCTGAATAAGAGGACTGTAGTGTGAGATGAGAGAGGTAGACAACTGACCACAGGCGTCCTGCAGGCACCAGTCAAATATAAACCGACTTAATTAACACTTGTGGAAACCCTTAACAAGGCTAACAATGTAATCAATGATAGGTTTCCTATATAAGATAGCACCACATGGATGCAAGGACGCCTGAGTCTGTGGATGCAGATACAGCAAGTAAAACAGGGAACTAAATCAGATTGATATACACTGAGAATTTTGTGATGATGAGCCACAAAAAGTCAATAAAGAATAGACTGTTACATTAAAAGTGAAGGAAAAATAAGTTAATAAGAAACAGTTTAAATCATGGAGGCTGATCTCTCAGTACAGTGCAACTATTTGTACCTATAGGACTAAAATTCAGCTCTATAACTCCAACATGTGATACAATGACGAGGGGTATGAAGGAGTTGAGGAATTAAGGTTGTGGTTGTCTGTTTTTTGGGGGGGGGGGGGCAGGCAGGCAAGGGGAAAAGTAGGGAGGTAGGGGGGGTCGGGGTTTCAAACCGGCAGCTTCTAATCCTGACACGCTGCCTCTGCCAATTATAAGGGCTTTAAACACGGCCGGTGGGAGGAAAAAACATGACCAGGGAGACCAGACTAGCGCCGGGGCGTATTTAGCAACATACAGGCAGACTGTAATTACATATATGGCCAACAGAGAGATTTAATGACTTTTTCCTCCTTCAACTGATTGACAAGGCAGAAGGGTGGAGGAAGGTGGGAGGGGGGGTGGATAAGGCAATAACAGAGAGAGAGCACGAGCGTCACTGTTTCATTTCAGCTGAAAACCTCTGGATTTTTGTTAAATGGGGTTCATTAACTTTGACATAAATGCATTTACCGTAATATGTGATCGATCAGTCTGCCAGAGAGGACTAAATTATTATTTTTTTTAAGTTTCACACAGCCACATATTAAAGTGCAATGCGCAGGAACTGGGAGGGGAATGGTTGTGCTGTTTTTGTTGTGCCTCTGTATTCTAATACACTGGAACTGAAATGAAACAATTATAAATTATTGAATGGCTCAAGCATTACGGTTTATCCTTGACCTTAACAGCACGTGTGATCTTAACAGAAAAGGTCAACTAACTAGCTTTGTTCTGAGCTTTGAACCATTTCTCCCAGTCTTCATCATCGAAGCATGCTCCATCAAGAAATTGAGCTGGGTCAGGTGTCATCATCATGTGACCCATGGTACATGCAGATCATTGATGATGTGATAGCAAGTGGTGATGGCTAGATATTAAGAGGAAACTATACCAATTTTGAAACTTACGCATGTTATTCCTATGGCTCAAGACAGTCCAAAAAATATGAGTAAATATGAACAACTCTCTCCATCATAAAGAGAAAAGTATTAAAACTCAAAGTTGTGATGTCATCAGGTATAAAGTCTGGAGCTGCTCTGTAGATTGTGAATGAACACAGACATAGATACTTCCTGCTGCTATTGTAAACATGATATAGCAACTATTTTTCATCTTCGTTTGAATGTGAAATATCCAAAAGATTTTGGACGGATTTGGAATCCACTGTTTGAAGCCTCTAATTCAGTTCAATTTATTAACCTGACAGATATTATACCTTATTATGATTATCCAGATGAAGGGCCCTTGAATATTTAATGTGTTGTTGAATGTGTTATTCTAAATACCTACGTTTGTCTGATTCACAAACAAAACTTCTCTATTTTCTCCTAAAAGTTAAGACTTGTTGTTGTTGTTGTTGTTGCTGCTGCTGCTGCTGTTGTTTGTTTCATTTTTGTATGTTTATTGTTATGTAATTGTCTTGAAATACTGTTACTTCAAAAATACTCATTTGGTCTTAATTTCATGTTTATTATTTACTTACCTGATGTTGTGTACATGTTCTTTTTCTCAAAATTAAATTAAATTAAATTAAATTAAATTAAATTAAAAATTCATAGAATTGATTAAAAAATTAATGAATTAATGATGTTATGCATGACACTGAGAGCACCCAGGGGAATGTTCTGGGTTTCTGGGTACATTTTCTGTTTCAGAACTGAGAACACTGCAACAGAGTAAAACTCATTTGGGTATAAAAAAAGAAAACAAACAATATGTACGTCCACAAAATCAGTCTCCCATTCATTCTCTATGGAGTGGCTCCAGACTTTATACTTGATGACATCACAAGTTTGAGATTTACTTCTCTGGTTTCTGACTTTTTATGAGTGGCTCACGTTCATAAATATTAACTGAACTTTCATAGGCCATGGAAATAATATATTGGACTTCTTGGTTTTGGTGGCTTTCCCCTTTAATCCTTGCCTTGATTCAAAGATGATAGTATTGCAGTGTTGCAGTATGTGGGGGAACAACCTCTAAATACTACTATTTACTCAGACGTGATGCATGTTCCACACACAGGTCACCTGATGACAACATGAATCTCATAAAAAAAAAAGTCAGCCAATCCGCTTTTGACATCATTTGGCAGTTGGCATTGTAAATTACTATCTTCAGACATCAGCACAAACGTGGTGATGCTCTGTCAGGTCTAGACAGTGGCAAACAGATCATATAATGTAGTTCAATAATATAACCCGTTTAAACAGGAATTAGAATCTACAACCATTCTAGCAGCTTTGTGAAGAACGTTTGTGAGCCATAGATGTTTGTAGAACCTTTGTCCATCTAATATTAAAATAGTTCACAGGATAAGCGTAAACTTTGACCTGCTAATGGCAATCAGTGAAAAGACAGAGGATCATCGAAGAAAGTCAGGAGACTTCATCCTCTGGAGACTACGAATGTTTATAAAAAAGTGCCACGGCAATACATAGTTGAAGAGATTTTTCAGTCTGGACCAAAGTGGTGGACCAACCAGCATTGTATACCATAGTGCCACACACTAGTGTTCTAAACATTAGTTGATGAAGTGATGTGCCATAAAAGAGTGATGTTTCACCCATAGTGGAGAAGAAGAATGCAGATTTCAAGATATTTTACAACGTTTTAGGATATAAAATGCATTCAACATATTTAGGACCTACAGATTCACACTGAAAATTTAATTAAAACTCAGGATAAAAACTTTTTTGTCTTTAAATTGAAGATGAGACACTGAATATGTCTGGATGTATAAAGAGAACTGGATACAGCGTTGAAGGTGGGCCCTGTTCATTTCTATGAAAGTTGCTTGGTGAAGCCAAAAAAGTTAAACTTCTCAGGTGTAAAATTACCTGGATCTTCGACATCATTGGGCCCTTAGAGTAAGTGCACTACAGTCTTTTGCCGGCTAAGCTACTAACTTCTGGTGACTTGAATGTTTAAGACTTGTTTAAGATTTGAGCTCCTCTAGTCTTTCGAAATATATTGGACCAAATGGATATAATCTCAGTCATTTTGTGGGGGTTGTTACGCTCAAAAGAATGTATCCACTGATTTATGGCTGTGTCTTTCACAATGTCAGATGCCATGTTCGGACCCAATGGCATCACGTGACGGATCCAGAGGTTGTACTTCCATAGTTTAGCCACTGTGTCATAGTGCCTTCAAAGTGCGACACACTGCCTGGGGGCCTGGTCTATATGAATTAGGCTTGAAAGACAATACCCAGTTTGTGCCTTTCATGTTTTACCATTATTCGAGTCATAGTCATAACCATCCCTCTTTAAAGAAAGATAATTACCTGTCAGTATTTAAAAAGCTGAATGGTTGTTTAAAAACAGTCACAGCTGTTCTGAAGGTATTTCTAGAATCCCCAAAGACTCTTCTAACTATCTGGATGAAAAAAGGGCACAATAAAGATCATTTTTAACTGTTTCCTGTCCAGGTATCCAATTGGCTGCCATGTTTTTTGGATTAGGAAACAATCGCATTTTGGAAAAAAGTCTGCAACAAATGGTTACTTAAGTCTTCAGTAAAATTCCTACAGCATATCAACTATATATGTGTTTCTCAAAATTATCTGGCCAAAAAACAGATTTGGAATTAATTAAGTCCCCCAAATACCTAAACCCCCGAAGTAAATAGAATATATCATTATTCTTTGTGGATCAAAGGGGATCTGAAATCTACATTTTGTCATCATCTGAGACCCACAGAAACATGATGTTTTCATATGTTGTTTGTAGATAGCGTGCTGCTCTTGTTTACTCCCTTGCGAGCATCTTACATCATTACAACCGCAGCAACATAATAATAGCGTGCACTGCAGACACACACACAAACAGACATATACACACACATACACACACCTCATCCCATCCTTTCATCGCAAACCACATTCACACTTCCCGTAAAACCCTGGCTTCTTAAACGATGGGTCGGAACCCAAGATGGGTCGCAGCCCTACTTCCGGTGGGTTGCCACATGATAAAGAGCCCTCATATTGTTTAATGAGGCTGCATCCCAGGCTATATTTCTCCTTTTGGTTTTAAAGGCAGAGGATGTGAAAGAAACTGCCATAAACATCCCCTTTTCTTGGTGATAGATTTCCTTTGCTCTATCCATCAAAAAGTTCTAGTCTCCAGCTTTAATTTCTTCCTTTGAATCTCTTTAATCTGTCTCTCCCAACATATAACCACAGCCCGTTACCATGGAGATGACTGCATTATTGTTCATTACACCTGGTAGGGTGTTACTGTACCAAACACAGTATAATTACCATACAGGGCACTCCACAGTTTCTCCGTTTTTCTGGGTTTAGTTCGTCATCAGACATTTATAATATCTCAGCTGGTAACGTTTTCAATCAAAGAAGCACGGTTTCTGAATCACTGGTGGAGGTTGACTCAGGCCATGACAGACACCACTTGATAAGTGGATGAAAGAGATCTTGAGACAGCAGCAAACCAACAATACAGTCAAACAGAACAAAAAGTGAATAGAATATGTGTGTGACCGTTCAAGCTTTTTATGTTTATATTTGTAAATAATAATAAACTAGGTTGGGAATATAGGGGGGGAAAATTATAGTTTAAGGTAAGTTTTAAGGTGGCAAATGCATATGTGATAAGAAAAGGGCTTGAAAATGGTTTGATCTTCTATAAAGGTGCAGAGTTACTGAACAAGATGAACCCCCATCCTAATCATTTAAACTTCTGACCGTAGAAATTACTGTAATACTATTTCTATGTGTCTGACAATGACCTTTTCACAGGTATACACTTAAAGATAATGAATAGGAAGAAGGGAACTAATGCTTTTCCACACAGAAATACATTTCACCATAAGAATTCTTTACTACACCTGTCAACACGTCCTTTCCTTTCTAATTAGATGTTTTTGTCCATACAAACCTGTCAAAATTACTCAACCGGAATTTTACCCAGGCCAGAAAAAAAGGTCTTTGTTCCCGATTTGAAGCAGCTCAGTAATTTCATCATGATAAGGTCACAGATTCAAGTGTCTTAAAAGGCAAGTGGAGTGGAATATCATGTGTTAGTGATGGATTAGGTTAAAATACTCAACAAAGTGCTCCTGCCAATGACAGTCAAACCAGTCATATTCTACTGGCTCCGCGCACACGTCACTCTGAGGTTCCAAAGCTCTCTAAACAGATAAAGCTGTCCCATCTCTTTTTATCTGTAAGTCTCCAGATTCCCAGCCCCCCTCAAATACCCACCATATGTTCTGTGCTAATTCAAAACATGGATGCAACATTTAAAGGTCCAGTGTGTAGGATTTAGTGGCATCTAAGGATGAGGTTGCAGAACTAAAGCTTCTCCCATGTGCTAAGCATGTCCGACTGACGTGTCCAAACTTTTCTGAATGGGAGGCCAGATTAGGTGATGCAAAAATACCTGGGGGCCAGCTGCTTCTCACATCATATAGGTTATTTGATTTTTTTTTTTAAAAAGGCCACACAAATGAGACAAACTCAACTGTTTCATGTTTTTCGTGAAAAAGTATTCAACTTTCCACCACTCCTAAAACGTTGTGCCCCTGCTGTCGACTTTACTCTTTGCTGTAGCCATGTTGACTTCCTACAGTAGTAGGTAACGCCTGCTCTTAGGTAGCCATTCCTTTGCTTGTTTATGAAAACACATTGGTCCAACCTGTGGATTTTCTTACTTGCTGCATGTCTACAATTGAAAGATAGTCTTACTATTGTGAGGTAAACAGAAAAAGTGCAAAGTGATCTTGCTTGATTAACCAATAATGTGTGGTGGGCCAAATATTGTATATTTTGAAAAACAAACCAAAGGCTATTAAAAATCATTCTGCGGACCACAACTGGCTACCAGGCCAGACTTTGGACATGCTGCCAGTGGCTACCAAGAAAACTTGAAAATCTGAATGGTTCTATCCAGAGTAAGTCTTCTGTTTGTTCATTCTGGGCTACTGTAGAACAACATGGCAGACTCCACTGGCAAGTACCAGGTGCCCAGAAAAGCAGCTCAGCCTTGCTTTCAATTTCAACTAGTGGCCACTCATAGTATGGCAGCAAAAAAAAAAAATCCCTTGGGTCGAAGAAGGGTTTACCCCATAGGTCACAACTGTGAGAGATGTCTGTAAAACCTTGAACTGCAAACAAGGTCAAGTATGATTCTTTCTATTATGATTTTTTTCATCTATGGGGGTTTTAAAAACTTTCATAGAGCTGAGAAAAGCAATTTAACAATCTGTAACGACATTACAATGTAAAGTCTATGAGCTGAGCAGGAACTCTCAGGTGGGGTCAGTGGGAGAAAACTACTGTGCATATTCAGGGGGCCGCATACCAGGTGATTACAAACTAATGAAAACAAAGTTATGAATGTAATATACAATATCTGCCAAAATATGCCCCCTCAGTCCTACACACTGGACCTTTAAGAGGTAAAGGAGGCTTTATTTTTTGGGCAGGTATGCTAATGTAACTAATGTTAGGCACATAAGCTAGTTATCTAGTGTTTGTTAATTACACATCACCAAAGTCAGCTTGCCACATGAGCACATTCTCAACATTTAATATGACAAAACACACATTGCATTATATCTTGTCAGCTGGATATCTACTGCGGGAATAACTGAGCTAATTGCAGCTTTTACTGCTCGCTCAAACAGTGGGGCTACCTCACCTTAACAGAATGCTAATCACTGAAGATGTCAACACTTATCATACAATTTTGTAATGTTAGATAGGAACAACATAGCAGCCTGAAAACTCAACATTTAACTCACTTGAAAGATATTCTGGATAGTGTGCAAGTGTTATACCTTTCTACGCAATTACTAAAGAAGCAAACTTGACATTGTATCTTTAAAACTGTCTTTCACAACTACAACACAATGCTTGAACATTTTTCTCACCATCTCCTATTTTGCTATCACTCAAACAGATCAGTAAACTTAAACAAGATGCCAGGATAGTGTCCCTACATGCACATACTCAAACACACACACACACACTTACATACATCTTGCTCCCAGCAGATGTTTCGTCCACCGCTGCCTTCCCAGAAACCCACAAGTGAGCGTATTTTCCCGCCGCAGGGTCGGGGAGCAAAACCACTGAAGAAGACCGCTGCACCCCAACATAAAACAAAACACCAGAGGGAAAAAAATGTACAGAAAACCTTTCAAAAAGGAAAGGAAGGGAAAAAAGCAAAGGATTTTCTAATCCATCCTTTATTGAGGTGGCTGGTTTTCGGCAGCGCAACCTTTTTTATGTGTGAGAAGCCTGGCCTGTAATTTGGGTAGCCACGGCGACCAGAGGGACTTGTAATAAAACGAGACTCTATTCTGGGATGCTCTGTAATAATGGACGCCACCATCCACTCCTCTTGTTAGAGATGGAAGGATGGATGGAGGGATGGAGATGGATGGATGGACAGATGGATGGCAGCATCACATAAGGACAGACCGAAAGACAGATGGACAGTCAATGGACGTGAGCACTTTGTGAGGAATGAAGTTGGACCGACACAGGGATAGGTCAAACAAAAGGCAAAAACCTGAATTAACAGACAGATAGATTCTTGATGGACACATGATTAGATTGAATGGATGGACACGTGAATGGACATCTGGAGACCCGGCTCAGTGGGTGAACTTATTAAAGCACACACTCAAGTTCCCACTAACGAACTCTTTGACTCTCAGGCGCCCTCTCAAACACGTTAAGTTACCTGTTGTGATCGATACTCGGCAGGACTTTTGAGTGACCATTCCACACTGTAACAAGTCCCTGTGGTTGCATTTCTGCATTCAGACACCTCTCTATAATCTCCACGCCATGTTAACAGTCACCCATTATGCCAAGGCCATAATTAGGAAATCACATTGGCATATACATCCTGTCATTAGAAGTGTCTATTGCTATTGCATTGTAATTACATTTTAGTAGGTTGTTATTACACCATTTAGAAGCTGTCCGTCTTACCTCAATCTCCTCCTTAATTGGTCATGTTGGTCTGTCCCGCCCCCTCGGTTCCACCCACCTCTTTGACGGAACATTCCAGTGGTCTAAGCATTTTAAGCTGGAGAGTATTACAACTGAGTCTAATACGCCACAGAATGAAAGAAATGAAGAAGGAAGAAAAAAAAAGTGGGCAGAGAAAGAGAGAGAGAATTTGGTGAAAGACAGAACTCGGGAAGAGGGGTGAAGAAAAAAGGGATTGAGGAGAAATGAAAGAGGGAAAAAAGGGTGAAAAACACAGTTTTCTTGTTGCATGACAGATTCCCTCCCAGCCAACCAAGGCTTGTCCTTTAATACCCAGAAGCCTTCATGTGGCTTCTCAACGATTGCACATGGGGCAAAGCTGACCACATCGCTGCCACGCTGCTTATTATACTGCATTGCTCACACTCTGCATGTGTGTTTGCGTGTGTGTGTGTGTGTGTGTGTGTGTGTGCGAGACTAAGTGCCCATATACAGTAAATGAGTACACATGCAAGTGTGCATGTGTGAGCTTGTTGGAGAGCAGCATCAGTCATGCAGAGAAGCGTTCAATGAGACTTGCACGTCTTAATTTGTCAACACTCTGGTGATGGATGGGAGAGGGAAACCAGAGGAAATTTTTAAAATGTGCGGAAGAAATGGGAAAGAAGAAAATAATTTTCGCAGCAATGTTGATTTGGTACAAGTATTATAAGTATTTAAACAGGGGTACATCTGATCTGCCCTCCCAGTTTGAAATGGGTATCAATGAGCTTTGTGTTCACTTTGTCTTCTAATTTTCATATTTCAAACGTGCAATGCTGCTATAAAGAAGAAATATAAAAAGCTATCACATACTAATATGAATTATAATTTGTTAACTGATCTGAATGTTTGTCGGGGTTTGATGAGACAAGTTTGTGTACAGGTAAATAAAAATTCTTAAACTTGATAAGGGTCACTGACGATAAAAACATTAACAAGTGTTAAAACAGAGATTATTTAAACATCACTGGAAAAAACATGAATGCTTTCTTTAATTGTAGGTAAACCCATGTGCAGGAAGTCTACAGAAAGCCTGGGAAAAAGTAAAAATAAGCAATGTAATACAGCACAGACGAGGCTTCACTTCATTATGACATTTCATACACTCTGTATACTATACAGGCTCACCCACACAAATACAGCCCCACTGGACACGCTGCAGTTTTCCACCACGGTCAAAGGCAAGAATAGATGGATGAAGGAGAGGAAAATGAAGGACGCAGACTATGACATGAAGCAAAACATGTGTTCCTTTCTACTGACCGCAAGGACTTCCTCTTTATGACCTTCGTGACCAGCCTTGTGAACAGCACGCACACACGCACGTAAAGTGCAACATTCTAAAAAGTTCCTATGATTTTTTTTTTTTTAAATATTTGAATTGATCTAAAGCTTTGGTGAAATGGTCTAAAATGATACAAAAACATTTAGATGTAAAGATGTAAAAAAAAAACAACCCACAAATAACTTTACACTGCAGGAGGGAGAGGCATGAATAAAGTTGTCTAGTATTGATAATGGCTTCTGAAAACTGACATCTGAAACATGCAGTGACAAAAAGGTGCAAATCAACAGTAATGAGACCCTAACTAAGTAAAGATAAACATGTTATGTGGTTTTCTATGTTAAAAATTGAATGTTACATGACTTGGAGCAAACAAATACACACCCCAAATACAGTACACTTGGTTGTATAATGGTTGTTATACTCACTAATAGTCACTAATTGCAGTGCTTGTACATATCCACCAGGAATTGCATAAGAAGAGTGATAGCAGCCATAACATATATGAGTATATACAGTGTATACATATACTCATATATACATATGAGTATATGTATACACTGTATTCATATTGGCACACAGTATTGTAATTTTACACATGAATTCCTCTGATGAACAGGAATGTTAATAGTACGATACTTTGACAACCTATTCAATATTACAGTGGCTCATATTTCTGAATTGTGTCAAGCACGTAACAATATATAGGCTTAACCAATCACAGCAACAGGCCTTTTCCATGTTGACATGTCACAGTAGGAAAAACACAACTGTAAATCCCAAAATTAATGATGGCTGAATTCCATGTGTCAGGGTCTTGGTATTCTAAATGCTGGCTTTGTGTAGCACTGTTGTGGCTTCCTGGGACACTTGGATAGACAGGAGCCATTGTTCGTGTTATTAGTAACACCTGTGTGTTTCAAAATGTCTGCTGTGAAAGAGACCTATTATGCTTATTCATACTCGTATCACGCAGCATGCCAAAACTTATCATGTAGTGTGGTGCATGCTGATTCTGAATTTCATGCTGTTGTGCCACAGGTTGCTGTTCAGCAATATTGGATTTTTGCTGCCCTCTTCTGTTCAGCAGTCAAAATTCAACAGACAGATTAATCATTTTCTCGAACCACTGAACGTACAAAGGAAAGAGGTGATAGATTTCAGTGACAGATGATAGTCAAATAAACCACAAAGATTTTTCTAGCTGCAGAAACATACATTAAAAAGCACAATCATATGTTGTTTAAAAATAATTTGTAAAAGCAAAATATCAGCTGTTTTTAAATTTGCCTTTTGGCATATAGGCTCAAATATTCAGACTATAAGTATTTATTATTCTTATATGTCTCCAGGCAGTATGACATAAATGTCATGAATCAGTGTATAATGCACACCTACCCATCTAAATTATAGTCAGCAGCTTTAGGCCAGAGCTGCCAAATATAGACAAGACAGGAAGAAACACACACACACACACACACACACACACACACACACACACACACACACACACACACACACACACACACACACACCATTCATAGCTTAGTGTTCAAGAACGTTAGTCAGAGGTTTCAAAAAGTTGTCATAACGGCCGATTATAGTCAGCCAAATAGGGCCAGAGGTGTGTGTCTATATGTGTGTGCGTGCGTGCCCGTGTGTGCGGACAGGAAGTGGTGGTGGCTGGTTTGAGGTCAGTGGCAGGAAAGAATGGTAACTATGCTGTTGCTGTGACTACGGCTGGTCACATCGCAGAGCTTTGGGTTTCCTGACACGCTGCAGCCTGAAACCGCATCCCACCATCACTCCATCCATCCACCCATACCTGCTGCTTCTGTGTCATTGATCATTTCACAATTAGATTATTATGTTAATTAATTTTACCTTTATACTTTTTCCCCTCTCATATGTATTTCTTTGCCTCTCTCTCTCTTTGTATCTGTTTTTCATCCTCCCACTACTCCAGCACCCCACTGCATGCCCAGTGGCATCTATATAAAATGCTTCCTTACTAAATGCTGCTCCACCCTTCTCTTTAAACATTAAACGCTGCACAACAGCGTGACCACAGGAACTAAAAGGCCGTGTTTCTGTGCCGTTTACTAGCCTGAGGCATACCGCATCTCTCTCATTCACATCTGGGCCCACAACCATCTACAACCAATGAGAGAGGGGCCAAATGATATCACCGCAGTGAGGAAATCACTTATGCCACCTTTTTCAGAACTCTGTTTTCAAACATCATGAAAGCAATGATTAAATGTCAGAGAAAGTAGAGTTTGTGTGACACCTATCATTTTTCGATATGACAAAATCATCATCTCCATTTGAAGGGTATCTGACAGCATGGTAAAACATCAATCTAGGATCATTGCTTAGGTTGGGTAGCTGTCAACACACAAGTATCACACATTTACCTTTGAGATTCTGCAAACTGAATCATTTGGTAATGGGCATTTCACAAATATTTGAGGGTCATTAATTTTTCCACAGTTGCCAAAAATAAGAAACCAAACAAAATAAGGGCTCTGGGTTCCAAATGGAAATAAACAAATCCCAAACCAAAATCCCACCAGTAGATGTCAGCCTTGGCAAAGGAAGGCGTTAAAGGAAGATGCAAATGATGCCAAAGGAGGGTACTGGGTTCAGCAATTCAGCACAGCTGCATGGAAACTTTCAGAAATCATCAGCTGATCTGCTTCAAATGTGCACCAGTTTCAACCATAATCATGTTGGCTAACCCAACTCATTTTGTAATGCTTGCACATTAGACATGGATGTTACCGTTTAGTTGTGCTGCAATGAAAAGTTACAGGATCACTTGCAATGATGGAGCAATTTCAGAACAGATTCGAAGTCTGCTTACTTGCACCCAGTTTAACTTATCTCTAACTGCATTGTTGCATTTTACATTATATCATGTTATTTTATAAAATTAGACTATAATTGCCAGAGATGATGCTGATATCACCTTTTTTCACACTTGTGGATAGCATGTATTAATTAATTTATCTATTATTCTAATTCATCATATGATAATAATGTTATTGAAATGTTTTCACTTGTTTTAGCTGTTAATTATGGAATGAACACTGATATTTTAATACCATTAATTTAGTTGTATCAAAAATTGTAGTAATGACTGATCACCATGCAAGGCGCATGCGCAGAGCAGAGGAACCACTCTGCCAGCTCAGCTGACAACAGCAGCACCTCGGCAGCCAGATGATGATGGCAGACTCTGGAAGTACCGAAGAAGTGGCTGTGATCGGTAACACCGACATCTCTTCAGCAGAATCCGAGAACAACATCATAAACACGGTGGTACTTTTTCTTACCTTCTTCTTAAACATTTTGGGAGTTTTAAAGCCGGGTTTTACCGGTGAAAACTTTTCCAAACAGGCCTAGCTTCATGCTAGCTAGGTGGAGTTAGTGACACCAAACAACACAGACTTTTCCATTCACCTCTTCAAAAAGCCTTTGCAGTGTTTAGAAATAGCTTCAAAGCTAAATTAGCTACAATCTATAGAAGCTAACGTTAGAGAGAGATAGGAAGCTAAAGTTGCTTATGCTAACAGTGTCCGAAGCTACTTTGTAAACTTTTGCTACTGCTGTTAGCTTGCGAGCTAGCAAGTCTGAAAGCTAAACCTAAAGTTTAGTTTAACGTTAGTTTAAGTTAGCCAGGCTAGTCTTTGTGTTCTGCAACTCCAGTCCTTGTAACCGTGTTTGCTGGTGAGGAAGGAGAGTTTCTTGCTACATAAGCAACTTTTGTAGTGTTTCGTGGTGGTAGTGTTGTCATACCTTGTCTTGTGACCTGCACACGCCTATCACAACCCTCTGCAGTGCACAGTGTCAACGTTGCAGTGAGTTGTCTTCAATTGCACAGCAGCGGCCCACTCCTCTGTGTCCACCTGGTTTCATGCTTGTCAGTCTGTTTAGAAAATACTAGAATACAACTTTATTAAATTGTCTTTTATTGTTGTACTTATTCCCCTGAAAACCACATTCATACCTTGCACATACCTGTCTGTTTACCTGCTGTTATGTTTCTGTTTCTACCTCATATGTTTGTCTTTTATCATTTATGTTTTACTTTCTCATTCTCTTGTACTCATGCCCACACATTATTTTGTCTTTCCTTGTAGATGGTTGAAAAAGGGACAGCTCTGTTGAGAAAAATGGAGATAAACGTGGCAGAGTCAGAGAAGAGGACGGGGAAGAACACGGTTAACATGCAGGAAACCTACACAGTCTACCTCATAGAGACACGGTAGGTCATCAACTGGCGCATCCGGGTTTCAATGTGCCTGAAATACCTACACCTACTTTGTGCAATACATAACAACTTTCAGTTTCATCACCCCAATTGTGGCATAGGTGTTGCAGCATATGCAAACAGATTAATACAGTGGTTCAGAAACACAAACAGCAGTGACAAGTAGAGTGGAGTGGGACCACTTACTCCTACACTTCAGCAATATTAAAACCACACAGGGCATGTTTTCTTTCAACAGCACAATTCTTAATGTCCTTAGAGTAATTACGTCAAATACTTCCCTGAAGGGATGTAGTTTGGCTGCCTCTAACAGGTCTGGTATTCTCTGGGTATCTTATTATTTGATTAGATTTTAATGCTGCTGTTGCTGTGATAAGATTACTTACAGTGTATACAAGCTGGCTAAATGAAACAAGATCAAGGCACGGAGTAGCTTGCACTGATTACTTCACTACCTTGTCAGACCCCCTACTCTTTGAATATAATATGTATTCATTTCTTGACTATTCAGCTGGCACTTGGCTCTCTGAATTCCAAAAGTGCTGAATAATCACAAGGCCTCTGACAAGGTTATTTCTCCCCTTCTCTACACACAAAAGGCCACTGTCAAGTTAACGTTAGATGTGATATGTTGTTAATTCTGTGTCTCAGTTTGCCTTCAACAAGAACAATGGCTCAATGTCTTACCATTTATGTTATGACACATGTTAACAATACTGTTTGTTTCCATTCCTCCGTCTGCAGGCCAGCCGAAACTGTTCTAGAGGGTGGTACGCCTGCCACACCTGACACTTTGTGGAGACGCTATAGTGAGTTTGAGTTGCTCAGAACATACCTCTTGGTCACCTACCCCTACATTATCATCCCTCCACTACCGGAGAAAAGGGTGAGTGACACATACGTATAATAGTTTTTAAAAGTATTATTAAATGTAATGAATTTACTGGGTATAACTAAGGACTTTTTGTTATACAGCTACTTTATCTGTATTTGGTTAGAGACATTTATTTAGTCTTTCTTTCATTTACCCCTTTTACGCCACAATTATTACAGACATGCAGGTTTTTTGAACATAGGTAAACCTGCTAAAAATAGGCTTTAGACTCCAATCCCAATGCCAGCAGATGAGAGGGGCTCTGCAGCAGATGAGAATACCCTTCTGTGTGTGTGGTTTTTATTTATTTATTTTGGTATGTCATGTTTAGCATCACAAACATGTAAACAGTAGAAAGCAGCATAGAGGCCTATGTTAACTCTATGGTTGTTACCTCTTTTTATTTATCTCTTAGTATCCAGTCTCTCTTTCAAACATGGTGCAGACTAATTTTGATTGATGTTTGAGTGCTGCTTGGGTGGAGACCGACTGTATTTTGTGACAGCCTGTTACTACATCTTGCCAATTAAGGAAGTAAAATCAGTGCATTCACCTGGGTGTTGTGTTCCCATCAAATGCTGACCGGAGCTGGAGGCGATGAATACCTGTGTCTACTGCAGAGTAATTTCACCAGGGTGTGAATGCTGATTAAAACCTTACCTGTTGTGTTAAAAAGCCAGTTATTAGTGGGTGTTAATGGGATTTTTGTGCAGTGGAAAAGGAGCTATAGTTTGCTCTCAGTTTCTTCTTGGTTGTAGCTTGAATACACCCTTGTCTTTTGAGATGGTATTAATGTTTTTTTTACCCATTGGATTGTAACTCTTGCAGGCAGAGTTTGTGTGGCATAAGCTGTCAGCAGACAACCTCGACCCAGACTTTGTCGAGCGACGGAGAGTCGGCCTGGAAAACTTCCTGCTGCGTGTTGCATCACATCCTGTCCTCTCCAATGACAAAATCTTCTTCCTCTTTCTGACAGAGGTTAGCAAATTAACTATTACTCATTATGTTGAAAATACTGTCCCAATGAATTATTCCACCATACATATGCAGACATATACTCTCTCACACACTCACAGTCTTACAGGGATTTCAAACTGACAGTAGCACTGTGGCAATACGATGCACAAGGCTGCACTGGTGGAAGGTTACAGACAAAAGAAGAAGTATAAAGGGTAGTTCCACTCAGAAGGGATATCATGCTGCAGTGGAAAAAATGGAGGCTGATCCCAAACAGTGATCTCATTGGCATAAATGAGAAAGCCTTTCATTTCTGCCACAGAGTTATTGCTTCCATACCAGGAAGATACCTCCTAGCACATCATTTTAATTTGCTGCCCTGGTTAACTTTCCCAAGTTAAAAAACCCTGCTGTGCAGAGCGTTGCCATTTGACCCACCTTTGATTTGTACTTCATCTTCTCCCTGTAACCTATGGCAGCATGCTCAGACCAGTGCAGCCTCTTGTGGTGTTTTGTTGTAGTGCAGCTGTAGGAAAAGCCCCACTCTTACACAGTTTGGTTAATAATCCTGTCTGTCATGTGTCTGTTATCTGTCCTCAGGAGAAAGGATGGAGGGAGGCAGTTTTGGAGACAGGCTTCCAAGACAAGGTATACAGTTGGTTTTAGTTTACCTTCTGCGTGTTTTAGTTGGATAGTAGTTCATTGTCTAACTGGTTTGCAAACATCCACCAAGTTCCTCTTTTCCTGAAGTGCTGCTGACAGAGTTTGTTGTTAACTGACACTGTCAGTGTTTCAATTTTATGATAGGCAAATTAGATCTTATCAGCAGCATCCTGTATGCCAAATGCAAATAAAAACCCTGGAGATGTGTGTGTAATTCTGTTCCCTACCAGGTTGACTCCAGACTGAAGTCTCTGAGTGCCATGTTCAGAGTCAAGAACCCTGACAAGTAGGTGTAAAGCAACTTTTTCCAGGTGTATTGATTTGTCAATAAAACATTTTACCATGATTTACACAAAGCAGGAGATGTCAGATCACTGAATTATCACAAAATTGTTTCTGAAGAAGTGTAAGTGAGTAGACTTGATTAAAAAAATATATACAGTATATTGATCCCAGTGGCTAAACAAGTAGTAAGAAGTATAATAGAGTTTCTCTTTATACAACCATCACACATCAAAGCAATACAAACTGAAACACAAAGAAATGCTCAGATTCAGTGAAACGCTTATGAAGTTATGATCCATTTCTTCTACAGGCGATTCACAGCACTGAAACACTACAGTGATGAACTGAACACTGTCATCTCTCAGTTACTGAGGGTGCGGGCGGTAAGTTTTGGCACATGCAAACACTCACAGCCACACACACCCAAATGTATTTTCAACTGTCTGCTTAGGTTTGGCCAGTTGCTTGTATCTTTTGCATACTCTGTTGTGCAACATGTTCATCCAGATTTCACTGACATTTAATCTGCCAACTCCTATTAGCTCGCTAGATGTTTGACTGTCTTCATCAATAACTTCAACTCTCTCTATAACGTAATAACGATTGATTTGATTGTCTTTCTTGTAGAAAGTAGCAGACAGGCTGTATGGAGTTTATAAGGTCCATGGTAACTACGGCAGAGTCTTTAGGTGAGCAACACCTGTTCTGTTGTTTCTGCATTTGTACATGAATAAAATTATAGTTTTGGCCTTGAAGAGGGTAACACATTCAAACAAAATAAAGCATCAATAAGCCATAAGTTAAAAGACATTTGGTGTAAACGCTGTGGCCTGATGCCTTTGATACATATTTACCATCAGGTTAAATTACTTTCTTTTTGCTGTGTCTGTATGGACTTTCCATTTTTTGGCATAAGGAAACTTCTACATGTAGAATACATACTGATGAATTAGCATTAAAGTGGGCAGCAGGGTAATTCCTTTAGGCCCTGATCACACAGAAAACACCACACTGCCTTTTTTAAAAAGATTAAATGCCACTTGTGAAAATAAAGGCTTGCTGCACCTTTTAATCGTTGCCAGGCAACCACAGACTCACCTTATTCTAACCTTCCTGTGTAATCAATCTGCTGCTTATTTATTTATTTCACAGTAACATTACTGGCTACCCTAGACAGAGGGTACTTGCTCTAGCCCTGGTTGAGGGTGAGAGGCTGTCAGCAAATAGTTTTTTGGGCACAGGGAAACAGAGATCTGTGTGGGTTCATGAGACCCCAAAAAAGAGGGTGGGTCACAGGGAGTACCACCACTTGGTCCAGGAGCTTCTCCTCAGTGATGGCTGTTTCCAGGCATATTTTAGGATGACTCGAGGACAGTTTGACAACCTGCTGTCTGTCGTCGGGTCATAAAGCTCTGGGTATCTAGCAACCAGCAGTTTCTCCTCCATTGTTTACCAACTGTAAACTTCTCTCAGATCATCTGATTGGACAATGGGGAAAAAAGATGAGGAGTTCAGAGCACTCAGAAACGCAAGGCACATAGCAACGCAAAAACTGCGGGCAAAAAGCTTCATTCTCATTAAAAACAATTACAATAAGGCGCCTCCAGCTGCTAACACGTTTTCTGTGTGATCAGGGCCTTAGTCATGGAGATGCTAAGTTTCTTCCTCACCATTTTGTTTTGTTTAAGTATTGTTTTCACCTGAAATTGTATGTTTGAGATGCTTTGCTAAAAACAGTATACACATATGAGCAAATGGTAGCATACAATGAACTGTTCTGTCTTGTTACTATTCATAAGAGAAAAGTCTTAAGGCTTTATGGACTGAACAGAACAAGTTGTAGAATTCAAGTTAAGTATGTCTGAATTGTTGTCTCTCCAGTGAGTGGAGTGCCATTGAGAAAGAGATGGGAGACGGACTACAGAGTGCTGGCCACCACATGGACACGTAAGTAGACTAAAGATGCTCTTAAAAGGTGTAACCCTCTCACACACTCAAATTGTAGCTTACACTGAAATGTGCTTACTAAAGCAGTAATAGACCAGTCATTAAACTGCTAACTTAAACATGTTCTCACACATAATGTTTTGCATTTGTTGACTTGTGCAATTTGTGCACAGGTATGCTGCATCAATAGATGACATTCTGGAGGAAGAAGAGCACTATGCAGACCAGCTGAAAGAATACCTTTTCTACACTGACGCTGTTAGGTAAGTGCTTGTGTATTATTAAAAGAGAGGGAAGCATATCCAAGGCCAAGCAATTTAGTTGATGTTCTTACTGCTGTTGACAAGCCGTCAGAATAGATTGCAAGTCAGCACACTTTATTACCATTTGTAATATCATCATACTGTATGAGTTGAAGTGACATTGACATTAAAGCATCATACAGAAGTATATTAATCCTGCTTGAGTTTTCTTGACTGTTTGTTATGTAGCTAACTCTGACCTTTGAGGCTTGACTCAAATTACATCAGGCTCAGGAGGAGGTGATCCTTAAAGGGATAGTTAAGATTTTTTTGGGTTGAATAAGGTGCTTATCCATAGTTAGTGTATTGCCTGCAGTAGATGTCAGCCGGCACGTCCCCAGTGTGGAGAAGCAGACAGACAGAGTATTGACTCAGAAGCCAAGTAATGTCTTGCTGTGGACAGAGCAGCAGCAACATGTATTTTAGTCACCTAAAAAATCTGTACCAGTTTAAGTGTACACTATAACTAGAATAATGTCACTGTTCACTGTGCCGTCAGACAGTCCTTTCCAACGGGAACTGAAGCGGTTTTATCTGTCTATGCTTTCCTCAAAGACACCAGACTCCTTTAGAAAATGAGTAATTTTACCTTACAGAACACCGGAGCTGCTGGTCTATCACTGCCTCAATTGCGCTAGTTTGTTTGTGTCATTGTGTGACTTTAATGAGTCCAAACTAACCCTTTAAAACACCAAAGCGCTCACTGAAACTAATATATATTTCCTTAAGGCCGGCCTTTTTAAGTAGGCAAAAATACGTTTTGCTGCTACCCCATCCACAGTAGTACATTGCTTCGCTTTCGTGGCAGCACTCATGTCTGTTTCTCCAAACTGTGGGCATACTGACCACCATCTACTGAAGGTAATACACTGTCTCTGGGTAAGTACGCCATACAACCCCACTTAAAAAAACATAGACTGCCCCTTTAATTTGTCCAGAGATGCAGCGATAAGTTGAATAATCAATTTGTCAATTGAAGGAATCCATCTATACAAAAAATACAAACATTTGATGGTTTCAGTAAAAAAAAATTCACCGTTTTTGGTGTTTTATACTTGAAACAATCAATTGATATTCACAAAAATGATCTGTAGAATAATTGACAATAAAAATAATCATCATTAGAGCCCTAATTTCATAGACAAATGAAGGACGTGTCTCCTCCTGGTTAAGGGTATTGATCGTTGTGATGTCTGGCAGAGCATTACTCACTGTGCCACACACTATTTTGCTCATATTTTTATGTTTGGTTAAAGCTTTTCTTCATCAGGTTTAGAGCTGTCTGTAGTAAAAGCACAGTAGACTTGTGTGCTTCCGCCTCACGCTGCCATTTTTCTCTATCGTATTCAGAACAAAGCAACATGCTGCGGCGGTAATGCAAATGCTTTATAGCATATGTAAACCATCTGGTAGCAGAGCATGTAATGCAGACATGTTGTTGTCAAGAGCACTGATGTTAGGGCTCTGTGATTGGATGGAGACCAGCTATGTCTCACTTTATTACTAGTGGCAGTGGAAGTGTCATTTCTGTTTGACTGCTTATTGTAATATTAGAAACAGAATGCAACAGTGGAAATGGACCTCACATTTTGGGGTTTAGAATTTAATCATCTTTCTGATCATGTGTCCATTCTATTTGTGTGTTTAAGGTCAGTATGTAAGAAACATGAGTTGATCCAGTATGAACTGGAGATGGCAGCTCAGGACCTCGTCCATAAGAAACAACAGAAAGAAGAGCTGGTCACTGGGGTAATACTCTCACACTCATTTTTCTCTCACTTTCTCCTACACATTCTGAGCTCATACACAAGCGGTATACACACACAATGAGTCTGTCAACTCTATTGTGATAATTTATATGATTATGCACAAGTAATATAGATTAACTGAATTGGGCATGTATTTAATAACATTTGTTTTTTCATTTGATGAAAACATCAGTGAATCAATTAATGTGTGTGTGTGTGTGTGTGTGTGTGTGTGTGTGTGTGTGTGTGTGTGTGTGTGTGTGTGTGTGTGTGTGTGCGTGTACGTGCGTGCGCAGACAGTACGTGTCTTCTCTCTGAAGGGAATGACCAGTAAATTGTTTGGCCAAGAGAGCCAGGAGCAGAGGGAGAGCAGGTTGGCAGCTCTGGAGCAGAGTATCCAGGAGGGAGAGGAAATGGTCAAGGAGAAGAACACAGAGTGCCAGTAAGCTCAACACCAATTATTCACACCTCTGCCTTTTCTAAATTATTCCACTCTTTGTCTTGGATTTCTCTTCCTCTACCTCTTTTCCTCTGTTGGAAATACAGTATATGGATTAATTTTTAGGCACACAATTTGCCCTTAATTTGTATATTTAATCATTTTACCCCTTATAGAGAGGAAACATGGCTGGTTGCAAATGTTGAGATGGGATTATCAACAACAGGAGAACAGATACCTGATTGCTTTTTCAAGCACAAATGGTGGTGAGGTTACTCCCATGAAACTCTGAATCTTAGGTCAGGTAGCCCAGAGTCAAATTCAGGTATTTTATATGATTTAAAAGACATCAGTAATACTACTGAACTATTTTGAAAACAAAAAAAACACCTGTATTAACTGCCTTCGCCCATCCCTCACACCGCACAGTACTGCCATTCTCGTTCTTCCAGAACTCTGCTGCCCACATCATCACTAGAAACCCCTCCATCAATGACATCACTCATGTCCTTTAGCAGCTTCACTTGCTCCCAGTTAAATACCGCATTGACTTCAACACCATGCTCCTCACCTTTAAGGCCATCCACAACCAAACTCCCCTGTACCTCTCCCAACTCTTGCACACCCACACCCCTACCGGCACGCTCAGGTCTTCCTCTTCCATTCATCTCACTGTCCCGCCACCCCGTCCGACCACTGTGGGGTCTAGAGCCTGCAACCGCTCTTCCACTTGCCTCTGGAGCTCCCTCCCACCAGACATTTGTAGCATCAACTCTCTCTCATCTTTCAAATCCTGCCTCAAAACCCACCTCTTTCAAACAGCCTATTCAGTTTGACTTCATCCGTCCAGCCACACACATCATTACCTTATTGCTTACCTTGCTGACTTTTTAATCTGCTGTAATTTTCTCAATCTATGCATGTAAGGTGACCTTGGGTGACGTGAAAGGCGCCTAGAAATAAAATTCTATTATTGTTATTATTATGAAACGAGTAACAAGCCAGTTACCACAGATTGTCCTTTTTCCTCTACTTTCTCTTCTGTATACCTTCCCCCATACCTACTGTTCCACACAACATGACTGACAATAGCATGTGTCTTTGTTTGTGATTGTCTTCAGAGAGTTTGTGCGCACAGCCTGGGAAGACATTGAACGTTTTAAGGAGCAGAAGGACAAAGATTTGCGTAAAGCACTAATCAGCTATGCCATTATGCAGATCAGCATGTGTAAGAAGGTATGGGGCTCTTACCCACAGTGTGTGTAATTGCCTACTTAAAAATGCCACGCGTTTTGTGATGGTGATATTTTCAGCAGTTCAGCTCCCCGTCTGTTTCTCTAAACTAATGTGTTGTTTTCACTTTCTCTCTGTTTCAAAACTGCTCCTGCTCTCTGTCACTCACTCTGTTCCAGGGAATCCAGGTGTGGTCCAACGCCAAGGACTGTTTCAACAAAATGTGAGCCACTTTCCCTCCGATCACTCTCCTGCACCAAAACAATAGTGAATCAGATCGTCCACAGTGGGACCACCAGCTAATCGCCACACTGCAGTCTTACGGAGCTGGACCACGGGAGCCCAAATACTGCCCTCACTTTGTTTGCCACGCTGAATGATTCTCTTTTTTCCAAGTCAGAGTCATTCGGTGGATCCATGCCTTTTAAATCCAGATGTCTTAAGTACTGTTCTCTTTGCTCTCTGCAGATGATCCAAAGTTTCTGTACTTTTTTTCTCCTGTGTTGCACAACTGACAGCATGTCCAAGAGAAAAATCCTGCACTAATAATGCGTAATAGTTGCACAGTGGAAACGGCTGTGCAGTGTATTTCGGTACTTGTTGACACGTCTCTTGACTTATCTCTCACCCTGACAGTAATCAGGAGCTGCGCATTTCAGTCAGTGGTTCATTTGACTCTTTGTAGAGTTACCTGCCTACTTGTGCCTTTTCATATTTTACTTTTAGACACGATACTCTCTCTGTAGACAATATTTTGAAAGGAAGCAAAGACTGAAAAAAATCCAACAACATTCATCCTTGATTTTGACACTTTCAAACACATTCAATTTCACACTAAAGGATTTAACTGTTACTTTGATTAGCCTGTCACCTATGCTGATATCTGCAAAAATTCCAATGGTCTCTCTGCAAGAGCATCTATAAACTGTGTCCCCAGGCCTCCCAAATGTAGCATATCTGTGCACTGAAATAAAATGGCAGACGTTGGGGGATCAGTCTGGGATTAGTTGCCAGGAATCATTTCCACAAGAATACTTTTACCACTTCTTCCCAGCCTTAAATAAGAAGTGTAATCTTTTGAAATTCTACTCAATAAAAATGTCAGCTAAGGGAACATGAACCACACTTCAGGAAGTCACGACACATTCACTTCCTTTTCCTCTTTCTCCTGAAATATGTCTCCTATACTTAATGCTGAAGTCAGTCATGCTGTTATTGACCGATAGCCGACCAAAGTGCTTATAACCAAGTACTAGTCTGTATAGTATGGATCAGGGGTGGGAAAGCTTGGGGTAGATTTGGTTATTGATACTGTTTTATGTGTTTTGCTTTGTGCCAAAAACAAAGAGCAATGAGTCATGAAGACATCAGCAGCAGTTTGGTTGCCTGCTTGAACCACTTAATTGAGGCTTTTGGTGAGACTGAAACATGATGGCGCCCCTACAAACTACCTGATCTACCAAGTGCAACTGTAATTTTAGTTAAAAGCAGCACACAGAACATACAGATCAGTAGTTTGGCCTTTTCTTTGCTGTCAAGCTTTGTAGCTTTTATACCAACATTGGTTTTGTACACCAGGGGAGGGACAAAAAAGTAGCTCTGCCCGATGTCAATGTCTTTTTCTGATGTTAAGTTACTGCACTAAATAATAGACCTGAGTTCCAAGCATGCCTCAGGTCAGTGTTTATAAAAAAAACTGCTGACCAAATAGTGGAAACTTTTAACTACATACATGTCTGATCGTCTGAATCTGGCTCAATACATAAGATATCCACACACAGTGAATTTTGACTTTGCTTCCTTAATGATATCCAGCTGAGGAGGAAAGATTGGTGCAAAACGGACATTTAAAAAGTTGTGCAGGGATTATTTTCTTTCAGCTAACCCCACCCATTCAGAATAAACAATCACTTTACCGAAATAATCCCAAATTGAGACTTTATGTATGTTTTTATAATAAATGTGTTTAATGAGAGATTGTTTTTGTTTATGTAATCAGTGAGCTAAGACACTAATAAACATTTCTTTTTTTAAAAAAACATTTTCATTACATTTTTTATGATATGATGAGTCAAAGAGGATACTGACAGTTATGACGAGAAGTGACACCGCTGGTTTCACACCGTGTTTACAGATTACAGAGCCAGGATGCTTTATGACTTTCCATGTACAAAACTGGATCACATGACATTTTGTTTGTCTTTGTGGCTAAAAGATGAAAGAAACGGGTGTTTAATGAGCTCGTCCTAAAGGTCGGACTGTTGATTCACCTGTGTGAAAGTCAAAGTAACACACTGCCTCACCCGTATGCAGTGGTTGCCTTTTTTTTTTTTCCATGACACCTGAGTTGATGGTGAATGAATCAGAGGGGTGTGTGTCTGTATGTTTACACTCATGTGACTGTTTCATTGATCACTGTCAAGTCCCAGCATACATGAAATATCAAATCCCACAGGAATGGGTATTTATTTTGTGTAGTTTCTTTTAAAGGTAATATTATTAAGCTACTTTTTCTTAAGTGGATGTGTGCATCAACCGTTAAATGATTTTTTTTTTTAACTATGAATAATTCTTGTACTTGTGAATAAGATTTAAATGAGGTAGTGAGAAAAAAATTATGTATTTTTTCCCAAAACAATTTGAGTTAAGTGTTGTTTTGGGAGAAAAGGGTCCTTTGATGTACAACCTTTGTTAACATGTTTTTTTGTTTTGGTTTTTTCAGCAATTGGAGAAAAAAAATCATTGTTTTTAAAGGAATTCTTGAAGGAAGTATTTCATGCAACCTAGCTAACTGTGCTTTTGTAAAATTATTTTACAAATATACCTCTCCCTTCACCACTTCTACTGTACAATATCTTCCTGAGACCCTTACATTTGTGTTTACTGCACCTTACACTTCATTCTGCCTAACTTAGACCAGTTGTCCTCGTTCGTGGACACCTATTTGTGCCATTTAGTGGTAGTTAGAGCACATTGCACTAATCCATTGTTTAAAAACAAGATGGTAGTCATCTGCAATGTCAGTCTACAGCCAATCCCAACACAGAAGATGACAAAACTGATCCGATTTTAACACTGAAACTTGTTTATTTATGATTAATAATGTTTGTAGTTTAACATGGCAAAAAAAGACCCATTTAAGCAACAGTAGCAAGCTGAGACGGAAGTTCTAGTATGAAGATGTTGGAGCTGTATTATCGTCTCGTTTGAGGACACTATGACTTTATTATTGTTGACAGTGTGTAGTTTTTTTTATACTCATCAGGTCCCACTGATCCCAAATAGCTAGGAGAAATTGGAAAGGCAAACCAAACAAAAGTTCAGGTCTCAGGAGTATATGAACAGCTGAGATACCAAGATACCTAAGGAAATTTGCCCTGTGATGGTTTATATACAATCAACTTGTCAAACGTGACTTTTAAATACGTGTACACTGCAGCTGGGAAGGGTCAGACAAATCCTTGAACCTATTGGGATTTGGACGTCTCCTATAGAAAAAGACTGGTCAAAGGTGTGAACTATGAAATGATGCATGATTGGCGCCACCTGCCGATCATAACCAGCAACAACACTTCAATTTGGCAGGGAAGCAGCTTAACAAAGTGGTAATGAAAAGGAGAGGAGCCCGAGGAAAGGAAAGGAACATGCTCTCTTTTCAGATCCACCTACTGGTTGGTTTGCATGAGGTCATGTGTGGTTTCTTTCTCAAATAGAAACCTAGCATTAATTTAACATTAAAAACAGACCAAAGCCCTAAATTTCCAAATCCAGTAATTCAGTGTTCCCTTCAGAAACCTGATATTTTAATAAATCCAAGTAAATCATAGACTCATGAGGCTGTGGGACAGTAACACGGACGCCCTAAATCATAGCAAACTTTATATGAGGATGTTTTATAAGGACAGAAATGCTGATTGGAGAGATTATTTTTTAAAAATGTCATTAAACCTATTCCGGTCTATTAACATTTAGGAGGGATGGATCATATCAGCACTGGACTGATTATTAAATTAAAAAGGACACAGTTATTAATATTAGAGTTTATTCATGCAAAAGATGGACACATTAATATTGCTTTATCTCACTGTAAGGGAACAACCACTGTTGCTCGACGACTTGAATGACAGAATAAGCTTCATAAGGAGTTTCTGGATAATCAGGCTTTTGCTCGCACCAATCGGAGTTTAAAAAGACAGCTATACTGCCAAATTGCTGGTCACAGTCATCGCACAGGAATGGTAAAGCGCTACTGATTGCGATGGAAGTAATGCCTTCACAGCCCTTCTGTCCGCCTTGCCTGTATTTGGGAGAAGAGACCCGCCCACCTTAATAAAGACTGGACCTTCTCTCTTCCAATCCAGACAAAAGGAGAAGACGACAGATCCGCAGCGACGCGCACTGAGCCGAGCATCCGAGCACCTTGGAGACGCCACGGGTTTGATTCGACGCGCAAGAACGCACACCGGCACACACGCCCTCCAGGTCCACCTGAGCCCCCCAGGCCGGTTAATTGTCCAGTTTGAAGGCCGTGGAAAGGCAGTCTGAGCCCCGGTTCAATCGCAGCCAGAACACCGTGTTCCCATGATGTCATACCTGTGGATTCTGCTATTAGGAAGCCTGCTGGCTGCAGGCGCCAAGGCACAAGGTAATGATTTATTTTCCAATTAATTCAACCCAGCCTTCAGCTGTATGTGTGCAGATGTTTTGCTCGCACGCTCATAGGACATCTATCTATATCTATCTCTCTCTATCTATCTATCTGTCTATCTATCTGTCTGTCTATCTATGTCTATATGATATGCATTTACATAAATGTCTGGATTTCTGTCTGTGTGTTGGTCGCCTTCATCTCACTGTCTCATTTCCCCCCTCATTCATCTCCTGGCTCTCACCTATCTTTCTCTCCCTCTGCCTTTTCTCTCCTCTTCCTCTGCCAGTCTGCCTCATTACTCATCCATACGTGTCTGTGTCTGTGGGTGCAATTGCCAGTGTCTTCTGCCAGCCTGTCTGCCTCCCTGTCGGCATGTCAATTCATTTCACCTTTTGCTGTAATCTGCTTGTTTTAATCTGTTGTAGCTGAATGAATAAAAGCAGCTCTGCTCCTCTTCCTCAGTACTGCGATTGTTCACGGCACTGCCACCCCAGACGTTGTCAATGACATAGGTGTGTCATGTAATGTGGCCATATCTTTTTGGACATGAGTTTTGGCCTACAGGGGTGTGGTGGGCCCATTGTCCTTACATAAGTATTTCCCTCCCTTTTTCCCTCTTTTCCCTCCTTTTTTTATTTGTCTATTTGATCCCATAAGTCTACCATCTTCGTTTTCCTTCTCTGTATCTTCATTATTCATTTTTTTGCTCTCTTTTCCCTCTTCCTTCTTCCTCAGCTGGCCCATGGGCCCCTGCCCTTCCCCGCGGCGCATGCAATGATTTCAGATTGTTCAAACGAGCAATAAAACTCAGAGGGAGAGAAAGGGAGCATTGAGAAAAACAGACGCTGGGAAAGATGGGTGGAAAGTAGGGGAGATGTTGGAGGAAGATAAAAGAAAAATGTTACGGCCAATATGGAGGGAAAACAAAGAGATATACAAGGAAGGAAAGAGTGAGAAAGATAGCTGGAGCAACAGCGAGTGTGATCATCGTTATGCAAACAAAATTTCAGTTGAACGTTGGTACCTTTGGATGTGATCTGGGGTAATCTCACTCTACCGGTTCACTTCTTATTGGGAGGCAAACCACCAGAGAGGAACCACCCTTACACACACACACACACACACACACACACACACACACACACACAAACTTTATCTTTCCCACACCGACGTTTTCTCATATTGCTGAACTGTAACCTCACTGTAAACCCAATGGATGCTGGTGTACTGTAACGCAGGAAATCTCCACGGGTGTGTGTGTTCGCTGGCTTGCATGCGAGTGGTTCGTAGTTCTGCCAAAAAAAGACGGGTCAATCGGTCAGTCGCATGTGTGCACATCATGCACGGTGTGTCCAAGCTATAGAAGTGAAGGATATAGGGAGTGTCTCCGTAACTAGATCCAGCTCCAGCTGTAGACAACACCCAACAACACAACTAGTTTCAGCGCCTTCTTCTCCCCCAGGGCCTTAAAGCATCTGTGTGCATGTGTGTGTGTGTGTGTGTGTGTGTGTGTGGGTGGGTGTGACTTTAATGTACAGAACATGTGGGATATAGGAGTGCTTCATCAGTGTGTGCGTATGTATGAGGCAGTTGAAGAGCATGTGTGCGTCTTAGAGGCAGATGAAAGCAAAAGGAGCCGTGTGAAGTGTGGCAGGTGTGTATGTACAGTGTGTGTGCGCAGACTTGTCTGTGTTTACACCTTCAACCAACAACACATAAATCACTCTTTTGGTGGATAAGTGAAAGACACACACACACACACACACACACACACACACACACACACACACTCTCCATCTTCCTGCTCCCATGGGGGCAGTTTCAAGGTGTGCATGATTGGGGTAAACACAGCACTTTCTGTCCTACAAACACACAATGGAACCATACCTGGCAGAACAATGCTCTGTGGAGGTGCCGTTGTATCACCTGACACACACGCACACACACAGTTTCTGGTGTGCTGTTACGGGGCAAGGCTTGGTTATTGGTGTACGTAATATTAGTCATTCAACCACACACAGGCGATCTCACACAATCTCACGGCAGGAACCAAAAGATTCAGAAAATGAAGTTCCAACTTCCTCTCTAATTTATGTAATGTGGAATGCACGACGCTGTGTGTTGCATAAGACTAGGTATCAGTACTCAATGCCTTTATGGCATCGACCGAAATAACCTAGTGCTAAATAGTATTGAAACTATTGAGACTATTTGTTTGGCTTTGCACTCAGCCAATACCCACAAGCGTTCTTCGATTTATGCGTTTAACCTGTGATTGGCCCACTACGATCCCTACAGTCTGTGGTATGCTTAAGCAGGGTGCGGAGTATTTGAAGGAGCTTGCAGTTGATCGTGCCAAGATGCCATCAGAATGTTTGAAAGTATGACACACCTAGCATCTGGTGGCATTTTATGGAAATTACAATTTACATGAATGGTCTAAAATGAAGTAGAAATAAAGGTACCAAATGAAGTCTGTTGATATCGGTATCACTTTTAGGGTACGTGCATTGGCACTGGTATTGTACTTTTTAAAGGACACCCAGCCCTATTGTTATATTACTAAACATGTAGTGTTCTAGAGGAAGAGGATTCACTTCTTTGTTCTTTTTGATTTCCCCAAACAAAAGATGAACATGACGGCCATGAAAAGACTTCCAGTTTTTTATTACCAAGCTTACTAAGAGTCATGAGGTGCCAGGGTAAACAGTTTCATCACCCCTTTGGGTAAGAAAACAGTGGCACCTGCATCAAGCTTCATTACAGCCCTAAAACGTCCATGAAGTGTATGAAACATGATATGAGTAACACGCTAAGTGCAGTCTTCATGCTGTAGTGGCTGTTGTCATAGTAGCTCACCAACATGATGTAACTTGCTGAAAGTGCTCGCTGTTTTTACTATGAACATGTCTTTCCATTCAATTGCGATTGGTGCCGCATTGTCCGTGAACCCTGTTGTTTGTTTACGTGTTGCCAGGAACAACTTTTACAAAAGCCGATGCCCACATCAGTTGAGTATCCCAAGTGAGATCAAAAAGTCCTGCTTGCTGAAACTTGAAGAACAGGGAAATAGAAGTTGATGTTCATTTTGATGTTACCTTATACTGTAAGGGGTGTGTGGTGACTACCATTAATAAAAAAAAACACTAAGAGGCTGAGCAGGCTCGTACCTGTGACTTGTTCAAAGAAATCCACGATGAAGTCCAGAGATGTGTTTTATTTACAAAAAACTCACAACTGAGATAACTACGGCAAAACGAGATGAAATGATACGTTACGTTACATGATATTACAGTCAACAGAAAATACCAGAGACAAAAACTCACCCTCTTTGACTAAAAGAGCGCTGAATGATATGAAACCAAGCCACTATGCCATTACAACCACAGGACATGATCAAAAGAATGCATGCAGCCAAAATAAATAATAAACAACAGAGGTTAAATACACTCTCTGGCTCCTACAGCATGCTTTCAATGTTTTAGCAAAGACATTTTTTTCTCAATTACAGAAACATTTTTCTGTTAAAGATTAAAGCTACACTTGTCCGTACGGGCCGTGTAGGTAGTAAATGGGCAAAAAATGGGCCTTACATTGGATAGTACACAGGTTCCATATTGGCCTCATGCCAATTGCCCCCATGGGTAGGTTTACCGAAATGGACCCCAGAAAATAGGCCCATTTTGGGCCCATACCCACGTGGTACCCAGGTAGCCCTAGCATAACCAATATGGTGCCCACTTGGGTAAACCCACTCATGGGCAATCGGCATGGGGCCAGTGTGGAACCTGTGTACAATCCTATATAGGGCCCATTTTTTCAGCCCATTTGCTACCCACATGGGCCCCACATACAAATGTTAACTGGGTTAATAGCTGCAGTATATTCGATGGGGGGAGAAGAACATTCTTTGCACTTTGAACCTTGCTTTTTGTCATACACATGTATCGACTGTTAAGATACTTCCTGTTAGAATTCACCATGTTGTATTAAGTTCAGTAAGTCAAATTTTAGGGTTTTAGAATATGCTTGTCTTACTATATCCACTGTTTTCTGCCTACACATACATACACCAAGTAGACTGGTTAAGTCCAGATCTGTCTAAGGGAAACAAAATCCACCCAGTGGCACCTCTAAAGCTCGTGAGTTATATCTCATCTGTTTAAATTGTACAAAAATACATGTAAAAGTGACAACTTGTGGTTTTACGGAGAGTAATGCGCTGGACTATTTCTTGGCGGGAACCAGTAACTTCCAGTAATAAACAGTGACGACAAGCCTACAGGAAGTTACTGTGCCTGGCCAAGAAAGAGTCTGGCACATAACCCCTCAAGCGAGTCTCAACATTTTAAGTAGTACGCTTTCGAGGTGCTGGCAGGCAGATTTTGTTACCTTTGGGAAGAGGTAAGCTATCTGTTTCCCATTGTTTTCAGTCTGTATGCTAAGCTAAGCTAACCAGCTGCTGGCTTTCACTCCATATTTCCTGTGGTGTAAATCCTCTCGCATGTTTGATACATAGCCGATGTTCAATGTGGTAAATGTCAACGTCCAGTCCCTATTAAAGACAAAAACACATCTTCACTCAGTGGCCACTTTATTAAGAACATGTGTAAAATCTGATGCAGTCCAAAATAACAGCTCGGCCAAAAGTTTTGCCTTTATTCAATTGTCAGAGAGGTTTACATCTAACTGTGTGTTTGATATAGAGTATGTGTTGGAGCTGTAGTACTGGATTGCTTTGATTGTTCGAGTGTAAGTGTAATGAAGTGGCCATGGAGTGTATTTATCAATCTATCAAGCCACTTGTTTTCTAAAAGAACAGAACTGTCAGTGTGATGTTTTCCCACATGCGTAACCTGGTTTAACTTAAGAGTCTTCCTCTGGGGACCTTTTTGCCATTTAACACTGCACATGCTGTACGGTCTCATACAATAGCGTGCGGCCATGTCAGAGACACACAGATGACTCATCAGCCTCAAGGGAACTCAGTGGCAGAGAAACAAAGGGAGTTAAGAGTTTGGGAGAGAGAAAGAGAGAGGAAAGGGGGTAGACAGTCTTAAAGACAAAAAGGAAAACAAAGAGAAGGAGGGAGAGAGGTTTGGATGTGCAACAATTTGTTTAACTGCTGCACTAACACAAAACAGGACACAGCTCAGCCCGACTGTGAGAGTGAAGTGAGCTTGCCTTTATGTGTGTGTGAACATGTGGTTGTTTGTATGTTTGGACTAAGAGGGGTGGAGGTGTTTTTATGGGTTTGTATGCATGCACGTGTGTTTGCGCATGCGTGTGTGAGTGTGTGTTAGTGGGGGGGCGTGTATGGGAGTGTTTGCAGCGGAGGTAGTTAGAGGAGGAAGTGGCAAACTGATAGATGGGAACAGAATGTTCTATGGAGTGGCAAGAGAAAGAGAGAGACAGTTTGTATGGGGGCAGTCACACACACACACGCACGCACACACACACACATTACATGTTACATGAGAACCACATACCTTACACACACATGCATGTACAGTAAGCACAATGCCATGAAAAAAATGTGCTTGCTCATTTCTAAATTTACTGTCAGTTAAAACAGAAATGTAAACACACACACACACACACACACACACACACACACACACACACACACACATGAACAGAAACTCAACAAAGATCTGGCAAATTAATAATAAAATGAAAGCAAAAAGTTAGGGTGCGTTGTTGCAGAAGTTCTTTGTGTCTTATCGTCAACCTCCTGTTCACTGGTAAGACACATCAAGTGGCATCTAATCTTCATCAAGTTGAATGAAGTTCCACAGTACACCTGATGAAGACAGTGATTTCTATTGAAACTGTAAATAAGTGAATCAGAAACACACACCACACTTGCACACACTTCCACACGCAGTCCTGTTGATTTAGCTCTGAATGCTGACTCTTAATAAACCATCGAGGGTGATGATTGTTGTTTATCTTGGATGCTAAGCTTGTACGGCGACATGTGCCGGAGAAACACAGATTGAGAGAAAACAAAGAGAGCCTGTGTTTTATTGCTCAGTAACCATGCATCTGTGCATGTCTCACATTCATGTTTCTACGCATGTGGTGTGTGTTTAGCCATGCCTGTGTGCAGTTCTCTGCGTGTCTGTGTGTGGATTTGTGTTTCTCAAGGAGAGCCAGGGTGTCACCAGCACCGCGCGCCTCATGAGAATTTACAGTTGATGGAATACTTTAGATCTGTTCGTGCCGTTCTCCCTCAAGGCTTCACTGACTCTGATACGATCTCACTTGGCAAGCGCAGTGATCCTTATTGGAAACTCACTCGGCAATGAGCAACTGTTAAAAAAGATTAGATTATTTTCTGTGAGCATATTAAAAAAGAGGGAATTAAAATTCGGATGACTCCTATTACTCTATGATTTGTCTTCATTTTTCAATGTCGAGTTTTCTAGGAGTGTTTTGGCACCTGTTCTGCCATCCTGTACATTTCTTTTCACTTTTTCAATCCAATCTAAATACAGCTCCGCCAGCAGTAAGCACAGCATCACTCACACCGTCATCTCGAAATGTTCATATGTCTTACTTAATAGTTGGTGCTTGTGTTTGGAAAAACCTACTGCCTCAATGAACCAGCATCAGGGTACTGCTAGATCAGCAGAGCAAAGAATGCTCAAGTCAGAGCGCCGTTTTGCTGTTTCAGCTTCTCACATGCAACAGGGGAATCTCACAGCGCTGGTTAAAACACAGGCAAACACCATGTGCAGCTCACACACAGAAGACATGCGCTTTGCATTTTCTCATTAGTACCGAGCTGCAATGCCAGTGCTGAGGTTGAAGCTTCATATGATGTCGAGGCAGGTGAGATGTGATCGATGCGTCAGTCATCCAGTTGTGGCTGGAGCGTTCACATCAGGGACCAATCAGACCAGGGTGTGGCTCTGTGCATGTGTGAGTGTGTGTGTGTGTGTGTGTGTGTCTGTGTTAGAGAATGTGTTGAATCCACAGCATCTTAACGACCATCCAGACAGATGATTTTTAATGCTTTTAAATGATAACAGATGGATTGAAGCATGCAGTTTTTAATTACCGATGGTTACACTAATCACTACCAGTTTTATGCTCTATCTATTCTATCTTAGATTAGACTTGCAACATTTCCGCTCATGTATGTGTGAACAGCAAAGGGCAGCACTACATGATGGTAAATACAGTAAAATTTATAGATGTTATGTTGACAAGTTACAAGCCTTCAAAGGCAGATGAGACTCCCTTTGAGACACTGAGACAGAGTTTGGGCTGCCACTTCTGCCTCCTTTCTTCTTTTCAAAAAGAAGTCAGTTGTGTGATGTTTACTGAAGCACCGGGGTTTCGGCACAGCCTTTTGTGTGTTTTTTTTTCCCCTCAACTTTTTGAAATTGATATGTCCAAGTCGTCTGTACTTCAGGGGCTGTGTGCTCTTTATTCATTATTTTATCACTTTCTTTCCTCACACATCTCTGAATAGATGATGCAACCCCAAAAGAGGAGGCAGAAGCTCCTGCAACCCCGGCTCCTGAAGCAGAGGCAGTGCCAGAGAACAAGGAAGAACCTGCAGCTGACGAGGAAGCTGAGCATAATCATGAGGTACAGAATAAAAATAGTCGGTCTTTTATTTTATAAATATATATATAGGCGTACTAACTAATGTGCAGGTGCTGATAATGTGTGAATAATGTAAAGGCAGATATAGTTTAAAAAGGTTATTTTCAAAGTTTGGGTTACCATGACATTGCAAACCTTTTTGTCTTTAGACTCCGTTCTCACTCCAAACTCTGACAAACTCTTTGCTTGCATCGCCAGAAGCACAACTCGAAGGGTTATGCCCTCTGAAAACAGCAGTGCTGGCACAATAAATACATATGAATAAGCCTGGCAGCTTCCAGAGCCCCTGTCCAGCTCTGCAGCTGAATTATTCACTGTTTCTGGGTGACAATCTGTGCAGCTATACTCAAGCTCACTGAGGTCTGAAGAAAATCTATTTCTAAATCCTCAGGCCGTTATTTGATAAGCGAAGACGTATCAAATGTCTGAAAAATGTGGCGTGTTAGTTCTTGGTTGGGTATTAAATAGGAAGTCATATGCGACATACTTTTATTGCCATGAAATGTAATGGTGCCTCTCTGTCTCTGCGCTTTGCAGACTGACTTCTGTGTGTTGTATTTCAGTAAAGCTCCACTTTGCAAATCAGTTTTGCTTAGATGGTTAACCACAAACAAATAAGCTGAAGTGATCTTAAAGCCTGCAACCACCTTAGGGCCCTCTTAACTATAAATGTTTAGAGATTCATTATGCAAACATAATTTAAAGAGATATGTATCTTGTGCTGAAAACAGGAAATAATACCAACGGCAAGTGAGCCGGAGCCTGCTGCTGACGATAAGGCCGATGAAGCAGTCACTCCTGCCGTCGAACAGGCAGAACCATTGACTCCCGCACAGGAGGATGCAAACCCAGCGACTCCTGCACAGGAGGACGCACAGCCGACGACAGCTCCTACTGATGAAGATGCAAAAGCAGGGACACCTGCTGTAGCCAACACAGAGGAGGCACCTGCAGCAACACCAGGTGGTTAACAGGAGTTCAAATATGCGCAGTGGCAGTGACATTTTGTGTGCTTATTTCAGATAATAACTCTAACACAAGTGAAATACTACACATTTCCTCACTTGTCAGTGTGCAAATGTGTGTGGCAAAATACTGACTGGTTTTGCTTTCAAAATACATCAAACATTGCGGTCAAACACAGCCACATAGCCAATGCCATAACTCTTTGGGTAAATAGTCAGTAATAGCATCAGTAATCTAATGCTTGCCCTTCCCTCTGCTTCACTTTCCTGTCCAGAGCCTGCAGCTGATGTAGAAGATAAGGACGCAAAGGCTGAGGAACCGACAGCTGATGGAGAAGAGGAAGCTGATGCAACACCAGCTAAGGAGGAGGAGGTCAGTAGCAGTGATAGAACGTCAAAACCTACTAAACCGACTAATGTACCGTCATCTAACAAACATCCACATTGCTTTTATGTATAATTGCTCATGTGCTGTGCATGACAGTTATTATCCAGGAGCTGCTGTGCTAATGAGCAGTTAATCCTACATGTTTATGTGTCATATAATTGGTTTGTTATAGAGTGGACCTGAGGCTACACCGGCAGCAGATCCAGCTGTATCACATGATGATGAAAAACCAACTGAAGCACCTGCTGCTGCAGACCCAGCAGTACCACCGGTCACTATAGATGCGGAGCCCATTGTCCCAGGTAAGAATATGGATGTTGTCGTGCATATTGTGCACACACTCATATGGAAAAGACGGCAAATTAGATCACGTTCTTAGCAAGAATTCCCTTGTTTCCAAACTTCCAAACTTGCTACATGCTAAAGCATTTCCGACAGTCTCTAAGGTGTAGGGGTACATAAATATATATAGATGAGCTGCAGAGAAAGCTGAACACATGTATTCTAGAGATGAGCTCACCTCTTTAGCGTGTGTGTCCATTGCTCGGGGGATACTGTTCAAACTTGTCTGTTAACTGTCGTGTTCTGAAGCTTTGTTCTGGTACATTCTTTCTAATTAGCATGTCATGTGTCATGGTAGCAACAGAAGTCTTTGAAGTCATGACAAATCACTTATATTCAAAGCTTAATATATGTATATGATGCAGTGTAAAGTAGAGGAATTATCCATATACGCCATTTCCGCTTTTGTCATTTTATCAGATATCAAAGTAGTGGATACAGGTAAAGGATTTTTTTTTTCTTTCTTTCTCATTTCACTCTTCTCTTCTCTCATTTGAGCAATTTCCAAAGCCACATTATATAAACCTCAACCTTTCTGGAGCCAAGTCTCACAGCTAAACAAATCACTAAGGCACACCACAAATAATTGCTTATGAGTATGACTCAGACACCCTTTTCATCGTACAAGAGCGCTCCAGGAGAACATAATTAAAACCAGTTTATTTCAGTAACTACAGTAACAGTGGGTCCAAATAGAAGCCGACCTGTTTAATTGACGCTTGGGACATGTGGAAATGTTGAAATCCTACAAAGCAGGATTACATGAAATTACTCTGAGTGGGAATTAAAGTTATTGAACAATATTAGGAGACGTGTTTGGTGCTCCACTCTGTGTGGCTTGAGTACTTGTGTTGTGTTTTCCTTGAACTCAGAACCCACTACGATTTGTCAAACATATTAGTTCCCCTCCGTGTCATCATATGACCGCAGGGATAACCATGATATTATCCAGTTATAATAATTTTGTGTCATCAGTCATTTAAAAAAACATTTAAAAAACGTACATGTCCTGCTTTCATGAGATATCGTGTATCATTTTGCCTCAGCTCCCCATTTTGTGAACAAATAAATGGAAAACAGATGTGCTCTTCCACCAAAAAGCACAAATCACTTCGGAAGGTTACGAGGTGGGATTTTGGCCCGCACAGTTTTACCTCCTAAATTAAGGGTGGTATGGTTTGAGTGAGGAAACCTCGAGGTGTCACCATCTATTATGTAACCTTGCCTTTTATAGCAATCACTTTTCAATTCTCTCTCCCCATTTCAGCATTTCCTGTCCGAGGCAGTCTTGTTGTTTGTCCTTATCTGACTCTGTAGCATCCTCCTTTCCCTCACTCAAGGATAGTAATTTCATGTTCAGGCTGGTCATTAGCTCCTCTCATGCTGACAACTAAGAAAGGGTTGTGCCACTGGGTGTTAAGGAGATTGTTGCTATGGAAGGTTTGTTCCATGTGATATCTGGCAGGGGAACGTTCTCGCACGGTGGTGAGGGAAGAAAAAGAGTTGAGAAATGGACAGGAGGATAAGGAAAGGAGAACAGGGAGACGGGGAAGTGGCAAAGCAAAGAGAGGTGTAAAAACAAAAGGAAAGAGATAAAGAGGGGAGAGGAGAAGGTGGTTAGGTTAATGGGAAGGCCAGAGAATATAAAAGAAGAAAGGAGGCTCAGCAGATAGACATGAACACAGGAGAGAGAGCGTGTCGGAGTAAAACTTGGCTCAAAATGTCCTCAACATTCATGTGTGCTTTACAATGTGAGCACAGTTCTTACTCACTATGATTTAACGTCCAGAATCTGTGGAGGTGAAAGAATAGATCACGGGATAATTACGCCCCTGAGGTTTTATCTGAAATAATTCACCGATCCTACCTCGCCCTGCCCAGACTTTTGTACACTGAGTCACACATGTTGTTGTTTAAGTTGCTCGGGTTTTCCCCCAATGAATTTAGAGTCAGGGTAAGGTATTGTTCCTGACAGATAATATCCTTTAATCTAAGTCAACACTCGTTCACAGGATCACCGTCACACCCTTGGAGCAGGTAGTGTTACAGAGTCCCTATCGAGGACACCTCTGCAGGGCATTCACTATAGGGGCCACGAGGGAGTGAAGTGAGGAGTGCTTCCATGATGGCTGATATTATCATTAAATAATTCATCATGCTGCAGTGTCGTATGCGGTGTTAAAGCGATTACATGTTTTTGGTGAACATCTGGAAGATATCCCTTTTGGGCGGGACAGTGAAAAGTGAATTTCCCTACAGGAACTGATATTGCATTTCTGTCACCAATGATGTCTTTGTTGTTTTTTTTAAATGTAGGATTTAACTTGGAAGACGCTGTGAAAGATACGACTGAGAAGAATCCAGTACAGAACCACGATGAAGCTGATGGTGATGTAGGATTTAACTTGGAAGACGCTGTGAAAGATACGACTGAGAAGAATCCAGTACAGAACCACAATGAAGCTGATGGTGAGTATCTACTTATAACAATTACTGTTGATATTATCGCCAAAAAATATGCAAGGATGCACACAAGAGTCTTTGGCGTCAGAGTTAGAAATACAAAGAGGCACTGATCAAGAGATAGTTTAGTTTTGGCCGAACTGTGCTTTCATTCCTAGTTATCACAATCTTGTGGATGCCTTTTATATCACTCTGCATGCTGTTTGAAATTATGTGGAACAGTACGATTAACCCCGCAGTAACTGGATGTCTATGGGATCAGCCCGATCTCCTTTCTAAGGAACATTACACCTTCTCTAACACGGAGGGTTTGTGCTCTTAGCCTAAACTTTCTACACATGTAAACAGGAAGTGGATGGAACGTTTCTTTGTAAATGCTCAAACTAGTGACTTTGGAGAAATTTAAAGGGACAGTTCACTCGAAAATCAAAAATGCATATTTTTCCTGTTATCTATAGTGCTATCTATCAGTCTAGATTGTTTTGATTTGAGTTGCCAAGTGTCAGCCAGAGATGTCTGCCTTCTCTCAGATATAATAGAACTAGATGGCACTTGTGGTGCTCAAAGCAGCAAAAAAACACAGTCTCCCAAGATACTTAAGATAATCCACAGACCTTGTCGTGAGCAGTTTCACGTAGGAGAGGCTTCTTTCTCCCAAACTACACTCACCAACTGTATCACCATACAAAAGGAAACGTGCATCTACTCATAGACAAGAGAGTAATAGTTAGATACTGATAGCTCACCTGAGCTCGCTTATGTTACTGTTCAGTCGATTGGACCGTTAATGTTTACATTAATTAGCTAGAGCCTCTCATCCATGAGTCGATGCATGAGTTTTTCAAGTGTATTTTTTGCTGCTTCGAGCAGCACGAGCCGAGTGCCATCTAGTTCCATTATAGTGGAGAGAAGGCAGACATCTCTACAGCTGTTATCTCCAACACTCAGTAACTCACACCAAAACAGCCTAGACTGATAAATAGCACTACAGGTAACAGGGCAAATATGTATTTTTTATATTTTGGGGTGAACTGTCCCTTTAAATCTGTACTTCCTGTGCTACTATAATAGGCTAATCTCTCCATTCAGCATTTTGTCATTGCTCTCTCTGACGTAACTGGCATCAAGTCTTATGACACTGCATTACGAACAATATCATTAAATCATGAGGAAGATATCTTTATGCCCTCGGTGTTCTGGCTGTAGTCTGGCATCAAAAATACAAAGTTACACCTCGACCAAATGGTCCTTAGCACAAGACCAAGTCACGACAGAGCCTCATAAACAGTCCTCTTAGACATTCTACTTGGGGCTCTACATGCTGCAAGAATGTCGTTCTAATTTTATGAGCTTTGTACCTATGACAAGACATCGAATCGACTCGTTTTACCTCCTGGGTTGAGAAAGTTTAATCACCAGCAGCCTCAGAGCAATTTGACAGCAACACTTAAACGCTGATTTTCACCCTTTATTCTCCATCTGAAAGCTGATTCATCTTGGTCGTTATAATCATTATAATCTGGTGAGTAGCGCTCTCCTTTAGTGCTCTGTTATTACCGGCTTTGTCAAGTTGAAGCAGGTAGAGGGCAGCCATGATGTCACAGGCGTATACAGACAGGCAGCGCAGAAGGAAATAACTGGGTTGTTTTGCATATGGAACTGATCAAAGATCTGAGAGAGAGAGAGAGAGACGCATAGAGTGTCTGTGTTTCCTTCAGATATTTTATCTCTTTGATATTATAACTGCGTCTCTATGAGTGTACAGAAGGGACATTTCATGCAGGGTTGTATGTGTGTTTGTGTGTGTGTGTCCCCAGACCGGTTAGGACAGAAACTCTAGACGTTTTAATGCCTCTGAGGTGTAAACTACCACAAAGAGAACAGTACTGCTCCTCCCTTCTTCTTCTAATGCCATCTGTGCTTTACATGCATCATTAACACATTTAAACTTGAAATCATAATGCCTTTCTCTCCTTTAATCACTTGTTTGTCTTTCTTCTCTCTTTAGCACGTGCTGCTGGTGCCAAAGCAGATGGTAAGGCTTTTTTGAGTTCATGGTCAAACTATACATAACAACGAAAATAAACACATCACACCATCTTCAGTCCAAATCGCACAAATCCCCAGTCAGATACGTAGCTATGCAGCCACAGCGGCAGTCGTAGGGGTTTGTGACTACATCTGGAAACTGGTGAAACACACAGGATATTGCTGGCATGCCTCTGACAATACAAACAGGATACAAGATTCAGTGGAAAATGCCTCTCCTCTATTGTTGTAGTTCAAACGATGTTTGAACCTGCCCTTCTCTAGGAGTATTTTACCTTGAATTCTTTGTCACGCTACATCTGTTAGAGGTGCTGCCTCTCCAAAAAACTCACTTCCTTACTCTTAAACGGATACAGTAGAATGACAGGTGCGTGTTTGTGCCTGTTAAAATAAACCATCTGTCATGTTACATTAAGTGTTAAACCAGTTTGTAAATGGTGTCATTTCATGTCACTGACTTTATTTGCATTCTCTCTTTCTAAATTGCAGACAAACCTGAAGCCCAAGGTGAGTTATCCTTCTTCTCTTCCTCTCTTTTCTTTTTTGTTGTTTTGAACACATTAAGCCACCCACCCATCACTGCCCCAAACATACCTGCACCGTAAGCATTCCCTTATTGTGTCTTGTGTCATGCAAAGAGCCCCGAGGAGGTGTGTTGTTGCTGCAGCTGCTGCATGACATTTTCCCCTTTTTTGTACTTGAACTTTCCTTTGAACATCAGTCACTATCTTTGTATATTTAATGAAAGACAAGTCCAGGCGAAGGAAGCAAATGGGGCGGTTGTGACTTCACCTGTCAAAATTAACCAAGTGACTAAAAGGTCACTAGGGTTGAAATGTGTATTATAAGATGGGCTTTGAGGGCTTGGAGATATGGAAAAATGGGTTTTATTGTTGTCAGAAAACCTCTTTCCAATTTTGATTGTTATCAATGCATCTGTTTAAAGGGACAGTTCAAACCAAAATCAAAAATACATATTTTTCCTCTTACCTTTAGGGCTGTTTATCAAACTAGATTGTTTTGGTGTGAGTTGCTGAGTATTGAGGATATCGGCTGTAGAGATTTCTGCCTTCTCATCAGTATAATGAAACTAGATGGCACTCAGCTTGTGGTGCTCAAAGCGCCAATAAATAACGCAACTGAAAATCTTAACAGCCATTAGATTATTAACCACTTACTCAAGATAATCCACAGACCTTGTTGTGAGCAGGTTCATGTAGGAACTATTTTCTTTCTAACAAGCTACACCCGCCAGTGTATCACCACGCAGAAGGAAGCATGCATCTACGAGTGGTGTTAGCAGCCAGCTCACCTGAGCTAGCTAACATTACAGCACAGCCAAGAGGATGCCATACATGTTTATATTTAACGCTGTCACAAGCACAAGCCTCTTGTCCATGAGTAGATGCACACTTCCTTCTGCGTAGTGATACGTAGAAAGAAAATAGTTCCTATTGTACATGAAACTGTTCACATCAAAGTCTGTGGATTGTCTTGAGTAACTGGGTCACGATCTCTGGAAAGAGACATTGCTGCTGGGTTTTTCAAAGGTATTTTTTGCCGCTTTGAGCACCACAAGCTGAGTACCATCTAGTTCCATTATTTCTGAGAGAAGACAGACATCTCTACGGCAGATATCTCCAACACTCGGCAACTCACACCAAAACAATCTAGATTGATAAACCGAGTCAGAGGAGAAAAGACATATTTTTAAGTATTAAAAGTCCTAAATGAGTTTGTGTAGTTCATCACATTGTATAAGTGTGATTTTTAGCTGTTCGAAAGTTCTATTGTAGATTTCCTTCTGACCTCTGACCTTAGCCTTTAGCATACAGCATATGATATGGGTTGTGGCTGCTGACCACATATAGTTCCCATGGGTTTGTGTTTCCGTAGTTTATCTCAGCATGTGTGTAAGTACACTGTGTGTGTGTGTGTGTGTGTGTGTGTTTGTGTGTCTTCATGCAGCCTTTTTACACCAGAAAAACTGGTGTATCCATGTTGAGTGTTTTGCATACACGCACATGCATGTTCATACATGTCCTTATCTACCCACCTGTGCTTCCTTGATATGACTCATTAGGTTCTCCCGTTTTATAAGAGTTGACTCATTCCCTCTTCCTTTTAAGTTTATTTTGAGTCACGCACGATCTCTGACTCATGCCACTCACATGTTCCCACCGTTTAAATTTGTTTATCACTGGATTTAATGAACCCTTTGATTCTTTCTTTTGTGTTAAGTTGCTGACTTATGCGTCACAGCCCAACATCCTTTCACCCCTCCATCTCTCCGTCAGCATATACTGCCTCTGTTGTTGTGTGTTGACTGAAACCACTGTCAGAACAATTTTGTGCAATGAGGAAAAACAATCACATAGAACAATTTTATAGTGTAAAATTCACTCTGACAGATTTGTTTTTATGATTTTAGTTAAAAATTGCAACATAAAAAATACAGATTTAATTTAGCTGGTAAATTGTGCACTGCCTTATCATTAAGTCTGTAATCTTAATTTCTGTCTAACTAATTTATAGTGAATTCAGAGGGCTTTGATATAACCATTAAATATTAGCCTTAATTTACTTAATTAAGGAAAATGCAGGACTTGTACTGTGAGTAATGTATTTTTAATGTACTAGGATTCATCAGTGAAAAAAAACATGGTCATCATGGCATCGTAGGTTGTATGCGTGCATTCATTTGTCTGCCTTTAACAGACTCTTGAGAGGTATTTGCTGAATGCTGTGACACATCATGAAGACTATTCAGATGGGTGTTGTCATAGTAACTGAGGTTACAGGTGGAGACAGATTCGTGCTGTCAATGTGAATGCTTTTAGGTGTCTAAATTGCTGGGTAGGCAAGCGAAATGGGATCAGAGAATACTGCGACAAGATGAGGCGTCTCTCTCTCACACACGCACGCACGCACATTATGTCATGTCATTGAGCCTCGCTGCTGCTGGATTGTCATTCATTACTTAACTGGAAAGTGGCACCCGGTGTTGACACTGAACATTACAATCTCTCTAAATAGATGTTACGCTGACACATTTGTACCATATATGTTTTGCGTTCATATCACATTTCAAATTAATTCAGAAAGCTGACTATACATCTGCAGCTGTGTAACTGGTGCAAATGATTGGGTTTCTTTTTCTGCTTGTTTCCTACAGAGGGCAGCTCCAGCTCCATAGCAGGCATCCTGTGTGCAATTGCCGTGGCTGTAGTGGGAGCAATCGTTGGATACTTCACCTATCAGAAGAAGAGACTGTGCTTCAAAAATAGACAAGGTGATTATCTTTTGCAACCAACTGAGCCCCCTCCTGTGTGCCAAGCGTGTGGAAGAACTATAAAGGTCTTTAGAAAATGCAAATGACCCTGTCTAGAGCCAGTGTTTGTTCTGTCCATTCTGGGCTACTGTAGAAACAACATGGCAGACTTAATGAAAGAGGAACTGCTCTGTATGCAGATTTAAATGGCTCATTGTAAGGTAACAAAAACAGGATTCTTATTCTGGGTTGATTATAAACTAATAATAACATAGGTATTTTCAACTTATGGCAATATATCCCCCCATATCCTACACACTGGACATTTAACTAACTAAAAAACAAACAATAACAGGATAACAAGAGATTCTTTCAGTGACCGGCAAGCCAAAATTTTGTTGTTTTTCTATTGCCATTTGGTGCAGGAGAGTACTGCATATGGCTGACTCGGACCATAGCAGAACTCAATCCTTTAATTAAGCTACCAGCATTTAGCAACACTTCCTTTAGCCCGGCTCAAGAGCGAGATGGGTGGTGTGTGTGTGTGTGTGTGTGACTTTTAGTTTGATTATCACATGTTCTGGAGGTCAGCAGTCTCTCTTTGAGACATAGCAGACTCAGCTTTATCCCTTAGCGAGTGTTGTCAATTACAGTCAACTCACACACATCCTGCATACCAATACTACCAAATCAGCAGAGTTTTAATTTACAGTCAACACGAGCAATAGGCCATTCAGCTTAAGCGATGTAGGGCAAAAGTCAGATTCGGAAAAAGGATTATACTGTGACTATTAACAGCTGGTATTTATCAAATGTTGGAAATTCGAACACAAAAATCCCTTTTGTATATATTTAGCGTTCATGAATATGAATGATTCTCCCTCAGTAGCAGAGAATGGAGATTGTAAATGGCAATGTAATCAGCAGGTACAGCGCTGAGGCTGCGCCACTGACAATAAACGGGAATGCTTGGCTGCACAGAAACGAGTAGTTTTGAGCTTCAACACCAGAAGAAATGAAAGTAATTTTCACGGTGACGGTAATGAGCAATTAGAGCCGAGAAATATTAACATCCTCAGAAATCCCCCCCCCCTCCCCTGGGAGCTTTCACTGTCACACTTAATTTATGGTAAGTTAACTAAATGCCTGTGAAATCCTAACTGACATGTGATAACTAACTTGTCCTTCATTTTTTTTCTTCTTGCGTTTTTGCATCTATGTGACTTGGTCCATCTGTCTGATTAGAAGCGGATCCAGAAGCTGCACGCAAAGCTAATGCAGCAGAGGCCCAGTCGGATCCCCAAGGTAGGACGCAGACACACGTGAACACGCGTTATAAAGAAAACTCAAACACACATGTCGAGCAGCACATACAGCACTCTGAAATGTTCTTACCTTTTTTCCCTCTCTTTTCGCAGTCCTTAGCAACCTGCTGACCTCCTCCTAGACCAGCAACGATCTCGTGACTGCCTGGACCAACTACCGGCAAGCAAAGTGGCAATCTCACTGTTAGGCTCAATCTTCTGTAGAGCTAAATTACTGTGAGGCCCCAGTAGGGCTGTGTGTGTTTCTGTCTGGTTGATTGCGTGCGTGCATGCATGTGTGTGTGTGTGTGTGTGTGTGTGTGCGTGCGTGCGTGTGCGTGTGTCTGTGTGTGTGTGTGTGTGTTCACTCTCGTGTGTGTGTGCATATATGTGGGGAGTAGATATATGTGAACCTTAGGGGGTTTATGATTGTTACAACTTAAGAATTTATTGAAATGATTGGACAAACTTTCTACTTTAAACCAAATCCAACATTATGTTTAAGTAGAGGACATTAAAGAGATTAAATCTCAAATTTACCATGAAATGGCTAAATTATAGAACAATTTTTTTTTTTTTTTTTTTTTGTATGGCTACTATCCAGTTCTAGTAATTCAGTGTGAATATAAAGCAGTGACAGTTATTGATGTTGTAGACGTTTAACTTTGTACTGAATTCTTAAAAGTGGAATCTGTTGTCATTGTTTGAGCCGCCCATCTGATTTTGCTAATCCACTGGAAACAGTCACTCAAGTACAACATATTTTTCTTTTTGTTAGTGTCTGCAGTACAAATGCAGGATAGATGGATAACAGGGGGCTTCAATAACTACCACTGTATTTCCTGGATTCTGACGAGGAGACATAGTACAGGATTATGATCCTAGGATTCTGGGGATGCTGTTACATGGTCCGATGTGTGTTCAGGGGCCACTGATGTCACTGTATGTGTGTGTCTGTGTGTCAATTTTTTGGTTGGTGAAGGGGCTTTAGTTTTAAATCCTGTCGGGTGACTACCACTTCTCCTCAGTCAGTTCAATCCATCAGAGTGAAATTTGCAATTTAACACACAAAAAAAAAATCTAATGAGTTGAAGTGAAGTGTAGTCCAACCCTGTTTCAGTCAATGGATGAATGTTCACTTCGACACTTGACATTGACAAATTCAAAAGAGGTCATGTAGTAATGTATTAGACATTGTTCTGATGTAGTATGTGTCAATCTAGTTGTGATGCAGTAATTTCTCCTCTATAGTGCCTTTCACTGACGCAGCCTGGCTTGACCAATCTACAGACACACAGGGAAGAGACCTGGGACAATAACAGTGAAAACGGGCAAAATAAGTAGTTGAATGTATCAAAACACGTTAGACAATTGAGGAATGTATGATCCTAATGAATTCATAGTCATCTAGGTGGTTGTAAAGCCTCACCGTGAACTGCTTGTGTATGTGAAACTGTTACGTGTCTGTAACAGCTGCTGTATATCCGTTCACAGCGGGCTGTTTGCTGTTTTATTTCCAGTGCTTTTTTTAAAAACCAATATTGCATTCCAAGCCTCACATTTCAGGGTTCGACATCTCCTCATTGTGTGTCTCTTCGTTTGAGCAAGCCAGTCGCTGTCACGGTGTTTTTGTATCATTCATATTTCCACGTTACGAACACCATTCACCTGTGATTTTTTTATATGAATTTTACTTTAAGCGGTGGTGCCTCAGAGCTGACACAGATTGTCTCTAGTCGACTTGTTCGCTGTGGTATTTTGTGATTATCATTGTGAAATGCCTCAGAAGCAGCGCTACTGCTTTTAAAATAAAAATCAAAAAGCCCAATATTTTTTTTTTTTTTTTCACAGCTGTAGCACAAAAAATATTAACTTCTGAATGTCTTTTCGTTGCCTTGCAGTTTTGTACTTGCTCTGCTCCCTTTAAACTTTGAAATTGGGTTATAGAGGTTGCATAGTGCCGCAATTCATGTAATGTGTGTTACTTGTAAAGCACCATATAGCTGCAATACAGGACAGAGACTGTTGCTAACAGCCTAGCCTCAAGCTGAGAAATATTAATAGTCTGTGATGTCACATATCAATTAATCCTACTGTGTAAAACTGTGGGCTGGACGCCGGGTCAAAGCTCTGTTTGAAATGCCTTCTTATCTTGTAATCTGTGATAGACTGAGTTTCTCTTGACACATTGGAACCAAGCAGATGTCTGAAATCTCCTGCTGCATCTGCTACAATGGCATGGAGTGAAAATGCACAAAATACCCACTAACTAATAGTACAAGCTTTCACATACAGCCACTGATGCCTTCAAAACAAAAACCTTTTAATGCAGTACTTGCCCCCGCTGTGCGCTCCAATCAACGAAAGCACCCTGCTGTCCTGCTGTGCACATTCAGAAACCTTACTGGGACTGATTTAATGTAAAGGAGACCAAAACAACAATAAATCCCTAAAAATGGCACAAGGAATGTTTGTGTTTTTGAGCATTATGGTCTACTCTACATTTAGTCCCAAGCAGTCGCATTCCTTGTAAACACAAACTATTGGAGCGTAGCATCCAAACCAGAATGTAAAACCAAGGAGATTGTAGACTCGCCTGGTCCTGAAGTGCACTTCCCAGATATCGCTGAGGCATCAATCGTGGCGCTGACCAGTCCTGCCTTAAACCGCCTCTTGAATACAAAGCTCAATGTCATCATCAGAAAGCAAACGGTGAAACAAGCAGAGATGTTTTGCAGGTGATTTTAATAACACAATCTCTATGGGAGAAGCACTTTCCTACCCTGTATACATCTTGATTCATTCAACATATTTAGACAATTCATCACTTTTGATTCAGACTAGTGACTCTTCCTTTTTATTTAAATACGCTGTGTTTTTATTTTGTGTAGGAACTGTCTTCTTCAATTTTTTTTGTCATCTGGCACTTGTGTTGTTCCTCTGGAAATTGTGTAAATAATGTTTGAGGAGTCAATTAAACAGTTTTCGTGGGAGTTGGTGTTTTATTTCCCTGACGTCTGGTGTGTGTGCATGAGACACAGTGAGGCCTGCTTATGCGTCACTGATCTTACAGAATGATATTCAAATACTAGTATTTTGAAAGTTAAGATATATATATGATACTGTACATATGTGATCTTTAGATTTTTTCCATAGATCAAAAAATAACTAAAGTTTGTACAGCTGCATCTCTCTCCCTCTGTTCTTGACTTTCCTTAGTGCCTGTAAGCTGTTTGAAAGTTAAGAAAGCACAGCGAGAACAATAAACAAACAGACATCACGAGACATGACCTGAAATGCTTGATATGTCAGGTATTTATAGAAGGTAACTCATACTCACAGTTTCGAGCTCCGTGAATGATTTATGGTGACAGGTCCATAAAGTACACACCTGAGGCCCTCAGAAGTAAAATGTGGGAACCTTTGTCGGGTTTTCTTGCCAAACACATACACACTCAATTCCTGTATGTGCGCATTCATTTACACCCACCAGCCATTACACCCACACCAACTGAAACCATCTAATTAAACCCACCACCGCGAGCGGCCTTGATGACTTGATACTGACTCAGTAATAGAGTTGATCTGAGTCCAAGTTATTTAGATTAAATTATCTTTAATGGCTCAAACAATAAAGCGCGTTTCTGTTAGTGTCTGTGAGGATAATATGCTCATAAAAATACCAGAGTTCAAAGATGCATTCAGGTCATTTACTCTAGTTAGTACCTATATCCCAGTGTATTGTAATTCCATTACAAGTAAAAGTAGTGTAGTTGTAATGAAAGGTTCCAAAGTGTCAAATTATTGATTTACTAAATTGTGACAGCAGAAGTTTAATTTTGTAGCCGGTCCAAATGGCATCAATGTCAACCTATTACTCTTGTACTGCTGGGTTGGTAAAATCATTGGTCCCCACAGGGTCACAAACATTATGAGAATAGCCTCCTAACTTAGCCTAAAAAAAAATCAGTAAGGAGTCTTGGCTGAGGAGCGATTATGGAAAGTTCTCAGAGCAACTCTGAGCAAGGAAGGAACAGAAACTTTTACCTTAGTGAGGAGGTGTGGTTGACCAGCTAGGTATGATGCATTCTTTCAACAGAAGTGATTGGTTGTCACAGACACGCCCCTTTGTGAGCCTGCAGGGTGTGGACACCCAGTGGAAATGAAATGGACTACACTGCAATATGAAACTGTGAGAGTGTTGGCACTGTTAGCGTGATCACTCCGCTGATGGAGACAGACCCAAGTCATGACTGCTGCACTGTTGCCTTCAAGTTTTCCAAATATCTTAGTGTTGTGATGATTTTGTTTCTGGCATTATAGTGTTATTGTGTTGGAAAATACCGCTTCTACCTCTCTGTGTTTCCACCATTTTCTCTTCTGCTGAAGTTAGTCTTAAACCCCTTAAAAGTCCTCCTCCTTGTTCCTCACAAATTGTCACTTTAGAGGCTCTCCTAAGGGCTAAGATGCTTTGACAATAACTTTTATCTTTACCAATGCTAATCTTAAGTGTAAGGGGAAATTTTTAGAAAGCGTCATAATTCTAGTTTTCGTGGAATTTCATAACTAGGCGCAACCCTTTGTACTATGAAGCTTTGTGAATATGGCCCTGAAGACATGAGATGACAAAAGACAAGAAAGTAGAAGACAAAATTTAGTTAGTTTTTCTGTCTCTTCTTGGTTAAACGGCTCACAGACAACATGTGATGAGAGGTCATGAGTTTTGCTGCTCAAAAAATGAAGGGAACACTTAATATTCACAGTATCAATTCAGTTCAATTCCTTTTATTGTCATTGCAAATAAATACAACAAAATCCAATGCCCAGAATAAAATGGAACTCATCATAACACCACGTCAGATAAACTTCAGGGATATTAATATGTCCATTTGGGAAGCACAAGTGATTGTGAATCAGTTTCATCTGCTTTGGCGCAAATAAAAGTGCAGGTGCAGTGGAGAGGCAAAAGCAAGACAACCCCCACAAAGGGAATGGTTTTACATGTGGTAGCTATAGACAGTTGCTCTCTCCTCATCCTTCCTGACTGATTCTGCTCTAGTTTGTGTCCTGCTAGTGTTCTTGTCACGACTGGTAGCATGAGGCGGTACCTGCAGCCCAATCAGGGACGCCTCCAGGAGGGCACGTCCACATGTGTGGTCGCAAGAAGGTTTGCTGTTTCTGCTCAACTAGCATTCACCAGAAAACACCAGTTTTCTTCACAGATGAGAGCAGGTTCACATTGAGCACATGTGACAGGCCTGAAAGAGTCTGGAGTTTGGCAGTGGGTCAGTGATGGTCTGGAGAGGCGTATCCTTGGAAGGTTCACACAGACCTCCACGTCACAGCCAACAGTAACTCTGACTGCTGTTAGATACCAGGATGAAATCCTCAGAGTGACTGCCAGACCTTACGCTGGTGCAGTGGGGCCTGGGTTCCTCCTGGTGAAGAACAATGCCAGGCCTCATGTGTGTAGGCAGTTCCTGGATGATGAAGGTATTGATGCTGTTGACTGGCCCTCTCGTTCCCCTGACCTAGATCCAGTTGAGCACCTAAGGGAGATTACTGTTCATGTATGTATCAACACCACCGAGTACCTGTCTGGGAGGAGACACCCCAGGACACCATCCGCTGACTCATCAGGAGCACGCCCAGACATTGTCGGGAGTGCTCGAGGGGAGCCATGAACACTACTGAGTCACATTATGAGTTGCTGTGATAAAACCCACGCGAGTTGGATCAGCCTGTGATTTAATTTTTTTCTACTTTGACTTTTGGTGTGATTTTGAATACAGTCCTCACTGGGTTGATGATTTTGGTTTCCACTGACCGTTGTTACGTCAATTTGTTCTTAACAAACTATACAGTGTGCATCAGTAAAGATGTTCAACTTCAATAATTTGTTCATCAAAATCTGTGGTGTGATTAAGTGTTACCTTAATTTTTTTTGAGCAGTATAGATATAGATAGATACACACAAACACAGGCACAGAGATCTGGGTGAAAATGCCTTGTAAATGCCAGAGGATGGCCAGACTGGTTCAAGATGATAGAAAGGCAACAGTAACTCAAATAACTCAAATCATCTCAAACCTGTTTCTTGAACATGACGATGAGTTCACTGTACTCCAATGTCCTCCACAGCCACCAGAGCTCAATCCAGTAGAGCACCTTTGGGATGTGGGAGAACAGGACAGGAATGTTTCCAGCACCTTGTTGAATCTATGACATTTAGGATTAAGGCAATCCTGAGGGCAAAAGTGCTCCAAGTGGCCGGTGAGTGTATAACTCTCGTGCGCATTTATTCCATACATTAAGGTATTAAGTGTGGTTGTGCGCTTATTTGCGCGTCAGTACTGTAAAGTCAGGAAGGCGCGTCATGCAGCCTCCGGAGCAGAGAGGGAAATGTGTCCACAGCTCTCTGAATCAGTGCATTGTGCAGGAATGAGGTGAGTCCACATGGCAGGTTTACCTTCGCCTCTGTGTAACAACAGCAGGCGCAGTGTCTTTTCACTGAACTACCGTAAAATCAGCTGAATGAACTAAAAGTGAGTCCGTCTGATGTCGGCGGTTTCTCTTGAAGGCATTGAGGATTGTGTTCACACTTGGTATATTTGCAGTAGTTAGGCTCAAATGATTGAAGTTTTAAACGTGCAAGTGTTTATGTTTTCATTTATTTAAACAGTGCAACGTGTTGCTCGCTGTATCCACCGCTGCCACATCAGCTGGCACGAGTCGGGACAGAGTTTGTGGGAGATCAGTGATTCATGCTGTGAGAGGCAAAAGTCCATGTTGTGAGGTTAATGTGTCCACAGCAGGAGTGTTGCTTATTGAGACTCTTACACAAATGTTGGCATAGTGCCATTATGATAAGTAAGGGGAACTAGTTCATCCTTTTGTTTTCCCTGCCAGTCAAACCACAGGGAACACTTAAGGAAACAAGTCAATGCTAAGGGTGAGCTTTAACAACTGTCACTTGCTTTCATCACTGAGTATGCTATACATTTGTATATGCATCTGGCAGCTTTAGTTGCAGATACAGATCAAGAATACAAACTATAGTCAGCAAATGAATCATGATATTAGTATATCAATAAAGCTTTAGCTGTCACCTGAGGGAAATACACAAGTTACCCAGCTGTATGTAAATTAATATACAAAGAATTCAAACTTAGCTCCACATTAACCAGCTGTAACACATTAATGCATTAATGAATATCATCTATTAATATGATTTCCTCCTGAGACCCTGTGTCCTCACATGTGGACATCACGTTGTGGTTTTACTTGACCTTACACTTAATTCTACTTAAATTAGACCTGTTGCCCTCATCTGTGGACACTTTTTTTGTGCCATCTTGTAAAAACAAGATGGCAGCCATGTCTGCCAAGTCAGTCTGCGGCCAATCCCGACACAAAAGTGGACAAGGTACAGAACCTGATCACATTTGATGGTTGAAATTTGTTAAGTTATGATTAATAATGTTTGTTGTTTGATATGGCAACAAGTTTGACCAATTTTAGCAACAGTAACGACAAGCTAAGACACTGCTAATTATGAAGCGCTCGTTTGAAGACACTGGGACTTTATCATTGTCTCGTTTGAGGACATTAGGACTCAATTTTTCGTTGACGATTTAGTTTTTTTTATACTTGTCGGGTCCTGCTGATCCCAAATAGCTTGGAGAAATTAAAAATGCATACCATGCAAAAGTTCAGGTCTCAGGAGGATGTAGCCTATATGATTCTGAAATGGGCTCTACAATACAATCACTACTTTGACTTTAGTCCTTTAAGTATATTTTGGTGGTAATGCTTTTGTACTTTCACTTGAGTAACAGGAAGGAAAATAGCAGATAATAAAATTCCCTAAATCATTTTAAATCTTTCACCCGAAGGTCCCCCCTGTTGGCACATCTTCTTCTCGCCCTGCTCCTGGCAGCAGGGAGAGATGTCACAGGGGAGGAGCTGGACAGGAAGCCCAACTTTGTTCTGATGATGGTGGACGACCTGGGTATCGGTGATGTAGGATGCTACGGTAATGACACCATCAGGTCAGTTCTCTTAACATCTTCCGTTTATGTTTCTATTTTCTCGATTTTATGACTTTTCATTATCAGTAACGTTTTTTATCATCATCATCATCATCATCATCATCGCAGCCTGTATATTACATCATGTCTTAGGTTCACAATATCTCTGTTTCTTGTCTCACTCTGATGTGCTGCCTGGAATTGAATGTGTTTTTATTTTATATCTATATGGCTCTCTTTTAGGCAAGGCAAGGCAAGTTTATTTGTAGAGCACAATTCGTACACAAAGTAATTCAAAGTGCTTTACAGAAGAAGAAAATGCATTAAAATCACAATACAAAATAAAAACATAAATAATCATTATAAAATGAACTTTAAAAGAGAAGAGTGCAGATAAGATCCTTTACCTACTTATTTTACCTATTTACACATGTTCTGTCCCTATAGGACTCCCAACATAGACAGACTTGCTTCTGAAGGGGTTAAGTTGACTCAGCATATTGCAGCTGCTCCTCTCTGCACCCCAAGCCGTGCTGCTTTCATGACAGGTCGCTACGCGTTCCGCTCAGGTAAGAAAACTGTTAAACTTATTTGCCAGTGCAAATAGGAGCATCCTGGTCATATTTGTACAGCAATGTTTGACAGTATGTTCCATGTTTGTTTGTTTGTTTGATTTTTGCCCATGTGTGTGTCTTTTGACTAGGATTGGGTAGCTTTGGCCGTGTGCAGGTGCTGCTGTTTCTTGCGGGTTCAGGGGGGCTGCCACCCAGTGAGACCACTTTTGCTAAGAGGCTGCAGCAACAAGGATACACCACAGGCCTAGTGGGTGAGAGAAGCTAATGTGATCATTTCTTCTGTGGTCCTGTGGGGAAATTTCATCATGTAGGTGCTTGAAGCTGGGTCAGCTATACAGAAGAGCACCTGCATGTTTACACACAGCTCTGTACTTGTACTTTTACATTTACACACCAAGCCCTACATGATTTTGCATATGACGTATACACGGTTTTGTGCAAAGTAAAGAAAGAATCCTGAATGTATGTAGGATGTTGAAATGAAGCAATTTTGCAAGTGCACCACTGCCATGTATTCACATTCCTGCCATCTATCTTTTTCTCTGTGTGTGTCTCTGCAGGTAAGTGGCACCTGGGTGTGAACTGTGAACACAGAGGGGACCACTGCCACCATCCGAACCAGCATGGCTTCAGCTACTACTACGGCTTACCGTTCACCCTGTTCAACAACTGTGTGCCTGGAGAGGGAAATGATGTCCTGGCAGACTTCGAGCGTACACTCCGATATCTGACCATGATGCTTGGGGTTGGACTTTTCACACTGGTGGGTGATTTTCTCAGTTGGCCTGTTTAGCTTTTTCCCCTTAGAAATGATCCCACAAAGGTACTTCTGATTAGTGATGTCAGTTGTGGCCCCGCGCCACTCTGATACAATTGATGTTGAAAATACTTGGAGGCCAACAGTACTGTATGAACCAAAGGAAGTTAAAGTTCCAGCACACACCAGGATACTCAGGTTGACATTTCATCAACAACTTAGGCTGCATTAAAAGAGCAAATGTGATGAAGCGACAAGCAAAGTCGCCTCATTTGTTACTAAAACAGCTGGAGTACCCTGGTGTGCACTGTCTGGAACTTAAATTTCCCTTAGTTTCCGTGGTTCATCTCGTGCCTGCTGGCACCCAGGACAGAGGCACATCTGTGCACGGGGTATCTTCAGTTCTTTGGCCAACATTACTGTATTTAAGAGTCTGTGGGACACTTTTTTTTTTAAGCTAGCACAAAGATAGTGACTACGGCATCCAGTGGTACGGACCATATTGGAGGGGGGTTGAATAATGGTCCAAGGTTAGGCAAAATTATGGCAAGGGAACAACTGCCGTGGCCACTTTCAAAGAGTCTCACCTCCAGATATCTGAATGAAAATGTGTTCTACCCACAAGTCTCCCTTAAACTTGAGAAGGCTTGTTTCCAGTGCATGTTTTGTTCCTGATAATCAAAGTACTTCTTCAAAAAAAACCCTGTATATTTGTCTTTTAATAGGGATTCACCAGTTTGAAAATTCCGGGCCATTAAAGATACCGATGTTTTAAATAACAATTTGGCAGATAGCTGATACCAATGTTTTTATAATCTTTATTCTTTTGTTTTTGTTGATATTTATTCCCCCTTTTGTAACAGGGACACAAAGAAATCTACACTATAAAAACATCTAAACTGTTTTAAAGTAATTAAGCCCTTAATTACAACACCTTTGAATGAGCATAAATTCAATCACACAAATTTATGAAACAACCTTCAATATATCCTGTCACGTGAAGAACAGCTTTAAAAAAATAACTGCTTCAAAAGCCTTTTTAATATTTATAATAAACCACGATTCCCTCTCTAATATGTACTTTATATCATTGTGAAAACATCATCAATTTCTCCCTCAAACAACCATCTGTTCAGGTTTCTCACCAAAAATTACATTTTACAAAATTATACAGAACACCTCATGAGAGTCTTATTATGTACTTTCCCCCAGTACTCATTTTTACTGAATAGAGTTTAAACGCATCACAGTGTAACTCCGTGGAGCTTCTGTGAGCTGTTAGCTGCCTGCTTAGAGCAGAGGTTAATCAGCTCTCCTGCTGATTTTAACACAGATTTGTTGTTCACAATGTGGCATTGTCAGAGAATGTTGAAGGACCAATTGTGTGGCAGATTCAGATGAGGTTTATTAACTGTACAGTGGAGACAGATGTTCGCAACAAAGGCATATAATTCCCTCTGAAGATCAACATTCACAACAAGGTTTGTGTACTGTTACATCAAAGGCTAGGCTAAAACAATGGGTTGTGGGCTGTGTGACTCTTTTAATCAGTGTTAAATAGTCTATAACACAGAACAGCAGGAACTTAATCAGTGGACACAAATCACAGTCATTCACTATAAGGCAGAAAGTAGTAGGTAAGACATTTTCTTTACAGTTACCTCATTTGTCCTTTATAGGACAACACTGAACATACAAATGTAGCAAGAAAAATAACAGGTAATTAATTTTACTTAATTCAACTGAGGCATCATGTAAGAGTTGGACCTGTAAGAGGAACTTAGATAGGAGAGGACATGGTAAGAGTTGTCTTGGTTTGTCCATTATATTCTTGGGAGGTGCAGACAAAACATCTCATGTGGTACTGGATTTAAATGAATGTCTCTGACTGCAGTAAACGCAAAACAGCATCTGTTTTTAAAAGAAATGTACATGAGTTACACAATGTCCAATTTTTTGCAAAGCCTTTAATGAGAAATTTGTCACCAAAGAATCAAATCGGTTAGACAACAGATCATTGGTGTAGCGTGTTAGTGGAAGAGATCCAACACTCAAGAATAAAATCTACTGGGGACCTAAACCTCCAGCTCCAGTAATAACTGTGGTATAGAGGAAAACTCAAACATCACAAGGACTTGAGTAGAGAAAGTTCCCCAACATTATTATACGATCTTTGTACTACTTTATGGCTACGCAATTAGGCCATGATAAATTCATACACACTGATTACTGCCCGCTTAATTATTGCACAGTCCAGGTAAAAGTTATAGACCGGTCACTGGCCCTTTAATTATTAAACAACCTACGTACAGACTTTAACACATTGCAAAGATTGTAAAGGAAAATGATCAGAAGACAGGAAAAAATTGCCATACGGATTACAGTACAACCTGCTAGTACACTATAAACACACAAACATTTAAGTACAACACACAACAACAACAATTCAGGCCTTTTGTTTCAAGTTTTTCTTTTAAAAAAATCACAAAAAACTTCCTCACAACTGCGTTATCTGGATCTATGGATGATCTGAGGCTAAGACGGAGTGATGTGAATATTAGCAAGTTAAGGGATTTTAGAAGAGGCTTCCTTTACCCTTTGCATTGGCGCCAGTTGCTAATATTCAGAATTGCCCCATTCAGTCGTCAGATGTCCCTCAGCCCAAGGTTAGCGAGCTTTTGACAATGTTACATTGTTGAAGAAAAAAAAATTCTGTCTGGTCCAATTCTGTGGCAGGTTCAGATTAGATTTATTCACCGCATAGTGGAGACAGATGTTCACAACAAGGGAGTAGAATTCACTCTGAAGATCGACATTCAGACTCAAGGTTTTTATACTAAAACAGTGGGTTGTGAGCTGAGCTACTTAAGAGGTCCGAGTGGCAAGAAAGGTACATCAGGAAACCCAGGACAGGCTTATTAACAATACACTCTCATTTAGTCTGCTGTAATCACTTCAGCCAAAGACTGTCTTCCCAGATGAGTTCAAGAAGTACATCACAGAGATCTGTTAATCATTGTTAAGTAGTTTTGTCTCGGCACAGAACAGCAGGAACTTAATCAGTGAACAAGAATCATAATAATGCACCATAAGACTAAAATTAGTAAGTAATACATTTTCTCCTACAGGAAACAATAGGGTGCATCCCCTGATGGAATGATAATGAGTTTGTTGTGTCCTTTAGTCCAGAAGGTGTCCTGGGGAAGATCTCTGCTCATCCCCTACCAGCCATCTTGTCACACAGCAGTGAGAGTGCAAAGCCCATTTGGCAAACAGTCATTGTATTCTCCTCGTACCTGCTCATTAGTTAAAGCTTGTGGCCGTAATCTCGAGCCCTGATTTTTAGCCTGCACAGCAGTCACGTGGCACATAGGCCTGGCTCTAGACTGCTTTGAAATGGGTAAGAGATGTTAGCTGGTCACCAAAGGCTAGTGTTGATGTAAGTTAATATGAGTGTTCTTCAAGACTGTAAGCTGCAATGCCCACTGTTTTATATTTGTATCTAAAGCTAAAGGGGCATTTTTGGGGGTTTTAGCACATTCAAGACTCAGCCCAGACCTCTGCTGGGAAGATCCTCCCCCACAAATTTGTCTCTTGATAAACAAGCTCTATTTTTGTGCCTTTTTATGCACTCTGGTGCCTTATTTACATGTCTTAATCGTTGAAAAATTAAAATGCCTACCTTAAAATTTTTTTATTTAGGATACTTTCCAGCTTACTTGTGATGTTAAAAGCACTACTAGCTGATAGTAATTAGCGTGAGTTTCAAGTAGAAACAGAATTGCAACTGCTATCATTAAACATTTTTTGCCTAGGTTTGTATTTATGTTTACAGTGGTTTACATTTACACTTACTCAAAAACTGCACTTAAGTACAATTTTGAGGCAGGCCGACTCCTCTTTCAGAGGCAAATATTGTACTTTTACTCCACTACATTTATTTGACAGCTTAAGTTGCTTTGAAGATTGAGATTATTCATACAACATATAATAAACTAATTATATAATGATGTATTAATATAGATCAAACTACTCAGCAGTATATGAAGCCATTAAACATTAGCTCCACCTTAACCAGCAGCAACATTAAAGTGATGAGCACATTAATGCACCACATGATTATAATACATACAATTTATTGTATTCTGAAATGATATTTTGGAACAGCATATTTCTACACTGTTGCTGCCTTTACATATGGAGGCTAAAAGATTTGAGTAGGTTACTCCTTTTCCGACTGTAGTGTACTCGAATATTCATGTTTTTTTTTTTCATTGACATCCACAGTTTTCATGCGGTGTAGTGCGTGCACTGTTCACCTCTCTATCATCTGCAGCTGCCTTTGCTGCTTCCATAAGACGAAACTCTTCTTTGATTTTGTCAGTTTGTCCCGGTGTGTTGCAGTACCAGCTCGTTGACAGACCTTTCAGCCAGTAAGACAGGAGTGTCTCCACGTATTTTGCTGTAATCACCCTCTCATTGGTCGCTTCTTGCCTCCTCCATTCAGTGACGAGACAAAATTACAGCACTGCCATTTTCTTCAGTGGCGATTAACCTCTTTAAGTGGAGAATTATTCAGGGCTAAATACGCCTATATTTGGCTTCAGTGGGGCAGGCAAAGCCTTTTGAGGTGCATTGCCCCCTCTTGTTCATGCTGGGTGACAAAACAGGAAAACATGAGCCACTGCCATGGATGAATGCCATCTTATTTGCCAATAGGCCGATGAGACAACAAGGAGAATATCAGCTGATATCAATGTTCAGCCAATAAATCTGTGCAGCCCTACCTCGTAAAGGAAAAGGACAACCTGTCTATTTGAAGAGCAATGAATTGTCTAACATGTGTAGACACATATCACATTGAAACAGGGCTGTTGTGGAACCCAGAATGCTAACTGTACCAGTATTAGTCCATGCACATCAAGTAATTATTAGTATTAAAGGGATACTTTGCCAGTTTTATATAGTTTTGTATCATTACAATGTGTGGAGTATATGTGCTGATCTGTGGTAAACTTCCCTCCATCTAACCCACGCCTAGATCCCCCTTCTCATCTCCCTGCTCAAACACTTCATCTCATCTGGCTTATTGAACCAGGCACTACTGATCAAATATAAACCGAGATTCTGTAACTTTGTCGGCTGTTTCTCGCCTAAATCCTTTCAGAAATTTGAGATTGTTTGTTACCAGCCAGGCGCGATATTGTTTCTTGTATCATAACAGACAAGCTCGCATTATGTCACCCACCAGCGGGAATGTTATTGATCCAGTGTGGCACAGTGCGTTCTTGGTGGCTACAGGTTTTCTACCTCTTGGGCAAAAACAAATGCCACAGCTTTTTTTCCCCTCAGTTTCCTCTGGTCATGTAGCACCAATGTGAAAAGTATTTGCATTTCATTACTGCAAAGCCAGCCTAGTTTATGAAAAGACCATCTTTCCTGCAGCCAAATGCTTCTATAATGGAAAAATAAGAAGCCAAATCAAAACCAAACAAACCAATCCATGTTGGCTTAGTTTTCAAGACGTCTATATGCTTTAACAGCATAATAGAATTCTTGACATTAAGTTTGGCTTTAAATTTTAGTGTGCCACCCTAAGACTTTCAGTGGCCCCTATATGGCCACACCTATAAAATGATTTCTGAGGGTGACACTGTATGATTTGTCTTCGAGTGAGGAAAAAGTGAGAAAAATAATATAATCGTAAAAATGTGAGGAAGAAGACAGCTGAGCTAGCAGCCAAACTGATGAACAAAAACAAAGAAAACTGAGAGACTCGTGTGTTGCCAGATGAAGAGGAAGAAATTGAAAAACAAAGCCCTGCTGTGCCATTCACCCCAAAGCAATATAACCAATGCGTAATCACTGAGACATGAGCCACAGGGTTGGGGAAAAAAAAAGACTGGGAACAAAAGCTGCAATTGTGAAATTCACAGTCACAACAGCCAGAAACCTGTTTAGAGGAAAGCAAAGTGATGTCGAAACTGAAACTCACTGATGACTTGGCGATGGTAGACACCTGTAGGATGAATGGGAACCAGCTGTGCTACTGGTGGGGCACCAAAAACTCTTCAAAAGAGGAAAACTGAAGCAGCACAAAATAGAGAACAACTACAAGTTGGAGTGCCCAGCAGGAAGACAGAAGTCTATAGAAGTAATTTAGATCTAAATTTAAATACTGTACAGTATGTATGAACAAAGAACACAATGTACTACTTGTCTCACTCGGCTAAGAAGATGAATGTATTTGGTAATGGTTTGCAATGTCATCTAGTGGCAAAATCGTGGAATTGCATCAGAATCCAAGTCCCAGATAATATACATACAATACTATACATTGATGAAGTGTCATGGTACCACCCACAGTATCACATGTACAGTGCCATGCAGTGGAAAAGTTGTGCAAAAAATCCTGCAAATGTGGAGATGATCATGTCATATATTGAAGCTTTATCAAGAGATGTTAATTCTGTTATTTATTTAGGCTTTAGTTTGTGGTAGTGATCCATTATGTTTGATTTTATTCCTCTTTGTTCCCCTTTTTGTCACTATAATCGAGACTAATATGTATTTCCTGACATATTTTTACATGAATGATGTATTTTTGCCTCTGCCACGCCTGAGCCTGGAGGGGATCATTAGTTTGGTCATGTGCATGTGGGTGTGTGTGGGCGTAAGTGTGTGTATCTGTCTGTGTGCAGCTAATCTTGGATACTACTGGACTGATCAGTCTAATAGTTTGTGTGCACATTTATGACTGTGTGCCCAACGACCTCTGGTGGTTGCAGCGATTCACAATTGTTAAAAAAAAAACATTTTAATTGACTGTTGTATACCGTTAGTGACTGCTGACTCCAACAAGAAGTCCTACCGTCTGTTGCAAGCCACATTTTGATCTTCATTGTGACTCAAACACTGTAAATCATGGAAAAGTTTTGTCTTGAACCTGAGCATCTGCAGAATATTTCCATAACGGATATGTTATGATCCACTAAATTTAGGCACAATATGAGATGACTAAACCCCCTTTTTTGTTTAGTCTAAAAACCTTTGCGCTATCATGAGAGCTGTGAGGGAGAATTCCAAAGTGCACAGCTGTGCTGCGATCCAGCTGTCATGGCTGCGAGTCGAATTTGTTCCAACTGCCACATGGCATCATACCACACTGGGAGCGTTTCAGAAGCCGAGGGTTTTGTCTGCTTGATTTTGTAGACATGCAGATCGCGTTGACTCAGTCGTTTTTCTTTAATATTTGTGCTAGCAGGCTACGTACTGAAATGGTTGCTGGTTGTCTCATTTCTAAACATTGCGTACGCCACTTCCCAAGCAAAAGTTGTGATGTATAAAAAGAGACTTGATAGGAGAAACTTTGACCCATGCTTACGAACATTTTGGAGATGGGAAATCAGCGATGGTGAGGTAGAAGCCCGATTGTAGGAAGTGTCGAATGTTTTTGGTGCACCCCACTTTTGGCTTTTGTCCATGTATTTTCAGTATGGATCCTACGCATTGTTTTATAAATGAGACTGCTGGGAGACTTCTTATTGTTTATTTATGGTTTTAAGTACATTGATAACTTCCTTAAAGTGTCCGAACCCCGACACTGTTTACATTAAGTGTGTGCGCTTTGTTTCTAAACACACAATGATTGTGTGTGTTCTCTGTTTTCAGGTGTGTGTCCGTGTGTGTGGCCTCCTAGAAGTCAGCCTGCGGCTCTTGGTAGCACTGTTCGTTCTCAGTTTCCTAGCAGTCGCTCTGTGGTATGCTCCCTTTATGCTCCTGCAGACTTGGAACTGCATCATCATGAGGAACCAAGAGGTGATCGAACAGCCAATGACAGTAGAGACAGTGCCCGAGAGGCTGCTGGGAGAAGCACAAAACTTCATGAAGAGGTTTGTGTTGTTTTTTTACTGGTCTTAAAAATGCCATCACCACCATAAATCTCTGAGTATTAACTGCACCAGGACAGTGAATGTGGGATTGACTCAAAATAAACTACAGTGCCCATGTTCGTTCTTATGAAGCAACAAGTCAATACTTGGCTCATTGATGAGTTTGTTAGCTGATGCTGTTGTTTGTTTTTTAGACATCAGTCGAGGTGTATGGCACCTAGGAATACAACACATCAGGAGTCTATTACACAGGCAACACTGTTTATGGGATTTATTGACAGTAAGAGAAAATGTCGCCAATATCATCCTTTATCATACTTGACATACACATTTCTCTCTTGTTCTCTGCAGGAATGTTGATCGTCCATTCCTCCTCTTCTTCTCATTGATCCATACCCACACACCACTCTTTACAACCCCCGCATTTGCTGGCAAAAGTCGCCATGGTCGTTATGGTGATAACCTAGAAGAAATGGACTGGATGATTGGTGAATATATTGTCGCATGTTGTTTAATATCTAGTTTGAGGGTGGTAAACCGGTTTGATTGGCCGTCAACTGCCAAGTGCAACATTTCACAAAGGTGCAAACGTTCGGTCAAAAACATATATTCTATAATATAAAATTAATACCTCATGCACACTGTGTCAAGTTATGCTAACTACTAGAAATTACTTTTACTAAAAAATTACTAAAAATAAGACCCAACTGTCCTTTAATCATCAGGCTGGTCTTACTGTCTCTCTCTGTTAATGAAGTATGAACCCTCTGTTCAACCATCTCTAATGCTGTATTAATACGTTTTCTAGGTAAAATTACAGAGACGGTGGACTCCCTCGGCCTAGCCAACAATACACTGATGTACTTTACATCAGACCATGGTGGACATCTAGAGATTTCTGATTCCAGAAGTGGCCAGAAAGGAGGCTGGAACGGCATCTATAAAGGTAGACATCATCTTGTCCTTTTGCAAATGAAGAGCCATTTCAACTGCAATCTTTAATGCAGACATCCACATAAGTCTTGAAACATCTATCAACATTATTTACAGTGTAGGAAGTTGTATTTTAAATGATTGATTTATACTGACCAAACATCACTGCGAAAGTCATCCACATGGGGTTAAAATAATCTCAAGCCACCAAAAACTACTGTAGGTCATTGTCATAATTTTGAATATGAATCTAAATCAGATTCTTAAAGTTTGGATGACTGAATGTTTATTTAGTAAATCCAGCATGTAATTGACAGCTGCACAAGAAATATCTTTTCCATCTCACTTCCACATTGAGCTGCCAAAAATTGCTAACTTTAGCTAACAGCACCAGCGTTTCATGAGAGAATGTGATTCCAGTGGCACCTTGTGGGTGGTTGCACCATGCAAACATTAGCTTTCTTCAAGTCGTTATGTCTAACCCGACGGATGTATGTGGGGGGCACAGTTTAATGCAGTTGCCTGGTGGTAGACGGTAAATGGACTTGCACTTGTATAGCACCTTTGTAGTCTTCCGACCAATCAAGGCACTTTTTACACAGCCGCCCCCATGGACTGTGAATGATTAAAATGTAATAGATGCATTCAGGGGCCATTCAAAATGTTTCTGAGGGCTGTAATTGGCCCGTGGGCAGCACTTTAAGAAACTATGATCTATATCTTGGTCAAATTACTGTTACACAAAGTGTAGGCCTATATCTGTCAAAAACAAAAAAATATTTGTGTTGTGCAATTTCTCTTACTTATTTATAGGTGGTAAATCTATGGGAGGCTGGGAGGGTGGGATCAGGGTGCCTGGTATTTTCCGCTGGCCTGGCAGACTGGCAGCTGGAAAAGTCGTGGACGAACCCACTAGCCTCATGGATCTGTATCCAACACTGAAATATTTGGCCAAGGACACGCAACCAGACAGGTAAAGACTGACGAACTATGCGTGCTGTCTTTGTATGTTGTGCACTCTCATCAACTGAGTCTTATTTGTTTCCCCAGAGTTTTATTCTTGGAGCGGTTTAAAAGCTTCTGTATTTGTTGAATACAATGGTTTACCAAACTATTGTTTACAGTTACAAGACAAGGGGAGGAAAGACCATGCAATTACTGTAAACATGAGCATAATGATTCAGGTGCTTTAAGCCAGATGATTACAGCGTGTATCCAGAAGTACCTCATTATGTGTAAACAACTGCAGCTTTTGTTTTGTAGAAGGCTGCTGAGGGAACACTGGTTCAGCTCATTTTATAAACATTGTAGGGTGTCATTTGTACTTTCTACTTTTTTTATTAGCACATATTGACTTATTATTCATCCTGACATTAGAAGCTTGTGTTCTTCCGTTCCAAAGATAATTACTTTTCTTAATACAGTAGCTATAATATGATGATTTCATTGTGAGATAGTTTATTAAAGAACAAAAGGCTAAAACTCTAGAATCTCTTTCGGCATGTGGTGTTGTGGTAATGTGTTCTACTTTGATTTTAAAGCACATTTGTATTTCATCTCCCTGTTCCCCTTTCTCCTAGACAACTGGATGGATATAACCTCATGCCGGTGTTGGAGGGGAAGGTAGAGCGATCAGAGCATGAATTTATGTTTCACTACTGTGGAATCTACCTGAATGCAGTACGCTGGCACCCACCTGGAAGTAAGTTCACACATGTAGCACAAAGATGCATTCAATCAAATTGTATCATATCATGATACTCACAATATTTCGTCTTGTTGACATATTGACATCGAACTGTTACCCACGGCAACAACAAGCATGGCTAAAAGTGAAATTATCACCGACTCCACAGTGGTTCCAAAAAGAGGAGCAGCTTCAGTAGCATGGAATAAATTGTGGCATCCTTAATGTTTTATGAACAGCCCCGGACTTCTCAGACTCTTTTAACGAGTTACAGCGAGTTACCCTCTCTGCAGAGGGAACTCATTCAGTGGCCACTCTGGCAACAGCGTAGCATCTCTTTCTCCCTATCTTCTCTTGCTGTGCGCACATGTGAGTTGGTGTCGTCAAGTGATTAAACCTTTGGTAATGTAAACCAACATGCCATTACGGCTCAACAAAAAACTGCATATATGTGAATGTGCAATAGTTATGGTAGCATAAAAGCCTGTCACAGGTTACAGCATGATGATTAGAGCAGAAATGGCACAGCATAAAGGTCCAGGTGGGAAAAAAACACTTAGTCATTTAGGATTTTGCTAAAATCTGCAAAAGTAATAACAACATTTTATTGAGCTTTGACGTGTGCATGCTCGCATCTCCTCCTGGTGTGTTTCCATCCAGGTGACTCCATATTCAAGGTGCACTTTTTCACTCCCAACTTTTCTCCCCCGGGAGCCGGTGGATGCTACAACACAAAGGTTTGTCTTTGTCATGGAAAATTTGTGACGTATCACAACCCACCACTGCTGTACGACCTGTTCCACGATCCCTCAGAGTCCCGCCCACTGTCCCCTGACACTGAGCCACGATACGCTGAAGTTCTTGAGCAGACCGCCAAAGCTGTGGAGAGACATCAGACCACCATCCCGAACAAGCAGGTGTCTGATAATACTCCACAACCCAACGCAGATGAACCCAGCGTTGAAAGCCAGATGACATGGAACAAGATTCTGTGGAGACCCTGGCTTCAGCCCTGCTGTGGGACTTTTCCATTCTGCGGCTGCAAAGAGAACACAACACATAATAAGGGAAAAAATCCACCAGACAGTCTTAAATAATTGACAAAGAACAGCCTGGATTTGGTAAAGCTCGTCTTGTAGCTACAACAGGGTTTTCACTTCTTCTCAAGAATTGTTCAGGGTGCATTCATGAGCTCTCACCATTCCAGTACTCCAGAGTATTTCAGTGATGTGACTTGAAAATGTTTGGCTGCAGGCATGCAAAGTTGTCACCTTTTGGCAAAATTTGCCATTTTGAATCCAAAATAGGTCACCTACTTTATTTGTGTGGATCCCCTGAGTTTTAAAAATTGGAGGGAGGGAGTTCTGGGTCTATGAGGAGAAAGTTATGAGGAATTAAATGAGTTTCTGATTTATGAAAAAAAAAGAAGGGAAATAAGCTTCTGGCACCTGAGCCGGCCTTAAGGTAATAACCTCTTACAGTAGCATCATGATAACCTTAGTTGGTTTGTATATGTCAAGCTTAGCCTGATTAGGTTGAGTTGTTCTGATTTAGCACTAGCCATCACAATTTGGATTGTAAAGTTAGCTAGCTTGTTATTCCAAATCCCACTCGTTCACTAACATTACCATTTTGCAAACAAATACAACATAAGTTGAACTCCTCAGCCAAAGTGCCAACTAACAAAGCTAGTGTTAGCCCCCGTGGTTCCATTTTCTTTATGCTAAGATAATATTAGCAAGGCTAACACTGTCATAACACGATACAGTAGTGTAGACATTTAGCCAATACACAGGCACACACTTGCATGACCCCCTCTAGGTTTACGCCTGGCAGAGACAAAATTACATAATTTATGTAAAAATATATATTTTACATGCAGTATCTATATATATATATATATATATATATATACAGTGAGAAAAGGGAAACACAGAGGAATACAATTGAACTAATTGAACACTGCCACAAACCAAAACCTGATTGAATTAAGACAATCTGTTTATATAGCAATACTATAATGATACAGTTGTGTGAGTAAATGCAAGAGTGAGTGGGTGGTAACATTTGTGATCATTTACTTAACTTGAACAACGGTATGTTGATTGAATGTTCATTATCTGGTTCCATTTCAGAGTGAGAAAATTCAGGGAGTAAGAATCTGCTTTCAAAGGAGATTGACGCAGGTGTGAGATTTTTTCGTACAGGCTCTGAACTGATGCCCCTTACTTTCCTTTTATAGCAGTAAGTTAACATTAATTCTAGGGTGAGTTTTCCCGATATCCTTTAAGACTGCAAATCCACATTTTAAAGCTGATATTTCAAAAGAAAAAAAATTCTGGGGGACAATGCCCCCAGACTCCCTTCTGGGGTTTGCTTCTTCATAACATTTTCACCCCTGACGAGTTTGCATGCCTGTTTGCCTACAGACTTGGTGTAAAATCTTGGATTTCCAGCAAGTCATTACTTGCATTAAGAAGCTTTGTTTAATCTAAAATTCAAGTTGATTGCACAATGCAATTAATTGTGTTTTGATTAAGATAGAAAGCTTAAAAAAAGATTATATCAATTAATCAAGCAATTGATCACTTATTTGTCACATGAAGTCATACCAGGTCTAACTCCAGTGAGATGCAATCCTGTCAGCACTCTGAACTTGTATATTGCAGTTCAGTCCTTTGTTGCCTCTTCTTTCATCACTGGCAGCTGCTTTATAATTGTCCGTGTTTCCAGATGAGCTGCTGTACGTGTGTTTATGGCATTCCAATTTGTTTTAGTAATCTATGGTTTCTGGTGGTGACATGGTGACTCAGTGAATTCATTGATGTCATCGGTGACGTTTACAAAGGTGTCCTGGAACGTGCTCCAGTATTAAAAATGAAGATCAACAATAAGACACCTTCAAAACTGAAGCTAAATATTATTGAAAATGACCAAAATTACAATGAAGATTAAACAATGCAATGACGACACTGTAACAGGGATAAGTGCATTATTACACTGTAAACTTGCAATAGAGCCAAAAAAAGAGATGCGTCTTTGCAAACATGAAGGGGAAATCATGTGTTTACATGCGTGTCATTCATCATGTGAAGGATCCGTTCAACTGGTGCTCCTATTTAGTGCAATAATAAAATCAGTGCTTTAAGGATGACACAATAAAATGTACATTCCAAAAAATCCTGCGTATCTGTGTCATTGATAACATAATGTATTTATTATTGTTGATTTATTTTTAATGTTTTTATTGAGTTTCACAATTTTGCACAGCTTTCTCTGCTCACCTGACCGTTACCCACTGCCAGCTGACCTCCACCCCATGGTGCAGTGAAAATAAAATAAAATAGAATTTAACAGTCATAAATAGGTTAAAGGGGGAGAGAGAGAAAGAAAAAAAGAGTTTCAAAGAGTTACATGGTTTGATTGACAGTTTCAACAGGGAAGTTGTGCCATATTACAATACAGATGAATCAATGCATGATCTAATCGTAATTATTGTCCCCTGAATTCTATGGGGCCCTTTGTTAGTGTTTTAGTCAGCCTGTTCACCTCCAGGCTGATGGTTGGGTTATCTGACCTCACCTTTCTTTCATAGATGTATCTCAGCAAGTCAAGCATTTCAGTGAAGCAGGACTGAAAATCGAGGTCATATTTTTCAGGAAGGTAGTTTAGACCCTGTGCCATTAGAGGGCAGAGTCAGACTGTGTTTGGTTGGTAGTTCACTCTGCTGTGTGTTTGTGAGAGAGAGAGAGAGAGAGAGAGAGAGAGAGAGATATGAGGGATGTGAGGGTTAAGGGTGAGATTACAGCTCAGTTCTGTCACTGCAAGCTCCTGTGCTGTGTGGTATGAATTCTGCAGTAGTATTACGATTATATGTATTTTCAGTGCATAACAAATTAAGGAGTGCATAGGGGTAGGTATTATGAAGGGCACATGACATTGCACGTATTGCTGTAAGCATATAAGTGATTAGCTGAAGGTTTGAATTTTAATCCTGCTTTGTGCATTTTTGCGTTAAGCTTTAGTGAACGTAAAATGCCTCGGTTATCATGTTTTAATGTACATTTTCTCTTGCCCTTTGTTATCCATTGATCCTGCACCATTTTCCCATCCTTGTCTCGATTCTCCTCAAAATTCCTCCTTGTCACGTCTTCCTTCCCTTCCTCTTCATCCGAGTTGTTTTGATGATTCTTTTTGATCTCGGAAAAAGGGAATTTTCCATTTGACTCACTCCCCGTCAGGAATGTCAAAGCCCAAGGTCAGCCGCAGAACAGCATTGCTCAAAGGCTCTGAGGCAGGGTGGGTGCTGTCCACCAGGGTGTCCTAGTTTGACCACAAGGACACCCTGTGGCACCACAGTTCTTCAGCAATAAAAGACTTTAACGACTGTGTGAAATTCTCCATCATCAGTGTCATCAGTGCTGATTAACATCATCATCAGCGCTCGAACTTGTCTCCCTCCAGCAGTGGCTGGCTGTCAAAACATCAAAGTTTTCCAGCCTACAATTCTTCTCCTTCCTCCCCGCCTCTCCGATTCCTCTTCCTCCATCTTCTCAAATTGTTTTCTTCATCTCCTCCTTGTTGTCCTCTCTTCTTCCTCCTCGTCTGCCTGCAGAAATGTCACTCGCATCTGCAAGTGAGGAGGGGAATTTCATCATCATCATCACCGTAATCGTTGCTATCACGGCCGTAGTATTTACTTCTCTCCCTCCAGCAGAGACCCGTACATCAAACACTCAGTTCATTACAGTAGCCACTCCATTATATCTCTAACAGTAAGTCATGCAGTCGACCATACATAATGACATTTGGCTGTATGTCAAAGTTAATGATGGTTGGTGGGATAGAATGTTGCTGGCTGTACATCATGTCACAGAAACGCAACCATGTGCACACGTAACCTCACAGACACATGCATGTGTGCACAGGCGTAAACGTGCACATGAGTTCATGCGCTCACATGCACACAGTATATCATGTTGGTTTGAACAGATCAGTGGTTTTCTGTAAAGGTCAGTGTTTGAGGAGATGCCATAAAGCATTTTTATGACCCTCTGTTTGACACTCATAAACACACATGCTGCTTGAAAAGATGTGAATATGGCATGGCAGCCTAAACACACTGGAAATAGCTCTCCTGTATTGAGCATGGTACACAACCAGCACCAGCTAAGAGGCTGTTGTTGCATTGTCTTTTCGATTTAGTTGTGGCTTTGTGCCTATAGTTTGGGTGATGCTAAGAATAGAGGTCATTATAGAGCAGAGAACGTTTTTAAAATTAACATCGTCAGTCAGCTGTGGCAGAATATCTTTGTTGTGGAAAATCTGTTTCTCATCTTGGCAATTAGTTTTCACTGCCATTTAAATTTACTCACAATGCCAAGCCTGGAGCGTGTTTGTTGCGTTCAATACTTGGAAGTTTAAATGATAAAACACCTCCTGATTCTGGCTATTTAAATGTCACACACACCACAGTCACAGGATGTACTATTTTTGAATGACAGCAATCATGTATTGTAACCTTTCGCCACCTTCTCCCATCCTTTCTTTCTGCTCTGATTACTTCCTCTGAACTGCTGCTTCATTGTTGTGCATTTATAATCATAAACCACTAAAAGAATAGTTCAGCATTTTGGGAAACATGTTTGGTTTTGAGAGTTAAATGAGAAGATTCATAGCACTTTTATGTGTTAGCTTTATTGCTGCATTCATGTGCTCCTCAGATGGTCGGGTTTCCTGAGTTGGGGAGTCGTTCTTCTGACTTTGTTGTGTTCATAAGCTTTTAATTCAGGACACAGCATGGATGCCACAAAGACGATGCACTGTATTTAAACAACATGTTGATAGCTGTTTTGCACCGGCACATTCTGTAAAACAATTACGATATTGCCTTATCTGGGTTGTAATTCAGGTTAATGGTAATAAATACATTTTCTAACTAGTCTAAGTCACTCTGTGTGGACATGTAACAGTTACAGCCTAATATCATACTACAAACTGGGGCCTATATGTGAGCAAAGAATTGATGTGCAACATGTGAAATGAAAAAAAAAGTTGTCTCAAAGTTGGCAAGTTGTGTATCAAAACTTTTCTGGACTTTCCAAGTGCCTCCAGCTTGAGTGGGTGTTCATGGGAATTTACCCAGTGGGAGACTAACTTTTATTTTTATTGCAAAAATGCATCATAATTGTGAAAGCTGGAACTATGGCTGGGAAGCCATTAGCATAGCTTAGCTTATTGGTAGCAAGAGACAGCTAACCTGCCTGGCTCAGTCCAAAATTCAAAAACACAAACACTTTAACACTTTCAACACATTATATATATTGTTTTTTAGAGTATTACATAAACACAAATGCAACAAAACACTTTGTTGTTTGTTCATTGTCCATAACCAGTTGTCCTGTTAAGAGCCGTGGGTGTACTGTCCCAGCTGATTTGGGCAAGAGGTCTTTTACAGAGCTAATACATAGAGACGCTCACATTCACACCTGCGGTCAATTTTGAGTTCCAGATTAACCTAAATTAACCTGACCGAAATTAGTATAATCCAAAGGGGGGCTGGGTTCAGTCTAAGAGATAGAGTAAGGAGCTCAGGGAATCTGTGGGGCTCCCAGAGTAGAGCTGCTGCTACTTTGAGTCGAAAGGCGTCAGTTGAGTTGGTTTGGGCATCTCATCAGGATGCCTCCTGGGCACCTCCCATTAGAAGTGTTTCGGGCACGTCCCACTGGTAGGAGGCTCCAGGGCAGACCCAGAACACACTGGAGGGATTACATATCTTGTCTGGCCTGGGAACGCCTTGGGGTCCCCCAGGAGGAGCTGGAAAGCATTGCTGGGAAGAGGGATGTCTGGGGTGCTTTGCTTGGCATGGATGGATGGATGGATGAATGGAATTAACCTTACCTATAACTTCCTGGACTCAGAGACAGAGACGTATACTATACGCTGTGCTTACTGACCATACTTTCGAACCACACTATGCCTGGAGATGCTGCACAGATGTATTAGGCAGATGGATAAACTGTTCTTCAAGAAACAGTTGGCAGATAGATTTTTAAAACAAAAATTTTCGGTTAACGGAAGACTAATCATCTGCTGGGTTAAGCTCCATACATTATGTATGAAGCTTAAGACATCTAACTCTGTAATAGAAAATGAAATGGTGAATTAGTCCCTTTAACTCACCTAGCAGCCTCTCCACCTTGAGAGCGCACGCTGTGCCTTTTTTATCCACGGCTATGTCGCAGTGAGAAGGTTCACAAGATAATTGGAGACCTACAAACACAGAAGCTGTTTGTTGACTGTGGAAGTGTGGGGAGGAAAGAAAAAGAAATGCTATTTATATAGGTGAAAACGAGGGCAGAGTCTCTGTGGCCACTCGGTAGCCATTTTACTGTTCTGTTTGGCTGAGGTTTTCTTTAAACCACAACTGACCTCTGTGGTAAAGCCATCACATACCATTACAATCTACAGCTCATGCCCAACACTGTGCGCACTCTTTGCCCTTTTATGCCGTTTATAATTTCCTCAGAATTAAAGCTAACGTTGTCTGCAGTGGGATGAAAGGCCACATGACCAGGAAACTAAATGAGAAATACACAGCACAATGTTCAAAAAGCTGATGCATTCAGGAGGGGAAGATTTCACAGAGGTTTCTGCAGAATACAATATAATCAACTTACATCCATCCACTTTGTAATTCTCTGACTTCCCTTACTAACCTGTCCAAGACCGATATTACTCCATCAATCAATCTGTTTGCCCATATATCTGTTTCTCCTTCTGGTTAATACACTTGGCCTCACCTTCCACAACAAATTGCTGTGGCAAAGCACCATTACAACACTATTACATTAGGAAGCACGGGAAATGTGCGATGGAGAGAGAGAGTGTCAGGTTTGTCAATGAATGAGGCTTTTAGAGAACAGGACCGAGGTGTTTATACTGCTATTAGTGCCAGTTGGATTTGTGTGTGTGTGAGTGTGTGCAGGATATGTCGTTACGTGTAAGGACACAGTACAGAGAGGAGAAAGTATTTGCATGCGTAGCTTTACGCTTATTTATAACATGAATGTCAGTGCAGTGGAGGCAGATTTTTCTGCGTGTACGTATTAGTTTGTGAGATTATATGTGTGTGTGTTTCCAGCAGCACTGGGCCAAATTGTTGCAGTGTGAGATAGGCTCCAGGGGATGAAATGTTGTCTCTGCTGGGGAACTTTCACTACGCGCACACAGACACACACACACCAATACACTAACACTAACTGACTCTAAGCCTCTCTCAATCTCTGCATGTCTGTACTTTGCTTTTGTATCTAAATGTAGATCTTACTCTGATCCCTAAGACCTGTGGGGGGGCTGTGCTGCACCAGACCGTGTTGTGTTTTTGTGCATTCGTGCATTTAGTGTGCCACAGTGTCTGTGGTGTAACTATTTGTCATGTTGTGTACCATATGGTCAAAATTACCCCTCACAGGGGACAGAGCTTCAGGCAGGGACTGGCAAGTCGGCACACACACACACTCACGTACACTCCTGTGCACACAAAATCAAAATACAAAACTTAACAACATGCACATGCACACCCTCCAAATACATTTGCTCACTAATGTAGATGTACCTGATAGTAACCAACAGAACACTTTTAGTCATTGCTACACACACCGACACACAAATAAACTTGATCACATTGGTAGTCACAAGTGGACACACTACCCCCCATGAGCTTTAACATTCAGCCCCTCTTTGCTGACAGGAAGTGTTTAGTGAGGTGGGGTTTGATGAAGAACAGATAGCTAGATAACTAGGCTAATGGGACAATTGTAGCCTATTACACACACACACACACAAATCACACATACACATACAGGGACTTAATCTCTCTTCCTGTCCTCTTAAACTGACAGAATTTGGCTCAAACACTCTCATCTGTTTTTCAGTTTAGCCCTCGAGAGCAACAGCTTCCAGGCGTTTTGATGCCGAGGCACGCTTTGATTCAGGGGTAAAAAAAAAAAAAAAAGAACAACTGCAGCAAAATGCTAAATTACTCCCGGTTAGTGGGCCGCGTCGGAGCGGTGTGTGTAATTTCGGAGAATTACATATTTTCAAAGTGAGTTCCACTCCTACATCTGACACCTCGACCTACATACACACACAAGCACACACACTCTCGCATGAGTCTATTTCAGCTCAGACTGCAGATGCCACAGTGATGTTAGTCACTGTGTGTGATAGGCCTTCTGAAAACTACACGTATGGCCTGCGTATGCTCACTCATCCCACTTTGTGGTTACAAAACCACTAAATAGGACGCAATAGTTTAAAGAGGTTTTCATTTTATCATCCTAGACTTCCTTTGTTGAGGCACCGGCTCGAGTCTGACATAAATTAGGTCAAAAAATGCCACATGGTCGGTGGATCTCTCAGGATCACTGAGTGCGATCATGCTGCAATTTTAAGGCACTCTAGGCACAAGTTTGAAGATGAAAAGCAAAACAAAACATGAAAAGCCATAATCATCACTGCTCTTTATTGTTTAAAATGGATAAAAACAAAATCCATGTGGCTTTCCATGTTTTAACTCTGAAAATATGGCAGAGCAAGAATGAAATTACTGGCCAGCTATGCCACCTTGGGAATTCACCTCAGGAAATACATGTAGTAATACTCGGAAATGTGTGACACTTATTATCATTAAGGAAACTTGGTTGGGCGCACAAGCTCACCTAAGGAAGACAGAATAAATTTTAATTATAGAAATTAAACAAAGAAAGTAGCTGCAGGAGGAAAAGGCAAAACAGATTACAATTTTACAGTAATCTAATCTGGGCATCTAATAGAGGTTGTACAGTGGAAACCTCACAGTGATCACATCTGTCTGGCTCAATTTGATCCCTATAAACGGATAATTATTATAACAAATTTATTTTCTCATAAGCAATCAAACAGACAGCTTCGTTATTTACTAAATTTTATTGACTGTTTCAAAATACAGTACAGCTGTTTCATTACATGAACAGGCATTATTAATCCACTTGACAAAGGCGGCTTCAACCACAGGTGCTCTCCACGTGCACATTTGTTTTCTGTCTTCATCCCTAGTAGCCAGGACTGTTTCTCGTTGTTTGGGTAGACTACACAAGGTAGCCTGAGGAATACCAAGTTTCGCTGCTGCATCTCATTCGATCTTTTTTGGCAGTTTGTCATGAGCTTCGAGGAGACTCCCTTTTTTATTGAGAGAAGATGACTTTCTCTTTTCTGTCGTGATTTCAGTGAGCACGCAGCACCAGCCTGAAGTAGCCAGCTGGAAGCAGATGGTTTACAACCAGACAATGGAGTAAAGTTTAAAAGTTCCCATAGTTTTAAAGTGTTTTCCACATGTTGTCATGTCTGAAAAGACCCACAATGAACATTGTAGGCAGACTTCTTGATTACTATAAGCAATTATTTAAACAGCATTTGTATAGGAATGATTCTGTCCCAAGAGTTTTGATCCATTTAAGCATTTGATACTATAAGCACTAGGTGCCTCCTGCATCTGTTTTTGACATTCACGGACAGCATCTCATTGACACCTTGTTACATGTATTGTGTCTTTTCAAAATATTTTTCCAGTTTTAGTGGTAATGTATGCTTTCTGCTCATTACATGTATTTTTCAAAATTAACCTACAACGTAGATAAAACTCATCCTTTTTAGGTTTATTTCCTTAGGTTTATGCAACAAAAGTATATGGTGGCAAGGTGGTGGCCACCATGCTTCCATAGCAACGCCATTGGGTCAGGACAGTGTTACCAGTTGTAATTGGTGAATGAGTGCCACCGCTAGCTAGCTTCCACCCGATCCAGGTAGGGAACAGTGCAGAGCAGACTAGGCTAACATTAGCTAACCAGTAGAGACCAGAGGTTGGGCAGTAGGCACTGTGTTTCCACATGTTAAGCGGCCGTATACATGCCGCATTTTTTTTAACGTCCTTAAATTCCTAGTTTTCAATGTAGACGCTCTGCAGGCGCGCTCAAACGCTAGATTGACGTCTTAGCGGGGCACGCGTATTCCCAAGTGTCTGTTTTTCAAGGCGCGATGGCTCAGGATTTCTGGTAAGCAAGCTATGATGCAGTGCTGGTTATGGTCACTTAGCAACCTAAGACGTAACCTGCCTCCGCGCCCTTGAAAGTTGGCACAAGTGTAGCGCCTGAAGCCCAACCTCGCATATCCCAGGCGATTAGAGATGCGGCATGTGTACGGCCCCTAACGCAGCTAGCTGGCTGTCTGATAGTAAAGCCAACATAAAATAAAATTTTAAAAAAGCAAGACATTTACCTCACAAAACATTTAAAGTTTACCATCTCTAAATGGACAGCATTTTGAAGTGCTGTGCTAACGCTCACTGAGTCAGTAGAGTGCCACACTAAAAGGAAAGTGCCTCATATATTTTGTGTTATTTTGTATTTGTTTGTTTTTTTTCTTAAAAATTAATCGGTTAGTTATCAGTTCATGGGTATCAGGCGATCGAAAGCAAAATTAACTGAAACGGACATCCCTTTTTAGGTGTAAGCAAATTCTTTATTGCAAAAATACATTTTAATGTTACTGTAACCCACATAGAAAATGCGCTTATGGTGGATAAATGTTACAAATATTTATTTCCTACATTCTCCCGTGTCCTTAAACGCATCCTTGAGTCACGTAGTTAGGTGCGCACGTACGCTGAGCACCTTGCGAGCCTGTTAGCCAATCGCGTTCCTGTAGTCCTCTTCAATTGTGTGTCCTGCTCGGTTGGCAGACAGGCAAGGGGAGACGGGCTGCAGGGACGGCTGCAACAGGTACGCGACTCGTTTACACGCTGTTTCTCGCATAATAATATATCGTGTGCACTTCTAACTCCATCTATGCGTTGTACACTTTTAGAAGTTTGATGCCAACAGCGTGCTGATGCTGGGTGCTCGCTGTGTGACTGTCTAGGAGCGGAATTGGTGAGTCTGCTTGGTCTAGTTTTATTTTGCTACACGCCCATATGCCTGTACTTAATGGCGGAGCATTGCTATGCTAATGTAGCGGTGTTATTGGCTTTTGTAGCCCACTCTGCTTCTTGTTTAAAGCATTTACAAGCTATTTAAGGTTACAGTGACTGAATGGTTACACTGTGTATTTTTTTTGGCCTATGCATTGCCAGCCAAAGCACTTTAAAGCCAACGCTTGTTGTATATTGTATGTTTATTATTACTGGTTGAATGTAATGATTTATTGTTGATATTTAACTGTGTATGCACTGAGAACTGAGAACAAAACAACCAAACTAGCTAGTATTAATGATCTATTGTTAAATAATTTTACTCATGGTTGGTCCTGTTTGATTAAACACAGGCCAGGTGTGCCCTGCTTGGTGCCACCCACCCGATGGCGAGCTAAGCCCAAGAAGGAGCCTCGAACACCATCCTCACACAGCAACAGCACTCCTGTGGTTCGGTAGGGGCTGCTGCAGCCAGTCCCCTCTCCTCTTCTTTTTCCCCTCATTTGCAATCCGCTTATGAACTCTGTTTTGCGCGCCCATGGACAATTATAACACCACCCTGAATACGTACAGGTACTCCAGGTGTTTTCCTGGACTGGGACTGTTGCATTTCTTTTGCTGTTGCTATTGTGAAACTGTAAACTGAACTGTTTATTTGTGGTCAGAATGAATAGTTAAAACAAAGTGCACTTTTCCTCTTCAAACTTCTCTAATAGGTTCAAATCAAGCTTGAACCAGGTCATATCTGCAGATTGTAAATATTGTGGGGCTACTGATTGAGTTCACTTTTTTTTTCACTGTTAATAATAAGGCACTGGCCACTAAACCATAAATACTTGTCTGTGTTGTCTTTATACTGCCACACGCACCTCCCAGAGCCGAACCTTAGCATTTTCTGATCTAGTCCAGTTACCACCTTATAAAATTAACAAATTCATACTCTTCTTATTGAGCATTACTACATGTACTTGCTACATAATTTGTGGCGAGCTAGCCAGGAGGTCGTGGTTCAGTATAAATACAATTTTACTCATTCAGTATCACCAATCCACTCTCAAACATGGACTTGTTGGAGTCACTAGGTATCAAAATACCAAACGCGGTCTTGGTCAGTGGCGTTCCAGAATGTAATGCAGATGAAATAGAAGATTTCCTCCTACAGTACGGTGCCATCGAGCGTTCTCTATCGATAAACTCACCGGAGTCTGATTTCCACAACATGTGGGTCGTTGAGTTTAAAACCGGGTCAGCTTTCGATTTATTGGGTCCAATTCTGCCATATACATTTAAGCCTGAAGATAATGAATATTGTGTTCAAAACTTGTCTAAAGTTTATTCGGCTAATGTTGGTTGCTCAAAGACTAAGACCTATTTAGCTGACTTAAAACAAGTAGCAAAACTGTCTGGTCAAGATTTTGCGGAAGTTTTACAAGAACTGATGTCCCAAATAAATGAAGCTGTTACAGAACTCCGCCCTGGTAAACCGGAGAGCCCCAAGGAGGAACCTGTCTGCCAACCTGCCTACCAACCTGTCGTGCCACTGGAAAGCAAAATGGCTGCTCCCATTCTAGCACAAAACAAAATGGATGCCACTCTTGCTCCACCAACTCACAATCTGGCTGCTGGTTCTGCTGCAGTTGGCACACATCCTGCTGGTACTCCACATTCAATCAACATATCTGCTTCTGATTTGAATCCACCTGGAGTACAGAGGTATGTTGTGGAACACATAGTGAAGAGCGATGACATTAACATGCGTTCATCTCACAGGCTGCGCATGTTTTCGGGAAGAACACCACGCCCACAGCATGAGGTGGACTATGATACATGGCGCTCTGGTGTGGACCTCATCTTAAAGGATCTAGCCATTTCTGAGCTACAAAGATCCAGACACATTCTCGACAGCCTTCTTCCACCTGCGGCTGACATTGTAAAGCACCTCAGCCTAGACCTGCCTGCAGACACATACATCCAACATCTGGATTCAGCATTTGGAACTGTGCAGGACGGAGAGGAGCTTTATGTGAAGTTCATGGACACGCTTCAAGATTCAGGTGAGAAACCGTCTGCTTATTTACAGAGACTGCAAGTAGCCCTGAGTCTGGCTGTCAAGCGGGGAGGAGTGAAGCCAAGTGAAGTGAACCGGCACCTACTCAGCCAGTTCTGCCGGGGATGCTGGGATAACACCCTCTTATCTGAGCTCCAGCTAAAGCAGAGAAAAGCAAGCCCCCCTTCATTTGCTGAATTGTTGCTGCTTTTAAGAACTGAAGAAGATCGTGAAGCGAGCAAAACTCTGAGAATGAAGCAACATCTTGGAACATCTAAACAGAGAGTTGCAGCTCAAGCTCAGTTCGCCATAGAAGAGGAGAAAGGAGTTGCTGCTACCCTATCTGCTCTCACAAAGCAAGTGGCTGATATTCAAAAGCAATTGGCTGCTCTAACGGCCTCCCAGTCTCACCGGTCCAGTGCTCCTGTCCCAAAGCCTTACCAGAGACAAAGGACAACTCCAAGTGTGAACGCACCGCCCTCCAATCCGAAGCCTGGTTTCTGTTTTCGTTGTGGGGAGGATGGACACATCAGGCCACAGTGCGAGAATAGACCTAACCCAGCACTCGTTGATGCAAAACGGAAACAATTCAGTGAGAAGAAACAAAAGTGGCAGAAATGCAATCCAGCTTCTAATGGACATTTAAACTAGATTCAGTTCCTGTAGTGGGACATACAGGAACTGTGCGGGACCCACCCTGTCCCTCAAGGTACAAGAAGACAGTTCACTGCGCAGACCAACAGACCCATCCGGGGCCAACCACAAAGCTGCCTCGTGGGCTTATCGGATCCAGATGCACAGCAGAAGTGGACATTGCTGGTCACACATACCAATGTCTCCTTGACACAGGATCACAGGTCACCACCATACCTGTGTCCTTTTACAATACCCACCTTCAGAAGCAACCAATTCAACCACTCAATGATCTACTGCAAGTTGAAGGTGCTGCTGGTCAAACAGTCCCATATCTTGGCTATGTTGAGATCTCTCTCAAGTTTCCCAGAGACTTTGTTGCTGAAGAATATGAAATATCTACACTGGCTTTAGTCGTTCCAGACGCACACCCCGATGTTTCAGCAACAGTTTTAATTGGAATGAACACTCTAGAACCACTGTACGAGCAGTATCGTAGCGAACACCCAACCTTTCAGCCCAGTGCCCATGGGTACAGAGCCGTGTTGAAAACGTTACAGCTGTCACATCAGCAGAAGGACAATGGCAACACAGGAGTTGTACGACTTCAAAGCAAGGCTCCAGTGCGTATTCCGGCCGGCCGCACGATCGTCATCGAGGGTTTTGCAAAAGTCACCTCTCCATCGTCCAGCCAGAGTGTCCTCCTACAACATCCTGCTTCCACTCTGCCTGGTGGTCTGTGTGTCAGCAGTTGTCTCATCACTCTTCCGGCTCTTCCTCCATACAAAGTTCCCGTGGTTATCACCAACGAATCCGAGCAAGACACATTTATTCCACCCTTCAGTGTCATTGCGGATCTCGAGACATACCATTGCATCCTGTCTGAACACCAAGTGACCCATCTTCCAGCTGAGAAACCACCCTCCAGCCTGAACATCAACTTTGGTGAGTCCCCACTGTCACCTGAATGGAAGAAGAGAATCACAGAAAGGTTGAATAACATCTCGGAGGTCTTTTCCCACCATGACTTGGATTTTGGTTGCACAACGGCTGTGAAACATTATATCCCACTCCACGACAATACACCGTTCAAACTACGCGCCCGGCCAATCCATCCGCAGGACTATGACGCTGTTCGCCGTCACCTGCGTGAGCTTCTGGAAGCCGGAGTTATAAGGGAATCATCATCACCCTTTGCGTCTCCTGTTGTTGTGGTGAGGAAGAAAAATGGTGAAGTCCGATTGTGCATTGACTACCGCAAACTAAACCTCCAGACAATTAAGGATGCATACCCCTTACCCAACCTGGAAGAATCGTTCTCAGCCCTCGCTGGTTCCAAATGGTTTTCAGTACTTGATCTGAAGTCCGGTTATTACCAGATCCAGATGGGTGAAGAGGATAAACCCAAGACAGCCTTTGTCACTCCACTCGGCTTCTGGGAATTTGACCGGATGCCCCAAGGTGTTACCAATGCACCTAGCACATTTCAGCGCTTGATGGAACGCTGTATGGGGGACCTCCATCTGAAGGAGGTGCTGGTGTTCCTTGATGATTTGATAATTTTTTCTGATACCTTGGAGGAACACGAACAAAGGCTGCTGAGAGTCCTGAACCGGTTGAGAGAGTATGGGCTGAAACTGTCACCAGAGAAATGCAGATTCTTCCAAACATCTGTCCGCTACTTGGGCCACATTGTCTCAGAAAAAGGAGTTCAAACAGACCCAGAAAAGATAGAAACCATCAAAACCTGGCCGATTCCACAAACACTTAAACAGCTGAGATCTTTCCTGGGCTTCGCAGGGTATTTCCGCCGTTTCATAAAGGACTACTCCATCATAGCCAAACCACTGAACGATCTGACTCGCGGATATGCACCTGCTCGCAAGTCAAAGAACCAGAAAACTCACAAGAAACCTACCTACAGTCCGACCCAGCCATTTGGGGAAAGATGGAACCCCAGCTGCCAAAATGCATTCAAGACACTGATTGGAAAACTTACCACTGCTCCAGTCCTTGGGTTTGCAGATCCATCTCGCCCATACATCCTCCACACTGATGCCAGCGTGATGGGACTCGGAGCAGCGTTATATCAGGAGCAAGAAGGAAAATTGAGAGTCATAGCCTATGCAAGCCGCGGGCTATCGCAGAGTGAGAGCCGTTACCCAGCCCATAAGCTGGAATTCCTTGCCCTCAAGTGGAGTGTCACGGAAAAATTCCAGGATTATTTGTATGGCGCTGACTTTACGGTGGTTACTGACAGCAACCCGCTGACGTACATCCTCACAACAGCTAAACTGGATGCTACAGGACATCGCTGGTTGGCTGCTCTATCCACATACTCATTCAAGCTGCTGTATCGGGCTGGTAAACAAAACCGTGATGCTGATGCTCTCTCGCGACGCCCTCACCCATGCTCCACTGAAGAAGCTCCCAAAGACCATGAACTTATCCATCAGTTCATTTCCCAACACGCTGCAGACTCTGATGCCATTCGAGAGGACATTGTGGAAGCTATCTGCCAAAATCATTTGGTCAAAGCTACACGGCCGGATGATGGAGGTCAGATTGGTTTCACATTCATTGAGTCCTTGTCGACCAAAGCTGAAACTATTCCTGACAGCTACTGCTCCGAAAGCCTCCACCAGCTGCCAGTCATTCCTGCTCTGAACATCCAAGAAAAACAACACACAGATCCCTGTATTCGAGAGCTTATCCACCAGCTAGAGACGGGGGAGAAGATCCCGCCGACTGCAAGAGCTGAGCTCCCTGAATTTCCTCTCCTGCTCAGAGAATGGTCCAGGTTGGAACTGGTGGATGGAGTCTTGTACAGGAGGAGACAGGACAATGAGGATCTGTCATACCAGCTTGTTCTCCCAGAGGAACTGCGTCCCATGGTCTTAAAAAGCCTCCATGATGATATGGGCCACATGGGGATCGAACGTACACTCGATCTTGTCCGTACAAGGTTCTATTGGCCCAAGATGGCAATGGATGTGGAGCAGAAGATCAAGACCTGTGGCCGCTGTGTGCGCCGGAAAGCCTTGCCCGAGAGAGCTGCACCGCTTGTTAGCATAAAAACTTCACGACCGCTTGAGCTCCTGTGCATGGATTTCCTGAGCCTTGAACCTGATTCCAGTAACACTCGTGACATCTTGGTTCTAACCGACCATTTCACCAAATTCGCTGTTGCCATTCCTACACCCAATCAAAAGGCAAGAACTGTGGCAAAATGTCTGTGGGAAAACTTTATCGTTTACTATGGCATTCCAGAGCGAATTCACACCGACCAAGGACAAGATTTTGAGTCAAAGTTGATCAAGGAATTTTGTGAGGTTGCAGGCATCCAGAAGAGTCGCACAACACCATACCATCCGAGGGGAAACCCAGTGGAACGTTTCAATCGGACGTTGTTGGCAATGTTGGGAACTTTGGGGCAAAAACAGAAGACAAGATGGAAAGAACATGTTAAACCATTGGTTCACGCTTACAATTGCACCAGGAACGAGGTCACAGGATTCACCCCGTATGAATTAATGTTCGGCAGAACACCTCGTTTACCTGTGGATCTAGCATTTGATCTTCCTTTGTGTAATGCCAAACACAACAACCACTCTCAGTACATCAAATCTCTCAAATCAAGATTGGAAGGAAGCTTAAAAATTGCTTCGACCAATGCTTCCAGATCTGCTGACCGGAACAAAGCCCGCTTTGATAACCGTGTGATACCATCAGCACTGGAACCAGGGGACCGGGTGTTAGTGAGGAATGTCCGTCTTCGTGGGAAACATAAACTTTCCGACAAATGGGAGGAAGAAGTTTATGTCGTTGTCCATCGAGCTGGAGATCTTCCGGTTTATAAAGTGAAACCTGAAAGCAGTGACGGACCTACGCGGACCCTGCACCGTGACCTCCTCCTTCCATGTGGTTTCCTGGTGGACAGTAATGAGAGCTCACCCTCTTCAGAGCACTCACCTGTCCGCAGACCCAGAACTCGTCAGCAGAGCCAGAATCCAGATCATCCAGATCCTTCCACAGACTCTCCTGCTGAGGATGAAGATTCAGAGAGTTTGGTCTCTTTAAATGTCAGTCCTCCTACTTTACATTTTACAGTGGAGAAGCAACATCACTATCCAGCTGCATCCATTGAGAGTGAAAACGAAAGAGCACTGATTATTGGTCCTCCAGTTGAAACTGAAGACAAAAGAGAGCCACCTCTAGTTGAAGTACCCAGCAGTGAGCAGTCTAAATCTGATATGGAAGAGAACTTACCAGAACCTGTTGGAAATCCACCTATCGAGCATGGTGAAGACCAAAACTTGGAACCTGGAAGTGAACAAATACTTACCGAAGATTCTGTTGTTTCCACCGAAGATTCCCCCAAAGGACACAATCCTGTGGGGATACCTGAAAATGACCCAGACATAGTTGACATTGCACTGAGACGTTCAGGGCGACAAAGAGCGCAACCTCAAAGACTCCAATATATCACTCGCGGCAATCCATTGATTTCCGTAGTACAAACTATGTTACACAGTCTGTCTGATGCATTAGGCGTTAGTACTGCTGCCGATGCTAACTGTTCCTTGTCCATTCACGTTGTTTAGTTTTAATATGCAACGGGACGTGCATGATTTAAGGTGGGGAGGATGTAACCCACATAGAAAATGCGCTTATGGCGGATAAATGTTACAAATATTTATTTCCTACATTCTCCCGTGTCCTTAAACGCATCCTTGAGTCACGTAGTTAGGTGCGCACGTACGCTGAGCACCTTGCGAGCCTGTTAGCCAATCGCGTTCCTGTAGTCCTCTTCAATTGTGTGTCCTGCTCGGTTGGCAGACAGGCAAGGGGAGACGGGCTGCAGGGACGGCTGCAACAGGTACGCGACTCGTTTACACGCTGTTTCTCGCATAATAATATATCGTGTGCACTTCTAACTCCATCTATGCGTTGTACACTTTTAGAAGTTTGATGCCAACAGCGTGCTGATGCTGGGTGCTCGCTGTGTGACTGTCTAGGAGCGGAATTGGTGAGTCTGCTTGGTCTAGTTTTATTTTGCTACACGCCGTTAGCATTAGCATACTGTTAGCTGCGCCCATATGCCTGTACTTAATGGCGGAGCATTGCTATGCTAATGTAGCGGTGTTATTGGCTTTTGTAGCCCACTCTGCTTCTTGTTTAAAGCATTTACAAGCTATTTAAGGTTACAGTGACTGAATGGTTACACTGTGTATTTTTTTTGGCCTATGCATTGCCAGCCAAAGCACTTTAAAGCCAACGCTTGTTGTATATTGTATGTTTATTATTACTGGTTGAATGTAATGATTTATTGTTGATATTTAACTGTGTATGCACTGAGAACTGAGAACAAAACAACCAAACTAGCTAGTATTAATGATCTATTGTTAAATAATTTTACTCATGGTTGGTCCTGTTTGATTAAACACAGGCCAGGTGTGCCCTGCTTGGTGCCACCCACCCGATGGCGAGCTAAGCCCAAGAAGGAGCCTCGAACACCATCCTCACACAGCAACAGCACTCCTGTGGTTCGGTAGGGGCTGCTGCAGCCAGTCCCCTCTCCTCTTCTTTTTCCCCTCATTTGCAATCCGCTTATGAACTCTGTTTTGCGCGCCCATGGACAATTATAACACCACCCTGAATACGTACAGGTACTCCAGGTGTTTTCCTGGACTGGGACTGTTGCATTTCTTTTGCTGTTGCTATTGTGAAACTGTAAACTGAACTGTTTATTTGTGGTCAGAATGAATAGTTAAAACAAAGTGCACTTTTCCTCTTCAAACTTCTCTAATAGGTTCAAATCAAGCTTGAACCAGGTCATATCTGCAGATTGTAAATATTGTGGGGCTACTGATTGAGTTCACTTTTTTTTTCACTGTTAATAATAAGGCACTGGCCACTAAACCATAAATACTTGTCTGTGTTGTCTTTATACTGCCACACGCACCTCCCAGAGCCGAACCTTAGCATTTTCTGATCTAGTCCAGTTACCACCTTATAAAATTAACAAATTCATACTCTTCTTATTGAGCATTACTACATGTACTTGCTACATTACCTTAACAGGGGGAAGTTGCCTCCCAAACAGGCCAACAACTGAGTAGAACAGAAAATGGTATAAAAAACTAACAAAAAGCACATTGCTAAGAGCAAAATCACCCAATACCTGACAAATTGTTTTGGGCCAACAATATGTAAAATACAGCTGAAACCAGTTTAAGGCATTCACAACCATAGGACTAGATATTCCCTCTATAACTCATCATGACAGGGTCCAGGCTGGTGAGGTGCAGAGGGATAGGCCGCAGAGCAGAAATGAATAATGGAAACATGGTGCGATGGTCAGTGAAGGAGGGAGGGGTAACGTGTGATGAACGAATAAAGTGGGAATGGAGGATGGAGAGTGGGGGCATAGCAATAGGAGAGGTGCTTGAGGTGTGACCAACATGATACAGACTGGCTGATGACAAATTGAACAAAAACTGTCTTTTTTCTCTGGTAGAGGAGTCGCAGGAGAGAAAGAGAGAACAGAAGGGAGGAAAGGATGGAGCAAAATTATTCTTGTCATACTGTTTCATACTGTATGAGAGGGATATTGACAGAGAGATGAACAGGTGGTGGAACTGAGAAAAACACTCACACTGTAATGATTGGGGAAGAAAATAGGAGGAGACAGGCTGAAGAGTGAGTGAGTGAGAGAAAATAATTGCAAGACGCTGATCAGAACCTTAAGGGTCTGACTCAAGGGGTGGAGAAGAAAAAGTCTGTATAAAAAAAGTAGAATGGCAGCAGGGAGAAGACGATGCTTTTAGAGAGACAGGCAGAGAAAGTTTATCTCTCTAAAGGCAGAAAGAAACTTTAGTGATCCTGTCCCATAAAAAAAGAACAGTGTCAAGAGAATAGCATATAGAGAAGCAAGAAGTAGGTCTGAGGAAAAGAGAGGCAGAAATCTCACAGCCACAATGAAAACAATACTAAGATTCATTATACAATATATGGACACGTGGCTGAATTGGAGTAAATCTTTGCACCCAGGTCCCAAAAACGGGAAGCCCTCCCAGAGAGCCTGGTCTCACTCTGAAGTTGTTAATATCCGGTGCTTGGGCTGTGACTTGCAGCGTCAGGAACCAACAAAAAAAGGCGTCCTTTAACGTCGACATGACACGCAGCTTGCTGTTATAGTTTAACGGCGCCCAGCGGCATCAGGGGGAAATGCATTGGGACAAAGACGACAATACAAAGATTCACTATGCATGTCTAAAGTATATGGACACATGGCTGAATGAGACTAAATCTTTGCACCCAGGTCTCAAAAACACAGTGGGACAAGGACGAAAGTTAAGGCGGTGAAAGTGTGACTGGCAGTGGTGGTGGATGGGTCCAACAAACAGCAACTTTCACCTGAGAGAGTGGTGTTTGTGTCCATGGTTTTGGAATGAGCTGTTCAAGAAGCACATACTGTATGAGTGTAACACTTGGGTGTCCATTTACTTTTAGTCATGCAGTGTAGCTGTGTGGTTCATTCTGTATAGAGGTAATAAAAAGGCAGAGAGAAGGGATGGATGTTTGGAGAGGGACATCTCATCTTGAAGGAGAAAGAGAGATGACACAAAAGACTGAAGGAGCAAGAAGGGGAGGCGGCGCTCTTGAGAGATGGCCAAAGACTGATAGAAGTATTTGTCATCACTGGAGAGATGAGAAGAGGAGAGTAAGATGAACCGAGAGATGAGAGAGAGAGGGGGAGAGTGAGCCAGAGAGGAGAAGGGGCATGAAGAGAGATGGAGAGGGGTTCAGGGGGCATAATAATGACAAAATGACAAGAGGATGATCGAAGCATGGGTCATGTTTACCCACAGGAGAGGGAGAGTGAGAGAGTTGGCGAGGAGTCTGGAGGCGGAGAGGCGACAGCAGACTGAAGGGTCACTCTGTTTACGGGGAGAAGGAGAGATTGAGGGATATTGATGTGAGGAGGGAGGAGAGAGATGAAGAGAGACAGCTCGGGATGGAGAGAGGGCCTCTGGCTCTGAAAAGAGAAAGGGATGATGAAGCAAAGAAGGGACAGAAATGATGAGAGCCTGAGAGGGGGAAAACAGTCACAGAGGCAAGAGACGTTGAGGGGGAAAACAGAGAGAGAGAGAAGCTGAAATCCAATGAGAAAATGGAGTCCACTGCACAGAGGCACTTCTTTGATGTTCTGGAAAGATGCAGGAGGCATGAGGGAATGAGGGATCCAGTCTGCAGCAAGCATACTGGTTTGTTTTTTTTGTATCCAGATGAGGGAGTCTGCAGGGATTGAAAGAAGAGACTGAGAAACAGGAGTGATTTATCTGAGTGTTGGAAGGGAGGGATACAGACAGAGAAAGAATGATGGTTGGAAAGTAGGAGAGGGCCCCGAAGTTGCGAAAGACAGGGATGAAGGCATAATCTGCGAATATTCTGTCAGATCTCAGCCTCTACTGCAAATAAGGAGAATATCAGGGACCTCCAAATAAAAATTAAATGTCAGGGCCTGGATGTAGAGACAAAGCACCTCCTGCTACACTGTAGATTGTACAGTGTCATAAGAAGCAACTTAGTTAATAAAATAAAACTCAAATACCACAGTCAAGACGGAACAAAATGCAATAATTTGGTGAAAACTTACACAGCGATAGAGGCAGCAAAATAAGTCATAGCATGTCAAAATACAACGCACAGTAATGCGTGTAAAATTTGAGCTGTGCGCATAATTCTCAGCTCTGCTTTCACCGGTGCACGTAACTTGGTACAGCTGCCAACTCACACATTGGCCATAAACAGACTTACCCAATATTGTAACCTGTCACATGCACTCACGCCACAGTTTATGCAGGCAACATATCCATTTTTGGACGTATTGAAAAACATATTTATATTTGACACTGACAGCACATGGACAGACGAGACAGAGCAGCGCAGTGCAACAGATGCACTGATCACTGCGCTCAAGCCAGCCGTGGCTCAAGAGGATAAGCGGTTAGAAAATGGATGGATGGATGGATGGATGTTCAGACACCTCCTCCAGACACAGTTAGTTCTATGAGGAACGTGTGCTGACAGGACTTCAACCAGAGGACCAGGTCTGGTCGTAACTTGGTTGCCGCTATGTTGGGCGGAACTAGAAGACACTGGCCCAAGTCAGCATGAATTTCCCAGTCACTGGCTCCATGTAGCAGTCTTGAATTTGAAGACAAGAGGCTTGCTTCTTGCTTTTCTCCCTCTGGATGAACAATGCAGGCCTATGGAACTTATCCTGTGGTTTGAGTGGCATGGTGTTAGTAGTTACCCTTTTGGTCTCAAGCTCAAGTACCTGGTTGTGCTACCAGGTGTATCTTCCCTGTGTTAGGCTGGTCTTGAAAAAAGAAAGAAGTATTTTAAGACCTGCAGAGTCTGAGTGAAACTGTTAAACTAGGTCTAATCTTATCATTAATATTGTTTCATGTCTTTTTTTCTTACATTCTTAGTTGCTGTATCATGTCTAACACTGTAAACTTTGCCAAACATGCTTTAGCAATATCGTACTTAATTATGGTCACACCAGAGACAATGTGTCAGAGGGGAGACTTCTTTTCCGCCAAGGGGGAAAGAGAGTGATGGCCTGAGTGAGAAACACATAAGTGAGGGAGACAACGGTGGAGAAAATGCTGAGTCACTCCGTTGGGAGGAAAATGGTGGTAATGAGTGAGGGCGAGGCAGCCAGGAGTGGGTGAGAAGAGATAAAGGGGACGAAGGGTGGAGCGGGGGAAAGGACGGAGCTAGTGAGAGAAAATGGGAATGGGAAAAAGAGAGAGGGACAATAGAGAGATGAAGGGAGTGGCGGGAGTGAGGTCATGTTTTTGCTATCATTAAACATATGTAGGTCAGCCCTTTTTTTCTCTCTTGAGATTTAAGCTTCAAGCACACCTGTTTCTTACTGATAAAGACATGTTGGAATGTGCCTCCGGTGTGTGTGGTCGGCCAAACAACAAAAAAGGCTGTGAGTAATTTTCCTGCGAAATTATACATGAAAACATTTTTGATCTCTTGCTCCTATCAACAAGAAAACATTGTTGTCCGTTACAAAACCCTTTCAAATGACTGGATACATTTTGGCACAAAAGCTCTGTGACTTCTCTGTCTCAGCCCCAAGTCTATTGATTCCCATTGAAGACATAAATCTTTAAAAACAAGATTGGAGATTCAATACTTTATTGCCGCATCAACAGGATTGGTTGGAATTTGTCTTGGTGAGCTCTTCTAAACAAGAACAGAGAAAAGCCAGTCGCTCATAAAGCCCATACTTCATTAAACAAAGTAAAACAACAACAAAAAAAGCAGATAGGTACCGATCCCCATAAAATAATCATGAAAACATAAAACTAATGGGCAAAATAAATCCCAACACATAAGAGTACCACAGACAGAACACAAGCACCTGTTGGGAAATTAGCAGCAGCATCAAACAACCCACCAGATAAATGGCTTCAAGTGCATTAAAAACATCTGCCTATTGCACAATTATTTAACCTGCCGAGTGGCCTGTCGTGCTGTGTTTGTAATGTGAAAGAGGCGAACAGCTTCGGGATATGTGCTGTTTTGGAACGTGCATACTCTGGTCTTAATGTTTTTTAATCTTTTTGCGAGAAGGAAGGAAATTTAAAAGGTTGTTAGCCAGCTGAGAGGGGTCTTTTAAAACTTTTAGGCCCTTCTTTTGCATTCTAGTCTTATAGATTTCTGCTCAGGGTGGGAGATGACAGACAATAATTCTGGATGCAGTACACACCACTTTGTCCAGCTGTCTCCTGTCCTCAACTGACATGTTGCCAAACCACACAGTCATGAATTTCATATTTTTTAAAGGCCCAGTAGTTTCCTGAAAACAGGTGGGCTCTGTATTTTTTAACAAATGTTTCTCCAATAGGGTAAATAATGGATATATTTTCAGTTATTGCAGATATTACATATTTCATACGCTACTAGTCCATACCCATTGAGTGCACAGTTGCCCATGTACCGTTTCACATGGTGTGTGTTTGGGATACAGGTCATAGGAAATTGCAGATTAAGTAGTCAACTGGACCCATTAAGAAGAGCAATGTATTCAAACAGAGTTTTTGTGAATTTGATAGTATGATTGCTTCATTGAAAGTACAGTAGTACCATTGGCAATAGTGGGATAGTTAGTGGGCTAAAACTGTACGTTAGTAGTTGATGTAGCACGTTGAAAGGCAGATAGTTAAAGTGTTTATATGTTGTATTGACTTAAAGTGGGGCGCACTGGTAGAATGACTGACAGAATGACACACTGACACTTTCCGTGATTATGTACAGCATACCATACCATGACTTAGGCTGCGTTCAGACTGCAGGCGAATCTGATTCAAATCTGATTCCTTCTCAAATCTGATTTTTGACTGCTGATTGTCCACACTGTTTTTTAGCAAGTGTCCAAATCAGATTTGGCTCTGTTCAGACTGGGCCACATTATGACCAATCTGACAGGTTGCTGTAGCAACGACGTCAGAGTGGAGGCGTCATGTAGCGTGTATTGTGTGAAGTCATATAAGGAGCTGTTCAGACTCAGACGCATCTGTCCAAATGCGATTTGAAACTACCTCCCAAAGGTGGTTTCGATCTGGTTTGCAAAAATCAGATTTCATGTCATTTATGACTGTTCAGACTTCAAAGGAGCCATCTGGTTCCAATCTGGATTGGCTAAAAATCGGATTTTGGCTGGCAGTCTGAACAAGGCCTTAGTCATACCAAAAATTAGAAAAAAAACAACAACATTCGGCCATAGGGGGAGCCACAACGATCGGCCGCATTTTAGCCATTTTTAAGCATTTTTCTGTTGTTATAGCACCACCCAGTTGCCAACTAGAGTTAAACAAATGGATCAAATGGATAGGTCAAACAAACATAGACTTTCACCCTTTTGTGTCCCATGTGAAACCAAAAGTCAGCAATGTTTTAAGACAACCTTATGTAACTTAGGTAGGTACGTCTCGTATAAAAGCAAAAGTCAGCGTTGCCTCAACAGAGCGTTGAGCGTAAATCCAACCTTGTTATTTTTTTCTACACCTAATCACATGCTTTTGTTGTCGAAACCCAACCATGTCTATTTGTTGTTGAAGGAAAAAACATCAAGACATCAGTTTGCGGAGTTGTACCGACATAGTGAGTTAGTTTCAAAAGAGACTGTGTGTAAACGTCACATTTCCTGTGAAAATGGAAGTTCACTTTGAAAGAAGACAGTGCATGTAATAGGCAGAACTTGACACGGTGTCCCAGAATGTCAACAACCAACGCACCCAGGGTACCTTGCACATCATATCTGGACATGGAGAGTCCATGACCAAACTTCAGCATGTGACAAGGTTGGAGTGAAAACCATGATGTTTTTTCAAAACCTAACAAAGTAGTTTTGTTGCCTAAAGCTAACTGAGACCATTTGACAATGTTAACCATGTTTAACAATGTGCCTTACCCAGGAGACAGCTGTGCATCACGTACAGAGGCAATGACGTCTTGTGCATCAGTATGAGATGCCAAAGAGGCGTGACAAAAAACAGACAAGGCGTGTACTGTAGCTAAAAGAGAGAAGAATCCACTATGGCCTCAGTCTAGTGTTCCCTGCAAACTAACAGCAGTGAGCTTCACTGAATAGGATCTCAGGTTTTATAATGTTGAATAATACTGTGTAGAGAAACAACTGATATGCATGACTTTTCTTGGGCCTTGTGCTTCAGGTGTCATTCAAGTATTTATTTCAGTGTGTCCCTGTCTGTACTATGCCTCTCCTGCCAATATGTACAAGTGATCTCTGCCCAGTTTAATTCAAACGCCTCCTCGTTAAATAAACAGATAATATCGCAGCAATGGGCTTAACATACTTAATCCATGTTAAAGTTTCATCAGACTCTTGTATGGTTATGATACACTTGGCGGCAGCATGGAGAAATTCAAAACCAATGGTTGGGCACAGAAGGGTGGTGTCAGTGTGATCTGTCATCCTCATTCAAACCAGCAAAACTTCATCAGGGTGGAGTGTGGCAGTGGTGTTCACTCATCAAGCTGTTAGTCACAACATGAAAATTAATGCAATGCACTGGAATTTTTTTCTTCTTTTTTTTTTATAAGAGTCTGGCAAGGAGAAAACAACAATCAACCCCAAACATACCATAAAACACTTTAAAGCTGACATTTTCACAGTTAAATCTAAAGGTATTGCTTCTCCAGAAATCTATTATTCGGACATTTTCACCCTTGAAAGATGTCTGCCTCTGTGTTTTCCAATCCTCTGGATAAAAAAAACAGGGAGGGCACACAACCATTGTGATCATTTTTCCTCCCATTGTAAAATATTTCTCTCTCTCTGCTACAGCCAAAATGTCAAGTATTTTCAGTTCCTAAGCTAAAATGGTATCAGCTGTGGGTTTGAATAAATATTTCACATATGTTTAACAACGCATACACTAGGTGTTTTTATGTATTTTAAATGAGATTTATCATTGACTCACATTTGGCAGGAAACAGCCACTGCACTGCTGTCTGAAGGCTTAGACACCAGACCACAGACCACACCACCCCAGTGATGTCAACACAGGTGTTTTTACCATTAACAGCTGATTAAAAACACCTGCCTCATTGCATCACTTTGGGTGTGAGTTTACATTTAATGCTGGGTTGCCATTCAAAGTTATGTAATGCGAAATCACTTAAATATACAGTAATCTGTATAGGGTATAAACATACTAAAGATTATGCCCTGCGGTATTTTGCAGCACAGTCTTATTTATATGATGTCAGATAACAGTATCTTTGAGAGAAACTCTCACAAACTCTTAACTTTTGTCTCTTGTAAACACATAGTGCAGTCAGTATGCTTAAACTTGGCTCTTATCTCTAAGCATTTGCTTAGACAATATAATGGACAGAAGTTGAAGTGACAGACCTGAATAGTTCTCATTCACTAGACATTCCTTATTTTAATCAGATAAGCTGGTTTTGTCAGCCAGTCATGGTCCAATGTTAGTTTTACAAAATATTTGATCACTACCTTTTAAACAGAGTTGTTTACTCAAAAAAATAAAGATGAGGTGTTGGTGAGGATTCTCAGTCATCCAGGCCATGGTAATTTTAAGTGCTGTATCATGGCAACTGGACTTGCTTGAGTTTCTTGAAGACGTTTCACCTCTCATCCAAGAGGCTTCTTCAGTTCTAATGGACTGGTGCAGAGTTGCAGGCTTTAAACTCTGTGTGGGCGAGAACCCTTACAGAGTTGCTCAGGTCACATGTGAGCTCTGAGTTTCAAGATGAAGGCTTTTTAACATCATATACATGCAATACAGTTGAATTAAAACATGATCAAAAGAGGACAGTGTCTGTATATTCTATACAAGGATAAAAACCAATTCATAAACATAATGCACTATATTTTCAGCGTATCTAGTTGTGACACAAAAGATCTTCTTAGACACTAAATTCTGAGAATTTTTTAAGTGATTTATTAAATCTGAGTTTAAGCATAACACACAAATCTTTCCTCAGTGCAAAGATGGAGCCATAGATATATATACTGTATGCATTATGTAGGCAGTAATTATTCAAATGCTCAACCCCCTTATATATTGGTTAAAAAAGGTTATATCATTGTCAGCTGTGATAGATTTGTAAAGTGTTATGTAAATAATACTTTTATGAATGGTTATCTTCTGACAATGTTATGCTAAAATCTGTCAGATGTTAGCCAGCATACATTGCATGTGTTAGAGAGCAGACCTCTCGCTAGCTTTGCATCTGTGAATGTTCCCATCAGTTGATGGAAAACTAATTGTTGAAACACTGTTTCAATAATAACGCTTCACTTTAGTGAAAACAAGTTTGAGAAGCTAATGTTAATATTATTAGCCTACATCATTTTGCACTGGAGCTGTAATTGTGGAAATAAATCTTATTTTGATTAAAAAAAAAAGTGTCAGTAATTGCATAGAGTGGAATATGGCTGATTTGTGAGTGCTAACCAATCAAAAATGTAGAACGTCAGCTATCGTACTGAAATTACCTGCAGTTAATTAGCCACATATTCACCCAGCGACCAACAATGGTGCTCAGAAGTATATTCGACCAACGTTAATGTCTTTATTACATTATTTGTGAGATTGCTCCAAATGGCAACCTTCAGGGCTGAAAAATTGAGCCAACGCAAACGCGGAAGTGCCAGACACTGCAGTCCCTTGAAAAGCCACTTGAGGCTGGCTCCAGAAACCAGTCAGTCCCCAGAGACACCCATGTTAAAATGCCCAACTTTGCAGCAGAAATAAACTTACAGTCTGGTCAAGCGACAGTTTTGGCCCCTGTAGCTAATTACTCTTCATGACAACTGTATGGCTCCAAAAAAACAAGATGGCGACAGCTGAAATGCTGAACTCAAGACTTAAAAATGGACAAATGCACAAACCAATGGGGGACGCCATGGTAGCTTCATCCATTATTTCAACAGTCTAAGGATAGCCCACGTGAAAAGTCTGAGTGAAGTGTCAGTCAATTACTTTATGTTACATGAATAATTTAAGAAAGTAGTACATTTAATTTATGTCATATTCGAGTATACTGTATAGCTGTACTTGCTTCTGATAAATGAAATTAGCAAATAAGTTTTCAAATTTTGAGTTAATTCCCCCTAACGTTGTTGACTCCATGGCTACGGCCTTGTTGTTTATGAATCCCTTGTATGTAATAACTGTTAGTACATTTTATTTGAGTGGTCCAGGGAGAGATCGAGCAGTGATTGTATGGGGGGCCTTTCCACCACCTTTATTTTTGTTTTTTTACCTCTTATGAAATCCCAGCACCACTCAATAAAGTAACACGGTAGTAAAGTTTATTTTTTATCACCTGAGCACACAATCGCATCCACGTTAGTGCACAAAATAATGAGAATAAAGAAACTGCATGATTGGTTTTCTTCTTATTTCAAGTTCCATTTTTCAGCTGAAAAGAATTGACGGTCTATGCAACACGCCACAAGACTGGAAAAAGGGGGAAGGCCTTTTTTTTGCCATTGTTCAATTGTCACAACAACAGATTGCAGAAACAGCCTGGGGAATATTTTGAACAATAGAGCTTTTTGCAGCTGTGTTGCAACTAAGAGGTGTGACATAACTCAAAAAAGCCATCATGCTCTTTCTGTTTCTCACTGTAGGCGTAGTAGTATCTCATTATTAAAATAGATGCATCAAAATATGCATCCCACATAAAGCCACACTGTTGGGATACTGGGGGTTTAATGTGGTTTATTTCAAGACCCACATTTCTACTAAAAATAAAACAGATGAAGTGAGAGTCGCTGTTGGGAACTATGGTCAAAGGTTGAAGGGTGGATTCTGTGCCACAGTAGATCCTAAGGCAAGAATATACGTTTTGAATTTTCCCGACTTGAAATGTTTAGGAACGCTTGATCTGCGCAGCATATTGAAGTCGGCAGCAGCCAGTGAATCTGAATCAGTTTGGTAAGTAGAGTTGGCAGGCTGACTCCACTGTTTGTCTGTCTTTCTAAATATGAGCCAAGTGCTTTGGGGAATACTTCCTCTTCTCTCCCCTCCTCCTGAAGCACTGCGCTGACCAGCTGTCTCCGGTGTTCACCAACATTTTTAACACCTCACAGGAGACATGCCACGTACCAGCCTGCTTCAAGACCCCCACCATTATCCCCATCCCCACAAAACAAGGACTACAGGGCTTAATGACTACAAACCCATTGCCCTGACCCATGGTGTTAGGAAGTCTTTCAAGCATCTTGTTATTTTTCAACTCAAAACCCTCACTGACCCACTCCTACAGGTCTGTAGATGATAGTCAACATAGCTCTCCATTTCGGCACCAGGACTCCTCAAGAACCTACACTTGGATCCTGTTCATGGACTTCAGCTCTGCCCTAAGTACCATCATCCCAATTCTGCTACATGACAAGCTCTGTCAGCTGCAGACTCCAACTGCAGGTGGATCACAGCCTTCCTGTCAGACAGGAAACAGCACGTGACGATGGGGAAACACGTCATTGACTCTGGGCAGTCAGCACCAGTTCCTCTCAAGGCTGTGTCTATTCCCCTCTGTTTGTCTCCCTCTACACCAACAGCTACACCTTGAGTCATCAGACCAGCAGTCCTCTGAAGTTTGCAGATGACACTACCCTTACAGGACTCATCTATGGTGGGAATGAGTCCAACTACAGGTGTGAGATTGGTGACGTGGTGCAGACAAAACTCAAAGATAAATGCTCTGAAGACAGGGGAGACTGTTGTAGATTTTAAGAAGAACGCAGCCTTACAGGCCCCCATCACCTCGTGTGACTCCCCAGTCAACATTGTGGAATCCTGTTGCTTGCAGGGTTCCATCATCACTTAGGTTTCAAGTGGCAGTTGAAATGAGTCCATCCTCATTCCCTCCATCACCATCTGGTACGCTGTTGCCACAGCCAAGGACAAGGGCAGACTGCAGCGTATTATTTGCTCTGCAGGAAGGCGATTGGGTACAATCTGCTGTCCCTACAGGACCTGTACGCCTCCAGGACCCTGAGGCGGGTGGAAAGGATTGTAGCCACCTCCTTCCACCCTGGACACAAACCGTTTGAACTGCTCCCCTCTGGCAGGAGGCTGTGGTCCATCAAGACCAAATCCTTCAGCCACAAAAAAATGCTTCTTCCCGTCTGCAGCTGGCCTCATCAACAAGGCCAGGGACCCCCTCTGACATGAACTCATATCCCCTCTCATAGACACTAGAAGTTGCATTAATTTCACATCTGTCTACATGTGTTACATCTTTTTAGATTACGACCTCTGTTTATATATTTTTAAAATATTTCCATTGTAATTTTTTTTCTATTCTATATATATCTTTTGTATATGCACCAAAACACCAAAGAAAATTCAGTGTGTGAAAACCTAGTTCTTTCTCCTTTGTGTTTTTGGGTCTCAGTGTCTTTACCCCCTCTTTCACCTCTTTTCCCTCTTTAGCAGTGTCTTTCCTGCTTTCTCTCTGCTGTGCATTTGTTAGTTTGTTCAGTGATCCTTTCATAAGTCGATTCTTCCTTTTGTTCCATAGCTTCTCTCTGTCTGCTTCTTTCTCATCTGTCCCCGATTTCTCTTGTCTATGCGTGTGATGCTCTAACAGAGGCTATTTTACTCAACAAAAAACACAACCTTTTTTTAATGTTAACCTGCAAGGGCATCTTCACATGACATGACAGTCGTATTTGCAACATAATACAAATTTCCTGTAGTTTAGGTCGGGATAAGTTATTTAGTTTGAATTTATGGAAGGGTTTAGCTCATGATTACAGTTTGGCAGCACATCATAATCATAAGCTGAACCTTTCTGGGGACATATGCTTCCTATCACATTTGTATAAAATCATCTGAATTGAAGTTTTTATTTATGTAACTCAGATTAGGGTTAGGGCTTACAGTACATGGTGAGTCTGGAGTGAGAAAGATGAGAAATTCTGACATCATTTAACACATTGAGTTGCACACCATACTCATCAACGTCGTCTTTTGCCCTTTCACGTATTCACATGTTGGACACAAACATGCGGCTCTTTCACACATGACATCACACCAATTGTACACACATGCATAAACATCACGCGCACACACAAACACCACCCACCAGTCGTACGTTGAGTCAGAACCCCTCAGGTTTGCTGACTCAAAAACCTCTCCTGTTAAATCTCTGATGGCATTGCCTGCACTCCTTAAGCCCGCCACACACACAGCACAGGGTCTGTGGCGAATGTAGATGTGCCCAGATTAATCTCCTTGTGCACACAATCACAGAGTGACGTGCACACACATAATAAAGCATGCTTGGATGCATCCTCACACACTGCCACACAAGCAAATTGATGCATAAACACAAATGCACGCACAACTACGTGCACAGTCACACTGATATGACCATATCTTTGACTTTCCCAGCTCAGAGGGCAAGATTTTCACACCAATGTGGACAAGAGTGTGTTTGGTTATCTCAGTTTGATCTAGTGTTTTTTGTAATTTTCTTAATTATTTTAGACATGCGACAGTAGTGGTGTGGCAGATGATCAATCCTTCTAAATTTGGTAATCCGTCCTGTGTGTCCCTAGTGCCACCATTAGGAACATGTTTGGTTGGTAGCGAAATGTTTCTGGAACTGTCAGATGGATTGCCAAGAAATTTGGATCAGCCATTTATGTTCCCCTCCGATGAATTGTATTAACTTTGATGACCCCTTACTTGTTATCTAGCTCCATTATCAGGTCAAAATACCAATTTATCAGATACTTTGGTTTATGACCACATATGTGCAAAAGTAATTACATTTCCATTAGCTGCAGCTGTGGGGTACCATGTGATTAGTGTTAATAAGCAAATGCTAGCATGCTACACAAGGAAATCCATGGTCCCAGGGTCCTATGTTCCCCAAGTCAATATCTTCTTACAGTAATATGACATATTAAGGTGACCTTTCAAAGGGTTTTATGTTCTCAGCAATGTCTTTGCCCATGGTTCAATGTTTCATTGGTCAGTACGTTGAAATCACCCACCTAACTCTTAGTCTACTGATGTTATACTCTGAAACTTCTGCCCTAAAACTTGCAGGCAGTTTTCTCGTGTGAAGATATTCTCCACAGTGGCTGAATGGATTTTTGCCATTCCTACTGAATTTGAAACAGACATCTTCCTTCATTTTTCTTTTCTTTTCTCTTTTTTTTGGCAAAGCAGGGCAAGGCAAGACATTATAATTTCAAAGCACATTATATACACAAAGGTAGATTTAAGGTGCAGTACGGAGAATTCAAAACAACACAATAACATAACACAACACAACAAAAACACAATTTTAAGTTAAAACAATACAATTTAAATTTAAAAAGTTTATATTTAAAAACTCCAATGACTGGGGCAATGTCAAGACCATCAAGCAATTGGTTTCATCATAGTTGCACTATAGTTGACAATGTAAGCAGCCTATCAGGGACTGCGTTGTAGTTTATGTAAAATGCAGGAGGCGGCTTGCACACAGCAATAAGTTGTATTGCCAAGATAGAGTCAATAAAAACAATTAAACTAGAACAAGAGTATGCACTTGCAGAGTTTCTTGGAGAAAAAGACATTTTTTGCCGCTCTTCTGACTGGATTTGGCAAAAGCTGGATTTATCAACTAGCTTTGTAGGTGATGAAGATTTAGCCTGGTGTTTTGTTACGTTGTTCTGCTGAAGGGGTTTGTCTGTCAAGGTGAGTACTCCCGCCCACTGAAAGTGTTTGGGACGGCAGCGGGGCCAGACTGATATAGAGAGTGAAACTGAACATTGAGTTCACTTCATCAGGATGTTGTAACCAGGCTAGTGATGTGGGCGATCCTTTTGGTTTTGGTCAAACTCTTGTGGCAGAATTTTGAATAAGTTGCAGGTGCCTGATGGTCTTTTTAAGTCCTTCCAGAAGTCCATTGCAGTATTCAATTTTGCTCAGTTTAAAAGCAATGTTTCCAAGTCTTGTTCTGTCATATGGTCCCAGTCCCTTTCTTTGGCTATGTTTTTAGGGTGATAAAATGCTGATTTTGTCATTGCTTTTACATAACTGTTCAAACTTAGGTTGGAGTCAGTTAAAACACCAATGTTTTTAACAGGCTCTCTTGTTTTTAGTCCCTTATCCATGCAGTGAGCAGCAATCTAGAGCTTCCCATCTTTGTTGCCGAATCAAAATTACCTACTGCAATTTGGACTGTGACTGTGAAGACAGCCCTTACCAATCTGTTACATGTTGGTTTATATTAAGAGACACACATACTCATAACTCAACAAAGGACTAGGCTAGGAACCTGGAACATAGGGATGATCCGAATGCTAACATGCCACACTAAGATGGTGAACGTGGTGAACAATATACCAGCAAAACATCAGCTTGTTAGCATTGTCATTATAATGCTAATATTAACATTCACCTGAAAGCACTGTTTTGACTAACACAGTAGCCCCTTTAACATTGCCTCTTCAAGGTGGGAATTTCAGGCCGCTATGCTGTTTTGCTTTTCTGTATAAAAGGCACAATCGTGGACAGGGGGGACAGAGGTGGGTTTCCTTTAAGCCAGGCGCAGAGGTGGTAACATTACTCCAGTTCTGAGGTCGTCACACTGGCTTCCTGTCTCTCAGAGAATTGATTTCAAAATCCTACTGATGGTTAATAGGCAATGAATGGTTTCGGTCCCAAGTACACATCTGACCGACCGTCTGCTGCTACATTATGATTATCTGCAACATTATTATCATCCAGACCTCGCAGAGCTTCAGGGACAGGTCTGCTTAGACTGTGACGTTTTGACCATGTGTCATGTGTGTGACCCACTGCAGGGAGGTTTCATAAGGCAGTAGGTAGCAGTTAGCAGCTAACTCAAAGAGGAAGACCAGCTGCCAAAACTGGTTCCCGGGTCAGGGTCATTCACCGGGCCCAGTTTTAGAAGAGTATTAGATATCTGTCACAATGTATAAACATACAATTGTTTTTGCTTCTGCAATGTTGGCATCCTACCCAAAATTACACTCTGGAAAGGCATGATGCTGCTATTGTTTGGCTCTGTAAAAATGCAAAGGAGGCATAAAGAAGGGACTTGGTAGCAGCCTTATAGTGCAATCTCTGTGTAAAACAGGCTAATGTCTACAAAGCCTGAGTAGTGAAAGCAGCATGGCAGCAGCACAGTAGCTCTTGTGCCTGGGTCCACACAGTATGTAGTCAGGCACAGTCTTAAGTTTTGAGTGACTTACAGACCCTAACACACAATCACTGTAATTGTGTGTATAAAACAGAAGAAAAAAGACTTAAAGTGCAAAAATATTCCTCTGGTAAGAGTTACATAGTTTGAGGGCATTGCAAGCTGTTACATGGTCTGTGAGGACAGATCTATTGATTGAAATAGGAGCATTCGTTCCATCAGGCGCCTGTGAGACTTCAGTGTGTCTTCGTAAAGAGAAGGTCAAGTGTATGCAGTCCATGAACTGAGCTTGAACGTGTTCTATTTTGATGACGAGAGTGTTTTTGTGTCAGAGATTAAATTAATTCCTTTGCAAACAATCAGGAATGGATCCCATGTGTACAGAATGTTGTTTTGATTTTAGATCATTTAACAATATAGACATAGCACACTTGTTAAAATATACGTTGAAGAAACTCAGATAACCAAAGCAAACATCACAGATTCAACACTATGGGACATAGATATGCGAGGATCCTCCTCTTCATAACATTTTGTGCTCATACACAGATTCACACGCATGCATATGGCATATGCATGCTCATGCACAAACACAATCACAAACACTTAATCTGCATTTTTTTAATCAAGTCCAGAAAATGTTACTCACAAGAGTCCACTTTCAGTACGTGTATTATTTCACCCTTCCTTATTTCAGACAAATTAAAAATCTTGGCAAAGACAGTATCAGTTGTACTCAAGCTCCTTCAGCAATACACACACTGTGCAGATGGACGGTACACTGCAAATCATACTCTGGCTTCAGCTCCAAACAGTTACAAGCTGCCTTTACTATATTCTATGTGCCATAAGATACATAAGTCACTACTTTTCTGCAAGTCACTGCAGGAGAGACTATCAGCTCAGTGCCAATGATGTAAAAGTATTGTAACATTTAAGCTAGAACAGACACAAGGGGATGAGGGTATATTTAGTATATCTGATGCTCTCTATAAGTCATTGTGCGGAGAGGAGAATCGCTTCAGTGACTCTAATATAAATGTAGGCTGCGACAGGAACTAGGGAATAAGAAGACATCACCATAACTGGGGATTGATATTATCCTGCCTTTATTGTGAGTCTGAAATGGCAGTCCCTGTCTTTCCATTTCCTCTAGTCGATGTTCTTTCTCCTCTTTTTCTTAGTCCTTCCTTCTGTTTCTCTCCTTTTTATTGCCTCCCGCCCCCAAAGAAGATAAAATTGAGATTACATTAGCGAGACCTCCTTTCTTGTCTCTCAGAGGAGAATAGCATAATTACTGTGTCTGGGCCTTCGCCAGAGTCCCTCGGCCCTTATTGTGTTTTAAGGAACCTAATTTTCACAGCTGCACCGCCACACTTTAGTTAAAAAATGAAAATGGTAAGGTTGTGTTTTCAGACAATCTTACACAGTTAATTTATAGAGGGGGATTATAGGGTAAGTGTTTGACACATTAAAACATCACAGGTATATAATGGGCTATCTTTAGAAAAGGTAGGGCTTTCTGAATGAGTGTCCTTAATAATTGGAACATGACGGACAAATGGTGTCCTCAGAAAACCTTTTTTTTTCTACCCTTTTTGAAAATTTCTTTGATTTTGTGACACAAAATTTCCATTTTCAGCAGTCTGGGAGGGAAAGTGCAAAAGACAAAACTGGAGACAGGAGATTTCTGTAGGGAAATGGGACAGTAAAACCGCAAACACAGCCTCTGATACAAGCCTCCTGCCTCCCTGAGACTTTGTATTATTACGGCTTCCTGATACTAACCAGCTCTCACTGTGTCATGGTGTCTTTTATTGCTCCCACATCGCACTTTCCCTTTCATCTTTTATTATGGTTTCTTCTCCTCGTAGATAGTCTTTTCTAAGTCTTTCTCTTATCTGTCTGTTTTTATCTCCGTCTCACTCTCTCACGCGCACAAACACACACGCACATAAAACAAATCGGGTGCAGAAATATCCTCCCTAATGAGATACAACAATATCTAAAACCAGCTCGCACACGTGAGAACACACACATCCACAAACACCTACACTTACAGCACAGACACACCCATACACACACACACACAGCGAGAGAAAGAGTATGAGACATGCCCTCAGAGTTCTGCAGCTTATGATAATGTCTGTCTCCTCCAATTAGGCACTTCTATCTCTGTAATGTTTTCCACACTCCTTGCACTCTCTTTCCTCTCTAGTCGGTCCCTTTTCTCCCCCCTCTTGTCTCCCGCTACTCGGTCTCATTCATCCTTTCTCTCTCTAAGCCCCGCTATCAGCCTGTAACCTGTCCCTGACACAAAACAGATGTCTCTCCATCCCCTCCTTCCTCCCTCTATCTCTTCCTGCTCCTCCGCCTCTCTGTGCTTTCATTTCATCTTCACCTACCCTCAGTTCTCAGCACTACATTTTCTGCCTCTGCCCTTTTCTTACTGCCTTCTTTTCTGTCCTTTGTGTCTGGCAGACGACATTCTCACATTTTTCTCTATCTCCGTCCGCCGGGATAGCATCAGCACCGTAATGATTTCCAGAGGACCAAGTGCTCAGACGAGCATTGTTTGACTGTCTTTGTCAGCAACGTCACTCATGAACAAACAAACAGTCTCATAAATCAATAGTTAGTTTTGCCACTTAAAGTCGCTGTTGTGCTGTGGTTCCACTCTTAGTCTTTTTTTCGTCTCGAGCCTACTCTCTTTACTGTTTTTTTTTCCCCCATTCATACATTTATTGATCAGAGATCCACTTACATTATAGATATGTTAACCATCCCTCTGTTTCTTTGCTTTGGAGAGACAAGCGCATAATCTCATCACAATATCTATCAATTTATCCATCAGCCATCCTTCCATATCCATCATCGTTCCATTCAGTTATTGTTTTCTGTTCAAGAATCATCCGACGACCCTCCTAAAAGTCTAATAAATCAGCCGTGTTTGTTGTTATAGCAATCTTACATCTGCCTATTTATTGCTTTGTTAATTCTTCATACTTGTTTGTTTATTCATGCGTTCTTTTATTTCCCTTTTTTTCTCCGACCCTGTTATCCTCCGCTAATCTTTTCCATCCCAGATCACCTAAGGCGAGCTCACCTGCTACATAGTGGAGAGCGTCTCATTATCTCTGCCACCTGATGAGTGTGTGTCAGCGTGCGTGAGCGGTTGTGTGTAGACATCGGTTGTTATGAGCTTTCGGGTTGGAACGGGCATACGTGTAAAGTGCATTGTGTGTGTGTTAATGTGTGTTCCACTTGTCATTCCTAAAAAAGAGCGGCCGTCTCACAGCTGCTCTGCAATTTATGTCCATAATTACAGAGGACACGTGGAGGAAAATGTTGCACTAAACCATTGTTATCCATGTGTGTGTTTGTGTGTGCGTATGAATGTTTTTGCATCCCGGGGTGTTAGACACATTTTCAAAATATGACACTTTCAATTACTAAATCAGCGGTTCTTTCGCAATTAATCAACCCAAAATTGTGTTGCAGGCACATTTCTGGGGGGTTCTCCCACAACACAAGCACATTAGTTTGTTTTAATAGGCCCAGGTCCCAGTGTGACACTGAATTTATTCAATCTGGTGAAAGTTTAAGGGTTTCTCTTCTAAATCACTGACTTATAACGACAATGGAAACACTCCCTTCTGCAGCATTCCCAGGCACCCACCCCTCCATAAATCCAAGACTTCCTATCTGCCTTGTTCTGTTGTTTATTGCAGAGGAACTTTGCTGAGGTCTTTCTCAGGGCTGGGATTTCCCAGATCCACCTCGACATGACTCAGTGAGCAAAGTATCAACACTAACTTCCCTCACTGATTTACACCTGGTTACCACATTGTCTCATCATTATTTAACAGGAAGGTAGATGATAAATGGCCAAAAAATGCTCCTGGAGCAGAGCTTTCTGTGTTAAATTATTTAGACCCAAAGTCTTAGTTTTTAATGTGTTGATCTCACTGGATTTTGTTTTGGCCAAGTGTGATGAATGCGATAGTTGACACATTTTCATGTCCAACTTGGTCAGTGGACTTTCAGGTCTACATATTACGCGCTAGGTATCCTGGTTACGTTTGTTGTTGATGCTCTTGGATGCCGTGTCAATTTCAAAATACACTTCCATTTTTACAGGAAATGTATGGTTTCTGCTCATTAGGTGCATACAGTTAGTCTCAACAATGCCTGTAGTTTTAAGGAAACAGAAGCATGTGGTTAAAGTTAGGCAACAAAAACACGTTTAGATTTAGAAAAAACACCATAGTTTGGCTCTATATTCACACAGGAAGCGAACACCAGCCTCCTTGGTGAAAGTCTGGTATATTTGGAACCATCCACCACCCCTCACACCCTCTTTTTATGGACTTTCCAGGTTCATTTCACACAGTAAGCCCACTTTTTACTAGCTACTAGCTACTTACTGAAGAAATCAATAATTTGACACAAAATACTGATTTAAAAATTATTTTAGTGCTTCCGCTAATTGTGTATGATCAGAAATGCATCCATAGCAATGATCTGTTCTTCAGAAATAACAGACTTTAGACTGCCATGTAATAATCAAAAATAATAATACAACCCAGCACGTCACATCAAATATTGTTTAGAATTCAGCAAACACACCACATGTAGTATGTAACACTGCAATAGTTTTTTTCACGCAGTCTGTACTTGAACAGAAGAACACACAGTGGAGCTAAACCTCCAGCCATTACTTCCTACCAGTAACCGTGCATAACCCCAAAAATTAATGTCAACCAAAAGACAAAAGAGAATGGTGTGTTTTGTATTTCATGTTGCGTCCTGAGAGATCACTGTATGTTGTATTATCATGCATTTTTAATCATAAATCTTGAATAGAGCAGCTTTAGGACTTCCCTGAGTATGTCTTGTTTCCTTTGGAGGAAAATACTTTGCATGTTATTGTCTTTTTATTTTTGCACACTTTTAGCAGACTTCCAACTCTGAAGACAATTAAACGATGCAGGTAATTCGGAGTTGCTCTTTGGGGCCAAAACATCACACTGATGCTCGTATTACAGAATTAGCTTTGAGGTCTGAAAAACAGTCTACAGCCCTCTGTTGAGCAGGTGCATCATTATCCGCTATCTCTCTGAGCTCTTTTAGTCAGGTTTCAATTTATCCATTGGCCTTTTGGGAGTCTGGATGTGGGTGCACAAGTAAAGCAATAAAGCAATAATTAATTAAAGGAATAAATTAAGCAACGCATTTCAAGTTTGGTGATTGAGTGAAGCTTAGCTGTCGCTGCCTTGAGGTGTATTGATCAAAAATGTAGCATGAGATCAAAGATATAATCGCTGAAAAGACTCTTTGTAGCTGTGCAAACCTCAATAAAGTCAAATAAACACAGTATATCCCCTCATGTGGGGTGCTGACAAACCCTACAGTGCTTTGTTCAAACCAGCTGTGCAACGCTCCCTAAAGAATCTTCATCTGTCATCCATGGTTTAACTGTGACTTTTGTTCCCTGCATCTGTGCAAGGTTTGCAAGTCCAAAGTATTGCACAGTAACTGGGCCCCTGCATGTGTGTGTGTTTGTGTGTATCCCGCAGTGATCCAGTTTCCAGTCCCAGTAAAAGTAGGCCAGCCAGTTAGCCCATGAGTCAGCCTTTTCTCCTGAGAAAGGAGACTCCCTGACATGACACCATCATTAACAGCTGACCGACACACCCTACCAGGAGGACACACACAAACACACACAAACATTTTTCCATCAACATGAATGCACTAACACACTTACAGTATAAAACCACAAAACACAGACACACACACACTCACAGCTGACCTGCTGCTTGTACTGTAACACACCCAAAGTCCGCTCTCAGCAGTATTTCGTGATGGATACTGTAACCGTTTGTCCCCCCTGGTGTAAAACTGTGATGCTGAGGTCACTGATTCTCAGTCACATTCAGATTGATGCTGACATGAACCTTGTTGAACTCAGTGATATGAGCTCAGCTTAGGTCTGGTTTTGATTGGATTATCTGCAGTTGTAGGAGTGCTCAGATCTTTCTCTGAAGTCAAAGTACTGATACGACGATAAGAAGTGCAGTCACTACAAATAAAAGGCATTAAAATCTTACTTTAATCAAAATCTATAGTATCCAAAGTAAAAGTATTCATTCTGCAAATTAGATATGTTTATATTTAACATTACGAGACACTAATGCATCAAGGGGTCCCTACAGATGACATAAACATCTCGGACACAGAAAATAAGAAGAAAATACAGGCAGAGGGGACAGTCTGCAGATAAATACACGACCACAAACTTCTTGTGGGTCATAAGTGATGATTTGGAGTCTGTACATTGTTTTTCAGAAAAATCCTGCATACTTTATCTTCATTCATTAATTCATTTTTCGTAACCAAGTATCATGTTTGGGGAGTCTGGATGATATTGTTTTCATTTTCTGACATTGGGTGAGAGGCGGGGCACACCCTGGACAGGCCCCCAGACTATCACAGGCATGACACATAGAGAAAGACAACCATTCACACTCACATTCACACCTACGGGCAATTTGGAGTCACCAGTTAACTGTCTTGGACTGTGGGAGGAAGCCGGAGTACTCGTGGTTCCCAACCTCAGGGTCACCTTCCTCCAGACAAATCTTTATCTTTTGGTCACAGGCTGAGCAGTGATTAACACTGTCATCTCACCGCAAGTGGGTACTCTGGCTTCCTCCCACAGTTCAAAGACATGCAGGTTAATTGGTGACTCTTAATTGCCTGTAGGTGTGAATGTGAGCGTGAATGGTTGTCTGTCTCTTTGTGTCAGCCCTGTGGTAGTCTGGCGACCTGTCCAGGGTGTACCCTGCCTCTCGACCAATGTCAGCTGGGATAAGCTCCAGCCCCCCCGTAACCCTGAATAAGATAAGCGGTTATGGATAATGAATTGATTCAATAATTTGTCTCATCAACAACTCAGAGACATCTGAGACACAACAGTGAGGCCAAACAAGACCGTCCCCTGGTTTAACCTTAAACAAAATGTGTTTCATAAGCTGATCATATGTTGTTTTTTAATGTAAAATATTAATTTGTAACTAGTGACTAAATACATCATGGCATTGTTGTGAATGTAGAAATGAAAATACGTAGTAAAGTAGTCAAGTGAGTAAAGTATCTCAAAATTGTACTTCAGTACAGTACTTGAGTATTTAGTTACTTTCCACCACAGCTTATTTGTCAATTTGTTTTTTTTTACAACACAAACATTTTCAGGTTTTGGCATGATGTTTGCATTTATAGCTCTATATAATGCTCAGCATGTGACTTTGACGGAATAATCCCAGAGTTTGGTTCCACATAGTAACATATGCAGGACCTGACTGACCAAAACACTCTCAAAGATAAAATGCATTTTAAGTATAACCAGTAGAGAAACGAGGACACTGAATCAATTCGGATCCGATGTCTCTGTTTCATAATAGCTGAATCATGGTAGCGAAGACAAGCTTATCAAACATTTATCATTGTTCAGTAAGTATTTAGAAAGTGTTCAAACATTATTTTTGCCTTTGTGTGAATTAGATGGGATCGAGCTGAGTTACACTGAGGATAAGTGGGCTCTGTTCTTAATAAGCTATTGTTGTAGAGCGCTTATGGGCTGGGCTGGATGAATTATTGAATCCAGATGAATTCTAAACACCGAACCGTTGAAGTAACAATCAAAACATTGTCAATCATACATTTTTGCTGTGTTATTAAGCATTTTTTTTACTCAACGTTAAAATCATTGCAAAAACTAAAATAGGTCAAATATGCAATGAGGACACAGCCCTTCTTTTTTGAGGTCAGTCTTCTTGAGGATTTTTTTTTACTCAACAAAAACACATCCCTAATTGAGGGGAACTTCAACGGAATCTTTTTTAATGCTGCTAATGGGTTTAAGCGCTAGTGTTAACATGATGATGTCACTGTGTGAGGTATGTGCGACGAGATGTGTTTTGAGTGTATGTTGCTGACAGCGATGGTTTATGTCAAGACTTCATTTGCTTTATCTTCTTTAAAAACATTAGTGAACAGCTGGTGAAATGGTATTCCTGTAAGCTCTGTTGAGCCTTCGAGAAATTATGGTGTGTGTGTGTGTATATTACTCGTCTTGGGTAGGCACACGTTTATTAGTCTGTGTACTTAATGTGTGTGTGTACATGTTGCTCATGTTGCATCTCGTCTCTTGTCACCATCTGTGCTCCCATTAAGTCACGTCTATAAAACCTATATGACAACAGCTGACTGAAGCCTCGGTTACGACATGGAAGTCGAGATCCAAATAATTGCTGCAGTATACCTCCTCCCACAAGCTCCTTCATTTCTCTTTTTCCATCCTCTCATTACTAACTGATCTTTAGCCATATGTATCTATGGGAAATAATCATCCCTCTGCCTTGATAAAAGCAAAGGGGAGATGAGTCATACCTATAAGGACATACTTATATTTTAATGTGTTATTATAGGTAGACAGGCACTAATTGACACAAGGGAAATAACACATAATTGGTGTAGATAGAGTGAAATTAGTTTGCACTATCTGCCCCTTTAACATTACATTAGTTCGAGCTGATGTGCTAGAGTTGATGTAATGTAAAAAATAACCCCTTCATGTATCTGAAGCCATAGGGTGAATGCTGTCATGTGCAAAGAGGTGCTTTTCCCAAGAGCTCTCCCATGCAGGAATAATTTTCCAATTATTTCCAGTTATATAATCATTATTACTGTGAAATGAAAGACTTCAGACCCTTTTCACATTTTCACATCATTAATATTTCCGTTAGAGAGGCAAAATTGAGACAAAAAAAACATTGGAAAAACACATTTATGATGGGCGAAACTAATGAGGCGTCAAAGCAAAATGTCTTTTTCACCCCAAAGTGTATTGTTGTTCTACAGCAACATTAAAGATATTAAAGTAATGAAGCTGTCAGAGGCCTCTCAGTGGGCGGTGGAATACTTTCACGGTATAAATTACACCACTGAACTTGAGTAATGCAGTGATTACGTTACTGATGATAACTTTAGCAGATAATCAGTAGCAGAATACATTTTGAAATAAGTCTTCCTCCTAAATGCATGTGGTTCGCTGCAAAGTGTAATCGAGTTCCTCTCCTGGCAAGAAATGGCCTCCTGTGAAACAATCATACTCAGTAAAGTAAAAGAAGTTGCCTGTTTTCTATTTAAACACACAGAAAAATCGGAGCACACTGAAACAGACTAGCTGTTGTCTGTCTTTTCATTCTGATGCAAACATGAAAGCTGGGTGGACCGTGACATCTGTCTCGTTGATATGCCAGATTTAGCTGGCATGACTAAACTGTGATGACACCATTGATGTGAATATGTAAAATATGAGCAGATGTTGCAGCAATGTGGGTTTTGTGTTACAAAGTATGCACTTAGGTTTCCAGGTAGAGTGGGAGGGATTTAACGTTAATGTGTCTGGAGCGTTTGACTAGAATCCTTTTCATGTATTATTTTGCTTTTCCAATGTTCCAGTGTATTCTAACATTATTCACCATAATTGATGGTACTATCATTAATTCTGACAGTAACAGAGCTGTTGCAGTATTGCTGGATTGTAGATCATTAGTGTAAATGAAAAGGTTTGATAACTTGTGATCCTCAGCAGTGACTTATTAAACGTACTTTATCAGATTAGTATGACACAGAAGGCATCATTTATATGTACAGGCAGTTTTTGTAGGCTCCATTGTTGCAATCCAGCCAACCCAGTCCAGCCAATTCACCCATTCTGCAGTCGCTTCATATCAGTTAAGGCTCAAGTTAAAGTGAAGAAGATGCCAAATGAAATGCCCATGTGATGCAATTTATTAGTTAGTTATATGCTTGTAAGTTTGCAATAGCACAAAAGAGGAATAGCAGTAATTTATTTGCTGAAAGGGATCACAGACGTGGAACCATAAAATCGGTGTGCCACAATGGATGGAAATGCTCCAGCACTACAAAAGAGATAATTCAAAACATGACAAGCCCTCACAGAAAACAACCGAGCTCACGGAGCGCAACACAGAGCTCTAATGTTGCTCCCCTGCACTATTCTTCCTACTTTATGCTTAAACCAAACTTAATAACCCAAATGAATGGGTGGTGCATTGTGCTGGTTTGTATTAGTGCTGCCTTTGATCCTTGAGCAACGTCACATCAATAAACTGCAATTTATTGTTTGTTTTTTTAACATGTCAGTAATTTAATAATCTCAACTTCTATGAGGTTTGACTCATGACATCAGAAAGTCTAAACTGATTGTGTCATTTGAGGAGAGCTAAATTAGCCAAGTGACTGGTATTAGCCTCAAGAGCTGAGGAAAGTCTGGGCTGTGTCCTAGTTGCATGTATGCTCTCTAATGCTAAACTGTGTTCTCAGTGTGCTGTGCTGCATCACACCATAAACCAACAGAGTAAATCATACAGAAATTCTAACACTCAAACGAAAAAATTCTTGACTATTGACAGTGTTGGTAATTGACACTATTGCAAAACGGAAACGTAGAAGCAGCTCACAGCTGGGAAAAGTGAAAACAGTTTTAAAGTTGTGGTCTACAGCATGCAAGCTGTGTGTGATGTGCTCAGAAAACATTCATAAATCCTTGATGCAGCACTTTTACCAGCTATTTCCAATTATTTTGAATTGACAGTTCAGCGCTGCTAGCACCTTAGCGAACAAACAATAATACTAAATAAACAACAAAAGAATACAGTGTGTGCAAATTCACAAATTTCAACTTCTTTTTTTGTACTGCGCCCCAGATGGCTTTTGCCCTTTCATTTCCTCTTACTCTAATGTTCTGAACATACATTTCACTTCGCTATACCCATCACTGCTCTAACATCAATTCAGTCAGGACCCCTTTAGTCAAAGAAAACTTTATTTCCATTTCCAAGGCGGCACGGTGGTGTGGTGATTAACACTGTCGCCTCACAGCAAGAGGGTTGCTGGTTCGATCCCGGGTGTGGGAGCCCTTCTGTGCGGAGTTTGCATGTTCTCCCTGTGTCAGCGTGGGTTCTCTCCGGGCACTTCCTTTGAACAGGAAGCCGGAAGCCCACAGTCCAAAGACATGCAAATTGGGGATTAGGTTAAATGATAACTCTAAATTGTCCATAGGTGTGAATGTGAACGTGAATGGTTGTTTGTCTCTATGTGTCAGCTAGGGCTTTTAGCGATTCTAGCGATTTTATCGATTAATTCGAATTTGTAGTTTAGGCCGATTTGTTTTCGTGAAAATCGAGTTTCTGTTTAAAATCCGCCCACGCGCTTGGCAACATGGCAGCGAGCGGGGAAGAACTCGTTCTCAAGAAAGGGAACGAGTTCTTTAGCGCTTTTGTGTGCACACCTGTGTCTATGTGCGTGCGCATCAGGGCCGAACTCCGCCGTGCGCGACACAGAGAACAGAGGAGGATTTTAGACGCGCACCGTGTAGGGACATAAATGACATGCCGTTGTGTAAATAAGTGTTACCAACGCCAAGCTGGCAGACCCCCGAACCATAGTAAACCATAAACCATAGTAAAGGGACCTCTGAAGACCATTACCTCCTTTAGCTTGTGTTAGCTCGATGTGGCAACAACACATAAACAACGGGACTTCGTCTGCGTTAAAGAACGGCACTTTATTTTCAGCACTGCAGGGATGATGCACAGCCTCAGTGTCTGACTTTTACATAGAGGGAAATAACTCAAAAACAGCATGCAGAACTGCGTAGGCTTCTTCACTGTGGCTGCTTGATGTAAACAACATAGCACATGCCTCACTTTCTTCCTGGGGCGCATCCGTCTGACATCACACACCACACCCGGCGCGCTAACATCTCATACCTCCTACATCAACTACACACATATACACACACACAAGCCACACACATCAGGCTCAGCCTGTAACATAAGGCTATTTACTTTGTTTAATAAAAGGACAAGGTATAGACCTGTTCTATAGGGAAGGTAACCTTAAATGACTTCTGTTGTGATCCAATATGATGGTAGGGGACACACTGCCATATGATAAGACAGGGGTCCGGTGGAAAGCGATCACAGATGCAGTCGCCATGTATATTGCTAGAGATATGGTGCCCATATATACACTACCGTGGAAAAGCTGGGGTTTATTCACATGCTGAAAGTTTTGGACCCCAGGTATGTGCTACCAGGCCACAAATATTTATTTTTTTTTAACTAGGAAGGGGAAAAAATTGTGAATCGGGTTTTTTGTGAAAAAATTAGAAATTTTTTTTTAGACCATATCGCCCAGCCCTAGTGTCAGCCCTGCGATAGGCTGGCGACCTGTCCAGGGGTACCCTGCCTCTCGCCCAATGTCAGCTGTGGGATAGGCTCCAGCCCCCCCGCGACCCTCAAGAGGATGAAGCGGTTACAAGATGGAGATTTGTCAGTATGGCTCTCTTCTGGAGCCTCTCTCCATTTCTGAGGCCTATGCAGAAAGCCTCTTCCACGCACCTACGTGGAAAGCCTCAAAGCAGACAAAGCACACATCTCTTCCCCTCTGTGTGCCTATGTGGAAAGCCTAAGGTGAAGAGAGCACACCTCTCTGCCCTTCCACGCGCAAACAAGGAAAGCCTGAGGCAGAAAGAGCAGGCCTCCCTGTCCTTCCATGCTCCTACATTGAAAGCCAAAGGTAGGGGGACTATCAGCAATGACCCCCCGGGAACAGAACAGAGCAGCATCAATGACAAACAGAAATGACATTGACAAGCCAGACACAGCATAAAACGGAGGAGCTGGGGTGGAGGCAGGTTGCAAAGCAGCAACAGTAGGCAGGCCAGAGCATTTTAAATAGGGCCCTGAATGAGATTTGCCAGTTTCATCAATCAGCTGCTCCATCAGTTGATTGGGCTGTTTGAGATCAGCTGATGTAGCTGTGATTTGAGCAATGTAATCATCTTGGGCACCCCCCCTCTCTGTGTGACACCCTGGGTGGCTGCCTTTGTCACCTACAGGAAGCTGGCATTATTTATATCCTTCGTACTAATGGCCATAATGGTGCATCACCACAGTGCACTGATCAAACATAATGTCTGATTACCTCTAATTAATTTGCTCTTTAACTCTGATGAGGACACAGTGGTGTTGAAACGTTAGTCTGTTTACACTATTGAAGGCTGTAAATTGATCAGCGTGCTCCATTCCTTTCTTCTCCCTTGGAAAGTCTGTTCCTGAGCTCAGAGGCACCTGATTGGGCTTCATGCTGTTGGATGATGTGCGGGGAATCCTGCTTCAACTAAATGTGTAATTAGTGTTAGTATTTATTGGAATCAGAACGCACACTATAAACGGCTCATGGCAGGTGTGAGCGCAGGGTGGTACGTGGAGTCGCTCTGCAGGCTGCTGTGAGTTTTATTGCATTTCCCAGAGAGAGCGATATGATGTCATCAACATGTGTCTCATCTACAGTTAAGACCCTATTTCCTGGTTTGACAGCTGAACTGGGGATAAGGAGTTTCTGTTCTCATAATATACTCCAGGAGAAGTTTCCTTCCTCGCTCCTGCACTCACACTAGGTGTTTTCTTTTCTCACCCTGACTTTCCCAGTCTCACACAAGCACACACACTGTATCTGTAACATATTTCTGAACAAAACTGTTCTTCAGCCGTTGACATTTCACAGAGTAAACACTCACGGTCCTTTTTCCATTTTTATTTATAAAATGAAGCTGTTGAAAATATAGCAAGCAGTCATTCATTTGTGACTAATGAGACATCAATAATACTTAATAATATTTAATCATTTCTCCCTTTGTGACGAAACACTGGCGTCTTACGACAGAGTCTTTACAAGACAAATAATTTAAGGACAAACATCAAAGCAGAGAGGAAACATGATAAGGATGAGCTGCTGGCTCTGTGCACAAGCTTTGGGCAGGCTCTTGAACTACACATACATTTATACAATCTTTAACATCAAAATAATCACGAAGATCACTCTTCAAAGAACTGTCTGTTGTGTTTGCATAAATGCTTTGTACCATGTCTCGTTCTGCCACAGGAATGCTGTGAGAATGTGTGATACACTCGATGGTGCTAGAACAATTTTGTTAAAGTCTGAAACCCACAAATTAGTCACAAGAAGAGTTAAAAGGTTCAAAAAGTCATGAAGAGGCTCGAGTTGGGGTGGATAATACTGAAGACCGCTATCATCATGTCTGTTACACATTCAATGCTACGTTTCGGCAGTATAATGCAAATAAGGCTACCAATTATGTTACTGTTTGCTATATATGCAACATAACGAAATCCAACCTTTGTCCAATATGTAGTTTATAAATTAAAAAACGCAACAAGTATTTCAATAGTTACTAAGGTAAATATCAAGTTGAAATTTTTAAATCTAGATATTATTTTGGCGATTGAAGTCCCAGTTTGCAACAATTTAAAAAATGAATCATTTTATAAATAAACACAGGGATCAAACAAGATTATATTGTGCGACATCATGTTGAATATTAATGTTTCTGTAGATGGTGAAGGCTTCTTCTCTGAACAGCTTCTTTGTGTGATGCTGTGTTGTGTCTACAATATTCAGTGACCCAGTCAGAAAAATACTGTATGTTAAACTGTAGTTCAGTGTTAGTGGATGACTGCATAAAGTAATGAAATAAAGCAATCAGGCAAAGTAAAGCATGTGTGTCTTTTTTCGGTTCAACAATACTTGAGTTTCATGCACAAAGATGAAAAAATGATAATCCCTTCTTCAAGGTAAAAACCAAAAGCTGCAGGGTTTTTAAGCACAAAACCATATTTTTGGAGTGAGATATAATTTTTTGTCCATGTTGCCTTAAGGTAAATTTTAAGACAAGGCAGGGAAACAAAACCAGTGTTGAAAAAAAAAAAAACATACTGCAGCTCCTTTTCCCCACTGAAACAGTCCACAGGCACAGATGTGGGCATTTACATTTGTGCAACAATCTTGATATGCTGTGCATTTTCCTTGACTTCTTTCGTCATCACTTCAAAATGTGTTTTAGGCCGCTGAGATACACAAAACAATCCTTCTTACACACAATTTTTTGTTTATGTAGAGAAAAATGCATCTGCAGAGAATCCCAGGGCTCCTGATAGGAAAACAAGACGGTATTGGAAACGAAGTCATTCATTAAAATACATACATGAGACATATACCTGTTTATGTGTAGTGTCTTTTCTGAGATTCAACAGTATCTCCTGCACGAAGCCTTGCAGTTCCTTTGGGCATGTGAGTACACATACAGTGTTAACAGCAGGGGAGTTCACCGGTACAGAAGTTTGACGGTGTGTCTGTCTTTCTGCTGCATGTGTGTGTGTGTGTGCGTGTGTGTTTGCTTCACCCCGTTATATAACATGCAGGTAGGTCGCCTTTGTGTCCACCCCTATTACATTTTTGGCGGTGCACCTGTAAAAGCCTGTATCCCTGCTTGTCGGGTTCTGTATCACCAAGGACCCCTGAGGACTAAGGTAGCGGTTGCCATAGATACGAGCCTGACCCATTGCCGTCAGCTGTGTCAGGTCTGGTGTTTCCCAGGTGATCGTCGCCCGGGGTGTTGCTATCGTCAGGCATGGCAGCTCCACAGCAACCCCGGGTCGTGTATAGGTCACAGGAGATGGTCCTGCTGTGATGCGTGGGGGGTAGGCGATGACAATGACGGGAACTGTGAGGACCGAGACTGAAGAGGAGTCGGAACTAGTGGATCTGCAGGTGTAGGTGCCACGGTCGAATACAGAGGCCTTTTGCACTGTTAGTGTTCCATCCTCTTGGACTAGGTATCGGCCTGATTCAGCACTTTCACCCCGGGACAGTACCTTGCCACTGGGCATGGTCCATGTGAGAGAGCCCTGGGTGTATCCGTAGGTGTTAGAAGCAGGGCAATGCAGACGAAGAGTCTCTCCATTAATAATGCTCACCAAGGGAGCCGTTCTGGTGCTCACTGCTGGCTCCGAGACGGGGCTAGCTGAGCGGGGTGGAGGGCCAACTGGACGAGGTGCAGCTGGTACAGACTGGACTCTGTGTAGCGGCTTTTGAGTAACTGGGATTCTTGGATGAAGCGTCTCAGGCAACACTGGCCTTGAGTTCAAGGATTGAGCTGAATCCAATGAGCGAGGCGCCTCTATAAAACCAGCCCTTTCCACAGCCGGTCCCCTGTGTGGAGATCTGGCCTCCTCCTGTGACTCAGACACCTCCAGCTCCACTTGTATTCGCGTCTGTCCTCTCTCACCTCTGACGACACAAACCAAGGTCCCGCCATCACTGGCCCGCACGCCTCGCAGCTCCAAGGAGCCGTTTCGGTGCACAATGAGTCGGCTGCCGTAGTAAGGAGCTGGCAGCACACCGTTACCAGGCAAAAGCCAGGCCACACGAGGGGGAGGGAACCCTTGGGAGGGGCATGGTAAAAGAACAGTTTGGCCTTTCACCGCTCGCTGCTTCACTGTTGTTACCACACCCATGGCTGTGTTAGCTCCTGTATTACTAACAGCTATACCAGTACCACTTGAGCCACCACTATTCCTGTTGTTATCACTGATCACTCCTACATTACTACTCGCACTATACCCATTTCCTCTGAGTGTGCCAGTGCCAGCTCCATTGTTAGACACACTGCTGCCAAACACCTCAACATTTCTAGTACCACTTATCCTGCCATTGTCTCTACTGGTGTTGGCATCATTACCTGCCTTTCCTGCAATGACTTCATTATTATTAGTCCCAGAATTCCTTTCTACACTGTCTCCTCTAACTGAGCTGTGACCGTTACCCACACTATTACTATTACTCGTAATGCCAGGTCCATTTCCATTTATTCTGCCGTTATCCGCTTTAAAGCCTATATTCCTACCTGCGCTCACCCCGACACTGATTACACTGCTACCAAGTTGTGTTGTGATTCCACTGACAGGCTTGTTCAATCCATCTCTACTATCACCCCTGAGGGCAGGATTAAGGCCACTGGTTGCTATGTTAGTGTAGCCAGTGTTTGGTACAGTGTTTCTTATCCCACCATTATTATCCCTGTAGCCGCTACTGCTGCTGTTATTGCTGCCAAGCCTGCTCGTGTCTCTATTGGTAAATCCATTCTGGTTTATCCCTGCATTATTAATGCTGTCTCCTGATCTACTGTTATAACTACTGCCAGGCCCATTGCTTGTACCCCAGCCTCTTCCTCCAACATGGCCACTCAGTCCATAGTGAGGAGCCTCCACCTCCAGACCCACCACCATGCTCCTCTCCCCGGCTGTGTTGCTCGCTCGGCATGTATAGTTTCCCGTGTCGATCTTTTGAGCCAGACGGACCTCCAGAGTTCCATCCGAAACGACCACGACCCGCTCAGAATAAAAACCGGATCTCGAACTTCGTGGGATGACACGGTGCGTTGGGGAAAACCACGTCACCGTCGGGGCAGGATCTCCTGTGGCATGGCAGCGAATTTTGGCGGTTGATCCCTGACGTACTTTGATGATGTTAGGGCTTCTGTCATCAGCGAAGGTTGGTGGGGACATCATCATGACCTTTACTTTGACCTGAATTTAAATAAAAGAATTAATGACATGTAATGTGAAAAAGTAAATTAAAGCGTTGGTGAACTATAAAGTAATATATCAAACATTTTGATTTGATTTTGAAGTATAAATGAAAATGTACATCAATGAAATAGATATTCTCCGGCATGAGGAAAATGTTTTCTTACCTTCATGGTGTCTTGACCTCCTTGATTCTCAGCATAGCACGTGTACTCTCCTTCCTCTCCCATACCCACTGCTGGAACCAGTAACGTCCCATTGTCAAACACAGTTAGCCTCCGTGCTCGCCCTCCTCTCTCCTCCCCCTGCAACACGCTGTTCACCATGGTTCCATCTGGTAGGCTCCAACGGACAGCTGGGTCAGGCAGTCCTGACGCCTGGCAGTCCACCTGCAGGGAACAGGATCATTATTGCTATCATTTAAAAGTTTTTGTAGCTTTTATTTGGATGAAACTGAACTTTTGAGAGCTGTTGAGAAATAGTGTCTCTGTAAGGAGGAGTAATGAACACAGTACTATACATTTAGGCTTTGCTAAGGATGTATTCGGGCCCTTAAAACACAGCAAAGCAACACAAATTTAGATGCATTCAAAAAAACATTAAAAGCTCATTAATGTTTAAATCAAATTAAAAATGAAGGGCAACAAATTCCCACAATACGGTGTCCTCTTTCTTGCATTTCACCCCGCTTGACATTGTTTTTCATTGAGCTGTTAAATATTCATGTGTGAAGTACTATCCCCTGAAGGCCGCTGTTGATGATTCATAACAGGCTGTGACCTGACAGGTCGTTCTTTTCTGTTTGAGTCAAAAAATATGAAGCACTTTTTGATCAGAAAAAAACAACCAAAGACACAGCTTGAAGCTGTAGAAATGTTTGGCACCACGCCCAGCGATAGAAGACACCCAAAACACATCAAAAAATAAGTCTCTAAAAGCTCAAACTGTGTAGGTGTTGGAGATGGACTGTTTTAGGTTTAGGCAGGCTTTGTTGCAAGTTCCCAACTGTGGAACAGTGGTGTGTGATATATAATAAATAGCTGTTATTTGTTAATTGAATAAACATCATTATCGGGAGCAAGGCAGAGATGAAATATGATTCTGCTCTTTTTCACTTAGCTCACCTTCAGTGGTTTGCCAAATGACACCATTTGATTGAGTGGCTGCTTAGGCTCGATCTTGGCAGGCTTGGTTGCCACAGAGACACGCAGGAGGCGATAATCATCTGAGACCTTGTTACGTGCGATACAGAGGTAGTCTCCAGCATCCCTCTCTGTTACTGCATGGACTGACAGGGTGCCATTAGGGTGCACCTTCAGACGGTGGTCAAAACTGAAATACAAATGTGGACAAAACACACACACAAATCACAAAAAGATATTAATGAGATGCGATACTTACAGAATTACCACAGGATATATTAATACGACCTTGACACAAACCCACATCCCCTATACCTGAAGTGCATGTCCACCAGTTTCCTGTTGGGGGTCCTCCAAATGATGATGGGAGATGGGTTGCCAGTTACAGCGCAGTGGAGCTGCAAACTCCCCCCATAGTGGACAGCAGTGATGGAGGGTGACGTAGAAACAATACGGGCTTTACTGAAGGGGGAGACGGGCAATGGATTCAAAGCAGCTGAGGCCCCACTTTTGTCAGAGGGGGAAGAGGAAGTAGGTCTTGTGTTGCTTACAATACCAGGTGAGACTTTGGTGTTATTTGTGGAGGGCGGAGTGAGAGGGGAGGGTTTTGTTTTGTTGATGTTGGTCAAGTGTGTGGAGGAAGCAGTGACTGGTTTACTGATTGTAGAGGGTGAGTTAGTGGAACTTGGTTGGTGAGGGTGAGAAGAAAGACGAGAAGAACCTGGCGTGAGCAGAAAGGTCCTGGATCTGTCAAAGGGGGATGAAGGGGAGAGTCTAGTGGTGTTAAATGGATTTGAGGGGTGGCTGGGTATGGACAAAGTTCTGTCTTTATGTACTGAAGATGAAGGAGACGGTTTTTCTGTGGCAACTGCTTTTGCCCCTTCATTTCTTGTTCCCCCGTATCTCCTTTCTCCTTCTGCTCCTTGTTCAATTTCTACCTTCACTGTTCTCTTAACGGCTCCAACAACATTACTTGCTGTGCACTCGTAATTCCCTGAGTCCTTAAGCCCAACTCCTCGAATATGCAGCGTCCCGTTGGGCAAGACAAAAAGGTTGCCATGGAGAAACTGGGATGGGCGAACTAGAGTCCCATCTGGGATTCGCCAGCGCAGAGTTGGTGGCGGGGCACCTCGGGCAGAGCAGTGAGCATAAACAGGCCTCCCCGGAGACAAGAGCAGGTGTTCCTCTCTGGGTTGCTGTATCACCGGGGGCAACGAGGACACGTGTACACGCACAGAGGCACTGGCAGCACCTGCTGAGTTGGAGGCCACGCAGCGGTACACTCCCCTGTCACTAGGTAAAGTTACTGAGATATGAAGGGTTCCGTTTGTGTCCACAGTGATGCGGCTGGTGGAGGGGGCAGAGGAAGTCAGGACAGAACGATTGGGTAGAACCCAGGAGAGCAGAGGGGTGGGAACGCCATCCGCCTGGCACTCCAAGTGCACCTCTCCGCCCTGATGAATGGTTGCTTCCCTGTAGCTTGCCAGCTGCATCCGAGGGGGGCGGGTCCACACTTCCAGGGTGGTTAGCAATCTATCATGGAAGAGTAAGCACACACACCCTCAATACAGAAACACATCAACAAAGTTTAAGCGTTTCAAATATACATTTGGGATGAAAACCAAACCATAAATATAATATGACACGTTCAGGAAACACCCAAAGGCATACATTAACAATTTAAAAAAGAATCCTGATGGATACATGGGTCACACACACACATACAGTTTTCATAAGGGGAGATTTGAACATGACTTTAGGCTACTTAAAAATGTTAAATCACGTCAGTCTGCAACTATTTTCACCTGAAAAGCAGGTGAAATACTATCACAGCATACATAATACTTTGTCATTAAATTGCAGTTTGCCTTAGGTCTATGTAATTAATACTGAACATATTTTGTCCCTTAGTCATTATAATTGAATGGTACATGTGGCATTAATATTCATTACTGGTATCTGCAGTCTCACCTGTCGCGACCCAGAAAGCTCTGTGCACTGCAGATATATGTGCCCCTGTCCTGCAGCTGAACATTCTGGATAACAAGGGTGCCATTTGGCAAGACCTCAAAACGCTGAGCCCTGGAGTGGATTGACATCACTGCTCCTGAGAGGGAGGGAGAGACAGACAGACAGACAGACAGACAGACAGAGTGCAGTGGTGAGGAGACAGAGTAGGAAAGAAAGTTAGAGAGTGAGTAAGAGTAAGAGGACAGGAGGATCAGGGACATGCTGAGTGGCACAGCGGGAAGTAAACCCAGTGATGCAGTGCACAAAATGTTCCATTACTTTTTTGCAATATGTGTTTCCCACATGGCAGGCGAGAGAAAAGCCTATTGTGTGCATGCCAGTGCGTAATGCTGGGTGTTAATGGGTTATTTCATCAGTATAAAATGTGGTCATATTCATTTAGTACGCACTAAAGCTGAGACTGATTTTCCTTTCAATTCAATGACCTCAGGATGTAAACACAAAACTTTACTTTTTCTAGTTTTAAAGGTCAAGGTAGTCTGCAGTTTTTCTCCATATGAGGAGCAGGGTTATTTACATATACTATATTTGACCTCTGGATGAAAAATATGCATTTCTGTGTTTCCTGGCATGATGGAAAAAATATAAGCCTGAAGCCTGTTTCAAAAAGCAAGTTTATGGAGTAATCTGGAAAACTTTGCAGAGTTTTTACATCAGTTCATGGACCTAATTTGACATGCCTCCAAGTGGATATTCAAGGTACATGTAAATGTAAATGTGAAGATAAAATTGAAACCTGATTTATCCCACACATTTTTATAGGAAAGATTTTCTTAACTTTTTAAAGACCCATGATAACATTTCCATGACCACTCTCAATGTACGACACGAACAGAACTGTCCAGTATACTTTACTTTAAAATGAAAATAAATGATATTATTAAAAGCAGTGCGCAGACATGAAGCAGTGCGGCGCTCCGTGCCTTCGAATTACCATGCTCCTTTTTCAGACCAGTTAAAACAAAACTGAAATGCACGTTGGCATTCCAAGTAGTGACTGAGCACCCTACCCTGCCCATGTCAATTGCCTCAACTCAGAAACGTGGTATAATTTAAAAGTAGCAGTGAGGCTTAAGTATGGAAACTAGGGATTCACCCAAATGACCCAACATGTTAATTCACACTGTCACCCGTTATTTTTCCTGCCCCATGTGCCCGGCGTTATTCAGACATATCAGATTCAGAATCTATTCAAACATAATTTAAGGCGGCTGGCCCAGATGGAGGGAGAGACGAAATGCTAGCAGAAAGATTACTGTAGCAATTTCATGACACATAAAAAAGTCCATGATTTTTCTAAAACTTTGTGGAATTCCGTGACTTTGACCGTGAATGTTAGACCCTTGTGTTTTGTTTCAAATATGTGCATTTGTGTGTGTGCTGAAATAAATATGTGCATATCTGCTGCACTGTGTATACCTGTGGCAACCTTGGTCCATGTGATGGTAGGTTTTGGCTCTCCTTGAGCTTCACAAGCCAGCCTGGCAGTGCTCTCTGCTGGGAACGACACTGTCCTGATGTGTGGGTCTGCAATCCTCGGCCTGGATCTCACCACTGGGGCCTGTAAAAAAAGTTTTAGGAAAGATATTATAGTGGCAGAGTAATGCATAATAGAAATAATGATTGTGACAAAAAGACATCTGAGAGCATGGCTCCGCTAATGAAAATTCCTCAACTTGCAAAACTGCAGCATCATGTTGGTCGTCTTGGAGTTTTAATTTTTCAACTAAATAGCATGTGATTGGAGGACTTGCAAGTGAACAACAATTTCAGTACAGCAATGCATGAAAAATGAGAATTGTCTAATAGCAAGGGAAAAAAGCAAATCTACATTATCACCACAGTGTAATCAACATATCATTTGGCCAAGCGCTTTCTGTATAACAAGTTTCAAGGACATAAATACAACACCTAACTCAAACTATATATAGCTATATATAGCTGAATCAAAACTTAGCCGTGGAGGAAATGATGAAGACAGCGAGTGCGTTTACATGGACATGAATAACACGTTTAACGTAACAGGCTGAGTATTTTCATCCACTGATCCCCCTGTCCTAGACACAGTGACACGCTGGCATCAGTGTCAAAGACAGTGTTATAACAATGGCGCATCTGCTTTCAGGACTAGGGGAGTAACTACTATGTGTGTGTGTGTGTGTGTGTTTGTGTGTGTGTGTGGTTGAGAGAGAGACAGACCGAGACACAGATGCACTCAGAGCAGACAGCAGTTGGCGAGGAAATGAAGAAATAGAAGTAAATGTACAGAGTACTGTTTAATATTAACTGCTGCTCTCATCTCCTTTCGTCACTTTGTGTTTGTAAACCTCACAGTGCCTGCTCAAATAGACTGCAGTAATCTGTGACCTGGTTACTAGTATCTATCATGTAAACAGAGAAAATAATTAACCCAATTTCTCTGTGCTCATGTAAACACCTTATTGTGAATATGATCATAGCCGGTGTAAACCTCATAAACAGGATATCCATGTGCATGAAAACGCACTCCATTATACATCAAAGCTTTATTCAAAAGCAGCCTAACTGAGAAACTGAGAGTAACATTAATATGTGAACTCTGCAGTGAAACTTTTGGTAAAAAAGTTTTTAATTACTTTCATTTTTTAAACAGTGAAGAATTTTTTAAGCATTGTTCAGGTTCACAAATTCAATATAGCATTACTATAATCCCAGATTTAGAATCATTGGTGGAAGACCCAATGGTTCGGGCTGCAGAGGCTTGCCAAGAGAGCTCTGGAAATTAATTAACAATTGATTATCTTAAATCCCTTGGGATTAGGGTCTCAAAACACATAATGTTGCTGATTAAGGAACATATGTTCTTCATCTCTTCCTCAGATCTGGCAGAGCTCGGGAAAATCCATGAAATTGAAGAATTGTCATAAACATCCCTTAGGTTTAATAGGAGGTCATGTGGATACAGATTAGACTATTTTCAGATCTATTGTGCATTTCTGCTAAGCTTTCGCCCAAGGGCTTGCACAGTCGGGTTTAGAGAGTGTGTGTGTGTGCATAAGTGTGTGTTATTATTTTCTGGGCCAGCACTCAGAAAAGAAATGTTAATTTGAGTTCCACTTAGCTGACAACAAAGAAAAATAGCTCTTTATATATGAACTGCAAACTACATTTAAGAGTGCACTTAAACAAATGACTAATTGAATGAATGACTGAAAGCAAGGAGCAGAAAAATGGGGAAACATTACATAAATTAGCAATTAAATTAACAAATAAAAACCAAATTGTTGCCTCAGCTTGGCTCTTACTCTTGTCTTAACGTATGTGTTTGCTTTAAGATCCATTTCGGGTGAGATATTCTGCAAAATGGCAATGCTATGTGATCTGAATCGATTTGAACTCACCCCAGGGGCGGCAGGAAGCGAAGGGGAGGGGGGCCAGCGTGGCCTGCTGCTGTGTGAATCGGGGATAGAATTAGTCCCAGGGTTCTTCCAGTCAGTAGGGGGTCGACTCTGGTTTGAACCCCCAGAAACAGGCCTCCCTCTGGGATCAACTTGGACGATGCTCGGTCTGTCTCTGGATGATGCTGTGGTACTTGTTGATGTCATTGATGTACTGGGTGTAGCTGCTGTAGTAGTTGGAGAAGTTTCAGCTAAGATGGTAATTCTAGTATTGCTAGTAGGAGTAGTAGTTGTAGTAGTAGTGGGGTTAGGAGTTGTGGGAATAGCTTTGAATGAGGTTGTAGTGCTAGTAGTGGTAGTAGTAGTAGTAGTAGTAGTAGTAGTAGTAGTAGAGGGGCTAGTTGAAGAAGAAGTAGTGGTAGTGGGAGGAGTAGATGTAAGAATAGGAGTTGTGGTAGTAGTTGCAGTACTTCTGGTGGTGCTAGATGTTGGGATAACACTGGTAGTTGTAGTAGACGTGCTTGGACTTGTAGTCCTGGCAGTGGTTGTAGTTGTTGTGGGCACTATGTCATCACCAGCTGTAGGAGGAGTAGTAGTAGTAAATATACTTGTAGTGCTACCAGCAGTACTAGTAGATATGCTCTTGAGAGTAGTAGAAGATGTGATTTTTGCAGTAGTAGTTGTAGCTGCAGTGGGGGCTGTGGAGGAAACAATGGAGGAAGACGTGGGTGAAAAAGAGGTAGGGGAGTGGGACACATATGATACACCCCAAAGATTCCTCTCCAGCTCTTCACTGTGTTTGCTTGAAGGTTTATCATCATGTTTGCCTGAGGCTGAGTCTGCTTCTCTGTGTGTCTGTATGCCATGTGTGTGGCCGTGTGTGTGCGCCTCATGTGACTGTGCAGTCGTGGTATCCGAGCGAGTGGGCGCTGGTGTCGGTGTGTTGAAGAGTGTGGACTCTGCAGTGTCTGGGATGTTGTCTGAGTGAGTCACAGTGTCTATATGTGTCTTTGTGTGAGAGGGGGATAATGAGGTGAGAGAGGAGGTAGAGGGAGTCAATGAGGGGGAGGCAGATTTTAAAGTGGAGATGCCGTCAGTGTTAGAAGCAGGTAGAGACAGAGGATTCAGTGCCACATCATTTGAAGCAGTCCTAATATGGTCACTCCGTGTCAACACAGTCGCTGGAGATGTGGTTGTTGACGCCAGCATCAACACATTAATTTGATCTGTGGTTGTATCAGGTGTTACAGTTTGTGACCTTGGGTTTGTAGGGTCAGGGAGAGGTTGGGGAGGGGTCAAAGGGCGCCCCCCGGGCCTGTTGATGATTCGTCTTCGCTGTCCAATTCTCCTGCGGGAGTTCCAAGGGCTTTGAGGCCGGGAGTTGGGAACCAAATTAGGGAAGAGTCTCTGCCGGGGGTTCTGAGGCCTGGTTCTAGATGGACTGGTGTTTGCTTCTGGCTCACCTCCTTCACTTGGTTCAGGGACAATTTCATTTGTTCCTGAGATTGGCTTAGATGTGACTGTCTCTCTCTGTGTCACTGGGTTTGTCACTGTCTCTGTCTGTGGAGATGTGTTCTCTGTCTCGTTCTCTATATCTGTCTGTGTTTCTGTTGGCGTCTCCATCTGTACCTCTGAGTCTGTTTCAGAGTCTGTCTTTGGCTCTGTGTGAGTTTTTGTGTGAACAGGGTGAATGAGCTGTAGGCCTTCCTCTTGTAGATCAGTGTCATCCACAGATGACCCTTCAGTTTCTGCATCAACCGCTGCTCCCTCAGCTCTGCTTCTCTCTGTATCATCATGTCCCTCGTGTCTTCCTGTGTCTTCACCTTTGCCTCCTCTCACTGGCTCAGCTGTGGGCTTTCCTGCTGCAACGGGCTGGCTATTATTTGCGTGAACAGTCTTTTGTCGTATCTTAGCGAGGAGGTCAGCCCATTTCTGAGGGTCTATCCTTTGTTTGTTAGTGGTAATTCTCCGTCTGTTCTCAAATCGGTTTCTCCTCTGGTCAGTAGATGATATAGGCCCTCCTCCTCTTCTCAGGGGGCCTTCTCTCATAGGTCCACGTCTTCGGGGTTTTCCGATTGGATATCGTCTGTTTGGGGGAGGTTGGAGAGGTCGTGGCCGTCCCCTATTAGCGACAAGACTCTCTTCTTCCTCTGCAGCCCCCGATCCTTCCTCCATTAGTAATGGTGCTCGTATTTTGGTTGACCGGCCAGCGGCTGACTGTGGACCTCTGGGAAATGAAGTCATAAGTGGAGGAAGATATTGCGAGTTTAATTCTAGCTGCATAGACAGAGAGTCACTACCATACTGGTTGACCGCAATGCAGCGGTAATGACCAGAATCCCTCGGAGAAGGGTTACGCAGAAAGAGACTTCCATTTGATTGCATAATGAGCCCACCTGAAACAGCTAATCCCTGCCTTACTATGTTTCCATCTGGTAACACCCAACTCATGTGAGGCGCCGGTGAACCAGATGCTTGGCAGGACAGAGTGACGGGCTCCCCATCATTTCCAGTGACAGAAGGTGCCATTTGCTCTCCTGAAGGTGGCACAGAGGACTCCTCCACTGCCAGGCGCATGGGGAGAACATCTACATCCTTGCCTGCCCGGGCTATGCAGTAGTAGATCCCTGCATCTGAGAGCTGCACTTTGTTTAGAAGTAAACCAGAGGTTGAAGCCTGGAGCCTACCATTTGGGCTGCTGGAGGGGGTGATGAGCTTGGATCCATCTGGGAGAACCCACTGAACTTCAAGGTTACCAGAACTTAGAACAGGACATGATAGCACCACCTTACTGCCTGCAACTGCTGCCAGTGCTGTGGTGGTATGATTAGCTGAAATCATCACCCACTGCTGAGAGTTAGAGGAAGATGCTGAGGGATGAGAAGCACGGTCAGGATGAGCAGAAACTCTTGTTGAGTATATAAGTTGAACTTTATGTCCGTTAGATTGTGCTCTGTTGAGCTGAATGCTAATGGCTGGCTGTAGCAACCATTGTGGTCTGGCTTTAATAGAAGCTTTGACTCCAGTGTGATAATATCCGTCTGTCTCTGCTGCCTGCCTGTAGCGGTAGGCCAATGCCGGGGCTTTACTCAGCATGATCTCCCTCTCCAGGCGAACCGCAGTCTCGCTGTAGTAAGCCAGGATTCTCCAAAGTTTCTCATAGCTGTGTCTCTCCACGGGGCACTCCAGGGAGAGTGACAGTGCAAGGGGGAGAGGAGAAGAAGAGGAAATGGAGAGATCTGGAGGAGGAGCAACATCCTGGGACTCCGAAGAGTGAGTGATGTTGCAACCCAGATCGACACTGTTACCCTGGTGATCAGATAGACCCAGAGATGCAGTGCCTAAAGGCTCTCTGAAGGATTCACTTGATTGGATTTCAACGAGTTCTGCCTCCAAAGGTGTGTCTCTTCCTGGGGAGGGGATGACAGGCGAGGTACACGATAGGTCAGCCTTCTCAAGCAGGCCCTGACCTTGAAGGGTATTAGGCGAGGCGCAGATTGGACACTGAGGGCCGCTGGGACATTTCATTAAGCCTAATTGAAAGAGAGAGGCAGAGAAAATTATGTCATAAAAGACGGCGTTACCATCCCTGGCATATCAAATGTGTATAACAGCATAGCAACTATACAAACATATTAGTGCACATTTCAGCTATCAACACATATTAGTGGTGTCATATATTAGTCATGCCAGATCTTCTTAAGCATCCATTACCCTTTATATCTCTTACTAATTCGGTATGGTTACTTCATCTACTCGTAAATCAGAAAAATGCATCACTTCATTATTACACAGCAATCATTAGCCTATATTTCAGCTGCCTGCACACATCAATGCTGTCATCGTGGATTAGTCATGGCAGGTTAAGTCTGGCATATCAATGAGAAAGATTTCACGGTCCAGCCCTCTTTCACATCTCAATAACAGCCACAAGACACACTGGAAGAGATACAGAAAATGAAGGAAAACAGAGAGGAGTTTGTGATGAAAAGCAGGTGAAGAGATGTTAGAGGTATCAAGATAACAAAACCGGTTGTATTAGAAAGTGTATTTATCCCATCATTCAATCATCTGGCCAGATTTGCCATCTTATATTGAAGATTTTAGATTGCTTAGAGACTGGAATTATCAACAAATAAGTCTTCTGTTTCTGAATCCATTCCCCATGTTGCGTCTTAACTCTCCTCCTTATCTGTTTCTTCTCTCGTCTCTCAAGCAGCCCACATGCTGTATTAACCGCTGCATGTCTGCATCTCTGACTGAATCAAACTGGCTCAGTGACACCACCAACGACTAACACAAAGCACATGTGCACATGGGAGACAAAACAACAGACGAAAACAAATAATATTCGCAGACAGGACAGTCACCTGGATGAGCCAGACTCCAAGTGAGAAACCAGTTCATCCTGCAGTCACAGCTCCACGGATTTGCCTGCAGCACAAGCGTCTCCAGCAGAGGTGCTGTGGCTAAGGTCTCTCTGGGCAGAGTGGTTAGACTGTTGTTGGACAGGTCTAGGTGTCTACAGGAGGGGAAAACAGCAAAAAAAGAAGGTATGAGGAAGGGGAGGGGGAACACCAATGTTGAATCAAAGTCAGAGAGGAATGGATGTAAGAGTGGGAGTGGGCAGTGAGAGCTGACAGGTTAGGAGTAAGACAATCATCCATTATTTTTATCACCTTCATGTTCAGACAGCAGTAGTAATAGGCTACAAGCGTCTGAAAAGGGCCAGCCATGGAAGTGTTGCCTTTATCATCAGGCTGTTCCTTTTCCTTGAGGAGTGTTAAAACTAAACTTATATAATATTGTAACTTCCCCGACAACGAGTATGACATTATGTTCCCTAAGTGTTAAAGCTCACCTGAGTGTGGAGAAATAATATGTATTCAGGAGGGACAATGTGCACAGAGTTTGAGGGTGCAGCTGATGCAGCCTGTTCCCTTGCAGACGCAGCAGCCTGAGGCTAGGCAGCTGGAGCAGGGCCCGGGGGTGGATGTGCTGGAGGAGGTTGTGATCCAAGTACAGACGCAGCAGCGAGGTCAGGCCAGAGAAGGTCAGAGATGAAGAGATCTCTCTCAGCTTGTTATAACTCAGCTTTAGTATCTGCCGGTGGAAGGGGAGGGAAGTGAGAGGAAGCAATGAAAAATTAAAAGAGCAATTAAATAATGGGCAACAAAGCTGATGAAGAAAGCAAGTCTATGCTCCCATCATAAGTCTGTCACTGGACACCACATGCTTGTAAATTGAATTTATGACAAATCATGTGAGGGGAATTGGAATGAGGATGAAGAGTTGGGTGAAAAATTCTCTGTAAGCAACCATGACTCAACACAGTCTGTTTATTTTCAAAATATGGGGAAATACTTGCAGCAGCACATGACCTCACATGTAAAAACTGAGAAAATAGCCCACAGCACATAACCAGAGGATGTATTCATGCTGTGAGTTTATCGATTCAAAGCAGGGAAGACTAAAAGGATATTCTAGCAGTAGGGGTCTTCAACTTTTCAAATATGAAATTTAGCCCTTTATCCTCAGCAGAAGACTCGCGGGGATCTATTGCTATTCCAGTCATGTGTGGAGAACTCACCAAATTTTAAGAAGGCACACCATGAAAAACCACACTGTGGAATTGTGTTTTTGTGAGGCTTATGATAAATCTGCTCTGCAGGAAGGCTACTTAGCTGGCAGAGTTCCAGCTGCTGACAGATCTCGCACGTGAAGATGTCAGCACATGGAAATATGGATCCTATTATCACACAATGGCAAATATATCAGCATCTGCCTGTGAGATGAAGGGAACAATTGCTCGTTGAGTAATATCACTTCCCCACGGACTGCTAACTCTGCCCTTAGGTTGCTGCTAAAATGTCCAGTGTGTTTCCTGTCACTGAGCAGTGAGAAGAATGATGGCGCATAAATTATGCATTAGTTGTACAGAAATTAGAAAAATGTGAACAGAATCATGTAAATCGTCGTTTTAATTTGCACACTGCTTTCACAGTTGAAATGTAAAATTAATTCTTTTGCTAATCAGATTTTATCAAGAGGGTGACTGCAAGATTTAGGCATATTTATCAATGTCGTGTCCTCTCTAAGTTATATCAAACTCTTGACAAATGCTGTGTAGCTCAATAATCTCTTCATTACTCATACTGTTAAAAACAGAAATCTCCCCTGTCAAACTGTTTAACTGTATTCATCTCTCATAGTTAGGGGGCTGTGCAGACTGTAAACTATAAGTACAGCACATGTTGGAAGTTTAAGAGCTGAGCTTTCTGCAACAAAGCACATTTGAAATAGTGCAGGATCCTCCATATGGTCCTCCCTGCCTGAGGCTGAAGAGGGATTAAAGTACATTTCATGGAGGCTTGGTCCAGGTTTGATTTACACAACTCTGTACTGCAAAAACCTTCATCGCAGAGGAGTCAAAGGTTAAACATGTGAGGAGACGATGATTTATTTTCCCCATTAACAGCCATATATTTTATACTCCAGCATCAATAGTTAGGGTTGGCAAAGGACAGTTCAGGTCATTCGCAGTGTATGCTGCTGTTAGCAGCAGGAAATGCAGATCTACTGCTAGCTCCATGAGGAAGAACTGTAAAACAAAAATAAGAGGCAGCTGCAGAATCATCTGCACTGCCTCAAAACATTGGCTTTGCATCATTTTGTTGATTATCCTCTCCAGTAATCACCTGCTAGTTTGGTTATGAATGGAATTCCCTCTTTTTTAGTCCTATACTGTAATATTATTGGGTCCAGTGCATGCTGTTGTTGCTCCTCCTGTTTACCTGTAGTGATTTCATATCCCTGAATGCTCCATCTGGGAGATGGTGGAGGTCATTGCTGTGGAGCATCAGAAGCTCCACCTTCTTTAGCCCAGCCAAAGAGCTATCATGGATGCTGCTGATGCTGTTGAATCTGCAGGGGCACAGAAACAGCATCATGAACCTGACACTTCAATAAGTCAACACATATTGTTTTTTCCATACTAGCTTAATTAAAGAAGCAGTGTGTGAGATTTAGGAGGATTTAGTGGCATCTAGTGGTGAGGATTGCAAATTGCAACAAGCTAAAACTTTGAATTCCTGCAGTGTTCGTTGTTCAGGAAGTTTTTGTTACCAGCAGCCGGATTATCTGCAGAGGTCTCTTCCTCTCCAAAATGAATTAACTTGGTGATTAAAACCAGCAGAAACACTGAATAAAGAAGCTTCAGGGTACAAATACAGGCTGCTATCCTAGACCTGCTTAAGTATGCTCTGCTTTTCTCTCTGACAACTTGAGATCTAGACATTCAGGGCGTTTTTTACCAGGGGCCACATTGTCTGCAGAGGTCTCTTCCTCTCCAAACTAAACAGCCCTGGTGATTTAAACTGTAAAAGCACTCACTAAAGCAGTTTCACATTTAAAAATCAGTTCTTTTCCGATGTGTGTCATTGCAGAGGGGCTGCTTACTATGGTGGCTGATGCAAAAATGCCAGTGGCCCTAACTAGAGCCAGTGTTTGGTTTGTCTGTTCTGGGCTACTGTAGAAACAGTGTTGCAACATGGCTTTGAGGAAGAGGACCTGCTCCCTATGCAGATATAAACAGCTCATTTTAAACACAACATTTTTTTTTAAAACATACTTATTATATAATGCTACATTTCTGCCAATATATACCCTAAATCCTACACACTGGACCTTTAACTGCAATCTGACTGCTGGTTCCAAACTCTGTGGGTGTGTTTGTGAGGGAAATAAAAGCACTTTATTTTTTTAGAGTCTTCTGTGTGCTTACATGCATTCCCTTACCCTAGGTTTATGCGGCGTGTATGTACAGGCAGGCCAGGAGGTACAGTGAGCAGGGAGCGGAAGGTACAGTGCACTTCGCTGGCCTGGTAGCAGTTACAGCTCCTGGGACAGGCCTGGCCCATGGGCACCACAAGTGTCAGCACCAGTAAAGTCAGCAGTGCCGCCGGCACACACACACTCCGAAACATCTTCACTCCACCAGAGGAGAAGTCACACTGGGATTAACGCTGCCAGAGAGAAAAGGGAGTTCAAGTCTGATGAAGGGGAGCAAAGTGCACAACAGTGACATGTCTCAAAATCCAGATGGGAGCCTCTCTCTGTCTCTCTTTCTCTCTGCGCCTCTGCACACTCACACACACATACACACACACTTTCTCCCACTCTCTCTCCTTCTCTCTCATGCATACACACACACACACACACACACAAGTCAAGTCAGTTTTATTCATACAGCCCAAAAACACAAATTTAACTCAAGGGGATTTGCAATCTGTACAACACATGACACACTCTATCCTTAGATCCACACTGACACATTGCACCTGTCTGAAACAAAACAGTCCTTTGGGCTATCTACACATGCGCATGCGCGTGCCAAGTAGGTTGTTTGAATGACAGCTATATCACCGCATAAATCAAAAAGCAAGGGGGATTTATTATTAACAGGAACACAAAGGGGATACGCAAAATAAGACACTATAGAAACTCTCCTGCGCTCTCTCTCTCTGCCCCTCGCTTATCTGATCTCACACAAGCGCACAAATGCACATATCCCATTCAAATACATCAAAGCAGCTGCAGAACCATACTTCGAGAGACTTTTTCAATTTGAAGATGAAATTAAAGCAAATTACGCACGGTCGCATGAAGCATCCGAGATTAATAGATCACTGTGCATTATTAATAAGAGCATACCTTGAAATCCTTTGGAGTTATTTCACAGAGTTATTCATTTTGCTCATCAAATACTGATTTTAATCCACTTATACTGTTCGGAAATTTAATATGCAATTAACCAGCTGTTCCACGAATAAAGTCCGAGATAGAAGGTCCCAAAAAAGTTGTCACATAAGTTGTCACTGTAGAGCGTGAGGGAGAAAAAAGTAGTCACACTTTTGTCAACTCCGCACAACAACCACAGAAAGCTTTTAGTAACATCCAACAGGTCTTCATGCGCGTCTCCTGGAGAATGAAAAGTAGCGCTGGAAGCGGCAGGCGGGCTGTTTGCAAAAGCGTCTGGCTCTGTGTGAATGTGCGTGTGCGCGTTTGTGCGGATGACAGTGGATGTGTGTGAATGTGTATTTGAGCTGAGGAAAGAGGGGACTGGACTGAAGTGAACTTTGAGTGACGCTCGGGCTGAGGGGTTTGTCTAAGGAGGGGCTTTCTGGAAACACAGAGGTAACGAGTCACCGCGCTTCAGGGTGCTCTTTTCAAATCTTTTCACGCTGCATGGAGGCCACAGAAGAGGACCTCTGTCTGATGAGCTGCAGCTCATTTTACATCATCCGTCTCAGCTGTTGCACAACTCATTTATAACTTCTCAGATCACTCTATCTCCGCCTAGTTTGTGAATTACATGTAATTAGGGGAGGATTTATAGCTTATTGATTGATGCCATCAGTGTAAGCTGTTTAAATAAATGCTATTTTTCCTACTTTCGGTGGAAGCTGCAGCAGGACCTTAAGGATTTTTTAAAAACTTTTAAATCTAAATCTCTTCTATTATTCTCACCCCACCCCTCCCAGATTTATTCATTCATTAATTTATTAATTTTGACCAATGAAACTTCTCCTTAAAGTTGTAGTTGGTATCTTTTATTTTTTTAAAACAAAAACCTTTTTTTCATATTTGCTGAAACTGTCACTGTATTCACATTTCACTAAATGAGGCAGATAATCTGTAGGAAAAAAATCCAAAACATGCTCATCTGCCGACTCCATTGCCTTGTAGCATATCTAATGGCCTTACCACATGTGACAAAACAACCAATAAGGGCAGAGGAGTGTCTCATGCAGCAGTCAATCATATCAATCACTGCTTGCCAATCAAAATGAAGTTCAGTCAGCTGTAAACCTCATGGCAGCCAGGTCACAAACATTCTCATTTGACAGCTAAACAGTGCGCTCAAATATGTTCCTTAAAGCATTTGAGCGAGAAATATGCAACGCAGTAACTGAATCTTGATTTGTATTTGATCAGCGCTGCCTGACAGCAGCTCACAAGCACTGATTTAAATGACTGACAGCTGCTTTAGAGACTCCGCTGCTCTGATTGGTTGCCATTAGAAACAGTAGGAAGAGGAGGAGGGACATGATTTCTTTCAAAGACTATTTTTCTCATGTACTTCTTTCAGAATATAGCGAGTATAGTGAGTTTTCCATACTGCAAACATACAATACTAAATTCCCTCCTTGATTGAAGTTAATTGAATTGAATATTTTTATCAGTAACAGCCAATGTAAAGATTTTTAATCTAAGATATGTCACATTTAGCCTGATGCTACCCTTCATGGGTCGTGAAAGCCAATCACATTCCCAGAAATAACACAGAGGACATGACCCCCGTGTCATCAATGGTAGCTATGTGGTCCTGGGTTGCAGAATTTTCTGGATAAAACATCCACCTATTGCCAGCTGGTGCTGTTTGTTGACAAGGTTTCAGCCCAGGGACTGTAAAGTTGTTGTATTGTTGCACAAGTGTGGTGTCAGGGGCTCCAGCTATCTCCATTCCATGCCCCTTTGACCCCATTCAGTTTAAGGGACAGTGGGACAATAAAGCCCAGACCGAGCAAATACCGGACTTTGTGTTTCAGTAGAGTCGTCCATAGTTCCACACAGTTCTCATGAAATGTACTTGAGGGCAACTAAATAAAGAATTGTCCCCTCTTTCGTGCCATCTCGGATTCTCAGGCACCCCGTAATGATCACACCACCTTCTGTGAGACTTAAATGAAGGGAGAGTCAAAATAGATTGATGCTTCTCAGCTGTTGTCTCAGCACAGTAACCCCCGACCCACCATCCTTACAGAGCCTGCCTTTGTGTAAGTGGCCCCTTCCACATAACATTGGTTTGTTTAGACAGAAGTTTCTAACATCCAAATCAAGTTTTCATATACAAAGTGATCTCAGTTTAAGGCAGCGGGGCGACAGAGCAGCAGCAGATGTGAGAATAGGGTCACGACTGAATCCTCACATCAGCTGCCTGAATAATGGATTGTAATATTAATCTTGAATGACTGTTTATCCCCCCAGCTTGACAAGCGAACATCCGTAAATATCTTTGAAGATGCAATTTGATGCTTCACATTCACCAACAAATTCCACTCTGGTGATTTTCAACAGATGACCCAGTCTCCACCACCCTATAACCCATGTCTCTGCAGGCCATGTTGGTGTGTGGGGGCTCAACGGTTCCTCATGCTGCACTGATTTCCTTGTAGCTGTGATATGGCTGTGAAAAGCATTAGGCCCAATCCCAGCTCACTTCATTACAATAGTCATCACTGTATTGGAATGTATTGGACCATAATAAATGGATCAGTGTCTGTCTGACTGGAAGGAAGGAACGAATCAAGACATAATGTAATATCAATGGCACTTTGGGGGAGGTGAATGGCTGAATTAATGAATGAAGGGAGACAGAAGAAAGGGAGAAAGGAACGGGGATAAAAGGCACTACAGCATGTTGTTGACTTATTTAATGGACAGAGACCAGCTAAATGAATATTGAATGAATCGGTCAATGAATCAATGAATGAATTGTTTACTACACTTAGTCTCATTTACACTTGTGACACATATAGTCCGCAAAAACTAAAGTTCCAGTCTGGCTCTCTACGCCTGTGGCCAGCCTCTCCTCTGAGATTTTAAAAAGTACACTGGTCATCAGTGCTCTCTATCTTTTTTGTCTCTGGGGTTTGGTGCTATCTAGGTCAACCAATGAAGTGCTGAGTCATGAATTCAGGAAGTAAACAGCTCAGTGCCGAGAAGAGACCAGCTTGCTGATACATAATTTCAAATCATGTGCATTATGTATTCTTTTTGATCTGTCTTTGATGTTTGAATAAACTCTTTCTCTAAAGTCCTGGCTAAAAAAAAAATCATTGCATTCTATTAAGTTATGTTCGTCTCCCAGTTCTGATATTTGCATTATTGAACATGACTGCAGTGTGTTCCTTTCCTCACTGTTGTAGCTCTTCTCTCTCGTCACAGTACATTTTGTATTTGTTCTTACTGTGTCAGAAAAGCTTAGGGTGATACAAAATAAAAACATGGAGGGGGAACAGGGACGGTACAAGGGCAGAGGTGTTTGCACAGATGTCTGGCACCATTCACCTGCATAAAAACATGATCATTTTCTCTACTGTCTTACTTAGTTTACGCATCTTGCAAAATAAAAAATATTCATTCACAAATGTTCCCCCTCTCCATCAAGGTCAAACCAAAAAGTGAAAACAGGAATAGAGGCATCAGTAAGGGCAGGAAGCCAAGAGCTATCCTTAGCGAGGCCGAGACCTCCACTTACATTCTTCATGACCTCTGGGCTCCAAGCAGGTTAAGGCTGTGGGCTCATAAAGTGCTGGTTAAAGGCAAAAACAGGTTGTCCAGCACAGACCAAACACTCTTATTGAAATCAGCATTCTTTATTTTATTAAATTTTTTTGTCTTGGCCTGATTCACCTTTATTGGACTGGTGGAAGTGTGGAAGCAGGCTGGGAATGGGGAGACATGTAAGATAGGCTTTGTTTAGACACTTGACCAGATCATTTTTTGGCATATCCAGATTGATTTTGGGAAATCTGGCGTCAAAAACATATTTGGTAATGCGATTTTCGAAATTTAATCCAAACCACATGTGGCGGTGGTTTGAAATGCAATTCTGATCAAATTTCTACAGGTATGTCTCAGTCCAGATGCTCTGGCTGCTCAAATCAGATTTCAAAGTTGTCCTTGAACACAACACACAAAGACAACATCCAGTCCAACATGAAAGACGTACTGAGCAGATCCAAAGCACTAAAGACGACAACATAAGGAATAACAGTCTGTGGACAGGCGCCGAAATAAACTGTTTGGCAGGTGAAATTATGGACCTTAATTTTTCATGCTTCTGTGTTGGACAGATGCGTAGTTACGTGGTTACCGACACCAACGTCGTTACCACAGCAACCCATGCAGATCGGTCGTGATATCTGGACACACAAAACTGATCTGTTTAATTGTAATTAACAGCGCAGCCAAGATCCGATTTGAGAAGCGAATCTGATTTGCATGCAGTCTGAACATAGCCAAAGATCCTCCAGTGGAAGCGGTGACGTTGCCGTTACGCAGCATGTGCTGTAACCGTTTTGGTTTCCAAGCTGGTTTGACATCAATATTCTTCATATGTCCGTTTTCTGCTACTGTAAATGAAAGATTGATTATTATTGATTGGTTTGAGGCATGGCCCAAGAAACTACTTTGGAAACTTACTTTGGAAACTTATGGTACTTTGGAAACTTATGGAATACTCTACCTTAAGATTTATGAAAGTTGTGGTATAGCATATTGTGTACTATCTCCACACAATATTACCTTACTTAGCTTTTTCTTAATCAAATAATGAGGAAATATTTTCAATGAACAAAAATGTTCACTGACAAACATATTAAATTTGTGTTCCTGACAACGTTCACTCTGCGATAAATTATCCGATGGCAGTAACTAAAGCATGTTTATTGTTATGTTTTAGTGCTCACAGCATTTTTAAGTTAGAGAAAGATCATGGTGCATATTTGCGTTATTTACATCTTTGTGCAGACGCTGTATATCACCGGGCAATAATTATGCTCCCAATTACTACTTTTAAATCTTGATTATTTTATCTAAATCAACTCTGACTAACACTGCCACAATCCTTTGAGATTCATGGTTTTCACGACAGCTAATATTCCTGAAGTCTGACCTTGAAGAAGGAGTGCTGTCTCAGAGCCTGAGGCCGCTGTGGGGCACCAGGACCAGGACCTTGTGGTCTATTATTGATTTGAGGCTCCAGCACTCTATGAGGTCAAGGCTTGTCTGGCTGAGCGAGGGCCTGGAGCTTAGCAGCCGAGTAGGCGGCCATGGCAGGGATCCACTGGGCTGATGGTTGGATGGTCACAAGGACTTATTTTTAAATGTGTTAGCTTTACTCTCAGTTGGAAACAAAGTTATTTGAGATGGCTAGCTGGGGGAGGGCGAGCAATTATGTTAAGAAAACGGAATCTCCCTTTAGGCTTACCTCTGACCTTTTTCTGTGATATCAAGATGATAAAATGTAAAAAATAATATTTAAGCTTGATGAGTGAGATTAGTTTGTGGCACATTAAATAGAGAATAAAATTAAAATGCTACAAGACCATACACTGTAAATATGAGAGAAATAAACTGCAAGTAGATCAGAGTTCACAATACACAGAGTTTTCATTTGAGTGATGAGTTCTCAGTTGTGCTTCGACACAGGCAACAGTGTGCAGTCTTCATACTGTATCGTAGCCATACAAGGAGAAACGTCTGTGTCCACTGGTCATGGTCTGGAGGTCATCAGTGACTCTGTGGTGAACAGTTCTGGTGAAAAACAACAAGGTTTTAATGGATGCTGTGGAGGAATGTGTACTCTACGTAATTATCTACTATGTTATAGTGGGCTGCATACAGGACACTGGTCCTATATTGAGTATAACTTATAGTTTAAGTTATTTTGTTATCGTCACAGCAGCCCAGTTGCTAAAGGAAAATGTTGGCATTGTGCATTTCGGCAAACCCCACATAGGTTACATGTTTCATAGGTATCATACACGTTTCTAAAGTGAGGGGATGGTGGGTGTTATTGTTGTTATTAAGCTGCCAAACTGCAGACCAGTGTTCAAGAGTTTGTCTTTAAGTTTAACATCAGCTGCATTTCCAGCTGTGATTGTACCACCAAAACTGGGTATATGAAGCCAAAACATGTTCTTTTACCGACCATAACATATGACTTTGTGCCTAAACATATGGTAACCACAGCATTATTGTTCATGTGATACACCTCGCGATTCAACCTGGACACATCGTCAGTGATGAACCCAGGGATCACTGGGTGTTTTAGGTCGGAACATCAGACACCTTCACCTGGGCGAGCCGGGGATGATCAGGCCCCAACTTGTGTCAGCAGTTGATTTTTTTTTTTTTTTTGGGAGACTCATATATCAGCTACATATCAATTTCAACACATTACACCAAAAAAGACACGTAACAGGCCAATAAGAGGTGATGGAGTGTTATTACCCACAACCCAGGAACTAATGTAATGAACCATCCTCAGCTCTAAATGTGTACGCTAGCCGGCGGGGCGGCGTGTTACAGCCAGAAGATTAAAGAGTGCAAAAATACATCCTTCAGAAGTGCCCTTTTAAGCATGACTCTGGATCTCTACCAGAGACTTAGTATCTGTAAGACTAACAGCAAGAATTATCACCATGGTGCGAGGCAGTAATTCATGTCATCGCTGAAAATTAAGGAAGCTGCAGCAGATAGAATTTGATCCGAATGCCTGAGAGAGGGAGAGGGGTTCACTCAGGAGATGAACAAAGATACTGTAGCCAACAAGTCCCCCTTGTGTTCTCTTGAATGATATACAGAGCTTGTTTGTGTAAATCTCACACATGGACAGCAGAGAAAGCCCCTGAGCTTTTGACCCTCGAGCCAGAGGAGGGAGGGAGGGAGAAGGAGAAAGACTGAGCAGTTTAAGAAAAATGGATGGGAGAAGGTTAAGAGGGGTCCATCAGTGAGCTGGAGGTCTATTATCTGCAGATGTGGCCATTATATTATCACCAGAAGGCAACATTAAATTGCTGCTGCAATACTACTCCACCCTCAGGAAGAAGTATTAAGAAGACTTGAATTTTTTTAAACAACAGAAAACATAAAGAAAGATCTGGCGACCAGTTGGATTTTTTTTTCCCTTTCCCTTCTTGTTACCATTGTCCTACTTAGTTGTAACATTTGTGCAAGTATAAATAAAAGGGTTAAGAGTCTGATTTCCCATGGGACCACCCATAATGAAAAAAAAAATCAATAACAGCAGTGTTTTTGCGGATTAGCAAAGAATGTCCTTCAAATGTTATAAATTAGACCTAAAACTCTTAACAGTCTTTATGGCTGCGGTCATGACGTCATGTCCTTGGAGCTTCATATGGGCTCGTACTTCAGGGAGAAAAAAGGCCTCATTGATAGAGAGGCAATTAAGAGGAAGAGTGAGAAAATGGGGGAAAGAGAGATATACTGACATGGGTAGATATATTGATACAGCAAAGGGGTTGAAAAGGTGGTCCAGGCCTGGTAAGAGTAAAGGAAGGCGGGAGATGATGAAGGGCAGAGGCAGACGAAGGGTCAGCGGGGGTTGACGGGTTGAAGAAGTTAATAAGTCAGTGTGGACAACAGAGGTTGGGGGGCTGCTGATTGGGGATCCTGGAGGCATGACGTCTGGTGGCCTGCGGTCCTTTACATATGCGCCTAATAACCGGGGCTTTAAATCAGCATGAAACACCAACACACACACAAAGTGTCACATAGAAAATGTCAATAACAAAAGATCAGGTGAGACATTCCTCGTCTTTTCTCTGTCAACCCTCACTTTAGTTTTCTGTTGCTCTGCTTCTCCTGCTTGTTCTCCGTAACTGCTCCTGCGATGACAGCTTATTAACAGGGTTACATACGATTTCATTATACCCTGTGACAGGCACAAACAACACAAATGACTCAATACTGTGTAAACTTGCTCTAATTAGACCCATGCATTTCTTATGAAAGATGATTTAATTTCACACTGTGTTTTCGTGTTTCCATACATAGAGAGCGGATTGTTTTTAATCAAAACCCTGTGATTCATGCAGTTATTCTCATATCATATGACATACAAAATAGAATCAACCAATTGTGTTCCACATCTCTTATATGATGAGGATTTCTCCATTACTCCAGCAGTCTATTAAATGTTTTTGTCTTTGCCAATGTTTTTTTTAATGTTGAGTCATGTTTTTTTTTTAAACAAACAGAATGAGATTTGTCAGTAAATGAGAGTCAGTAGTTGTTAATGTCCACTATTCACTGGATAGATGGGGTCATCCTGCCTTATAATAAAAGCTTGACATTTTGGGAAATAACTTTAAATCAATCTCTTGCTTTTAAGTTTAAGAAGAACATCGCTACCACTCTCTTGTCTGTAAGGTAAATCTGAAGTTTCAGCTGGCTGCTGGTTCACCTATCTTAAAAATATAGACTGGGCACACAAAGAAACAGCTGGCCTTTTTCCAAAATGGAAAATAGTAAAGATATTAATAATGAAAACAAACTAAACTAATTCATTCATCAGTGAACTATGAGTGGTTCTCGTAGGTCAGCCCTGTCTCCTAGAGATTACTAAGGATGTAAATCACAATTTTTATTGTGATATGATATTACATTGATTCTCTGCACAACGATATTTGCTGATATCACAAGGCCTGTGATCAATATGGCACAGTATCAGTAGATATTGATATCGATATCCTAATTTGTCTGTATTTGTCCCGGCTGCTTGCTAATGTCTGCAAGGTGCAAGGCGGTCAGCATTGTTTAGGCTGTTCTCATGCACACTTCATTCGTTCTGCTACAATGCTACAAAAGTAACACGCCAAAATTTGTACATGTCCCAAATGATAATGTGCCAATAATTTGTGCATAACCCATGTATTTTGGAAGGCTGCGATCATGTGAGCAATGCGCTGACAGGAGTAAGTAAATAAGGAAACGGCCCAAGTGGTCCAGTCAGGAAGCAGGTTGGGGTGGTGGATAGGTCACAAAACACAGGACTTTCCCCAGGAGATTTGTGTTCAGAACTGTGTGAGCCTTGAGTGAAATTTGAGTTATTTTAAGATGCATTGTTAACATGTTTCTTTTCCTAACCCTAATAACAGCAACTTTACTTTGCCTTAGCAAATTTACGTCAATTAGATAACTTCACGTTAAGGGCATAACGTTCTTTATGGGGCACTAATTTGTAGGACATTATGCAAACTGTTGTATGAGGATACATTGTACTGATTCAGTGTTTAGGAAGGAGGTGTGTTTGATGGAAATGGTCAAACAGACGATGATAGATTTTTTAATCATTACCCTTTTTATTAAAATATAACCAAAATTCTTGGTTCTGGTGTCACAGTCCGGCACTTCCTGACCACTTCCTGGCAGCTCCAGAGCGGACTTTTGGTGACTCAAAGAAACTTTGTCTCTGAACATAATCTAGGCAGTGATTCCATTGTCACCACAACATAATTTTGACAATTATGCATTTTAGAAATATACAGACATATTTCTCAGAGACTGGGTTGGGTAGCTGGGCTTGTTGTTCCCCTCTGTTCCTCATCTTTGTGCTAAGCTAAACTAGCTGGCTGTGTTGATCTTTAAGGGTATTTCCTTAAATGCTGAATTTATTTTTCCAAGAAGAAGGTGAGTTTTGTCTTCAGAGGCTGATTTCACCCAGACAGAAATATATATTTTTTGAGGAAATCCTAATCCTTGTTGTTGACGACATATAAATGATGAAATATGAATCACTGTTGCTTCTTGGATTATGTTTATCCATGACTTCATTCTGAAAATATGCCAGTGCAATGGGCTTAGACCCAGAATTCCTCAGGGACCTGTTTCTCCTTTTCCTGCTGTGGCCCCACGCAGACAAGCACAGCGGTACTTTATTACTGAATATGGATCCCAGGGTGAAACGACAAATTTCCCCAGTTTGCCTTGAAACAGTTGAGGAACCCCCAGTCTAAACAAGCACGGACTAAAGTGAGTATTTTTAATTATCTAATACTTTGGAGTGACTCTATCTTAGCTGCAGCTATTTAGACAGTCAATTACTCCAACTGGTGCAGTTCAGCGTTTAGGTCCATAAAGTCCATTCACATAGAGGTGTGAGTAAGCTGTCGTGCTAACTAGCTCAAACACTTGAGGCTTTTTAGAGGTTGTCTCAGCTCCTTCAACTCCCTCTGGTCTTGTTTCCCTTAGCAGTTATAGCCTGAAGCTAAACTGGAAATGCAAAATTCTTTGAACTAATTTAGCAACAAAGTTGACATTCAAGACTCGGGGAAAACATCTGAGGGATAAAAAAACTAGCACAGAAATGTCACTTTGACCGTAATCGGCACTGGCATGGAATAATTGGCCTTAATCTGGTTAAAATAAAACATAGTGCAAGACTTGTGTTGCCTGCCTGTTTCGCTGTACAACATAGAATTATTTTTGCTCCGTGAAAGTAAAACATCTCATTTTTAATTGCTGAAAAGGAGAAATGTGGTGCTTTAGTGATGCTCCGAGGAAATGTTTTCTGTGCTGCAGTCTCTCTGGTGCAGCCAGCAGAGTGTTTAGTGCGGTGCTGAGTATTAACACCAGGGTGGGTGTTTGCTGACATGGGATATAAACCCAGGTCATATGGTTTTAAAGCAGTCCTCTTAAACAATCTTATACCCAAACTCTAAATTCTAGCCTTATAATTGCGAAAATGTGTTAAAAATGAGCAACTAAATAAATCCTGTATCCATTATAGGACACCAAAATGTTTTATTTTGGGATCACTGAAAAGGACAACATTAATACATTGTAAATCAGGCCTCTAAAGTCAGAGGTCACAGCTTGTCCAATAAACAGATTCTGCCTCGAAACACACAATTTAAGGCTGAGCTGACACCTCTCTTAAATAGGAAAGAAATGGCATTTCACAGCTTGCCACAGTAATTTAGCTGGTTTACCTAAGAGTGCTAAAAGTGGCAGCCAGCCGACCATCCCACAGAGAGGATTTGGATAGGCTCAGCTAGGTTATATATGAGCACAGTGTCTCAGAGCTGCCTCATTGTGGGATGTGACAGATACAGACAGCTGGAACAGAAAGATAACATCATAAATAGCATAATAACGGAATATAAGATTAATCAAGCACGGTTTGAGGAAATTATACCGTGTCAGACTGCAGGGTGACGTAACATGCTCTAAATGATAATTTGGACCTAGACTATAAAGGAGTGGTTTCTCAGTGTCACAAACGCTTTCATGGAAATAACCGGTCTTTGCCACAAGTTCACATCTACACACAAATTCACGCAACAATCAGCAAGATCTGAGACACTCACTCAGACATACACTTTTCCTTTTGGGACACAGCTTTAATCTTTTAATCTTTTCTTTTCTTCTCTCTCACACATAGACCTAGAAATGGACTCACATGCACATCAGTACTTGTGGACATGCACAAAGGCACTGGAGCAGACACATTTGCTGCCCTGCGGGTCAGACAGACAGAATCTGTAATTATCTCAGTGGAATACTCTGACTTTTGCATTGAACCTTCACACAAGAACCTAGACCATCTTATATAATGGCTGGTCTTGCTCAGAAATGTGTTGAAAATGCCAATTAAACTAATTTCTGAGTACCCAACATATGTAGCTCACCTATTAGTCCCCTGACTAGGTTATATGCGGCTGGCATTGCAGTCACTACTCGACAGTATTTATCCTGCACTTGTAAAGAGGCAAATGAGATGCCACACTGGGTAACAACATGTACTCTACTCCGTGGTTTGATCTTCATTCTGCCTCATCTTTACAAAATGTTACAGCTCCATCTGCATCATGTGGTGCTCATGTCTTCTTCAAACATCCAGACAATTATACTGTAGTCGTAGAATTACTCCTGTGGTTTGCAGCCATGTCGCTTATTAAAGGGGGTTTCTGGATTTAGATAACAACTTTTTTTTTAACCTTTTGGTAGCACTATGGGAAAGTCAGAGGATCACCAAAGTCAGTAGGCCTAGGATTTATCCTTGGGCCACCATGACTGTCAACATGTTCTCACTCTCATCTCGTCAAACACTGCAGCTTGGTCAGTGGCCCTTCACTTTAAACTGTGATGCTTTAATGACCCTTCTCATGTCAGTTTTGGATGTGCAGTTTTTGTGTCAGCTTCAACTCATTACATGCATAGTGTCTTTTCAAAATAAACTTCCATGATCACAAGAAATGTAGGTTTTGCCACCATAAATACTTATGGTTTAGGCAACAAAATTTGGTTAGGTTGAGAATTAAGATCAGGGTTTGGGTTAAAGAAAGTATGTTTGTTATGTAGCTTAACTACATATATAAATTAACTTCAGTGTGGAACAGTCATAGATTTAACCATTTATTGCAACAAGCAAGACACTAAATACCATTTTGACTTACGAGCCATGTCAGGACTCTGAATTAGAAAGGTGGAGGTTGGGGTGGTGGAGGTAAAGCTTTGCCAGCAGCAGCAGCAGCAGCAGTGGTGGTGTGTGGCAGTATTAGTGTAGTAGGGCTCAGTGAGTAGGAAGCCATATTTAAATGGACCGCCTTGTGTGGGAATGGGCTGTGATTGATGTGTGACAGATGAGAAACAATGATCCAATCAGCTGGCTGTCAGCTGATTACAGCTGGGGCGTATGATTTCCATGTCATGCATGAACCAACACAAAGCTTCATTAGTTAACTACTATGTGATGTTAACGACATCATTTATTTAAAAAAAAACTGGCTTGACTTTTAGTTTCACAAAGGTCACAAACACCTGTCACCTGGGCGAAAGTCCTGTTTCACCTGTCCACCACCTTAACCTCCTCCCTGTGCAGACTTCAGCGCTTTTTATGCATTGAAGGTACACTATCCAATGCTGAGGACCCCTGGCCAAGCTGCTGTTTGACATTCTGGGAATGAGAATGGGTTGATATTTAATAATGTTAAGCTATTTCAGTGTGGACCAAACTGGTGGACCAAATAACCGACAGAACGTCATTGCCATCTGTAGAGCCACGGTGCTAGCATGGCTAAAAATATCCAGTTTTTCTTTTCATTATTTATCGTCTAAATGTAACTAAGTTTGCAGGAGACACGCCAAGGTGATTTGACTTTGTTCTTCTAGTGCACATTGAGGGTTTGTAAACAATTCATTTGTTTGAAACACTGCTAGGGCGTTTCTGCCATTAGGGAGCTAAGAAGTCAACTTAATTCCGTTTTGGTAGAAATATGATCCTTCAACTCCTACAAGAGCCTGTCCTCTGAATTAGCTCTAAGTGTGACTGAGATGAAGGAAGCTGATTAAAACCACTCTGGTGGAAATACTATCCTTCATACACTTCAAGAGCTTGTATTTCTAATTAGTTCAGACGATAAGTTGATCATCTATCATTTTGGCGGGTGCTGCACTTGGGCTAAGCTCAAGGCAGGAAAGTGACTCATCCTTTGAGGAAGTTACTATGGGTAACTTTGCTAGCATGATTAAAACCTGATACACGTCTCACTTTTGATCAAACCACGATTGAGAATATGGGGTTGTTTCTAAATACATTTAAAAATAAATGGGTTTGCCAACACATAATGCATCTGATCTCTAATGCACTTCTTGTTGGTAAGTTTAGACTCAATGATGGGAGATTGTGTATGTAAAAAGTGTCAGTCATAGTCATGAACCCACAGAAAGTAATCACCTGACATTTCAGCATCTTTCAGCTCTTTGTTTTTGGCTATCTGGCCCGTATCTTCACTGTTGGTTCAGCCGCACCGTTCTTTTCAGTGTCAATTCCAGGAACTCAGAAGAAAAAAAAAAAAAAACTCCGTAAGCTGATTAACATAGTGGAGCATTTTGCAGCTAAAGAGCCCTTAGAAGTTGGTGGAGACCAAAAGCAGAGCCAAAAACAGAGAGAATATTGGACTTAGATTCACCAGGAAACCAGATACAAATCTATAAATGAATGCTAATGTTGCTGCAGGATGTGTAAATAAGCGTTGATAATATGTCAGTGTTTAGTCCACTGCCCCTTAAATGGACAAATACAGATGATACAGGCTAACATTTTTAGGATAAGGACCAACAATGGACTTCTGGTGGCGATTTCCTTAATGAGTGACCGAACAAATGTTCACCAGTGAAAAATGCAAGCCTGATAAATAACTAGCTACATGATTTACATTAGCAAGACAGAGGGAAATGTTTACAATGTATTTTAGCAATGCATGTGCTGTTGGCAGTAGCCACGGTGGCTGGTCATTAACATGAATGTGAATCTAAGACCTGATGTAGTTTGGTTGGTGCAATCGACATAAAGTCCATGTTAAAGACTGGTCTTAAAGATGCAGAACAACTACCGCTCCACCCAGCTTGGTCTTGGCAAGGTGCTGGAAACATTAATAATTCCAGACATGTATTGTATGCTAAGTTGAAGGTCTAATAGACCGACACTTAACAATAAAGTGAGTTGAGCTTGGTGATTTTTTTTGTCACTGATTAAATAAAACAACCTGCAGGTGCCTCAAATACAAATTAGACCATTTGAGGCTGTATATGTGAGATACTAGTAATCCATAAAATAACAGCTGTCTCAGATATACACATTAAGTTCAGCCTGTAGGTGTCCACAAGAATAGTTACTATGCACACTTCTTTGCAGCCACACAGTTGAACAGCAGAGTTTTCCAAATCAGCAGCTCGAATGGAAATACACTGTGGGAGTATCCTGGAAGATTTCAGTGACACGCATTTGAAAATATGGCTTTAAAGGTTTAAAACATGACATCATCCCTGAACAAAGAGACTTTTGAGGTAAAAGAAAACACCTCTGCAGAGGTCTGATACTTTTAACAGCAAAGACACAATGTTCCAGATCATTAAGTTTGCCTTTGTCGCTGAAGATAAACATTTAAAAATTGAAAATAGATGCAAGTGAAATGATCCCAATGGCAAAATGAATTATTACACAGCACAGAATATGACTTAGGTGAACTTTGCATGCTCATAACTTATAGCAATATCAATCCATCCATTTTCATCTGCTTATCCGGGGTGGGTTCATGGGGGTAGCAGGGCGAGCGAAGAACCCCAGACGTCCCTCTCCCCAGCAATGTTTTCCAGCTCCTCCCGGGGGACCCCAAGGCGTTCCCAGGCCAGATGAGATATGTAGTCCCTCCAGTGTGTTCTGGGTCTACCCTACCAGTGGGACATGCCCAGAACACCTCTAATAGGAGGCGCCCAGGAGGCATCCTGATCAGATGCCCGACCCCTTTCGACGTGAAGGAGCAGCGGCACTACTCCGAGCTCCTTACCCTATCTCTAAGGCTGAGTCCAGCCACCCCACGGAGGAAACTCATTTTGGCTACTTGTATCAGTGATCTACCCAGAGCTCATGACCATAGGTGAGGGTTGGTACGTAGAAGGAACAGTAAATTGAAAGCTTTGCTCAGCTCCCTCTTCACCATGACGGTCTGGTGCAGCGCCAGCATCACTGCAGAAGCTGCACCAAACCGCTGATCCATGTCATGCTACATTCTACCCTCACTCGTGAACAAGAACCTGAGATACTTGAACCCCACTGGTAGCCACTGCGACATCCGATTTCGAATTCTTCTCCGCCTTTAACCGTCTCCACCGCTCAAAAGCATCTCCTATATAGACCCTCGCTTTGCCTCGAGTTTTGTCTTGCCATTTTTGGGAATCATAACAAGGTCGTTTGGGTTTAGTCGCACCGTCGGCCATCGTAGCTCAGTCGTAACTGTAACTGATGCTGAGACTCTACTGACTGTGTGACTGGTAGACGGCGGTGGGTGGCACAACAGGCCAAAACACAAATTCAAAACATAAACATGATTTGCAGACCGTAAAAAAATTTTTTAAATGCGAATATGCTGGCTGTGCTATTGTGGTCGGTGAGATCAGTATGTTACATTAACATTAATCCTTAGTCTCTGTGACATATTAGGATGATTTTACGACTATTTGCTTTAGATTTTTTACATATAGCTCCTTTAAATTTTGGATTCTCTTTTAGGGTGACTAAAAAACATCTATCCTTGGACTACAGATGAAAAATAGCTTTTTAGGACAGTTCCAACATTGTTAATTGCTGCTCACTGCTATGCCCTGTTAAATAAACCTATAAATAAAGGGGAGATTGTTTAAGTGCAAGAGATAACAGCTCAGCGTCTTTGACAGATGTACAGATAGTTGTGCAAGTGAGATCCTGAGGTAAGAAACAGAGTCCTCATTAAAACAGCCCCCTCTTCTTTAATAGTTCACGTTATTCTCTGTCCTGAGGAGAATATTATGTATTCTGAATGATGACAGTCCAACAGTAGCATGATGTGTTACTGCCATTAGACCTCGTCTGTATCCCTGTGCCCCTTCTACTGCACCCAATACCTCATTCCTTGTCTCTTCTCCTGTCTGCTGCACATCTCTTACTACAGTAAAGAGTGTGTGTGTGTGTGTGTGTGTGTGTGTGTGTGTGTGTGTGTGCGCATATGTGCATATGTGCATGTGTGTGTCTGTGTACTCTTGTCATTGTGTCTCAGCCCGTCTCCAGATGTCAGGGGGCAGGAGGGCTGCAGATGGTCGTCATTCCCCTCTGACAGCGACAGGAAGAAAGAGATTGAGAGAGACGCGGAGAAAGAGAGAGAGGGAGAAAAGATAAATGGAGCATGTGAGGAACAGAAGGACAGAGAGAGAGAGCGATAAAAGACAGTAAAGAGGCTTCTCGCGTCCCAACAGTAGCAATATTGCTAACACTTCAGTCCGCTTTAGGGGACGTTCTGTACAAGGAAAATGATGGGATGAAAACACATCAGAAAGTTGTTCTTTACAGTTGTAACCCGCTTTGGAGAGTTGACATTGATTTTCTCACAGGCAGAACTTACATTTTGATTTCTACTGAAGTCACACGTTAATTATTTAAATACTTGCACTTGTTTTGCACTTTTCAAGATGATGCCTTTGGAATTAAGTGATGCAAATAACATGATAAAGTCAATGAAAAAAAAGAATTGGTAAGTCTGGATGAGAAGAAGTAAAAGTACTTGACGGATATGCACAGTGGGTATGTGGTATTTGGCTTTTTATTATAAAGATGGCAGGCAATCAAAAAGGGATTCTTTAGCTGGATTGAGAAACAGAAAATCTGATTCTTATCCCTATATGACCCCCACAGTATGTATTATTGTCCCTGTATAAAGAGGACATTTAAGGTCAGGGTGATTTTGCCTTTCCTTTTTTCCAAGAACAATAATATTTGCACAGAAAAATATCTATCTATCTATCTATCTATGTGCATATGAATCTTATCAAATGGGAGGAATGTCCTTGAGCACAGATGAATAACAGGGAAAAAAAATCTCCCTGTAGACGACAGAAAGCTTTAATGAATGTGTAAATTACCGTACAGAATATTCTTTGATGTGAACGTTGGCATTTGTCGAGAAGGAGGAGGCAGCGAGGAATGTTGGATTGGGCAGAAAGAGGAAAGAGAGGAATGGAAAGATGAAGAGAAGGTTAATGAGGAGTCTGACGCCCCAGGGAAACTTTCCTTGGCTCCAGATGTACATACAAATGCACACATACACACACACGCACACACCTAAACACCGTAGTAAAACGACAGTAAAAGCTGTTAACCTATAGCTGAGCTTATCAGCGGGCCAACAACACAGAAAGGCTGCCTCATTAATACACTTAAATATACTCGCAACACAGCTACACGACAACAGGCACTTTTGTGGAATGAAAACAAGGCTACAAACAAAACATGACAAGGCAATGGTGTAGAAAGCCATCATGCACTTCCCATGGCCCGCTGCCTGGATGAAACTTCATAAATAAAAGAGAGGTTACATTTCGAAGTGCTGTTGGTTTGGCTTACGGCAGTTAATGCGCACTTGGACCCAGTGAAGTGTTTGGTTGTGATTGAGAACAATTTATTTTTACTGTAACCTCCAAAAAAAGTTCTATTTTTGAAAATAGCCTCCAAAGCGGAAACATTTGAAAACACTGCTCCGAAACTGTAGTGTGGACAAAAAGATGCCGTTGGCTGCAAGTGAAGAAATATGATGAAATATGAAATATGGTTTTCTACTGTTCTGAGAGATGTGGTGTTTCTGTATTTGCAGCATGTCTGTCTATGCTGCATATGTGGTGTCAATTTGGTGAATGTGGTTCTTAATTTGCTTTTGTGTCATTTGTTGCATTTCTTTTAAAAACATGATGCATACTAATGACATTCCCATGAGCCTCAGCTGTACTGATTAATTAGAAAATGTAACACTGGAAACTAAGATGGTGAACATGGTGAAAGTATGTTAGCATGATTATGTTAGCATTTAGTTCAAAGCACCACTATGACTATGAGTACCGCCTAACAGAGCTGCTAGCATGGCTGCAGGCTCTAATGCAGGGGTAGGCAACCTGCAGCCACATGCAGCTCTTTAAACCCTCATCTGTGGCTTTGATTTTATATGGAAATTCATTTTTTTACATTCAGATTTTCATTTGTTATTGTTGTAGGCCGAGAGTGATTACTGAATTCTAAAACTGTAAAAATGTGTGGCCTATACATTAAATTAAAAAATGCTTTAATGTGTATTCAACAAAAATGCGCGTCATACTTCTACGACTTGGTGCCTTTTTCTCTAAATTTTGCTCAACTTCACTTCCACTTAAGTCTTGCTAGCAAGCCTAGGCTGTGGATTCCAAATCCAACAAAGGAAAATAGAGGATCTAATAGTGTGTGGACAGATTCATTTGCTTTCTTCACCAATGCCTCAAAGTTAAAGTGCTAAATAATTATAAACAGCCCTCTGCAGAGCCGCCTCCTCGAAGTAAATCATATTAATGAATGCTCAGTAAGACTTATTTGTAATGTTGATGGGCTAATTTAGACTTAACAGGCTATTACCTTTATTGAAATATGTTTTGCGGCTCGAGACAGATTTGTTTTCTTTTTTTGGCCAATATTAGCTCTGTTGATAGCAAAGGTTGTCAACCCCTACTCTAATTGGACCAGTTTGCTTCAACAGAAGAAAATGTTAGATGCTTACCTATCTGACTTTGAATTTCTGAAAACTTTGATGACATCCACATCCACTTCATGCCAACACTGGCCATCTATGCAGAGGTGAGAAAGTTAGCAAGGTTTAAACTTCTCCAAGAACAATGAATTGCCTACCATGTAGATGCATAAGACGTTAAAAGAGAATTGATGTGGAAGTCAAAATGTAACTGTGACTGTATGCATCTATGCTTATCAGATAATTAATAATATTAACTGTAAAATAAGCCACGGCATATGAATAACTGCATTTTGCTCTGCCTAAAAGTTTGGCTGGTCAGAACAACTGTATACACTTTTGTCATGCCTTGACATGGTCGGACAGCAAGTCCAACAAACTGGTTCTTTTTAAGCTTAACCCAGACCTCAGTCTTCTGTTTGCCTGTGTTTTCTTGCGTAAGCTGCGGTGCCTTGAGCTCCCTGTAATCACTGTCAGTATGGGTGGTAAACTTTAAAGAAAAAAAAAAAGATGTGAAGAAAAATTGCGGGGAACTTTTTGACACATGAACAACACTTTAAAATTTATCCATATTTGTGTGGACATGGTGTTACTCAGAATCCTGCCCCACAGACTCTCCTAAATGACCACATTCTCTGCCTGACAGTGATTTTAGTCAGACATCTCACAGTAGTAATTTTACAAAGAGCATATCTGAGGAAGTCGAGACGGAGAATCATTGCTTTGTAGTTCAACCTTGCGAAATGAATTATTCATTGGCTCTGTTTAAACATCCCGCCTGCAGTCCCAGGATCTTTGATCATCACTGATTGTCTCTACCTTTCTGTCCTCAGCTCTTTCCTTCAAGCTAAATAATAAAGACTTCGCCCCGCGAGCTGCATTCGAAGGAAGGGTGTGAAGTGAGTGTGTGTCAAATGTCAGTGGGCACGGTGGGCTTGTGTGTGTGTGTGTGGTTTTGGTGGAGGGTAAGCTCTATAATCTTTGACCAGCTGTAGTGAAGAGAGGGCTGTTTAAGCATTGTGGTGTGAAGTGGTCATTGCCACACACACACACACACACACACACACACACACACACACACACACACACACACACACACACATCATTCACGCCGCACAGTCTCTGTATGACCTACTCGCCAAAACAGGAAGCAAACAGACCCACAAAGTAAATATAGAGACTGATGAGGTGTAGAAATTGTAACGCAAGCCATATAAAACCAAACCATCCAAACCAGTCGATATTTTTTGGTGCTGAGGCACATTTTGGCAAAACAACAAAATTCTACAGCTAAAGGCACAAATAAATGTTTTCTTGAGCGAGAACCAGCGAATTCAGTGTACTTGGCCTAACGGGAAGAAAAAACACTGGCACTGTTGCCAATAAATCCTGTTCAAGTGAGTGCAAAATTTTTGTCAGATATTTATTTTAGCAAAAATCCCAGGGGACAGCCGAGCATGCACAACTGGCACTCCAACAGTGAAACGCTGATCTAGAGAAAACAAACACTTAAATTCAACGTTATTATACTTCTTTGGACTGAGGATAATAACCAACATCTAGGCAGGGTGCTTTAGACAAGAATCAGACAACAAACCAGCGACAGGGAGAAGAAGATTGTAGAGGTACATTAATACTAGGTATATCCGTAATCAGAGTCCGGATGAGTGTCTTCGAACTGTTTTGGAATGGCTTCTGTTGCTCTGTGGTATTCTGGATAGGGTGATCCGCTGTTTGAAATCATCAAATGTGACAGGGGATTTTGCAGCCACAGCCCACGGCGATCCTGGGATCGTCTGATGCTGGCAAGCCATCGAGAAGGAAGTGGATTTGGACGACGTGCAGGAGAATGAATGACCAGGAACTGGAAGAAGGACACGAAAAGAGGTTTAGTGGAGAAAGAGAGCATAATAGAGTTGAAAGGAGTAGGAGCTTGAAAAGACGGATGAAAAGTAAGGTCGATGTAATTCTTTAGAGGGATTAGTGCTATCTTCCGCAGGGTTTTGGACATTTACACATGGTTTAGCACACACACACACACACACACACACACCTAAATACATACAGACCTATGAACATTCGCTCACACACGCAGGATTATCCTTATCCAGTAATAATCACGTCACATCTGATGCTCTGTTCATGACTTCCTGCACCATGCATACTGGGCGGCTGTGTGTGTGTGTGTTGTAAGATAAAGCAGCCTAATCCTAAAGGAATGGAACGTCTTCTCTCTTTCATCCATCCACCCCTCTCTCTTTTTTCACTACATTAAAGGACAATGTAATGCTCTTCAGGTCTGGTAAGAGGGAGGGGAGGGAATGTAGAAAAAAATGGGGAGATAAAGGGTAACAGAGATGAAGAGATTAAGAACGAAGGGAGAGGAGATTTAGCAAGGAAAAAAATGTCACTTCCAGGTTGTATCTTTTCTCATTTTTTTCCTGTCTTCATTTCTATTTTCATCTTTGTCCATATTTATCATGTTATACAAGGTTTACAGTGCAACAATGCAGACTGTAGAAACAGAACAAAAATGGTTTGCAAACTATTATACTTTATGCACAACATATTGCACACTATACAACTTTATTACTAGTTTATTAGGCACAGTTCAAATATGTGTGGACTGTTCACATGCAAACTGCATTTTGGGTCACTGAAAGTGAATCTCTGCAAAAGATTGCAAAAGTGTGCGCCATTATCTCCTTTGTGAGGCGTCACTAATAAGGTGACATTTCTTGCGATGGTTGACGTCGCCAATATAGTGTTGGCTCTGACCTTGCTAACAGGGCTTTTTACATATTAACACAAATGTACAGATTCTCTTTCACTATATTGCGGAAGAGAGGCGTCAGAATGCTCTGCACAGGTCACTGCTCCAGGTAGCCTTTTGGTAATGGGTTTTTATTGAGGCTTCTGATTGTCCAACATTCGTCTTCTTCTTCTCTGTGTAATTGAACCTTCCTTAAGTCCCGCAACCAGACTGGCCAATCATAACATAGCATTGGCTCAGACCAGGGTCCGACAACAACACAGCTGTGCTCCATTGACTCAAATGCAATTGTTTCGGATTTCCTTCATTTTTGGGCTGGTTTTGTGGATTTGGAGCTAAATGTGGAGCTAACAGCTGTGTTGTTGTCGGACCCTGGTCTGAGCCGGCGCTGTGATGCCACACAGCTGGTTCAATATCAGCAACGTTTCCCTTTATATTCATTGTCTTGTGTGTTGATCAGCAGTGATGTGGTGGTTCACTTTTACACTGTGATCTGTAGCCTATAGTTCGGCTTTAGCTTCTAACTATCTTTGTCTTTTTAACCTGTTGTTGCTGCTGAGTCAGTTTGACATCCTGGATATGTCGTTCAAACACAGACTGTAGACCCCTCTGTCTGCTTCTCTCTGGAATCACTCTTTCATTTTTCCAAAATTATGATAATATTTCTTCAGGGAGTGCAGTTAGTTACAGTGTGGGCTCCATGCTTACTGGTATGATCCTGGGCGTGGGAGCCCTTCTGTGTGGAGTTTGCATGTTCTCCCCATGTCATTGTGGGTTTTCTCCAAGTACCCCAGCTTCCTCCCACAGTCCAAAGACTTGCAGGTTAATTGGTGACTCTAAATTGCCTGTAGGTGTGAATGGTTGTCTGTCTCTACATGTCGGTCCTGTGTTAGTCTGGTGACCTGTCCGGGGTGTACCTTACCTCTCGCCCGAATGGAGGTTTAGTGCAGGCAGGGCACTGAAGTCACACCTGCAGCTGTTTCATTCATGATGTGCGATCACTTGCTCATTCACAGCAGCTGTGGCTGATATCATCCAATCATATGCATGCAGGTATGAAGAGCAGCCATTATAACTTGCCAGTTCTCAATATTACTCTGCTGATATCATGCCAGTGCCTCTCTCCTCCACCCAAACCCTCTCCTTATGTGCTATTTTTTGTATCATTGATTTGACAAAGATTTAATTTTCATGTGTTCTTAGCAGGGTTTGTTCTTCCAGCTTTCTTGTCGCTGGCTGGAAATTGTGAAGGCGCTCTCAAAGAACAGAGCTTTTTATGCCACATCTCACTGTGACAGTTCAATGTAATAGTACTGGTGAGAGCTGCAGAAAAGATTTTATAAAAAAAAAAAAAAGTGCCAAGATAATCTGATCTTGGTATTGTTTGATCATTTTTAAATAGTGTCTTAGCAGTGGTGTACCTCTCTTTTTCTTTGGCTGTAATTTGGTTACTCCATGTTGTAACTGATCTGGGACTTTGTGCTTCCCTCTCTCCCTATAGAAAGTTGCGATAACATGTGTATCCAGTTACTGCATAGATTTTACAACAGGAGAGAAACAGCCAAACACTAAATGAAAGGCAGAGTAAACCCAGAAACCTCCATAAAATACACACAAGAGCTCATATATCCACATGCACGCAAACACACATACATAGATAATCAGAGTGTGCACATGTGGACACACACACACAGCGAATCAAGCCTCCGCTGAACATATACAAAGGCCCTCACAAGACAGACGGCCGGGCTGCTGATGTGATGCTAGTGCAAAGGAAATGCCACAAACAGGAAATTCTGCAGGATTTCCCACAGATCCCCTCTCGCTTTATGTGGCGGTTAGCTAGTAGCTGAGGCTTGGCCGCAAACATGTAAATAGACAGAGAGAAGCTGTTTTGTTGGAGGAATACAGGATCTGGATCAGACTTGTGCTGATGATTACTTTTTAGTGCAGGAGACAAAATGCAAGAAATCTTTTGTTGGATCACAAGTGGATTCATCATGAACTAAAGAACTCCCAGAATATGAACAATTAATTAATTACAGCAACAATCACATTTTCTCATGAAATGTTTAAGCTATCCCATTAAGAGTAACTGAGAGGCAGCAAGGCTCTAAAAGTGGCTGTCATGTTTATAGCTTCAAGAGTTAAGCAGTGTCGGCATGCAATAAATAAAGTTTTATTGACAACAAAGTCTAGTTTGATCCCTCAGTATACAAACTGAATCCCCTAATATCTGAGAAAACTGCACCCGATGTTTTCACTTTACTTTGTCACCTGGTTCTCTTTTCCATTTAGAAATGATCTGCCTCTCTATCCACCTCTTTGAGTGGTGTAAACATTATCATTTTGGGTAAATGTGGCGAGGTTAGACATGCTTTACAGGAGGCTGCTGCTCAGATTTATCTTTCTTTGTCATTTGTAAATTACTCCCCCTTCTTTGTAGCTTCAAAGACTGTGTCACACATCAAAATGAAAATTTGCACTTCATTTAAATGAAAGAGCTAGTAAACCCAAGGAATTATCGTTATTATTAATATCATTATTATTATTATTATTATTATATTTTCTTTTATACAAATTTATTATTATTATATTGTATTATGATATTCAATACTTTTATTATTACCAGTGTTTATATTAGTTATTTTCCTCTTATTATCATTTGTTTGGTCCTTCCTCTCTCTTCTGTCTCTTGGTTCTCAGCTACAAATATACATGCAGTCATACACATACACACGAGTGCCCTACATAATCACCCTGAGTACAGAAACAACAACTGGTTTACTATAACAGTAAGTATACAATTGTCCATAATACTTTTTTGATTTTTTTTAAGATATATATATCTTTATATATGTATGTATGTATGTATGTAGTCTCGTTTTGTCTCCCGTGTATGTCACTACCTCGATTTTTTGTACTAACCCCCCTAACCCTAACCCTAACCCTTTGCACCTATTAAATAAATAAAAAGAAAAGGTGAAATTTGCCACCTTTTATGTAGATGTCCAAACAGTGTTGATGGTAAATGTAGTCAAATGAAGCAACAAAGTCCCAGAGTAATGCAATTTGCCGAGAAAGTGGAGCTTGCAGCTGCAAAATCTCTTTTTTCTTCCTGCATACAACGCCGTCATTTGATGTAACAGTGACGTAGTTGGAGACAACTACAGGCTAGTTCACCTTGCATTTCTAGTCTCTGCCTCTGGGATGCCAGGGGGCATGCTCTAGAAGTCGTTAAAAAAAAAAAAGAACTTCCTTGTTTGCTGTGGACAAGGTTACATTTTACATTGTTTTGGCTCACTGATATTCAGCCGTATTTGTTCCAGCTCAGGATTACGGCAGAAGAAATGCTGTTAGGCTGTGGTTGTGGGTGAAAATTCTCATTCATCCAGGTCATGGGAATCTTAAATGCTTTATCGTAGGCAACTACACTTGTTTGAGTTTCGTGAAGATATTTCACTTCTCGTCCAAAGGGCTTCTTAGACCAGAGGCTTCTTGAAGAGGCCTCTTGGATGAGAAGTGAAACATATAAAAAATAAAACTCAAGCAAGTCCAGTTGCCCACGATATATCATTTATGATTAAGCTGCAGTTGCATTAGCTGTGCAAGAGAATATGGCACATGCATAATACATCCTTGTCCATGTATGTACTCAATATAGCATGCACTGAGGAATGTATTGCGACTACATTTGCCATCAACATTGATTGAACACCTCAATAAAATGTGCCAAATTTTCCCTTTCAGTAAATAATTTAATAATTAATAAGTACCAGACATTCTTTAAAACCTCTTGTGACTAGACAAAAGCTAAACTTTGCTTCAAAGAACACCACTAACCATGCTACAGAGAAGCTGAACTGAAACTCTGAATTTAAGTTTGACAGGATGATTGAGGAAGGTACAAATATTTAAAAAGATATATATTTTGAGAGAGTTGGTACTAAACTGTTACAGATAAGAGGATCCATCGTTAGACCCCCACGAAACATTTTGGTGACGTTTTTTATATAATTTGATCATGAACAAGTGCATGCTGAAGCTAAAATGTTTGGTAATACCTCATAGTCTTGAAGCCATGAGAAAAGTTGCCCATCATCTGCACCAACTCAACAAATTACTAAATGTAAGAAAGATACAAAAACATGTTTCTTCTAATCTCTCCAATGAGACACTTTGAATGCTGCCATATTACAAATAGATGAATGTGTTGCTTATGGTAAGCTTGGACTTGTTCACTATGGGTGGCCAGTGGATTTCGGACCCCTAGCCTTAGCTGTGTGTTTGTGCCAACTCTAAGACGTGACCCAAAGAGATTAATTAAGCCTAATACATCTGAGTAATCTTCCACAGATTTTGCTCTTGGTTTTATGAGATCATCAAAGCTCTGCGTCCACTGAGTCACAGTCTCTTGCCCCTCTGATAAAGAGCACACTTCCCTCCAATCTATTCTCAAAGAATGACCTTTGAGAAAGCAGCGGAAAACTCCCCGTGGCGAGAACATGTTTAGATCTCACTAATGCCTCTGATAGGAGCGTCCACTCTGACAAACAAGCAGCAGATTCATGGCCACACCATTAAAAGCTCTGACTGCTTTGAGTGCAGACTTGGAAAGGGCTGTCTTAAAAAAAAAAAGTTCCTCCGGAAATTTCATGTTTAAAGTTTAATTCTCATGAAATACTGTGTTACTTTTGTGATGCAAAAAAAACAAGGGGTTTCACAAAATATTAGAAGCCATAAAGGAACAATGATAAATGAGGTTTTTTGATGACTAAACAGAGAGCAATGTGTCCTCATACAATGGTTCTTTGAGATCTCACGAGATGTGACGAGAAAAAAAGCAGTGGGCTGATCGTCCAGGGTTGGTTGCGTTTGATGAGACAACACCGCTACCCAGTTGGCCTGGCTTTTGGACCTACTACTGGGAAGGTCCATCTCCAGCGCAGCTTGGCGTGGCACTGACAATAGAGAGACATATCAGCGCATCATGGCTTTATTCGGCATGGCCAAGGGTGGCAATGGAAAAAGGGTTTTTGGTTTCACATTTAACATCAACAGCAGTCTCCTGGGTAAATGTCCTGTTTGTTTAAGCTGTCCACCACCCCAACCTTCCTCTCTGTGTGAATTTTGTCACTCTTTATACTACTGTACGTTACCTGACAAGGAGGAAGGTCATGCACAGGTCAAGTGTTCACAGCCTTGTGCCCCTTATTTACATACAAATTATAGTGCATTAACTTTTGAAGGTATAAGTATGAACAGTAATTTAGAGCAGCCTGAAGGAAAAGACTAGGAGATCATTTGGAAAAGGAAATAAAGTAACCTAAACATAAATATGTCATGAAACATAAATAAACACTGACAACTTCTCGTTGATTAAATAAACATAAAATACATATGAAACATTCATCAGCAAGCGAGCAGCTCCAGCTGTAGATTGAGTCTAAGCTGCTCTCTCCTGAAAGATACCAGGGGATCATCAATCCTACTGACACACACACTCACATACACACACTCACATACACACTTCCATCGTGGTCCCAGGATGGTAAATCATTGAAAATGTAAGGGCTTCTCTCCATCTCAATCCATGTTGCTATGACGACCGCCAAGGAGAGGATGTGTAAAACACTTGACTTTGGTCATGGTTACGTAACTGACATCAGTCATCCAACCTGCTCAGAGTCTGACCAGCTTTCATTTGCCACCATAAAGGATCAGCTGATAAAACCAGCACTTCTGTTCCGTCTCAACTTAAAGTAAAGATGTAACACAGATCTGATAATCTTTTGGCTTCTGGGATTGGAGGAAACCACTCTGTGCCTGTTTAGATGGCAAAAGACAGATCAGATCTGTGCTGCTTGAGTCCTGAAACAGGCATGAGGTCTGTTGCTGTGGCTGTGAGTGAAGGAAAGAGGAAAACAAAAAGCAATTAGAGCATAAAATATGCAAACTAAAGTGTGGACAAAGAAACTGTAATAATAAGTTTCATAGCAGAAAGCAGCCCAGTTCCCAAAAGCACCCAGAAGCTATTTAAATAAAGCACTTTACTGGAATGTGATCTTTGAGACCTGATGTGTCCCCAGTGTCTGCATTACTGCATCAATATATGCAGGAATACTGTGCATGTTAGTATGTGAAATCACACCTCATTTACGCATACAGCTCTTGTTCAGTATGAATAAGTCCAGTGTTTTCGCTGTTTGTCCATAGCTGCTGGTAGCAATAACACCGATCACTGATCCCCAGGTACCAATAGACCATTCCCTGGCATGGAAACACACACATCCACAGGAGCATATTATATAAGCTCAGCCACAAACACACAGGAAACTAATATGGAAGCACACACACACACACACACACACACACACACAGAAAAACACAACATTATAACCAAGAAAACACACATGTACACACAACCTTGACCAACTGACCCCGACACCAACACACTTTCCTCTTTTACACAGCCTCTTCAAGGTGGCAAATTCACACAATTATTCAACCTCGCCATTCTGTTTAAAACTTACACTTGCGAAATGGGGGACAGAGTTGTCTCGGCTTTAAGGCTGAATCGGAGGTAGTAACGGCGTCAAAATGACCTGACAGCCACCAGGACGGGATCATGGGCAGTAGAGATGTGATGTTTTGACAAAATGTTATGCATGTGACCCGTCCCTGTGAGACTTAAAAAGTAGCTGGAAGCAGTTTAGTTCTTTTCTGGGAGAGAGTTACTGCCTCAAGTGAGGAAGTTCAAGAATCTTGGGGTCGTGTTCATGAATGAGGGTAGAATGGAGTTTGAGATGGATTGGAGGTTTCATACGGCTTCTGTAGTGATGTGGGCGCTGCGCCAGACTGTCATGGTGAAGAGGGAGCTGAGCCGGAGGGTGAAGCTTTCGATTTCCTGGTCGATCTACGTCCCAACCCTCACCTATGGTCACGAGCTCTGGGTGGTGATCGAAAGAATTAGATCATGGATACAAGCGGCTGAAATGAGTTTCCTCTGTGGGGTGGCTGGGGTCAACTTAATAGATAGGGTTAGGAGCTTGGACATCCGGAGGGAGCTCAGAGTTTTATGTCACACTAGAGGCCGACGCTGTTATGATACAAGTCACGTCCCCTCAAATCTCTTCCGCAATGCCAGCATGCTATCTAAAATCACACACTGTAGCGGCATGATGCCTCTGTTGTTGGGTTCTTCGTAGAAATGCAAAGGAAGCATGAAAAAGGGACTTCAGAGCAGCTCTGTAATGCGATTTCTGTGTGAAATGGGCTACACACACACACACACACACACACACGTCATATGTACTAATCTTTCTGCATTTTCTGCCCACAAAATATGCACATACCAGCACAAACACATCTGTACTGCTTAACGCAGTCTGTTTGCTTTCTCCTGGTGTTGCCTGTCTCGGTCAGGTTTGGTTTAGTTGTCTCTTTTGTCTACAAACATCAAGAGCATGTGGTTCGGAGAAAAATGTTTTCTTTATTCTCTCTCCTCAGCCTGATCTCTTGAATTAAGTGCCATGAAAAATGATTAATCGTAGCTGAAGCCCACCAACTTTTTTCATCTAATTTACTGCCAACGCTGACAGCCGCTTGTGTTAGCTATTGATTAAATCTTATGAGCTGATTGGGCGCATTTTCTAACCTAAAGCTTCCTTTTGGATATTTATTTAACATAAAACAACAAGTAAAGAAAATTAGATTAAATTTCAATGTTTGCATCTCACAATGGAGAATACCGGACACACCCAGTGCCATGTGTTGGCGAATAAAGTCTCAGCACAGATTTGTGTGTATGTTGGACTCCACGTTGTTCTGGAGTGACGCCTGAGCTGCAGGGAGAGACAGAGCCAAGTATCCAGTTCACATTAACACCCGGGCTCGCTCCAACACACATACATGCACGGGTTCGTCCTCGAGCTGGTGCCAAATTCAAATTTAATTATTTCTCCTTTCGCTCTCCCTCTGTGTTGCTTTTTTAATTTGTGAAAGAGGTGAAAGGTTTCATGCAGTTTAAGCTGTGTGGAAATAATTAAGGAAAAAACATCTCATGAGGGACTACTGTCTGAAGCCAAAATCTGATCCAATGCACACTTCCTTGTCACACTAAATTCAGGGCCAGAGCAAACTGGCCAATTTATTTTTAATTATCAGTAACGCTCTCAACATAATATGGCTGAATTATGATACCACTGATTGAAAACTGAATCAGTGGACCCTTCAGTTTCTCTGGAGGCACACTTCAACAGTCATGACCTGGTGTGCCTGTCCACACACACGACCACATGTTCACACACACAGCCACATGGTCACACACACTACACTGCAGAGACAAAGAGAATCAATCAGGTGGACACAGCAGATTGATTGAGAGAAGGTCAAGACGTCTGACTAGATGAAGAGTCAGACAGACAGGCAGGAAAAGTTCACTTCCACAGTCAGCCTGTGCTTCGGCATCACCTTTCACTCCTAACACCTGAACTTTGACCTGAAGCAGCTGCCACTGACAAGGAGATGGTCCATCACACCTTAGGAAGTGTCAAGGTCCCAGATAGTTTATATGTCATGAGCACAGTAGACTGCAGGTAAAAGCCTTGGAAGAAATCGAGTCAATTTTGAATATGTATCTTTTTATTATTATTATAAGTAATAGTAGCAGTGGTATTGAAAAAACTAAAGACGATGTGAGTCTATACCATCTTCTTTTTATCTGGCACACCTCCAAAAACAGTATTTGTAATCATAAACTTTGTTTGGTGCTTCTGAAAAGCCAACCCTTCCACACAAAAACTAGAAAATATCATACCACTGAAATGTAATAAAACCAATAAAACAGATGGCACAGCAATATTAAACAAAGAGTGAATGCCGTAAAAATTGATGTTCCATTAAAAATGATGAAATAGATCACATAAAATATGTTTCCAAAGGTATTTCAGAAGTGATTGTGTCGCCCTGCAGGTACACACAGTGTTTTCTGAAGCAAAAGGTCCATTATGGCAAAAGCTAACAGGAGTAAAGGCACTAAACCAAACTACCTGTATGCCTCCAAAATGCCTCTGAACGAATACTTCACACACAAAACTACCATTTGTAAATCAATCAGTCACGCTGTGTAACTTAAATGTGTGTGGTAAACTTTGTTTTTCTCACATGCAAAACAGGAAACACATTTATTTATTGATCTATAGTGGCCCAGGTTTAACAACAGCAAAAGTGCATCTACACGTCTGTTTACAAACTGATAGCAACATCCCGTGAGGTCACATGATCCTCACTACTCACACGCTACTGTTGTGCAAAATCTAACTCCTAAATCGTACATTTAGCAATGGTTGTTGCAGGTTTTCTCTGTTCTAGGACTGGATGGTGGAGGAAGCCATCTAAAAGAGAAGACGATATACAATAAACCAGGTTAAGGTAACAGTCACTGCAACGGACTAGGCTGTAAAACCCTGTTTCCACCAAACACTTTTGGTGTGGTACCTTTGGAATACCTTTGGAAAACCTTCAGACGTGGTACCTAGACCCTAGGTCCATTCAGCGTGTCCACTGCAAACACTATTCTTAAATGTGGGCGGAATTGTTGTAACTCACAACTCTGTCGACCTCTCACTGGTGACACAGATGGAAGTCTGCACCTGGTTTATCGTCCACAAAACTGGGTTGCACACCAACATTTTCAGAACAATATAGAACAGGCTGCAATGAGAATCTCTCTTGATGGGATATTATAAAATAGTGGGTTTGTGCATTGAGTCCTTCTCATGCAAGTGGCGGTTATATAATATATGCAGTTCAGACATATTATGTTCCTAAACAACTACAGATCCACTCATTAGTGAAAGTATGTCTTCCAAGAGAGACAAGAAAAACTAATGGAATGGTCAAAGACAGTTCTATTGGTACCATCCACAACTTTTCACAGTGGAAACTGAAAAAATGTGTACCAAACTATAATGAACTGAACCACACTGCTTGGTGGAAACTGAGCTTAAGGCAATCTCATCCCCACTGGTCATATTTTGCCACTTGAGCAAAAGCCCCAGGCGTTACTGAAAGGATGCCAGGGGCAGCCTTTTGTATTGGAAAAAGGCAATGAAGCAATGAAACTACTTGGTGAAAGTTAAAAAAAAAAAGTTGCAGATATTGCTTAAAAACAGTTGCTTTGAGCAGCACAAAGATGAGCAGAAAGGCAGCAGTGTGTCATTGTTTGTTGGTCTCAAACCCTGCTCTCCTAGGTCAAAGTCCAGTGTCCACCAGTCCACCCACCCTGAATGGACTTTCACAGTCTTTAAACTACGTCTGTTGCTCTGAGTGTTAAATAATGATGCAGATGGGTTTACATTGGAGTTGGTGGTAATCCCAGTACATCTAACACAGATGCTTAACACCAAGGACAGGCACAAATTTGCCCAAGCGGCAATGCTGTGATTGAGACAAGACTGTAATCACAGTGAATCCATAAATCATACGTCAAGAGACAAAAATTAAAACTGATTCTGTGGTGCTGCAGAGGCAGGTGTTTTTTTAAATAAGAGATTTTGGGTTATTTTTAATGTAAATAGATAAATCTTATCTGATTGTGATTACTTTAACTGGTGTCAACAATATTTAGAGGCACAACTTTACATCGCTTGATGTTTGATATTATAAGCTATTGATCAGTGTTATAATTTATTCCTTTGAGTGCAGTTTATGGAGGAGAAGAAGCTTGTCTGCAGAGGTGCATGCTATGATACAGAGCGTTATCATTTTGATCTATTTTAATGTGTGTGTGTGTGTGTGTGTGTGTGTGTGTGTGTGTGTGTGTGTGTGTCTGTGTGTGCGTGTGTGTGTGTGTGTGTGTGTGTGTGTCCAAAAGCAATTTTTATCTCTTCAAGCTAAAATATTGCAGTTACATTTCTCCTGACAGAGCAGATTGCAACTTGGGTTTAAATCCTGCAGCGGTGAGGATGAAACTCAGATGAAAGATGGTTATTCTAAGCAGGCCATTGATTCCAGTAAGAGACAAACCTTCCCCTGCAGAGAGTGTTGTTTGTCTAAGTGTTTCTCCAGCCAGCGGATATCAAACCACCCCTGAGTCTGAATGCAGAGTTACATACAACATGGATAACTGTCTCTGTCTGAAAAGTAGAATACCAGAGTAATATGACGTTTTTTGGCCAAAGGAGGAGCTACATTCCCAAACTCATGGCTATTCCATGCGCCATACTGTACACGCTGACCCCCTGAAAAAAGAGATTATGTAAAACTGTTTGGTTTTTTTATCAGTTTAGATAGAAAGCATCACTGGTACCATAAAAGTGAGACATGCTGCTAGACAAACGTTCATACAAACACACACACACATACACTGCTGCACAAAGCCACATGCATGCAGGGACGGACAAGCTGCACACACAGAGGCACAGTTAGGGATTTATTGGGAACAGAGGTAGTGGTTGAGGGGCATTTTAAGAGTCACTAATGTCAGAGCTAAAACTAAAACACAGCCTTCGGTAAAACACGCCCCTGAACCGCCTATGACACACACACACATCCACATATAACACGCTTCCAAACACACTTTCTTGCAAACACACACCTGTTTGACGCCCATGGCCTTGTCTCTGCTGGCCTTGACACATCTGCACTGTATCTGTCTGCACAGGAAGAAGTTTAAGTGGGAATCTATCGGGTTTGGCAGCATGGGTTGGTGTGTGTGTGTGTGAGAGACAGAGAGAGAGCAGAAGAAAAACACACAAAGAGTGAAAAGAGAGATGAGAGAAGATAGGAGAGCAGAGAAGTTGTTTGATGTGAATTTGAGTTTGTAAATTTGTAAAACAATTGGCCATGGGGAAATGACCTCTGCTGTGCGATGGTGAAACAATCTGCATCTTCTGAGAGGAGCAGACAAGTGGGTCTGTTGTTGGGCAGACAGCAGATATTGAACTCCAGCAGACTGTTTATACAACAGAGATCTGAGTTCTCTACAAGTTGTACAAAAGGATCCATTCGCTCCAATCAATACAGATAGAAAGGCAGGGAGACAGAGGAACAGACCAACATTCCTTCGTAGCAAACCTGGACTGGGACAGAGGCATGTTCGAAGCTGAAAATACTGCTTCTGTGAAACCGTCTGGTTAAAGAGAGAGGAGGGGTAAAGCGAAGGGGAGAGAGAGCGAGCAGGCAATAAAGCAGACAACCCAGACAGAAAGAATGGAGAAGAAGGAACAAAACAGTCGCAGGGAGCGAGCAGAGGCAGCAAGATGAAAGATTGCAGTTCTCCTTCGTGTGCTGTGGCAGAGGTAACAGGAGGAGGTGAAGGAGGGGGCGGAGGGAGACTGAGGTTACCGAAACATCAAAGAAGAATATGAGTTTGACTTCTGCAGGAGAGGACAACAGGCTTTGACCCCTGACACCTGTAAAGATACAGTTACACTGACAAATCTTTAATACACACACACTTGCACCTCGAATGGAACAAACAGCCATTATCTGCCATTTTTACTCTTTGGTCTCTTCTCTTTCTGTTCTGCATGGCTTACTTTGTATCTTTATCTCCCCTCTGTCAAGCCCAAACACACATATCCACTCAACCAAAACAGTAAATAAAATAAAAGCTGGTCGACTTTGTCTTTTCACCGTACACACACACACACACACACACACACACACACACACACACACACACACACACACACACACACACACACAGATAAGCATGGGTGTGCTATGAATAAGATTTGAATATTGCAGAGGTTTAGGATGACTCCACTACACAATAACACACTTGTCTCATCAGCCGAAATCACAGAGCGGAGCTCCACTAGAGACAAGTGTCACCTCCTCTCTAATTGAGAAACTACAGATCCACCCTGTTGGTTCAGATTATTAGTATTCCGGTGCAGAGATTGTGCACTGGTAGGAAGTCATATCAGCATAACCATCAAAACTGAAGAGCAGAATACAAAATTGCTCCTAACAGGATCAACAAAGCTGTATTCACCAACAGTGGCTGAGGCTGTTGGGAAAACATTTTTCTCATTTCCTGCAGCCACCAGGAAAGAAGATATTAAATTCTGAGAGGTGAACGGCATACTGACATGGTATTTTACAATTTCTGGATAACCCAGTTCACCAGATTTAAACCTTTGCTGCCTTTTGAAGCTGCCAAAAATCACTGTCTGTATCTTATAAGTCTAAACAAATGATCCTTTTTCATTTTCTAACTTGACCTCCAATGAAACGGTCAAGGTAAAAGTAAGGAGAGAAGCAAAGGAAGAATCAAACAAAAAGATATGAAAGGAAGCAATGATACACCTTTAACCCCTTAATTTAACCCCCTTACAAGAAAAGTTATTATTCTGAATGTCTTGTGCATCATTCCACACACATTTCCATCCCCAAAATTCAATATTAGAAAATGTTGTGATCTCCAGTAGGATTTCAAACAAAGCTCTCAGGGCTGAAAAATGATTTGGCAGCACAGCTTGTGTTTGAACTAACTGTCGCACCGGTTGAAGAAGGATTGAAGAGGTAGATTAGCAGTAAGGGAATTTTATCAGCTCTTATAATGACTGCAACATAATCAGATCAATTAATTCAGTTACAATCTCGGAACCCATCCGCTATCAGTCTGACGACGATAAGCCTCAGGGGGCGAGGGCCAATATTTCAGGCTGTTCCAGTGTAGCATGAGGATATCCGGGCCAAGACTTCCACCTCTGTACGCCAGTCATTTCAGCTAATCTCTGTGAACAGATATCTGCCGTATGAAAGCAGATACATTTTTAAAAACCTAATTTGAGAAAAAACTTGTGATGTTGATGGCCGATGGAAGCTGAGATTGCATTTCTTATGCATCTCCAGTTAGTCAGTTAGTTATTTCATTGACACAAACAAATAAAATATTTAGGTCCAAACAATATACAAAAATATATAAGTTCAACCCATTAGTAAAAACATTAAAAGGTAATACACCTAACAACACAGAATCCCTCATTCAGTAGAGGCCTGCTGGTGCTCAAGTACCACAAGTCATGCATGTAACATGACTAAGATTCTTTTATTAGTATCCACAGGGAGTGAGCTCAGTTCAGAAGAGTCATGTCCATATTTCTCACAGATATCCTGTGTAAGTTGGCACACAAGGATGTGTTCTTCATTTTGTATGCCAGTCTTACAGCAGCACACACATGTTGTTCTGGTGGTGTACGGCTCCACCTCCCCATTTCTACTCGCAATCTGTGAGAGGACAACCAAAACCATGTAAAAGTTATTCTCAGATGGTCTTCAATGTACGGTGAACTGCTAGTATAAAGTGGATGAACAGATATGTCTGGATTGATGGCTTGGTAGGTCTTGTATCTTGTTCCCTCTTTAGATCTTAATTTTTTTACCATCTCTCTATGGTCACTCTGAATATGATCTTATATCTCTATTATCTCAGACAAGTATGAGTTCATGACTTACTTGTCTTTTCTCATCATTTCTAGAACATACCACAGGGGGTCATGTAGCATGCCCCGACGCTGCTTCATCTTGGTCAAAAACCTTACTTGCTTTTCTCTCACTAAAGCTTGCACTGAAGACAGTCCTGCCTCCAGCAGACAGATTAGGTTAGGTGTAGTTCAGTCAGGAACACTTTGATCAAAGAAAATTTCCATTTGCAGTATTATATTTGGCGGTATGGCTCTGTTCTGGGGCCTCTGCCTTTCCTAGGCCTACGCAGAAAGCCTCTTCTTTGTGCCTATGTGGAAAGCATGAGGAAGAGAGAAAACACCTGTCTGCCCTTCCATGGGCAAATAAGGAAAGCCTTTGGCAGAGAGAGCAAACCTCTCTGCCCTTCCATGCGCCTACATGTAAAGTCTTAGGCAGGGAGAGCAGCAGCAAAGACCCCCCAGGAACAGAACAGAGCAGCATCAATGACAAACAGAAATGACATTGATAACTCAGACACAGCATGAAAAGGAGGAGCTGGGGTGGAGGTGGGTTGCAAAGCGTCTTGCAGAGGAAGCGGCAACAGTAGGCAGGCCAGAGCAGTTCACATAGGGCGCCCTGAATGAGATGTGCCAATAGCTGCATAGAAAGGTATCTTGTGATCAGCTGACTCCCGTTCATTAATCAGCTGCTCCATCAGTTCATTGCTGTTTAAGATCAACTGATATAGTTGGGATGTGAGCAGAGCTTGACATCGTGTCCTGCCTCAACTACTGCTATGCTCAGTTAGACCTCACCCCGAGTAGGGATTTCACCCCAGTCATGTAAAGAGACTCAACAGATTTTAAGGGCACCAAGCCTCATACCCACACAAAATAGCTGAAGAGAAAGCAGCCTCAAAAATATTTAGTTTGACACAAAATGGGGCATCAAAGTTGGTGGATAACAAGACTATTAACTTGTTTAAGTGCTTCATCTTCTCTTTTACTTGTAGGGCAAGTGAGGTTCAAGCATTTCCATCAGTAGTGAAGATGGCTCCCAGATATGTGCAACTGTCACAATGCCTCACTATAAAAGAATCAGGTTGAATAGGTTGCCTGTCTTCCTATCCCAAAATAGTCATAGCCATAGCCACACGGACTGTTAAACATGATATACTACTTGGGCTACAAACAGAAACTAGAACACTTCCAATACCAAAATCTTGTCTAATCGCCTACAGATTCAGCATACATGTGCAGATAGCTGTTTATAGAGATTAATACAGTTAATAACCTTCCTAACAGAAAAGGTGCCTAATCATTTTAAGTTTGTAACCTTTTTTTCAATGCTCTTGAAAAGTGCTATGTAAATAATAGTGTTAACTTAATGCAGGGACAGAGACTGAACCCACTTTTGCTTTGGTGTCTGGGGCGTTTTGTAGACAGACCTGAGATCAGACAGCTGAAGGTGTGAACACTGTCAGGTATACTTAAGGCCTCTGGGACAAGCAGCTGAGAGCTATTTGGTCAGTTTCCCCGAGAAAACGTTGCACCATCACAAGGTCAAATGGGAATCCTGTTCAGTTATAATCAGCTTATCTAAGAACGCATGCAGAGTGCAGAGAATATTGAGAGAATCTGCACACACACACACACACACACACACACACACACACACACACACACACAGACATCCAGGTAGTTATCTATCCCTCCCAGCTGTGAGCCTACTAACCTGGGTTACATCACAGCTCACAGAGACACCTGGGTGTACTTTACATAACACACATGCACGCACGCACACACACACATACACACGCACACGCACACACACACACACGCACACACACACACACAAGCATGCACAGGCACATAAAACCCTTAAGAATTGCGTGCACGCAGCTACATGCACACACCATACACAACACTGTGGATGGCTGTGCGAAGGTCTGGAGCAGGCTAGATAAAATTAGGAATACACAAGTCTCTATAGACTGTGGCTGTGCATCTGTCGAGTGAATCAGCACTCAGACAGTACAGTACCTGGCTAGCTGGCTAAGTGATTCTGTTTGTCTCATCTGTCTCTACATGACCAGACTGGGTAAGCAGAGCCATTTGTCTAAAAGAGTCCTGTCAGTGAAACCACTGAGGCCACAGCAGCTACACATGCTGGATGGATAATGAGCCAATGTTGTTAGGTGACAAAAACAGCTCCGGTGAGTAAGAAGTGAGTAACAGTACTGCCAGAGTAAGAAACAGTTAGCATTGTTGCTTGGAAGCATTACAAAACAGATAGTGAAAAATATTTTTTTCAGAACGTCTTTGGGGGCAGTACAACTTTTAAAGCAAGGCATGTTATAGCAAATGTAAAATTAATGTGATACAAATGAAATTAAAGAAATCTTCTAAGGGTGAGATAGATGTCCTATTTAGAAGTATATGCGATTCAGTCATATGAAGGCATATTTGATAATGCGGAGCAGTGCAGCTTTGATCAAGACAACATAATTTGAACAGATTAAAGAAATAATCCAGGGGGTGTTGGTGGTTTAGTGGTAGAGCAGGCGCCCCATATACAAGGCTGTTGCCGCAGCGGCCCAGGTTCGAGTCCAGCCTGTGGCCCTTTGCTGCATGTCATCCCCTCTCTCTCTCCCCCTTTCACACTTAACTGTCCTGTCCATTAAAGGCAAAACAAATCTTTAAAAGAAAAGAAATTATCCAGGATCAATTCAGTTGGGGCCAGAGGTAGGAACAAGTCATTGTTTTGCAAGTCACAAGTAAGTCTCAGATCTTTGCAGTCAAGTTCCCAGTCAAGACAGTCAAGTCCTAAGTCCTAAACTTTGAGTTGCAAGTCCTAACAAAAATCATGAATGTTTTTTTTTTATTTGCATGTATTTGTTGAAATAAGTTTATTAAAGTTCTTTAGATATTACGCTAACCTTAAGCTAACGCTAAACATAAGCTTGTTAACTATGTTAATATTAGCTACGACGTGCTGTCCTTTGTGTCACTTCCACTATCAAATTGAGTTAGAAGTTGTTGCATCTCTATCTGTAATTTTAGACCTGCAAGTTTTGCACACTGTCATTCTTTTATTGTTGACCACCGTGTACTTTTTGTCCGTGAATGGAATAATCTTTGGTGTTATTTTTTCCAACTGGTGCCCAACAGCGTTATGTTAGTTCTTCATGATTTTCTCCTGCAACTTGATTGGATGCTGTTGGATTTGTTGGATCTGGAGAATTAAGTGTCAACTCGCTGGGAATATCATTGACATTAGATGATACAGGAATGAAGGTAAATTAATTAATTGACAAGTATTTTCAAGTCAAAAGGCTCAAGTCCATGTAAAGTCATGATTCATTGGTGTTAAAGGCCAGGTTGAATTGAAAGTCTTAAGTCTTTGATTTTGTCTCATCCAGTCTCAGGGCATCAAATATGTGACTCGAGTCTGATTTGAGTCCAAGTCAAGTGACTTGAGTCCCCGTCTCTGCTTAAGGCTGTCATAAATCTCCTATTTGAATGAGACAAGGACTGATGCTGCATTGTACAGTCCGACAGGAGCTGGCACCATTTGAAAAGGATTTATTTGTACAGTACGCAGCAGGGTATGAGCACAAGAATACGGTGCTCTGTAGCTTCATTTTGGAAGAAAGAACAGAAAAACAAGAATTATAAGCCTGTAGACATTGATTTGATGCTTTGAGCTCAAATTTACTAAACAATTACATACGGACTGCTTTCTGGGAAACAACAGGCTGTAAAGTTAATTCAACAGAAAACCTCCAGGTTTTATTGTGTGCTCAGAATGTGTTTAATGCAGGAAGTTATCTGCTAACCAGCTGACAACAATTTACAAGATGCCACCTTTATTCAGTGTGGCTCCTGCACCACAGAGGAACAGATGAGTACCAAGGTGAAATGTAATACAGTTTTCTGGAAGAACATGTCATAACAGCCTGCATGGTGTACAGTTAAGTCAAGTGAGGCTTATTCGTGTATCCTTTTATGAAATAAGCTATTTTACAAAGAATGAGTCTAGACTGAACTACTTAAAAAGCAAAGCAAACAAGACATAACAGACTTTCATAGCCAAGCCTAACCCAAACAACAGTGTGGCTGAGGACGAGGAGGAACACTCCTGATAAGGCTCTTAAGGGAAAAATGCAGGAACTTTGAATTGAGGTATTCACACATCGCACGGCTGAGGCAGCGAAACGCGGCAGGGTAAAATAAAATGAGCAATAACACGGACAAAAACAATGAGGTGGTTTTTTTTCTGCATTAATTTACTACACCCAGCAATTCAGCTCATTTTAATACAGCACACATACTGAAAAATTAATAAATGAGACCCAGTGGGAATACAGAAATGTGCTGCATTCTTAAACAAACACAAGCAGCCAGACAAACTTAGAGCACAGTGGGCTTCAGTGTGACATGGGAGGTCACACTGCAATACCAATTAGGCTTGGTTCTAGGCTATTTTGGGGCGACACCATGGCTTCAAGCAGCAGCATGAGAACTTGTAAGGAATTAAAGTAGATGAAAATAAAGAGAAATCCAGCAAAGGAAAAAAAAATTGGCTTTAGGGTCTGAGATGATCGGATCTTATCTTTACAGAATCACAGACAGTGCACGCCCTCATAATGAGCCCACTCTGTGTGTGTGTGTGTGTGTGTGTGTGTGTGTGTGTGTGTGTGTGTGTGTTTGTGTTTGTGATTAGAACGGACATTTCATCTGAATACACGTCAACACTAGGTGGACATTTGGTATTAGCAGGACAGGGTCAGTGTCCTGCTAATACTGAAAATGCATACGCACTTCTACTGGTGTAGGGATCTCAAATACAAAAAACAAAACAAAAAAAATCTCCAAAAGTCGCTCTTGTTCACATATACCTATGCTTGTGTAAAATCTTTGTATAAACACAGCGCCCCCACTGCTAGTTCTGTGGTATTACACCCACTCATTAATAGTTCACGTGTGTATATTTCAGAGTTTCTGATTGGCTGACTAACAGAAGGTCCCAGTAATTCAAGTTTTTATCAAAAATGCTGTGTTACTCTGATGTCGACACAGAATGCTCAGTTATCCAAGAAACCTTAGCTTCCACAACTTTAGCACAACTTTTAACACAATTTAGATTCATGTACTTTTAACTTTGTGTTCCTGGATTTCTGATAAGATGGCAAACAAGGCACATGGAAAGTTTTAAGATAGGTTCATAAGGTCACACATTTTGACCCAATTCTTGCCCTTAACTCAAAACTGTGCTCAAGACAATTCAACGATATCACAGCAGCAAAAAAAAACAAAGAAAAACAAAGGAGTCCACAAAAGACAATGTCAGTTACCAACGATAAAAAATTTCCCAGCGCTCAAGTCAGGTAATGCAAACATGGGAAACAGGTTAGCTTTCCACAACTATGCTACAAGCAATGCTTTCCTCTCTATGGATACATCAAAGCCTCCCACAGCAAGTACTAGTGGCTCGAGCACAAGACGCCCACTGAATACAACTCCAACTAAACTCCCACCGGCTAAGAAGTTGGCAACAGAAACAGAGCCCTCCCTGGCTGATGTTTAAGCTGCAATAAAGAGCCTGGCCAACAAGGTGTAAGACTGAAAGCTCTGAAATATTTGCTACCTTTGCACAGCGGGTGGAGCTGAATTCAGGTGGAATCACCGAATGCAAGTCTATAGTGGAAATACTGGAAAAAGAACACTCAGACCAGATGAATAAAACACCGCACTAAAAGAAAAAAATACTTAAAGTGGAAAGGTACAAACACCGCTGTAACCTGAGACTCCCAGGTCTCAAGGATCAAGAAGGAGAAAACCTGAGAGAGAAAATTGAGCTTCTCCTCAAAATTTTTCCTCAGTGAAATGAAAAATTGAAGATGTTGTCGACTCAGTTCATCATATTGGAAGGAGAGAAAGAGGACTAAGTTGCTAGGTCATCATGCAGTTTATAAGGAGGCAGCACTAGGATGCAGTGTGGTTAACAACCAAAGACTCTCCCGTGTGTAGGGAACAACTTCTTCCTCTCATGCAGGACTTCACCAAGGCGGACCAGAAGGCAAGAGATCTACTTTGGCCAAAAATCAAGCAAGCTAGACTACTGGGTAAGGTGGCATTCTACAAGGGTCACATCGCAGTAACTGATGGATGTATAGTAACGGCTTAACATTAGAGTTAGACATCTTTAAAGTCTGATGGATACTCGCCACAATACTCAACAAATGTTATGGCATTATGGCATTCACTATTGCTCTTAGACAGACTTAAGTTGTTTCTGAGTATGTTTAGCTTCGCACCTTTTTCTCCTCACTATGTTAAGTCACTTAAAAAAGTCATTATTTATGAGGGCATTACTGTGAGAAAAGTGTATGTTAAGTGGTTTCGACTTTCATGTTTACTTCAAGGACAAATTCCAAGATGTTTTATGGGGGCTTGCCTTAAGCTTTCATCCTTATAACTAAAAGCTTCTGAGAAAGAAAGCTCTTTGTTATTGTAAGGCCTCCCTCTCTTACTGTGCACCTAGTTTAATTTAATTTTATCTATTTACTTTTTAATATATATTCTATCCCTTAAATGTCCATAAAAAGCAATCTGAAACTCCTCAGAGATATTTGAAAAGAAAAGCTATGTTTCTTTATTGCAAGAGTAAAAATCCAAGAAACCCACTCAAATGAATCAGATGAAAGATTCTGGTCAAATCAGTGGGGAGATAAAATCCTCTTTTCACATAGTAAATCATAGTAAATCTGCAGGAGTTGCAATTCTGTTTAAGAACTGTGCAGGATAGTAGTAACATCTAAATCTAGCGATGTTGGTCAGTGGATTTTCTGCGTTACATATTGATGTCTCCACACTTATTCTGGGAAATATTTATGGTTACTGCAACACAGTGAAAAATAGAAACCTACTTACAGATGTCAAAGAAACAGTTTTGTATAAGTGACTTATTCTTATGTTTGCATATACACGAACAGCTGAGGAACGGGGTTAAAAGACATAAAAATACAGGTACATTTGCATGAAAACAAGTAGATTGCAAAACATAAAGTGGGCAATAACTTTATAGAACACACAATACTAAACCATTATGTACTCTATAAAGGGGCTCTTATATAGTGGGATATATTGTCTTTGAAAATTCGCCTCACAGATCAGGTACGTCTTTGCAGTGCATAGTGCTGTTGTATTGTGTGCTGTGTAGAACAATTGTTCCCTCATATCTAAGGTGTGTTCTTTTAATACACAGTCCCTTCACTTTAGTGTATGTGTGTAGCCATGTTCCATTTAATCATGTTTGACCATGTTTGTTGTTTAGCTACTGTCCTCACAGATCAGGTTAGTCCTTTAAATTTCCATTTGTGGAATCCGCAGGGTTTGTGCACCTAATTGTCTACTGCCTTCATGACTAAATGTGGAGTCAGGTTGTAGCATTTTGAGTTGAGTGTATTCAGTATTTGAAGTGAGATTTGTATTGTATGGACCAAAATAGACTTTTTATGTTAATTATATCATTGTAAAGCAAGTGGAAAGGGATGCTCCCCTAATGCAGCAAAAAATGGTTTGGGGAGCACTGTCCTTCTAGTACACAAAAAATGTGTGTGTGTGTGTGTGTGTGTGTGTGTGTTAAGAGAGTTTTTGCAGTGAGGAAAGTAAATGCTGAAAAGCCAAACTTCCTTCCTGTCTGAGCGATATCTCAGGCCAACAATAACACACACACACACACACATACATGGTCTCTGTCTCTCTACTTGAGGGCAGTGCACACAGATCAGGCAGGGATGGTCCGTGTGAGTGGTACACAAACACACATGCACACACACAAACATTATCATGTCTAGCAGCAGGACAGTCTGGGAACAGCACACACACACTCCTCCATCCCTCCTTAAGTAAAGAAAAAATAGGGAGGGGCAGGAGAGGTATTTTGTATCTCAGCAGAGAGTCTGTTGACATGAAACACTGACATTTATCATTCACCATCATGCATCTGTGCAGTAGCCTACAGTATATGCTGGAATGTCTTTGATTCTCCTGACCGCAATAATTCTTTATGTTTTAAAAGTCTATTATTTCTAATAGTAGTCATTCCTGTTGTTCTATCGCTACTGTTTAACCGTCAGATGTTACTGTTTCACAGACACATTGTGCTATTCTACAAAAAATACGCAAAGAACAGGAAGTAACGGCTCACTAAAATGCAAAACTGGCCCAAAATATGTGGTATGATTCTCCTGTACGCCTGGAGAAGCTGGCAAGAAACAGTTTAGATGAAAGGAAATATTTTTCCTCTCTGTGATCCCAGAATTATTATGCACTAAAATAAACAAAAACAGCACACTAGGGTGAAGCTTTGCCCTAAACCTTGTCCACAAGGCACCCTTTCCTGCACTTAATTTATCAGGAACAATGCTGACCTCAGCTGGACCAAATGTGTTACTGCCGTTGTTTACGCTCCTCTATGAAAAGCAGCGGGCATCAGAGCAGTCTGAATTATGTAGCAATTCTCCCGCAGAGAAGAGTCTGACGGAGCATACAATCAGAGTGACAGACAGACAGGAAGATAAAAGTGGGGTTAGACAGGCAAGAGAGAGAGAGAGAGACAGACAGACAGACAGACAGAGATATAGCAGGCGAATAAACAGGTAGGTAGACTGATTCATAATGGCAATGGAGAGGTGAGACAGAGACATGGTCAACAGACACAAAGCAAGTGAGACAGACAAGCAATAAACAGACGAAAGCATCCCACGCTTAATTAATTAGAAAGTGAAAACACTGCGGGGCTCTGCTTGAAAGACAGTTGGGCGTGTAACATCCCCACAACAACACACCCACACTCAAAAACCCAGACACGTGCACAAAGAAGGCATGCGCGCACACAAAGGCAAAGGAACCTTGTATCATCTCTTTTCACAGCTTTTAAGATGAGGAGAAGGCAAAGAAGAGCAAAGGAGGGAAGTAAATGAGTTGGGCGAAAAGAGGAGAGGAGAGGAGAGGAGAGGAGAGGAGAGGAGAGGAGAGGAGAGGAGAGGAGAGGAGAGGAGAGGAGAGGAGAGGCACAAAGCAGAGATGGAGTGAAAATCAGATGAGCAGAGATGAGACCAGATGAGGTAGAGATGGATGTTGGGAGAAAAGGAGAGAAATGGGGTGTGAGATGGAAAAAAAAAACGTGAAAGGACGCAGAGAGAGAGAGAGAGAGAGAAAGTGTGGAGGAGGAGGGGGAGTAGGAGGACGAGGAGGCGGAGGAGGAGGGCATATTAGATGGAAGAAGGAGAGCCAAAAAAATAAGAGTCGTGAAGTGCAGTGGAGAGGAGTGGAACGAGAGAGGCGCAGGCAGATGAGAAAGGAGGAGAAGAGAGAGTGGAGACTCTGCGCTGTGACCTCACATGCTCGGCCGCAATGACGCTTTGAAGATCATCTCAAGGTTGTTAGATAAGAGGGAACCCATCCAGACGAGGGGGGGTTATAGTAAGAACACCACGGGAGTGAGAGGAAGAAAGAAATATAAAGACAAAAAAACAGTGGAGAGGCGGATGAGGGAGTCGAAAGGCACCGTGAAGAGATAAGAGGAGAGTGTAATAGTGAGAGTGATGAAGGCTGTGCAGAAAATGATTCAATGACTCAAGTTACTATGAGGCATGCAGTGTGTGTGTGTGTGTGTGTGTGTGTGTGCGTGTGTGTGAATACATGCATTGTGAGGCAGGCAGGCATGAACATGTGCACAGTGTGTATCAGTATCGGCAGACATGCAAAGCTGTGTGAGTGTACGCAGACGGTGTGTGTGCATCTTGGCAGGAGTGATTAAGTACAATGAGTTTGCCAGCCAGTAAACAACCAGGCAGGCTGTGTTCCATTCCTTAATGAGTTCCCCTTATCTGTTACCCTCCTCTCCTCTCCTCCTTCCATGCATCCTTTTTAGTTTCTTCTCCTTTACATTATCTCATTCACCCCCCCCCCCCCCCCCCCCTTCTCCATGTCCCATTATCATTCATCAGGCATCCTCCACTTCTACTCCTCTTTCAATATTTCCTCGCTCAGATACTTCTTCTCTTCAGCTTTATCTTCCTCCCACCCTCCCTACTTGTTCCCTCGATTCCCCCCGAAACAAGAAAAAAGCAGGAGGAGTTGACATTGTCACGGTCTTTCTGACTGTGGGATGCAACACAAGCAGAGATAATTTGCTCAAATCAGAAGCCAGAAGTGTCTTGTATGTGTGACCAAAGTCGCACAGCATTTGATTCTTGCTCTGTACTGGAATCGTAATACTGTACGTGCAGCCTGGTAATTTTGTTTTTCAGCAGCACTAGCAGCCTGGCTCCAGGGCTGCCTCCATGGCTGTAGACTTTTAGTCTTGTTTAAACAATGCCTATGTTCAATCTTTGCTAAGCCAAGTGGGTAAAACACCCCATTCATTCATTCGTGACTCCCTGCTCTGTTTCTCCATCAAGCTAATTTCATCTTCACTCAGTGACATGTAGGCTACAGTGCGAGGCAGGCAACTTGTCACAATGGTCATTTTTCACAAATACTAAGCAGGGCCTCACCGAGTGTGTGTACAGCATGTCGCACGAGATATGGTCAGTGAACTCTCCACTAGAGATCTGGATAGAAAACACACCATTTAAACACTTTAGTGTGAAATTTATATCTGACAGTTATTAGATTAGCTAACACTCAAACAATAAATGCTTGAGATTTAGCAGCGATCAGGCGCTGCCAAATATTGCCTTGAAATTGTCTCCAGATGCTTCACATTCAGTTTTTAAATATTAGTCAGGTATCTGTGAAAATGTTCCAATCCCCACCATCTGGACACATCTCAGGCTACATACATCATCTCTGGGATGCATTTAGCAGATACACTTCTCCACCTCTATTGTTTAAACGTTAAACCTGCTGGCAGGCCAAGATACAAAATGTAAGATGTTCAATTAAACTGTGGGAAAAATGTGTTTCTGTGTCCAAGTGTCTTTTGATTCACTTAAAAGTAGTCCACCATACAAGCAGTGGTTTTGGAAATGTCAAATTGAAATGGCAAAGTTAGAGTGATTTTTTTTTTTTTAGTTCTGAGCAATTTGCACTAGCTTCACAGTTTCCTTTCTGCACATGTTGACATCAAACAAAAAAACACCTGGTCATGACTTGAACTCATGCTTTCTAATGTGTTGCGGGCAATAAATCAAATTAACTGCAGTTATATCTAGTTAATGGGATTAGAGCGGGGACACACTGTAGGAGACATCAATCTGGTCTGGAAGTCAGCCATGAATCTGGTTCTCTCACATCTTACAGGTTCTCCTTGGCCAGCTGGCAGGGGCTGCTGGTCCACGGTGATTTACAGTGATATCTCTCTATTTTGCTGCAGTAAGGACTTCAGTAATTGTACGACATATGCACTATAGACCAAAGCTAAAGATAATCCATAAAGAATTATTTTTCTGTTGCTTCAAAATCTTAAAACATTGTGTGTTCTTTTGGGAATAAGGTTATTCACTGTCTTGTGTACAGACAGATGAAAAAACTGATACCACTCGCATGTCTGTGCGCTAAATATGAAGTTAAAGAGAGCTGCTGATAACTTTAGCCTAGCATAAAGAAGTTAGCTTGGCTCTGTTAAAATAATGGATGTAATGGAAGAATTGGATACAGAGCTGAAGGCAGGGCCCTGTGCATTTCTTTGACAGTTGTTCAGTGGCGCATTAAGCAAACAAAGTTCAACTTCCATCTGTAAAATACCCGGATCTTATGCTATGCTTCCACGTTGTTGGGGCCGTAAAGCAGGTGCACCAAAGACTTTCACCAGCTGAGCAGCTATTTTCTGGTTTAGCTCTCCGCTAACTTAAATGGGTTAGAAATAGTAATAGTAACTTAGTTAGAAATGTAACGACCACTTTAAACAAATGAAAGAACAAAGGAGATCATAACCTGCTAACGACATAACTGATAATTTCATGTTTACTGTGCATCATTTTGCTAATTCTGTAGTAAGGAATCATTTTATATAGATAAAGGATGCAATTATCAAAGGCCCCTACATCCCCTCTAAATTTCTGTAAACACTACCATAAATTTTCTTAAGCAAGACATACAAGACATTTAAAATGCTCATAAATTGTAAAATACTGATATTTTTATTTTCAAAAATGCAGCAGAAATGTTTTATGCTTGACACAATCCAGCCATCCGCTGAGTCAATAAACCCATATGAAAAAAAAATTATTCAGTCAATCAAACATCCATTAAATGTTATTTTTATATTGTTTTGTAAAAGTTCTTTGCTTGTCATCCACAAATTTTTCGGCTTTCATTTTTCACGTATTCTGTTGACAATGAACTAAAATCTCTCATGAAGAAGTTACTTAGGATGAGAGGAGGTTAAATAGGCCTCACTGTGACAAAGCTGCATGTAGTCGCACAGATGAGGCTGGGAGGGGGTGGATGGGAGAGGGTAGGGGAAGGAACAGGAAAAGAGGATAAAACAGGAAAGTTACAATATCAGGATTAGGGCCTTTTGTTAACTTACCGGTTAGGATCAAGGTTTGGGATTTTGGGGTTTGTTTAGTTGACATATAAGGTTTTAATCTTCAAATTAGCGACCTGATCGGATTTCACCATTTTGTCATTTTTTAATGGCAGCCATGACAGTACCACATCCCTGCCACATGAATTGTCAATATGAAATTGATTTTATGAATACTGCGAATCTTACAATGATGACACATAGCAGTAACCACCACCACCCTCAAGCACTCGCTGTGAAGTCAGCAGGAAAACCTCTGACTTCTCTATAAAATAAAATCAGTCATTATTTTTACACGTTGGTGGGGCTTCTTAATAATTAACTTCTTCTAAAGCATGTCTTGGTGGCAATTTGAGAAGAGATGGCTCCATTAAGAGGATATTGAGGCTTAAAAAGCAGTATGTTCGGAGGCGTGTTTGCCTTCAATGTCAAGTCAAACTATCACACAAAGCCGCAGTGATCATCCCTCCTCAGCTCCACCCAGGCTCCGCCTAATTAATCAAATTGGCTCCGAACAATTGACAACACAGTGGCAGGTAGTAAACCAAATGCCAGGCTTTAGAATGTGGGTGGCAGATCCACGTTCCTCTGCAGACTATGGGTGACACTTGGGAAGGATTTTAAGCTTTAACGATGATTAATTGAACAAGGTTTCAGTCAGCATTAGGTAGTTCAAGCAGGGGCACTTCTAGAAATATGCGGCCCCTGGTTAAGTGTAAGGGCCCTAACACACCAAGCCAGCATTGGGTCGATGTCGGGTCGGCGGTGAGCATCTGACGCCCTAGTTTTGGCGGTGTGTCCCGCACTGTGGCACTGGTTCAGCATGTTGAATCGGCATCGAAAGAGAAAAATGAAGTCGGGGGAAGCACAAACAGTCTTTGCGGTGTCTTCAAGTGCAACTTTTTAGCTACAAAACAGGTGACATGGGGCAAAGCAACAGTCGGCCTTTGTCGCCACTAGATCTTTCATTCTGGTTTGATGTGTGTACGCCTTACAACGGTCAAATTAACATAAGACAAAGCATTCTTTTGGGTTTTGGGACAAGCTGACTTGGGATCCCCTGAATCATCACCACCATCTGCAGGGACAATAATTAAGGTTGGGTTAATTAGACATTAAGGGTAAGGCCTTCAGGAGACATTTTAGGATCAAGCGGGGAGAGGAGAATGGGAAGGGAGGTTAGGTACAAAGGGTTAAGGGTCATGGTTTTTGGCTGGTGCTCAATCATCAAACCAATATTGCATTATCTACACAGTACTAGCTCGTCACTCGATGGTCAAACAAATAGACAGGATGGTGTGAAAATGTCCTATACTTCAACTACTAAACAAGTATCGAGATGTTTACACAGTTGAGAATCACTGAAATGACTGTGCATAGCAAATATAGCCTTTAAATAATTGTACTGTGTACATACTACAGTGGGTGAGATAGAAAGACAACCAGCCTTGCTTTAGGACACCTATACAATAATATAGTAATATCTGAAATGAAAGCAATAATGTGGTTAAATAAGTCATGTTTTAATGCAAGAGCAGGTAAATGCTATAAATCATAATATATCATCTGTATCTTCCCATTCTATTTACAAGAGTTTAACACATAGCTGGTAAGAGTGATTCTTCAGTAAGTCTGACAACACTTCAGAGGCCCTTTCATCTTCTGAAGCTAATTTCTGTCTCTTGGCACACTTTCCGTTCCTGTGTTTTCCATATCACTCTATCTCACTTAGTCTTTCTCGCTCTCACAGCAGCTAAATCCCTCTCAATAAAATCTTAATCTCTTTCCCACCATCTGACGAACTTTTCCTTCAGCTAATGTTGTTTTTTTTAATCCCCTCTTCCTCTCTGTCTGTCTTTACATCCATCTCTTGCTGAAATTTGTTTTTTTTTCCTCCTCAGCTTAGTTTGATCCTTGGCAGATAGGGCCTTTGATCTTTTAATGGAAAAAATGCTACATTCACATTTCACAGGTTGTTCAAGTTGACTTCAGCAGTCTGTGTGTGTGTGGTACTTCTTAGCTCAGTTCTGCGTCTGCATCTGCTCTGCTCAGTCTCAGCACTGCTTCGCTGTGCAGCACAGGTACAGTAGGAGATGTAAACTGATCCATAACTGACCCTTTTGCCACAGCGCTCCTCCTCTTCCTCCTCAGGTGTAGAAAAAGCAGAAGATTTAATATCCAAAGCAGGTTTTTGAGACATTTGATGGATGTCTTGGCTCGTCTCGTTCAAGGTTAAGAGCGAATGATGCATAGAACTGCATCTCCCGGGATCCAGTTTGTCTTCAGTTCCCCGACATGCAACACACAGCTGTCTGTCTTTTCATCCTGTTACTGAAAATGTCTCTCTGTCACTCCGTCTGTAACAATCCTGCAGGGTAATTAGTAGAGGTATTTAAGTCTCTTGTTTTATGTGTGTGTGTGTGTGTGTTTTTGTGTGTGTGTTAGTATGCGTGTGTGTGTGTGTTGTAATTATGTCCCTGTGTGCGCAAGTATCTTGCTGCGGTTATACACGCGTGGTGGAGTGTGTGTGCGTGGAGATGTGTGTGTGCGGCAAGTGTGTATTACTATATGGGCTATGGTGTGTGTATCCCTGGTGCGGATGCCCCATCCTCATCCCCACCACTGATCCAGGCGTCATGGGGGTCATCGGCGTCGCCGGGGTGACAGGGTGTGACCCAGGAGTCACGGGCAGTGATCCTGGGGTCAGAGACGTCATGAGGGGGACGTCGTCAGGCGAGCGGCGCAAGGTGAGGGTGTAATCGGGCGGGCAGGTCAGGCGCACCGTGTCCAGCGTGCTGTAGATGTCCTGGGTGTCCAAGCCATCCAGGGCGTCCAGTGTATCCAGAGTGTGATGGTGGTGAGTGTTGTTCCTCTCGTCTGCTGATGCAGCATCACACTCCAGCTGCTTCACCTGCAAGGATGGATGGTGGATGAGTAAATGGAAGATAAGAAGACGATAAGGAGGTGAAGCAATGGGGACACAAAGAAATCGAAAAATCAAATCTATGGCTGTCACTAAGGAGCTCAACTGTCAGTTCATCCACAGTTATTTTCTAAAATTATTTTATATTTTCTAAAATCAATTAATCTTAATAGTAAAAATGCCCATCACAATTTTCTAAAGCCCAAAGTGACATATTCAAATTGCATTTTTTTTCAACCAACATTCAAAACTAGTCAACTTGTTCGATGAATTTATCGCGAAAAATAACTTTGAAATGTTAGCGTTCTTTTTTATTGGTGCCTTTTGTGTTTAGTTCAGTGTTCAATTTGTTCAAGAAGAAAATAATTATAATTTTCTTTAATTTCTTTTAATTCAACAACTGATTGATTTTATTGAGCAGTATACTAAAAGCAGCAAAAAAAAAACTGAGTATGCTTATATAATATATATAATATCTGTTTATTTATAGCAAATAATATCATTATGTTTAGCAACACCATCACATATTTTCCTCATGGTGTGCAGCTCTAGTCCGAACACCAAAAATGTTCAATTTAAAGTGATACAAAACAGAGAAAAGCAGCAAATCTTCACAGTTGAGACGCTTGAATTGATTGTGTTCTGTTATTTTTGCTTGTTAAATGACTTCACCAATCAGCTTTTCAAAATAGTTGCTGATTAATTTTTAATTAATGAACTAATCATCTAAACTCTAATCAGATCCCATGTTATTGTGGCTAATCTATATGGCAGAAATCAATGTCTCAATTTTATTAAAACTTTTAATATCAATATATATTGTTTCATGGCAATAATAATATTATTATGTAAGTAAGTAAGTAAGTAAAGCTTTAAAACACAATCACACACACAATTAGAATAAGGGGTGGGAGAAAAAATTGATGCAGCATATCATGATATTTTTGTGTGGCAGTATTGTATCATCACACAGTGCAAAGTATTGATTTTTTAATTATATAAATTATTAATATTACAAATACAAATTAAACTTTAGGCAGTCTGCTTGAATAATAAAATCAATTGCCTTTTCAGTTCACTGGATATGTTTTGCTGCTGCAAAAAATGGCTGAAAGGAAAATGAATGGAAAGAAAACTTTATCCTGTTAGATGTCTACAAGGTGGGGACATAATTTACAGTTGAAAAGAGGAACTAAATAGCAATATATTTTATTGCAATACTCAGCATATTGCAGCATATTTAAAATGGCAATTATATTGTATCGTGACCTAAGTATCGTGATAATGTCATATGTTGGATCGTATGGTGATTCCTACCCCTAATTACAATGTGCTTCACACAGACACAAAATATATGTAAATAAATGAATAGATCAACCTAGAATAAATTACAATATATAACACAGCACAATGAGAGACAGATCAAAACATAAGACCGAGATGGAGATCTATGAACAGGCCTGCCTACAAAGATGAGTTTTAGATTGGGGGAAATTATTCCAGAGAGCTGGGACTAAAACAGTGAACGCACGATCACCTATTTGTATAAAATATGGAAAAATAGTAAAACAAAGGTTCAGTGAAATAATCTGTGTATCTCTGTCATGTTTATCAAAACACTTAATGTGTAAAACAACTTGTAGCTCATTTGTTTAACTAGAATTCACGTGAAATTATCATATATTCACAATATGAAATCAATTTAAAATCCATATCCAATAATATGGATAATTATTTTGAACCACCTTGCGTGTGAAAATCGTGTAAAAATCTAAAGGGCAAAAATTGGCAACCACTCTATCTGTATGTTGGTGTCATTGGTTCAGACAGTAAAGCAGACACGCCTCTCTGTATGCCTTCATTTCTCAAAATCAACACCACAATGTACTGAAATCACTGAAATCATCTATAAAGAGTAGAATAATGTATGCTAATGCAAAAAGACTATGCTTGATTGTTCTTGTCACATCAGATCTTCTGGTGGTACCCAAAAAAGCCACACGACATTTGGAAAAAATAAAATAAAACACAATTACAAAAGCAGCTGCAATGTTGACCTACATTACTGTAGTTCAATTGCCAATTAACAATATTTGTCAGCTTTATAAGAGGTCTGACATTTAGCACACTCGCTGTGTGAGATTTCAAAGACACTAGCTGAGCTCAAATGAGGCCAAATAGTCAGCGGATGAATTGGAGGCAATTGGAAGCAATTCAGGCAATTGGACACAGCCCACACACATGCACATGCATCACAGCAAACTCACAGATACACGCGCACACTCACACACACACACACACACACACACACACAGACACAACAAAAACACACTCATTCTCACACAGATAATGCCTGCTGATGACAGGCTGTGTTTTGCAGAAGTGCTCTACTGGCAGCTTCTCCCCTAGCAAGAAAGGCGTTCACTCAGTCACACATACACAACCTCAGCTAGCTTGATTTACTTAAATGCACAATAATATGTGTGATTATTGACAATAAGCATGATTATTTTAAAAATAACCTAAAATGATGTGGCTACAGACGCATACAGACACTTGAGTTATAAAACAATGCACATATGAGCACAATAAAAAATACAAAAACACATGACTCACCTGTAATGACATCAGTCCCTCCCCCTGCAGGTGGGCAGCGACATCTGCTGGGGTGATGTCTCGTCTCGGGGGAGGAAGCGGACGTGGCCGGCGGTGCTCCAGACGCCTCTTGTCTTTCTTGTACAGCAAAGCCGCGAATGCGAGGATGTTAAGAAACAAAAGTGACGCTCCCACCGCAATCGTCACTGAGAGTTCAGTTGAGTAGTCCTCATTGGGAACACGGACCCCCTCCTCCCCTCCACCTTGGCCCAAAGCAGGCTCTGGAGGCTGTGGAGTACCTCCTTGTTGGCCTGGATGGCGTGTGCTGCTAGGCGGCCAACCTTTGGCTAGACGCTTGGTGTAAGAATAAGGAGTGTCATCCTGTGGAGAGGGACTATGGGTGAAGGAGGACACCGACTGGAGGAGCTCGTTGACGTGATGCAAGTGAGGAACCAGCTGGAGCCAGAAGGAGATTTTGGTGGCACGGTAGTGGTCTCTGACACGGGGCTTCAGGCCGATGTGGAGGTACAGCTGCTCTTTAGGGGTGTACTTAGACCAAGCCACTTCTTCAAAACGGTTTGGTTTAGTGTGGATGAACTTGGTATCTTGAGGAACTGGCTGGTTCGGGTCACTGAGAAGAGTGAAACACAATGAGTTATTTAATTAATTGGTTGTTTTTTGGTTACTCATAGATAACAAAAAGGAGGGATTAATCATTTGTGTACAGGAAGACATTGATTTTTATCCCCTCTGAACCTGTTGTTCTACAAATAGCTGTAATCATACACAAAAAGATACGCAGAAAAAAAGAACACAGAAATATGACAGACACAGTTAACTCTGGGTTCTGTACCCGCAGGTGTCCGGCTGGTGCCCTGCAAAAAGGTGATTCGTGGGTGGTATTTTGTCTCAAACTTATTTCTGGGTTTGGTTCTGGGTGAATAAAGAACATGCGGGTCAGATCGGGGGTGTTCGATGATAAATAAATCAAATGTGTTACTAACAGGCACGTTAACTGCAGAGATGTACTGCTCAATATTATGAGAATAAGCAAAAAATATAGAATTAATTAATTATGTTTCTGTATAACCCTCTTTTTGAAATACATTAACTAAGTACTACACATATGAAATGTCCCAAATGACGCTTTAAACATGCTGCCTAATCGAATTATTTGAAACCTGCATGGTTATTATAGGATTTGTGGTTTCAGGTCAGGCCGTGGATCTTGTGTTGGCAGGGTGGGTCGCGGAACTAATTGGTCATAAGTGCGGGTGGTGGGGCAGGTGCAGTATTAGTTCGGGAGTGGGTCTTTAAAATTAAAAAAGGACTCTGAGTCAAGTCTCTGTCAGCAGCTCTGAGCATCTTTACAAATAAAAACACCATGTAAAAATCAAAATCAACTCACCAAAATAGCAGCGTAACAGAAGGCTCGGTTGTAACTGTTGCCAGGTTGCCATTGGCAACCATTTTGAGAAATTGGCAACAATTCTAGACCTTTGGTTGTCATCAGTTGCAAACACTTTTTAACATATAAAAAACAGGGACAGCCACCAGCAAAGCATGCACCCCAATATAAATTCATTTTAAATATCTGTTGCATCAGTGATATCTAAATATTGTTGTTACAGTAAGAACCGACACTGAACAATGCTGCTCATGCCTTGGTGCATTTACTTATGTGCGCACAGGCATCTGTTTTAGGCACAATAGCAAAGCAAGTTAAGCTGTGAAAAGTTTAACTAACCCGTCAACATCACAAACGAATTTGCACATTGATTTAACCGACAAAGAACCAGATCAACCTGAACGAAAAACAAAAAGGAAATTTGCAAAGTCTTAGAAAACAAACTATTCCCGCACCTTTGCAAAGCACGTACAACATACAGCTCGCTAAGTGACACATCTAGTTCAGTAGCTCAAGGGAGCACATCCTACAGAACAGCCCGTTCTTATTACGAACTCATCAAATATCTCCAATTTGGCAGTGATTGCGGCGTCAGCCATCGATGCAAAAAGGCACCTTTTGCAGTATGATATGCTGCCAGGCGGCGTCAGTTTGAAATGCCGTCGGTAACAATAATTTTAAGGAGCTGGAAAGTCCCTATAGGGCAGACAGGAGTAGAGGTGGAGGGGTCCAACAAACCCCGGACTTTCATCTGGGAGCCCCCTGTTGGCTTCCTGTGTGAATGCTGAGCCAAACCATGGTGTTATTTTTCTAAACTTAACCAAGTGTTCATGTTGCCCGAGGAAATAAACATAGTGTGAAGTGTTGAAAAAGACTGTATGCATCTAACGTGCAAAACAGAAGTGTATTTTGAAAAGATACAATGCATGTAACAAGCATAAACTGACATGGCGTCCTAGAACTTCAACACCAGATGCGGGAGGACACCCAGCACAACATTAAAGTCCACTGACAAAATAGGGATATATAATGAGTTGGGATGAGAAAGCATTTCACAGAATCACGGGGCTGGACAAGCACTGGAGCTCGATGCAACACGAGCAGGCAGCCCAGTGACATAATGAGGTTGAGGCTGCAGGAGCTGGCACACCTATTGATGGCCTGATAAACATTCGCATGATCAACGCTATCAACCAGGAGTTCCCTGTAAAACTTATAAAACATCACATCTTATATTCTGAGAAATGAGGAACCCTTAACATCCTCAACTTGTGTAATGGATCCTCAAATAAAGCTTTCATTCTTGTACGTCACATTTTCATTATTAAGCTGATGTATAACTGCTTATTATCTCAGTTATTCTAAATATAAGGTGACTGAAAATAGCAATTATATTTTCAGTTTCAGAAACTAAAAGCCTGCTAACAGCGAAGAACACTCCATGATCGACAAAGGATTAAAGAAACCATGATGCAACAGAGAACAAAGTTTCCGTCTATATATTTATATTCAAGGGTCATATTTTAAAAAAATCAAGTATTTCAGTGCAATGGTTCAATGTTCTACCATCCAAAAATACCAATATTTCATGCTTTTCAGTTTTTCAAATGTCAGAGACTCCTAACAGAGCTGTTGAAGAGTTTCTCTCAGCTGGCTACCGTCCTCTGGGGTGTGTGAGTTTCTCTCATGCTGTCCAATAGTTTCGCCAGCGCTGGCACACATCTTTCTAAATCAATATCAAAGTAACACAAGACAAACCAGTGGCAAAAAAATATTTGCACAAAAGCAGAACAACTTTTATTTCCCTGTAAACATCGCCCAAAGGTGATTCAGTCGCAGATCATTGATTTTTGTCCACTTTATATGCCTCTTACAAAACATTTCAGTTAATGTGCAGTTCAAACTCCTGCAGCCGGAACTGTGTGTGGATATTTGCCTCTCTAAAATCTGTCAGATATCTTTATTAAAGATGAATGTGTGTGTTGAGCGGTGAAAATATCCTGAAAAATCACCTCTCTGACACATACGGACAGGCATTTATTTGTCGGTTTACCTTCTTATTTGTGTCAGCAGCGAAAATGGCGTAAATGAAAGAGCAGCACATCTTCACAGACTTGCCAGTTACACGCTATGTGCTCACTTGTCAATCAACACCTTATGAACAGCACAAAGAGGCACGTAGCACACAGACCTACCGGCGCACACACGCTCACACAGGCTGAGGATTTATACGCCCACACAGAGGCTTACAAAATATACATCAGGGAGCATCATATCCTCCCGTTAAATTGAGCTGTCGCAGAGTTCCATCACCGTCTGAAGCACTCTCAGCCGGGTGAAATCTTTTCTTCAGAGAAACTTCCCCATTGATAATTGAAGTGCACACTGAAATCTCAACAACCCTCCTTGGTGATTTTGCTCCGCAGCTTGCCGTAGTGGTAATGACAACACAAACTATGGGCTGGAAGCTGCTAACTTGATGCAATCCGATTGCCTTAATGCACCCGCGTCGAAGACAGTTTTTCTAATGCCCGAGTCAAAACATGTAAGCGCACAGTCCTAATTCTGCATGTTGTGAGATAGCAAGGCTCCGTGGTGATTTAGATCAAGGTCTAGACTGTAGATGTCTCTGTAAATCTGAAGAGGTCTCGGTGGAGGGAGCCTCGATTGGATTAATTACTGGTAATTACTCACTTCGAGCACTGCAGAATGAGGGTCCATCCTCAACAATTACTTTTATCTTGTATATCATGTCACAGTGGAGAGATAAAAGGTGCTCTTATCAGCGTGGACGTCGGGTTTTTAAAGTTTTAATGTGGATTCTTTATACAACTGTAGGAGTCTTTGCTACCGGCAGATCATTTCACTTTCAATTTAATAAATTGGATCTCTACAAGCATCTTTAGCCACTGGCAGATAATTTTAATTTTGATTCAACGTATTGAATAAGCTCCCTGTCTCACTGCACCAGTTTTGACCATAAATGACTGAATAAGGATGCAGAAAGAGCGAAGAGGAGACAGGAGGAGAGGAGAGGACGGGAGAGAGGATTAATCAAACTGTGGCCAATCTTTCATTCTTCTTTTAGGACATTACCTTGGCTTTCCTCAAGGACTTTTTCAATAGCAGGGGTTCTTTAACTTTCTCAGCCAAAGAAGAAAAGCCTTGTCAAGATACTGACATGACAGAGAACCTGTGTGCACCCTCTGCCAAAATTAGTCTGCAGTGCTGCTTTCATGATTGTATCTAAAGTACTGTCTCCTCGTCAGACGTCAGACACCTTCTGAAGGAAAAGCCATTATAATAACATATTCTTTGCCTGTGAGCTCATTATTTTTGTTGCTCTAAAACTCCGGTGTTTTTCATCTAATGCATCATTAAATCTTAGCTTCACTCAGTTTAAACTCCCATTCCAAATGAAACCTAACATTTTGAAAAACATTTTTTTTCCTATGCTATTAAAATGTTACTTATCTTGATGGAAAAACTTGACAGAGAAATGGATTTAGGCCGATCTGTCTCCTGCACACAATTCCTACAAATTGCCGCCGATGCATTTCCCCCTGCAATTTCAACATCATTTGTCGGAAGTACATTTGCTAAATGCTAATCAGAACCTGTTAACTTCTCCCTGTTGTTCTGTGCCTTTGATTGTCCTTGCCCTCTCTGTGAACCCTGTATTCCATGCCCCATGTTCATATTAACTATCAATCAGTCCAACAAGTTAAACATAAAGAAACCGTATGAGAGAGACACTATGCCGTTTGTCTTAAAGACACCACAGACTTAAGTCTTGGCTGCCTTTTTTCAAGCTTGGAGGAGATTTGTTCCTGTAAAATCAAGAGTGAGCTGTCCACAGTTACAGCAACAACACTCAGTGCTGCCAAAACCTCGTCCCTGCAGAGCATCAAAGATAAAAGGACGATCTCTTACTGACAGCTGTGCATTTTCTTTCACGTTTTAAAATGTGATTAAATGGCCTGGCTTTCATGCGTTACTGTGAGACATTTTCTCCATGTGGGTGGGGATTAGATATTGATAGCAGAAATTAGAAATGGATTTCTGTGTCTAAGAAAGCAGAAATAAAGAGGACTGAATCATGGTGATGCTGCGCTTTGTTTTGTCTTGTTTGCTTGATTTGCTTTATATAGTATAGTCAGGCAAAAGGAATAAAAAATTAAAAAAAACTCACAGTGGGATTTTCCGATTGAAATCAACGTCTCACATCAGTGTACTTTTTAACAGCTCACCCAGTCTTGGCAAAGTTGGTCCAGTAAGTCATGACAACAGCGCTCAGCATCACGTCGTTTTTGGAGAAGTTACAGTTGAACAGATCAGTGGGCCCCACCATGGGCACGCCGAACACGTAGGGCACCTACACACACAAACACATTTTAGGATAGCTTTCATCTATTACATTCATTCTCTTGACAGTAACCGTAACCATAAGTGAATCATGACAAAGCAAAGACAAATGCAGCTTAATGTGTAACTGCAGTGGACCTAAATTCAGTAAAACCATCCTCAGTTTGACAAATATTCTGGACTGATATCCATCCCCACAAACACCAACTACAAATGCATGCCTACACACATTCAGCGTGGTGGACACAAGACAAGGAAGTGTACACCTACACAAAAAACCTTGTTACTAAGAACAGCAGAAAAGATTCCTGTGATAAACTTTAATCATCACAGTGTTTAATATACAGCAGCTTTACAATCAGACCTTCACATCCCCTGAACATTTCAGGTATTTCATGCTGTAGAGGATTGCTTGATTCCACTTATTAAGCACTTTAAACAAATCAATATGAAGCGGCACTTCACTGGTAATCTAAATCAAGAGCTCCTGATTCCATGAATATTTCTAAAATCTCTGAGACATTAGTCACCTTCATTTTTGCTTCGGTCTGAAGTACCCAAACCAAAAATTCCTATTTTTACTCCTCTCCTTGACATCTAATATCATGTTTCACACCACTACTACAAACACAACTATTAAAACTGTCACTAACATCATCTCCCTCCATTTTAGCACAATACTGGGACATCAGCTCACCTCGTCACCATGGGCGGAGTCAGCCCAGGGTGGCGTGGCGTCACTCTGGCAGTGGTGGTAAAAGGAGTAGAAGTAGGTGGGGGATCCATACTGAGCATGGAGGTCAGCTGTGGCGATCGCTGGCGCCACCCATTGGTGGTCTGTGAATAGCGCTACCAGAGTCTTTCGCCGTGTTTCTGCGTTGTCACGGTCCGCCCAGTCCGTGTACATAAACCTTCAGTGTATACATTTTAAATTAGCTTTCAATCAATCTATTGACAAATCTTTGAATGTTTTTAAATCATGCAAAAACATCAGAAAGGTACAACACATTATGCTGTGCATGCACATTAACAAACACACCTCATATGCATGTGCATATTCCATTTAAAACAACACTTTGACATTTTGGAAAATGCACTTAGTCGCTTTAAGAGATTGCTGTCAGTTGGATGAGAACATTGACATGGTAAATGGTAAATGGATTCGCATTTGTATGGCACCTTTCAAGCCTTCCGACCACTCGAAGTGCTTTTACACAATATGTCACATTCACCCATTTATACCCTCATTCATGAACTGGTGGTTGAGGCTACCATACAAGGTGCCACCTGCCACTCATTTAAACATTTACATGCACTCACACACCGATGGTACAGCTACTGAGAGCAACTAGGGTTCAGCATCTTGCCCAAAGATACTTGACATGAGGATCCAGGAATCAAACCGCCAATCTCTGATACCACTCTCATGTTTGTTCACTAAATTTAAAGCAAAAGCCTGAAGAAGTTTGGTTAACTTAGCATAAAGGCAGGAAACCAGGGGAAACAACAACCCCGGCTTTGTCCAAAGTTTAAAAAAAAAATCCCTTACCAAAACCATTAAAGCTCACAAGTTACTGTCTATCTTCTATGATTAATCTATACCCAAACAGAAATGTAGAAACAAGTTGTTTTGCAGGAAGTAAAGTGAATATTTATGGCGAGTCTCTGCTGGTTGCCAGACAACCTCATGGTGATGACAGTATTTGAGAATGTCACTACCTCTGGCCAAGAAAAAGTCCAACACCCCATAAAACTTCAAACTGACCTGTGGTTTTTGTACTGATAAAAAAAAAAAAAAAAGATATAACATGTTCATTAGTGAGATTTAAAGCCCTGACACACCAAGTCGACGGTCAGCCGACTGTTAATGTTGGACTGTCGGTGAGCGTCTGTCACCCTAGTTTTTGTGATGTGTACCGCACTAGGGGCCCTCGTCAGCCCCTGTCAGCTTTTTTTCAGCCAGTTCAGCATGTTGTATCAGTATCAGAAACGGTGGAGGCTGTTGATGTGAGGAATCCCTCTGATTGGCAGTTCAGCTCAGTGCACAAGAAGAGAAACAGAAGTGAGGAAAGTAAACAAATGGCTGAAGTCTAGAGGGTGTAACATTGAAGCCAACTTGTTATATCAGGTAAGTTTTTGGTTTTTTAGCCATTAAGCTCTTTAGCAGAAATGGTCCATACCTGCCGGTGTTATGGTTGGCTAGCAGACAAAAACTTTCCTCAGTTCTTTGGACAGTGAGTTGTGAGCTAATTGGCTAACTTGCATCTAAATTGCATCTTGGATTGGTCCTGTTGGTCCTCTGGTTTTCTTTTTTTAATAACTAATGCGCCACCTGCTGGTATGAAGAGTCATTTGTTCATCTGCAACACAGGCCTTCGTCGCAACTAGTTCTTTCACGTTGGTGTAGTGTGTCTGGGCTTTGGAGCTGCTTAGGTAGCTTTTGTTACCTTTGGACAGTCAAGCTGGCTGTTTCCAATCTTTAGGCTAAGTTATGCTAATCATCTTCTGACTGTTGCTTCAAATTTAATAAACAAACAGATGTGTGTATTTCCCACAATGTCAAACTATTTCTTAAATACATTCAGACATTTACAGACTCACTTACCTGATGCTCTCTCTCAGCGTGTCTCGACCTTCTGGGTATCCATATAAACTATCCACAAAGTCTGACACTGCAAAGTCAAAGTCCTCAGCCGTGACACCGTCCTCAGAGTCCACAATGCCCTCCACAAACTTCACGCCCTCGCCCTGATTAACCCCCAGCATCACGTCGTAGTTCAGAAACTCTCCCTGCTCCATGAGAATCTGGGGGTCATCAGGTATAACATCACCATCAATCACCGGGGCAAAAGCCGTGTGATATTTGGCTGGCGTTATGTTCTGCTCCACAAGCTCGCGGTAACTCCGGCCCTGGAGGCAAGCGACCAGTTGGGTGCTGTCGTCGATGCCGCAGCCCACCCTCTCACCAAGCTGTCGGGCATACTTGCTGGGCTGGTAGTTGACAGCCCAACTGGCTAAAGCGCTGCCACTCTGGATGATGGCTCTGTGGAACAGGTCTGAGATACACATGAAAACAGGCACATGAATACAAATATGCGAGTGCAAAGCATTTGCATACGCATGTACACACATATTTATGCATGCACTCACACATGCATGCACGAATGCATCCATATGATTGCATACTTGGAGGGTTTCACAATACATTTGTCTGCATAAACAGATGCAGAAATAGCGTTCCTACAGCAAGAAAACACTCAACTCTCAGACATGCATTATTCAGAAGGATGACAGGTCATGGTTAGAACAGTAGGTTCAAGTGGGGAAGGGTTAACGATTTAAAATAATACAGCTCTTAGCTATATGACTCATAGGCGGGCAGGATTATTCAAAGAATTCAAAGGCTTATTCAGGCATTTATACCAGTAAATGAAAGTTCAATTGGTCCACTGGAGACCAAGAAAGCTTTCATAACCATGAGTGTCACAGCTTTCACAGCACCCACCTACCTACCAACTGTCTATGTACCTATACTCTGTGTATTTCAAAGTGTAACAAAACTCTCCACATCTGTGCTTCAATGCAAATTTTAAACTGAATAAAACACATAAGGTAAGCAGAGTTTGTGTCCATGATTCTTCCTTACCCTCCGAGTAGTGAGACAAGGTGAGCAGGCTGACGCACGAGGCCCCAGCCCCGGATCCAAACACCGTAACCCTGCTCGGGTCTCCTCCGAAGGCTGCAATGTTCTCCTTCACCCAGCGCAGAGCCTGGATCTGATCCAGCAAGCCGTAGTTCCCTTTTGCTGCCTGGTCACCTGTACTAAGAAATCCTACAGGGAAACAGAAAGGGAGACGTTGTTATTACAAACAGGTAGAACATATAGCACTTTAGTTTAAAGACTTATATTAAATCAAAGCTAAAAATGTTCCACAGAGAAGTGAGTAAGTGTATAAATAATGAGTCAATCAAAAGAGATTTTTCCTGCTGACTTTTTGGAGAGTCATCTTACAATGTGCAAACACACGGGAGCGCACGTGAAGGTGATTCCCACATCATGGCATCCCCACTGTTAGGATCAATTATGCATGAGTCTTGTTTATCATACCTTTAAAGAGAAAATTAATGACAAATGATGTGCCTCCCCTGCAATCCCTTGCAAATTGGATTAAATCAACAAGGTACATCCATATTCATGTAAGTAAAAATCCACTTACACACACACACACACACACACACACACACACACACACACACACAGGGACATAAACCTACACACACATGCAGCTACAAACGCAGCTATCCCTTATTCCCTTTACTGCTGACGGTGTTAAATAAACAAAAAAGGATCCTAATGGCTCTTTCCACTACAGTATATCTCATTACTGCAGAAGCTAATTTCTCTGAACCTCAAGCTGGCCATGAACACATTCTGTAAGAGTATAATAAGCAAGAAAGGCGACGCTTTTAAAATATTACATTTCATCACTTAGGAGTAATTTGTTAGAAATTTCTCTCAGGCACAATGGACATTATGAGGAAATTATATTAATGTGACCATAAGAACAGTTTCAGAACGCTTTCATATGAACTACATGTGCTTTCACATGTTTAAATGTATTTGGTTCTTTACATGTTCATAGAAACATGCCCCATTTCTGGCAGATTACAATAAAATTAGCAAGAAAATGTGCATAAATTTACACTGCTTTGCATATATGGGCTCACCTCACGCATCAAACTTACGACGAACGATGAGGATGAAGAGGAGGATGACACTGCGACTCATGAAGATGGATGATGATGGTGATTATGGTGGTGATGGTGGTGATGATCGTGCTGGAGGTGGTGTAAACACAGAGGATGGAGATGAAGACAAAAAGAAGCACATGGGACTGACTTTGTTCAGCTCGATATGGTGATTACTGCTGGAGCGACAGGTTTTGTCCCCAAGGTCAGAATTAAATAGTTATTTCATTCACCAAGTAGATGCAGATTTATGCCATCATATAAAATCAATATCTCATGAAAGCCTTGAAAGCTTTTAAAATACAGAAACTCAAATAATGTTTTGTTTTTTTTTGTTGAATGCTTTAACCTTTTAACATGTATTCAGCTCAAAAATACTCTGTGTTTTTTAAAGGAACGCCCCCATGAAGTGGCCTTACTTCTGAAAGAGAAATATCTTCTATGAAGTATTACATAATTTGTGTGCTCACATGATCTATAAAAAGTGCCAGAACTGCATAAAAAGGTAGAAAACTGAATCAGTGCACTAAATAATTTACAGAGAAAGTGCAGCCAGATGCTCAAAGAATCTCCCCATTACAGTAAGTACATTTTAATTGAAAAATCTACATAAAAATTATCAAAAGCCTTGTTTTTGTTTCACAAAATGTCCATCACTCTCTGTAGCATAGGTCCACAGAATTGTATAAATTAAAGAGATACCAGTAATGGCATGCGAGAATCATTTTTAATATTGCTGAGTAGGCAATCAAAACATACTGCATGCACATGTGTTATTAACCTGCTGGCACTAATTAATTTCCTCATATGAATTATTAAATAGTGGGTAACTCCTAATGAACGTGAGGGCATGGTTTAACCCAGCCAATGGTATAATATGCAGCTTAATTTGACTTAATCAATATGAAGGCATGCTGCTCACACGAACCACTCTATACTCGGTGTCAAACAGTAAATGATGCCTTCAAAGGCTCTCTTTAACCCTCCTGTGGCCCTGCTCAGGCTTTGCAATTTTTATAATTGCAGCTGTAAAAAGCCTAAATACCAGGATTCCAAGACATTCTATTTATTCAGGCCGTGTGCTTTGCATTGCTGTCTAAAATTAGAAAAACCACAGGGAATCAGATTTTCCCTGTTCAGAGAGCAATGAGTCAGAGAGTCATGGAGGTAAAAAAAAGGATCAGATTTGAGTCAATGCTAGTAGTGGGAAAAAAATTGGCTTCAGGGGGTTTATTTCCACTAGGGACACCCACACTGAACATGTTTTCACTCAAAAAAAAAAAAAGAAAAAGGCGAAAAGGCAGTCTGGGTGAAAACAGCTCACTAATGGTTTTCACATTTCATAGCTCGCTGAAGGAATAAACAATCCAGATGGTAAATACAGTGTAAATGTATAGACACTACCAAATTCAAAGTGAGGAACAGCGGTGTGCAAATTCTTAGTTAAAAGGAACAGCGACAGTAATCATTTATACCTCTTTACTAATAAATACATCACCCAACAAAAAGCTGACAACCCATAACAAATGACAGCTAACTGAGTTACATAACAACACTGGCTGTGGTCATGCATTACTTACTCATACAGGAACATTAATCACTACCCAACTAGAGTTTGAGAAGTAATGACTGACCACTATCAGAGACTAAACTTGCATTTCTTAATCTCATACCACCTCCTCTTCATCTAATAGGGTCATGTCTAGAAGGTAACCCCAGAATCACGAAAACTCCCATGAGATTTCAAGAGATCATTTTAACATTATAACCCAAACAATTACCTTTCCCTCACCCTAACCAAGTGCTGTTTGTGCCTAAAGTTGACCAGACTTGAACCACAGCAATGTCACATCATTTACCACAGAGACAAGAATATTTTGAAATGGCTCACAAGGCTTTCGCATTTCTGGGACTACCATCTCGCCACAACCTTTTAACAGGGAATCCATCTGTTCTCGTGCAATTTTTTAAAGGTTCTGTATATATGAAATTCAGAACCTCTAGATGTAGCACTAGATACTGGTGCAGTAGCCACATTGATCCTCTTCCTTATGTTCTCAGCAAAGTGTTGTAAAACGCAGAGAAAGCAGCCCCGAAACACACAACAAGATGTGAACGACGTCAAGTTACGAGGTAAGAACGTTAGGCAAACAAGAAGATGTATATGTATATCATTATTTCATTGCTGGAATATTGATTTTTAACGTAACGTATTCAGCTTGGTAAGGAACTATTTCTTTGATCTGCGAGGTGACCTAAATCCATATAACAAAATTATTAGCTTGCTCGCTATCCTGCTAATGCTAGCTGCCTAAAACATCCAATAAAATGTGCTTGAAGCAAAGATACTGGATTACTACAAGATGGCCCACCTACAATATACTCCCATTGTATGAAATGGTATACATTTCCGGTCTCCTAAGTAGGCGTACCCCAATCAAAGACGATGGAGAACCGCCAATCAAAGACGAGTATCCCCAACCTCGCTTCTGTCAACATGTGTGTACCCTTACTGGCCGTAAGCTAAATACATGAACGGTCCGTGAAAAAAATATTTTTTTTCAGCGGATGTCTTAGTTACAACACGATTGAGCTAACTGGAGTAGTTTCATGTCGTATCCGACAATGGGAGGCTTTTGACAGATGACGTCCTGATATTAGCTGTGCTGCTGCTGTTAGCTGTCCCTGTCAGTTGCAGCCACTGATGCTTTCTAGACATCGTGATTTCCCAAAACTGAATAAATACCACACATAGCAACACAAAACTGCTTTGCTAGCTCAATCATGTTGTAACTAAGATGTCCGCTGGAAAAAGTATTTTTTTAATCCAGTATCTTTGGTGAAACTGCACTGGTTTCAGCACCAGAGAGGAGATATCTGTTGCCAGATCTGGCGAGAGTGTGTTGTTGAGACAGAGACAGGTCTTGAACAAAGTAAATTTTCTCCTGATTTGTCCATCTGAAATTCGCCATTTTGGTGTCGGAATGTTGTGAAGATATGTGGCTTGTGATAAATGGGTCCAATATTTGCTTCCGTGACTATGGGGCGAAAGAATCGGCCATAATCTGTAATCATGTTCATTTCTCCCACTGAAGTAAGTGGACTCAGGACCTGAAGTTAGTCTCCTAAAGGGGCGTGGTGGTCGCGAACCCCATGTGACACTGATGCAGGAAACTGACTCGCAGTGGACCGTCTTGGTTTATCCACCATCTTTGCTTGAAGTCACCTTCAGCTACATACTTGTCGCTTCTACAAACCTTTGTGGGAGGTCACTCTCTAAGTCTCTTTGTAAGCGTGGGTGAGGGCCAGTTTTAAAGGAAGGGACCCACGTGCACTAACCCTACATTCCTGTGGTGTCGGATTAATCGGAAAGATTAGTCTCGACTGGAATGTTTTAAGTGGACACTCCCGTAATTCAAAGCAACAACTCAAAAAGTCAAAGAATATTTTGATACAGGGATTGACAATGACTTTACACATGTAGAAACGTGGCAGTTAATGTTCTGTAAATGATAATAAATTCTTGATGTATTCACATATTGTATGTTATTGCATGTAATTTGCAATAAGGTATTAGATTGCAACCGTTAGTTGCTGTCAATGTAAAGTGACGTAAATTAGTTATAATTTTATTTATTAGCATTAGTCGGGCAGCAATATTTATGTATTTTCAAGGGATGTACTGGTGCAGCAACAAGTCTGCAATAAAATCTCTTTGTACTATAAAGCTGTAAACTGTTATCAACATGTTGTGTAAACACTCTGACCAATAAAATACAACAAATCTTCTTTGTAGCATCTGTGTCGTTTCCTTACTTAAAGCTCATAAAGTTGGAAGAACGACTTCCCAATGGAAAATGGGACAATCCATGGAGCGCACGAATGCAGCATAACATGCACATGCAGAAGCTCAGATTGCAACACACACACACACACACACACACAGAGGAAGCCTGACTTCATTCTCTGCTCTGGACGACATTACTCCACTTATATCCTCACATAACAAATAGGTGTTTGCTGCTATATCGAAGTTCAAAATCTAAAGAACCTTTAAATGAAAAAACAGCAAAATTCCCAACGTATATGTATGCAACAGAGATGTGTGCGTTGCATTTTCAATTATTATCCATTCATCGCCCTTTAGCCTAGCCCCAAATGTAAAGTAAATTACTATACAGTAGGTTTATGAAACCGCAGTGATATTATCAGAATACCCAGAGCACCTTGGCAGTAATTGCATTGCTATTGTTCGTGCTCAGAGGGTGCAGCGTGGTGTTGAAGCACAACTGCAGTCATTTTACAGTAAAATGTGGATTGTTTCATTATAGATTGCATCCTGGTTGCATGTGCTTGAAAGGCATCCAAGGCGTGCATATATTAGTATATTCATTGGTTGTCAAAGTAGAGGTAGGCCTGTCTCTATTGCAGCATAACTCGATAGGATGAAAAACTACTGGAATATAGAATCCAAAGGTATGCTTCTACAGTGACGCTAACAGGCTCAGGGAAGCGAGGGTTGAAATGCAGCTACACCCATACTAAAAGCATATACAGTCGTACAGTGCCGGAGTGTTCAGCAAATTACACAGATATATAACATATATGGTTTTACCCAGTACTCCTAGGCGATAGTTGAGGGTTATGACAATGACGTTGCCATAGCTTGCCAGTACGCTGCCATCCATCATGTTGCCAGTGCCTTCTGTGTACGAGCCCCCGTGGACGTAGACCATCACTGGCCGCTGACCCCCCTCCTCATGAATGTCTTGGACAGAGAGAGGAAAACAGATAATGATAGATAGATAGATAGATAGATAGATAGATAGATAGATAGATAGATAGATAGATAGATAGATAGATAGATAGATAGATATCTGCAGCAACATATGGCCTAACGATGTGCTCAAGGTGACATCATTGATGCCAGTGCTGTACGTAATCACTTTTTGTGCATGAGTGTGAGCACAGATCCATCCACCTTCCTTCTGCCTCCATTCTGTCTGTTGTTAATGTCCATATCGACCGACTGTCCACCTGTCCATTTGTATGTATCTCAGCCTTTAATCACTCGGTGGGTTTATACATACAAAAGCAGGAACAGTCTGCAGCTCCTTTGCTTCCCTATGCTTCATATCTCCCTTCCTTCATTTCTCAGTGGGTGGAAATAAATTGAGGCTGTGGGAGTGTTCATGCTTGCCATTGTGTGTGCGTGTGTGTAGGTGTTTGTGTGCATGTAGGGTCACATGCATGTGTATGAACCAATATGTATGCATGAGTGAGTCTGTGTCCTTCCCACTTTCCTCCACAAGTAAAGGCGTAAACCCCTTGGCGACTGACGCAGGTGTCTGCATATTAAGTGTTGGTTCAACCAGAGGCGTGCACGAGGGGGGTGGAGAGGACTAGTTGGGACTCCACGTAACTTTATTTATTTATTTATCAAGGGTATGTCTGTGCCCTGACAGGATTGTTCCATGTTTAAATTATATGTCACAGCCGAGGCGCCTTCAAATTAACCACCCGAAGGTTAGCCAGTCCCACTTTGTTTTGACCTCACGCGTGAATGACCTATAACACATCATCCTGTTCTCACCCTGCATGCATATATATTCACCTTTGTCCCCTGAGAGAGTCTGTTGCACACTAACCTTCCTCGGTGGGCACGTAGATATTGAGGTAGAGACAGTCCTCACTTTGGTGAGTAAGGTACGTCGCCGCTATATCCAGGTTAGCTGTGAGCCAGGACGGCATCATGTCTCCCAGCATGCTCCTCTCATCCAGCGACTGCGGACACACTGGAGCAAACTGCGTCACATTTCGTATTCCCGGCCAGGGCAGAGGAGGCTCAGGCGGCTGGAAGCGCCGGTCCCCCGTTGGAGGCCTGGCATACGGTACTCCCAGGTACTGGATGACTGGTCCCAGGAGGTCAGAGGGCAGCGGGGTCAGGATGCCCCGGATGCGGCCCTGCGCCGTGGAGATGACAGGCACAGTCTGCTGTGCTGATAAGGAGGCCGGGTAGAGAGAAAGGAAGAGGCAGAGGGAGAGAAGGAGGGATAGAAACCTGAACGGGGAGGAGAGGTATGGGAGAGGGGACAGGGGAATTCTCCTGGTCCTCAGCTCAGACATGATGGTGCGTTTAGGGGTAGCTGGGAGATGAGGGATGGGAGGGGAGGAGGAAGGGTTGGGGAGGGCGAAGGTTGCGGCTGTGTTGACCCTTCAGAGGTATCCAACACTCACACACAGCTGCTGCTCAGCTTGGCCCATAGCACATACAACACACAGTCCTGACTCTTGCAAACAACCTTTTCCTTTTGTGTGTATGTATGTGTGTGTGTGTCTGTCTGTGCGTGTGTTTGGTCCTGTGTGTGAGTCAGTGATTCTGTGCCTCTGAGTGTGTGGTGACTCAGTCAGCGAGTCCCTTGAATACGTGTCTGTATGCGTGTGTATGTGTGGAAGTGTTTAAGCGAGTGTGTACGTCCTGGACTGGCGATTTGAGCATGTGTGCGTGTATGTGTGTCCGTGTGTGTGTGTATGTGTGTGTGTGAGTCTCTCGTTATGTAAACAGTAGCATCACTGTTCCTCTGTCACTCTCTCCTTCCGGTCACCCCCATAACAAGCCCAAACTGCCTCCTGGAAAAGAGACAGAGAGGCAGAGAAATGGAAAGAGGAGGAGAGAGGGATTTAATTAGTCTTCATTAGAATAATCACAGTGTCAAATAGATAAAATGTCATGCACACACACACACACACACACACACACACACCGCAGCAAACTTACACACCACATCAGAAAAATAGGCTGTGCTACCTCGCTGCTGTTCACGTTAAAAATAGATATGAGAGCGATAGATAGGGCAAACAAGATGTTGTCCGCTCAGCTTAACTCGGTGTCAGACTGTCAGGGCTGCTGTGTCACACAGGAATGGCATGTGTGTGTGTGTGTGTGTGTGTGTGTACCCGGTATGAGCTGCAGACATATGTCACATCCTCACTACACAATGTTTCACAGATCACAGGACCCGGTTGAGGGGGGGGTTGAGGTTGGAGGAGGGGATGGAGAGTCACGTCACACGCTTAATTAAACCCTGAATACACCACGGGGCTCCTGACCTGCATGTAGCATAAGGTAGGAAGCCTGTGACACACACACACACACACACACACACACACACTTTGTTCTCTAACAGATGCATGCACACACCTCTTCTTTATGTCTCTCAATAACACACACACTAGCACAGGTTTTTCCTCTCTTGCAAAGATGCACACACACACTTTCTTCATCTCTCTACATGCTCACACACACTCTCACACACACATACACACACAGCTGCTCCCCAGCCGACACTGCTATCTCTCACTGAGGGCCTTAGGGCAGAATATTAACATACACACACAGACACACTGAGAGAGCAACATCAATTTCCATGTAATCACACATACACACACACACACACACACACACACACACACACACACACGCACAATAAGCAGCAGAGATATTAGAGTGTCAAAATGATCAGTACTATCGCTCCTCCCATGTTAGACTGTATTGGTGTCGGCTGTCCAAGGTGCTAGTTAACATTCCAGTGGTGATCACACACACGCTGATGAATAACGCTCCATTTATCAAGGCAAACCCGCCTGCCAGCCTCCCCTTGTATGTTTTCACACAGAGAAAGAACAGAGAAAAGCTGCGCTGCGTTTTTATTTCCATCATAAATAAAGCAGAAAAGAAGAAAATAACAAATACAAGCAAGTGTGTGTGTGTGTGTGTGTGTGTGTGTGTGTGTGTGTGTGTAGGGGGGAGAGAAAAACCCCGCTTGCCTGTGAGGTAGAATATCCTGTCTAAATCTCTATCGGCACTGGAGCTGACTACGGCAAAACACACACACGCGCGCACACACACTCAAATGCAAAGCCTCAACCTGCATCCTCGCTGCAGTACAAAAAAAAAATCAAATGACAAAATGTGGGATGTAACCTACCCTGCCAGGGTGAGAGGTGCGAAATCCCACGGAGCATGTTCCCGTTCCCGTCCACCGCAATATTCGCCTCGTGTTTTCGCTGCTGCAGCTTATCCGACGTGCCCGGGATGGGATATTGGGAGATATTCCTCTGCTGCTGCTGCTGGCGGTGGTGGCGATGGCACGTCTCCTGGGTGGGAATAACCCAAAAAAAGAAACAAGAAAAGAACAACAAGCCTCAAGCTTTAAGTCCGCAAAAATGTGCGTATTTTTAAAAAAGCGACGATTTTGGATGTAGTAGAAATTGTGTTTCTCAAAGGATCGCAAGGCCCAGGACGTTCAAATGATCAATCTCCCTCTCTTCCTTTCTTTCTCCTCCCTCCCCCATCTCTCTCTCTCTCTCTCTCTCTCTCTCTCTCTCTCTCTCTGCCTCGCTCTTCCTCTCCCTGTGTCTCTTTCTCTCCCTAGATGCGATTGGACAGTGTGGCAGGCAGCAGCTACTGATCCAATGATACGCACCTAGCTCCGTGAGGAAGCGCAGACTGGAGAGAATGGAGAAGAGGAGAGGACCGACCTGTGCAGGGAAACACACACACACACACACACACACACATTGAAGTGCACACCATTACAGTAGGCACACTGGTGCAAAAACACATGGCTCAACACATTTACACACACCTGTGGAAAGTCAACACACAAACACACATGCACAAATGAAACACCTGGGAAAGAAAGGATGCATGCTCACACTAACCTGTAGCAAACACATGCCCAGACACATTTGCGCACACACACCTTAACACAAATGGTGCCCGAGTGCACAGTGACCTCTTGAGGACCATAACAGAAGATTCTGTCTCTATTCAGCTCTGCCTGCGAGGAGCCTTCTCCCTTAGGCACTGTGTGTGTGCGTGTGTGAGTGTGTGTGTGTGAGTATGGTAATGCAGTGGGTCTGCAGTCGCTACTAACTGTGTTTGGGAACACTCCTCACGTCAGCACAGCCTGCCGCAGCAGCATTCAGAACTTTCTATTCCTCTCCTCAACAATCTTCCATCCACCCATCCATCTCTTTGTCTGCCTGTCTGACTCTGTGTCTGCTGGTGTGCTTGTTTGCTTATTCCTCTGTGGTGCCCTCTGCTCACATCTCCTGAGTCCTCCCTCCCTCTCCTTTCCCCCCCTTTTTTTAAAAAAGCAGGTTGTCTTTGTATCTTTTTTTAATTCGAAAAAAAAAACCAAGCAGGTCAATTTGCGGAAAGGATTTATTTGTATAGATGGGGTTTGAGAGGTGATTTGAAAGGATGACATTGACTTATAGTCTAAGCTGTTCAAAGCCATAGGGCCTTTCACTCATTCTTTTAAACCGAGACTGCCAAAAAAAGACACTGCACAAGTATCCGAGGCTGTGCTCAGACTCATATCGGATTAAAAGGTTAGAGTTGTAGCTAGAGGTTGGGCCCGTACAACCCGAAGAAGTTATCAATAAAATCCAAGGAATAACTCTAAAACTGCCACACCATGAATGTAAGGGCGTAAAAATAAGCTACAGCTATTTGCGCTATCTGGAGACATATCACATCTCCTCAGTCGAGAGGGATAAATAAGGTGTCACAGGACTTGAGACAAACAGCTCAGAAAGCATGCTTGATTCTCTGTCGTGAATTTTGTTGGAAATATTACCCAGCTGAAGTAAACATGATGATTTGGGAGAGCTTGGATAAAATACGATGCCAAAAGTCTATTATCTGGATAAAGGACCGAAACAGAGCGCTGGGTTTGACTTGAAATTGATTCATGGGCAATAACAAGGTGCTAGCAACAAAACAATACTTCAGTTTTGTCAGAGTATAGAATATTTTACAGAGAGTTTATTTTCTTGTTGCAATGTTTACTAATGTGAGCAACAGACAGGACATGAACTTGGACTCACGTCGTTTACTAGCAAGCTGTCAGATCTAAACAGAGATCTGAATCTGTTAGGACGGGGAGCCCTCGTACTTGGACGTTAGGACTGGAGGGGATATAGTGTCCCCTGTGTTTGTCATCACTCTTTTCACTGAGGAAAGAATAAAGACAAAAGCATGAGACATCCCTTGTCACCGATGTGCAACTTGCAAAATTAATGTGATTCATTTCCAAAAAGAATATGTCTACAAATGTAATAAAGTCTATTTAGATTTGATAATAGCCTTTATATCAAGATAATCTATCCATACCTAATTAACCTAATTACCACAAAGCTTAATGAGGCCCATTCTGTTCACAGAGTCCGTGTAAGCAGGAGGTTGAGATGGATGGATGGATCAACAAAACACCAACCAGGACTGCTGTTTGCTTTCCGTTTCCCACTGACAGTCGACGTTTAGGTTTTTTTAAGCCTGACCACAATTGTTCCCTAATCTCTACCATGTGTTTGCTGATGTAACCATGACAACAACGGTCCCCAGATCTTGACAAGGAAGTCTTGTAACCCAAACTATGATGTTTCTCTAAACATAACACTGGGGCAGCTGTGGTTCAGGTGTTAAAGCCAGTCGTCCACTAAATGGAAGAATAGCGGTTTGATCCCCGGCACCTCCAGTCACCATGCTGCCCCCGGCAAGACACCGAACTGATGGCTGTGCCACTGAATGGTTAACTGAGTAGCAGGTGGCACCTTGTATGGGAGTCTCGGCCACCAGTGCGTGAAAGCGTGTGTGAATGGGTGAATGTGACGTGTAGTGTAAAGTGAGTGGTCGAAGGACTAGAGAAGCACTATATGAATGCAAGGCCATTACCAAGTAGTCATTCAACCCAAACTAGGTGTTTCCCTAACCTTTGCAAAGACATTTTTGTGCCTGAACCTAACCAGTCTCTACACCACTGAGTTGTCACATCATGAAACAGATTTGTCTTACATCAGTGATTTTTGGAGGAAACAGGCAAATAATGTCGTCCTTCTGATAAGACAGACAGATCAGAAACTGCCTCTGTAAGTCCTCCTGGAGTACATGGACCAACAACACCTTTTGTCATGTCATTAGGAGGACTTGCTTTGTAATGGGGGATTTATGAACTGCAACCCTACTGTAAAAGACCTCTCTGTGTTGTTGTCAGCAGTGTTGTTGCTGACACAAACTGATCAGCATTTATCCCCCACTGACATTCTTAGTCACATAGGGAGGAGTTATCCTCTGTTTTTCATTACACGCCGCACTGATGCACAAGCATCAGGAAGCATCAGGGTCACTGAATGTGTGTTGTCGGCCAAAGTGTCCAAACCTATTTACTGATATCTTTTCCATATTGTTTCTACTGGAACACTACACTTTGTGCCACCCACGTCCCTGTAATGAACCCTCTTTCAAAGTCTTTAAAAGCTTTTTTTATGGTCAGTTGGGCCTTCTTAGCATTTTTATACATGTCACAGAGCATGAGAGAAGGTTAACGACTTAATTGTATCATTGAGTACACCTGTATGGATGTATCTGCATTAGTTATAGTTCTCTGCTCATACATTCAGGTTTTTTTCTCTCTCTAATTAAACCAGATATATAAAGCATAACAATAGAGCTCTGTGGCACTGAGTAGATTGGTAGCAAAAAGGAATAAAGAACTTGAAAAGGCATTCTCTTACAAGCATACTTTGCTTTTAATTGGCCCTTCAAGAAGATTACAAATTGTGTTGAACAATTTATTGAGCATTTCCTGCTGATTTTAAGTGCTTTATCAAAGCTTAATGCCAGTCATGCGCAATGCATGTTAAGAACCTCCAAATGCACATTATTATTCTTGGCAGGAGAAGCATGTAGAGAAAAACTGAAATGCACCACGAGGGAGCGACGCACTGGCACTGATGTGGCAGGGGAAAGCTGTTTCCTGTGAGAATCGTGGTAATAATTATGCAATGCTCTGCAAAAGCCTGGAATTAAACTTTAACCTGCGATTTTAAATTTTTACATTTTTACTATAAAAAGAGAATTGATTATAAAACATATTGCTAACAGAGATTTTCTTTTTTTTCTTTTTTAGAAGATAAAAGCACAACAAGTAGGCAGACGTTACTGTAAACCGACTATTCAATTAAATTACTGCAGGAAATGTATATTAAATACTACAGTGGATTTACATGACACCACAGTCCTGTGGAGATTACCACTTTCATTTTATCTTTTGAAAAGACCTCTGTTTGAGTCATTCTGTCATTACATCCAGAGGCTGAGCTGCAGCAGGAAGTAATTTGGATGTAGATAAGTGGAGCTCAGCTCATCTCTGACAAGCTTCAATCCAATTTAATCTCTGGTTTTAAATCACTGCCAGTATCTGTCGGTCTTAAATTACTCAGATAGAGCATGATGTGCATTTAAGAGATACAGTGGACAATCATCGGCATAGCAATGGAGCTCAGTGTCATTCCGAAGGATGAGGCAGCCAAATGGTAACCTGTGATGAGAAGAAAAATGCACCTAAATTTAAATCCTGAGGTACAAAACAGAGGGACAGACAGAGGGTACTTGCTCTAGCTCTGGTTGAGGGTGAGAGACTGTCACTAAAGAGTTTGTTGGACACAGGGAAACAGAGATCTATGTGTGAGACCCTGAAAAAGAGGATGGGTCATGGGGAGTACCACCACTTGGTCCAGGAGCTTCTCCTCAATGATGGCCATTTCCAGGCATATTTTAGGATGACTCAGGGGCAGTTTGACAACCTGCTGTCTATCGTCGTATAGCTCTAGGTATCCAGCAACCTCTACCGCCAGTTTCCCCTCCATTTTTTATCAACTGTAAACTTTTTGCCGTTACTACCAGAGAAGGCCTGCCTCTCAAATCATCCAATTGGACAATGGGAAAAAAGATGAGGGGAAAAAAATGGTGTGGGGCAAAAAACAAAAGGAAAATTTCCACAAATAAAATTCACTTCTGCATGCCTTTTAAATATTTTATCAATATGGCACAATCATACATACACACATTTACAGAATGGCAACAGAGGAGGTGAATAAAGAGAAATCTTCGTACGTTTTCTTTAAGTGTTTTTATGGGAAAGTGGATTTTTCAGAGCAGTTTAAGGGGTGCTTATAGGAGTGTTTCATAAATGCACGGGTCTGGTCTTGTCTCGACTTGGTCTCAACCCCTTAAAGTCTTGGTCTTGTCTCCGTCTCAGTATACTGTGGTCTTAGCCATGACTTGATCCCAGTTTAGAAGGTCTGAAATACAGCACTGTCTTTTAGGGCCTGGATTTGTTTACAGTAAATTGAGCAGAAAAGTCTCTCACTAACTGCTTCTCTCTGTTTTACTTTGTGCTGTAATTCCACACCAGAGGGGCAACTGAGTGGCCCATGTGCTCCTCTGGTCATCTCCAGTGCTCCTAAAAGCTCCTCTGGTCAGTCCGGTTGCCCTAAAGTGACCCCCCAGTCACCCCCAGGACTTTTTTGGTCATCTTAAGTGCCCCTACAGTCAGTCCAAATGCCACTCTGTTTAGCTCAAGTGCTGCTCTTGTGTCATATCAGGGCAAAAGACCTTGACCCGCTCACACTGGAGGGATGACCTCTGTTCATTTTCACTATTGCCTTGAATTCAGTGTCTGGAGACAGAGCTTGTCTGTGCATGTCATTTTTAATAAAATTGCTTATTTTGTTTTCCATCCTACTATCCCTATTTCTCTGTTTACCTCTCCTGACCTCATCAGTCTAAAACTTGTTTGAGGCTCCTGTTTTTCTACAAGTGTCCTGACCTTTATAGGGCTTTTTCTAAACCATTTAATTTCATCTGTGAAGCCACACACACACACACAGGTTTAGGATTTTTTTTTATTATTTTTTGAACATTGCACAATGCATCTATTTGTCCGTTCATCCATCTTATTAAATTAATGTCAGTTCTTCTCTCCATCGCTTAGTCCAGATTAGTCCACCATTCATTCATCTCCCAACCCTCCAGCTTTTCTGTCTCTCCTCCAACACATTTGCTCTGCTCGTCTATTAAATTATCTCTCCGTCTCTCAGCAGCCCAACTCTCTTTCAGTTCACCCATCCCTCCCACAGCTCCCGCTCTCTCTTAAAATATTCATTGATGTCTTAAACACTTTTCCTGTCTCATCGGCACACACTACCTATCCTTAACTCGTTCACTGCTCTGTGTAACCCTCGTAACGTCACGCATTTTTTAGACACGCTAGCAAGCACAATTTACTTTTTACATGAATTTGTGCTATTCTTGACTTCAATATAATTGTAAGATGGACCACAATTACGGCTGGAATACAACAAAATGACTGACTTCTCAGGCATTCTGGCGTGTATCAGATAAGGTTTTTATTCCCCCCATCTCAGCGGCACACAGACACATCCTCCCACAGTCCGACCAGCAACAACCCAGAAAGCTGTTAAAATGGCGCCTTTTATGCTGTGCTCCTGCTCATGGCTGCGGGTGATCTCAACGACAGGGATCCACTGTCTGCGCAGAATAATACACACTTTTTCCCCCAATATTTTCCAATACAAATTATCACCACGCTATATAACACAGAATAAACTTATTTAAACCCATGAAATACAAACCCTCACTAAACCTTATTGCACTGATAAAAATAAAACACATATTCCCAAATCACCCCACACCAATTTCCACTTGGTTACCCCCGGAACCATAAAAGATGGACTCTGTTGCCTGGGGAAGCCTTTTGCCCGAACACCCTGGAACAAAGGACTGGTAAGTACACTTTTCTCATGTTGCACCACACACACTCTTAAGGCCAACAGGTTACACATTTAATCAATCACATCTTAGCTTAGCTTTGCTTTATGAAGTAAAACATGGCTGTATATTTATTCCATGGTTGCTCTCTTCCCAGGTAAAACTGTGTGGCCAACACAGCACCTGCCTGCCAATCACATTTAAACAGGACAACCTAATGGAGACAAATATTTGAATCAATCAACTGTGCAAACAACGCCATACAAATGTGCAAAACTACAATGTGATTAAAAATGTAATGTGCAAATATTCAAATAAAGTGCTGTTGCCTCTTAAAGTGTTTGTGCAATTATTTATGTGCAAAAATACCAGACATCCCATCTAATGTGCAAGTGAAAAGTTAATAGTCAGGTGATGAAGGGCTCTTCGTCACATTTCCTCCTCCCTCTCCCCAAAGAGAAAGGTACCTCAGTTCTCCAACATTCGGGACAGACAGTCTGCCACCACATTTGACTTCCCCGACCTGTAATGTACTGTGAAGTCATATGGCTGCAGAGCCAGGTACCAGCCTGCGATGCGCATGTTGGCATCCCTCATGCGGTGCAACCACTGTAGAGCCCGATGGTCAGTTTCCAGGTAGAAGTGGCGTCCCAACAGATAGTATCGGAGGGTATCGATGGCCCACTTCATCGCCAAACACTCCTTTTCCACTGTTGAGTACCTTGTCTCTCTGTCCAGCAGCTTCCGACTTAGAAACACCACAGGTCTCCTCTCTCCTTCCACCTCCTGCAGCAACACTGCTCCCAGGCCCACTCCTGACGCATCTGTCTGCAGGATGAAAGGCTTCTCAAAGTCAGGACTGTGGAGAACCGGGTGAGTGCAGATGGCTTCCTTGAGGTCCCTGAAGGCTCTGTCACACTCATCCGTCCATGGAACCTTACTTGGGGCAGAGGCTTTGGTTAGGTTATTGAGCAGCACAGCTCTATCCGCAAAACGAGGCACAAACCTACGATACCAGCCCACCAGACCCAGGAATCCCCTCAGCTTCTTCTTGGTGGTGGGAACAGGAAAGGATCGGATGGCCTCCACTTTCCCCAGCTGTGGTTTGATCTGTCCAAATCCGATGACATAACCCAAGTATTCCACCTCTTTTTGGGCAACAGAACACTTATGAGGGTTAATGGTAAGGCCAGCTGCCATCAGTTTCTGCAGCACCTGTTGCAGGTGAACCATATGTTCCTCCCATGACTGGCTGAAAATAACCACATCATCCAAATATGCAGCTACACAGTCAGAAAAATCTCTCAGAACATGGTCCATCAGTCTCTGAAATGTGGCAGGTGCCCCCTGGAGACCAAACGGCATGACCCTGAATTGATACATACCAAAAGGCGTTTTGAAAGCTGTCATCTCCCTGGCCTCTTGTGCTAATGCTACCTGCCAGTAGCCCTTGCTGAGATCCAGTGTGGTGATGTACCGAGCTCTTCCAACTCTCTCCACCAGATCATCAATCCGAGGCATCGGATATGGGTCGAAGTTAGACACGGCATTCAGGTACCTGAAATCGATACAAAAACGGAGCGTACCATCTTTCTTTGGAACCAACACAATGGGACTGCACCACTCACTGCAGGAGACCTCTATGATTCCCAGCTCCAACATCAGCTTGATTTCCTTTTGCAGCAGAGGAATCAACCGCTCAGGAATCCGGTAGCTCTTCTGACGCACTGGGGCATCTCCTTTCAGCCGAATTTTGTGTTGCACAAGCGAGGTGAAACCTGGTGTCTCTCTGAAGAGCTCTGGATCAAGCAGGGGTTTCACCTCTGCCTGCTGGTTGGGAGACAGATGTGATAGGTCTATCTCTGGGGTCTCTGCTGTCGTGGTGGTGGCTGGGAAGAACTCGTCCATGCTGTCCTCCTCCTTCACAGCACGGACCAACAGCTGCTGGTGCACCGGCTCTGACCGCACCTGGAACTCCTTCAGCAGGTTAACATGAAAAGTCTGATGTTTTTTAAGCTTGTCAGGCATGAACAGTTCATATGTGACCTTACCCACACGTTTGCTGATGTCATATGGTCCGTTCCACTTAGTCAGCAACTTGGTTTCACTGGTTGGCAGTAGCAACAGCACCTTTTGGCCTGGATGAAAGACTCTGTCTCTGGCCTTCCGGTCATACCACACCTTCTGGTTTCGTTGAGCTGACTCCATGTGATCATGTGCGAGCGCCGTCATCTCCTCCAGTCTCTCCCTCATTTTCACCACATATTCCACAACATTTTCTCCTTCCGACTGTGAATTCTCCCAGTAATCTCTCAGCAGGTCCAGTGGTCCTCTCACCTGGCGGCCGTACAACAGTTCAAATGGAGAGAATCCAGTTGATGCTTGTGGGACCTCTCTATACGCGAACAGCAGATATGGCAGCCAGCGGTCCCAGTCAGAACCTGTATGAGACACAAACTTGCGCAGCATGTTTTTTAATGTCTGGTTGTAGCGCTCCACCAACCCGTCCGTCTGGGGGTGGTAAGGGGTGGTCTTAATGCCCTTAACTCCCAACACTTGATAAACTTGCTGCAACAGTTTGGACAAAAAATTTGTCCCACAATCTGTTAACACCTCCCTAGGTACGCCTACCCTCGAAAAAAGCTGCAACAGACAATCTGCTACCTGTCTAGCTTTGAAAGATCTGAGAGGAAAGGCTTCTGGGTAGCGTGTGGCATAATCACATATCACTAATATGTACCGATAGCCTGAGGAACTTTTCTCGAGTGGGCCTACAATGTCCATGCCTATCCTCTCAAAAGGCGTGTCAATGATGGGCAAAGACTGTAACTGGGCACGTGTCACTCCCTTAGCAGAGGTTAGCTGGCAGATTTCACAGGAAGCACAGAACTGAGAGACTTGAATGTACATCCCTGGCCAAACAAAACGGCTTCCAATCCTGTTCAGAGTTTTCTGGAATGCCATGTGACCTGCCCATGGGATTGAATGACCCATCTCCATAACTCTCTGTCTGAACTGTTGTGGAAGTGCTAAGGCCTCAGTTTTTCCCTTTTTCTGGTAGAGAAGGCTCTCTTTGATTATGTAGGTGGATTCATCTAAGCAGCTTGGGTTATTTATCTGAACACCCTCCACCTCTGTCACCTTCTCAAACCATTGCTTCAGTGTAGCATCTTGTTTTTGAAGCGTGCTCAGATCTAGGGGAAACTCAACCTCAAGCAACTCAGGTGGTTTGGGAGAGCTCTGTGCTCCTTGTCTAAGAGAACCCTTTAGCTTCTCCTGCCTTCTCTGTGACTTTGATTTGTGAGGTTTAACTGGCCCTGCTTTCCAGTCTACCCCAAAGAAAGGCAACTCTCTAAGGCCTCCCTCTGCACTTTGTGCTCTGGTGGTTACATGACATGGTTTTACAGGCAATGTGACTGCCTCACTCTGTGGCTCACCAAAATCGGCTACTGAATTCTGACCCTCATCACTGCTTATGTCAGGTTTGCATGTTGGCTGGGCCATAAGGTCGTAGAGTGTGGGTAAATCATTGCCTAGAATTACAGCATATGGTAATGTTGGAGCTAATGCCACTGGCAACAGGAAAGTCTGCCCCCCTACAGTCAGATAGACCTCAGCTGTCGGATAAACATGCTTATCCCCATGAATACAGCTTAGCTGTGAATTGTCCTCACTCCATTTTCCTCTGGGGACCAGACTGGACAAAACTACTGTCTGATAACATGCAGAGTCAAGCAATGCTATCTCACGTTGACCATTGACCAGAACTGGAGCTGTACGACCTGCCTCCCTCACTGCACCTACTGTGGTTGGCCTTGGAGCAGAACACAGGAGTGATGGCTTGGTGTGGCCTAAGGCTGGGCAAAATGGTTTTGTGTGACCTAGAGCATTACAATTGTAGCACCTGACATCCTGTTTAGAGGCTCGGGAAGGAGGCTTTTTAGTATAACTTGAGGCCTGGGGAGTAAACTGCCTATCACTTGGAAACCCTCTACCTTGTGGCTGACCAGACCCCTGTTCACCCCCAGTGGACTTACTTGAGTGGGTTTGGTGGTTCTCCCAACCAAAGGAGGCAGTTCGACTTCCTTTTCTGGCTGATGTAAAGACTTCTGCTAGGCGTGCTGCTTCCTCGGCTGTCTTGGGGTCGTGCTCCCGGATCCAGATCTCCAGTTCTGGATGGACCATCCTCAGGAACTGTTCTAGTATCATAGTCTCTGTTATTTCTTTTACTGTTGCTTTCTCTGGTTTGACCCATTTCCCGAACAGGTCTTTCAGACGCACATACAGCTCTCGCGGAGTTTCACCATGCTCAATCTTGAGAGACCGAAATCTTCTGCGGTAGGTATCAGCTGTAATTTCATACTTTGCCAGAATTGCAGCTTTGACTTTTTCATACTGTTCTGAGTCTTCCATGTCCATCAAAACATAAGCACTGCGTGCTTTGCCAGTGAGTAGAGGAACCAGACGCACAGCCCAGCCCTCTTTAGGCCAGTGACAAACCTGGGCCATTCTCTCAAATGTTGTGAGGAAATGTTCAATGTCATCCCCTGGAGATAGTGGCAGCAGTTTGGGTTCCCTGTGGGCAAGGGGTTTCCTCTGCTGTCTAAAATACCAACTGTTCTGGCTCATCATGTCATCTACGTCATCAAAGTCACCACTTTCATCACCACCACCATCATCCTCATCCCTCTGAGGACGACGATTTTCATCCATAGTGTCAGGCTCTGTTCTTTGTTCTCCTCTCATCATGTTTACCTGCATCTGAATTTGGGAGACATGATGCTGCATGCGTCTCCATCGCTGCTCTTGACGAGAGGACTCCTTGTCTCTTTGCTGATCTCTCTCCGCTTGGGCTTGCATTAATGACTTCACCAGACCTGCTAGTTCATCCAGCTTATCGTCCTGTTTAGCATCCGTCATGGTGTCTGTAGCACATGCTCTGCTTAGCCCCTCATCTGGTTCTTCCTGGTCATTCTTCTTACCATGCCTTGTCATCATTGTTGTAACGTGGATCCCACTTCTGACACCACTTGTAAGATGGACCACAATTACGGCTGGAATACAACAAAATGACTGACTTCTCAGGCATTCTGGCGTGTATCAGATAAGGTTTTTATTCCCCCCCATCTCAGCGGCACACAGACACATCCTCCCACAGTCCGACCAGCAACAACCCAGAAAGCTGTTAAAATGGCGCCTTTTATGCTGTGCTCCTGCTCATGGCTGCGGGTGATCTCAACGACAGGGATCCACTGTCTGCGCAGAATAATACACACTTTTTCCCCCAATATTTTCCAATACAAATTATCACCACGCTATATAACACAGAATAAACTTATTTAAACCCATGAAATACAAACCCTCACTAAACCTTATTGCACTGATAAAAATAAAACACATATTCCCAAATCACCCCACACCAATTTCCACTTGGTTACCCCCGGAACCATAAAAGATGGACTCTGTTGCCTGGGGAAGCCTTTTGCCCGAACACCCTGGAACAAAGGACTGGTAAGTACACTTTTCTCATGTTGCACCACACACACTCTTAAGGCCAACAGGTTACACATTTAATCAATCACATCTTAGCTTAGCTTTGCTTTATGAAGTAAAACATGGCTGTATATTTATTCCATGGTTGCTCTCTTCCCAGGTAAAACTGTGTGGCCAACACAGCACCTGCCTGCCAATCACATTTAAACAGGACAACCTAATGGAGACAAATATTTGAATCAATCAACTGTGCAAACAACGCCATACAAATGTGCAAAACTACAATGTGATTAAAAATGTAATGTGCAAATATTCAAATAAAGTGCTGTTGCCTCTTAAAGTGTTTGTGCAATTATTTATGTGCAAAAATACCAGACATCCCATCTAATGTGCAAGTGAAAAGTTAATAGTCAGGTGATGAAGGGCTCTTCGTCACAATAATATTATGTGATATACTGTCACATACCTAAGAGCCATATCTAGAGTGATATTCAATAAATCAATCAATCATTCATCTGTCAAATGGAATTATACAAGGTACAGCTCCAGTTACATGTAAATGTGATTCAATCAGCTCCTTTAACTTGTGCACCGTAACTTAGTCCTTTTTTACGTCTTCTCACATTGTCGGCTGCTGCTTTATAATTGTCCATGTTTCCAGATGGTTCTGGTAATCCATGGTTTCTGATCGAGGAATTTAACTGTTCACACAACCCAACCTAAACAAGATGGCCGAGTGGTCGTTCCTCCCGCACATGGGCAGCGCCACTCTGCAGTTGTCTCTGAACAGATGCAGTGATCCACAGCAGTACCGATACACACCTCTCATGTCCACCATCACACCAGTCCTTATTCACCGTAAAGCACTCTCCCACTCTCCTCAGAGTCCTCTACTTTGTCAGATCGGCATATAGAAGAAGTGTCACCGGTTGAATGGCACCGTCCAGGATTTAGCCAAATTCAGTAAATCAAATTATATTACAGTTATCCTGTTGGAAACTGATGCTGCGCAGAGGTCATCCACTTTATTTCCAACATCTGTACAATGGCTTGCAGGATGCTGGTTCAGCTGGTGCCCATCTTCTCCATCTTTCCTTGATGTTTACTGATGTTTACATCTGAAAACCTCCCACTGGCTAGCTAGCAGAAGTCAGCAGAGGGAAAGTTTACAGACTGGTGAGTTGATTTTCTCATCCTGAGGAGTGACTCACAGCCACATGCCTCTACTGTCCAAAGCCAAGCACCAAAAGCGCCACCAAGACTTGCAAAATAGACATAAGAGCTTAAATTTAGGCTCAAATTTAGTGGAGCTGACAGAGCGGGGACTGGAATCGTCCTCAGTATATTCTGTAAGTTTTGCAACACTATGAGCATTGTCTACTGAGAAACTAATACTGGCACCACGGCTGGTGTTTGATTCAAGTTATTTTAACATCTGCAAGGCAAAATCATGAATACAAGAGGACGTTTGTAGTGTTGTAATCCCAGTAGAACCTCTTCAAAACTGTAAAAAACAGAGAAAAGCAGAAATCGCTGGAAATGGTGTTATACTGCGTCTGACAAATGATGAAAAATAAATGGCTGGCTGAGACTGAGAATTCACAGTTACAAAAATGCCTTTTCTCCTGTCATCTGATTACTTAAACCTGTTGCGTATCTCATAAAAATGTTGCTCTTAAACCACATTTTAAATCTGTTTTTAATGAATGTGGCTCATCACTTTTCTTACTGCTGTTTACTGTGCAGGGAAATGCAAACAGACGCACACAAACAGATGAACCCGATTTACACATTGCAGTTTTTCTCAATTGCTAAGACATGCTTAATGAAACTGTGACCCACTTGATCCTCATCACCACCTTCTCAGCACAGCAGAGGTCTTCTCTCACGAATGTGTTAACATGAGTGCATTGGTTTCACACATTTTTCAAACCCTTTTTCAAAACACAGATCTCATGGAATGACCCCAAACTCTATTGGATTAAACAAAAGCTGATAGAATTACTCCCATAATTATGACTCTCTGATGCACCTGTGTGAAACCCCTTTACGCAGCTCTTCAACCAGCAGTTAGTTTGTATCCACCTACAAAAGATGCCACCTCTGTGTTGCTATTTGCAAGCATGGATCAAAGAGGCCAAAGGCACATAAGCAAAGGAAGAAGCCGTGGCATAGGGGAGCCACGTATTAAGCATTTCTGAATTAGAAAAATATGGAAACAAGACTAGGCTGTTGTGGTCCAGCAAAAAAAAGGTATGACATGGGAAAATCTGATCCAGTACTATAGGAAAAATGTTCCTCAGGATTTCAGAGCTTGGATGCCATTCGTTATTGGTTCTGTGGTGAAGAAAGAAGGCAGTAGTAAATAAGCTGTACCATAATAAATGTCCAAATTTGTGTAGTCTAGGTGCTTACTGTAGATCTTACAGTTAATGGCCACGCAAAGACCTGCATGCAAGAATAAAATGATGACAGTATTTCTACAAGATATCTCAAAAAGTGCAGATGCAGGGTGCAGCGGGGTTAGTTTTCTCTACTAAAATCATTTTCAGAGAAAGAATACAATTCATGCTGTGATATGCCTGCCTGATCTTTTTTGGCACATACTATAACTATGTAAAGTATCAACAAATGGCACAGACATGTTGCACAAATAAAGGTTGAACAGGTTCATATTGATAGCTGTGTTTTTGTTGTCCATTGTGTAATGATTACCTGGGAGATTATATTCATTTGACCACAAGTTTTTTTGATTGATGGAAATGCATTTTTTCATATTATTAATATTGTGTGAGAGTCAGAGCATTTTGCAGACAAAATTTATCATGTTGGAAAGAGACTCTCAGTGTAGGCCTGTGTGTGAACTGTAATCTCTGAATGCACAAATGTGTTCAAGCAAATGTAAGCCATCTTCATTAGCTGCTTCGTTTCGCATTCAGACAACATAATTCACATAATAGCAAGTGCTCCACCACTGTATCTGCATTACCTGCGTACATCCCTGACATGAGATCTCATTTAAGTCACGAGTGTTCCAATTAAATTTCAGTCAACCCGCATAATGCTGTCGGAGAGCCTCTCTCCTCCCGCCCTTCTCCCTGACCATGGTTCACTAGTGCAGCCTGTGCTTTCCAAAGTATTTTTATCCCTCCCATCATATTATTTGCTGGGCAGTCAAATCAAGTAAGATTTATTTATAAAGCACTTGTCACAAAGTGCTTTGTCAAAAAGAACTCAAAGAAAACAAAAGGACACACAAGCAGATATTAAATCAAGGGCCAATAAAAGACAAAAGCAAGAACACACACAAGCCAGACTTTATATGTGCTTGAGCGTGCCTGTCAGCATGTGTACGAGAATATATTGAAGCAAACAGTCTTCAGCAGACATGTCAGACTAATGCAGACAAGAACTCAGCCAGATGGATGGAGATAACTGCTGCTTTTCATGTAGGAAGCTTTTATTACTTAATGGGCGTGTGGTCTGGAGCAAAGTCTGACACGTTGTCTGAAATGATGAAATGGGTGGACTGACATGGAGACCTGCATACTGTGAGAGGAAATTACAACACAGAGCTGGACTATAAAACATCCTAAAGCTACAGCAACAGGCAGGAGAGAACAGAGAAGATGCTGTGAATCTAATTGTCCTTTTCAGACTAGTTTTAGTAGCAAACCAATGCATTCATTCTCTCATAACCGACACTCATATCCTTAGCCTCATAGCATAATTGCCTAAGTCATATTTTGGCCAAAGACTCAACAACGATTTGTTAAATAAAAAGTTCTTACCTGTTTGCTGAAAAATTTGTTTTTTCTTCTTTTCTGAAAACCTTAAAATATGACTTTTAATTATGCTATGAGGCTAACAATATGTAATCATGGATGGATGACTGAATAGGCATGCTAGGCTCAGGCGGGACCCAAAGTGTCAGGGGCCTTCACCGGGAAAATGTCAATGAAATTTACAGGTATGGACCAGGAAGGACTGAAAATAACCACAAACAGACCACAAATAGATTCAACCAAACACAAAATAACTAAAAACTGGAAAAACAACCACAAAAAGACACAAAAAGGGCCACAGAGACACTAAAACGACTACAACTTAACACAAAAAACCCACAGATACATGCAAAACAACCACAAGGAGACACTGAATGATGACAAAGAGATGCAAAACAACAACAAGACAAAAAAGAAGGCAAAGAGACAAAATAATTCCAACACAAATAGATGCAAAGTAATCACAAAGAAACACAAAATGACTACAACTAGACACAAAAAACACACAAATTGATGCAAAGGAATTGCAAAGAGACACAAAGTAGCTACCAGCAGGCAAAACAACCACAAACAGACACTAAACCACTACTAAAGTACACAAAATGACTGCAAAAAGATGCAAAGCAACTGCAAAGAGACACAGAATAACTACAAAACAGACAGAACAACCACAAAAAAGACCACAAAGAATCAAAAAACTACCACAGCTAGACACAAAAAAAACAAAAACAGATGCAAAAGTACTACAAAGAGACACAAAAAACTACAAAAACAGGCAAAAACAACCACAACAAAACACAAAGTGACTAAAAAGAGATGCAAAACAACCCCAAAATTGTGTTGTTTTTTTCTGTGTAGAGGATGGTGTGGCCTTTTGCACGTGTGTGTCCAGGGGTCCATTGTCTTATAATCTGCTCATGCATGTACCCAGTTCTGTCACGTGTGCAAGATATAAACAAATGGCTCCAGAATGAACAAATATAAAGCTAAAACAGTGCATCACATTAGGTATTTAAACTCTGTGAACTGGGTAATGTGAGGTGATGGATTATAAAATCTTCAGCACTTGTGTTAATGGTAAATCCGTCCTAAATTACAATAACATTAAATCAGCTGTAATTGATATTGAAAAGAATGTAATGAAAGTTAAAACAAAGGGGTCGCTCTTGAGTTATTGGCTCATTCATTTAGATTGGCTGAAGATTCTGCTTCATCAGCTGTAATTTGTCAGCCGTGTTGGATTGTCACTGGACAATACAGGCATATAATGAGTGGTGTCTGTGGGTATAATACAAACGATTCAACTATCCGCCTAGTTTTATTTCATCTACAACTGACACTAAATGTGTACATCACCCACACATTACTCACTATCCAAACTATTGTTTCCAGTAACAAAAGCCTTTGTTTTTGGCTCCTGTTGGCAGGCAGTTGTATGCCAAAATTTGATTTACTCCGGATTTTGTTTTAGTACATTTCCAAAATGTCACCTACACACACCCACACTGTGTTGCATGTGTAGGCCAGGGTCGGCTCGGTGATTTTCTGTGCAGCTCAGTTCAGTTGCTGCTCTCTTGCAGGTTGCAGGAGCGCATGAGGTATTGGTGCATGTGGCAGCGGCTACAAACAGCATCAGCCCTTATTGGTATTTCTCACAACGTTACGGGGGGAGGGGAGGATGGCGATTGTGAAGGAAAGGACAGATGTCAGATGGGCACAGTGGGGAAAGGGGCAAGTAATGAAGGGTTTGATGAGATGAAAATGAGGACAGAAAGCAGGGGGAAAAGCATGAGAGAGAGGACGATTAGGAAACCAGGAGGAGAAAAAAAAGGAAAGGAAAATTGGTGCAAGTGAGAGACACAGGAGAATGTGAGAGAGAGGGGGGAAAAGAGGGTGGGAAGGGGAGCTAATAGAGGGGGCTGAGGGTGTGAGAAAAAAGTGAAAAGCAATTAGAAAAGGTGAGAGCGATGCAGAGATAGAAAACAATAAGGTGTTGCAGAGCGGGGTGTTTTATCAATCTTTTAAATTAACAGTTTTGTGAATCTGCTGTGATCACAGTTCAGGAGATATGGATGCAGTATTACACAGGTGAGGATGAGAATCGATTGACTCACGCCGCCAGGGTGTATATACATCCAGAGGCTGTGAGGAAATTGACATGTCCGGGCCATACCTGTGTGGTGTGAAAATAAAAGCTCTATAATTGGTCATTCTCTGTGGACTGGTTGGGGCAGAGGTTAGAACCAATAAAAAGTGCCAGACAACTATGTGGAAATTGATTGTTCACGGGACCTCAAGAGACAAGAATATATTTTTTAACTGTTATCATTCAAGCACAAGATAATCAGAGACTAAATGTGACTTTTCTGAAAATCAGCACGTTATCATTATAATCTGATTAAAATTCCATTTGGTTTTACTGTATTCATTGAATAGCTGAACAAATCAAAGATGTGAGTGGTGATTCAGACTTCACAGGACCAGGCTATTATCAAGAGTGGTTCCAGAATTCTGACCCCATGATTAATTTATTTATTGATTGACTGACTAACTAGCTGACTAACTGACTAGTTGGCTGACTGGATTGGTTGATTGGTTCAAACTGAAAGGCAGGTTTGAAGAAAAAACAAATAAATTGCATTGGTCTGAGTTTTTATGCAAGGAGTGCACTCATTAGAGTGCAGATCTCCACCGTGTGTCTGGGGGCATGTTGGTGGGGAACAGGGGGTGCAGGTCCGGCTGTGTGTCCAGTGTGTATGCATAACAGTAGTGGAATGAGGGGGAGATGGTATGCAAGTTATATTAATAAGATGTAAGTGGCAACCTCCAGGGCTGAAAAATTAAGTGCCAAAAACGGCAGTTCTTTGATCGACCACTAGAGGCTGGCTCCAGAAGCCAGTCAATCCCCATAAAACAGAATATTAAAATGCTCAACTTTATGGCAGACATAAACATGTTTACAGCCTGGTACAAAAAAATGGTTTTGGTCTTTAGTTAATATCTCATTCATTTTGTTGCGACTTAAAAGTTATGCTTAATAAGGGCGGGCTGCTCTGAATGTCAGATCCACCATTCACTACTCCACAGCGCCAGCCTCTCATCCGAGCACGGTCACTTCTGGCTCCAAAAAAACAAGATGGGACAGCTGAAATATCGAACTAGAGGCTTCAAAACATGATTCCACGTGATGTCACTGTAGCTACGCCCAGTATTTTTGCACTCTAAAAATGCATAACCAGGTGTAACCAGAGTAGATAGTCTCAGTACAACAATGCAAATTGACATTTTTTGCCTTCAGTAACAAACACACATGGTTGGGTTTAGGCAACAAAAGCACGTGGTTAGGTTTTGGAAAAAATAACAGGGTTTGGCTTTATAATCTTACGGGACACGAACACCGCTCTCCCAGGTAAACGTCAGTGTTTGTTGGACCCATCCACCACCCCTCCCACCCAGCCTACTCAGACTTTCGTCGCCTTAACTGTTGCTCTTGTCCTGCTGCGTTTCCCCGCCGCCGAGTGCTGTTAAACTATAACAGCAACTGTCCACGTATCACGCCGACGTTAAAGGACGTCTTTTTTTTGTCAGCGTCTGCCACTGTAAGCCACTGCAGATTGGCTTTAGAATATATTTATAATAACTTTGTCACACCTGCAGCCTCTAGTATCTTTTCATGTTATATTTGTACCTCATAACCCAATGTTAGTAATTTTGCTTTTGTCCCAGCATGTTGCAGAAACTACTGCCCATGTAAATCCACAGTGCCTGAAATTGATGTCCATGTATCGCAGCCCTAAAGGGGCTTCCTGCTGTCATCTCACATCAAATAGAAAAAGAAGCTCTCGTCGCTCAGGGACCGGAGACTCTGTATCTCAAAATATGTACGTGTGTTGTCACAAATGTGTGTGAGGTAAAGCTTCACTTCATCCAGAAAAAAACACTGGATTGAAGCAGTGAGGGCTGTGTGAGAGTGTGTTCGTGAGTGTGTTACGTGTACATGTGTCCTCCTATTTATCTGTGTCGGGAGATTTATTGCCAAAGGTACCTCTGAGCTGCAAATAGCCACCGCTGTGGCCCCTGAATTGATACGGCAGCTGTTCAATCAAGAGACCTATGGGCACTGCTAGGCGACAAAGCCTCCAGGAGTGCCGGTGAAATCCTGTCGCTTAACTTGAAGATCCCTTCATTCTCTACCGCCTGTCTCAGCCATCCCTCTGTCAGCTTTGTGTTGTGACTGTGCATGAGTCTCTGTTTAAACTCCCTGTGTAGAAAACAGTGCATCAACTCCAATTTGTCAAATCAGTATGAATTTATGCAGAAGCTACACACACCTCCTGCTGTGTTTACTTAAGCGGTGTTCCAACAGAATTACTGTTATAGTTTTAATTCATGATGAGAGAAAGACTTTTTATTGTGACTGTTCAGGTCAGTGTTTGTCAACCAGGAGGACCAGACTTTGAGAAAGTCCTGTTTATGTCTGGGAGGTCACAAAAGTGACAATACACACACCAAGCATCATATCAAAGGGGAACCATCTAAATTAAGAATTCCAGTATGCTGTTTCAATGGCCTAAGAAGGTTTAATCAATATGTGAACATGAACTGCTCTCGCTCAAAACCATCTTTCCCAATTCTTTTTCTATGGAGCAGCTCCAGACTTTACACTTGATGACTTTACAAATGTCAGTTTTATCACTATAGTTTTTGGATTTGGGAGAGTTGTTTGTTTATTAATATTTTTGGACTGTCTTAGACCATAGGAATAACATGAATATGAATGAATATGAATTTTGAAAATGGTTGTGGTTCCTCTTTAATACAGAAATCACATACACAGCTCGGCATTTTGGCTGTCGCCATCTTGTTTTTTTGGAGCCAGAAGTGACCATATACTTTATTTATATAGCACTGTTCAAAAACAGAGGTTTACAAAGTGCTCAACAATTAGAATAAAAAACAATTGAAGCCTTTTATCTCTGCACACACATTAAAAGCGTGTAATCATTTTATTCAAAAATCACCAAACAAGACAAAGACAAAACCCTGGTTTCAAAACTGATACTGAAAACCAGCTTTGTGAGCAGGACCTTTCTAGACAGGGGCAGCTCAGTGATCGATGCTGCTGACTGTTGACCTCAGTTTAATGTATTCGTTTGTGTACGTGCCTGCGTGTGTGTATGTGAGTATGTGTGCAAACCAACCTTGGTGCTACAAGCAAGGGCATAAGTCTCCATTGACCATTACAGGGTCTTCTGCCAGGATATTTTAAGCATCAAATACTTAATTTCCTGCATTCTCACAAGCACTCAACTAAACAAGGCAGGCAGGCCTTTTTTTCATCCAATGGTTGATCATCTCCAATGTGGCCATGAGCTCTGCCTTTTTTTAAATTCTCTTATGTTTCCAGGGCAACCCGCACTTCTGTTGGAAGCCTACCTTCCTTCTGGCACACACACACACACACACACACACACACACACACACACACACACACACACACACACACATATTCAGGAGTACAACGGCAAGTGCACACACAAACACAAATGGCCACATGATTACACAGAGGATAAGATTGAAAATATACAATATGTATGTGCATGTAATGTACTAAGTGGCTCTTTGCATGTTGCATGTTCTGTTCCTCTGCAGAAGGTGGAGCACAAAAATCTCATACCTATAAATATATATATACATACATTAAAGTAGAGCTCTAACAGTCGTAGGACACTTGCAGAAAAAAAAATCTCAGTCTCTCAAAATAGCAGTGACTAAGCTGTACCTTAATATTATGTCAGTTTGTGAGATAATCAGTGCTGCAAATCAACACTAACAACCATTTTATTTAGTAATACAGTAGTGCTTAAAAAATAATAATAATCTGTTGGACCTGTTGTGTTTCATTTCTCTGTTCTTAGAGAGATCATGTTGTTATAGGCAAATACATTAATTACTTGAAGCAGCTGCTGAGAAAACAGTGAAACATGGTGGTAAAACACTGCCTATATGGAGTGTAAAATGTTCACTTGTCTTAGATTTTCTGCACAAGTTACCCATCACGTGCATCAGCTAGAGCAAAATGGATTCCACTACACATGGCCGTCTAATTGAGATGCCACCCTGGCCGCTCCCTTATTTCCCTCATAAATGAAGTCACAGACCCAAGTGAACTGTGACCTGTGAGGCGGCAGCACATTCCTTAAACAGGCTGATAAGCTTAACTGGAAACACGTCGCCTTCCTTCCACACATGGATTATTATAATGGAAATTAGATTTTTTTTTTTTTTTTTTGAACTGGAAAAAGCAACTGAGATGGCTGTAATTTAAAGATTAATAAACTGTTAACAGCTGTTTTATTATACATTCTGCCAAACCTAAGAGGGGCAGCTGAAATTGTCGCTATTAGTGGAGATCCTCTATGTCACAATCAGGGAAGAGGTGGGAGAACTCACGAAAATATTTCTGTCAACTGAAGATCTTAAACAGTGACAACAGGGAAAACTAGACTGATGTAGAGGATAATTAGACATCCTCTGCGAACAAAAGGAACCTTTCATCATTTGGGGGTATTATGACTGGAAATGAGACCATATAAATTTTATCCCAGATCGCATTATAAAATATTCAATGTGAGTTGATCTTGGTGAATTTTCATTATCGGGATAATTGTGAATATTGTATACAGCAGCACCTAGAGAGACTGTTGGAAAACCAGGAATAAAAAAGACTACAAAAACAGGCTTCATATGCATCATCCTCACAAAATGAAAAAAACTGTCATATTTCACATCAAAAGACATGATTCCTTTTTAAATAGTTGAAAAGCCTGGCTTTTTAAGACTGTTTGTTTGTATCCCAGTAAAAAGGATATTTGTTTAAAAAAAATACAAGGATGTATCCTCTCTATGATGCAATAAAAATAATGCTGTTGTTTCTCAACAGAATGTAATGTAAAGTGACTCCTGTATGTTTTAGTGCCATTTTAAGAGTTTTAAAGGGAGACTATGCCACTTTTTTTTCAAAATTCATACATTATTCCTATGGTCTAACTCAGTCCAAAAATATTAGTAAATATGAACAACTGTCTCCCAAATCAAAAAACTTAAGTGCCAAAGCTCAAAAGAGATGAGATGAGAGAAGATGAGATGATGAGAAGAGATAAGAAGGAAGCGAGACGCTCACTCTATAGCTGCTTCCATCATTGTCTCCGGAAAAATAAGGTTTTTTACTCTTTCTTTTACCACTTGCTCAATTGGGCAAGTGAGCTGCTGGATTTACTAGCCTGATGTTGCATTTTACTTGCCCTGGATAGTCAGGCAATCCTTACAGAGGAGCCCTGGACGCTATTATAGCTACAATCTCTTCACTTCACAGGTAAATTGTCAAATTAAAGGTGAACTACACCCAGTTTAAAAATTCAATACATGTTATTCCTATGATCTAAGACAAGTCCAAAAATATTAACAAACATGAACAACTCTCTTCCAAATTATAAAGTCTGAAGCTGCACCGTAGACAATGAATGGGGAAAGATGTTATAGATGACACTGGGAGCACCCAGGGGAATGTCCTAGGTACATGTGAGCATTTTCTGTTTCAGGGCTGAGAACACTACAATAAAATAAAGCCCATTTGGGTATAAGAAAGAAAACAAACATTCTGTGGGTCCATAAAATTAGACTCCGAATTGTCTGTGGAGCAGCCCCAGACTTTATACTTGATGTCATCACACGTTTGAGACTTACTTCTCTGTTTTCAGGTTTCGAGAGAGAGTAGCTCATGTCCATAAACGTGGACTGAACTTCTTCATGCCATGAAAATAACATACAGTAATTCTTAATTTAGGTGGGTTAACCTTTTAAGCATATTTTGATGATTAATGGGCAAACACATTAATTTTTCATATCGTCCCACAGCTACTGCGTCCATGTTTGCTGTCTTATAAGACTGTCCTCACCAGAAAAAAATGACAGTTTGCTCTTTTTGTCACATCATGTCTCATGTGTCAGGTACAAAAGGGGTGGCAGATCAAAAACACTCATATGAGTCTTTTTTGCAACAATGATAATCTATTTTTTATGCGTGTATTAAGACTGGTTGGTCTTACCAAGAGTAGGATGAAACAAATGATAGCATTTTAACAATCTGTGCAGAAACAGGCCAGCAGGTTTAGTCTGGATAAGCAAGAAACTGCATGTATTGGGGAAATGGTTGCTACAACTGCATAAAATCCAGTCATACTATAAAATTTCACTCCTGGAAATGCAGGAAATCACAGTGGAAAAGTGAAAACAACAGGCCATTAAATATAAATACAGAGAACACCACAGACTGATGCAACAAAGCAGCACAAGATTATGTAACAAAGAACCTTAAATTAAAACTCAGACTGGCACCACAACTGACATGTCACATGCTTGCGGTTACCAAGCAACCCTATAACGTGGGAGCAATAAAAGCAGCATAGTTCAGGTGAGAACTTGAGGAGGGACAGTCACTGTTTTAGCGTTAAAGATGTCTTCTTGTGACTGCTCATTGTTTTTTATATGATAATGAATTCAGTGGTGTAATGTAGCTCTGCACGGGGTAATGTATCATCCATATTCATGCCAATAAAGGATCTTAAACTAAACTAAACTGAAGAGAAAGAGAGAGGAGCAGTGTCAGCCCACACATACTCAAGCTCACATATACGCATAGAGGCACACAAGTGTGAAAGAAAGAAAGATAAGGAGATGCCAAAGAGGATATGTTGCCTAAAAAAAGTAGACAGAATGAAATTCAGAACGAGAAGAAAATAATTCCTGCTGGTACTGTATGTGCTGCAGCACACTGCTGAGTCCATTTGCAATAGATTGTCAGCTGGCTAATAAGCACAACACTTTAGGGGGCAAGAAGGTCAATAACAGCGTCTAAAACAAAGTACTCTTCCCAGAGATACAGATAAGAGCTCTCAAATTAAAAGCCTGCGACTGAACGTCTTTACTTGTGGAATCATCCACGGACAAAAAAGATCCCTTATAGAAGGGACTGACATATTTACACAAGCCTTCGTATTTTAACTGAGGTGAATTTGGAGTTACTTTTGGCTACAGAGAGGACTTTGGTCTGTTCTACTGTATAATGCATGAATATGATAAAATATGAACAGATTCCTCATGAATTTCCAGCAGCAATGAGACACAGGGATAATTTTGTATCTACAGTCCAAGTTTGCACCCTGTGAAAATGACAGTATCAAATCCATCAAATCCTGTTTCAGTTGAAAACCCTGTCTTCTCCAGATACTTCATTCATAATGCATTCCAACGCATAGTTCCTGGCAAATGGCTGTAAAAAACAAAAAACAAAAAAAAAAACACTAGAAATAAGGCTGACTGTGAGTTTGCGTCTAGGAAAACAAATACGGGGCAGTGTTGGCGTACAGCAAGCATTCAAAAGTGGCAAACGCTGGGAGACAACAGGAGACAAGCCAACAGACAGCCCCTTGTACTCTCAAAGTCAAACATGTCCTGCAGGAAAATAGGAGAGAAACCAAAACAATGACACGCATCAGACTTCCTGTCCTGTCTGTACTACAGCACGATGTTTGCTGGAAAGAGTTACAGACTGAAAGGGAATTTAAGGCTTGTAAAAATAGACATAGGCGCCGTTTTCTGTGTTTACCTGTGGCATATTTGATAACAATTTTTAGTTTTGCTACTAGATAGTTGATACAGCACAAAATGCATGCTATAAAAATCATGAAAGTGGCATCTTCCACCTCATTTGTCTAAATGACAGTCCAGTGTCTCAGCAGTGCTCCATCAATGAGTATTGTAATAGCAACCTACCAAAGCAACTAAAACGAGGAGCATAATGTCATAAATTGCCTTATTTTTATTTTTAGGTTGGTGTGGGTAAAGGTTGGCTTCATTTAGTTGGATTGGAGTAGGAGGCAAAGTCATGTGAGACATGAACTCCACAACTGCCTCAGCCACTCAATGAAGTTGCAGATCTAATCTATTTTGCATGGCAGCCATAATTAATGCATGCGGCAGCGGGCAAAAACATACATTTCTTGGCTGTCGCTCTATGTCAGGGAACAGTGAGTTAACTTTAAAAGAGCTGTCATGTATAAAAAAAGTGTGCAAGTACAGTCAGAGGTAGAAGTCTTAGGACAGCAGCAGAGTGAAAATGTTTGTTGCTGTCGGTGAAAGTGAGTCAGCGTTTAACACCTTGCATGAATAAAATGTGCTAAGTGCGGTCCGTTGAGAGAAGCGGCGGGATAGTGAAGAGACATTTGTTATTTCCTGCTGCACGTAGAAAACACTTTGGTACCTTTGCCGCCCTTCTGAGCTCTTGTAACACACTTTACACGAATAAAATGTGTGCAGCCGGTGTTGTATGTCAAATTACAATAAAGCTTTTCAGGCAGCCTGCAACAAACAAGACACCCAAGACACGTCTGGGTAGCTTCTGGTATGAAAGAGTAAGATGTGACTTTAAGCACGTAGAACTCTCCCAAGCTCACATTTAAATGCCTGAATGAGTAGAGCATGTTGAGTTAATGTCAGGATAATATAGGATAGGCTGGGCTTTATATGGTGTGAATCTCAGATAATAGGCCCATGCAAGTAGTCAGCATGTGAAGCCAGTCACTATGGATTCATTAAGTGGGTTCAAGTCTGGCTCATTAGTCGTCTCATCCTTTCTGTCTCTCTCATCTTCCTTATTTCTCCCTTATGTATAATACCTAATAAAGCTGAGGTACAAAGACATAACCCTCAACTCTCCCTCCACCCGTGTTTCTTGTGACGTTCCACAATTTCATTAATGCCATGCAAAGAAAGCTTTAGAAAAAGGTAATCAATACACAGACGATCATTTCATCAACTGAGAGCTTAGAGATGGACATACTCACTTGATGTTATAAGAGGAAGATGCATTTTACCACCACTGTGAGGGGTGACTGACGAATGAGCGGGGCCGAAATTTGCTCGGTTTATAATTAAAGATCACACTAGTTTATCCAGGAATAGAGCTTGTGATCTCTCAGTAAGCCAGGGAGACCACTCAACTAACTAATGTGAGTACCTTACAGCCCTGTGGCCAGAATGAATATTTGATCAGCCAGTTTCAGATTTCAATATTTTATTAGCCTGTTGCAGGTGGGTAAGATGTGAAACCTGGATATTTTCTTTGTGGAAGAAAGAGTCACTGCGTGGCATTTACAGTGTTCAATATTGTTGCAGCGGCCTGTAGGCTTACTATGTTAACTTTTCCTTGACATAAATATCGATGCCAAACACTAATTAATAGGGATATCCTTTATTTTATTTATGTTTTGGCAGCCTGTTTTGTATGTACGTATGTGCACTGCATGAATATTCTAGTCGCGAGAAAAAAAACATAGACTATAAAATAATGGACATAGCCACTGTGACGTCACTCACTGGTTTGTGGATCCCCATTTTAAAGTCTGGGGTTTGGCACATAGATATCTAAAGTACTCAGCCAAGATGGCACCCATTCAGCGCTATGGAATTGCTCACCTGGTTTTAACATCCATTTTTGAAATGGAAGTGATGAGAAGTGGCCATATTGTAATAAGAGGGTGGAGCTAACACTGACGTTAGCAGCTAGCTTGGCTTTAACAGTGCATTTACAGTCTATGGTTAATTCATATACTGTATATGTAGATGGATGACACATCTCCACTCACCCCCACTGTACAAAAGTGAAACTGAGGTATCTCATCCCCATTTTCCAGAATCAAATAACTAACTAAAACCAAAAAACAAACTTATCAGAAAACTGAACACTTGAACATACAGCAGAGTGATTTAAAAAACTACCTTAAGTGACAGAAACCATCTTTGGGAAAAAAATTATTTGGTGTGAATTTTAAGTTTTTAGTTTGTCCCATCCACTAACATGAGGAGGGCGGGTTTTATGACCTATACTGCAGCTAGCCACCAGGGGGCGTCACTTTTGGGGGGCTGTCATGTCATCCATCTTCATATACATCTACTTAATGAATAAAGTGAATATCCCACTCGCTGTACAAAACTTCTTTGGAGATCAATTCACTTTAATGAGCTGATAATGCCCTGAAATAGTGACAGCTGTGGCTACGCGTATACTCTGTAAGTCTGGGGTTATTCCATGTTTATGTTTACCTAACCAACTTGTCAACAGAACCACCCTTAATTTTGACTAAAATTAAAAAAAATTGAATGGGTGAGTTAGCCTATACAAAATTCACCCCCCCATACAGTTTTCACTAACTGAGAAATTAGCTAGCAAGACCAAAACCTTCTTTAGGCTGTAAAGTTGCTTAATTCTGCTGTAAAGTTGGGCATTTTAACATGGAGGTCTATGTGGATTGACTCGCTTTTGGAGCCAGCCTTAAGTGGCCATTCAAGGAACTGCAGTGTTCAACCACAGAGGTTGCAGCTTGAAGGAAACACATGCAGGTAATTGTCAAAGCACAGCACGCTGTTCCTCCTGAAGCACATGCACACAACACACACATAGATAGAAATGCCAACACCACTCTACCTTGATGCTTTTGTTGTTTAAGTCAGCAAGACTGGTGATAAACCAGACATTACTTCCACACAAGTGACAAGAACACACACAGACACAGCAGCACTCTACCTTGTTGTATCATGACCTTACATCGTTTTGTGACTGTGACACACTCCTGATATTCTCACTGTGAGCCCGAACATGGGCGATGAACTGGAACGCCCATGACTCTATAATACACACATCTCAGCAGTCGGGTTAAGGGCTTAAGTGTGAGCACTGGACTGAAACCTCCCATACAGTATGTATGACATACACACAGACAAACTCACACAGACACACACATAACTGTCTGAGTAGTGTGTGGCTGATATAGGATGATGGTTCAGGTGACATCCAGAGGGATTTAGGGCACTTATTTCAAATTACCTCATCATAATCTAATTGATTAAGGCGATTATAGATTTAAGTTAATGTATACGAAGAAAATTACATTTTGCTGCCCACCATCAGTAAATATGAGTTTGTTATTACTCAGGCTCAAGACTGAGTCTCACCTTTGATGTTTGAACACATGCTACGTTAATCAGTGTAGACACAAGAGGAACTTTCCCTCCCTGCAGCTAATAAACAAACACAAACACACACACACACACACACACACACACACACACACACACACACACACACACACACACACATATTAACCTTGATCTACCTTGATCTTCATGGACGTCATCATGGGTACTCCCTCCATGCCTGTGACAAACAACACACACACACACACACACACACACACACACACACACACACACACACACACACGTACACACACACACACTACCTCTGCTCTCATTCTTGAGCAATGGACTGGAACTAACATACATATTCCTGCGGCTGTCACACACACACACACACACACACTTACACACAGAGGGAGAGAAACAAAGAGGACACGTGCACACAGGCATGCACACAACCTTGCTGCTAATGTTTGTTGAAGGCACAAAAAGCACAACTTTACACACACACACACACACACACACACACACACACACACACACACACACACACACACACACACTATGATCTCTGACTCACACACACTCTCTCCCTATAGAAATGAATCACTTTGAGTCTATTGAGCCAGACACACACACACACACAAACTATACTGTACTACCTCAATGTTCTCATCATTCACACCAACGCGCGCTACAGTCAGGAAGCATCCGTCTCAGCTGCTGACTTCATAGGTCAACTCTGCGACTACGGCCAGCGTCTCCTCCACCCTCGTAGATGGTGTTTGATGACCCAAGTCCAGATAAGATGACTTGAAGCCACATTTCAAAATACTCCATTTTTAAATTAGATGTAAAATTAGATATATAACACACAAATATTTTAACATGGTTTAAGGACATTTAAATGAAAACACTGTCTGCCACACAGCAGGGCAGACGTGTGCCTCGACACCTTTCTAATTGCTCTTGCATGGGTTATTTTTGGTCATTTTCTCTGAGATGTCTTTCAAACAAAGGTCAGATGGGGAACCTTTGTGAAGGAGAATCACTTCTGTCTAATGTCTTAGACCAAGATAACAACAGCCGTCTTAAATCGCCCATGCACTAGTTTAAAATTAAAGTCAGACAAACAGATTTACAGACAGGCAGTTTTATGGCACAATTGCATTCAAAGGTACAGTGTGTTAAATTTAGGGGCATTTAGTGGCATGTAGTGGTGAGGATTGCAGATTGCAATCAGCTGAAACTCTCTCTCACTTCAAATTGAAGTGTTCATTGTTATGGAGGTTTTTTACTGGAAGCCAAACTATCCAGTCTATCCAGGTCTCTTCCTTTGCAAAACAATTATTAACACTATCCTCACCATTGCAGAGATTTTTCGTTTTTTCTGACAGAACGCTTCCCTGCCATTGACGAGATATTTCGGCAATCCGTGTTTTCACTGTGTTTATGATAAAGCAGCTTGTAAACCACACGCAAATGCGCTGATGTAAAAGTTTGAGGTTGCGCAAGCCATGGAGATGTTGACAGACTCCAGTAATTCCTGTTTTGATCAGCATTCTGAATCTGATTTGGACAAAGAAGCAAACAAGCTTGGTGGGACGAAACAGGATCTCCATGACGGTGACAGTGACACACGGACAAGATGACCACAGAGGAGAGGAGGACATCAATTTACACTGAACCTGATAACGTGTTGCACTATATCTCAAACAGAATATTATTTTCATTGTTAGTATTATTATTATTTGATTTATACAATTCAAACTGATATAAGGAAATGAAAAAAATTTACATGTGAAATTAATTTCATACTTGAAAATGACTGTCACTGAGGCTGCTAACTTTGACGGGTGACGGGAAAACACAAAAATGTGAATAGCCCTCTCTAAAGCCAGTGCTTGGTTTGTTGGTTCTGGGCTACTGTAGAAACATGGTGGTGCAACATGGTGATCTCTTTGGACAAGAACTTGCTCCCTGTGAACAGCTCACTTCAAGGTAACAAAAGCACAACAATTCTAATTATTTTCAGGCGATTATGCATTAGAGAAAGCATAAGTGTTACATTATATTTCTGCCAATATATTCCCCTAAATCCTACACACCGGACCTTTAAATGATCAAGGTCATACCAAGATGTTATGTGTCCTACTTGTCCAGCATGTGCCTGCATATATGACTTGCATTATAAATATTAACCATAAATTGAGCGATTTTATTATTCTTTGCAAATGTGCAAATGCATACATATTTAATTGTTAATCTGCTATGGAAAATGAAAGGAATATTTTGAAAATTCATTTTTATCTTCCAGTTTGCATGAATATTTCAGTTGGGTTAACTTCACTCATCCATAAATGAGGATCCACAGTTGCTCCTTTTCCAGTGCCCTCATGAAATAATCATGTATGTATGCAACATGTGTGTCTCCAGTCATGTAGGCGTATATGTTCACATACTATTGTTGCAGCACGCTCTCCTTCATACAGTTTTGGTTTGGTATGGCTCTACCCTGTCGAGGACATGGACACACACACTTGAACTGTGCACACACACAGTTTTGACAGTACAATGAACCGACAAGTACAGTCAAAGTCACAACCTTTATTCTACTCCTCTGACCAGTGCATGGACCCTCACAGTTACAGCTCACTTGGTCCTGTAGGCAGTGCTCCAAATCCTTCTCAGTAAAATTAGGCATCTTTTTCTCTTTTGTCCTCAGTTTTCCCTCTTTTCACTCTCGTCAGCTTTTATCTCGTCGAGCCTCTCATTTCGCTCAAATCCTCTTTTCTCCCTTTCACTTCGCTGTCTCTGTTGTCTTCGTTAGTCTGTCTCACATTGTAGTGAAACAAGTTCCACTCTGATCCAGAACTCCACCACGGGCTGAATTCATCAGCTTAGCCATTGTGTGTGTGCATGTGTGTGTATGAGTGGAGTGTGAAGCAATGTTGTGAGAGAAATGTGTGTTGTGAAAATGGAAAGCAAAAGGGGAGTGAGAGGAAATTTGTGTATGTGACCTCCTTTCCTGGCTGCCTGACAGAGTGGGTAGAGTGCTTGGACTGGGGTGGTCGTTGCAAAGCACTCAGCCATCCATCGACCGACAGCCATTGATCTGCAAAATCCAATGACTCACCAGCTTCTCAGTATGCAACCCACATACGTATACACGCAAACGTGACCGCTGAGTGTAAACAAGCGCACATGCAGACACTGACAGGAAGGCCTGTAACTGTAATTACTGATTAATGTAATTGCAGTCCACAAATTAAATGAGTATAATTGGCTCAGAATATGTAGGGAGCTTCTCTTTCAGAGATTGCAATTGATGCAGATTACTAACCCTAACCCACACATAGTAATTAAGAAAATAATATTGGAAACTGGAAGTGGAATTAAAATACTGGCTCTGCATTTCTAATTAAGACATTCGCTGCCTTTTGTCTTCAGGGACTGTACAGAAATCACAAGGGGGTGGACGGGTCAGAAAGTGAGAGAAAGTTGTGTACTTTTCTTTTTGCTGAAGAGGAAGGCTTTTTTCAGCGAGCAGGAGAAGCGCCTCTGAATTTTCCTCATCCTGTATTTATATTTTCTGTTGAAAAAATCAAAATCAAATAGTTACATCAGAAAGACAACCTTTTGTGTTCTCCAGGTAATAAAGGTGCTCTTTGGCCGTATGTATTTCGACTCTATTTCTCTCATCACAATTCAGCGTATCCTCATAGAAAGGTTTGTATGATAGCCTACGAAAATGCACACACAACTGTTGGTGTGATATGCACCGAATTAGCGCCCCACGAATGACGTCACATCCTTAACGTAAAGTTAGGTAATTAACATTAAGTTTCAGAGGGTAGTTGTAGGCAAGTAAAGTCATTATAGTTAGGTTTAGGAAAAGAAACATGGTGAGGATATACCTAAAGTTAACCCAGAGTTTGGTTCAGAACACAGGTCTCCTGGGGGAAGTCCTGGGTTTTGTAAACCATCCACTGAACCAACATACAGCCTTCCTGGAAGTGACAATTTTGTCGCATTTATCCAATGACCGTCTCGTTTTGCTGCATGAAAAAAACCTGCTCAGCGCTGTCTCACAGGAATGCTTGGAGGCTCCACGTCCACCGTGCTGACACGAGAATGTATGACAGGGAGGTCGTGTTTGAAAACTGGTGATAAACAGCTGACGTTTGAGCATCATAGTCATGATGTTAAACGCATCCTAGCGCACGTTTAAGTAAATTCTTATTTGAATGTAAATTCAATAGTGCATATTTGACCATTTCTTCTATGAAATTTTAGAGGGAGTTCAGCCTCCCTTGTTGTCTCAGAGCAATCGCCCCTGCATAGTAATGCATGAGAGTGCATGAGAACAGCCTGCACGATCAGCACCTTGTCTGAGCCATTGGGTGGCTGTAATAACTGTTTATTTAGCAGCTCCTTATAAAGGAATTCAAGAGTGGCTGTATTATTGCCATTTCAAGATCAAGATCAAGATTAACCTAAGTGTCCCACACAGTGGAAAATTTGTCTCTCACCCATAATGCAGCTATAAAAATGTAGAATTCTAAAATTATTAAATAATCAAATGATAAACTTTTGTTATACTTACCATAAAGAGTAAGTAATTTCATCCCCCTTGTTAACCTGCCATCCCTCTCTATCTTGTCATTTTTTAATGGGTTTGATTTAACCCATATATAACTGAGTAAGTCATGTTGAGAAAGTTTAGAGTCACCAATTAACCTACATGTCTTTGGACTGTGGGAGGAAGCCAGAGTACCCAGAGAAAACCCATGCTAACACGGGAGAACATGCAAACTCCGCACAGAAGGGCTCCCTCCTGGGAACCCTCTTGCTGTGAGGCGACAGTGCTAACCACTGCACCCGTACCCGCACTATAGGAACAGACAAGACTAAATCCTGAGATGTCACACGTTATATTAAAGTGCCTTACAGGTAGACAATTAAATTCAATTAAGGTCACCTGTGGTTGGACCGTGGTCTGGGTCCAGACCCTGACGCTGTCCTATCCTGACTCACAGCTATAACTTATAAATTGTTGAGAATTATTATATTTTGACTGAAAGCTATGATTTTAACTGGCATAGAAATGGACCAGTTGCATGTGCTGTAAGACATCAAACATGATGCTGCTCAGGCAATCAAATCTGTGCATCCCAATAAATCATACATCATGACTGTGAGTGAGAAATATACATGGACAAGGGAGAGACGAGATGAGAGACGGCACAGTTGAAGAAATAAGTGAGTCAGACAAATTCATGTTGTAGGTCTAGAGAGAGAAAAGTAGAAACTTTAACAGAGCTTTTAATCAAAAATGGATGGATTCATACAAGTTCAGTATTCCCTCGAGGAGTTCAGGATCTGCTTGTTAGCAGAATGACCAAAATGCATGCCCCTTGTTAACCTGCCATCCCTGCTCTGCATCCCCTGGTAGCAGAGTGTGCAGGAGCTGAGGGGTTGTTTAGTTGAATATGTTATGTCTTGTCTGCCTGATTCATTGATCCTTTATCTGACTGAGGTTTGTGCAAGTTAAAATCTATGGCCTCGACCGTGGCTCTGAAATATAAGTAATCTAGCTGTGCTGTGTATTGATAAATCCATGGTGCTGAAGTAGCAGACAGATTAGTAATTTGAATCCCACCCTTGTGTCAGTTTTGTGGCGGATCTATAATATTCTCTTAACTATATAGCTGGGGGGACTTAAATTTGCACTAAACATAACCCCCCTCTCCACTCCAATAATTTCAGTAGAGTCCATGCATGTACAGATGTACATTCGCCGCTCTTTCCTTACATTTCAACAACAGACTTTAAGAAAATGATGAAAATAAAAACAATTACCATGTTCCAAACTTGATTTGTTAAAAACGAAAAAGTCTACAAATTGAATCCTCTCTTTGTTCTAATTGCAGAATAAGCTTAAATGTATTAATCACCATCAAAACAAGCCAACTCATGAAACATTTTTCAGACACAAAAAGGACTGAGGGATGTTTTTTTTTCCTTTTTCTTTGGTGTTTGTTTCATTTGAAGACGAAAAAACAGTTCACTTCAAAGCCCTTAATCCATGACTGTGGTTATGATTGTATTTTTCATCTCGGTGTATGCCACCGTGATTTGTATTTTAAACCCTGTGATGAAGAGCGAGACGGAAACTCTCACTCTGGAGTTTTTTAACCTTTTTATCCGAGTCAATGAGCAAAGCCACAGATTAAAGCCTTTTAAGCTCTCTTCATAAAAACTCTCCTGGGTTGCTCCTTTTCACTCGACATCTGAGTAAATCAGACAACTTGTAAACTGAAAATAAAGTGTTTAATGTGTCAAAAAGTCCTTATGCTTTAGGTGCTTTACCACTGCTCCTACACAGTCTGTTAAAGCTTTACATTGTAGTGTTTTAGGGCCATTTTTTGTTGATGGAAAGAGTCCAAAACTCCTTTTTTTTTTTAAAAAAAAAAAAAGCTTCTGACCTCCACAATAAAAGCATAGTCAAAACAAAGAGAAAGTGCACCACTTGTAGGTGAGTTTCAAAACTACAGGTGTTTTCTGGCCTAAAATATTTTCTGAACGAACACTGCAATTACCCGAGCACACAGGAAATGACATGTTGGCGTCAGCCCACTTCAAACACTTATATAAAAGCACGCACTTATCTTTCTCTTTCTCTCACACAGGCAATTGCACAATCTGCCCACACACAAACACTAAGTCTTACAAATCAATACCCTGTACAGTCCGGTTGTGCTATTGGGATCCATCTCTACTGTGAAGGCTTTCATTATAGATCTGGAAGCCGGTCGCTCACTGCTGAGCAATGCACAACTGGGTCAATGTCACCACACTTAGCATTTATTCTATGACCCCATTCGCACCTGGCAGGCCGGTCTAATTTTAAACAAGGGAAACTTGTAGACTATGTGCAAAAATACAAAGTACAAAAGCTCACCTCCATGTGGATTTCTTTCAAACTTAAGTTATTATCCCCTAGATTGTGAAATAGGGTGTGTACTGCTACCGCCTCCTCCCAAAAGACAGAACAGGATGAAGAGCATGGTGCACCTATTGGCTTTAAAACACGCAGATACACAGCTCAATATTCTAGATTCAAGTATTAAATTATGATAAAATTACTAGAGTGAATACAGCACACAGGGACACAAGCACATACAGATCATTGAGGTTTTTAATAAACATCAACACATTTATGTACAAAGCAGGCGATGTCATATTCAAATGACCAAAAACAAAAAAAGAATCCTAAAATGTATTTTCTTGCTTTTCTCTGTCATTAAAATAGCTAAAGATCACTCCGGGAATCAATTCAACAGTTCAACTACGCTTTTGGTGCAGAGTCAGTATAGTTACAGTTTGACAAAAACCTTGACAGATTATCTTCCACAGTTCAACAGCCCTGGGTGTGGGAGGTCAACAAAGAATTTCCCTCTTGCATGAAAAAAAAAAAAAAAAAAATTATGAATGTGAGATTTGTTAAAAACTTCACCCCTGACAGTTTTCCACAAGCACTAAGTTCATCTTTGTTCTTCAGTTATCCAATGGGATAAAAGCATTCATTGAAACTTGGACCCCTGTTTCCTCAGACGCAGCTCATGCAGAGGTTCTACTAGTGGCCAGGGTGACATTTACAAGTAAAGCAGATCTTAAATGCATCTGTGAATTAAATGAAAAGGGCTTGTTGGGTTTTAACATTGCCATTGCATGTCACTACACATTATGTTGTCCATAACAACTCTCTCCTAGTTACCACATGAACACAATGCTGCAAGATCTGTTAGTTTCATGTGGTTATAGTCGTTTCTAAAGAAAATAAAAACACAAGACAAAGAACCTGATTGTCTGTTACAAAATTTTTTTTTAACAATGGCACAGTTGAGGACATAATAAACTTTCTCACCCCCAGAGCAAAACAAGAATTATGTTCTCCTTGTGTACCTTGAGATGCCACCAAGAGAAGTTATGTTTTAATAATATAAACAGCAACAGAAAGGCAAAAGTATATTTATTAAAAACAAAAACAAAAACACTGTTGAGCATATATTTAGTCACACAGTGAATTAGAAATGTTCTTCTAAACAAGTAATAATTACCTCCATTTACAGTGTGAAGTTTAAGGGAACTTACATTTTCACCCGTCTGGTTTGTTATGAAAGAAAATAAAAAAGTGTTACACAGATATAGCTGAAGGCTGGTGGCTTACAGTCGGATCTTAGTTGTGATCAAGTCTTTCAAATGTTTGCACGCGACCAAATGTTATCTAGTCTTAAAATGCTATCATGGCAATTCTCAGCAAACAGCAACGGTATGCTTTTTGTGGATCTTAAATTATATTATATATTATGGTGTTCTGCAAAACACTGCATGTTAGGATGTTGGTGTTAAAACTGTGGCAGATGCAATGTCCATTTAAATATACAGCAAATATGTTTGCAAGCTGGAAAAAAAATCCCAACAAAGCCCAAATGAAAGACCAGGTTAGAGTCAAACATCAGGTTTATGCTGTTTAAAATAGAGGGAATGAAAATCACACCCAGGGCAGTGCTTACTGAATTAGTCATGTTATGTGAATCAAAATAATAACCTCTGTCAAAGCCGAAATTCAAACCTTTTCGCAGCAAATATATTCAGTTATTCCTATCCTTCAAAATAATCAGATCTGGCGCCCTGTTCCAGGATTCACATGTGGTCGCTCTCTTGCCCTGAAGACCCAGGCTTCTGAAAACAAATCCCACGTGAGGATTCACCAAAAACTTTGTCTGCATCGCTTGTTTATATAAAATCAGGGACTAGAGATAACCGAAGGGGAATACAGCAGAACAAGGAAGCAGTCTCCACTTAACACAATTCTTTAAGAAAGCATAAAAGTAAAATTTAGAGAAACTAATCTTTTACAAAAAAACACTTGCGCCACTAGTTAGTTTGGTTTGTTTCCTCTTCAGTCTTTACAACAGTGACCGCTTAAATGAGCAGCAACACTGAGGAGTTGGTGGTGAGTCACTACACGCACGCACGCACGCACGCACGCACGCACGCACGCACGCACGCACGCACGCACGCACGCACGCACACACACACACACACACACACACACACACACACACACACACACACACACACACACACACACACACACACACACACACACACACACACACACACACACACACACACACTAATAATTCACACACAGACTCGCACTCTCAGTCATACAACTGTGCACACATGTCCGTATGTCCAGTTTACTCAGTGGTATCAGAGGTGACAGTCTGCCAGTCGCGCTCTCTCACACACGCTAAGAGAAACAAACTGGGGAGCTGGGTGGGGCAGTGGCTGGTGCGCCTATAATGTAACTGTGACAACTAGGGTGCTCTTCTTCTTCTTCTTCTTCTTCTTGGTGGTTAATGAGGCTCAGTTAAGTCATCTGGCTGCCAGAGGGAACTGTGGGAAGGTAGGTCCTCCTGTAAAGCATTTTTTTTTTGTTTACATTTTCCTTCAGTCCATTGAGGAGTGGCTGCATGCAGACAAAGAGAGAAACAAAGGTCAAAGTTTGTTCGTCATTTAACAGAGAACATTGGGTTTCACTATAACTATGGCTTGTGTATTTAATATGCAGAGGAACAATACAGTTAGGGGAAGGCTGGTGGCATTCCAGTAAGTCACTACTGGTCTTTAAAGAAGTGAAAATTGGAATAAATCCAATAAACAGATATATAAATGATGACGATGTAGAGATGGACAACCCAAAGACAAGAGTGACAGTTGGAGTCCTACGCCAAAGGGAGAATACATGAAGGAAAAAGTAGAATATTTCATAAGCATGCATGACTTGTTTTAGTTCCCTATGATTGCAGAGAAGCAGAAAACAGACGGGATCTCGGAATTTTAAAAATCAAAATGTAATCAACTGTAAAATGGAGATTATCGTGGAATGTTGCCAAAATTCGGATGCAATTGATAAAGATCAGGGTTTTGTCTACCATTGTAAGCATTATTCTAACAGTTTCTAAGCCGAATGAAGAGGAAAAAAACAATGCTGCTGTGGTGTCATTTATGGGTACGCTGCTTCTGTCCTCCGCTCTCAGCTCAACAGGGCCAGTTAGTAGTCAGTAAATGCAACCAGACAGTTGATCAGGCCAATCCTCTAATACTAGACAAAATCGAATTTAATTTTTAAAAAAAATCAGACTTAGAATCGCAAGTGCCATTACTGCTCTACTCGCAGCAGCTGGTTTAACCGCGGAGAAGTGAGTCACGGCTACCATGACCGAAGTTTTTTTCTCAGTCAGCCAAGCTGGATCAAGTCCTGCCCTCCTGTGCTTCTCCTCTGCATCAGGCTAGCTGTCACCTGCATCTCCGAGGTCAAACAGGCTGACACTTAATTTGGAGTGCTCCTGTATTCTGACCTGTACTGTACTGAAACGTTTGTTTTGTTGTTGGGATCTTTTGTTTATTTAATGTACTGAACCACTTTGTTTGATAAGAAAAAAAGTGCAAAGTTGTCCTACATCAAATTCACTTTGATTATTTTTTTTATTGTTGAAATTTTATTTAGACACTCACTCTGATGACAAAGTGCGCTTAGATCATAAAACACAGAATTCAGACAAAATAAACCAGAAAATACAGAATCTGGAAAAAATAAAATGGATTTTTTTTTTTTTTTAACAGAAAAATGAAAACAGTTTCATTGTAGCTAGATAAAGAAACTGATTCCCCATTAAGTCAATGAATATGTTGGGCCAACGATCAACTGGACAAGATTGACATCAATTTAATAAACTTAAAATTGAAAAAACAAATGCATAATTTAGTTGCCAAAAAGTAATACTCAAATATTGAGGTTTGGAAATGAGAACCATGGCATGCGAAAGGCTTTTTAATATCCGCTGTTAAAAATCAATCAATGTGCTCAACGGAATGAATAAAACACGATCATTAAGACAAAGACAAAGACACAGACTGACAAAGTAACAGAAGATTAAAAAGTGTTACCGTGAGGGCTTGGCGGTTTTAGCTTTCATCATCTGAGACATGGGGTTTAGCAATGGCCATCTCCTCCTTGCTATTTGCAATCATCTTACACTTCTACAAAAACAGAAAAAAACAAATGAGTTACTTTTCAGTTACCTTGAAAAACACAACCACATTACGCACTCTTCAACATTGTTTCTATCAAACATGTACACAGGGCTCTACACTGCGACCACAATAGTCAGTCCACGAACATTTTTGGTGAGTATGCAAGTTCAAATTTCACATGGTCAAATTCATGCCAGTGCTCGCTGTAGACTGACGTCTCTATAGCAACAGTGTTACAGCTTTCTCAGAAAATGGTTTAATGAGGATTAGACACACATCAGCAGGTCTGGGTTATATACATCAGCTGTGTGAAATGTCTGCATTCTCACCAGGGTTCAATGCTAAGGTTTTGTTTTTTCACTTGCCCGGTCGGGCAAGTTGGTCAGAGATCTACTTGCCCAAAGTCAGTTTTTACTTGCCCTATAAAAATTGTTTAATTTAAGCAGCTATCAAATAACAAAGACAATCTCTGTCAATCGTTCCCCATCTATAATTTTGCAGCCTACTTGAGCCATGCCCACCTCTATGTATTTTTCACCCCTCTCCAGTTCTGCTGTATTAACACCGGGTTTAATATATTTTGCCTCCATCTCTCTGCCCTGCTCTACTCTACTTCAACGCTACTTAGCTCCCACTCTACTCTACCAGTAGACTACTACATCCACCTGTTGCACAAAACGCACACAGCAGTGTTTCCCCTAGGATGGAGTTGTAGCAGCGGAGGTGAAGCACATGCATGAAAAATAATTTTAACATGCATTAACCTTTTTTGTATGCTTGCAAAGCACAGCCTGCTGGGATGTTTCTATGTATACTGGCACCAGAAGGGCTCTTTAGGACTAAGTACATACAGTACATGTGTGCACAGTATGAGCAGGTGAAATGTCTGTCTAGCTTACATATGAGGTGTCTCAAGACTTAGGAAAATACAATTGTATTGAATATATTAAAGGTAAAAAGTTACTTGACATGCTGCTGTTTTGTGCTATGACCTATTTAAGTATTGGAAGTTGTTATTTACGTGACAACGCCTGAACACAACACAAGCTCAGCACCAAGGGTGCCATGCTGTGCTGCTGTGCAAGCAGCGTGTTTGTCTGTGTGTAACAGCAGTCTGTTGATGGTTATTTACACACTGTACATAACAATAACTTTGTCAGCTGACAAACTACGCCGGGCTCTGGGTCAGGTTTAGTCAAGAAAATGCGGCCCGAGCCACACTCTAGTGTGCTCACCTGTGTGTGTGGTGGAACTCCACCGTGCGCGATACAGAGAGCAGAGGAGACTTGTTAACGCGTGACCATGTAGAGACAGAAATGACACGATGGCACAACACCATAAATAGTATATTGTTATATTATCATATGAAGCGTCCGTCGTGCAAAATAATATGACTTTAGTTTATGAAGAGGTAAGACGGAGCCCTCTCCTCTCCTCTTATATGCTGTGCCGCTCTGTGCTTCACTTGTGCCATGTAACCAATCAGTGGGGGCTGTGGGCACGACATCAGGCAGAGAGACCGCTGCATCAGAGCTGAAGGAGCGCGTTTTAAAACACATTTATTTTATCAATTAGTTATTAACTTTTACTATTTTTAGCAACTTGCCCGATCTGGCAAGTGAGTTGTTAGTTTACATGCTCGACCTTGAGTTTTACTTGCCCTGGGCAATCATTATTGTTGAGCCCTGCTCACTGTGCGGCACTTTTAGAAATAATGATAATTTGGTTGCATGTATCATCGTTTTCATGCGCCCTCTCACTCCCTATTCTGCTATTACTATTCGAGGAACATTTCAGATTTAAAACTCATTCCCTTCCTTGGCATTGATGTCGTCTTTCTCAGATGCCTCATCTTCACTTGCACAGGGCAGCCAGTAGTTCAGATTACACAAGTATTTGGCAAATCTATATGTAAAAAACCTAGCAACAAAAAGGGTGCGGCCAAATCGTGTGCTGGTGTGACCAACTAAGAAATTTGGTAGCATCAGTGATGCTGGTGGAAACATTTGTGTGGAGCCTGGGTAGACATTATTATTACAGTGTAATCACAAAAACACATGTAAACCATTTACCTCGGTAAGCTCCTTGATGGTGTGTATGTTAGCTTGCTGAGTGACCTTCCTCTTTGCCTCCTCGATGTGGTCCAGGTTAAGGGTTGGCGTTGGGGGCGCGAGACATGGGGGAGGCTTGTTAGTGATGGTCGGAAGTGGGGCAAGGGGAGGCATGGCCGCCAGGGCACCCATGTTGGTCAAGGCAGCTGTCATAGTAGCTGCTGTCATACTCGCCATAGCAGCACTCATGGTGATGTTTGACATGCTGGGCATTCCTGGAATATTGGGGAGCCCCATTGGACCCATGTTGGGCATATTCGGCATGTTGGGCATCCCCATGCCCATTGGGAGAGGTAAAGGTAGAGGTAAGGAGAGGGGGGCAGGAGAGGGAGTGGGCAGAGGGAGCTGGAGGATGGCTTTCGGCCGAAGACTTTCAGGAATGGGCACCCCCGCCTTAGCGCACATGGCAGCAGCATTAGCTTTGGCTATCTCCAATAACTGGTCCTTATCTAAAGACAGACAGAGAGGGTTATAAGCAACAACGGGGAGCATAGAGGGGAAGATTAAGCAGATGAGCCATGTAAAAAAAGTCAAAATGTTTTACCCAGTTCAGTGAGCCGTGGAGGAGTCTTGCTGGTGCTGCGCCGTGTCCGGGACCCTGAGCGGCGCTGTTTGCGTAGAATGAGAACTGGAGAGTGGCTGGGTTCCCTTTTCCAACGGTCTCGCCTATCAAATGAACGACTGCGAAACACAGGACGCCTTCCCCGACCCCTCGACCTAGACCTGCGCCTGCGGTCGGAAGAACGAGACCTTGATCGCCTGCTTCTGTCTCCTGACCTTTTCCTCCGTCCTGTGGAGCGGCTCTTGGATCGCTTGCTTCTCTCTGTGGACTTGGACCTCCTCCTTCCACGGGGGTTGGGTGAGCGGGATCGCCTCTTTCGGGTTGGAGAGCGGGACTTGGATCGGCGGGTTCTGATTCGTGACTTGGAGTGTGATCGCTTACGGCGCGCGGGGGAGCGTGACCTCCGCCTCCGGGCAGGGCTCCGAGATTTAGACCGTCGTTTCTTTCTTTCTGATGGGGAGACGGACTCTCTTTTCCTCACAGGAGACTTGGACCTGGAAAAGATGAATGATAAGAGATGAACAATTTTGCAGACTTTTTAATTACACCTACAAGTGCAGCATGATGTTAGCATTAGAGCACACAACAAACCTTGACTGCTTCCTTCTGGATGTAGACTTCGATGCTGATCGTCGAGGTGAAGAAGTTGAGCGTGAAAGTTTCCTGCGATCCGTAGGTGTGCGTGACCGCTGCTTCTTCTGCACCCCCGGAGATGCTGAACCTGAGGAGCTTCTCTGGCGTTTAGATACTGTTTTAACTGGAGAGGAAGAATCCTCTTCTTCATCTGAGCCTTCGGAACAATCGGACCCATCTGGGTCCGTGCCAGGTTCTCTGGAACCAGACCTGGACCTGGAAACATCCCGTTCATTGGAGGAGCCTGTACGCTCCCTCTGGTCCTTGTTATGGTCTGGAGAAAGTCTTTTAGGTTGGTCCTGCAATGTACCTAAGGAGCTCCCGGCTTGAGAACTGGCGGCAGCTGCTGGGGGCATTGGTTTCCAGCCACCTGCATCGTAAATGTTGAGGCATATTAAGACATTTCAAGGCAACAGTAACACAAATAACTGTTGATTTGAGCTTTGAATTTTTGGAGTTTGCACTTTATACTCTGTATTCAACAATAAATATTCACTGCTTGTTAAAAAACCAACAAGGAGCAAGATGTTTTACAACTCTGATTGTCTTGAAGGCCTGAGAAGTGGAGAGTAATGTGACTGATACTTGAATTTGATGAGTATGGGCAATATATCAACTGTAATACTGCAGACAAGTCAATGTTATAGATCCTATTGATCTACAAATAACATTTTCCAGATTGTGGAGAACAGCAATTTAAGTTTTTTTGTGATAGATAGAGAGCAGATACAGCCATTTTAGAAACAATATCAATTTAAGTTTTTGTAGTGTTCCATTTGTGTATCAATTACTCGCCATGCGTTACCTTGAATTTGTGGGGAAAAAAATAAATAAATAATGTTTTGCATGCCTGTACGATGAATAGAGAATCCAGCGAATAACTGATAAGACAGATAGTCATTTTGTGGGTGAAGTATTTCTTTTAAAATATAGCAATGAAAAAAAAAGACTGACCTGCTGTCGCTGTAAATCCTCCACTTTCTCCATCTGTCTGCTCTGCCTCAGGAGAGGAAGGCTTCATCTCTTTAACAGGAGAGGAAGATGTGGATCTTGCTGGGGAAGAGCTGTCAGACCTCTCATCACTTGACTCAGACCTGGACCTGGACTTAGATCTGTTCAAGCCCGGAGAGACAGATTTAGACTTTGACCTTCTTCCACTCTTTTTAGGAGATCTGGACCTCCTCTTGACAGGTATTGGTGTGTGTGACTTTGACCGATGCCTTCGAGATAACGAGCGAGATTTAGAGCGTTTGCCAGACCTTGGTGGTGATCGATTTCTTCTGGCAGGGGAACGGGAGCGCCTTCTCACTGGTGAGCGGGATTTGCTCCGCTTTCGGGGAGTTCTTGATCTGGAGCGTCGGTTGCGCTTAAGGACTACAACAGACCGTGACCGAGTCCGCCTGCTCCTGCGGACTGACCGGGAGCGTGAGCGGCGAGATCTGGGGGGTGGAGACCTCCTACGTCGAGACAAGGATCGACTCCTGGAGCGCCTACCTCCTGCACGTCTTGCCGGTGACCTCGACCTGGAGCGACGTACAGGACGTCTTGTTCTAGAGCTTGAGCGACGGTTTCTAGTGATGGACCGTGACCTTGAACGCCTGCTTACTGCACCACCTCGTCTAGGTGAGCGGGCCCTGGAGTGCCTTGTGCCTCCACGGGACCGTGACTCTGACCTTCGACTTCTCCTTGGAGACCGAGATAGTGAGGGGGACCTGCGGCCACCACGTTTAGGGGATCGTGAGACCCTCTTTTTAGGAGAGTGAGAACTTCTGCGTCGTTTTGGAGAAACAGACAATGAACTCCTCCGACGTTTAGGAGACTTCCTTGGAGACTTTGACACCTTTTTCTTGGGGGTGAGGGAGCGAGAGGTGGACCGAGAGTGACGGGTAGCTCTCTTGGGAGACTTTGGGGATGGGGAGAGTGACTTCCTTCTGGATTTAGGGGACTGAGAGCGGGACTGAGAGCGGGACAGCTGGCGACTCTTCAGAGGAGTTGCAGACCGTTTTCCCTTTGAGGTTGACCTGGAATGGGTTCGTGACCGTTCTCTTATTGCTGCTGCTGTTTGCCCATCAGACTGCTCCCTACTAGGACTAGGTGTTGGTGAACGACTATGACTTGAGCCAGACCTTTTAATGTCTAAAACCCTGGGAGGGGAAGGAGACCTGGATCTCTGAACTGAATTTGCTTGATCTTTCAAGCCTGGGTCGTCTCTTGGGGTAGAACTTTCCTGTTTAGGGATGATGTCAGGGAGTTCCTGGGCATGGCTGAATGTACCATCAGCAAGACTACTCTCTGTCTTAACCTTAACTGTTGCTGTCTGCATTATCTCATCTGAGCCTGCAGAGGGCAACCTCATATCCTTTTCTGATCGATTGGTGTTACTGTCCTTTCCTCCAGCCTGGGACATATCCATATCTGATATCTCCTCTTTCTTCACTCCAAGCAATTCAGGTTTCTCCCCTCGTTTGCTTTTTGAAAGTAGTTTAGACACCGGTTCTTGCAGGTCAGATGCTGTAGCTGGAGAGTATTTGCCATCACCAACCCCTTTCCCTCCTTCACCTTCAGACTCAGAGCCTGAAGCTGAGCTGCTTTCAGATGGTGAGCGAGACGGGGATTTCTTTTCCTGTTTTTCATCTTTCTTCCTCTTCTTTTTCTTCTTTTTAGCAGCGTGTCTTTTGTGTTTCTTGGATTTTGCATCTCCCTCTGTGTCTGCACGATCTGAGAGCAGAAGCAAAGAATCATTTAATTTTTTTTAACAAATGACTAGAATTAAATTATTACTTTAAAAGAAAATATTACGTGCTTGTGGGTGAAGGTCTCCTACCTGTAATTGCATCCTTTTTACCCTCCTCCTTCTGCCCAGCTTGGTCTCCAACTCCTGCAGCTGCAGCCAGTCTGGCACTACAAACACAAGGAAAATACAAAATTGCATTTTTTTTCTTGTTAATGTGTAAAATCTAAGTTCCCAATACAAGTAACACACAAGTAGGTCTCCTTTTGAGTTTGGGTAATGTACAAAGTCTTGTATAAGCATGGTGGCTTTTCTTAAACAACCCTCCAGAGAATATGGGAAATGTGGATTCCAAACCAAATTCTAGACAGTTACATCTGTGTCAAAATGTTTGTGCCAAGTGCCTCACACCTCATAATCCACACTATGTTAACGTTTTCTGTGTATTAATCAATTACCATAACACCCACCAAAATTCCATTGTGGTGTTTTGTCAGATAGATTGACTACATCTACCAAGTCTCGTACAACAATTTATCTAGTTTGTACAATGTGTTTTAATTTAAATTGAACTTTTTCTTACCTGGCTCTGGTGGTCCTGACCGGCCTCGGCGGCGGCGTTGGCTCTACATCCGACTCAGCACCAGATTCTGAACTACTCTCCTTTTCCCCCTTTCTCTTCCTCTTCTTCTTCTTGCTCTTGTGTTTTCTGTGCTTCTTGTTTTTCTTGTGAGGTGGCTCATTCCCTTCCTTGGCATTCATGTCGTCTTTCTCAGGTGCCTCATCTTCTCCTGCACAGGGCAGCCAGTATTTCAGATTACACAAGTGTTTGGCAAACCCATGATATGTTAATAAAAAAATAAAAACCAAAAAACAGAAAGAAAAAAAAAACCCAAAAACCCAAGAGCAAGTTAGGCTCTTTGATTAGTGCTGCGCCTAAAAATAGTACATTTTATTTTGCTTGATCTGAAGGCTTGTGTTGGTCAATGTAGTCATTTTACTATCTAAAACGTTCAAGATATGCAAAGAGTGAAGTGATGCATAGCTAGGGGGCATTTGGCAGTCTTTTACAATAAACTAACAATTCAAACCTGATATCTGGGAGAAAACAGCAGTAAAATTAACTACATCAAAATGGGTAAACATTGAAATGACAAGTTTATTTGTGTCTTATCAATCACTCACCTGAGGGGATGTCCACTGCACATTCCATTGTGCCGGTGCCCCTGATTTTGTAGAAGGCCTTCTTAATGTCAGTGGCGCGCCGCTCCCTCACTCAACACTGGCAAGGAAAACAAAGGTATTGTAAGTTAAGCAACAAAGAATGCAGCACCAACACAAGAGGATGTACAGATTTCGTAGCCATGCCATAGCAAATTATAAATAACACAATTATCTAATAAAAGCGTTTTTCCATGTGCCCTGGTTAGGCTGCTTTAGCCACTCCATGCTGTGCAAAGCCTAGACAAACTACAGCCTCCAAAACTAAAACTAAATCAACCCCTCTCTAAAAAAGTTTGAATAGAAACTTAACATTTTAACCTTCATGAAGGCAGGATTTACTGCAAATCTGTTGTATTAGACTGCTGTTGCATATAGTCCCTCTGTGACTAAAACCAACATTGCAGACGAGAAATGCTCCAAGAATATCAATCTCCAAGAGGAAAGACTGGAACTGATCCATTTCCAATTTGTGCTCAAATGAGACACAGAGGGAAAAAAAGTAAAATGAATGTTGAGGTCTCATTCCTTCTCATTCCCAAACCTAACAGGTATTGTGAGAACATCTTCTGATCAAGTGATATTCAATTTTTCAACCACATACTGTTGTTCAAGCACAGTAACTTAATTGGACGATTTGGCATGCAAACTCAACAGCTTGTCTGTGAACACACAATCCAATGCTTAAACCTTTAGTATGTCTCAGCACAAATTTGGAAAGCTGATAAGATTACTGATAAGGATAACACAGTAGCTAGTTTCCCTTTGCTTTTGCTTCTGCAGGCTGTAAAGCTTTCAATTAGTTTCCAAAGAGTCAGTACAAGGAGAGGTGATAGTGAACAGCAGCATGGGTTTCCTAACAGATCAGCTATGTTCAGAGAGAATAAACTGCCGGCAATAGCTGCCTTATCACCACTGACCTGGATGTGACCAAACGTGTAACAAACACACCAAAAGCCGGAGCACTGGTAGTACAAGTCAATGGCATAACCATCTTAGACATAACACTAGACAACTTCCTAACCCAACAAAGGCAGCGTTGCGTCCCCTGCAGCATCTCTGACCAGTGAGGTCGGATTCCTAAAGCAAACAAAGTCTGTAAACAACTAAATGCAAAGATTGACTATATTTCCTTGCTCCACATTAAAAACTGGCTTAGATCTTTCAAAGACAACTTATTAAATATACATTTATTTTACTGTTAGCCCACTGCCCTTTGTCTACATACGGAAGACTTTATTTTTCCACAAAATTTAAAAAAATGAACGTAGTAATGTTAGAAAGAAAGAAAGTAATGTTAGACGTCCTACAATCGTAAAGCTTTAATACGGCCAACATTAGCCCTGCTAGTATACAAACACAGCGTGTGGGAAGCACTGTTTCTCATAAACACTGGCAATTGAGCCAAACTCTCACTGTTTATTTAAATTGCGTTAAAAAATTATCAAAAGCTACGTAACCGAAAACAAAGCCACATAAACTGCACCGGCATTTGAGGTTATGTAGCCGTAACACCTAGCTAACGTTAACTGTTACCGCTTCAGTTGATGCTAAAGCTAACGTTAGCTATCAAAGGTACGGTTGCCGACATGTTACTTTAGATATCAAGTATCGTAAGCTAATATTAAGTTACCCCAACGCTTCGTTCACATTAAAACACAGTGTTGAGTTACACAAAACAATAATTATTAATACGTATTGTTAGGCCAAAGCTGCGCGGATAATAGAGGCAAAAGGAGAAAAAAAGTTTCCAGTAGTAACAGACATTAAGACGTTAGATAACACTGATCACTGTCAGGCCTGCGTTAACGTTCATTCACAGATCACTGCGGCTAGCTAACTAACTTACATCCCAAGTCAATATAACATTAGCTGTAATTTACTTCAATTAAATGGTTGATTCTTGAAACCTCACTTGTTTTGCACGCTCCAGTAAGACAATGTATGGGTTGTAAGAGTCAAACATGCTGCCTGCACGCCGCGGCCTAAGCGGCGACCCACTGCCAACTCGTTCACCACCATTACCGCTAGCTGCGTTAGCATGCTCGTAGCTATTCAAACTAGCTAGGACATTAGCTGCTACTTGTTTCAACAAAGCAAGTTCGTTCGCTCATCACAGCAGCCGACTCTGTAGCATATAATTACCCAGTTTGTGTTCGGTTGATGCGGTTCCTGTGTAGAAAATGCCAGATAACTGCAGTCCTTAGGAGTGTGAATCCAAACAACCGTTGAATATGCTAACCGTTTACGTTAGCGAACTACCTGATCCGCCATGATGGAGAATGGTATCCCGAAATGCCATGCTACGCGGTTTGAATGGCGGCGTCACTGTCTCCTAGGCAACCCTTCGTGCAGACCGGAGTAAACTATTGATGATAGAAATACAATGATTTTAATCCTATGACATCATCATGTTTATTATTCCATGTAAGAATAAGAATAGAAATAACTTTATTCATCCCCGAGGGGAAATATGTGTATATATACAATGACTGTGTGTAGCCATATTTGTGTCTTTAACTTTATCGTTTGTATTTTACTTGATTTTAAACTCAGATATTTTATTTCACTCGGGTTTTTGGTGCATATTTTTTTACATACACCATCTTAATGATTTGCTCTTTTATATTTTGGTCCAGAGAGAAGCATTATTTAATCCAGTTATATTTCTTGAAATGACAAAAATAAACATAAACTTGAAGGTGAACACCATGACACCATAATTGCTTTGTATAAATAAGTAAGAAAAAGCCAACCCGAAATTTTGAACTTCCCATTGGCCAGTGAACTAAACGATGCATCCATGATGTAGTCTGGGACTTACATGTTTGTAAAATTGCTGCCTAATGACCATACTTATAACAACAAAATGATATGCACAAGATAAGCCTTTATTTTCATTTCAGCTTTTACCTTCTCTGGTTGTGCATATAATTTCACCTGAAGTGGAACCACATCTAGTACCAGACATCAACAAAGTTTACAACCTTAGCACATAGTCTAATGTGTTTGTCTCATTGACACAGAACCAGATGGCCTTTGTCTTGAGTGATTACACTTAAACAGAGTCACACGTGCTAATAAAGATCATCTGGGGCATGTGTTACAGATACTGAGAACATGTAAACAATATTCTTCACTGTACCGTGCTTTAATGTATATTTTAAGCATCAGATATTATTAGAGGGTTTTGTTTTGTTGGGTTTTTTTTGTTCAAAACACATTTTGAGTGACATAAAAAATTGTCACTCCTAGCCTGAATTTTAGGATCTGTGCTATTTCGTGACATGCGTACAGATTAAATGGCATCTTGAGGATAAAGCACATCACAGGTTTATACAATTTGCGCCGAATTTAATCAATATTATTAGCTTCATATCTATTCTTTCCGCGACGTTGCTTTTATTTTGAAGGATTCAGACCGGAAGTCGCTACTGTAGCTCTGTCAGTAGCTCGCGCTACTGAGTAACGTTACCCAAAGTCTCACTTTTCAGTGGCATGTGTTCACTTGGAAAGTCTTCACCAGCTTAAAGACATGAAGAAGAGGTTTAATATCAATCTGGACGACTCGACTTTCACCAAAGAAAGAGCACCGGTCAGTATTTTGCTAGAATATACATTAAGCATTTACAACGGCTATGCATTAGCTAGCTAGCTAGCTAGCTACAGTAACGTTAACTTTACAGTTGGTAACGAGCGTTACAGTTCAAAAATTCAACCTTTTAAATAGCTTACCAACTCAGCAACACATGGTTTTGGTCAGTATAGTTTGTTAAAAGCGCGAGTGATTGTTTGTGATCCTTTTCATACTTTTCGACTCTCAAACAGGATTTTTTTGTGTGAATGTTTTCCAGCCAAAACCGCAGTTTCAACCTTCATTCAAAGCTGGACAGAACACATCTGCCTCAACTTCATCACCTGCCTCTGAGCCCACTCACCAGCCATTTTCCTATGCAGAATATATCGTCCAGAGTAAAAGTAATGTGGCTGCTCCTGCTAAGAGAGACAGTCCCCCCAAACCGCTCAGGACTGAAGATGTTGGTATAAACAAGCAAAGTGGGGCAGAGTCAGTGTCGTCTGCCCCAGGAGGGTGTGAGACAGTTCAGGACTGCGCTAAAGGGACTGAAGGTGGATCTGAAGATGTAAAGAAGAGCGAGGAGACAGTTGCTGCTACAGACCAAAAAGAAGGGAACTGTCAAAGGTCAGATCCAAGCCTGGGTCCAAAACCAGTGGGGTCTGGGAGCAGTATTATTGTCAGTCCTCGACAGGTATGCATGAACATGTATGTGCCTCTTAACTTAGGCACAAGCAGGTAACATACAAACATACATGACTCCTGACTCTTTCAGGCTTGTTAACTGGCTTGCTCAGTGGTAGGTATCTCATCACATATTTGTTTTTACCAATTCAGAGGGGAAATCCTATCCTGAAGTATGTGAGGAGTGTCCCTTGGGAGTTTGGAGAAGTTGTACCAGACTATGTCTTGGGCCAGACAACTTGTGCGCTCTTCCTCAGGTGGGTTTTTGTGCCTCAAGAACAGTGTATGTGTAGGTATGTGGGATCCACAAGAGGTGTGTCATACACACACTTAATTATTCAGATGAGCACTTATTATTTTAGGTTAATATCTGATGTGCAAAATGCCCTTTTTTCATGTATTTTTCTTCTCCTGTGTGTTTTGTTTTGCGCCTGACATAAAGTCTGAGGTATCACAATCTCAATCCAAACTATATCCATGACCGTCTTAAGCAGCTTGGACAGACTTTCACCCTGCGAGTGTTGCTGGTACAAGTAGATGTGGTAAGTTAAAAGATATTTTGTATTCAAAACGTTAAATTTGACTTTGACAAGTTATATTGAATTACTCAATATTATCTGACTCACAGCTGAAAGTGCTATGTGTTTTGTTAATGGTAATGTTTTAACTCCTATAAGGTAGTATTCCAGTTGTTAGAACTGTGTTTACCAAACTTTTAAGATGGGGAAGATCATTATCAGATCCAAAGAAGGCATATTTTAATCGATTGATATCTGTTTGTATAAATTTGATCAAATTGTAAGTAGCGTTGGCAAATGCTCTAAGGTGTCATAAAGTTCCTATTCCTCTGTTAAAAATGAATTCCTATCTCTGATATACGTCACTTTTTCAGTGTTTAAATGATGCAGCCTTGAATTTAAAAGGCTATGACGCATGAAGTATTAAATCAGTTAATTAAATAGAAAATAAATTAAATACACTTTTACTTTAATTGTTGTGCCTGTTTGGCTGATGCCATCTCACAATTCATTTACATCCTGTTTTAACATTTGCAGTGAAAAGGTTCAGGGCCGTTTCATAGTCGATGCACGCAGCGCGAGCAAGTGACGCAAGCCATGCGAGCAACGCACTTCCTAGTCCTGTAGTTTGTTTTACTGACATTAGTTTTCCATCACAGAAAGATCCTCATCATGCATTGAAGGAGCTGGCTCGTATCTGCATCATGGCTGACTGCACTCTCATCTTGGCTTGGAGGTAAGACCTTCAACAGATTGCCAAAAGGACTGAGCAGCAGTTTGTTACAGACATAGACGTAGAAGAGAGTGCACTTGGAAACAGTTCTGAATGTTTACTTCTTTATTATCCTGGCCGTGCCACCTAAAGTGTGTAATGGAAACATAAAGTCTGATAGTGTGCATCTTTGGGTTTATAGTGGGTGTTTTATGTCCTATAATACTTTAATTATGCAATAGTAAAAATCTTACAATATGTTGTTATATCATGTTCTTTTATCTTGCCATAATCAATAAATGAAAATGAGCCTTTTAGCCTTACTCTAGTTCATTGTCTTTTTGTTTGCTGATTAGGGAACATGGTGCCTGATAATAAACTAGTACAATCAAATGAATAAAGAAACATAACTTATTTTCTCAATGTTGATTTGACAGTCCAGAGGAAGCCGGGCGTTACCTGGAGACATATAAGTCATATGAAAAGAAACCAGCAGATGCACTGAAGGAGCAGGTTGAAAAGAACTATCTGTCAAAGGTGTGTGGATTTGCTGTTTTGTAATTAAAGATTCTGAGTGTTATTGCTATTTCTAATCATTTTGCCTATTTGAAGAACATGGAAGGCATTTTAATGTGATAACTCAATATGACACAGTCACATAGACTCAATGAAAATTAAATGCAGTTAGAGTATTTGGCAAAGTCTTGCTGTGATTTCCAGTCTCTCTAACAATGCACTGATAATTTTGTGGGTTTGTTTTAAGGTTACAGATTGTCTGACCACTGTGAAGTCTATAAACAAGACCGATGCCATGACCTTACTGTCAACTTTCTCAGTGAGTACCAATTGTCTGAAAAATCATCCTCAGATTGCAGCTATACTACGATCTGTTTATATGCACAGACATACCACAGGCTGATTTGATGGTGAGCTCTGAATTAATATTTTCACACTGAGATGATGAATTTTGTCATTTGTTAGTCTGTGGATGGAATCATCAATGCTTCTAAGGAAGACTTGGTCCTCTGTCCGGGCCTTGGTCCACAAAAAGTGAGTTAAAAATACACGTGCACCATATGAGTACACAGGAGGTAGATGGAACATTTGTGACGTTATCGTGTTGACATTTTGTGCTTGCAGGCACGGCGACTCTATGATGTGCTGCATAAGCCCTTCCTCAAGTCTAAGACAAAAGACAGCTGAAACGTCTTACCATGGATGTGTGACATGCTCCTGAAAAGAACTCTGTTAAATTGGTGGTCGTGTTGAACAGCATGCAACACACACACACATCAGAGGACTGAATTACATACTATAAAGACTTGATTTACTGGAGTGAAGAAAGAAATGCTGACTGCCCTGAGATTGTGTATCAGCTAGGGGTGATGTTTTAAGACTTTAATGTGAACAGTTTAGCTGTACATTAATTCTGTGCTTTAAGTTATGATTAAGTTTGATGTATTCTTTTTTTTAAAAATGTAAATAAATGCTATTTTGTAATATTTGTATACTGTACCTTAATTCTGTCTGACAGTTGCTTTGTTCTCCACAAGAAACAACAAGGGGTGCTTAATGACTCGCTGACTTGCAAAAGCTAGAGATAATTTAAAATGTCAAATAAAATTATTGAAGTAGATAAAACATGAACATTTCTGCTCTACTGTGTAAAAATCTCAAGTAAACTCATTTGTATTTGAAAAACTAATCAGGTACCATCAGATATAACAATTAAACTTAATGTGCTAAACATCTGTGGATCTTTTTGTTTGAAGGGGAGTTCACCAACAAATTTTGTAAAATCAAGTTGTTTTCTGCACTGTCTTTTCAAGAGCGCGGTGCTGCCTTCAGGTGCTCCTCCGTGATTCCCCCTACCATGTTCGGAAATCAACGTGTCACAATTACTTTGTGTTTTGAACTAAGCCGAACAATGCTGTAAACTAGGCTGTGTTAAGAGAGAGAGCACCTTGAAAATAAAATTGGCTATGGTGGCAAAATGAGGAGGAAAGCACGAGATATGCATGACTCGTACAAAAATAAAAACAACGAATATAAAGACTAATATAATAAAACAATTTACGTGGCATGCCAAACATTTGCAATATAATGCAGGTTCTTTAATTGCCATAATTGTTGACACGCTTACACGATCGCGGTCAAACTAGCGGATCATGTTTTTGTGGAGCCTTCATTCACACTCGATGTATAATAGTGATATTTACCACAGCACGTGAAGGCTCGGTAACTTAACGTGACGTCAGAACAGGAAGTTGTTCCACGCTAGTGTTGTGATGATGACTTTACCGCTCGTTTCACAGTAGTACACCGTTTTTCTTTTCACTGAAAGACACCGTGTTGTCCAGTTAAAAGCTTTATTTTGTGTCTTACAGAGAAGCACACAGTGGGCGAGTCCAAACAACCGTCAGACATGCAGACAGAGAGAGAGGATGAGGATGATGCATCGGTTGAAGAGTATGTTGCCCTGTCTGATTTCACTGGAAGTGGCAGCGACCAGGTTAGAGACCCGCACAGACGCCTGGCAGCCTAGTAGCGGCACACCTACACTGAAAAGGTTAAACTGTGGTGTTTTTGTCCCGCAGCTTAGTTTCAGCAGAGGTGACAGACTGCGCGTGCACACCAAGCCTTCATCAGAGTGGTGGTGGGCAGAGCTGCGTGGGGTCATAGGTTATGTCCCTGCCAGCTACCTGCGCCAGGAGGGGGAAGAGGAGGAGGAGGAGGAGGACACCTCCCTGGAGGACCCATGGCAAGATGAAGAGTACTTTGGCAGTTATGGGACACTGGTTAGAAACCTGAAGGGGTCACACTGTTAATGGCGTCACAGCCTGGTCGTCTACAAGCTGAATATGTTGACTTTAGACTGATTTCCTGCCACTCACGCAGTCATGCATTTCAGTATGGTGGTTAATAAACATAAAAGTGCATTGGCCTGAAACTTACTTGAGATGAATCCATCACAGTAAACATGTTCTCTTTTGACCAAATTGTTATCCTAGTATTGTAATCTGTGGTGGTGTGTTTAAGGACAACTTGCAGATCACAGAGAGCTGCAGAAATGCAATACATTGACGAGACATGTTGCAAAATCAAACCCATAATAGATCTATGCTAATTAAGTGTAAAAAGCTGCTGTTCACCTATTGACTTTCAAACCTCTGCAGGTCAGCATTTCCTAGAAAACAAATCAAAAAAGGCCCTGCTCTATTACAGCAAGGAAATTGTTAATTGTTAATCTGGATTCCCATTAGTTGTTACCTTGGCAACCACTACTCTCCCTGAGGCAAAAGTGGTGATGGATACCTTTCAATTAAGTTCTGAGGTCTCTGCAGTGATTGTCATCCTGTGCTGAAGTAATTTTAAAACAATGGCTGTCTGGAAGGCAGGAAATTAAACAAAAAAATAAGGCATGCTTTGAATACTAATTGTCAGCTATTGTGCTATTGTGTTAAAGGTGTAGTGTGAGGGATTTAGTGGCGTCTAGCAGTGCAACTAACTGAAACTTCTCCCATGTGCAGAGCGTGTAGGAGAAGTGCAGTGGCGGACGTGAAAATACATTTGGTCCTGTCTAGAGCTTGTGTTTGGTTTGTCCGTTCTGGGCTACTGTAGAAAGAACTAATGAAAACACAGCTATTCTTAGTTTCAGGTGATTATACACAGATGTTATATCCCATTTTTCCCTACATAGCCCCTAAATCCCACACACTGGGCCTTTAATTGGCAAACTACGGAGGGCCAAAGTGTTCAGTATTAACTAAACAAGACATTATTGAATAAATATCCATTTGAAAAATACACAAAATGATTCAATGCAACCATGAAACTTATGTCTGTTTCAATGTCACAACAGCATCTTTCTCAATTATCATTTTATTTAATAACGCCACTTTTCATCACACAGTCTTTGTCTGTCAATTTAAGGCAAACTAGGCACAGACATAGTTATGTGATTGGTTGTTGCTGAGTATATAGTTTAATGCAGTTGAGTTTAATTGGATTATTTGAAATGTCTGTATTTGCAATATAATTTATTCCGTTATGCTGTCTTAAATTAATATAGAACACTGTGGGTCTTTGTAAAAGAACATGCAAACCTGCCAGTATCATCTTGACTACAGCACGTGTCATGACTTGTCACATGTTGCACTGAGATACATATCAAAGAGTCGTATTAGTTACTCTGTTTTATTCTCGCTTCCTTTTTTTTTTTAAATCCCACAGAGGCTTCACTTAGAGATGCTGTCAGATAAGAGCCGCACTGAGGCGTACCGGCAGGTTATTCTCAGCAACAGCGCCTCTCTAAGGAATAAGGTGGTGATGGACCTCGGCTGCGGGACTGGAATCATCAGCCTGTTCTGCGCTCAGCTGGCACAGCCCTCAGAGGTAATGGCAACAGTATGGCTGCAGGGTAAGTCACACTGAGGCTCAGGTTGCTGGTTATGCCGTCTACAGGGTATACACCAGTGGAGGCAGCTCCCACAGATGACCAGGGGAAAAAAATGAAGTGAAACAAAGCTGAAGAAATATGATTTATGTAGGGAAAATAAACAATTAAAAAGTTTGCTGAGGCTATCATGCAAACTTTTATGTTACAAAAATTAAGCATGGATCATTTTCTAAGTACCTGCTTCCTCATTTATTGTTAATGATTTATGTACATATTCATCTATAGGGGTGTAAGTGAATAAAGAGTTTTAAAAGTTCAATAGCAATGCAGCCGAACCAGAGATGCTGTTTTTTGTTTTTTTATTCCACACCCTCTTAATTGACAACGCAACAAGTCTTCCGTCAGTTGAGATTTGGGTGTGTTATGCCAGTAGGAGCTAATGTAGCAAGTTACACAACATTTTTCATGGATGCAATAGCACTCCCTATGACCTGTAAACAGACTTTGATGTGTAAAATTGGGAGAATTTTTCTTTTAGTATCAACAATTTGTCAGCCCGTCTGGGAAAACAGTTATCTATTTCCAGTTTTTGGTATTTTTAACCCCTAAATGTTTTTGAGATTAGACCACATTTGCATAAAGTAACCAACAGTTATAACAGAAATTTACATATTATATTTTTTTTTTTTTACCCAAAAATGTAGTTTAAAGCTCTGAGTTCATCTCAAATGACACAAAACTCACAAGAGAAATAGCCTGAAATATGAGCAGTCTCTGTGTAATGTATCAGACCGCTCAGTTTACTCACAGGTACTCTGTATATAAAATATTGGTGTACCCATACTCCCACCTGCTGGACAAAGAGTGCTGCTACATGGCATAACCAGCATACAGTGTCAAAGTCTCTCTGTGGTTCTTTAGGTGTACGCTGTGGAGGCGAGCTCCATGGCCGAGTACACCAGACAGCTGGTGAAGCAGAACGGCTGCGAGGCGGTGGTCACGGTGCTCCAGGGACGAGCTGAGGAGATTGAGCTACCCGAGCAGGTGGACGTCCTGGTGTCTGAGTGGATGGGAAACTGCCTGCTGGTAATAACGCCACTGCCATTACTAACAATACAAGTTACTGTGAGAGGATGTGTTCTACTTTGCTTTATCTCCGTGCTATTACAGTTTCATTGGATCCCCGTCATGCACTCTGAGTCTCATTCAGAGTATAATATGAATATACCACAAGTCCCGACATTGGTTGCCTGTCGGTTTTTATATTGATTTAAAATTCTTGCATTTGTTTAAAGCACTTTATGATCTTGCCCCGACATATAGTGAGCCAGCTTTTAGCTGTTATTCTCAAAGCCATTGGGACAGTCTGCCTGAGGATATGAGAGCTGCTGGAAGTGTTAAAATCTTTTAAAACATAATAAAAATATACCTATTCACCCAGGCTTTTGATTAAGAATGGTTTATAGACAATTTTTACATTATTTTTATTCAGCTACATTATTGTGTTTATGTTATAAAATCTTGTAAAATATATACAGTATTATTATATTTTTATATCCCTCATAGATTTTATTTGTCTTTACTTTGTCTTTTTAATCTGTTTTATCTAGTTTTTAGTCTAGCTTTTATTGAAAATTCAATTTTATTGTCATAATTTTTAATCTTTTTTTACTTTTTAATAATTTTTTTCTAGTTATTGTCATTGGTAGCTTTTAAAACAATTTTAAAACATGTTCATCTTTTTTATTGTCCTGCATGTTTTTGTTGTTTTTACCTGTTTTGTTGCTTTTATTTTGACCCTTGTTCCATCTTATTACCGGCTTGTCAGTCATCTGTGAAACACTCTAACACGCACTAATCTGTTTAAAGGTGCTATGCAAATAAAGTTTGATAAACCGATCGATCATGTTTCTTTCTCTCCTTCCTCTGGTCTAGTTTGAGTTCATGGTGGAGTCAGTTCTGCTGGCCAGGGACCGTTGGCTTAAGGAAGGTGGCGCGATGTGGCCCTCATCTGCAGCCCTCACCTTGGTGCCATGTCAGGCCAGCAGCTATTATGCAGAGAAGATGGCCTTCTGGGAGCAGCCCTATGGTCTGGACTTCACTCCTCTTCAGTAAGGGCCATTAGTCAGCTGTTCTCACTGAACATCACCCTGACTTACTTATACTTTTTTGTACTCAGATTTTCTACAACTAGTAAGGTCACTGTGTTGCATTTCATTCTCAGTAGACATGTTAAAGATCTTGATCTCAGAGGTGAAGTTGAAACATTTAGATGCTATGCTAGATATCTGATTTACATATTTTTTACCTGTATGTGGGTAGCTGAACCAACTTTTTCTAGTTATGTTACATTGCACAGAAGCCCTGCATGTATAGTTTCCACCAGGGATCAGTGTGATAATGTAAAGGTTTATTAAAGGATAATTTGTAAAGGTTTTTGTTTTGGAAGGACATATTCAGAATGTACATGAATTATTTGAATGTTACTGTTGGCTTTTCAGTGTCTTTTTGTAAAATGCACCATCGTTTTATGAGAATGTCTTCAATACCTTCTGAAACTTATTCATATTTTGTAAGAAACACATTGGGTCAGCAAGCCCCCCTTTTTTGAGTCACCAGAAGGTGGTGCTCATTCCAGAGGAATTTACTCCCTCTATCCCAGAGGAAGTCATTCAAGGTTTTCAGTCCATTTGTGGGGTATATTAGTATAGAGAGACACTATATCTAAGATTACCAGAAAGTCATCATCAGGAAGTGGGAGGGGGGTGGCACCGGAAACAGCCTCAGGAAGTGAGCCATTGAGGGCAAAAAACGTTTGGTGAACGAAGCATGGTGGACTGGAGAAGCGTTGTGCAACATGCAGCATGTACCACACAGGAAAGCTGCATTAGTAGAGGAACAGTGGTCATAATACAACGAAAAATATATATATTTTTTTCCTTTAATGCAAGACAAATGTTAAAACACTAATGGAACAATACAAGAAAGACAATAACAATAATCCCAGGTCAGTTAAAGGAACACTTCACCCACAAAATGACCATTTGTAAATCAATAGGTAATGCAGTGTTACCTGTAATACATGAAGACAATCATGTTTAACTACAGCAAAACCCTATCAAAAAATCAGTATTGTCTAAGTCTCACTATCCAGTCTAATTTGCAACCAAGGTTTGAGAGAAATAAGTCCTTTATGTGCATAAAAAAGTCCTAGATCTAGATGCATTTAAATGTTTGTTCAGTGTATTATCTGTAACAGCAATCTCATTTCCCCATGTTGCTTGATAACGTTTCATCTCTGCAGGCCTTTGGCTCAGCAGGAGTTCTTCACCAAGCCCAAGTTCAGCCACCTGGTTGAACCCGATGACTGCCTCGCCAGTCCCTGTGATGTCCTGTGCCTTGACATGTACACTCTGCAGGTCAAAGATCTGGAGGTACTGTGTGTCTGTGTGTGTGTGTTCCTTTTTATCATCAATTGCTCCATCCCACACAAGTTGCATTTTTCATTCTAGAGGGCTGTGTGTTTCATTTCTCAGGAAATAAAGGGTCAGTTTCATTATTGTGTGGAGAAGTCTGGTGTTTTCCATGGATTCACCGCCTGGTTCACTGTTCATTTCGAGAGCCTGGAGACAGGAGGTGCAACAGTGGAGCTTAACACCGGACCTTACTCTGAGTAAAACCGCAAAAACACTCACTCTGTTGTGCAGCACAAGAAAGGATGGTTTATTCAATAACATCAGTGCTCATGAGCTCTTACAGCAATTTTAACAGCCCATACTGACAATTCAGATCATCAAGATTTGTGAGTGGTAAACATACAAATACTTTGGACTTTAAAATCAACCTCTGTGTATACTTTTGTTACAGGCTGCACTATATTTTATTCACTTGAACTGCATGACAGTGCTAAGTAGACCCTTTTCTCTGCAGGCCAACACACTGGAAGCAGACTCTGTTCATGCTGGACAGGCCACTTAGTGTGTATGTTGGAGACTCCATCAGTGGAAGCATTCTCCTGCGCAGGAACCCCGTCTGGAGACGCCACATGACCGTTACCCTGCACTGGAGCATTAACAGCAGCACAGGGGAAACAGACAAATGCCAGGCAAACGTTTTATCCTGAACTTTGTACTCTTCTTATCTAATTCATTGATATACGTCCTTAAAGTGGCGGTGGATTGTTTTCTTGTTTTACAGCATTGTGGTACTTGCACTGTGCACTTTGATTCCCAGTCCTAACTTGACTTTTAACTTATAGATTATGTCCTCAAGTGTGTTTTTTTTTTCTCTGTCCACAGGTTGGGACAAAGAGTTTCCCCATGTGGAGGTGACAGATTCTCCGTCAGCAGTGGAGATTCACAGGAAAACAGTCTAATACATCTTCTGCTGAGTTTAGGGTCAGTGAAATATCAGCTGTGAGCTGCTGCTGACCTGGAATAAAGTGAGAGTCATAAGGAGGCTCATCTGACAGGACATGTAGTCCTACTTAAGCCTACAGGCCTAGGTGATACAGCACAGTGTGAACTATGGTTTTAAGGGCAGAAGAAGTTACATGATAATAATGAACTAGGGAGCATTGCTGTGACTTTAACTTGAATGCTAAGTGGAAAAAGAGGTTTTATAGAAGACAACAGCTGATGACTGAAACAACAAATTGTTTTGAACAGTACTTGTGGTCTCAATGTGCAACAAAAAGAAATGGCTCACTACTCCACACTTTGCTTTTATGGTTTTTTTTTGTCCTATGTGCATATTGTTTTACAATAGGCATTTCATTTACATTGATTGTATCAAGTGCTATACATGCCAACAGGCTTGTATGGGTTTAAGAAAACATCCATGACTTATCATGATTAGAGATATACTTTTTCCTATATTTACAGATTAGAGTGAACAATGTACGCCACTTAAAATATTATTACGATTGCTAATTAGCCTCATAGGCATAAAAAAACAACAACATTGTGGTACCTACAAAGACAATTATTCACAATAAAATTATTCCAAATAAAATAACTGTACAATTAGTGAAGTCATCTTGGTATGAAACGGCATTTATATAACGGCATTTTTGGAGTTATTAAACTACAACTTTGCTCTTTATCCCTTTCTCTGATCATTTGTAAAATTCTAATTTTTCATTAGTTGTGTTGGTTTTGGAATTTAAAAAAAAAAAATAATTACATCAACATGACACTCCTGTCGTGCATTTCTTACTGCTATGTGCCCTGGCACATTTATTAGTTTAAGGGCATTTTTTTCTTGGTCATGGCTCCGTCTTAGTCTTTGCTTTTGCTCTGGAGCGTGTGTTGACCTCTGTGGATGATGGCTGAGTGGGTGAGGGTTCAGGAGAAGGAGGCCTGGAGAGTGGGACAAACAGGGGAGGTTTAACAACTTTGTCTTTAGCCACCTTTACCACACTTTTATCCCTTTTCTGTCTTAGGTGTTTATCACAGTGGTTCACAAACGTATCCAGCTTGACAAAGGTCTTGTTGCACACTTTGCAGTGATATGGCCGCTGTCCTTTTTTGAGGCGAATGTGCAGCCTGATGTATGATGATCGTACAAAGGTGCGGCAGCAGACGCCACATTTCAGATCCTCCAGGGTACTCTGTGTCTTCTGAGGCTGGTTGAGTGCAGGTGGTGAAACCGGTTTGGCCTGCCCAGATGCCTCCGCAGCCTTGTGAGATAGCAGGAGTGCCAAAGAGCGAAAACCCTCACCACACTGCTCACACTTGTATTGCCGCTCCCCTGTGTGTAGACGAACATGTGCCAGGAGTCCAGCCTTCTGTGTGAACGACTTGTCACAGTAGGTGCACTTGAAGGGCTTCTCGCCTGTGTGGAGCCGACGGTGGGTCTTCAGATGGGAGGCGCGGCCGAAGGTCTTACCACAATCTGGGCATTTAAACGGCCTGTCCCCGCTGTGGATTATCTTGTGCGCCATCAGATGGGAGGACTGGTGGAAGTACTTGCCACAGGTGCTACATCTGAACTTCCTCTCCTTGTTGTGAGAGGCGAGGTGAAGGTTCAGGTGGGCGGAGGAGATGAAGGTTTTGGAGCACAGGCCGCAGCTGTGAGGGTCCAGGCGGAGGCGGCGGTGTGGACGTCGTCCGTTAGGGAGACTGCTGCCTGCCTGGCAGGATGAGCATTTGGAAGGACTGATTGCTTTTTGCACACGCTGCTGTTTAGGAGTGGCTGATGTGTTGGTTGAATCAGAGTCCAGCTCTGGTAGCCTGCATCCACAGTCTGAGCAATGCTCAGTCTGTTGGTCTTTATCACTGGCTTTATCCAACATGGTGCGGTCTAAAACCAGAGTGGGAGGGTCTTCATTCTTTGACACATCACAGGGACATCTGAAAGTAACAAACATGTGTTATTATGGATGGATTACTAAATGGACTAACCAGGTACAGGTCCAGGGGCTTCCCTGGCCTTCACCTGCAAAATTTCACTCATATTTTTAAGGAAGAGCCTCAAAATGACCACAAAGAAACTGCAAAGAGATACAAAAATAAGCAAAATGACCAAAAAAACCCCAAAAGTACCTATATAAGACACAAAATGTCCTCAAAGAGACCCAAACAACTACAAAAAAACACAAAACAACCACAAGGTGACACAAAAGGACCACAAAGAGATGCAAAGGAACTGCAAAGAGACACAAATTAACTAAACAAATGTACGAAACAACTTAAAGGAGACACAAAATTAGCACGAAGTGAAACAAAATGCCAAAAACAACTAAATTAGACTGAAAGAGACCCTAAACACTAAAAAAAAAACACAAGACAACCATGAGACACAAAATAACAAAAAATGTACAAAACGACTACAAACAACCACAAGGAGACGCAAAATGACGACAGAGCAACACAAAACAACCAGAAAAGACACAAAATTACCTCAACAAGACATACAATTTCCTTAAAGACACCCAAATGACTACAAAAAGACGGAAAAACAACCACAAAGAGACAAAAATAGACCTCGAAGAGATGCAAAGGAACTTCAGAGACACAAATTGACTACACAAACTGACAAAACAACCATAAGGAGATACAAAATGACTACAAAGCGACACAAAACATCCAAAAAAGACAGTAACCTTAAAAAGACACAATTTCCTCAAAGACACCCGAATGACTACAAAAAGACAAAAATGGACCACAAAGAGACTACAAACAACCATGACACACAATGACTACAAAGCAACACAAAATGACCAGAAAAGACACAGTCATCTCAACAAGACACGCAGTTTCTTCAAAGACACCCAAACGACTACAGAAATACACAGAGATGCAAATGCACTGCAAAGAGACAAAATTTAACTACACAAACTGACAAAACAACCACAAAGAGACACGAAACAACAACAAGGAGACACAAAATGACTACAAAGTGACACAATATGACCAAAAACACAAAATTAGACCCAAAAGAGACCCACAGCACTACAGAAAGACACAAAATAAACATAGGAAAGCCAAAATAACTACCAAAATGTACAAAACCAGAAAACAGCTACAAAAAGACACAAAATGACCACACAGAGGTGCAATTCACCACAAAGTTTGCGTCTTGCCCCTGTTTATGGGGAGGTGATGGGGCCCTTTGCATATCTGTGCCCTGGCTCCTATTGTCTCATCACCCGCCCATGTTTATTATGCTTTACAGCGGTGTAGCCGAGGGTGTGTTACACAAAGCATGCCCGTGTCAGCTTTATTACCAGCTGAAAACAAAGCCACAATCACAGATTACATTTGTATTACTTCCCCGTCCCTGACGCCGCGCTGTAGGCTGGCTTTGTGCACCACAGCACAAATCTGATCATCGGATCGATAACCTGGCCAAATAACTGACATGCAAGTATGAAACCAGAAATACAGTGGCTGAGTTGACAGCAGATCTGGTGCAGGCCTTCGCCCTCAACAGTGAGCCGACTCGCTCTGAGCAATAACACATGAACAAAAGATTTTACATACCGCGTTCATTCTTCCTATTGAAACATGCATGTGTTGAGAGTGATTGTCTTGTGAAGGCAGTTAAACATCTCATTAACAGGCAGATTAGCAGCGGAGGGGGGAGGTCGTATTTCAGCTCCTACGTTTTCCTGCAGCAGCAGCAGCAGCAGCAGCGCGGTTGGACTGGACACGGAGGCTGCAGCATCATCTAGCGAGTGGCGGAGTAACTGTCTGCTAGTGTGTGTGTGTGTGTGCAGTACAGGAACTAAACTGAACTAAGCGCAGTATGAATCCTTCCCTGCAAAACAGTGCTTTAATAATGCAGAAACATATAACACCGTGCTGGTGATGAGCTGTGTGCACCATGAACTTGATGACCTCCCTGACTCTGCACAGTTTCGTTTCACTGGTGAATCAAGAGGAAGGGTGTGTGATCTGTGATTGTTGCCGCCCTGATAAGTTTCGTTTCATACAAAGTATTACTCCATGGGAAAACGAAAGACACGGGAATGAGTGCCGGTAACCGACGTGTGGCTTGGGGGTTGGCCAGCAGCCTTTATAAACAGCAGGACGGATGCAACATCATTGGTTTCTGTGGAAAACTTGACAGCAGCGCATCTGATGAGACTCTCCACAAATATGACTGAGGTACTGTGTGCTTTTGTTTTGTTTTAACAAATGTGTAACAGCATTTCTATTAACATATCTGAGCCAATTAACCTACCCATAGGGAATTATGGGGGAATGGACAACAGGAAGATTTAAGTAAATTAATTCCTCAAATTTTTACTTTTGAAGGCCCAGTGTGAAGTCTTACACTTCATCCACCTTCTCTGTATTTCTCAATCGATGCATCTGTTCTTTTGCATAGGCTATTTATTCCTACGTGTATGCCTGTTCTTCAATTTCCTGCTTCAGTGTGAGGCATTACTCAGCAGTATGCAGTGCCCAGATCACAAAGTGGCTGATGGTATGCCACTCCCAGCAGGCACAGATAGGGCTTATTGGAACTTTTTCATCGTTCTCAATCTGTGTAATGCTGTTTCCATTTCAGAGAAGTAGTTGTTATAATCAGAAGATGGTTTATAGTTTATTTTTTGCACAATTAAAACACAAAAGGGGCAAGGGAAAAGAATAATTCAGTGCAGTGCAGGGAGAGGCAAAAAAGCCAGAGCGGTTATTTCTAGTCTCTACCTAATAAAAAGTTCACAAAGTTATTAAAAAACTCAAAAGTACATAAAGATAAAGAACAATACATAAAATAATATAAATGTTAACAAGCAATTACTAACAAAATATGATTGCGACAACAACAGGAGCAGAAAATGTGAATATGGGATGTATAAGTCAATGTTCGTGTAATTACGTGTGTGTGTGTGTGTGTGTGTGTGTGTGTGCGTGCATGAGAGGATAATAGTTTGTACTGTGCTGACCCTTGAGCAAATACTAAAAATGATACAGTAGTTAACTATAATACAAGAGGAGGAAACCATTTACAAATGCACACAAATCTCTCATGGCTTCCTGTTGAAAAAAGATTACAATCTCGTCTCCTCAGTTTCTTCAGGAATGTTTTAAATGAAAAAAAACAAACAAAGTATTTCTCAGATGAAGTCGTGTACATAAAAAACAAACATAATCATACAACTAGACAAGCCAGTTCAAACTATCTAGATGCTCCCAAACCCAGAACAAACCTCCTTAAATCTTCCAAAATCTATAGAGCTATTATAGGATGGAACTCATTACCTAATCAGATCACTAATATAAAAACAAAATCCACTTGATTGTACACTGAATGTATGTTTGTTTTTATATTTTATTTTTATTTTTTGACGGACCACAGGAAGATTCGCTTTTGCATGTTTGCATGTTGCAAAAGCTAATGGGGATCCAATAAACAATAAACTCTCCAGTCCGCATACCTGAACTACCTGGACTATTTTTGTTACCAACTTCCTGCAGGTGAACTGAAAAGGCCTACTAGTTGAAGATACACTAACATCTAGTGGATTGTTTTAGCAACTTCCATACAGGGTGGAACGGTACATTCCAATTGGCCACTTCCTGTCTTGAGGAGCTCAGCACTCAGGGGGCATCTTTTGCTTGAGCCTGACACGATGCAGCAGCAGCAGCAGCAGCGGTAGTTAACACAAATAAACAAAAAGTAGAACAGCTCAAGGCAAAATGATCTGAAGACAAATTAAAGTGTGACTGTTTAGAAGTTAACAAAAGCTTTGTGTCATCATGTATCTGTTTGCTGATGGGTTTGTAATGTCCATGGGGTCAAGAGGTCAACAAAGCTCAATGGAGGATGAATTAAAAACTGTAGGAAACTGAAGTGTGTGCAGGAGGGCTGTGGACATTTAAATCAGCTGTGTGGCAACAGGTAATCCATCATGTGGATAAAGAAGAGATTGTTGTTCTGTAATGTAATGTGATGCACTGTACTCTTACAGCAGCCAAGCCAGGAAGGATGAGTTCGAAGGCAAAGAAAAAATCTCGGTGAGTTGCACCTCTCTGGTTTTTTTTTTTGTTTGATGTGCAAACTGATGACTGTAAGAGGCGGACCACCCATGGAGGAACATGCAATTTTGACCACAGTGCACTGCAGCAGTGTTTTACCTACTGACACTGACTTCCAGCCACTGGACTGCCTTGATTGCTTTTTGGGGGAGGTTTTGCATACATGCTTGTTTTTCGCTTTGTGAAAGAACAACATGTTATAATCAACTTGTTTGAACATGCTTACTACACAAAGCTATATCATCTGAACTCACAATAAAGTTTGGCATGGTGAGAGAAACAGTCAGTGACACATGCACCAGTGGTGAGAGCTTATGTTGTTGTCATGGTGATCACCTGTGTGTCAAGCCCGTCAACAAAACAAAGCAATACTTAAGCTTGTATTTACAGTATTCTAATCTCGTGAAGGTGTGTCGAAATATGAACTCTATTCTATTTGCATGAATACAATACAAGCCCTATACAAGAGGTTTTTATTAGTCTTGGAGCACCCACCAGTCTAAATTTCATACATTAATTCAACTATTTGTAGCTAGTTATTATCAAAATAATCAAAAGTCAGAAGTGTGCATCAGTTGTTGTGTATAAGACGATAACGTCACTTACAAAATACTTGTGAACATTATGGCTCTGAATTCACTTTATTAACCACTTCTGATGAGTAAAGCTCTTAAACTTCATAGATAAACTTAAAAGTCAAATACGTGCTGGTCAAAGTCGACTCTGTTCCCAGCCTTTCCTTTCCTAATAGCTTCAGGAGGCCTCACCCTGTGCTAATTTCAATTTTAACTCTTGTTTCTCACTCTTTAATCCTCCTGCTTTGTTCAGAACGTCCTTCGGGGCAACGGCACCGCCCTTCATCGACTACCTGCAGGATATTCTACGTCGATATCCGGATGGTGGACAAATCTTGAAGGTTGGTACAATGCTCTGTCGAATATTAGTTATAATAGAGCATTTCATATTTCTAACTGATAACTGATTTTTATTCTTTATACCTGGTTTATACACACATGGATTTTGGGAGTCTGTTTCTTTTGGTATGACCTGTGTGGTTGTTTGAATTTATTTTTAATCCTGAAATCAGGTGATTTTGTTTGATTTACATACATTTTGGAATTCAGATAGCAAAGTTTCATTTTTGTCCTGCCAATAAAAGGATTAATCCATGGGTTTTTAACAGTTGCTCCTCAGAGTTACGGTAGAGGGGCTGCCATATTATTGTTCATCATTTGAAAATACATTAATCCAAGGTTTATACATGGCACTACTGTAGTTTATGCCTAGTTTATGCAACTCAATTTTACATATGTAGTAGGGGGTCCCTGATCCGTCTCTCTTTCAGCTAAGGGGTCCTTGGCCAGACTCCTGAATGAATCCATTCACATTAGTTTTGATTTCATAAAACCGGATGGGCCCCGGCACTTGCGCAAATGACATTTTGGCAACATCTGTTGCAATGAATGTGTTGTGCAAAGTTCCAGTAAAACAGTTACAGCAGACAAAAGACACCTTAAGTCACCTTAATGTTGCTGTAATGGCTGCATTCCCTGCAGTAGACATTTGAAGAAGAGGAGGAAGATGTACTTGATTAATATTTGAGGGGAAATTAAATTTTTTCAATCTTGTTTTTTACGTTACATACAGACAGGCCTGATATACACACATTTGGTTGTCAGATTAGTGAAGTAATATTTTGTGCTAGAGCTAAATAACTAACTGTGGGAGTCTGTTTAAGTCTTGCTCGCAACAAACATATTTCTAATATTCACCCTGAGGAATCTGGCAATTGTTTGATAATATTCTTTCAATAACAAATGTCCCCCAGCTGTTTTAGTTTAATTTTGTTGTAAGTTAGATTTGTTTAGCTGCAACTGCTGTTTGTGTGACAGTTCAGGGTCTGTGGGTCTTGTTGTGAAAAGACATCTTTTTCTCAGTTATCAGATTATGAAACAATTATGTAGCAGCTCCATCAGTGGAGCTTATTGAAAGAAAATACTGGTTATTGTAACTGAGTGTAAATCATGCTCCCATAAGCCTTTTTCATAGTAGACGTTTTGTTATTAATGACACCTGTACTTCTCCTACGGTAACATGTCAGAATGCCTTGTTAAAAGGGCCTATTGGTGGATCTTTGCATGTAAATAATTAATATTGAAGCATGATATCACTGCATTGTTGCTTGTTAATTTAGTCATACATTCATGTTTTGTTTTTTTATATTTGACAATACACTGAGGCGCCAGTGTTTAAGGTGCCCCCCATTTATGTCAGTGGACAAAATATTAAAAATTGTACAATATATGAATGTGTGTATATATAAATATAATGCAATACAACTCGACAACACAACAAACTACATACTTGAAAATTGCAAGTACAATCAACAGCTCTAATGAAAACGAAATTGAACATGATAAACCACATTTACCACACAACCTATTCTAGTGTAAATTAGGTGGAGATGTGCTGGAAATTACCTTAGCACTATGTCCTAATGATAAAAGGATATGTTTCCTGCCAACAAAATCGTCAGATGGGCGAGGGAGATGTCAGTCAAGCACAGATTGTACACACTCATGCAGTCCTGAGAGGAGATCTAATTAGGTAACATAAGTGAAAACACCTGTGTAGGTTGGCTAAGAGTGTACAGCGGGTTTTAGCTATACTTGTGTGTAGCCCAGATTTGGAGCTTGGTGCAATGGACCCTTTTCACGGCAGACATTTTGACTTGTCACAACAGGAAAACCACAGGTTAATCTGATAGCATTAACGATGTCAGTGAGCTGTTCCAGTGAGCCAGTATGCACGATACCAGCACCTCCCCTGAATGTCATTAAACACACCTGTGCTTTTCCTACTATGACATGTCAAAATGTCTGCTGTGAAAAAGGTCTATGGCAGTAATGCAGTGGAATGTGGCGATCCCTGATTGTTAGCTTTGTTGTGCTTAGCTCTGTTAATGGTTATTCTTTATTTGTCAACAGGAGCTCATTCAAAATGCAGACGATGCTCAAGCCACAGAAGTGGTTTTCATCCATGATGAGAGGAGCTATGGGACTGAGAGCCTTTGGACCGATAAACTGGGAGAATACCAAGGTATGCAGGATGTTCAGAGAATAGCTATGCTCTGGGGCAGTGGTTCCAAACTGGTCCAGCCACGGGGTCCAGATTTCTCCTTAGTCATTAGTTGAAGGTCCACACAGTTTAATATATTCAGTGTCATACTCATGTCTGGCCTTGTTGTCTAGCTAGTTTGCTGTCTCTGTCAAGTAGTCACTCTCTCTACTGCAGGAAATTGTACTTTGTAATTGTAATTGTCAAAGTAAAAGCTCTGTGCCAGAAATTTACTGTACCTAAAAATTAAGTGTGTTGTTTACAAACTTAACACTTGAGCGAATCACCTGCGGTGCATTCAGAATGGACTCGTGACCCACTTTTGGACCACGACCCACCAGTTGGGAACTACTGCTCTATGGTGGTTTTCATATCATTTTTCAACAAAAATATAGGTATCAGAAAATTGATAAATAGAACAAATAGGAAGTAGCCTGATGACAGCTTGTTAGCCTCCCAACAAAAAGGTCCAATACTCAAATGTCAGCACCAGTCCCAACATTTTGTTTGTTATGCTTGTGTTCATGTGGATTTCTTCCCATAGTGCTGCATGGCTTGTCTTATTACAACAAAATTCTGCTTTTTTTCTTGACAATTACTGGCTCCTACCCTTTTCTGGCGACCCAGCACAAACTTGGCTCTCATTATAACTTGATAAGATGACATTAGGTCTGATATCCCCTATCATTTATATTCACCAGACATAAGGTGCTGGTTACATTTACAGAGGAAAAATAAAAATGTGCTCTGAATTTTTTTACACCACAGAAAAGTGTGTTACCAAGTCCCCCAGCCAAATTTGAATGACTTAAACAATGTGGGATGTAGCAAACCCACCACTCACACACAGAGGGTGAAGGAAATGACTCTGATGCTATGCGCTAACATTATTAGTTCAGTAGGTGAGTGGTTATGATTAGGATGGCTCCAGTGCGTCATCAAGCCAAGATTTCAGGACCACCCAAAAAGTCCTAGACACAGAAATGGTGAAAAACTGTAACTCTGCAATTCACTACTACACAGGTCCCTGCCCTTACAAGTATTTTCGAAAATGTGTGATGAAAGAAATCACTGATTTTGCTTTAGCTGGACTTTAAAGAGTACCCATTTTAGCCAACAGTTTACAGTGTTGAGACCTCTTGGCCTTTTGTCTGCTGAAATATACATTTACAAACTCAGCCTCTTAAACATTTCTACCTTGTTTAATGCATGCTGGGATAGACTTTGAAATAAGCATTAATTGGGAAACTGGAGCAAATTAATGAACAACTCACAGATGCATTAACCTAAGGTCATAAGCATTTATCTTCTGAACTCATATTTTTGTTTTTGCAAAGGTCCTGCTCTCTATGCCTACAACAATGCAGCATTCACTGATGATGACTGGGATGGAATTCAGATGGCAGGGAGGAGTGTCAAGCGCAATGATCCAAACAAAGTTGGGAGGTTTGGAATTGGCTTCAACTCTGTTTACCACATAACAGGTGAAACTTCATTCAGATACACACATATACCTTATAGTCTCAGATTTAGTTTTTCGAGAGCATGCATAGTAAATTAATGGGACAATATCTGTTTGCCTTTATTCATAGATGTGCCAAGTATAATGAGTTCGGAGCACCTTGGCATGATGGACCCCCAAGAAAAAATATTTGGAGAAAGACAGGGAGGTTTTCTGTGGTCTCTGGATGATGCAGAACACCAAGAAGCTCTAATGACTATGCGTGACCAGTTCCAACCCTTTCGAGATATAGTTTCGCTTGTAAGCAGACAAGAATGGTCAGAAGTCATCACTGAAGATCAGCACTTTGAAGGGACAATCTTCAGGTTCCCCTTGCGCAAAGAGGCATCAGATATATCAGACAACCTATATGACTCAGACAAGGTGGAGGAGCTTTTTGATAGCTTTATTGCAGATGCAGACTTGAGCCTTCTATTCCTGAAAAACGTGACCTCTGTGTCCTTGATAGATATCGATGTGAATGGTACTGTTAACACCAGGCTTGAAGTGAAATCCTCATTCCCCACAGATGTTGTTCTGAAGCCAGAGGACAAGTTAATCATTGAGGGTTCAACAAGGTTCAAATGCATTACCCTCAGCTCAGAAGACCACAAAGCAACAAAATGGCTTGTGACAACATGCACCATGAAAGAAGGCAATGTAGAAAATCTTGACTTGCTAGCAAAAAAGTTGAGCTTTTCCCCTCAAGTTGACTTGGCATTCCCTTGTGATGAGAAGAAAGATTGCAGTGAGAGTAGACTGAGCTGCTTTCTCCCTCTCCCAAACAATGAATCCAACAAGACAGGACTCCCAGTTTATGTCAACGCATGCTTTGGCCTCACAGACAACAGAAGACACATCAAGTGGCAAGAGGAGGACCAGAAACACGACGAACATGCTGTGTGGAATGAATTGCTGATGAAGGAGGTGCTCCCACAGGCATACCTCATGATCATTCAAGATTCTATCAAACTTGCCCAAGAAACTGCTCTGCCCGTCTCTTCCGTGTACAATCTGTGGCCAGATATTGCCCAGATAAAGCACAAAGACAGATGGTATGCCGTGGCTCTGGATGTTCTTCATCAGTTATTCAGACACAATGTGGCTGTCCTCTCTCTTGCCAAAGATGAAAAAGAGTTTATCACTCCCTCAGAAGCTGTGTTCCCCTGTAATGGTCCAACAAGCCTTGACACCTTAGCCGCCATTAAAAGGACTTTGGTTTTCTGTGGAGAAAATCTTGTCAATTTGTCAGGTCATGTTGCGAGAGCTATAAATGAGGCCTATCCAAAGCTCAACACGCTAAAACACGTGACTCCAGCTTTCCTAAGGAACACTCTCCGCAGGATCAGCATGCACAACATCTCTAAAGACGACAAACTCTCCCTTTTGGAGTATGTTTTGAGTGATGGAAAATACAGAGAACTCGAGGGTCTTCAGCTGCTTCCACTCAACGATGGCTCTTTCAGATCCTTCACGGACAGAGAGGAGGACACTGCTTTAATTGACAGCAATGAATTCCCGAGGTTGATTTTGAATTTTTGGCTTTATCCTCTTTTACAGTCTGTATTAAATAGATTAACACAATTAATAATTATTTACTGTAATTTAAAGTCAGACAGGTATTTCCTAATCCAGTTGTATGATCATTAGCACTGATTGGCACACACTTGCCTCAGTACATTATTTGTCAATTGCTGTTATTTTATTTCTGTTTAAAATGTAAAATAATATTTTTTTTTGGTCACTTAGTGTTAGGGCTGGGTATAGGTACTCAATACTGACTGAAATAAACCAGTACCAAGTGATATTCAAATGTCTCCAACAACGTATCTTTTGTGCAGAGTCCTGCTGCCATGCTGCAAACACCTCTTCATCCCAGATGATCTCAGTCCAGCCTGCAGTGCCCACCTGAAAGAACTGGGCAGACAAAGTAGGAATGTTATTTTATGGAGTAGTGATTTAAAAGTTATCTGTCTTCTGCATGTTTTCATACTACATAAACATGAATGTATGTTTTTTTTTAAATATCTATTTTTCAGATTTATTCAAGGTCATCAACATTGATGCAGGACGGGTGGCTGAATATACGAGGAGGTTTTTGCCACAGGACTGGAAGCAGATGAGGACAGGGCTTGTTACCTGGGACATCAGCAGCAGCAGTCAACATCCTCCATTAGACTGGCTACAAGAATTCTGGAAATTCCTCAACACTCACTTCAGAGAGTTAAGTAATTTTACTGGAATGCCATTAATACCAGTCAGTCCCCTGTCTGTCAGTCAGCCTGTGTCACTAGCAAGACTAGAGCAGAACACAACCCTCATTTTTCAGAAAAGGAAGCAAATGAACTTGCCAGACCAAATAGCTCAGTTGATGAACAAAGTTGGTGGTACAGTGGTAAGAGGAAACGAGTGGCTCAAGCACGAAGACCTGGACTCTTATGTGCTGTGCCCATCTCCGAGAAGTGTCATGAAAGTCTTGGTGAATTTAGATTCTCAGAATCTAATCAGAGAACTCAAGACTACCTCTCACAACGCACGAGAAGAACTAAAAGACTACCTCTCTCGTCTGGATTCTCTCTCAGTCATTGAGAAAGACTTACTCTCAAAGTTGCCTCTGTTTCAAACCATGAAAGGGTCTTGTGTTGAAGCTCAATCAAAGCGGGCTGTGCTTCTAATTTCTGGTCTAACAATACCAACAGAGTTCCCCATGCCTGATTCAGTTGTGCAGTGTGCAACTGAGGCGGATCGCAGACTGTTACAGCTGCTCAAAGTCAATCTCTTGGACACTGCTGAAGCAGCAAATCTCCTCATTGACTGCATTGAGAGGGGGGCTTGCAAAAAAGAAGTCACTGAGAAAATCATGACATGGATTTTACAGCATGGAGGTATCCTTTTCTCTCAAAATCAGATCTTGAAACGCAGATGTAAGGACTTGAGCTTCATTGAAGTGAATGGAAAGCTGAAAAAGATCTCAAGCTTTTTTGATCCAAGAATTGAAAACTTCAAAGTCATTTTTGAGTCTGATTTCTTTCCCCCACCTTTATACACTCACACATCCCAGATGCTTCAAAGCCTAACAGATCTCGGACTGCTAAATAAAGAAGTAGACGTGTCACCTGAGCACTTGCTGCACGCCGCCATGCTCATTGACAAACCACACTGTGACTCTGAGGCTCTCAATAGAGCTCAGGTGCTCTTAAAGATGCTAGATACTAATGATCTACTCTCAAAGTTTTCTCAAGAGCAGCTTCATCGCCTCAAAATGCTAAAATGGGTCCCATGTGCTAAACCTGGTAATGACAAAAAACACTCCAATGACAAAACTCAACTCTGTTTCTTCTGCCCCGATGAAATACGACATTCTGTGTATGAGGACATTGTTGGGCATGTAATGCCTCTGGTAGGAAAGTTTAGTGACAGAGTTAGCAGCCAACTTGGTCTCAAACGCCTACCCCCACCTGAAAAAGTGATGGAGAATTTGTCAGTCTTAAAATCAAAGGCACAGAAAATGGCTGATCCTGACAAAGATGTGGATTTCAAAAGGCAGTTGTACAGCATTTACAAACACATGCAAGATCACATCTCTGAATTTTCAGCAGTGATGAACAAGGACACACCCTGGCTGTGGAGCCACAACCAGTTTGTGTCACCACAGGATCTGGTTCTGGACTATCCAATCAATCTCGATCTGAGCTCTTACATTGGGAAGGTGCCACATGAATTTGTGCCATTCAAGAAGTTGCTCCTGGAGTTCGGCCTCAGAACAGTGCTTTCAGATGAAGAAATCATTGACATTCTTCATTCTGTCCAGCAAAACATTAATGGAAGGCAACAGCCATTTGCAAGTTCCTCTGAGGTAAAAGTGTCAATAGAAATTCTTAACTGGCTGTGGAAAGAGAAGAAGACAGTTCAGGATGACATCCCAGTGCCAGTCCTCACAGAGGGTGAACACCATACCCTTAAACCACTGTCAACAGCAGTGTTCTGTGATGTGAGCAAAAATGGGTTGAAGGAGCTTAAGTACAGCCAGGAGGAACTGTATGTTGTACATGAGGAAATCCCAAAAGCAGCTGCTGAATGGTTTAACATTCGATTTCTCAGTACCCACATCCTCGATCCAGAGTTAGTCGGAATAGAACAGTATGGACAATCTGAACCGATAACGACAAGGATCAAAAACATTCTTAAAGAGTATGATGAAGAAAGTGACATCTTCAAAGAGCTAATTCAAAATGCAGAGGATGCTGGGGCAGAGGCCTGTAAATTCTTGGTGGATTTCAGAGTGCACAAAGATGCCCCTGAAAGTCTCATCGACCCTGACATGACCCTTTGTCAGGGACCTTGCCTTTGGGCATTTAATGATGAGCAGTTCACAGAGGAGGATTGGAAAAATATTGTCAGAGTTGGCTCTGCCTCGAAGGAAAACAAGGTGGAAAAAATCGGAAAGTTTGGACTTGGATTCAATACTGTGTATCATGTGACAGATGTTCCTTCTATCCTCAGTGGCAACAGCCTTCTCATACTCGATCCAAATGTAACTCATCTCAAGAATCACATCAAATATCAAACAAATCCTGGACTCAAGCTGGATCTCTCTAAACAACGACTTTTTGATTGGTTTCCTGGTCAGTTTGGACCGTATGAACGCATTTTTGGTTGTAATTTCAGCAGACAAAGTCCCTCTGAACCCTATCCAGGCACTCTAATCAAACTGCCTTTCCGAACTGAAGAAGAGGCTCTCAAATCAGAGATAAGTGCAAAGGTGTATCACAAACACAATATCGTCACTTTCCAACAGCACTTAGCCAACAATTCACAAACCCACCTGCTGTTTTTGAAGAACATCAATACATTATCTCTACAAAGTATCTCAAACGATGCATCAACTCCGCCAAGAGATGACGAAATAGAAACCACTGTCACTGTCTCCAAAACCACTGTGAGTACAATGAGGATTCCAGATGAAACCAATGTGTTGAAGCAGAATCAAGCTCAGAAATCACTGATGAAACTTGATAGAAAATGCAAAGAGGTCATTGACTACTGCAGAGTCAACATTGTCCAAATAACCAGTCAGCAATCTGGTGTAACTGAAGTCCAGTCCTGGCTCCTGTACAACTGTTTTGGGACACATCAGTCTTTGCAAATGGCCCTTCAAGAAAACAAGCAAGCCCAGTTCTCTTTGCCTATTGGGGGGATTGCTGTGCCTCTCCAAAACGATCCACAACCTGGGAAACTGGCCCCATTACAAACAGATCTTGTCGGACAGGCATTTTGCTTCCTTCCTCTTTCCATTCACACGGGTCTTCCAGTCAATGTAAATGGAACTTTTGCTGTGACAAGCAACCGAAAAGGTCTGTGGGAGAGTGGGGTGAAACATGAATGGAACAAAGCCCTTCTTCAGGATCCTGTAGTGACAGCATATGTTACTGCACTTTTGGCACTAAAGAAAATGTCTGAAAACAAGCAACTGGAGACCTACTGTTATCACACCTTTTGGCCTGATAGACAGAAAGTGAGTGAAACCTTCAAGCCTTTGGTTGATGCATTGTACTCTACCATTGCTCAGGATTCCATTGGCCCAGAGCTCTTTAGTGATGGAGAACACTGGTGCTCGATGGACAAGGCCATATTCCTACACAAGAGCATAGTAGAGGATGAAGACATCAGTGCACTTGCAGTGCAGGTGTGCAAGAAACATGTTAAAGCACCCAACCGTGTTGTTCCTTTTCCAGGGTGGTTGAGAAATAGCTTCAAACACTGTGGCCTAGAAAAGGTTTTACTGAACAGAACATGGAACTGGCACACGTTTTACCAAGAAGTGGTGTTTAACAACCTTGATGCCATGGACCCTAAGAGTCGAGATACTCTTGTGCTGCATGCTATTGACCTTAACATCAAAGAAATCGACGAACTACTGGTCTGCTATCCATGCATCCCCACGAAAGACGGACAGCTCCAGCACATCAAGAAGCTTGTGAATCCGTCAGGCAAAGTGGCCTGTCTGTTTGAACAAGATGAAGGACGCTTGCTTGGTGGTACCAAAAATGACTTTTGCTCCCCCAAAAGGATTCAGCGCTTGTTGGAACTTGGAATGGCAGATGATAATCTCACATTGGAAGACATCACAGAGAAAGCAGGCACAGTCCCCCAAACCTGGAGCACTGACAAAAAGAAAGCATATGGGCATTTGAATTGCCTTCTTGAACTTATGAAGAATCACATGAGAGACACAGAGTCTTTCCACTGGGAAACACTGAGGATGACTGCATTTCTCCCAGCGTTTTCCGCCGGTGATACTAAAATGGAAAGAAATGTGACACTTAGAAGGCCCACTGATGTCTTTAGTGACAAATGCTCCCCGCTCATTAACATGACACAGCACGTACTGGATCGTATCAATTTAAATATACACAACACTGATCCAGTCCTACAAATTTTGGGAGTTCATGACAGTCCAACGCCTGAACAAGTGCTTCAGCAGCTGCAAGAGGCATGTGAGCAGTCTCAATCCATTGACAGTTCCATGCTTCACACAATAGCATCTGAATGCTATAAGTTTCTGGATCAGTGGCTCCGTGATTATGGTGACTCCACTTTCATTTCACAGAGAGCAAACTCATTCCCATTCATTCTTGTTGGCAGTACATTTGTAAAGGTGAGCTGTGTAGCTGAAAGTGAGCAATTTGAAGCAAAACCCTATCTCTATGCACTCCCCCATGCCTTCATTGGCTTCAGGACGCTCTGGGAAAGTGTGGGGGTTGAAAAATGTTTTACAACCGGTCAGTTTCTAACTGTGCTCCAGGAACTGCACTCTCAACATCGTAACAAGCCCTTGCCAAAGAGTGACCTATCAGTTTGCCTCACAATTTTAAAAGCAGGAATATATGAGGCCAAAGAGAAAACAATGGGGGACTGTCTGGTACCCAATGAACACAGTGTTTTACAACCAGCAAGCAAGATGTTTTACAATGACAGCCCATGGATGCCAGTTGCTCCAGGTGTCACATTATGCCACAAGGATATCCCACGTGCTATGGCTTGCCACTTTGGAATCAAAACTACCAGGCATCATACCCTGCAAAACCACGAAGTTGAGAACCTTTCACCATTTGCTTTTCATTTTGAACAGAAGGAAGAACTAACTGTTCGGATTAAAAACATAATTTCAGCCTATCCAGCAAAAAAGGATATCCTTAAAGAGCTTATCCAAAATGCGGATGATGCAGAGGCAACAGAAATTCACTTTGTCTGGGACAAACGACAGCATGGCAGAGAAAAAACATTTGGGAAGAAATGGAACCAACTGCAGGGTCCAGCACTGTGCGTGTTCAACAACAGAGTATTTACTGACGCTGACCTGGCTGGTATTCAGCAGCTTGGAGAAGGAGGAAAGCACAACTCTCCAGGGAAAATTGGAAAATATGGAGTAGGATTCAACTCTGTTTACCATCTTACTGACTGCCCCTCAATCCTCACCGGAGATGAACGACTCTGCATTTCTGATCCCAATCAGAAATACATTGAAAGTTACTCAGGAAAACCACGAGCTGGCACTGGCTTTAAACTGGCTGACACTTTCAAGAACATGTACATGGATGTCTACAAATCCTTTCTTCCAGAAAAATTCCCTCTTAAAGAGGGCACCATGTTCAGATTACCTCTAAGGATGGGTACCATGGCAAACAGCTCTAAAATATCACAGCAGGGAGTCACTGACCATGACATGGAAGAACTATGCTCTGCACTCTCTGAAGATCCTGAAGGACTAATTCTGTTTCTGAAAAACATCTGCAAAATAGAAGTCCACGAAATCACTGAACATTCAGGGAAACTCAAAACCATCTTCATGGTTGAAAAAAGCCTACCAGAAAAATGCAGAGAAAGACGAGAGGCTTTCTTAAAACTTGAACAAAATGCACTTCAATCTGATGAGCCAGTAATGCCAGACAAGGCGATTTATGGAACCATGATTTCAACCTCCAATAAAAGACAAACTAAATGGATCATTGCAGAACAGTTTGGCTCATTCAAAGACAGTGGTAATGGAGAACTGACGCTATCAGACAAACTTCCCCAAGCAGCAATAGCGGCACGTGTGAGCTCAAAGATCGAAAGTTCAGATCCAACACTGTCCAGCTGTATGGATTTCAGTGGAGAGGCCTTTTGTTCACTTCCTTTGCCAGGGAAAACTGGACTGCCAGTGCATGTCAATGCAAACTTTGAGGTAGATTCTGCAAGGAGAAACCTTTGGAAAGAAGATGGGCAAAGTCGAAAATCTAACTGGAATGAATCTTTGAAACAGAATGTCATTGCTCCACTGTATGCAGACCTCCTTCACTGCATCAGCAGTAGCATTGCAAAAAAGAAAGTCCCTTATGCACAAATTGAGTATTGCTTCAATAACTCATACTTGTGTTTTTGGCCAACTGTCTCCAAAGATGTTGGTCAGGATTGGCATGAAATGATACATGAGGTCTACAGATCAATCAAAGAAAGAGGCCTTAATGTGATTCCTGTGATGAGGAGTTCAAAACGAAAAATTGCAGAACGAGAGATTACGGAGTACTCTTTTGATTGGTGTAACATCAGAGAAACTGAAACAACTAAGGCACCTTACTTGACACGCTCGGGAAGAGACGAAATTAATCCCATTTTGGAAGATCTCGGAATGGCATTGGTTCCTTCTTCCATGCAAATGCGAAAAGTTTGGAAAAGTTTTAGATCAGCTGGCATCAACGTGAAAGATGTGAATCCTTCAACTGTGCGAAACTTTCTGAGAGAAAAACCTCTCAATGACCCAACGCAAACAGATGGCGATTTACCACTGCCCATAACTACCACTCTGATCAGAAATGAGACAAGATGTTCAAAGCTCTTGAGTTTCTGTTTAGAGGAAGTTGATTCGAGAAATGTCAACTCCAGTTTGCTCAATGGACTTCCACTTCTTCTCACAAGAGATAACTTTTTGAGAGTGTTTGACTCCAAAACTCCCAAGCTGATATCAAGGTATCAGGGGCTTTTCTTTGGCTACGAGGACCAGTTTGCAGATTATACAACCAATGGACACCACCTCGGTATTCTACAAGCTTTAAACCTTGTCAACAGCTTGACTGTTACCTGTGCAGTGAAATATCTGAAGCCATTAATTCAGCAGCTTCTTCAGAACTGTGAAGTTGATCCACACAGTGGTCTTCACGTCCCAAGCGAGACAATGCTGAAGTGGTTGGAATTTCTTTGGAAGTTCTTAGCAAGTGAACTGAAACCTGCACCATTTAGCAGTGATAATCCAAGTCTGACATTAAGTGGTGTGAGGCAGCTCTTCAGTGACTGCTGTATTTTACCTGTTGTGTGTCCAAGGCTGAAGAACAAGCACTACCTGCAAACAATGAGAGAAATGTCAAGTGTGATTCAGTTTGCCTTAGAAAGGGACATATCAGACATCCTCTTTAAACTTGGTTTTATGAAGCTTGACACTGCATTCTTTGCTAAGACACATGTAGACCCACAAGAACGCTTACTTCTTTACCCTGAACTCATGAATGTGAATGATAAAAGCTCTGTATTGGACCAGGTCTACAACATTAACCACTCAGAGTTTTCCCAGCTTTCCACTGATGAGATGAAAGAGCTTCAGGTTTTCCTGCAGTCTGGAGTATCCAAGTCCAAAGACAAAAAGGATTATCAGAGAAAGCTCAAGTCCCTGCCATTATTTGAAACAATACATGGTAACCGAGTGAGGATTGACGGACCTAATGAGGTATTTATCCTCAAAAGCACATATTCAAAGACATTTCCAGATTTGTTCAACCTCCCTGGCAGCAACAGCATTTTTCTCCAAGACAATCCAGAGAACTGCAGTCTGTCAGAAATCTTGAACATCAAAACGCTGACTGATGTGAAGTATTTCATGATGTTCATTCTGCCCAAAGTACACACACTCACAGAGATGCAGATGCTTCAGTGCCTCAAACTGTTACTGTCACGGCATTTCAATTATTGTCAGGACAAGGACAACATCATATCCTCAATGAAGACAGTGAAACTGATTCGCAGTTCTGAAGGCAGATTGGAGACAGCATCATACTACTTTGATGAGAGTGTGCAGCTATACAAGAAAATGTTGCCCCAAGAGAGATTTGTGCCTGACAGGTTCTGGACTGCATTGTGTGAAGGAGATGAACGAATGACAGAACGAGCAAAAGAGTTAGTCAGAGAACTTGGAATGAAGCATGTTGTGTCAAAAGATGACATAATAAATTTTGCTCGACAGTTAGAATCAGAAGCAAAAGGAAATGGTCAGCTGAAAGAGTTGAAACTGAAATCATCGTTAGTTTTCAGAGCAGCCTTGACTATAGTGAATAATAACCAAAAAGAGGAACGGCTGCTGGAGAGCATAGCTGACATCAAGTTCATCTTCCCTGTGAAAATTCAGAAAGAACTGTGCAACTACCACCAACCATTTGCTGCTGAGAATACTGCTGTTAAAATCAGAGGATCTTTGATGGAAAGCGATCCTGGGCACCAAGAACTGATTTGGTCTTCAATGCCAATTATACATCTAGAGGCTTATAAGTCAAAGAAGCTCCTGAAAATGATGAAAAATGCAGGAGCACATGAAGAACCACCTTCAAACTGTATAACCAGTAACATGAGCAACATCTGTCAGTCGCCCTGTAAAACTGACCAGTTGATCAAAACCCGTGCTAACGTGTTTCGAAGTGCGTATAAATACCTGCAAGCAAACGGGTTTAAAGACCAACAATTAGCTGGTCTTCCTGTTGTGTTGGTTGAGAAAGACAAAGAACTTGTGACGACTGACTATGCATGTTTTTCACTTCCCCATGCCCACGAGTTCAGACCGTATTTGTACGGCATTTCTCCACAGGATGTCAGGTTCGAAGAGTTCCTCAGGAAGATTGGTGTGCAGGACCAACCTACTGCAGTGCAGTATTGTAATGTTCTGGCAGCAGTTTATGCTGATTCCTGTGATAAACCACAGTTAAACCCAAACCAACAGAAAACAGTGAAACGTGCTGTTGAGCAGTTTTTCAAGTTAATCAAAACTCAAGGAAACCAGTCCTGTGTTGATGATGTGAAGACTTTGTATCTTCCAGCAGTAGATGGTAAATTACATCCATCATGCACACTCTACTACAACGACACAGTGTTTGAAACCAAAAGGTTGGAAAAAGCGCTGGAGAATAAGTTCCTGTTGCTTGAGAAACTCAGTGAATGCCATTTGGGCAGTGACATATATGAGCATCATCAGTTGCTGCGATTGCTTCCTCAGAAATTCAAGCCTAAAATGCTGTCTCAATTCACTGAAGAGAAAGTTATGGAAGTGAATATGGAGCTCTGTGAGCTTGATACTGACTGTGAATTCAGAGGATTATTTGACAGACATCTGTCCTCACCAGCATTTAGACATGGACTAATTTGTCTTATCAGAGAGCAGTCTCAGGGAAAAATAACACAAAAAGATGCTACTGACATGTGCAAAGAGACTTTTGGCAGTATTCAGATTGTCTGTTGCAAAAGTCTGAAAACAAAGCTTTGGGTCAATAACGAGCCACTACACAAAACTGCCACTGAAACTAATGTTTTTGTCAAACAAGGGCAACAAGGTTGCATCTTTTACTTAAAACACAACGATAACATGGTTCTCAAGGTGATAAGTGACGTCAATATGACACTGACAAGGGAAATCAATGCTCTTTTACACAACAGACTGGAATCAAGTCACCTCCTAGTCCTTGCACAGCTTCTCACGTGTGAGAATATGCAAGATGTTCTGGAAACTCTGGCTAAGTATGGGATCCATGACAGTGCTGAAACTGAGAGCGTCCTCCACAATCCACCAAAACCTGGGACAGAAATTCCAGAGGAATGGCACGATTCCTTAGACATGAACATCCTCAATAACTTTGAAGAGGGGGAATATGTTGGCTACAGCATTGACAACAAGTATATTTATGCAGTTATTGTTGAAGAACTGCCTGGGCACTCTGGACTATACTCACAGAGATACAAAATAGATATTGGAGAAGACGAGCCCATTGAAGTCAGTTGTCTTGACCTGTATCAGTTTAAACGACAGAAAAAGCCAGAACCTGAAGCGAGGACGAGCACATGCATGGAGCTGGTGCCACTAATTGGAGCCGTGCCACATTCTTCCCAACCATCAGCTTCAGGTTCCTCATCTACGAGATCCTCACCAGCCACTATTGATGAAGCTAAAAGGGAAATTGACAAGTGTTTGTCAGAGATCTGGACTCTTCCTGAGGAGGAGAAGAAAAAAGCCATCAAACGACTGTACCTCAGATGGCATCCTGACAAAAACCCCGACTGCCTGCATCTCGCCACTGAAGCATTCAAATACTTGCAGAATCAAATCGATGAGCTCAGCAAAGGCAAAGGCAAAGGCAAAGGCAATGGCAAAACTGCAGGCTCGTCCTATTCACACAGCACCTCAAATTTCTATTCAGACTTCTATTCACAGTGGAATCAGGAGGCCAGGCATCACAGAGACGGTCGAGAGAGGTTCTCTAGAGGCAACCGTTCATACAACTTTTGGACCCATAATGAAAACGTACCAAGGCCAAACAAAGAGGAAGCCCAACGCTGGTGTAGACAAGCTCGCTGTGATTTTACTGCAGCTCGCCAAGATGTTGGTGGGGCGAGCACCGAGTGGTGTCTGTTCAAAATCCATCAAGCAGTGGAAAAGTCTCTCATTGCTGCAAAGTATAAAAGAGATGGTCAACATCCCACTAGCACCTCAATCTCAGCCCTTGCTGCAAAAGTTTCCCTCTACAGCCTCCAACTGAGGAATCTGCCTCAAATTGTGGCTGATCTGAGGACACTGGGAGTGGACGCCAAAAAGACTCAGTACCCAAACTGCCATCCATTTCCACGCATTCCAAACGAACAGTTCAAATCGGAGAATGAAATGTTAGCACTGGCTAAGGCGTCTGAGCTTCTTAGTAAAGTAGAAGCATACGTGAATTAGGGATTCAAGATAAACAGCCATGTTGACAGCATCAGTTCAAGATTTTTTGACATGTTAAAAATACTGTTAGCCTATTGTGACATTACAACATTACTATGAAACTCATAAAATAAGTAGCCAATGCTGTGTCTCATTACTGAAAACCAAGTCATAAATCACTGTATAAATTCATGAAAATGTAAATGTCAGAGCATTCTGTGCATTGTTGTAGACGTTTATGACAACTCACTCATGACTAAAATAATCACTGTATTACTTTCAGAAATGCAACTTAAGTTTATTTGTTTATTTGTTGTTGTTGTTGCTGCAGTGGTGTAAACATTTAGGACCACTCTTTGTTATGACTATGAAAGTGCAAATTTGAAAAAAAAAAAAAAATCATTCATGTTGTAAACATTTACATCTACTCATTGAGAACAATATAATCTCTGTAGAACTTATTTTGAAAATGAAATATGAAGGTTTTTTTGACTACTCATTAAGCACCAATACAATTTCTGTATTACTTCATGACAATGCAAGTGTCAAAGTTTTTTTTCTTTTTTAGCAGCGTTGTTAACATGTGTAACTTCTCACTGAGGACCAATATGTAATCTCTGTATACTCTGTATTACGGTTGTGGTTTGGTACCATTTATAACTACGCACTGAGGATCAGAGTTATTGTAGTTTTGTAATTTTTGTGAGTACTGATTTTTATTTAGTGTTTATTTTTTGACTTCAGCTCAGTTTAGTTTAAAATATTTTTAGTTCGTTTTAATAGTTGGTTTCCTTGTTCCGGTTCAGTTTTTTGCTGGAAAGTGTTTAGTTTTAGTTATGTTTTTATTAGTTTCAGTGTCGCTTTTTATTTTCTAAAAAGTCTAGAACAGGTATTATAATGCAAGCACATAACTTTGTGAAGGCTCAGTAAAAGAACGTACCCACGCCTCCTCATGCTTGTTGTGTTGACAAAAATGTACCACATTGACAGATATTTACTGTATGATATTTTATTTTAGATAATTTTGTAAGTTCACTATATTGTTTCAGTTTTAATTTTTAAGTTTACTAAATTTTTAGTTTTTATTTTTATTTTGCTTAACTAAAATATTATCTTATTATTTGTTACGTTACTTTTTTCTTTTTTTTCTAGTTTTGCTTAACTGTAATAAACTTAATATCATCACTGCACAACTTTGTTATGAAAATGCAAATATCCAGAATTTCGAGGAATTTTGTCAGCTTTATTTTGTTTCAGACTTTTACATTTGAAAAAAATTATGATAATAAAATTCAATAAAGTACTAAACAGCATTTCCTGTTTCACGTTGTTTTTTTTTAAAATTATTAACCCTCTGCCCTTTTCTCAATGATAGGATACATGCAAGATATCTAAAATGTAAATTATAATCTTTTGCTTTTTTTGGGGGGTTGCGAGCCACATTTCTGCAATACAAGTCACGCATTTTTATGACTTGTGGTGCAACGCTAAAGCAGCTTTTACAGATGCTATATGACTGAACATTTCTGTCAGTCTAGGCTCCAATTTGCAGTACTTAATATTGCATAAATCTCTCAAGAATTACATAATTTGCGACCCAATTAAAAACAAAAAACAAGTAATACATACCTTTAAGATGTCTTGAATATATCCTATCATCAAAAAAGGACATTGTTGGTCAAGGTATTATGTTATTGGATTTTTTATACATTTTTGATCAGGTTAAGTGCAAATTCTATAAGATTTTCAGGCGTTTTTACATTTTCAGGAAGTTATTACATTACTGGGTGCCACAACACCAATGCTGATATTAGGTTTTTAGAGTTCTTGCCTAAATATATAGAGCAAACAGCACAACAAACAGTTGATATAAAAGCTATTTTCCAGAGTTGGAGTTGTAGCTATTAGCATAGTTACAAATGTAAGTGGTATCGAGAGAGAGGGTTTCTTACTTTCTTAGTTCTTCCAGTTTACTGCAGCTCTTTATTAGGAAGTCTGCTGACATGCAATTACAATTTAGGTCCGCCCACTTCCAGCCTGAAGGAAGGGAACTGAAATGTGGTCACTGCAACCTCAGATAGTAGCATTTACTTTATATATTCTTACTGCACAGGACACCTGAATGCACAACTGCCAGTAATGACAAACATTTCAAGTTAAAAGCACTTTTTTATTCATTAAGAAATCATGTTATGAAAATAATGACAACTAACCATATATCAGACAAATGTATCTTTCCATATGTTAACAACAAAAGATTTCTCTGGAGGATGTGACATCTCAGCAGTCACCAGAGCTTAACTGTCTTCTCCTTGTGCTCGGAGTGTGCTTCGTCTCATCCTGGAGGTGGCCAGTTCCCACTGTTCTTTCATACTATAAAAATGTTTACAAGGCTTTTCATGTCTCTTCCCAATGTCCACGCATGAGAGTACGTTTCAAATAATTTGTCGTTTGTGAGGGAGAAGTTCACATATATACCAGATTCAGTCTTTGTGTTATGTCGTCGTCTCCTCCATCTATTAATAATTTACACAAAACCTGTACATACTTACAGCAGGCTGCAGCCTGTTTTTGAAGGGATGTGCACATAGAAGAAAAGAAGCAACATACAGTGAAGTGAATCTTTACAAAGTCAATGTGATAAGGTGGGAGGTCAAGGTGTTACGAGGATATTAGACACTTGCCGTCATTCGGTACATGCAACTCACATTTGTCAACTCTCATTCAACCTGATGGCACTCAAAATGAGGCGAGGACATTCTGCATGAGACCCATACCAACTGTGAATTCTTCCAGTCTTTTGCTATAAAACACACATTCAACACAACTGACAACAGGGACAGACATTATTAAAAAATATTAATGAATGGAGTGAGTGTGTGTTTGTAATGGCTGACGTTACGATCAAGTATTTTCATCTTAGCCAAAAAGATGACCGACTTTGGGTGCAATAAGAGCAGGAGTTACCATACGTCACCTTCCTCTGCATATTCCCTCCCTATCCAACAGCTGATGAACTTCACAAAATTAAGTCAAACAGGAGCTGGGATAGGAACAGGCATCTCAAAAAACACTTAAGGCTTAATTCATTTCATTTGGCACGTTGCTAATAGCAAGCAACGATTATATTCCTCGCCATCTCACGACTTCGAATGATCGGCACTTACTGTCTGCAGTCATTCAAAGCAACATCGTCCACATCACACATATTGCATTTTGTTCAGATAAAGCAGTTACTATATTACACATTTTAGATTTAGAAAAGAACGAGATTGAGTCAAACTACATTATTTCTATGCGCTCCATTACTGACACCACAAACTAAAGGACTACCAGGATGAGCAACAAATAACACTAACCACTGCTGTGTGCTTCTTTGTTGATGCAATAACATGATCTGAACTGAGCTGGAACACAAAAGTCAGGGTTCACTTCAGATCGCAGCTGTAATCTGAAGAGCTGCTCCCCCATAAATGTAATGACAACGTACACTGATTAGACTGTTTCTATGAAAAGCATACGACCTGCGATGGCACAGGAGGCTCTATGAACACAAAACATGTTAGAGCTCGTTTGAACCAGGTTAAGGGTGTTGGCGTCAGTCCTGTTCTATGGCACAAGTGTATGGCAAAAACAACTAACATTCACAATAGTGGAGATTGACAAATTAACTTGTGTTAATGGCACAGTGTAGTATTATACCTTTAAAGGAATACTTCACCCCCAAAATGACCATTTGTATATCAATTACTCATCCCGTGTCACGTTGAATTTGTGCAGAAAACTTTTTCTTGCATGCCTCTGGTGAACGAAGAATACAAAATCAGAGAAAATTCTTTCAAAAGCAGCAAAACTTAATTAAAACATCAGTTCGCAAACTCTCAGACAAATCGAGATGTATAATCCAAGTCTCGTTTCTCCAGTCGTTTGCTCTGTATTTCCCCAGACAAACAGCCCTTTCTGACAGAGAACTGAACGTGAAACTTATCTATGCTCTCTCCAGAGCCAGACTCCATTGACAAAAACAGTAATTTTACCTTGCTGAACACAGGAGCTGCTGATCTACATCGGCCTCAACTGGTGGTCTGTTTGTGTTACTGTGTGACCTTAGCAAATCCAACCTAACCCTTTAACACACCAAAGTCACACATTAACACAAACAAACTAGCTGACTGAGGCAGTGATAGACCAACAGCTCCTGTGTTCAGTGAGGTAAAATTACTGTTTATGTCAGTGGAGTCTGGCTTTGACGAGAGCATAGATAAGATTCACTTTAATCCATGTTTTAAATAGCCAGATTTTAGCAAGAATACATGTGTTTGGGAAGCACTAAGTGTACAACTGGATAAATGAGACTTGGATGATACTGCACGAGTTTTGTGAGAGTGTTTTAATATAGTATTGCTGTCGTTAAATGCGGCTCCCTATGACTTGAATTCTTCAAGACCTTTCTCTTTTTGTGGGTCTATTTCCACCGTGGGGGCGAAGGTTGGGAACTGAACATGGTACTTTTTAGGGTACCAGGCAAATTATGTTGGTACTATCAAGTACCGACTCCCATTAAATCCATTGATGTCAAATGCTGGTACCTGAGAGCACATCTGGCTGAGAATGCTGGGTTTAGAAAAGACATGGAAGTGCTGTGAAGCTTCCCAGCAAGCCAAAAGTATTGCTGCAGTGCCGATCTGCCACAATAGTTTCAGTGTCTGGTTTATTGTCTTTTCTATATTATTTAAGTACTGCTAGATGAGCAGACACACACACACATACAAACAAGCGAACAGACAGACAGACAGACAGAAGATCAGCTCTACGTGTGATAAGAAAAGAGCAGAGGAGCAGAAATGTGTTTAAGTCTACAGCATCGCCCCGGCAGCTTGTTCGAAAATTTATTTTTTTGTTATTACAGAGACAGTTAAGTACCACAAAAGGTACCGTTAGGAAACGATATTGGTTGAAATGTGAATGGGACCCAACCTTAGTGGAGGCATGCAAGAAAACAAAGTTTTCTTCACAACAACGGGGTGTAATCACTACACAAATGGTCCTTTGGGAGCTGCAGTCTTCCTTTAACAACCTGCTGTACTGCTATTGGGTGCCCTGGGTTTAAGGAGTCAGACGCTCCATCATACATACAAAACATTCTTCAACAAAACCAAACGCTCTTTAAAACATTACTTGTTGAGGCAAGAAATCACAGGGAGAAACAGACATGAGGTTTGTGTCACTCTTATTTCTCTTCATTTTGCTGTGAAGTTTTGCATCCACGTTTCTCTCACACTTCCCCTCTGTGAGCTGAAAGAAGAGCTTGCTTTCTCTCTCAACACAAGCCACACTGACCCCGGGCCTGCTACAATTACCAGCCCTACGTTTACTGTCCTGCTGTCTCCTGTTGTGTGAAAAGCCATGTGGAGGGGCAACCCTCCTGCAGCAGGGCCCTCACATGTTGTAAGCCACATATATGGGGTCCAGCTGGTCAGCCAGGAATCCGTCTCTGAGGTGCATGCGTTGCTTCTCCCCTCTGGAGTTGATGGGGATGACGCCGGGGTCGACCACCACCACCACTCCTACAATGAGGTAGTGCTCCTCCAGGACAACGTTGGTGACCAGGGCCACCAGGTCCAGGGCCTCCTGCTCTGACCCCTCCAGCTCCACAACCACCACGAGGAGGTTGGTCCAAGTGAACACCGCACTGGAGGGAGGCGGAAGGGAGGGAAAAAGAAGAGATGGCAGGAGGAGTAACAGAGGTGAGCAGAAGGGAAAGTAGAAAAAAGGAGAGAAGTTAGTACTCAGAATTCATGTTACTCAGCTTTGAATGTAAAATGGATAAACAACTGACTACATTATGAATATTCAAACTTCATAGCAATAAAGTTGTGATCTATAACTGACGTAAATTTCTCACCATTCAGCTATGCTCTTGTGAGAGCGGATAACAGAGGTTTCGATGTCAATTGGGTGATACCTCATTCCCCTCAGCTCCAGAGTCTCATCAAGAGAGCCCACCACATAGAGGGCGTCATGGCGCTCTGAGTTAGAGACAGAAGCAGGAATTAGAAAATATCTTTAGTTTTCTGCAGTGACAAAAATCAAAATATGAGTCCAGCAATACACTGAGTCAAAGCGAGCACCAGTGTTTCTCACCTCCACTGGCGTCCGTCAGCTCAGTGCGCCGCAGGAAGCCCAGGTAGCCTGTCCTTGCCCAGACTGTCTGAGTGTCGCCGAAGCTGAGCTTGGTGTTGAAGTGGTCAGCATGCAGCGCCTCCTCACCATAAACTGTGTAGTAGCCTGTGGCGTTGTGAGGACTGCTCACCCACACCTTACACACAGAATAATGAGTAGAGAGAGTAAGTAACTGCTGATCATTTACACAGATGATCACACATATCTCCGTCGCTCTTTTGATAAAAGTTATGGTTCCAGTATCCAACATTTACATAAGAGAGAATAAATGTATTGACTGGTCATTGATCTGTTGTTTGTGTTGTTTCTTTTCTGCTTTGAAAACTTGATGTCAAATTCTTCCGTGTCCATATACCTGTTTTTGTAATCAGATTCTTCTCTTACCCTCGACCTCATTTTAGAAGCAGTGTGTGTATGTATGTGTGTTGGAGGTCAAGCTTTATAATGAGAGCTTTTCCTACAACGCAAATGTGTCTGAATTTTACAAATAATTCAACGTTCTGCACTGGATATTGTCTTAATTTGACTTGTTTAAGTTTCAGTTTTAGTCATCATTAATTTGTTTTAACTAGAATGACTCTTTCCTTCCTTAGTCATGCACCTGCGTCATGTACCTGCGTACATGTTAACGTCTCATTAGATACCTGGTTATGTGTATAAATGGCAAACCCTTGAATATCTGAATAATTTCATTATCCTATATCCATTTTTTTACTACAGGGTTCACACACATTTTCATGGACAAAATTTCAAAACTTTTCCATGACTTTTCATGGATCAAAAATATTACTTTTAATTCCCCACTTCCAAATGTATCAGATTCAAACTCTATTCAAACATCATTTCAGCTAGAAGCCATGCATGAAAGGAGAGACGGAACGCAGGGAAAATTAATTTGCTGTTATCTTAGACTGCGTGGAAGTTTATCCATGGAAGATTACTGTAACAATTTCTTCACACACACACATCAAAATTCAATGATTTTTGCTAATTGCTTGATTTTTCAAGGCCTGGAAAATGTGATGGTGACATTCCATGACATGAGAAATTTTGTATATCATTACCTACGTTTTCACCTTTTCTCCTGTAACTGAATTCTCTGCTTAAATCGCTGTTAATGAAACAAAAAAGTAATACGCTTTTGAAAAAAAATATGAAACTGTTTGTTGCCCCTGAAATCTCTGAATATGTTTATATTTGTGTATTTTCTGTATACTATACTCCTATTTTGTTTTATTTTTATGGAATTGTCTTTTGATATTCTCATTTTATGGTCTTCATATCTATTTGTGCTGCTTGTTTTTGTTTTGTATGTGCTATTATTTTTAACATTATCATTTGGTCAATAAAAAAGGCAAGAAATTACTCATTTAAAAAAGTGTTACATGGCAAATAAAGTGACTTACTTCTGGAAAAACTCATCTGTTTATATTCTCTTGTTTATACGATGTGTAACAGATCAGTTTCCTGCAGAAAGCCGACTGTTACCTGATAAATTGTGAGTCATAATCAAGTGGAACAGGTGATGGTGAAACAAATCTGCTCTGAAATACCCTGCTGCCGTTGTGACTTACCTCTCCTAGATGGGAGTCTCCCAGGGGTCCTTTAGTCTCCGTGTTGGCAATGATCACCTTCACTCCTGGAAGGATCTGCAACAGCAAACAGTCATATCTCAGAGATTTAGAGAAGAGCAACCCTCATTCCAGTGTAAAGTCACAGATGTCCGTAGTGTTTAGTGTGCATGTTTGCATGATGCCATACCTTCCCAGACTCCATCAGTGGCAAGCTGTGGGGCGACCCTCTCTCCACCAGGCGTACCCTGACGAAACAAAGGAACAAAATGAGCAAATTCATATCTCAATTTTCAACGTTTAAAAAAATGATGATAAAATTATCAACTAGCATTATATCTAGCTAGCTATATCTACACAGCTGCAGTGGTGCCCCCTACCTATCGTGTCGTAGAGCTCTCATGTCCACATAAACAGTAGTGGGGTCTGGTCCGGCTGTGCCCTGGAGAAAAACAAGCAGAGTGCAACATGAGTGGAAAATGTAACTCTGATTACAATCCTGACATTAAAGGGGACCTATTATGCTCATTTTCAGGTTCATACTTGTATTTTGGATTTCTATTAGAACTTGTCGACATGCTTCTTGTCCAAATAACACTTTATTTCCTAATACTGTCTGTAAGGGAACATCTGTATTCACCCTCTGCCTGATACACTCCAGTTTAGTGTCTCTGTCTTTAAACCCAAGTTGTTTCCAAGTCTTCCGCATCTGTGCTCTCGGTGTCTCTGCATAGGGAATGACGGCAAAGACATACCTTCTACAGTGTACAGTCACCAATAAAAGCTTCTAAAGGCAACCAGACATGTTCCAACAAGAATATGATCTGAAATTGGGGAGAATTTAACATCAGCAATCAAGTTTACAGGTTTCCCTGATGTTAACATGTAGCTACATGTAGCAGTGTATGCAAGGTAAACACTTGCAGAGGCCTGGAGCAGATGACCTTATGAAGAAATCTGTCCCGAGCTGATGTCAGCTTGTCTCAAAAATAGGAAAAATGTGGAAAACAGTGTATCCAGAGAGGTCTGAAGCCTGAGATTTTTGCTCAAAGGGAATACGTTTACATACATTTATCTCATTATTTGAAACTTCAGCCACATTTGATATTAAAATCTGACACTGTAACATTATATATATGACAGTAGGGCTGTACCCGACTCCTAACAATGTCAGTCGAAACTGATTTGGCAGTTTTAAAGGTTTGAGCATGGCCTGCAGGACTTTTAAGGTGACAGCGATGTTCATTTACAAGCAAGCTAAGTTAGCCCTCTGAGCTAATGCAGGCTAACCATGCTAACAACAGATCAGAAATGTGCAAGAACATATCTTGTCTACGCTAGACATCAAATAAAAGCCAGAGACTATCGTATTAAGTTGCTGTGAGCTGTAAATTCACCAATTCTAAGCAGACGGCTGAAGATAACATTATCTCAGAGCCTGACCAGGTTGCTGCCTCCCTCTCAATCAGACTCACCCTGGGTCTGAGTCCAAAGCTACCTGTACCAGAGAGCAGCATGAAAGAAAGGAGCGCTCACTCTGCAGCTAAATCTGGGGACTGAAACATCCCCAGAAGTACAGTACTGAAGGGTGTCTGACTAATGATTTGAATCCTCGACTTTCAGGAAGCAGCCCTATATGACAGAATATAAGAAAAAGCATAATAGGTCCCCTTTATTGCTGTATGGTACCTGAGTGGAAGGGAGGTGAAAGCTGCTTATGATACAACTGTTGACAAAGCGGCAGGGGGTGGGGGGGCAGCCAGAAGCCAACCAGCCAGGATAGTTAGGACTTTGGCAAAACTCAACCATATAGCCACAGACACTGTGAGTACCTGCACAGTTAATGTCACCTGCTCTAATGCTGCCAGTTTGTTTTCATACAAGTGGAAAATGGTTGGAAAAAGCAACAGTGCCAGTTGTTCAAAGCCTACAAGACATTACAAATGAACTTTAGTTTATCTCATTTAAATATTTATTTTCTGTAACAAAAGATGCACTCAAATGTCAGAAAATATCTAACTGAGCACCATTTGTTCCAATAAATATCTACAGCTCTGCCACGCAACTGGATTCTAATTTAGCCATTCCTCAAGTACTGATACTGACTGTCAGATATTGATTCCTTCTGCTTTGGGATTTGTCATCATTACTGCTGTAAGACTAGTCACAACACATTGTGTTTTCCATTACTCCTTTGCCAGTGTAGCCAGAGCACAAGCTAGCACTGAGTCACTGTATGGCCAAAGCCAAACACAGAGCGGGCTGCACATAAATGAGACGCAATCCAGCTATTAGTCTTTGCCAAAAAATCAAAGCCAGCAGTCTGATTATTAGCCTAATTAAAAGTGCATCGATCAGTACTGTCAAACACATTTGTTTTTATAAACCTGATCAACATGTTGGCTCATCCAGCACAACTAAAGAGTCAAACATGTCTGTTAATGATAATGACTTTAGTTGTTCTTTTATCTCAGACATGTGTTGTATCTCAGACATGTTACATACCTTGACATGTTTCGGCGGAAACTTCCGCCTTCCTCAGAAGTTTCACTTGGTGGTGGTGGTGGTGGTGGTGGGGACGTGTCTTTATCAGTTGATCTGCCAATCAGCTGATATTAGGGAGGCGTGACCGTCCTGTCACAACCACCACCAAGTGAGGAGGACGCAAGTTTCCGCCAAAACTTGTCAAGGTATGTAACATCCTAACATGTCTGAGATAAAAGAACAACTAAAGTCATTATCAGAAACTAAACACATAATGAACACCACTGAACTATGTCTGTTAATGAGCAGTTTTATTCCAAAGTAAAATATCTGGGATTTAAAGGGGCAAAAACAAACAAAAGTACCTGTCTTACTAAATGGCTACTGGTGTGAAAGAAAAGGCAGCTGACAGCAGAATATCCTTCATATAAATAACTAAATAATTACTTATTCTACCCACTACAACTAACTCAAAAAACTAAGGCCTAATCCCATTTCTTATTTTTACCCCTACCCCTCGTCTTTGACCCCATTGCCCCTCAGAACAGAGTTACAAGAGGCAGAGGTTGAAATTTGGTACACCCCTTCAAGACCCTGACCGTGATACGTCATCAGTAGTAATGGATAGTGTTTACTTTAACAGACGTGACTGATGGCATGATGGTATTATCACAATGACATTTACCATCTGTCTGATGGAGATAAAAGACGTTTGTGATTTGTTCACAACTTAAGTGTTATGCCATCAATTCATTAAACAAGTCATTTAATACAAAAGAACAAACTGTGCTTCACTACCAGGCCACTAGAAGTGCTTTGTAGGCTAATGTTAGCAACCCGTGCTCCTACACTGCCAGTCTACACTGATATTAGAGGACTGGTAACAAGTGCTGCAACTTAGCTGCTGGACTTAAGTTAAATTTTGGGTGTCATATGCCATCAAATGGGGAGGAATGCAACATGGAAATATGTCTGTCATGGATAAATCAGCAATGAAGATGTAACTTTCGCCAACAAGCTATTTAGCTATTGAGACATCAGCATTTGTTACACTTGTTTTAGTTGGTTATCGTGATTTTAAAATCTTTATTAACGAAGAGAAGATATTTGTGGGTGTCTTTTTTTGCTTGTGTAGCCATATTGCTGATGATTTCTACTAACACTCGATCTGGAGTATGCCTAAAAAAAAAAGCACTATGTAGCTGCAACACTTCACCCTACCTTTCTTTCCAAAAAAGAGTGTGGTAAATTGTTGTAAATGAAAGAAAAATGAACTAAAACTGTTCTTCCAATAGTAAAAGAATCATACATTAAGGATTCTTACTCAATGTAAATGTTTGTGTCACATAGTGGAATAAAGATCATAGAGTTTGACACAGCACTCCCAAAATTACCCTAATCACAGCAGAGTTCATGCTGCTAGCTCATGGTTTAATGTAGTAGCACATCACATGTAACTTTTCATAAAGCAATGGTTGAAAGCCAGCCGGTACAGCTACGACTTGCCTAAAATGAATGGTGGTAAAGTAAAGCCGAAGCTGGTCAGAAAAAAAAGAAAACCAAGAGAAAAATCAGTGAAAAGGTTAAGCGTGTTCTAAAACCATGCAAAGGTAAACAAACACGCACAAGAACACACAGACACACATACACACATACACATACACACACATAAAGACCCAGCGGCAGCCCAATGAGCAAACAGCAACTCTTATCCTAAGGTTACCTGCTCAGCCAGTTTCCCTAACCTGTTGGGCTGACGGGACAGGGCAGGACAGATAAATAAAGATATATATATATATATTTATATACGTAAATATACATGCACACACACACAATCACCAGGGATAGGGAGAAAAAAATAAAACAGAACATCAAAGAAAAAAGGATGAACAGTCAGACTGAGAGGCAACTCAGTGCATGGTGTTTTTGCCATCGTTCCACCTTGCATCTATAAAATATGAAGCTTTACACATTTTCCTTCACCTCAAGCTTCATTTTTTTTTATCAAACCACTTGGATTACATCACCAACAGTCACTCTTTGAAAGTGTTGCCAATCCTGCACTTTTCAAAGATTTCTTGGATGTTTATCTAAATACGTGCATAGATTCATGAACAGTGTCGCCCCTAAAACATTGATCCCTCCTCCTCCTCGTCCCTTTTTCATCCTTCACCAGCTCCTTACCTGCAAACAAATCGCGACATTCACCCTGCAGCCGAAGGTAGTGCTGACTGCGCGTGGTGAAAGCCCCAAGTCCTTGAAGATCTTAGAGAAGGACTGAGTGAGTGCAATGCGGGGCCTCTCCTCTGCTACCACCATGCACGTACGCACACAAGACAGGTTCACATTTCGCAGCTGGAGATGGAAAATAGAAGAGCTGGATCAGTAAAAAAATGACGTGCAAATTGTATGAAAATACCCTGCAATTATGCTAATAATGTGACCTTTTTTCTCAATTTGCAAAGATGACTGTGGGTGCATGTAAACTAGGAGCTGACAAGAGAAATGTAATGGTTACATTCTCATATGAATAGAACAATTTTATTAGATAGATTCTACTCATTAAACCATGGACATGACTTGTAAGAAATCCCAGTCTCAAGTGCTGCAGACAGTAATCAGCACACAGATACAGAGGAGTGAAGTGTTTCACCCCCGAGGAGCCCGATTTTGTTTCCATAATCGCGGCGCTGTGGCAACAGCACCACAGGGAAAAGGAGTAATTGAAGAAAACCCTTAAATTTTATGGAAGAAAATGTTGTAGTTTGTTGCTTCCCCCGTGACGCCACTCAACACCTGAAGAGACAAACTGACCCGCAGTGCTTCTGTCTGCGAACCCAGGCCCTTGGTGCACATCTCCATGACTGAATACGAGCAGAAGGTGACGCGCACTTTGTACTGGCTGACTGCAGCAAGCCACAGAGACGCGTTGCTCTCCAGCTCCAGGGGGGGTACTAGGATCGACTGGTGGCCCGAGTACACACTGAAATAAAGAAGAGATACATGAGAGAGGCTGAGTGGGACGACACGAAGAAAAAAGGCTCTAACAGAAAATAACTCACTGGCTTTTCTAGCCACTATCACAGGCTTTTTAAAGGTATACTATGCAGGATTTTCCTAAAAAATATATAGACTCATACAACAATAATCCCTCTCAGTCATCACCTATGACCCACTAGAAGTGTGTGGTGGTGTGTTTATCTGCAGAGACTCTGCACTCTGCCTGTATTTTTTTATTTTCCTCTTATTTTGCGTGTTCGGGACACTCCTGGGCACGTTGCCGCCAGCTAATAACCACATGCAGGTGAGGTTGGGACAAGGTGTCAGACTGTAAGAAGCACACATCCAAGAGGGAACTACAAATATTGCAGACACAACAGCGAAAAAAACACAAATATGGCGAGGCAAAATGCCAAGTGGACAAAGCTTGTTCCAAAACGAGAGTGAATCTGGGGTTGGCTTTCACTTTCACTGGCGAGCGCCAAAGGAGAGGATGGAGATGAAGAGCCTGTTTTCTGTTACACACATAGATGCTGGTGATTTAACTCAGTTAGCTTACTAAAGTATCATCTTTTCCATAACAATAAATGTAACATTCCTACAACATTCTAGGGAGGAGGATCCAAGTTTAATGCTGTGTTTACAAACAGTAACCGACAATTCTTCCATAGTATACCTTTAACACTGATGATTTCACTGCCATTCATTTGATCAGAGCTGCTGGTTTACCTGCACAGGCACCAGAGGGCAAAGCCCAGGCCGCAGTAGGGGTCCAGACAGATGGCGATCTGCCGCGAAGGGTAGAGCTCACACTGCAATTTGATGGAGCGACACAAGGCACTGGTGGCAGCGTGAGACATCTAGAGGACACAAAGACACAAATGATGCATCAACACTGGATCCTGGAGCAAAATTCAGCTTAACAACAAGTCTTTGAGCTTGAGCTTTGAACTGCTAATGGGAGCAAAGACAGACAGGTAGCATCCCAGCATGACACCCTACACCCTTTTAAGAACCCAAATGGCTCATGTGAGTCCAACATTCAACATACTTTGACCCCTGCTAAGATTCCTGTTGTGGATACGCTGAAGTCCAAGTAAGCTAACATCTCTGGGGTCGGAGGCTTGTACATCTGCGGACTCTTCTTCCTGGGGAGATCATCTGGTGGATGAGCAGAGGGAAAGGAGAAAGTGTTTTCAAAGCAAACTTGGACCATGTTATTTTCTTTACTTAAAAATCATCTCTTTCGTGGAAACATGAGAACAAAAACTGTGTTGGGGGTGTGTGTATAACGCACCTGTGTCCAGCACCATGGGCCAGCTCTTGACGTCCACAGCAGCAGCAGCCTCTTTGGATTTCAGCAGCTTCATTATTGCTTGAGTGGTCAGGATACACACCGACTTACTGACCTTTAACCCACAGATACTACAGTATTACTACATATATATATTACATGACTTTAATTATTCACACAAATTGCACCCCTGCACGGAACAGAGCTGATGTCATTTGTTGTATCTTAAGCCATACTTTCACCAGGTTTAATGCTTGCAATAACTGTGCTGAGCCTTTTTAGTTACCTCAACAATCATCTTGACGGTGGGCAGGGTGGTCGCCAGGTTCTGAGGGTGCGGGGGTCTGACAGTGACTGGCACACAGCCAGCGTACAGGCAGCCGTAGAAGGTGGCAATCAGGTCGATTCCTGCGCGTAAATGTTTATATTTATAGTGTTTGGCATTTTATACCTTGAGGCTGAATAAAATGACAGTAGAACAAGTTCTACAATAATATCAAGAACTTTATTGAGTCTCTTCTGCTCTGTGCTTTTGAAAGAGAAGACAAAGTTGTTACACTCAAGAAAGTAGCACAGCAGCATCCCTTACCTGGTGGGTAGACGAGTGCAACATGATCTCCAGTGTTGAGGCGTCCCATCAGTGCTGCAGCCACCCGCTCTGCTCGCTTGTGCAGCTGCAGACAGGAGGCTGTACTCGCCACTGTGCCCTGAGGAGCAAAAAATAAGAACATGTAACATTCAACTCATACGGAAGCCGAGAAAGGACATACTTGCATTTTTTTTTACGCAGATAAAGCTCATTTTCTCGCAATGAAGTGCTACTTCATGTCAATTCTTGAGTAACCAAAGGCTGATTTCTTAAGTCAACAAGATAGTTTTTAAGTTGAAGAAAACAGTCGTCTTCCTTATGATTAATCAACCACTAGAGATTTCTATCAAGGTAGCGTTTCACTCTAATGTCTCCTGTTGTATTCACAGTTTGCATCAATGCCTTTATGTGCCATCATTTGTCAGTTTATAAATTAACTGAATCAACCAGAACAGATGTAACTATCTAAGTCTTTTATCTATTTGCAGTTTCTCAACCTAATTTTTAGGAAATTAACTATGTCACAAAACATATTGCCATGGCAAATCTAAAGTCTATATGCTGTGATGAAAGGCAGTACCTTGGCATTGAGAACAAGGAACAGAGGATGGTCCGGAGTGGCCTGAGCTCTCCATTGCAGCACATCTTGTATGTACAGGAACTAAAGGGGATAGAGACAGAAACATTTAACTACAGAGAAATGAGAGTAACACACAGTAAAGACAGACACAAACTGAGACGATGATGAATTGCTAATGTATCTGTATGAATATGTATGTAAAGCTGAAAAGATAAATGGGAGCAATGCATGGTGAAAGTGGAATCTGAATTACACAACAGCTGAGTTCATTCAGACAGCTCAGACAGCAGGAAGTCTTCTCCATCAGCTGCATGTGTTTCAGATTCCACTCCCACCAGTATGGATCCTTACCTGTGTCTGCGGCATATGTGCGGAGGTGATGAGTGGGTGAAATGAGGATGACTATCTACCTTACGTGCCTGGTCATTGTCCTCAAGCTGGGCCACGTCTCTCCCACAGGCCTGTGCTATCCTCTTTCCTGCCACCAGGTTGCCCACTATCATAGAAGCAGGACCGACCTCTGTCCAGCAGAATCACATTCAGTAAACATTTATATCCACATAAATAAAAAAACAACATAAACAAGTCCTCATGCTACATTTGTATCTAAACCTGATCCATGCTGCAACATGTGGTGGTCTACCTGGCTGTTTTTGTCTTGGCTTGGGCAGGTTGGTGACACATGTGTGAGGGCACATGAGGACATTGCAGGGGTGCAATGCGCCCTCCAGGAAGCGCTGTTTGGTCTCAGATATATGGATGCCGCCCAGGGGTGCCTTAGGAAGCGTGTTGGCAGGCACCAGAGCCAGGCAGTACACCCCGACCTGGTGGATGCTGTCTATGGCCTGGAAATCCACCAGTAATGCAAAAACAGAGAAGAGCAGGAGATCAGCAAATCTGTAAATCATCCAGTTTTCATTTGCATTTATTCTTGTTTTACATTAATCTCCTTTATATGCATATGCCATGAAAATAATTTCAAAAATGTTGTCATATTTATTTTCAGCTGCAGCTGGGACTTAAAGGGACAATAACAGTACTCTATAGGTGTCAGTATCACTTCAAGGGTAGTGCTATCACCATTCTTTAAACAATACCCAGCCCTGATTCTAGCCAAATCTCACTTTTTAATTGGATGAATTAGTATTTCTTACCATCATTAAAGTGCTTTGTAATTTAGTTTTAAATCTTACACTGCAATATAAGCAAAACGCCTTTGAGCTGCTTAATGCTCTGTCATTAACAGCTTGATACCTCACCATCGGATCAGGACATCAGCAAAGCTGTCAAGTAAATCAGAGAAAGTTGTTTTAATTTGACAATAAAAACTAACTTGGGGCTTGATGTTTCTGTTTATTATTCACAGTCCTCTGTTCTTTTTAGCCATACATTAGGGGATGTTTTAATCTGCAGTTATTCTTGTTTTTATACTAATCTGTTTAATATGCATAGGCAGATTAGAAAATAAACCAAATTAAGACAAAAATATGGTCATTTTGTCAGCTTTTACTGGGACCTGTGTAATCTTCACTCTCATGAACACTTTTCTAATAACAATTTTCCAAAGCATTCAACAAGGCTTGACTGATTTTGTATCCTCATGCTACATGGCGATAGCATCCTTTAGCACCTTCTTAATACATGCAATGAACCTCTAATATCCACAACAACATAATCTCAAGGAAATCTGAATGATCCTTGTGACATGCTGTAGAAAAAAGTTATGTCAGGAGTAATATTAACTAAGTATACCTGATTTGCATTTTCTAAAATAAAATATGCAAACACATGAGTACAGTCCTTCAGTTATCTGTACCTAATTGACAAGATGTGAAAAAGACAGATCACAATGAGCACCTGAAGGACGCGACTCATCCACTGGAAGCTGTCCTCCTCAGAGGCGTCTGGCCTCTGCTCTGCTACAACGACGATCCTCTCGTCACGCAACACAGACACAGAAAACACTGCTATCCTGGAGCACACAACATAAACAGAAAACACTGTTGCAGCTGGGCTTTACTCATCCATAAAACTGCTCAGTAGCTGCTGTCTTGCAAGACTGTCAGTAAAGTAGAAAACAGTGCAGATTAGACCGACTCTCTATATGAGATATGTGTAGATGTGTGTGCTTCCTCTTTACCTCCCCCTGTACACAAACTTCATGGGCTCCACTGCCAGTGCTGTGGCAACCACGTCATCGGCATTGTGTCTCCGTCCACTGACCACCATGAGGCCATCCATCTTCCCCACAACAAACACAAGGCTGTCCTGGTGGGAAACAAAGCACATACTGTTAGATGAGTCAGTCTTGACATTTATCCCAATCTAAAGTACAGCGTGCATCTATACAACTAGCACATGAAGTAACGGTACAGTGGAAATGTACTTCTAGCTCGGTAATGAGTACCAACACCATTTTCGATTCATGATACACCTTTTTCTGCCTAATTTTTGCTCCACTCTCTGTGATCTGGCCCTGTTGTAATTATCTTGTGACAGGTCTCATGGCAGGTCAGTTGTATAAAATATGACTCTCTCCTTTGCTGATTTTAAAGTGTAAGAACACCAGACAGTGTTAGTCAAACAACTAAAGGTAGTTTCGACATAAACAGACATCTAAGTGGACAGATTTCATACAGTACACTCTGGAGAAATAGTTCCTATGAAAACCATCCACAAAGAGGTCTGTGAATAATCCAGAATAACTGGGATATTGTTTCTAGAAAGACCCTGCAGTTGAATTTTATTCAAATATTTGTTTTGGCTGAAATGTTAGTGAAAATCTGAAAATCTTACTGAGATCCCAGCAGAAGTCTCACAGGGTCAAATATTGAAAAAATAAAACAGAAATTACTGTATTCTTGTAGCTAAATAATTCTAAGGTAAGTCTTTGTGATTTTTTAAATAAATCTAATTGTATTTTTTCAATTATGTTTTTTTAAATTTTATGTCGAATTAATTTAATTATTTAATGGATTTCTGGTGTGCATTGTTAACATTCTGTATACTTGCTGCAATACAGTTTTTGTCTCTATATATTCTTGTATAGTTTTCGATTATCTATGATTCCATTCTTATTTTAGTTTAGTTTTTCATATTCCTCTTTTATGATTTATTCTTTTACTTTCTATTACTGTCATTGCACTGCTGTAACAACGGAATTTCCCCTCTGAGGTTTGATAAAGGTTTATCTTATCTTAATCTTTTTGAGTGAACTGACCCTTTACCTGGGACAGAGGCAGGTTGAGTAAAATTGAAAATCTAAAAAAGATGAGATGATGAATATCACAGATGAATAATTTATGACAAATTAAGTCCACTTAGAAAGAAGATTATGTCCTTAAGTAGAATACGCTGCCAAACTCACAGCATATCACAACACATGTTTAAAACAGGGTTATCTTAGTGTTGTAAGACAGACGTCAAATAAAGTAAGGTTAAAAACTGCATATTAATGAGGTGGAACTCACCGGTCCCACAAAGCCCAGCAGTGAGGTTCTGGTGAATGGTCTGTCGCTGATGGGAATCCCAGATGATGTTACAGGGATGGTCTGCAAATAGACACAACAATACAAACAACACATCCATGGATGAAGGACAAAACTTTCCATTGCTTGGACTTAAAATAACTCTGCATAAGGAGGTGCATGGAAGCACGTGGGATTATTTTGGCAATAAATCATTGTGAGTGGGCTGTTTGCACTTAAAGAAAGACGAGGACTGTAAAACAATGGTGGGAAAGCACAAACTGAGTACGTCAGAGTTTTAGCTAACATTATTTTGAAAATGTATTCATAAACAATTAGTTGAATTCTCCCCCTCTTTTTCATGTCAAAGATTCAATTTTATTAGTTATTAGTTACACATAAATAAATAAAGTATGTAAATAACTTAATTGAACAGTTCCAGACATAAGAAACTGACCTCAAAGATGTTCTTGGTCATGCCTGGCAGCCCGTAGTAAGCTACACCCGTACTACCTGAGCTCACGCAGATCTCTCCAACCTCATCTGTCTGACAGAGATAGGGTGTCCCCTCCACCCGCACCACACAAACCAGAGCTAGAGATACACAATGATGACAGGAGAGAGGGACATTAGGAACAACAACAACAAAAAACAATAGGTAAAAGTTACTAGTTATTAGTTAAAAAGTAGGATTCTCTTCATGCAGAGATTCTGCCCTCTGCCGGTATTTTCTTATTTTTCTGTGTTTGGATGTTCCTGAGCACAGCACGCAGGTGAAGTCAGGACTTAATAAACAGGTAGCGACCAGTTGTCAGACCGTAAGAGGAAGAGAAGGCTATGAAAATTGTGGACATAGCACCAAATAAAGGCAAATACAGCGAGGTGAAACATCAGGGGACAAAACTGCAGTTGGCTTTCACTTAAGCTGCTCATACTGTTTACAGACATTAGCAGCATAATTGGATAAATTATCATTTCTTATTATCCCTAATGCGCTTTGTAATTCTGCTTTAAATGTTATATTACAGTATAAACAAGAGGCCTTTAAGATGCTTAATGTTCAGTCATAAACACCTTCACACATCAACATCAGCAGATAGACATAAAAAGACGCTAGTGTTGCAAATGAATATGATAGTTAAAGCGTTACTGCTTAATATTTTAGTATCAACGTTTACACAAGTGGAAATAAAAACCCTTCAGTTTAGTTTTCATTTTTGGTGATATCACCTACATTCTCTAGGGACAAAGAGCGGTGTCAAAATAACATCTATCTTTCATCTTCATCTTCACCATTTTACTCATTAATGGCAGCACAGTGTACTCTACCTCCAGGCATGACCTGTCCCACATCCTGCACTGTGAGGACAGAGAGTTTCTCCTCTGTGTCCACACGGATCACACTGTGGCTCAGCCCGCCCATAGACAGCACCGCCTTCCCTGGAGGAGGAACACCCATCTCTGGAGGTCTGCAGGACATGGACATGTACACACAAGACTTTCAGTTAGACAGTTGTCACTTATTCCTCTTCATCTCCTCTGCCCTTCATGCAAACAAAACATAGCGTGCCATTTCTATCTTGGCTCAGATGGCAGTGCATAGCTTCAGACTGAGACATCCACTTCCTGAGTACACTGTCTTTATTGCAGCAGTGCTGGCTCCTTAAAAACAAGCATTTGGCTTTGGCAGAATACAACAACCATGTGAATCTGTGAGATACAGACTCTGAATTCATTACAACATTTCTAGACTCTCAAAAAAAAAAAAGACATTTCTCGTTTTAAAAATAGCCTATTTGAAGCATGTGTTTTCAGTCTGTCTGTCATCCTAATCCCTCTCCAGGACTGAGCCCCGTGATCAGCAAAAAGCTGAGACATCCTACACTTCGTCTCTGTGTTCAAGAAGCACAAATCTCCCTCCTCTGCCTGTGGAAAGCGCCTAATGTTGCAAACGCAGTGTGATTAAATATCACAGTAAGAGGAAGTGGTGGCAGGTTGCTTTTGTTCTTCTGTAGTGCAGTAACAGCAGCTGACCTGCGGATGGCGACAGTCATGGCTTCTGAAGAGCTGGCACATGGACAGATCACCTCAGGTCGCAGCCCACGTGCCTGAAACACGTTGAGGAAGGCGTCGCAGGAGGATATCGACCCTGTGATAACAAACACACACACACATACACATACAGAACCGGCCAAACAGATATACAAGCAAACACAAACAAATGAATCAATGATCATCTCTTGTGGCTTCAGGGTGTTTATAGAGGTTATTTTATTAAATGAGAATCTGCAGGTGGACTCACATGGGTTGGCTCCGTCAGCTACGATGAGCATGCGCAGCGAGCTCAGGCTGATGTCTCTCTGGTCTCTCTGGGCTAGCAGAGACCAGTGCATGTCCCTCGACTTCACCACCGCCACCCGAGCTGTGCAAAGGGGACATTAAGACAAAGAGACAGGCTTCACAAGAGAATCGCCCAATCAACGCCTCTGTTATTCAGCTTGACAGCCAATCACAGATCACGAAATCTGACAGCAAATAGCAGCATGGTCTGACTCGGTTGCCAACAGGTGACTCAGCAAAGCTTGGACCAGAAAGGAGATGAATTTTATTGAGCACAGCGTGCCTTCTGTCCTCGACCTCCAGTGGGATGATACAATTGAACTACAAATCAATGAGTCCAACAAACTATTGCTTCAATCCGTCCTCCCCTGTCAAATGTGCACTGGGACTCAAAGCTGTGACGAGAAACAGACTCACTCTGGCTTATAGACACTAAAAAAATAATAACATGTTGGCTAAACTATCATTTCACCGTCAAGCAATCTGCCAAAGCATATTTCTCAAAGTAACGTCTTATGAATAACCTGTACTGTCATGTACGTGTGTTGCTTTGTAAGTATGATAACTGAATAAATAAATTTACCCTACAATTAGGTCTCTCTTCTCAATCTCTCTTCATAGTGCTGAGATGCAGCAAGCAGAGTTACAGTGTTAAGTGACGAACGTCAGGGTTGACTGGCCCTCACCTTTGTACGTGTGCACCTTCTGTATCCAGGAGAGGGGGTTGACTTTCATCAGGGAGTAAGGAATGCTGATCACGTGCATCCGATTCATGACACTCTGCCATGAGAACAGAAAAGCATTGCGTAAGCACCAAAGTATCTCAAAAGTAGGTGATGTCAGTGTAAACAAGCTGCAAGTCATGGCAAGATTTTATCACTTACCACTAAGAGTATAAATAAAGCATTGTTTGTGCTACTGTGGTGTCATTTTAGGAATTTAAATGTGTAACAGTAGGTGATATATGAGCTGTTTATAAATTTAACGGCATGTTTGAAACCTGTTAATGACTGTGTTGGAAGATACAAAGTAATTTTGCAGGTTTCCAACTCTTGCGTAATAAGACAAGATGTTTCTGCCCCTCAGGACTTCATTAGTTTGATGTGTTAACATATTGATAAAGTCTTCATAGTCGAAGAGGTCAGCAGAATAAATTACACTTTTTATCAGCAAAATGAGGATCTATTCTATTTTGGATTACGTAACCCCCCTATTAGCTTCACCGGATGATTCAAAACCACTCACAGTAAGGACACCATGCCATAATCCTGCTTCTCTCTTGAAGTCCAGGACATTGGTTATGGTCTCAGCTGCAAATCAAAAAGGGAGATTTTGCCAATGTTAAAGTTTGAAACATTTAATCTGACATTTATATTCTTCACCAGCTCAACCACACATCATCACATTACTTTTTAACACAAAGAAAGTTCTGTAATGATGAGTAAATCCTCGTTATAGCAGTACTGGATTGTGAGAAGCCCAAACTAAGTTTCAGAAACAGATCCGGAGAGTCTCGAGGGCCTGCTTGTGCAGTTCGCAGTTATTTAGAGCAAAACTGGGACACTGGAGGAGAGGAGGTGCCTTACGTTCTCAGTGAGAAACTCAACAAGCTGAGCAGCTGCATTTATCAAACTAGACTGTAATTATGCCCTGATAGGATCTGTGAGCAACATGAAGGGGAAATTCTATAATATCATAGATTTTAAATTAGGTTCATTTGATGTAAGTGCTCTGCGATGGTTAACCTGCGGAAAAAATAAGAACAAAACCACACAGCGATTCTAAATCAAGTCTAATGTCCAACTTTTTTATTCATATTCCTACATTTCATCATTACTTCATGTGGTTTAGTGGTCTCCCCCTACCCCTCTTTTCTCTGTAGCATATGCTAACACCACTAACTGGATGCCTTTCTCCATGTCAGGAGAATGAATGATGGAGAAAACACAGAAAAATGAAGTAATGGATACTTGGGTACATGCAGAATGTCCTCCTCACCTTCAGTGTAGCCACAGGCCTGTGTGAGGGCGTGACAGTGAGCCAGCATGGCTGAATGGGACACTGTGATCCCCATGGTGCTTCCCTCCTTGCTGGTTTTGTACTGGATGTAGGAAACATGGGAAAAACATTTGAATACTGTCATTCCAATAAATGAGACACAATACATCTAAACATATGCAGCTGGGAGCTCTGTGTGTAGCTGTTGTTGTAGCTGTGAGTTGAGATGGCCTTCTAACGACAGAAGGTGGGCATAAATTTAGTTGTTGTTGTTAAACATAGCTTTGTTTGACTTATCTTTTTCTACATTATGCCGTGTTATATAAATTGAATTTAAAGTATTTAGAGACTGCAAAAAAGCAGTCACATTGCCTTTGCATTCAAACAGTATACCCATCTTAGACAAGCCTAATTCAGGTTTAGTCCTATCAGATCACGGCTCATTTGTAAACAGCCTCACAGAGCCAATCAAGGACTCCGCAAAGCCCCAAGATGGGTCCCGCCTACATTAGTTAACCTTTTCCTGGTTGCATTTGAGACCTTTTTGACCATGGATGTATAAAGAAAACTGGATTAAGTTCATTCCTGTTCATTCCTATGAAAGTTGCTCAATGGCGCATGAGGCCAAAAAAAATTCACTTCCCAGGAAGTGGAAGGAAATTATCGGGATCTTCCGCATTCTTAGGCCCATGGAGTAAGTACACCAGAGACTTTTGCCGACTGAGCAGGCCACCAGAAACGCAGCTCAGCTTTGCTTCTAATTTTTCCCAGTGGCTACTGGTATTGCAGCAAAAAATCGTGGCCCAAAAAATATTTTCCCCATAGACCACTATTATAAAAGAGACATCTGTAAAACTATTGACAGGACACCTCGGGCTGTAAACAAGGTCAATTATGACTCTTTGCATTCTGAATTGTTGAGAGGTCCCCTCAGATTGTGTGTGGTCATATGCCTACAAAGTTGCGTGGTGATCGTTGAAACCCTTTACTTTAGACACTGGTTCCTAGATTATGTTCACTGAGTTTCATGCCAATCGGTCAAACTTCCTAGGAAGAGATCGATTTTAAGTGTTTTTCAAAAAATTCAAAATGGCAGAAAATCTACATCACCAGAAGTTATGGATTCTTGAGGCAAATGTGTTCCTCATGAGGAGAGGCATCTCTCCGCAAAGTTTCATGTCTCTACGACGTACGGGGCATGATATATGCCCATTCAAAGTTTGCAATTTCAATCGGTTGCTATAGCGCCCTCCTTTGGCCAATTGATGTAATATTGCTTCATTCGCATCCTCCCATGACCCTCTACCACTGTGCCAAATTTCACATGGATTGACCAAGTCAGTGAGGAGAAAAACGTGGAACAGACACATAGACAGACACACCCACACACAGAGTTTTCGTCATTATATAGTAAGATGATGTCATCACAATGAAAAGTCTATGAGCCGAGCAGGAACTCACAGGTGATGCCAGTGGAAGAAACACTACTGCACATATTCAGTGGGCTGCATATTGCAGAAGTAAACCTGGAAGCTAGCAACTTTTTTTGGTGTATGTGCCAGGCGAGCAATCTTGGGGTCCAGTATCTAGGTATTATTAAACATCTATGTAGCTGAGAGATAAAATGATTTTTATCATGCTGCTCTTTTAGACTTTCAAAATGTTATCAGACCAAATGGATTAATTCCAATGGTGAACAAGTCAATTCTCAAGGGTTGTGATGTAAAAAAAAATGTATCCACTGATTTACAGATGTCTCTTTCACAATGTAAGTCTTTTTGGTCCACATGGCATCATATGATGGACCCTGAAGTCGTGATTCCACAGTTTGGCCACTATGTCAAATTGGCTTCAAAGGCTGGTGCTGTTCTGGGGGCTTCTTTGTGACGACAGCTGATTGTTTATATTGGGTAAAAACAGTATGGTATATCTCCCGCAATAATCAGCTAGTTTTTGGGAGTATGATGCCTACTGAAGTGCAGCACCCCGTGAATGCCCTAGAACCAAATGATTAGTAGCTGAAAAAAAATAGGAGAAATACATTTTTCGAATTGGTAACATCAGTGAAACTGCACCTACCTCTATGTAGGCTATGTCATTACTTGCTTCCCGTATCGGAGGATGCCAGTCTTTCGGAGGCTTTACGACATGTTTTCCATCTGTCACAAACCACAGCAACCGCGGCCAGCCTGCAGACACAGAGACATGAAGTCAGTTCAAACCAAGTGAAACTATACAGACAGATAGTCATAATGAAAAATAAAACAGACTGTACCTTTGAAAGTGGCTACCTCCCCCGTTTGTGCTTTGGGCAAGCCTTTCTGACAAGCGTCAGTGGTCAGTGCCAACGTGACGCCACAGCTGCCCAACAGAAAACCAATCTGTTGACTTCCTGCATCCTGGGGGACCAAAGAGGAGGAAAAATGGAAGTTATACGAGCAAAAACTAAGGCAAACCGTGCCTGTCATGCAACAATCCACTATTAAGAACGATAAAATTTAGAGCATGAAAGCTTTGAGAAAAGACGCTCTGAGGGAGTGTGGGAATTGTAACAGGGAGAGAAAGAAGGACGATGACTGAAGACGAAACCTCAGAGCATCGCACATCAAAGAGGCAGCAGGTAAGAAAGCAGAGTGACGGCCAATCACTATTAAAAACTCTACCGCTGAGCATCAAAGCCCAATCGTAGCAGGAATGAAGCCCAAGATCTGACACGCACTCACTCATATTTGATTGGCTGTGCAAATGAGCTTACAGCCAGACTCGTGCTGTGCAAACCATACTGTGCAGAGGAGAGAAAAAAATGTGAGATACTGGCTGGGTAAAGAAAAGGAAGAGGAGAAAAAAAAGGAGACAGAAAAAGCAAGAAGGATTGAAAGAGACAGGGCGGAAGAATGTGAGCGAATGAGTTTGACTCCAGAGAACAGTTGGCCTGTGATCTAATATTTTGACTGAAATTACACATCATTTCACCTCACTCAAATCTCATTAATTACAGCACAGCGTCTTCCAACAGCATGCTTATAAAGGGCAAACAAGAGCAGGCATTAATATTCAGTCTGTGTAACTAATTTTGGGAGAATTTGGTTCAGTTTGAGCTGATGGATGTGCTGGAAACAGTGATGCATCACAACACTCTGTAATTAGAACATACATAAAAAATAATGCTGCTGCTGGGGTTGTAATCCTGCAACATTTCATCAAGAAGCAAGATGTTCTTTGGTATAAACACATATTCTGGGATGCTGGAATACATCATAAATATCTACACTGAAACAACACATCTCTCAAGGGTCTCGATTAGGGGTCAAATGTCCAGCAGGGGTCACTACTGCGCTGCACTATTTATGGAGAACAGCACATGTTAAAAATGTCAACACATTCCCAGGAGATTGGATTTGCCTTTACCTTTCTGGTCAGCGGCACTTCAATAGGCACAGGTACCAGCTCTGCCAGGAGGCAGCCGTAGAAGGCCACCATGAACATCACTGGGTCATTGTTGGGGAAAACAAGTGCAACCTGCAGGTGTAGCACACAAACAATAGGTTATGGTACGATGTTGGGCAATTCTCAGGGGCATTGTGTGCAGCAAGTATTGTGGTCAAGATACGAAATGAAACATTTACTTTTGGAACCCCAATTTCAGCCTCTTGGGGATAGACATGAAAGCATTTATCCGTGCTCCCACAGCAAAAGAAGTCAGACGCTCAGCTTTAGTTGCATTTAGAGACAGATCGTGAAAGGGGCAGACTACACCATTTTGCGCCTTGAAGGGGTGAGAGTGGCCTCAGAGAGCTTCCATTATTTTTTAATTAAAAGTTTAGTCTGTCAACTGATTTATTCAGCCAATTTTAATTTAGTTATGGAACTAATTACTCAGAAATATAAAAATCATAAACAAAACCAAACATTTCATTACAGGCTTTTCAAGGGCGCCCCTCCCATTGGGGGCCTGGGTAATCAGTGCCACTTTACCCCCGACTGCGACGCCCCTGAATGTTTGGTAGTTTCTCATGTGAACACTTAATTTGGGATGTTGTTGTTTTTGTTTTGTTTTTAATTTGTTTGTGTTTCTTTTCTAATTATATTATTTTATATGTTTTGTACATGGAAGACAGGATGGTGGTTCTGGAACGACTCTGTCTCATAATCCCATGTGGGATGGACCAAAAAGGGCATGAAACCTAAAAATAAAATGAATGAATGAATTAATGAACAACCATTTTTTCCCTTCTTCTCTGTAACTGAACTTTTGTATGCTCATTACATCAATATAAAGTAATCAAACGGACAGCTTTGCCATTTACTGAATTTTATTGACTGTATCAAAGTACAGTACAGTTGGTTCATTACGGGGGCATTACGTGACCGGACATTATCAAGGGCAGCAGCAATCTCAGTTACTAGCAGCTCTTAGATTGGAGGAGACTGTGATTTTATTGAGAGTAAATGACTTTTCTTTGCTCGTCATGATTTCAATGTGCACGCAGCAGCAGCCTCAGGTAGCCAGCTGGGAGCTGGCGGGTTACTTCGAGGCAAGTATCGTAGTGTCAAGTAAAACAAATATAATAACCATAGTTTTAAATTGTTTTTCCATATGTTATGTATTAAAAGACCTAAAATGAACACTGTCAGCTGACGACTTGATTATTACAAGCAAACTATTTGAATAACGTTTGAATAGGAATGATTCTGTCCAAAGCTTTTTGATCTATATAAGCGGTTTATTACTGTAATGAGGTAGTGATATTGTATTTTTGGAGAGATCTCGTTGGTTGAAAAGAGAGAGATGCTGAAATGCAGCCTTCTGTAAGGGAGTAATTAGGAGTATCAGAAGAATATCTTTCTAGGAGCATCAGCCAAATGTCTAAAATCCAACGAGGACTGTGAGATACAACTAACCACCATTTAACACAGTTTTATCTCATGACTTACTCTGTCGCCAGGCATCAGCAAAGGCTCATTCCTGGTGCTCAGCTTGTTAAGAAGAGTGTAGGCCAGTTTCTGGCTGCGGGTCCATAGTTTACCTACAGAGGTGAACAAAAAGTGTCAAATATTTCATTTCATTTAACAACCTCTTTCAAGTCAACATACAAACACAGATAATAGCAATGACTAACAGCAGGTTACTAAATAAGGTATGTAGAGTCAGACGCAGGTACTTCCTTGTCCATTATTTGTGCAGGGAAAACCCACAAAGAATGGATGACAAGAGGTGACATTGTTCTCCATCTGGATTGTAAACGCTGAGCCAGTCATACATAAGTTGATACCTACCATAGGTGAGTGTGTAGACGGGCTTGCCAGCATTGTCGAGTGCCGTCAGACAGGGACTCTTGGGCTGAGTGGTGCCCCACCGCTGTAAGGCTGCTGGCAAAGATGGAGGCCAGTTGTTGACCACCCCGAGAGGCTCTCCTTCCAAGGGACTCATGTGCTGGCCTTCTGGCTTTGGCTGGTTGGGATCCGGCTGCTGGACTGAATGGGGAAGAGAATGGGTCATCAGTGTAATGGAGGTTGAGTGTGTGTCTGGTTTTGGTTGGAGTGAATATAAAGAAATTTGTGAATTATAAAACTCTCCAAAAGGACAGCAGGGTAATTAAATGAGTGTGGGGACTGAAAAACACTGACATGGTAGTGATAGAAGAGGTAAAGGTGGAGATTTAAATGTGAGCTGTGCTCTGTCCTTATCAATCTTTGCTGCCTCAGATACCAATTCCTGAGAAACTTATTGAAAGTCAAAGGTTCCTCTCTTTATCCTTCACCTTCCTTCCCTCCAAACACCCTGCTTGCTCTTTGATTTGACTCCCATCTCTCCATCACAATTCTCCTGCTCCCCTCACACTCTCCTAACTCTCCGGTAAGTGGAGTTCAAAACTGCTTTAACGAGCTGGCAAGATGTCCCCCTGCCAAATAAAATACCTCTATCAGGAACAGATAGTGTTAAGCCTGCTGCCTTTTCAGCTCTGTGTGTTTTTTCTGCACCACCAGGGCTTGCCATGCCACAGTTTCTGTGCCAAACTCAGGGAGGCTTTACAATTACCTGCTGATGTATTACTATTCCTGCCGCTTATTCATTTTCACAGTGTTTATTCAGCCTGGCAGAGTACCACCCAAAACCCATGACGGGCTAGTTGGAATGGAGGAAATGGTTGGACAGGGCTGGTCCACTGTGTGTGTGTGTGTGTGTGTGTGTGTGTGTGTGTGTGTGTGTGTGTGTGTGTGTGTGTGTGTGTGTGTGTGTGTGTGTGTGTGTGTGTGTGTGTGTGTGTGTGTGTGTGTTCTCTATCCCCTAACCACTCCCTCTGCACACCTGGTGGTCTCAGCTCCACCAAGAGACAAAATAACCACCGCTGATCTAAAAGCGTACCTTGACTGTTTATCTGTGAGGCGTGGTGAGGTCAATGTGACATTTTTATCCCCGCAACAAGAATTCAATTAAATAACCAATACTCAAGCTGGAAAACTCTGATGTGGCTGTCACACTCAGAAGAGCAGGAGTGTTTGTATCAAATACTGCCTTTAACTGCTGTAGTCTCTGATCAGTATGCTCATCACACCGCAGAAAGAGGGATGCTTTTATTCATGATTTATTGATTTAATAGAAGCAATGTAATTACTTTCAGTCCGGCTTACCATCCAAAAGCTCCTCAAAGTCGTCGACAAAGAACTCTCGCAACGGCGGTCGCTTTGGTCTCTTCAGAGTGTTGAGCAGCTGCTGGATTTTGGAGGAGACACGACTGTTGACTGGAACACCTACACAATAAGATTGGAGGGGATGAAAAGAAAAGAGTAGGGGGGAAATAAACATGAAAAGACAAGGACATGGAGAGAAAAACAGATATGGAGCATATGTGGGTTGGAAATATGGATATGTAGACAAATTGATTGAGAGATGGGCAAAGTAAGGAGAAGGGGATGAATGAAGGGAGGACAGACAAGAAAAAAAGAGAGAAAAGGTCAGTGTGGCTCTCTGATGGGACACAGGACAACCAGCTGTCACTCACACTGCAGCAAGACAAAACAGCAGACCTCGAGGTCCTGTACATTCACCTGGAGGTCAAAGGTTACAGTCTTTCAGTCCAAGTACTCTCTGAAATCACCGACAAACCTCACAGGCTACATAAATCAGAAAATGAGGAGCCTTCTCGCCTGCTGCCTAGCAACAAAGATGCCCTCCTTGCAGTAAGTGATTCAGAGGGTGTCTCAAAAGGTGTCTGTTTCACATACGCTCTGCAAAATTCATAATTGTGGGAGGCTACAACCAACTATGCCTCAGTCAGATCAAAATACATGCAAGTTATTTGATGTGCATGTTGAAATTGCTCAACCGGAACAAAAAGGCAAAGAGATGGAGCTTCGGAAAAACATAGGAACATGAATGGAGGAGCAGGACGGGATTGAAACAACAGACTAAGAATGAGAGAAGAGGGGAGGTGTCCCGTTCGATCCCCCTCACATTTTGGATGTGGGTATGTGCAGACTATAATCATCATTGGACATCATTTCCTCCATATGAATTCATACTTAGTTTGGGAGGGGTGGTCTGTGTCAGACATTCCAGACAGCCACAGGAGACGAAGGCCACAGCTGCATGTTGCCTGTCTGATATATCTTACTATAATAAGACCGGCTCAGACAGACTCTGCTGCCTCCTCATGTAGGGACAGATGTACTGGGAGTAGACGTGTGGGGGTCAGCGCTGCACCTGATGGGCCAATTAGAAAGCCCCAGACACACAGGGCAACATCTGAGGGCCCTGAACCCCACCCACTGAAGCGCCATGATCATTAATATCACAGCCAACCAGGACCAGCCTGTGATGATGACTATAATTAACGTTTTCCGGATTTTGTAATTTATCCATCCTCACTATCAAATTACTGTAGTCAACACTGACTCTTGTTCAATTGAAGGGGGGGGGGGGGGGGGGGGGATACCAGATCTTTGTACAAAGTATATTCAGTAATTCAACAGAGCTGTATTTACCAACAAGCCAAGACTATGGACATACAAAGAGAGGACGGCCTTATTCTATATTTTTCTTGTTGTTAATAAATCCCATGGAAAGACCAAAAGCACAGCGTATTAGTCCATCTCTTCATATTTTTTACTTCCCCATCCTGTGTGCGGTTCTAAGCCCTAAGCTAATTTGTTCCAACTGAAGATGCAGTTATTTCAAAATGGTTCACAATATACTGCATCATACTTTTTAGTAAGTAATTTCCTAAAACAGCAGGGCACTGTGGTTTTTAATCTTAAGTTAGTTAAAACAGAGGAGCATTAGTGGGGGACACCTGTTGCTCTCGTGAGTGTTTATGGAACAAGGCAGGTGTACGTTGGGTCAGTCTCTGTACACATCGGCTATCAGTCTGACGACCATAAAGCTCTCAGGGACAAGGGACAATATTTTGGAAAGTCAGGTGTAGCCAGCCGATTGTCGAGCCAAGACTTCCCTTCTGTGCGCTGGTTATTTCGGCTAATCTGTATAAAAAAATTTCCGCATATGAATGCAGATACAGTTTTAAAAAGCTATTTTTTTTAAGCCAACTTGTCATTAGACAGTAGCAGATGGGTTCTGAAATTGCTTTTGGCCAGGGTTAGGCAACCTGCATCTCTGGATCTACATGCAGCTGTGGCTTTGACAAAAATTATATGGAAATGAATAATGGTTATTTTAATATTTTCATTTTATTTTCTTTTATTGTTGTAGGGCTAAAGTGACTTTCATTCTCCAGTTGTAAAAATGTGTTGCCTATACAAATAATCATAATACAAAAATTATTAAACATTTCGTCAACTAAACTGTGCGTCACATGTCTACGATCTGGCACCTACTTCCACTAAATTTTGATGAAACTCAATAGATTTGTCTAGCCTTGAGTTTCCCCAGATAGGCTTGCTATGGTCTCCAAATCCAAAAAACAGAGGAAAATAGAGAACTCAATAGTGCATGGAAAGATTAAGTTGCTTTCATTGATCTTGTCCAATGTTTAAGTACCAAATAATCATAAATAGCCCAACATGGAGCCACTCTGTGGTATAACATGTTAACGAATGCTCATTTAGACCTCTTAGTAACGTTAGGTTAACGATAGGCTAATGTAGGATTCAAATATGTTTTGGAGCTGGAGGCATACTTTTTTTTTCATTCTGGTCAAAATTAGCTCATTTGATACAAAGTGTTGCAGACCCCATATTTCAGCCAACGCATTCCCCTCTTTACCTGCTGTTCAAACGTGATTGGTCCATATTACTCAAACTACAAAGAACTACAAATGTAAACCAGAGCACTTCCGATACCAATATCTTGTCCTGTCGCCTGGCAGAATCTGTTTATAGAGATTAATGTTGGATTGATTCATAAACTGTACGAGCCACTTAAGCACATATTTGTATTTGGTAAAATGTCTGTATTGATATGACATATTATAAAGGTTCTGCTATTATTTAAGCTCACTCAACAGTTTCTGCATTTTCTGAATAGTGTATAGTTTCTAGGGAATGCACTGATCCGATATCTGGAACGAATATCGGCCCCAATATCATCAAAATAGATGGATCAGGTATCGGAAAATGCAACCTTTACCTGAGGCGATCCTTTCCCTTAAAATCTATTGCGACACGAGCTACGTCATATGTCATGGAGCGAAGGAGAGAATCTGCTGTGTGGAGGTATTTCAGACTATTTCAACTGCTGTTGCACGATTGTTTATTTTGGTTAAAAAGAAATAGTTCATCACTGCATTAATCTGTTTCATCTTGTTTCATTTTATCTTAGGAAAGAACTGTGTAGACATCAATGCCTGATGCCTCTTGTCTTTTCTGTTCTACATGTAAAGGTATATAGCTTTACTATAACACCGTGCAGACTAAGTGGGCTAAGAACATGGGTATATTAAAATGGCTGCTATTTAAATGATGCATATGTTTATTATAATAAACGAACATGTAACCGAGTTCAAAGGTTTTGCTAATTGTTGTGTTTTTCATAGTTTTTAGGCAACAATTGAGGTCTATGGCACAGAGGAATATCAGGCTTTGGATACACAGACAATACTTGTTAGCGGGATTAAGTGTTGGTTTTGGTCTTTCATGGAATTTGTCGACACAATTGCACCACAGTTTGTATGCTCCATTAGGGAACCGACACTTTCAGCGTCAGTAACAGAGTCCAGATGGAATCATAGTTACTGTGCGGCATGTTTTCTGCTCCCAACTATGTGTTGTTATTAAAAAGGCAACAGTGCTAAATGGCTGCTATCAAAGGACCCACTGTGTGGCTACAGGCTAACAGGCTTGTGTCACAGAATGGAGTGAGAAACATAAACTGACAAGTCTTAGTGTCTCAGTGTGAGTGCAGAAACAAGTATGTCAAAATGCTAATTATTCACAAACCCTGAATGAATAGCTACACCTCACTGAAAAGTTCCTCTCATGCAATCTGTGCCAACATTATCTATATGAAGAGCATATAGGTGAGATACTGTTTGAAGATGCTATAAATGCTAAAGCCTTTGCGACACACTCAGCTGTACAAACACACACACACATACACACACGCACAGGAATCGAATGACTGAGTTCACTGTAGCTTTGCATAAATTTTTGGAAAACACACACGGTTTGGACAAGTGCTAGACCTGACAGTGGAGGCGGAGGCAGAAACACACACAAACACAAATGCACACACAGCAGAGTGCACATATAGCAGACTGCCATAGAGTTGGAAGAACAGTTATAAATACCATCCATTAAACTGAGGGATCCTTCACTTCTCCACTCACAGCCTGGAGGAGAGACACATCAGGATGTCAATGAAACAGCCCTGCTAACTTCGTGTGTGAATGTGAATGTGTGAAAGTGTGATAGAGAAATCTACCAGCAGCCAGACAAAAGCTGAGAGTAGGCTTATAAGGCGCTAAGACACAGACTGTTGTTGTTGTTGTACCATAACAACAAAGATAGACTTTCTTGCAGTTTTTGTCCTTTTTTTAATGACTTATGTGGGAAAACGTGCACAGGCAGCGTGGGTTTGAAGCATCTTGAGCACCAAACAGCCAAACAGAAGGGATAAAAATGTCACTGTTCACATCTTTTAAAACTCCCTTCCCCTTTATGTGTCAGCCAGAGGGGGCTGGTTTAGCATTTATTAGCAGTGAAAACCAAGACAACGCACACGGTCTTAATGACAGAGGCTGGATGGCAGGAAGGTAATAGCTCTGCTGAAGCAGTGTTCCAGTTTTCTGGCTGATAGCTTGATAAAAACATTGGACATTAATTCAAAGCAGCATTTCAGCTCTGATGTTGAATGAATGAAGATGGAAGGGTGACAGGAACACGTTGGCGCTGCTTTTAAAGACTGCTCGACCAGATTGTCATCTATGGCAACTCTCTGAAGACCCTAAACTTGGTGCATACACTGTAAAAACATCTGAACAGATCCCCTTTTTAAAAAAAGTAGCTCCCATGTTACATGACATATAAAAGCAAATCCTGAAACGAGCCAACTTAATTCCAGGAAAAAAAATATTTCCATCAATGTTTTATGCGTCGCACTGACACATCCTCTTGGTCTGACTTCACTGGTTAACCGTCCCTACACGGCACAGCATCTAATTGTCAATATCTGCAATGACCCATGTAGAAACTACTGGCAGTATTTGGTGCACACTAGACAGTGCTGTTTGAATGAGAAATGATGTTTGGCGGCTGTTAATTTTATGCACTGATTCACAAGCAACACGACAAGAAGTGAATCACGTCTGATAATTTGGTTTACAGCTCTGACTCAAAGATGAATTTTCTTTTCCTTTTTAGGACTCAAGTGAAACAATATTCCTTAGACGCCATTATCAAGTATGTTTTATTAGGCATCAAGGTAGAAACATAGTGTTGTTCAGGAGGGGTGGAGAGGTGCAGCGTTACCATGGAAACACAAGAGGGTCAGTCAGCAGCTTGTGCCAGTCTGACAGGCAGACTGACTAAGGAGAAGACAGAGGGACAGACAGCAGGGGAGGTAGGGAGGTGACTGTGTTTCTGTGCGTGTGTTTTTGTGCATGTGTGTGTGTGTGTGTGTGTGTGTGTGTGTGTGCAAGTAAGAAACTCACCATCTGCAGTCTCCATGACGCTGGTGTGGTGGTTGTAGCCCCGGGAAACGCCTCGCACCGAGGCCACCTGGGGCCGCTCTGCATGATGCGAGGAGCGCTCCGACAGCCCCGTCACATCGGGGGGCGCTGAGTGGTTATCTGTGATGAGTGGGGCGTCGGGGGTTAAAAGGTCAAACGCCAGGCTGACTTTAGGCTATCGTTACTGAATGAAAATCTACTTCATGAGCTTGCAAACAAAGTGATCTGACAGCTTGTGAATGTGACTGTGAGGCTAACTAAAGGCCTTTTTGACAACTGTAAGTGGCGAGTCTTTAACTGTAGCAGAGTGTTTTAACAAGGATTTCACATTTTACCTCCATTTGAACTACCTGCCATGATAATGAATGACTGTTTCTATTCGGCAGATTCATTCCCCTCGGTAAGTAGTATATCCACAGAGAACAAGATGGCTGTGTTGTATGAGTAACAGAAAAGTCTGAGGACATTGTGACGGCCTCCATTTGTCCCCTCTTTTTGTGCTTATAATGATGCCTCACAATACAGTTTCACAGATCCGTTAGTAACACACGGCCAAGACTTCTTTAAACCAAATCAGTAAGCCTGATGGGAGACACTAAAAACACCTGGAAACATGCTTGGTACCTGTCTACTTTATCTTTACAACTGAAAGCAATCCAAAACAGCAGATCTGCCACAAATTCCACATTTAGGAAGATTATACTGTTTTGGTTTTTGTTGACACTGTCAGAAAAGTGCTAACTTAACTACAAAATATAAACAATTGAAATAAATATCCTTGTTGTCTTTTTGTCGTAAGCGTGGCGCTAGGGCTGTTTGAATATATAGAAAGCAGGTGTGCTTGGACGGAAATGGTGACATAGATATGTCATGGGAATTATAAAAAAGAAAAGGCATATCTTAAAGATGGCGATATGTATCAATGTTTTTTTACTTTGCATTGATGATATTGGATCATTGATCACTAAATCCATATATCAGTCCAGTATCGTTACGCCCCTTTCTGTAAATGGGGTTGGCAACACATTGGTTGGTTCGACACCACTGCAAACTACAGCTTCAATAAAAAACATCCGTGCATCTTTGTAAAGGTGGAATTTATGGCTGAGCTGTTGGTTTTCATGACATTTTACAGGTGTACCTGATTAAGTGAAAGGGAGTATAGGTGCTGGTAGTGTGATGGAAACTGGGTTTAAAAATGTAAACCTAGATTGCTGTAGTAACACTGAAACAAATCACTGTAAATCATGCTTATAGAGAACTGAGGTTTCCAGCTAATAACTTATACATATACTGTGTCAGCTACATATAACATGTGAATTCGAAATGCATGACGGCCTGCCAGTCATTGTCTATTGCTAAAGTGAATGACAGACAGCGTTTTAGGGGTCAGGAAACAGGATAATATGAGAGATTTATTTACAGCTCCATTCAGCACCAGTCACTGCTGCGACTTTATGACAGCAACCTTGAGGGATGACAAGCTGGACAGAAATCAGACTGCTCCATCCTAATAGGATATCCTTCTGCCAGCAACACGTACAGACACACACGTACAGACACACACACACACACACACACATACATACACAAGCAAGACACCATCTCACTTTGCTGCTGCTTGAGAGACGGATGGAGATAAATCCACCGAATCTCATTAACTAGCTTGTGACACTCGCATGGCAACGAGGAGCGAGTAGCTTTGACGGGGGAAGTGGCTGCAAGCCCTTTCACATGACTGAATGACAGTGAGATGGCAGACGGAGACGACTAATTAGAAAGACGTGAATTAAAACTCTGTCGCTGGTTTCCTTTGTCTTGCCTCATCGAGTGCCTCTGTGTATCTGTGGGAAGATATGGCTTTGGCAGTAGCAGATGTGAAAGACATCGCTGTCTGCCTGCGATTGTGCTGCTGTTACAGAAAAACTGTCTGAGCAACATAATACAGGTTAAGATGTCAACTTTGACAAGACATGAACTCTGATTGGCTGGCAATAACAGAACGCGTCAAACTTCTGCCAATATCAGCAAATGTAAGAAAATGAAATTAGAAGAAAATCTGTGCAGACTCTGGGACTTGTGTATATTTAGATGGAGGTATTCAGAACCATACAGGTAAGCAGGGGGATCTGCAGGCTTGTTAAAGGGCTGCATGTAGATGGAATTTTACCATGAAGGCAATGACATTTTAATCAGGAATCTCCCACCAGCACACTTGAAAAGTGAGAATACTACACAAATAATCTGAACATCTAATACTGTGTCCTCACTTGGCATGAAAACGTTACCTCATTCCAGCTCTACAACACTCCTTCAGCTCACAACCACCTCTGACGTGATGTGAGCGCTGCGTCAATTAAAAAGGGGGACAAGAACATAACAGATCGACCAGCCGTGATGTGATGCCGTGTGAGACTGCGTGTGTGCCACTGACCTAGCTGGGTGTGTGCCATAAGGTCGGCCAGAGCGGTAGCTGCAGCGTTGGCGTTGAGGGCTGCGTGGGCAGTGGTGTTGGTGGTGGTGACGGATCTCCCTCCCGGGTGGGATGAGGTGGATGACGCGGAGGATGAGGTGGACGAACCCTGGATGACACGGTTAAACCAGTGCTCAACGGCTGGGTGGCCGTGGCCCTGGTAGGGCGTGGAGGTGGCCAGACGTCCCTGCCGGCGCAGCGAGCCCTCGTCTTCTGACGCTGAGGAGGTGTCTGTGTTTGACAGGTCAAGACAGGGCAGCGTCACAACAGTGGACAAAGACATGGGGCTGCAGGATTTAGATGATATGCTGATGACACATTATTCCACTTATACATACTGGAGAGAGTACATATAAGCTGGTAGGAGGGCCAGATGACTGGGATGGAGATGGACGTTGTTAAGCTGAGGGATGATTGTTGTTAAATGTGTTATGACTTCACTGGTAGAGTATGTATTTAACATTGGATTGCCTTTAAAAGTAGCCACACAGACGCACTGCATAACGTTAGCCACTGCATCTATATGTGTACTATATGAATAAGTGTTGTAGACACCAGACAGACCAGAGTGTTTCATATTTGTGGACGACAAAAGAATGACAAAAACGAGGTATTATTTTTACAGACTAAAATATGCCTTAAGTAAGCTCAATCAAAGGAATACAACTAACAGATGCAGCTTTTTAAAGGAACAGTCAACCCCAAAATAAAATATATATGTTTTTTCCTCTTACCTGTAGTGCTATTTTTCAGTCTGGATTGTTTTGGTGTGAGTTGCCAAGTGTTGGAGATCTCAGCCTTCTCTCGAATATAATGCAACTAGACGTTACTCGGCTTTTGGTGCTCAAAGTGGCAAAAAAAAGTACATTTGAAAAACTCAAGAGCAATGTCTCTTTCCAGAGATCATGACCCAGTTACTCAAGATAATCCACAGACCTTGTTGTGAGCAGTTTCCTCTTGGAACTTCTTCCTTGCTACCAAACTACACGCACCAACTGTATCAAAGCGCCGAAGGGAGAGTGCATCTATTCATGGGCGAGAGGTTTGTGCTCGTCACAGCAGGAAATGTTAACATTTAATGGTGTCCTCCTTGGCTGAGCTGTAACGTTAGCTAGCTCAGTGGTGCTAGGTAGCAGTAGATGTACGCTTCCCTCTGCGGGGTAATGCGGTCGGTGGGTGTAGATCAGTAGAAAGAAAATAGTTCCTACATGAAACTGAACAATGAAACTTCCCAAAACAAGGTCTATTTCCCCTGTTAAAGGTTTTTTTGGGGGGAGTTTTTCCTTATCCGCTGTGAGAGTCCTAAGGGATGTCATATGCTGTAAAGCCCTCTGAGGCAAATTGTGATTTGCGATATTGGGCTTTATCAAGAAAACTGATTGATTGATTGATTGATTGATTGATTGATTGATGAAGTATCTTGAGTAACCGAGACATCACAATTGAGCTTTTTTAAATGTATTTTTTGGTGTTTTAAACACCACAAGCCAAGTGCCATCTAGTTCCATTATATTAGAGAGAAGGCAGATATTTCTACAGCCGATATCTCCAACACTCAGCAACTCACACCAGAATAACTAGACATATAATAAACAGCACTACAGGTAAGAGGAAAATATGTATTTTTGATTTAGGGGTCAACTGTTCCTTTAAGAGCAATATTTATAGTATAAACAATTCAAAGTTATATGTCTACAGTTGCTAACTACACACTTATAAGATCCTATAAATCTTTTGAACGTTGCATTACAGTTCTCAGGAATATGGATGTTCAAGTCAAAATAGATGTGAGACTGGATTTACATAATACCTAACTGATACTGGGATTCCGGCTTGAAGGTGTTTTGGAAAAATACATACAGTACAATCATTAACTGAAATTGTCTGACCAAATTTTCTACGCAATGTAGGTCTAAGACTTTACGAAGTGTAGTATATGCTTAAGTAATTACGGCTTGGGCTCAAATGCAGACACTGATGATTTTACTGTCTCTCCCTCGAGGCAACTGTGAGCATTTGGTCTCAGCAAAAATAGCCCAAACAGGAACAACTTCAAAGCAAGGTAAGGATCATTCAAAATGAACACATTCCACTTCATCTGCCAAGCTCCCAGGACCGTCTGTTCTTTCAAAGGGATCACTGAAGTTACAAAAGAGCAGGCCACTCAGAGATTGGTATTCTGTAGAGAACTGGGTGCAATGAAAGGGCTATACAGGCTTAGGCATCACCCACTTGAGAAAATGAAACAACTGTTTTCAAAATTACCAAGAAAGGTCACACTTTCCTCCCCATTATTCATCATTAAGGAGGTAAACAGCAGCAACTCATACAAAGTACAAAACTCATTCACACGTATTAAAATACTGCATTAAAGTTTCTGAGCACACTTCACAAAACAAAGCCTTAATGACGTAGAAACCTATCCAAAGTCCACTGAGGGGATGAGAGAGAGACATTTCGAAAACAGAGATTAAGCCTGTGTGTGTGATCAGCACATGCCTGATAATGTTCTCTAAACTAATGAGCCTTCATGCAATTAATCTGCCTCCTAATCATTCACAGTACGTAGCTACAAGTAAAGCCCATCAATTGTGAGACTCCAGAAATCGCTGTTACCTTCCTTAGGCTTTCTTGTGGCCTTGCAGAGGCTGCCAAAGGAAGGCTGGAGGAGGTTTGCTTATAACAAGCAAGAATTTAATGTCTCTACAACCAGCAGACTCGTGGGGGTTATCTCGCATTTATGATTCTGTTTGTTATTCCTCTGCCTCTCTCCAATCTCTCTCCCAATCTCAGTAACCTTGACACAGTTACACAGAGGGAGAGGGAAAGAGAGGGTCAGAGAACAAATGCAAAGTAGAAATAGAGAGGTGGAAAGAATGGGAAGGAAACTGAAAAAGAAAGGAGGTATTAGTCACAGACACACAGACAAAAACAAGAATAGATAGCAAAGACTGAGCCAGAGAGAGACAGGCAGTGGTGGAGGATTTGGAGTTTGGGAGGGATATAAAAGAGAGAGAAATCCTAAGCAGAGGCAGAACTCAGTTATTCTTTTACACTGATGAAATACTGTATTCAGGTGTCTAGTTTGGGGCTTTATATGAAGGTAACAACAAGGTGTCAGACTGTAAGCAGCATGCATCTGAGAGAAAACTACGAATAACACGGATACAGTGCCAAAAAAACACAAACACAAAGTGAGCACGTATCCAAAGTGCCTATTTTCAGGGCATGACGGCTGTGCCCTGAGATACATCATGATCATTTTAGCGCATGGCTACCATGAGCGTTACATCTGTCCCATGAACAATACTTTGGTACACATTGCCAATAACAATGCCTGAAAGAACATTAGCCCCATACTCAGGATTTCTGGTAAGTAGGAGTTGGATGTCAGGGTGCTTTCACACCTGCCCTGTTTAGTTCGGTTCAATGAAACTCAAGTTCATTTGCCCCCTAAGTGTGGTTCGTTTGTGCATGTGTGAGCACAGCAATCGCACTTAAGTGAGCACCAATGGTTTGCCTAAAATGAGCAATGTAAGCAATGTAGTACACAATGACCAGCACTAAAATCAACCAGCGTAGTTGCCCCTCCATTGTAACATGAGAAAATGTTGCATTTATCTTGCAAGTGTTCTCTTCTTCAATGTTTTGTTTATTTCCTGGATTTTTCCTGCATGGAAATTCTGACAAATCAAGAGCAGCTTTCTCACGCAAGTATTTTATCTGGTCCACTTGTAAATGTTGTCATGAGAGCACGAACCAACTCTAGGCAATTATGCAACTTTGTAACAAAATAAGTCCCTGATTCGGACCAAAGCAAGTGAACTCTAAGTCCCTCAGTGATACAGTGAGGTGTCATGTGCTTCCATGCCCTTAAAAGTTTGCCCGATCAAAACATCTTGCATTTTTTTCAGACATTAAAGACTGCACACGTGTCCCAGGTCTGTATCCTCTGGAGACCATGAATTTCTGTTTCAAATTTAGTGTCAATCCATCCAGTAGTTGTTGTGATATTTCAATCTGGAGCAACGTAGTGGACTGACTGACAGACTGACTGACAAACAAACCAACACTGCTAATCTTAAGGCAATGCTGCTAGCAATGCTAACACTGTAGACCTTTAATGTTAGGTGTTAATAAATGTGTTGCTGCATGTTTTGTGTTTATTGTAACTGTTGGTCAGTACATTAGCTACATAAACTGCATGTTGTGGGATTAAGGCCTCTACCATCCAATCACGCCACACTGGATTGAATGACAGGTCTGGCAATATGAAAATGGTTTTGCTCACATTACTACTGGTTCTTCACAATCAGACAGGGACTGTTCAGACACGTAGTGTGACCAGATGTAAATCAGCCACTGCAGATTAGCAAAATGAGAGATAGAAAAGGAGAAAGTCAATCAATGTGCATGTGTATTAAATACAGATACTAACAAAACTGGGACCTGTTTGTCAAAATATTACTCTACTGTGCCATCAGTGGCCAAGAAATCCATTAAATCCACCACCTTTACAGCTCCTGTAATGTTTGCTAGTGTAATCTCGTGAAGTCTACCATTTAAAACCAATTCTCAGATGAAATGTTGAAACAACTGTGCCATTGTGTGCACACCAACAACTGTAGCTGCCATTAGCCCTGAAAACAAAGCAGAGCCCCAGATTATTTTGTGTGATTTTGTAGGTCTGTTAGCAATACCTATGTATGTTGTCCCAGTAGATTGCAGTAGATCACTCAGAGTGACTGAAAACAACCATGAAGAGGCCCCCTCCTTCTCCTGTTCAAACCCCGATGTCTGAGCTCTTAATCCGTTTACTCGCTCCACCGCTGTGTCCTCTTTCTTTACCCAAGACATGAGGCTCTAAGGCCCCCCACCAATTAACTTTTATACACCAATGATAAAGCCACTGCAGTGTTTGAGAGACTGGCAAGTTTTCTGTCATCACATTTTGCACAGATATCATACTGACTGATTAAAGGTTAAATTTTTTCTTCCGGAAGCATTTGGGCAAAGCTAACAATACAAAAAGAAATCGCAAACAAAAAATGCAGAATGCAGTAAGATGACATTAAAATGAACTCGCCCACACAATACAAACTGTTACAAAAGCAGGCAAAAGGTCGACATTTTGAGACTATGTTAAAAATCTGATTATGCATCCATTATGCAACTCATGTAGGAAGGTCTGCCTGGGAACACAGAACGGTGAGAACTGAGCCCTTTATAGTCAGAAAGAATGGACACATTCATCAAACTGCACAATTCTTTCCAGTAGCAAATGCTTGGCAACTTCTTCAACCACTGGACACAACAGTGTGAGCATCCTACACTCCAGTGCTCATGAAAGCGCATGTAAACAACCCAGTGTGAGCATAAACCTCGGCTGCATGTGCACAGGATAAACCTTGCCCTTGGCGAACAGTGGGGTTTACAGGAACAGAGCTCTCACCTGGCGGGGTGCATGCCTCAACAGAAGACTGAACTAACACCGATCGTCTCTTGGAGGGCATTGGCATCTTCCTCTCCTTGTACTTTGCCAAAGCTGCTTGGACGGCTTCTGTGTGCAAATCTAAGAGAACACATCAACTCAGTTAAGCTCCAGCATAAAAGAAGGGCACCAGGCATTTAAAAACTCCCAGGCAGTATGGAGACATGATTACCAGATCTGAAGCGTTCATCCCGGGTGTTGGCCGCCCGGGATTTGTTGTGTTTGGAACCTGGGAGAACAGCTTGGGAGGAGGCCTGGATCCTGTTGTCAATTTGCAGAGAGGGATCTACACCTGTAGAGAGACGAGACCAAAGCAGGAAAAGACATCACCATCAGAAATATGAGCATACAACCCCATTTCCAAAAGAGTTGGAATGCTGTGTAAAACATAATTTCAATCTCTATCCAATTGAATTCAGGACAAAGATAAGATATTTAATGTTCAAACTTATAAACTTTTGCAAATATACGCTCATTCTCAATTTGATGGCTGCAACACGTTCCAAAGAAGTTGGCACAGGAGCATGTTTACCACTGTGCTGCATCACCTTTTCTTTCAGCAACACTCACTAAGCATCTGGGAACTGAAGACACTAATTGTTGAAGTTTTGAAAGCGAAATTTCTTTCTCAAGATTCACAAGCAGGCCAACCAAAATCTTCCTCATATAAAAACTGTCTGTGTGAATACTGTGAGACATTACTTTGTTCATACAGGAAGCGTGTTGAAGCTGGCAAACAAAGGCTTCCCCAAGTATTGAATAAATTACAGTTAGCGTGTTCCTTACTTTTTCCTGTGTCATTTCATTTTATTTCACATTATTTTTATGAATTGAAATGCTATGATGTCTTCATCTGTAGCTTTATTGAGTTAATACAAATGTCTGAAAAATTAAACATGTTGAATTCTTATTCCCTCAACTGTTCGCCATAAAGGATTTGCAAACATTGCATTTATTTTTAATGTACTCTTTAAACAGCTTCCCAACTTTTTTTGACTTGGGGTTGCTCACTTACTGCAGAACATGCCTTGGACACGGAGGACCACATATGTATATTGCTCTACTAGATCAAGTATCCATAAGCTTAATGGTAATCCCTACTTAAGCTGCTACTTCTAATACAGTAGCTTGGAGTTGAGAAAGTCTTCGCTTAAATTAATCCCGCCTCTCTCGCAGTTTTCCAGCCGCCTTCAAGCTTTCCAAGGGAAGCAAATGCAAATTACACAGACGTAACAGCAAGGAGGTGACTGAGCACCATGAATGTCAAACAGACAACATCTTCTAACTGGAGCGTTCTAAAATTATCCAACACTCAAACTCGTCAACCTCTCTGTGCTCTGCATGACGCAGGCAGTGATTCATCCTCTTGCTTATGCAATTCTCATTTTAGCCTCATTAAGTATTGTGGTTAACATCAGAGGGGAAACCCAAGACTACCGCCTGAAGGAAGGTCGCGGTTCGAGCTCTTTTTGTAGTCTTCTACCACTGGCTTCACTTCTTCTTCTTCTTCTTCTTCTTCTTCTTCTTCTGATGCTCTCATACTGATGTGTTTGAATTATGTATGTAAAATATGACTGAATGAAATAAACCTTATTTTAATGTACATCACAAGTTTGATCCTGATTAACTCCCCCTGTATATTATGTTCTACATATTGAGAATCTAAATGCACATAAACATATGTAATGTCAATATGTAATATAAATACACTAACTAAACAAAAGTATCTCACCACAACTTATTTGTATGTCTGTGCAGAGTAAGAAAAGGCCTTAGTTTATTTTAGGCAGAGATGAGGGACAACTTCACACACAATGGAACAGGAAGTCGTCAAAGGAACAGCATCTTTACTGTAACTCGGCAATACATCCGACAGCTTTATGAGGTATATTTTTCCAGCAAGATGAGAGTACAGTTTAAAAGGATGTTTCTGTACTTCTGTAGCTCTGTCTCCATAAACAATACCAACTACTGCCATGTTTCCACAGCCTCCTGCAGGTTTCTGCCTGTACTTTGATTTATTCAATGTCTAGTTTCTGGGAACCTAAACACTGCACGTTTTATACTTAAAGATATACATCAAAGCAGTAGCACAACAAATAACTTAATACATTACATTTTTGTGCGGGAAAAGCACCAGAGCTCCTGTGGAGGTGACAAACACTAACCTGGAACATCACAGGCTCAGGTTCACGCTACAGAGGTGTTACACTGGGAACACAGCTCATCTTTTAGGCCATTTATTCCAATAAAATTTGATAAGTGGATGCTAAAAAATACAGTAACAGAGACATTAAACCTCATATGCAAACAAAGACAACTGAGTTCATTGAAATGCACAACCAAGCCAGCGGTACCACCATGAATTAAATCCCACTGCTCTCTGGTGGGAGGCAAGAATGTAACATGTCTTTGCTGATATCCTGATATTGTTTATCTGTGGTTTGATATCTACAACTTTTGAAGGTTTCCTTCTTGCGGGAAGTGTTTTGAATGGTTATAAGGATGAGTAACTTCTAGAAAAAAGTATGACTTTGGGTAATATTCTAACACATTCAAGCTTGTGACGCAGTAAGACAGACTTATCATTAACATTACATTAGTCTAGCTATATTCATGCACCTCAGCTAAATGTTTAAGGAAAGCTGCCTTTCATTGGATGGTGATGGACAGTTTTGTATTTGACAAAAGGTGGAATTATTGTAGGATAGGTTTTAAATAATAGCTTAGTAAGTGTCCTAAAATGAATAGAGCCTTAGTTAAACTCACAGTGACATGGTTACGTTAAAATGAAAAACGCATGACTTCCTTTGAGGAGGCCAAATGTGAGCAGCAACCTCTAAGGCTGAAAAATGAAGCCAAACTAAGTGCCAAAAAGTGGCCACTTGAGGTTTGCTCCAAAAGAGAGTTAATCCCCATAGACCCCCATGTAGAAACGCCCAGCTGTACAGTAGAAATAAACATGTTTACAACCTGGTACAAAAAACGTGTTTGGTCTCTACAGCCAATTTTTCCATTTATGACAACTTTACAAGGAGGGAATTTTTATACATGTTTACAATTCAACAAGGCATAAAATTATGCATAGTTAAGGGCAGGGCTGCTTTAAGTGACAGGCTGTCTAGTCTATAAGTCACATCCACCACTCACTGCTCTACTGGGCGACCTTGAGTGGCTAGGCGACCTTGAGTGGTTAGGCAACCTTGAGTCGCCCTAACAAATAAAATGTATTATTATTATTATTATTATTACTGCTCCACCCTCTCTTCCAAATATGGTCACCCTTGGCTCCAAAAATCCAATATGGTGCCGGCAAAAATGCCAAACTCGCAGCTTCAAAACAGGATTCGACAAACCAATGGATGACATCACCGTGGCCACATCCACTATATAAAACTACAGGCCCATTGTGGAATAATGGAAATCTAAATGTGAGTACCAAAATGAACATTCATTCATTCATTCATTCTCTGTAACCACTTATCCTATTAGGGGTCGCTGGGAGCTGGAGCCTATCCCAGCTGACACTGGGCGAGAGGCAAGGTACACCCTGGACAGGTCGCCAGACTATTGCAGGGCTAACACATAGAGACAGACAACCATTCATGTTCAAATTCACACCTACGGCCAATTCAGAGTCATCAATTAACCTGACATGCATGTCTTTTGGATTGTGGGAGGAAGCCAGAGTACCTGGAGAAAACCCACGCTGTCATGGGGAGAACATGCAAACTCTGCACGGAAGGGCTCCAAAATTAACAGTGTTGCTAAAAACATTTATGACTGTGGACAGCTTCGATCTTGCTGTGATGCTGCAACCTCTGTTGACCAAGTGAACCAAACAGAGTGTCTGCCTTTGCAAGTTCCCCCATCAGAAAAAGGCTTTTGAGGACACAGTCTTACCGCGCCACATTCAGCCAGCTAGATCCAACACCTAGCTGGCTTGCCAGTCAGACACCCGGCCAGCCAGCCAGCCAGCCAGCCAGCCAGCCAGCCAGCCAGCCATCAGCCCGCCCGGCTTTTCAACGGCAGCTTAGTGGGGATCAGTGAGCTCCACACTGTCAGCAACTCTCAGACAGCAGCAGCACACACACGGAAATGCTGGGCAACATTCACACACGCTTCTACTAAATCTATTCAATAACATCAGTTTCAAATATTACGCAAGCTTCAATAAGGCCTGAGGTCATTTGAGGACGCATAATGCTTGGAGTCTGACACACACACACACACACACACACACACACACACACACATGCACACACAGGCACAGCATCCCCTAAGCATGGATAGACACATCAATATATGCTGGTCCCTTATATCGCTCTGACAGCCCAGTCACACACCAGCCTTTCCCCAGCTCCCGGAGGAAACAGGTCTATAAAAACAAGCCAGGACACCAGACCCGGTTGCTGGGAAGAACACACTTCAGAGACAGACCGCAATGAGCCAATCAGAGACGTGCTCCGTCACAGCAGATGTTGTTATTGGTTCACAGCGAACCCTGATGAATTTTTAGCCCCTGTCTGATGCCAACGTTTACCGGTGTGGCGGCAGACGACACGAGCACTCCATCTCGCTTCCTAGAGATTAAATATGCTTGGCTAATGACTTGCATCGAGTGCACTGTCGTATATTTGAATCACAGACATAAATAATGAATTGGAATGACACGTGCCTAATGTAAACGAAGAGATGATTGAATTCAGTTTGAAAGAGCTGAGAATCAGCAACTGCATTCATAGTTGGAAAATTATAACTGTCTAAAAACCATCATTAAAAATGCACCTATACTCTCCACAGAACTCAATTTGATGCTGATAAACTCACATTCACATGCCAACTTTTTCCATATGTTTGGTCAAAACCTAAAGCAATTATTTACTCCCACAGCTCACAGTGAAGCCCAAACACTAAAATACAAACAAGAGAAAATTAATCTCATAGATCTCAACAATCTGGCTCTGTCCCTAACTTTATTGCACTTGGCACATGTTCAGCCCTGTGACAACATTGGAATATAAGGCCGTAAAATAACTTGTGAAATTTTGTTCTGAACTCAGAAGCCATCAGTCTATTGGTCTCCTATTTCAACCCTGCAGCTGTTAAATCCTAACCCACTGATTCACCATGCTGGATGGATGTGTCATTAATTCCCAACACATCCATTCATCCCGTGGGGGAGAATATCACCCACTCCGAAGCCCATCTATTTCCTTCGTATAGCTATCACTTCCCTCCTTTAGGTGTTAGAATCTGGACTGAGTGGATCTAACAATGAGGGAAAGGAGGAAAAAAACATGACTCCATGATAACAAGAACAGAGCAAGAGAATGACAGAGTGAAGGAGATGATCCGCCCAAGCTAAATAACAGGCCTGCTCACTCCAGTGGAAAGCCTTCAGCGAGCGGCCCACAACAGACTCTGGTTTCTAGTCAGGCTTGGTGTTCTGATAGCAGGCCAAACCAAAGACTGCCATGGACCCCAGATAGAGGACAAAGAAGCATGAAGCATATAGACGGCGGCTCCTCTCTGGGATTCACCACAAACCACCTCGGCCTTATAGTCTGCCCGACGTGGCTGGGACTGACTGACTGACTGACTGATTGCTCGACTGGGGCTAAAAATACTTTGACTAGATGTATAAATGCACATACCCCCGACACAGTCAAAAGCCATAGACAGATAATAAGTAGTGACATACATCTGGGAAACTTCACGCCTCCCTGCCTTCCTAAGTTAAATACCTCTCCTCTCAAAGCACCCACAGCCTAACACAGGGTGGCAGGGACAAATACGCACAAACTGCCTATTAAATAAACAAACGTTTCTCTAAATAATTACCATTCTTTAATACAGGAGCGAAGCATCTCCTTCATAAAAGCAGGGCACAAACACACTCAAAAGATCAAAATCTAAACCAGTACTTAACAAATCTTTATGATTCCATTACAGTATGTCTTTTGCCTTGGTTGGTTAGCATCTATTTTTACTTGGCCCCTACAAACACTATGATATATGGCTGCTGCAGGGCTATGACATCAATAACACACCCAAGGGTCAGTGAACCACTGTTAAAGAAGAACCAAGGACACAGCAGCAGACATACACTATCTAACCAGGTGAATTAAGACTCCACAGTGTCCTTCATGACAACTTTATGACCATGTGATGTTCCATCTGGTATTTTATATAAAAATACTCAATGTACGCCATTAAAAAAATGCAACTTCTGAATTAGTTTTGGCACTGCTTATATGCTGTTTGTGATGTGGGATTTTATTTTGGATTTCTCCTTTTACTTGCCTCTGCAAAAACAGTGCTGTATGAAAACGAAGCTACTCCAAAAATCATCATTCTTAAAATCACAGGATACTTTTCCTCATTCTGTTTGCTCCTGCAAGGACAGTATGCTAACTGTTACGCTACCATGCAGCCAGAGCAAAGACAACAACCTGTACAGGGCAGTAAATTTCCTGCAGGCCTGTGTGTCTTACCTTGTATCTGCGGGATGTACGGTGCCAACAGCTTGCCTCTTTTCTTCTCATAGCCCTTCTGAGTGATGTCCCCTGTACAGACAGAGACAGAGAAATACAGAGGAACAGACAGACAGAGAGAGAAAGGGGGGGAGCAGAGAGATGAGTCATTAGCTCAGCTGTGCCCTGGTGGTGTGTGTGTGAGTGCGCACAAGTGCCTCAGGATCACACTACCAGGCTGGCTACACTGGCACCACGGGGCACCAGAGGAGGGTTATGGTAGCAGGTGACCAGCTCTCACCCACTGGATGCTTCTCTCACTCACACACATACACAGGAAGTGACAATGCATTTGTGGCATGTGTTAGCTGACAGATACAGTAGCGTGGCGAATTTCCTGCTGAATACTTGAATGATAACATCGACAAGGCAAGAGGCACTTAAAAGATCATTTGTCTGGTGCGCCTGGAACATTTTCCCTCGCAGTGTTTTTACCAGAAGTAAAAATACTGCTGATATCAGCATGAACTGAACCCGCCTCAGTTGTCTCCCCACACATAATTAAAAGGCAGTCTGTTAAATAAGACCTAGCTGCATGGTATTTTAATAGCCCTATTTGAAAGGAACGTCAATGTACAAGCTTTTCCAAGCCTAGAATTTAACAAGAGCAAATGAACAAAGAGGGAAATGAGGGCAGATGGAGACAGAGCGATGGAGCGAAGGTATAAGGCAAAGTTATATAAATGCAGTGGGGTATTAGTTTGACTCTGCTAATTGTCTCTAGACTTGGCAAAGTGTAGCATAGACCTCGCCAGGATAACCTCATGGTGGTTGTTAAGATAGGGATGAAAAAGGTGACCATGATTTCCCTACACTGACATGAATAAACTGACAAAAAAACACAACAAACCCAGCAACACTTCTGTACTGATTGCTTGTATTGTCACTGATCTCAGAGGATGAAGTCACATCGTTATATCCATATTATAACAACCTGACAAGAAAGAAACATCAATCCTTGGCCTCATGATACCCAACATAACAATGACCTCAGTCAGCATGATGAGGTATACAGATTTTAAATTCGGAAAAACCTGGTATTGGGTCAGTAAACGTCAGGACTGGGAGCCAGTACTCTATGCCTGTAAGGTACTGACAGAAATAACATGGAAACAACTGGTTTCAAAACTTCCCCAGTCAAATGTTACCTGCATGTTTTGTACCCAAAAACAAAAAGGCTATTTGTGTGGTTTTGTGTGATTGGCACACTACCACAGCAATTGCAACCCAAACAGTGGTGTGTTGAGGTCTAGTGCGGTGTATTTGATGGATGTGGCAGTTCAGCACAGACATGCCACCAAAATGTCCGGAAGTATGGCTTAACCACACACCCGTGGCATTTGGTAGCATTTTGTACAGCTGAATGCTTCAATAGTGGGTATCAAATGAAGAACAAAAGGTATCACATGAAGCACTCTATTGGTATTGCTTTAAGGGTGCTAGTATTGGTACTGGTATCAGCTGAGGTATCAGAATAAGTAACGTGGGACTGGCCCATCCCTAATCACAGAGTAGATTGCGTCGGCAACTCCACAGAGTATGTGATGGCCTTTTATTCCCTTTTTCCAAGAAGATATAAACCAGCAAAACACAGTATCTTTGCATTATGACATGTAAAAGTTTCTCACAGCTAAAATCATCACTAAACAACAGTGCCACCCAAAATTCCAAAAATTGTTGAAACAACTCTGCGACCACATGGGACCCGTTCAAAAGACAGAGAAGTAGGTCACTGAATTGAGGCTGCTTGTGGTTGAATTGGGGGATGTGAGATGTCACTGTGTTTTCTGCATATCAGACAGAGTGGGCTGAGGCTGATGGGGTGGTGGCTCACTCTTTTGCAGACAAAAGACATATTGATTCACTGAGAGAGAGGGCTGATTGACAGCACCTCGAAAACACACAAACCATGAGAATGTACACAACTATGCACCCATATTTGACCTCTCAAACAAGCTCAAACACCACTAAAGAAAAAAGGAAGGGCCTTGTGGAAAATATGCCAGTCAAAGAGCCGGGCTGGAAGGAGTGTCAAAGTCAAACAGCCACTTGACATGACATCTGCATTGTTTTGGCAGGAAGCTAGAAATGCACACAAAAGTCAACGCAAGATCTCAGTGGTTAGATTTTCCACTGGAGGTTAACACTTGAGTCCGATGAATAGGGATCCCACTGTGTGCTTTACATTGATCTCTACAGGCTCTCAGTGGGGGTCACTGGGGTGGAGGTCAAGTGAAAAAGCAATAAGTTCAATAGGGCTATCTGAACAGAACAAATTGATTCAAACCCTTCCCTTGTGATCCCATTTTTTCCATTTTACCATAGGGAATACTTTATTTTACTTGGTCCTTATTGACCGGTTTAATCTATACTAATTCATAAAAGGTATACTACACACACTCTGTCTTTTACCTTCCCCCTAGAATAGTCATATTGGTGTCAAGTCATGCAGTTCATCTTTAGCCAGTCATACTGATACAATCTTTATTTAGTTATGTTACTTGGCATACTTTTTTACCAACATATCTTCATCAAAATATTCTTGATTTATCTGCTCCTCAGGCTTCTTGAACACAACAGTGTGACAGTGTGAAGGCAGGTGTTGTTGGTCACACTGTTTGCCGCGCTGCCCGCTGGTCCTGAGTCACCAGTAACAGCTGAATGCCTGCACTGTTAAAAGTCCAGGAGAGCTGGAGGCTAGCAACAATACAGCGCTGTCCACGGGCCGAGCCGGCTGACCTGACACTGACTCTTTCTGGTGATAAGTGTCTCTGTTTGTATGCGTGTACATCAGTATATGTTTGCGTGCATGCCAGCATGTCTGAGAGTGCGCACCACAGCAGCCGACCAGCCTGACAACCGCACAATAGAAGGGCTATTCTCCGCGGAGGCTCCGAATTCTGGCTAGCGGCCCCGGTGGCCAAGCGGCCCCTAGCACACACTGATCCATCAAGTTATGTCTGAGTGAAGCTAATCTTTTCATCTGAGAACAAACAGCTTTGTCATTAAATATGGAGGAATGGACTCGAGCATTCAATGGTAAACAATGACCCTTATCCCGAATCTTAAAAAGCCAAACAAAAAGTCTGAGGCATCAAAGGATCACAATATTTACTGTGTGAGTGTGTATTAACAAGTTTGCATATGCTTGCACATTGCATATTTGTGTGTGTCTGCATTTTTATGTATTCACAGACAGATGCTCCATTTCCCCTCTCTGCTTTAGCTTTGAGTGCCTTCATAAGAGAAAAACAGAAGGATACAAAGGTCAATATGTGGCCTGCCGCCTGGGGAATAACAGACGGGGGAGAGGGTAGTGGGATGCAGGGAAAGAGAGTGATGGAGCGATGGATTGAGGGAAGCCTGTGCAGCATATACACCAAATTGCACAGTCACAAGGGACACGCTGTAGCTTACAGTATATTTACAGCGGGGTGTGAACCACTTCATTTGACCCCGTCACCCGTCTGCGCTGACTACAGGCTTTGCCATGTAATTGAGCTGTAAAGAAAAGGGAAAAGGGTGTATCTCCAAACAAGCACCTGGGGGGAGAGGGGGGTGGAGGGGTCGAGTAAATAAAAAATGTGAACCAATGTGTCAAAGAGGGAGATGAACCAACGCATAAGAGGGAAGGGGGAAAGAGAGAGGGGAAGGGTGATTTTTTCATGTCATGATGGTTAGAGAACATCACCAGGGGCTCAGCTGGAAGACTGGTTTCTCTGTCCTCAACCAGCGTCTACCTTCAACAAAACCCGCCCCCTTTGTGGCCTCCATCCTTTCACACTCTCACCTCCTCACCTTTGTCTCAACCCTTGAGGGCTCACTGTCCACGCATACAAAGCATTATAGTCATCTTTTGACCTCTCTTTTCAACCTGCAGCAGTTCTTGCTCAGGGGAAAGGGATATTATGTCCACATTTTGAGAAGTATTAATGCTAGTCATGGGACACAAGCAACCATCCATCTGAAGTGGCAAGGTTTTATTTTTTCAGAGACCAGAGGTATTTTTAACTGGCACATCATCCAATGTTGTTACCCGAAAACATTCCTCTCACCCGGCAAAGAATCCAATTTTGAAATAGAGACTGTCAATCTTGTGACGCTCTGAACAGTGACAGCATGAGAGCCCGCTGTCCTCTGCTTTGTCTTATTGACTATAATTGACTGATGGCTATTGAGTATAATTGACTGATGGCTATTGAGTGGAGCTGAGGCCCATTAGAGAATTACCTTGCATCTGCCCAGACGGAGCTCTTCAATCAGGAGGGGAATACTGAAACACAGCACATTCCTCTACAAGCCAGCACAAACACATTAAGGAGAGATAATGAAGCTCTGAGCGGAGATGGTGAGATTGGCTATACTTAAGGTGGTGCAAGACTTACTTTAATAAGACCAGTAAAAATAACTCTGTAACATGAGAAGATTTAAAACTCCATGTGGTCACACGTATTTTCTCACTTCTTCTCACTTCTTTTAGATGATGCTGAAAGACAGAGAATCAATTCTTGCTCTCAACTATTCACATATATCCCTAGATATGATGCACACACACACAGACACACAGACACACTCCCACACGTGCAAACAGCGGCAGTGCAGAGCTCCACAATCACACGGCAATAGTTTCAATGTCTAAAGCCCTGCAACTGTGTTTTCCTCTCCTGCCGGCTGCCTATTAAAAACCAGAGCCCTGTCTGTCTGTGTGTGTGTGTGTGTGTGTGTGTGTGTGTGTGTGTGTGTGTGTGTGTGTGTGTGTGTGTGTGTGTGTGTGTGTGTGTGTGTGTGAGAGAGAGTGAGTGTGTGAATGTGTCTGAATGTGTGTGAGTAGAGCAATGAGGGCAGACTGTCTATGTTCCTCCCTGACTGTGAGTCTACCTCAATAAGCAACACTAGGGCTGGGAGATAATCTAGTATTATAACATATCATCCTTGTTTAACTGTATTGCTTCAAATTCTTATATTGAGATATGAGAAGGGAGAATGAACAACAAATTTTTTCATCATCAGCTAATTTGCCAATTACTTTCTCAATGAACTGATGTCATAAAATAGTAAAAAATGCTCATCAAAATCTTCTAAATTCTCCTAAAGTGTAATACTCATTAGTCTAAAATTCACAAATATTCCACCTATTATCACAGAAGACAAAGAAAACCAGCAAATCTTCACATGTGGCAAGGTGGAGCCAGGAAATTTGGGGCATTTACGTTGAAAAAAATGACTTAAACACAACATTTTCTGTCGATCACTGTCAGCTCTAAAATGAATGATGACAAGTTAAAATTTACCAGAATCTCTATAATCTGAGATCTAAAGGTGAATATACATTTTGAATTTGTATATCAGACAATATATCATTATTTAATCTAGACAATGCTGTGCTAACTAGTGCAATACCAAGTATGTCCATATAACAGCCACTGCTAATCAATAGTCCAAAATCCTTCTTTACCCTGAAATAAAACCCCTCCTGTCTTTGCCACACCGCCACCCTCTCCTCCTAAGTGACAGGCAGCCAGAGAGTTGGCCCCACCCACCCTTAATGTCAGTGCATGTGCCAGGCTGACCCACAATGTGCCAAAACTGCTGCCAAGCCACCAACCGAGCCGTCTGCCCTTCAGCCACAGAGAACCACAGCTAAATATTTAGGCAGGACAGCATTTGCTCTCTAGGCTCGTGTGTTGCCTCCAACAAAAGCAGATGTAGCCAGCTGTCATTTAGCATTAGCTCTCCGGCATACAAATGTTAGTTTTACACATTTGGATTAAGCTTGATCCTAGACAGGCGCTGAAACCTTGTCTTTTCCACTGCATATTTGCTGTGGACAGTTTATTTGAGGACCAGAGGAAATCTATTTCAGGTATGCATGGTCAGCCCTGTGCATTATTCCTCTAATTATTCCAGCCCAGAGGAAATGGACGTATACCTGTGCTGCTCACAGCTTTTTCCTCACTTACGCCTGACAGATGCAGAGCAGTTATTGCTGAGAAAAAGGAGCAGAGATATGAATAGGAAGGAAAGAGAGGGATAGATGGAGAAAGAGCAGATCACCACAGATGCAGCCACATGTCTAGCTTATTAGACTGTCTACATGACAAAAAGCACTAACCGAGCTGCAGAAAAAAAAAGGATAGTAGAAGTACAGTGTGCAGTGACCATATCAGACCCCTATTAAATTGTTTTAACACACAGACAGAGGCAGAATAACTCACATGCAGAAGCCAGGGAAGCAAGGAGAGCAGCGATGAGACGTCTTCAGCAGAGAGGGAGAGGGAGAGATGCACAGACGGATGGAGGGAGGAGAAGAGGCCAGCGGCTCAACACAGGCAGTCAGGTCAGAGGAGGCTAACCAGCTTACAGGCAAACTCTAAGAAGTCCTGCTGTCATAAGTCAGGCCCTTCAGCATCCTTTGTTTCCTTTCATAGCGAGCAGGAGAATGAACGAACACCATCTCCCTCATTCACCCTTCTCATCACTCCCCTCCCTCTCTCGCCCTCTCTCAAACCCCACGCTCCCGTCTCCCCCCCCCACCCCTTCAATCGACTGCCCCCAAACGCCCCCTCCTTCTCCCGCTCTCTCTCTCTCACTCTTTCCATCCCTCTCTTCTCTCAGCTAAGGTCTCCACACAAAGCCAAACTAGGCTGCAGGATTAGGGTGTCAAAGCAGACCCCTGCCCCCCACCTTCCCACATACCAATCTCACACACACACGCACACACACACACACACACTGTACAGAAACTATAGAAAAGGCTTCGTCCGCCTGTCTCAACACGTTTATACAGGTCAAGATAGAAAGCATGCAGACCTTGTTTCACTGTAAAGAAGAAGCTACCATACGGATGCAGGAAACCACATCATTAGAGTTTATGCCTACTACAACATGACAAAGACCACAGTGGAAAAATAAAGAAGCAAAGTAATGTATATACCACTGAGGGATGGTGGATGTAACCACACCACCTGGGCAGCCAGACCATATCTACCTAACAATATACCAATACATTGTCTCCAACTTCTATTGGCTGTAATTCTATTGTCGTCTCCGCCTCAAAATAGCTGAGTGAAAAATGTAGCCTGTATTTAAGATACACTGGGATAAGATTAGGCTTATTGTGATCAGGAGCCTTTTGATGTGGAAGAGAACACTGCCCTGAGTTGGTTGGAGATGGAGCACTAAAGCAGTCCCAGCAGGCTTATCCCTAAAGTGTGTGTGCGTGCTTGCCTGCGTGTGTGTGCACTACTATTTCATTTTAGAAATTAGAGACCTATTTACCTTATGGCAGTAAGTTTTAATGAATAGCTGTATATAATTACGCTCAATTATTGCTTGCTAGCACACATGCTAATGGACATGCACAAAGACTCCAGTAAACGCCCACACACAATAGATCATCTCCTCTGTTTCTAAAGACGGGGATGAACTACATGTCACCTTGGACTAGTGGGTCAATCACCTTCTGTGTATTGGCTTAAACTCTCATCATAAAGGGCTATTCACATGTTAAATACTATGAACTGGGTGGAAAAAGGAAAACCACTGTGCAATGAAATGAAGTCCGAGGGAAAAGCCTTGCAACACTACCTTTGTTGTAGTTTGAATTAAATATGTTGGTGTTTGCCGGTTGATTGAGTGGCTGCGCAACTAGTTTGATAATCGATAAATCGTTTCAGTCACTTTTCAAACGAAATTCCAAACATTTGTTTTTCTTATAATGATAGTAAACTGAATATCTTTGGACTGTTTTTGTTCTGGGAAATTATAATGTGTCTATCTGCAATCAAGTGAGAAAAGTCCCACTGCAGCTATTTGACTGTTTACACCCATCCCTTCAATGCTTTTAAGGATCCTACTGTTTGCTGTGATTGGCTAGTTCTCATCATGTTGACACATTAAGGTTGGATGCAGTTAGAGTTAGGGCAAATTCTCTGAGATTGAAGTTGTAAATTTATGATATAAACTCACCAATGTACTGCCAGAAAGTCAGGTGATGTATTATAAAGGGAGATAGATTCCGCAGAGAAAGTAAGACATGGTGAATGGGTTAAGTACAGGACCTTCACACAAGAAATTGGGGTTTGAGTTCTGTGTGAGTCAAGATTGGCTTCTTAATTTTAGATTAGTATAAAACTGTAAACACTTTGTACACTAACGTCAGCAGAGTAGATTGTTCGTGTCTACATCATATTTCCATGTTCCAAGAACGACCAGGATTATATACACCCGGGGTGTTAATAGCCCGGGTACAAATAGCATTGTTACAGTAGCTATGGATGTCTGGGTGCTTGTCTCTGCTAGGATGCTAAATACACCAAGGTGTTAAGCCGCACTTCCGCCAAACACTTCTGGTATAGTACCCTTGGAACCGGTGCGTAACCCATACAGATGTGCCTAAACCATAGATCGGTTTAGCCTTTCCACTGCAGACAATATTCTTAAATGAAGGCTGGATTGTTACCACATATACCCGCGTCACTGCTCAGTATTTCCTCTCCAAGGGCATCACAGAAAAATGTCTGTACCTCTTTGACTGTCCATTAAACGAGTTTGCATGCCAACATTTTCAGAACATAAAAAAAAATGCTGGAGTGTTTAAAGTCTCTGCTGCAATCAATGGGATACTTCAAAATAGCTGTTTTCTACACTGAGTCCTTGAGTCACAATTCTCTATTGACGTCAGCAGAAGGCAGTGTTTGTAGATCCACCTTTTAGTATTGGATCGGTGTGCTAGGTACCTCAACAGAGATGTAATGAATAAACAGGACAGAATGGAATGGTTCTATTGGTGACATCCACAACCTTTGACAATGGAAACACAAAAATAACTCTTCTAATGTGTAACGAACTGTACAAAGGTGAGCCGAACCAAACTGCTTGGTGCAACTGAGGCTTCAACAGCCACACTGGCTATTCTACTCTCAGCGCAAATAGCATTGTTGGCTATGAACACCTGAGTTCTAATGGTATCTGCCCTAATCATTGCATACTACTCCACTTTTTTTATCATTTCAAATTTAACGGACTGAAGTGTAGAAGAAACGTAAGCCCTAGAATTAGCAAAGCCAGCAAACTTGACAGACAGATACACAGGTGCAGTTCATCACAGTTCACTGATGTTTTTATATTTTGTCTTGGAACATCTCCATTTTAAGTTAATGACACAAAAATTTTAATCAGTGTGTCACGGTTTTATATTCTTCTAGTCACTCAGAGTATGAATTCACACAGTAGTAGGACCAGTTTCCATCGCAGTTTGACACCAGGCAAATTCATTTTAAGTCACAAACTGAACGTAGCTCCCAGCTGAACACAGCGGTGCAGCACTGTTCAATAAAGCCAAGAGATGTCATGTCACCTCAAGGCTATAACAAATATGTGACTACAGATTTATTCTTTTGTACAGCTCAAGTCATACTACATGACATGAATGCACAGTGCAGGATCATTTATGTGACACACATCCTACTGGAAGGTTAAAGACAGTCAGGGACGAGAGGAAAAAGGGTAAGTGTTGCAGAAAAGAGGGGTTGATTGAAGATGACAAGGAGCTTGACACTGAGAGCCAGCTGGAGAAACGGAGGGGGAACAGGAGGGGTGACTGGAGGGGGCTTTAGGGAGAATTTAGAGACAGAAGGGGGGATGAGGAAAGAAAAGAGAGAGGAGGAAAAAAAGGATAAGGAATAAAGGAGGATATGATTAAAAGGTAATGACTTCCTCTTCCTTTCACTAGACACACAGACACATGCTGACACACACACACACACACACACACAGATATCCCTGATCCTAAAGCACATGGGCGTCTCGCAGTCTCCATCCATCAACTGCTCCAATCACACTGTCGTATCGCTTTTAATTAAGTAGTGCCAACGAATTAGGAGACTGAACGAACCCTCCATTACCGCTTTGCTAATACATAACCCCCTCATCATATATGCACACACACACACAGCCCAAAATCTCCCTCCATCCCCCAGGCTCTGTATGGCTGGTGAGCAGACAGACAGCGTGAATAATAAGACATTAGATGCAGCGCTGCCTTACTCAGGGGGCCCTGCAGCTGTGCACTGATTTGGGGAGCAGACAAGAGGAGGGGGGCTGTAATTAACAGTCACGAATAAACACTGATACTGTACGCACACACATCAAAGGCACACACACACACACACACACACACACACACACACACACACACACACGTGCGATGCCTGCACCAGCTCTCACAAAGAGACAGATGCAGATCATCTCAAGAGCAAATACTAAAGCAGATGAGGGATCAGGCCATCGCTCACACATGAAAACACACACATTAACAAACAAACCTCACACATTGTAGTCATTAGACTGCATATCTGTCCTTGCGAGGACCAATTTGAGTATTAAACCTTGAATGATGGCATTTGGGAAAAGTGGGGACACTCTGGCCACTCCTCACTTGATCAAAGGGCTGTTTTCGGATTACTTGATTGTTAGGATAAGGTTTCCTGTGTTTAGTTTTAAGATTAACTATACAGAATATTCCTAAAAAAAACTACATGTAAACTCATACAAAATTGATTCCTCTCAATCAACACTTCTGACCCACTTGAGGTGTGTGGCAGTGCATTTTTCAGCTGAGACTCTGCCCTCTGCCTGTATTCTCTGATTTTCTTCTTATTTTATGTGTTTGTGACATTTATGAGCATGTACCCCCACAGCATACCATAAAACGGTAGCAATCAGGTACCAGACCATAAGCAGCAGACATCTCAATCCCCTTTTACACTGCATCTTGAAGGTAGGAATAGTATGCCACCTTTCTCACCTTTAAGCTGGCAGCGGGGGTAGTCACAGCCCCGAACTGGCATCTGGGACCGTTTTGACAATGTGTTACGCGTGCAACCCACCATGGGAGACTTAGAGCAGCTACTAACAGTTAGCAGCTAACTCAATGAAGATGAAGAACAGCTGCCGAAAATTTCCCTCCTTACCCTCAGAGCAAAGGACAAAATCTGCCGCCATATAAAAGGGACAGTAAATGGTTGTTATTGCCAAGCTTTGCCATTGTTATTGCTTAGAGAGCACTGCAGACACATATGTTATATGTCACACAAGAGGCTGATGCTGCACACCTTTACTTGCTGCGGTGATATCGGTGCTCTAAAATCACAGACTGGTTTGGTCCTATGTAGAGATGCAAAGGCATTAAGAGAAAGGGACTTTACAGCAGCTCTGTGTTAAAGGACTTAAGAGACACAGCTCTGCATGTTCACAAACAGCAACCAAGAATCCTGCATAATATACCTTTACATTTAAGGTAAGGTTTAGGGTTAATTATGATGGTTAAGGTTAAGATAACGGGCTAAGGAGTGTGTCACTGTGAATCCTTGCAAATATCCAAATGTGTGTGTGTGTATGTGTGTAAGAGAGAGAGAGAGAGAGAGAGAGAGAGAGAGAGAGAGAGAGAGAGAGAGAGAGAGAAACCTGGCTCCAGTCCAAACTGAGCTGCATGGTAACTGAGCGATGTGCTGCTATTCTGGCACTAAGCCAGAGCTTCATGATGCGTAAACAGGCGTCTCACCTTCACAGACAGCAGCAGAAATGGTCCCATCCAACATCACAGCGATTACATATCATATGGCTCAGTGAAACCGCCCTGACCAATGACAATGACAATGAAGAGCGCTAGTGCAGGAAACAAAAGACCTGATCTGTAATACTGTTGACCGCATCAGATATATACAGCCTCTTATTAGTGAGTGCGATGTGTGTGGAACTGTGATGTGAAACTGGTTATTTCAGTCTAGTTTCTCTCATTGTCCGAGTCCTTTTACGTTGCCTATGTGTTAGTGTGTGCGTCTCTACGGAGTATGTGTGTGATTTGTGGAGCAAGACATCTGTGTGACAGGCGTGACCAGTGTGGGAGCCTCAGAGTGAAGACTCCACTACGAAACGCAAGGATCTGTTCACAGCCAACAAGCACAGCCGTGCCTCCGGCTACATTGTACTGGACTAACTACTGTATTTTACACGTTTAGCTCATGAGTGCCAACCTTGCTTTGCTCCCTGCCGGTTCAGTTATTTGATGGCACGCATATAAATCAGCTCAGCTGGTGGTGACAGCTTCAATGTCTCTCTTGAGCTGCAGAGAACCATGTGTGCTACTGTCATTTGGCCAACACATCCACGCTGATGGTGTCGTTACAGAGCGAGCAGGGCTGCAGTCATTAGCACATGAGGCAAGACTAGTGCCTAACTAGCTTCTAATAAATAGCTCAGTCGAAAAGTGAACATGATAAGCAGGCTGATGTTATGTTCCCACATTGTGAGCAGTTCTGAGAAGTAAGAAATCAAGTCAAGCAAAGTAAAACTCAATTTCACTAATGCCCTTCTTTCAGGACATCACGGCTTTATTCTCAAACTCAACAATCTAATTTGTCATGATTCATAAGAGTCTAAAACACTGAAAGGCCTGCCCTGATGGGAAATCTCAGGCCATTGTCCAGACGCTATTCAGCTTTCGTAGCCACACATGCTGCATGCAGTCAGACTGTTTTACATTCCTCGGGGGACCTGTTAAATAACCCGAGAAGGAAACTAATGTTTTCACAGACAAAGGCTCTGATTATTAATAAAGGGATAAAAATTACACATGCTTGCTAAATGTTGCCTTTTATGCACAAGACAAATACAGATCAAAAGTCAGCCAGATCATCATTACTTCCTTTTTGTCCTCCATATAAAGACATTCAGACACAGTGACAATAATTAAAGAGAATAACATAACCCTGCTGCCCTAATGACAAGCTAATTCTACTGACTAAGGCTACCACCTACTTGGCAGAGGCAGCTTATGGCACTTTCAGCATGTACCTTTGTGGAGAGGAACCCCGCATCCCTGGTGTTTGAGATATGAGTGGGATGGTGTCCCATCTGAAGCTCCCAGCTCGGTGGGATCTGCTCACTTCTCTGTTCGGTCTCTGAGGATGTTGTGAGATTTATTGTCTCCTTCTTTGCCTGGTTATTACCATATGAATGACCATGTTTTCACTGGCCTGACACAAGCTTAGCTATTAAGCTCCTTGCATATACACACTCACACATAAACACCTATGTACTATAGTGAGGGATAGCAGGGTGGGAGAGAGCTGGGTGTCTTTGCATGAGCACACACAAAACAGCTGAACATCTACACATGGGCACCGTGGCAATCCAATTAAAGGGTGCACACACACATACACTCAGTGGTATTAGAGATGCAGGCTATCGCCCCCAACTGTGCGTTTGTGTATCCATATCTATATGTCAGCGGCCAGGGCTAACTAGCTCTGCTCCAAGTCTAACAAGCCATACGGCAAAGTCTTTTGTTCCTCGTCTGTGATTCATGACCAGGTCTTGGAGATGAGCCCAGCGTCAGTGTGTGATTACATGAAACCGTGTGTGTCTGTGTTTATCCTTTTCGACACAAAACGTACCACAGAACCATTATTTCTTGTCAACGCCGCTAATGTGAAATTGTATGTTTCCAAGTATACACAGCTCTTTACAGAGAGCACAGCAGGGCTTTCCAGGTGAGAGCGGATCATCACAGCATTCAGTGCAGGTCAATAGAACAAGCAGGTGGACACACAATGTAGAACAAATGTGCTAATCATAACCATGAAGCAATGGACTCTGCAATGCATGTTCCAAGAAGCTGGTCAAAAGCAATATTATCAGTTATCTCTATAATGGATTTCATTGTTTGATTACTCTGTAAAATGTCAGATAATGGTGAAAAAATAACATCAGAATTTCAGGGTAAAATCAGGGTGATGTCTTCAAATTGCTTGTTTTATCTGACTTACAGTACAAATCTCATGGGTATTACATTTACAGTGACATAAGACAGAAGGGAAAGAAACAAGTCCTCACATTTTACAAGACAGAAACAGCAACAGTTTGGCCTTTTTGTTTGCTAAATGATTTAAATGATTAATTAGCTTATCATTTCAACACTATGAGGCACTACTAGGGACAAGATTTTTACTCAGTGACTACGTTAACATGCACAAAATATTCAGTTTTTTGCCTTTACTCTGAAAAAGACAATATTCCTGCAACTGAAAATGAATATTCGACTAATATTCCAGTTTACATGCAGCCGTGCATACTTCGATTAAGTCCTGACATGTTGATAAGCACGTTAAAATATAGAAAAGTGGAACAGCTGGAGCTGCTTGTGCCATTTTGCTTCTTTGCATCAAAATGTGATTTTTCAAAGTTTTCCACCAATGGCGGACTTGTTCAACCGTGCAAACACAGCTTACCTCTTTCATTCTTTCAACCGCTTTCTTGAAAAGGTTGGCGTTGTGATATTTTCACACATCAGAAAACTTTAAAATAAAGTCTTTCATAATGTTTCTCGTTCCAACTAGAAATGTGGGCTTTTCTTTTGGGCTTACACCTCTAATCCACAACATTGCAAACCATTGGCAAGTTGGTTTGTGAGAGATGCATATTCTGAGTGTGCTGTATACATGTCCAAAAAATGCCCCTAAAACCTGACAAATATTGGCGTATTGCACGTTTTAGTCAGATGCCAAATGCAGAAAAAGAGGCCTGTATAAAATTCAGAAGACTGTAATATTTGGAACATAAAATAGTATATGGATTACAGTATTTTGCTCACACACACAGATGCATTAACCCGCTGGTCCACTACAACTCCCTCAATTTCAAACGCACACCAACAGCACTACAGGCCGATCTCACCAGGCGCTGGACAGGATGACCACAAGCCTCACCTCCTCCCAAACACCATCTGTTCCTCTCTTTCCATTTCCCTTCCTTTCTGCATCACAAACCCACCATTCCAACACCCAAAAATACAGTTGAGTAAGTAACCAAGTAACCATGGGTGTCTGTACCGACATGCAAAATGGTGTCATCTGTGCATCAAACTGGGACATCAAGCTTGTTTCTTATTTCCCACAAGCCTTTCAAACTACCTTGATATCTGCACCTGCACAAGTGTTAACAATCACTCCTATTTAGAGTCAGTTATTTTCTTTGTCCTGGTTACTTTTTTTTCTGTCATCCACCACCAATGCAGTGGTGACTCCAAGTAAAATTGATAGGAAAATTTGAATTTAAAAAAGCTGCTGCTGTTCTCAAGAACCAAGCTACAAAAACCTTTAAAATTTTTCTTACTCCATATGCTCCCACAGGAAGATATGTGTTTGAGTGTGTGCCTGTGTATGCCAGCATAATGCACATACTCACACACTTCCTAGCTCGTGTACGCATGTGATTGCTCATCTATAATTCAGCAGTGTGGCACTTTCCCTTTCCCCGCCACACAACCGGGCTCAACTGTGCTCCTCTGGCTGCGCCCAAGCAATTAAGTGGAGCAGTGATAGCGCTCTCAAGGCCGGACTTAAGCCTTTTAAATTTTAACACCACAGCTCAACACTGCCCTAGCCCTTGTTAACAAGACCAGGGTTGGCTGGAACATCTGGCTGTCCTCAGACAAGATATTTATTACTGGAGGAGAAGAACAAAAGTTGCGGTACATATACTGACATCCAGCAGAGTTGAGTTTAAAAACAGCCGATGTGTCGCGTTGTGTGGTGCAACAATTTGACATTGGGCTGCGTTGCATACATCTTTTTTTGTATTATCACTTAGAGTATGTTAGAAAGGATGGAAAGCGTGTGTGTGCGTGTGTGTGTGTGTGTGTGTGTGTGTGTGTGTGTGTGTGTGTGTGTGTGTGTGTGTGTGAGAGGCGGAGAGAGACAGAGAGATCATTAAAGTAAGTCTCAGCTAACATCCACCCCTCACCTCACACACATAACTAGTTATCCTGCTGTGATGAACCCACTAACAAACATGAACTCTGTGACACTTACACACACAAAGTATAAATGCCACACGCGCATACCAATAACAAACAAACATTAAAACTTACATATAGGGCTTCACAGTATACCATGGTATGAAATTGACAGTTATTACCATTTGTTATGTGTGATTTTTTTTTTTAAAGTTACACAATAGTAACTGTGTGATACTGTATACAATGATACTGTGAAACCATGATATTTTCTGAAAATATCATACCATTGCAACCCTAAAACAAACACTTACCCACTCACCTAGACTCACAATTATGCACACACCCACAGACACAGACACAGACACAGACAGACAGACAGACACAGACACAGACACACACACAGACACAGATACACACACACACAGTGAGCAGTACATTAACGAGAGCAGAGGTGGCACGAGGAGACAGTCCAGCTGGAGCACATGTGCAGAGCTCCTGTTCTAATGAGTCCATTAGTCAGTGGCACAGCAACCACAACTGCTACCACACACACATACAAATACACACACACACACACACTTTTTTAAACATATTCATATTTTACATATTCGCAAAATAATGCCCCCTTTGCCCCTGAGCTACAATCAGACCCACATCAACATGACACATTCATTTCCCTGTGATAAATTGATACTCCTCACAACTGGATAACAGTGGGAATAGCACTCATGTCAAACAGGCTTATCGTGTTACACGATAGCATCTCGCCCAACCCCACCAGAGTGTACGCTGACAGTAAAATAATGGTGGGCTTTTGTCCGATGTGTCCAACAGAGGGTGCTAGAGGGATGTGTAGCCTGAAGGCTCCCACACAATCACTCCTCTCTTAAATGACCTTTATCTACACTAGTCTTGTCTCCCCGTCCTCCTCTTCTTCTCTGCTTCTCCTGTTTTCTTCTATCTGTCTCTGCACACACAGTCACACCGCAAAGGATTAGTCAAATCTTTCTTTGCCTTAAAATGTTAAATATCTCAATCAATTTTGTCTTCCTGAGCTACTGAGTTGCTCCATCAAAAGTCTGTCCAGTCTCTTGCATGAAATATATACATGCATTTATCATTTCTGAATAACTGCAGTATAACCGTGACAACTCTCATGGATAACACCCCATTACACCACTATTTGAGACTATTAACAGCATAATTCCACTATGGCCCGGGGCAGCTCTGGGTTCTTAACAAGTGTGTGAGTCACACTGTATCTGAGCACCAGCAGCTTGCACACAGAGCCTGATCCTGACTGTCATATATGAATTGACAGATTGAGCACTACAGTGTGGACGCAAACGCTGGCCTTTGAGTGTGTGCGTGCGCATGGGAAGTGGCAGCGTTGAGCCCGTGCTCATCCATCACAGTGGCTGTGTGTGTGTTTTTGTGTGTGCTGTTAATGAGGCTGAGCTCTGTGTGATCAAGCTATAAAAATGCAATCACTTTATCTCAGCAACACAAGCAAAGAGTTACTCTTGCACAGAATATTAAGCTCTTGACCCGTCGAGGCAAGCCGTAGCCATTATCTATCTATATATGTTTATGTTTACATCAGTGTGTTGAGTGCTGAAATGTTAATCTGTATTATTTTAAAATGTAACCTATTAATCTATGGGTGATCTGCTGCAGGCAGAGAGCAGATAGTGTTGTTGAAGCTGCGCGAGCCATTTGCTACTGTATTAATAGAAAATGTTAGGACGTTTTTAATCTGTATCTGGATCTAGTTTTTCATTAAAGTTAGAGCAATAGTTCAAGAGAAAATTAGTAAAAATGCTAAAACAGAATGTTGAGGAATCATTAAGAAAATCCTGGCTCTGCACCAAAAACCTATCATTTGTTACTTGAACTGTGGCCTGTTTCTAAGTTTTATTACATCTGTGAACTACACGTTCTGTTTCATTTTACTAACAAACAGACTAATAAACAAATGTAATAAATATTACTGCATTGGAAATATGCCAATATTCTACTATTGTTATTGCAACTTGGCATTGTTTATTTAGATCACTGACTAAATGTATAGAGTATACGCCATGCATTTATGTTTTGATAGTAACGGAACAAGCCCAGCACTGATTGTAATACTAATACAGTACAACTTTGAACACGGTAGCAGCTGCTGATCTCAAAAGCAGTTAAGCACCTCCATAGAAATGAGCCATGTCTCTTTATGCACAGTGAGAGTGCTGAGAATGCAGATGTGGGCCATTGCAGACAGAGAGATGTGGGTGAGGGGGGGTAGAGAGGGAGGGAAGGAAGCTTGAGAGGTAAGGTAAGGGATGCACCGGTGAGTGACAGTCGCCTGCTCTTTATTGTACCGACGAGAGAGAGAGTAATGCCAGCCTGTGACCTACCCTCAATAGGATTTACAATGCTAATGTAAGTGCACAGCTCCCTTCAGGCTGAACTAATCTGTGCAGGACACTGGACATTTACCTTCTCTCTCTTTGCCTGAAGGTCACCACTCACTGAACGGAGACAAAACCGTGGGATTGTATGTGTAGGCCTACCTCTGTTAATGTGCTTGTGTGGGAACGGCTCTGCATATGACTGTATTGTCTTAGCAGAGCAGAGTGAAGGGTGCAGCCCTGACCTGACAGGAGCAGGGGCCCCATTACTGGTGAGTCATGGACAACCCAACCCACTAAAGATAACTGGACACCTTCAATGTATCAGAATGCAGCTATTTTGAAAGAATATATCAGATGAGCTAGTTTAGATTAGGGCTGCAACTAATGACTATTTTCATTATAGATTAATCTGCCCATAATTTTCACGATTAATTGATTAACAGTTTGGTCTATAAAACATCAGAAAATAATGATAAATGTCCACCGGAGTTCTCAAAGTCCAAGGGGATGTCTTTAAATGTCTTGTTTTGTCAGTCCAAACCCAGAGATATTCACTTTATTATGATATAAAGCAAAGAAAAGCAGGAAATCTCCATATTTGCAAGACTGAAAACTGCATTTTCTGCCATTTATGCTTGAAAAATTACTTCAACAATCAATGAATTGTCAAAATAGTTAGCGATTATTTTCTACTTAGTCGACTAACAGTTGTAGCTGCCCTCAACATACTGCTCTCTGTTCTAAGCTTTACTGTAAAGAAACTGAATTCAGAGGAGCACATTTGTAAAAGTGGCCTAAATTTGACTTCAAAACTGTCCCTTGTTCAACTTGGGAGTAGCAGAGCAGGAAATTTGATAATAGAGGCATGTCATTGTAAAGACCCATAGTTAGGCCTGCTATACAACTGAAGGGAGATATTATGTGGTGCAAAGTTAAGCAGCTATTAAAATAGATGCCATCGAGTGCCTCTCAGCGCTGCCTGTTTTGTATAAATTCCGTGCTTTGACAAGTGGCTTTATGGCCTTTCCTGGAAGATAGGAAGCTCCTCTAAAAATAGTTGTGAAGATGGAAACTAAAAAACAGAAAAAAAAGAAATGTTGGTCATTCCAGATTATAGCCTTGTTGTTCGTTCACAGACAGAGCCTCCCTTCACCCTCACGCAGCCTAACAATGCCTCGTATACATTTCACCACCATTTGTCCATACATTCCACCCAGTATGACATAATCCCTTATATGGGGCCGTTACTTTTTCCACACTCTCTTCACCAGATAAGGTGCAGTGTGTTTTCCACGCTGCTCTGGATCCTCCCCTGAGGCTACCTGGCCTTGGCATGAAACCCGCCTGCCCGCACGCCTGGGCAGATGACTGCTATAAGGGGGGTGGGGGGGGGAGACATGCCTTTGACGTCTTTGGACTGGTGGGAATAACACGAAGAGAAAAGGAGGGTGAGAAAAAAGAGGAGGAGAAGGAGCAGGAAAGGGAAGAGGTGCTAGGAGATAGAGGACGACAAAGAGAGGGAAAAGAGAAAACATATTGATTGAACAATGGAAAGAAGATAGAGAATACAAATAAAGGAAGAGAGGGAGAGAGTAGGTAGACAGGAAAAAAGAGGGGGGGCATGTGCTTTGAAGTTATGAGCCAAGCAAAGACCTGCCTCCCTGGAGTAACGCTGGGGGAGGGTTGGAGCTTGCAATCGTAAAAAGAGTGGATGGTTGGAGGGAAGGGAAAGGTGATGAATCATGATGGCTACAGTGGACCTCTCTATGTCTCCATATTTCTGTTTGTCTCTGTGCTACATGTTTTGTCTGTCACAAGACATAAAACAAGGGAGCAGGGGCAAAAAAACCTGTCCTGCTTTGATGTCTTTACTGCCGTTCAGTTGTTTGACCGTCTGCATTAAGACTGCTTTCCCCTTGCTGTTTTTTTCTCCACAGACTTTGAGAGCATGTGAGTCTGATTCAGCCAGGCCAGCAGTGGTGATTTAAAGCAAGGCTTTCAGCATCTGCAGTGCTAGTCCAGAGCGCCCTGCTGTCCAAGATTGTCTGTCCCAAGCAAAGGTCACCATGGTGACAGCAGCAGTGCTCTCCAGGGCCGTCTGACACAGGGGGGTGAATGCACTGGGGAAGATTGATTGCGCGACTTTTGCTGAGAAAATAACACCAAATTAACAGAAACTTGACCAAACAAACAGTTTATCCTCTGTATGCTGTAAATTTAAACCACCGTGCATCACCAAACTCCAAAACAAACAATGGAAAAGGAAATAAAACTAGCCATCAGCCCTTCGAAACTTGAGAATCTGACTGTAGGAGAAGTAGGATGTGCTTCATCCTTTTAGAAAAGGACATGAAGAGAAAATAAACATGTTGGTCAAGCCCTGACAGATCAGGTGATGGAAAATGACAGGCATGAGAGGGGGAGCAGGGGAAAGAAAGAGCACTTTATAGGATAGAGAGACCGCTTTATCTTTCCTTCACACTCCTTACAGTTGCCAGGCACTTCCTGTCCCATTGTGTGTAGGATGCTGGCTGTACGTACAGGAAGTTGGCTTTTTGTTTCCTCTCTCCTTCCTGTCGGTGTGGAGCACACTGAAGAGAGGGATGTGTGTGTGGAGCTGGGAGGGAGCGGCAACACACGCTGTGTTTGCAAGTAACCAGGAAGGAGCTCATGGTGGGGACCTTTGCACTTGGAAACACACACACAAACACAGTGTAGTATGGGGCTGTGCTTCAAACATAAAGAGAACATGACACCAGCAAACAGGAGGAGGTTCGTTCAGTAGGTGCACATATGGGGCCACACCACGTACTTAAAATGCACACATTTAACGCAGGCACACAGACACATGCCAAACATTACAGCTCGTCTGATTAGACACCTGATCCTTGCTGATTAATTTGATGATTTTCATGACTCATCAGGGACTGGAATAAATCATCAATGGCAGGCTCTCTCAGTTACAACATATGTCACATCAGCCAACTCTATTTACCACTCCTTATTGATTCACGCCTGCACAATAGCCTCTGGGAAAGTGACGCTCTCTTTGGCCTGAAATATCCCATCCATCCCCCTCTTAATCTACCCTGCATGGCTGATGGCCAAGAAAAGAGGGAATTTATCAAGACGCTACATCAGAAAGATTAAAAGCTAAGTATGTGGCCCCAAATCTTTCAGCGTGTTATTGCAGACACAGAAACAACACACTGCGATGCTCAGCTCCACTACTCTCCTCGCTGAGGGTAAACAAGTTTGACAGCAGATCCAGTTAATAAGCCGTAGAGATCACTCGATAGTCTGTCACATATGCGCCTCATCGGTTCCAAATTTCCTTCTCACATCACATTTAAAGGGTGTTTTAAATGTAAAAAGCTCAACTCGGCTCAGAGTCTGGAATCTACTGTGTGGTTTTTAAAGAATCAGTTCAATTTTCGTTGTAATTTCACACTTTAACACTCCATTTACACACATTTTTTGCACAGGGCTGTGAATTGCAATCTATAAATCTGTCAGCAAACAGCAAAGTGAGAACTTGTCTGAGTGCACAGGCCGTGAGGCAAATATGTCATACCTTTATTTACACAGTGCTTTACAGTATTTACTGTATTATCTTACTTTTGCTCTACTGTTCCATCAATTCTAGTTATGTTATTTATTGCATTCAGATTGGGGCCGCCACCCTAATAGTCGGCCAAACGTTTATTGATCAGAAAGGTCATTAGTCGGCAACATTTCATTGGTTGCTTAGTTGCAGGAAAAAAAAGGTGAAACTCTGTTAGGAGCTGCGTCTTGTCAAAATAAATCAAAACCTATATGACTGGACCATGTGGGAATTCAATTTGAAAGGACAGACACAGAAAGAGGCCACGCTCAGCAGTCAGATAGGAGTCATGTTACAAACCGATCACAGCCAACAGATATCTTTCACTTCTTCTGTGAATATTCAGTCTGATGAATACGGAAAAGTTGATAATTTTAGTGCAGGGCTACCCAGAGCTTTGCATCTGACAATAGGCCTACACACTTCTAAACAGCGCCTGGAAGAAGATCTGCTCTGCACTGAAGATTTCAGGTTCATTGGCTATACATGCTTTTTAAAGTTGCTTAGTAACCTCAGACCTGCCGCCACTCTCTTGAAAGCTGGCACAAAAAGGCACAAGAGTAGCGGCCAGCATCTGACCTCGCATTTTCCATTCTGTTAGAGACGCTGTATGTGGACGGCCACTAATTTACAGGGCTGGTACCTGCAGTTATTCCACAGGCTGGTTAATAACATGTCGGGCAGGAAATCCAAAGTGTGGGATCATTTTGAGAAGGTGAAGGATGAACCCAAGGTGATATGTAAACTCATCTTCATTGGTCGACTACAAACATGACGTATCATCTGAAAGATGGAAGTAGCTACATGCCCATTAGCCGACAGCGTCATCAATAGGCGGCTCGCTCAGTGTGTGACGTGCACTTGTAGATAAAATATAGGCCTATATTAATGAAGGTTCATTAGTACGGTTTTGTATTTCTCTGTAATGTAGCACAGTGTTAACAATGTTACTGATACTATTCTTTCTGAGACCTTGAACTCTAACCATTGTGTTGCCCTGCCCAAAATATATAGTTAAATAATGAAATTAATATCGTAAACATGCAGACGACTAGTTGACTAATGGCCCTAAATGATGACTATTGGTTGACTAGAAGAATTCTTAAATGGGGGCAGCCCTACTTCTGACATATGCTGCTCTTCACCACTGCAATGCCCCACTTTCATTTGAATTTTTAGAGATATGCTTTGCACTCAACTGCTCACACTGTACCTTAGAAGTCCGTTCACAGTTTTAGTTTTGCAAGCCACATTCAAATTTGCATTTTTGTGACAAATCTGTACAGTCCCTTTGTAACTGGCAGAAAGTAGAGCAGAGAGAGAGAGAGAGAAAGAAAGGTCAACATGCTGCCACCAACACCCGCAGAAACTCGTTCCACTGGACAGACAGGTCAGAGAAGAAAGCAACGCAGAGATGAGGACGGTGAGGGAAAGGAGCAGGGAGGCGGGCGTGAGAGTAGCTGTCGGAAAGATTGATTTAAAGAGAGCAGAGTAACGACAGCCCGGCATCATCCAATCAGACCCTTGTTTCACAAGGCTGACAGAGCGGGGCAAGAGTGTGTGTTTGTCTGCATGGTAAATTCTCCGAGGAAAGAAATAAAAAGAAATAAAGGAGGAAGGAGGAAGTAAGAGCCAGAGAGAGGGAACCTGGGGTGTTGTGTTGTGCCGTCAGATGTCACTGAGGGTTTGACGATTGGCCACATTTCCGAGCGGCAATACAAATAATTGACGACACAGAGACGTTTTGAAATCAAAGATTTAGATCAGAGAGTGCCTCTCTATCAAATCTCCTCTATCTTTCTGTTTCCTCAAACCCAGTGAGTCTAAAAGTGTTGTCCTGGGGTTAATAGTTTTGATGTAATTTAATTCATTCTAAAATTTAGACACATGAAATAATGACCATACTGCAGATTTCTCTCTCACTACTAACACACAAGTGTTTAGCACCATTTCAGAAATAACCTAAATCCATACCAAAACACACAGAAACACATATCACATGACGATTCACGTACGTTGGGCATGTGTGTGCAAGGAAACAGGAAGCAGATTGTCTGCCCTGCGGCTGGTTGTTTAGTGACAGAAAATATTACGGAGATGGCGAGACCAGATATTTCTTTGCTTGGACCAATGACAAAGTGGAACTGTTACTCAAAGAAAAATGAGTATAAGGTGAGAGTTGCTGCAATGCAAATACGGCAACAGATCAGAGCGGTGCTGGGAGCATCACTGGAGGAAACCATGGTAATGAGAAAGGAGTAAGTTACCTGCACCAGAAGGATGAAATCACAAAGGGTATGAAAGTTAGACCTAGCAATGACATTTTGGCCTGACATGTCATGACTTACAAGAGCTACCGTGGATATCTGCATCATTGTTTTAAAAATTTCTGTTCCTGCCTGTCCAGACTAAAACACAACCCTGGAGTTTTACACGATGACAGATCAGCAGCGTTTCCAAAGTCTCAGTCCTAGGGGTTCAAAAGTACCAGAGTAGCATAGATGCTAGGTGTAAACGTAGCAATAGCTATACCTTTTTTAATGAAAACAAATTAATGTGGATGTAGCCTAAGAGTCAACAGGCATGATAGCAGCACTGCGGTGCCGCTCAGCAGTGCTTTGAGCTAAATTCCACCATCAGCATGCTAACATGCTCTTGCTGACAATGCTAATATGCTGATGTTTAGCAGGTATATTTTTTGAATATTCTCACCTTCTTATTGTAGCATGTTAGCAACATGCTAACATTTGTTAATTAGCACAAAACACAACTAAGTATTTAAACAAAAAACAAAGTACTGGCACACACAATGACGGCACTAAAAGATCACCAAAGTTGTTGCGTTCCTAGAACCTACATCCTGAAGGAGACAGAAACTCATTTGTATGTTACTAAACTGCTTACTTAATTATGATGTTGTGGCAACGTAATCGCTACCTGGATTATGTTCACAGTCAATATTTCTTTCAGGTAAGGAAACACTAAATCTGTGTACCGCATAGGCTTTGGAATGAGCTGGTTGGAGAGAATTGCGGGAATACTAAATGTAGGAACGTGACACCAGAGCTTCGAGTTCATGTTCAGACTCTTGCCCTAGATTTAGACAACAAAAGCACTGTGGTTAAGGTCAGGGAAACATTGTGATTGTGCTTAAATGTTAATAAAAAGGCAGTTAAAAAAATAGGCCTATAACTTTTGTCGACAACTTAAACACTGTCAGTGAACATTTTGCCAATATATTCACTATCTATGTTTTTGCAACTTGCCAGATAGGTTAATTAGCAATGATCCCTCATCATAGAAAGCGCAATTTGCTCAGGATTACATTTGCCTCAAAACATATTCGCTGTTTCAAATTAGTTGTATATTAACATACATTTTAGGAGACAGTCTGCGCCAAAGTGGTGGACCAGCTGACCAACATGTCTGATACTGCCAACCCTAATGCTAGGTAGCTAACATGGCTAATGACATATCGTAATGATATTCAGCAACTAAAAAGCTGTGTTTCTGTTGTTCCAGAGATATTTTATTGAACAGGGATCTGTAACTTATTGTCATCATTCTGCCTTGATCATTTTTCAATGTAATTATTGGCCATTTTTTTCCCTTTCTTAAACCAATAAAGCTTGAAACTGAAACCAATGATACATTTAAATGACACATCGCCTACAGAACTATTGCAGTGCCAGAAGGGGTAATTACAGTTGAGCTGACCCACTCTTTAACCCCTGTGTCCATCTCCACCTGAAAACCTGATGGTGTGACACACAGCTTGTATTGTTATGTCCTCCCTCAAAGCAAACAGTTTAAAAAAGCAGAACAAATAACATGAACCACCCCTCCTCTGGCAGACTTTGCGCAAGGTTGTAGTCACTGCAAGTGCTCTTATCCCCATTGTGTCCACTTGAGGGGTAATGTGTGTACTCACGTGTAGTATTGCCAACATGAAGGCCTAGAGTGTGTGTGTTTTTTCCCCAGATCAAACACTGATCTGGAGGCAGACTGACCCTGTGAATGTTTATCTGTCTATACGTGTGCGTGTGCCTGTATTGTGACCTGAGGCACACACCAGGATGATGAGGATCTGTAGATTAGACTACAGAGGAGACAGCTGGGCCCTTGACTTCTGGCCATCTCAGCCGTTAGTGGAAGTTTAATGGAGTGTGATAATTATGGCAACTAATCTGAGGGGGTGATGCGAGGTCAAGAGACCCTGATTGACTCGGGGTCAGCGCAGGAAGAGAAGAAAGGGAGAGAGCATGTGTGTGTCTGTGATCTGAAAAACATCACAAACAATAGCACACCAGGAGAAGAAATTGATCTGTTACTGAATCAGATCAATTTCTCCTGCAGCAGCACACATAACAGTGGGCTCAATCTAACGACTAGTCTCCCTGTCCTATAAACTTAGACTAGTCAACTAGTCTAAAATTAAGAAAACATTCAGAAAACAGTCAAAATTGAGTGCAACTTAATCTATGCAATTAAACATTGTCTGAAAAATTACTGAGTATACAACTCATTTGAAATCACATTTTCCAATAATCTAATTGTATCTAAACGCAACTGAAAATGTGTGGCACTTTGCACCGTGCTTGTAAACATTGTACATTATCCTACGAAACATGACAACTCACTATTGTGTGTGCGTGTGCTATTTATGCATTTTGTTTTTATGTTACTAATGTAACAACAACCTGACAGATGGAAATTAGCCATGGGCTACAATCTGGCATATTTACATGTACTACTGTACTATGTTTATTAATCTACTGTCCCTACCTTAAATAAATAAATTGTAATTGCAATTGTAACTAAATAAGATAGAAATACTGCCAAACTGCACTGGTTGTACGAGACATCATCTTTGTACCACTTTCCTCCTAGCTATCACAGACTGTATATTTGTTGGTGAAGATTCTCAGTCATTCAGGTCATGGCAATCTTAAGTGCTATATCATAGGCAACTGGACTTGCTCGAGTTTCTTGAAGACGTTTCACCTTTCATCCAAGAGGCTTCTTCAGTTCTGAAGGACTGAAGAATCCTGATAGTTACGTCTACAAGGACGTCACCCACTAGATTGTGGACTCCCGTTTTGAAGCCCCCACTTCGGCATTTCAGCAGTGAGCGCGAAGTGACCATATTTAGATGAGAGGGTGGAGGCAGTGGCAGGGCGAAGGGTGGATCTGACTAAATATGCGTAACTTTGGACCTTATTAAAATGTAAATGATTGAGTTATACAAAAATGTACCCCCCTACAGTTGTCATGAATGTTTAAAGTAGCTATAAAGACCCAAACTGTTTTTGTACCAGGCTGTAAACATGTTTATTTCTACTGTACAGTTGGGTATTTTTCCGCCTCAGAGGTTGCTACTAGCTCGCTACATGAGGAGTGGCAAACCTCCATACCAATGTGTTTTTGTTTATTTTCCCCTCTTTTTCCCCCCAGTCTGACATTGTTAATATTTAGCTCACACACTCCTTTTTAATAAAACAACATTTGACAAGGAAGATGACATTTCAGTGCAAATTGTGTCAATATGCAATTTAAATGTGCACATCAATAAAATAATAATGTTACCCGACTGTTTTTTCTGGTGCCGACTAGCAAGAACTGCGACATTTAATTGATATGTTGACTGATTGTGCACACCCCTGCACAATGCACAACAATCAAAATTGGTTTACAAAAAAAAAGAAGAGGGGGATAATGAGATATATCATGATAGAGACAGAGTGGCAGTTGTACAGTATCTGTCTGCTCTTTGATGATACAGGAGTCTTTTTCCCACGGGGGCTATCCCCCCTCCGACAGGACGACTGATGTGGAAAACAAACAACTGTATTGCTTTCCTTCCCTCCCTCTCCTTGTGCACTTATTTTAACCCTCCATTACCCCTTTTCCTTGTCTCTTTCATTGTCTGTCTCCTTCCCTTCCTCTTGTCGTCACCTGACCTCTGGGTCTAAATGTTGAAAAACAGCAATGATATGTAAACACAATTTTGAGTCTGTTTTTTTGCCTGTTCAGTTTGCTTTTGCAACAGAAAAATAAGCCAATTGATTAAATATTTCATCAACAGAGCACACATTTGCTGAAACTTGAAAACATATTAAATACAGATCATGTATTACCAAAATTATTCTGGTTAGAGCTAATTATAAATGTCAGCTTTCTAGTCTTGCCGCTATATTTGACTGTAATTGTGAACTGTAGAAACTAAAAATCACTGCATGCAAGTTTTACTGTGCAGCGCTGGTTGGAAATCTATAGTCCCTGCGAGTGGACGGTGAAGGGAGTGGGAGTTAATCAGCCGTTGCTAAAAAGAGGAAATCCTCCTATTTCCCAGCTGCCACCTGTCAGTCCACCTGACACCTGCCCCGCGGGCTACATCTCTGTCTCTCTTTCTCTCTCTCTTTCTAGCTCTCACACACACACACACACACCAGACAGAAACCGGTTAATACACATGTACATGCAGGTAAACCCACAGGCCTGTTTGCACATGCTATTTACTATGCGACACCTTGAGATAACAAAGGCAGACAAAGACGCAGAATGGGAGATGAACACTACAAAGGAACAATGACACTGATAGTTTAGGGACTGCAGGACCACACACACGGTGCACAGACAGACAAGCATCAGTAATTACACTGATCCATTCCAACAGAAACCGTCTTTTTGCTTAAACGAAGCTTTTGTGTGAATTACTATGCCAAAAACACATTTGGTCGTGATGCAGTGGCCACAGTTTAATAGATTGCAGATGGGAGCTTACAGAGGAGGAAATAAAGGACACGGTCAGGGCAAAGTTATATCAGTCTCAGAGAACATTACAAATATTTTTTCTCCATCACTTGTTATATTACAAAGTTTATGTCTTCGGTCTTAAAGGAAGTCTTAACCCATAAAATGACCGTGTGTATATAAATTATTCACCCTGATTACCTTGAATTCGTAAAGAAAACTTTGTTTTTCTAGCATTTTCAGTAACACCTTACTATTTAAAGCATGCACGTGCGTTTCAAACTCTGCTCATGCATTCCATTGAGTTGCCTAGGGCACTCTGCTGAACATGCATGATACTGTTTATGCAGAAGTGATTTAAATAGTGAGGTTTTAGCAAACATGCTTGTGTTTGGAAGGTATAAACAAGATTTGGATTATACTGCACGAGTTGTGTGAGAGTTTGTAAACACATGTTTTAATGTAGTTTCGCTCTTACTTAACCGAACCCTGTTACCTCAGTTAATGAAATGAAATTTTTTGGATTCTTCGTTCAACATGCAAAAAACACAAAAGCCCCTTTTACACTGCCTGTTCAAAAAGGGAATTTTTGTGCAGTTACACCATCTCGCCCTTCTTTATAAATAAAACAAAACAAGAGACAGCCAGCAGGACCGGACCATGAATGGGACAGGTGCAACATTTTGACGACATGTTTTGTGCGCAACCCACCTCCAGGAGATTTAAAATGCAGCTGATAGCAGTTAGCAGCTCACTCAAATAAGAACAGCAGTCGAAATGGTCTGCAAATTGGAAAAACAATGAGGTCCAGGTGCTCCTTATCCTCTGAGCATAGGACAAGACCAATTGACATATAACAGGGACGGGAAAAGATTGTTATTGCCATGTTATGCCATTGTTATTGTTTATGAAGTGCTGTGGACGCCCATGTTGTATGTCACACTAGAGGCCATTGCTGTTGTGTTACATGTCAAGCCCGTCACGCCTCTTTTGCTTACGGAATGCTGGCATGTTATCTTAAATCACACACTGGAACGACATCATGATGCTGTTGTTTGGTTCTGTATAAAAAAAGCGAAGGTAGCGTAGTGAAGGGACTACATAACGGCCCTATCGCACAACCTCTGTATAAAAAGTGTTTAAGTTTTCTTCATGAATTCAACATAACACGGGGTAAGTAACTGATAAACAAATAATCATTTTGTGGGTGAAGTATTGAAAGTAAAGCATTAAATTTCCCCCACCCCAAAGCCACATCTGCACAAAACTCTACACTAATGGCAGACTGCATTAACCCACACACAACCATTCTCTCTTATTAAAACACACACACACAAGAGGCCCTAATCCTTTGTTTCACGCTTGGATTCCCTTCCAAAACACATCCTGAATTGATCCTAATGTAGCCCTATGACTCACAAACCATTTTCCTTTGTTTTCTATAAGCTGACATACATCTGTGTTTTTGTGTCCTTACAGTACTTGACTGCCGTGTGTCGTTTTTACAAACCCCCACCTTGCAGCTATCCGTTGGCTCCAGATATCAATGTGGGCTGTGTTTGTTTTTATGAACCTGTGAACTCAGCTGCGTGTTTGTCCTGGAGTCCTCATATCTCAACCGCTAGCGGAGAGTGAAACCAGCTACGTGAGTTTACAGGCAACTGCTGTTGGATCAATGCTCACAGCATCACACCATCATTATTTTATGTGCCTCTGGGCAAAAAAACCAACAAACATTCATGCGAGCATGCTTTCCATAGATCCATACCAACACATGCAGATAGATGCAAGCATGCATTAATGCACAGATGAGCACGCACAGATTCATTGCAGTGCTCTCACACCACATGTGCTCAATAAATGCCATAACACAGACATGAGTGCACAATAAAGAGATATGCGACATACAATAGCTTAATCCTAACTCCTAATCCACCCGGATTCTCATGATATGCAGACATAACCTAAATCGTGTGCAGCTTACCTCACAGATCCCTATTAAAACCTGAGATGTTGCCACTCAGCTGGTATTATCTCCTCTGCAGCACACTGTCCAGGTCTAATGAGTGACATGGATAACACAGATCCATTGTGCTGGAAGGATTACTAATGTAAACATGTGCTCTCGGACTCAGGACACGCTCTAGTAGCTTCACTGACAGACTTGATTATTTCATCTGTCTATCTCCAACTGTGTCCTAGTTGTTTAATAAGGTGTGCTATCATACCAGAAAAAGCACCTTCATTTTCCACAAAGATCCCTATTGTGTGATAACAGCTTAATAGTAAACCTGGGCCCAGATCTTCCACACAACTCCACAGCAGTCTATAAACATAAATGCTGACTCAGGTCATGAAGATGTGCTATGTGCAAACCAGTAAAGGCCTAGAAATGAGAGAAGAGGAGGCATTACAATAAATCATCAAGTAAACATCTCTCTGAGGCAGCCTGGATCATTTCCTTATAAGGACCAATGGACTGGTGATGCAGCGATACAGTTGGTGTGCTGTAGGTGCAGAAAAACTGCAGTGCCTTTCATCAAGTACAATGGGAAGTTTGACTTGAATGGGAGTGGACAGGGAGCGGGGAGGACAGAAGGCAGGAAGAATGAGGGGTGTGTGAGAGGCCGGAAGGAAAAGAGGCCGAGGAGAAGTAAGTGTGGACACAGAAAAATGAACTACGAAAGGGGGGAAGGAAACTATGAGGTTGACAGACAGAAAGTAGAGGGGAGGTGGGAGATGAGAGAGAAGTGAATGACATGAAGAATGAGAGCACAGCTACACTGGATAAACACACACTGACAGTAGACACAGCAAAGTTGGCCTCCAACAGGAAACACACTCAAAAAAGTGAATGAGGTGGGTTGTGCACTGTATATTATTTTTATGTTTTCAGTTTACTTAAAATACATGTCTTTGTTAAGTTGAAATATTTTTTTCTAATAAAGTCCATGTAATTGTGTCTTTCGTTATGTGTACAAAATAATTATGTGCTGGTTAATCACAAACCATTTAATTTAAGTGAATTATGATTGAAATACATCTTACATCCAGAAGGTGGCAGTAAGAAGAAGATGAAAATGTTTCAGACTGCACATGCGAAAACTCATCATCTTCCTTGTTTTTGGCGGTGAAGTTGCTAACGGTTTGTCTTCGTTTTCTGACTTGAGAGAGGTAGGAGGACATTTTTCATCCATATATATGGTATTTTCATATTGAGCATGATTTAATTGTGTGTTTGCGATACAACACTCGTTCTATATTTCTTAAGTGTTTGTGTTTTAGATAGCAGTAGACAACCATAACCATACGTTAACGTTAGGTCGGTCTTCTTTTACCCCCCCCACCCCCCACCCCCCCGTCCGTCTGTGAACACGTTAAAAAGGTGAAACCATAGCAGGCACTCACGTCTGCTGGTGACCACAGAGAAAGCAGTTTTTTTCCTTTTTGTGTTTATATATATTAGCTCTGAATGGACTGCTTTTGTAACCAGGTCGATGTTGTTTGGTGAGTAATTTTACTGTCTGAACTTTCAGATATCAAGCTTTATTTTACCGGTGACTGATCCCATATTCCTTCTAACGTCATTGCTCCATATTAAACGTTTTCCATCGGCAAACTATTGGGGGCTTTTATTGTGAAACAGGTAACCTTAACCTTAACCTTACAGGAAATGCTACGTGTTTTAAACGGTTGGGCTACTCGGTTACTAGAGGACCAAGAGTTGGCACGTAAGTTAGCTGCTAAAATAAAGCACCGGTGGCATTTGCCCAGGGTAAAGTGTCACCAACAACGGGAGCCTCTAGTGTCATGTTGTAACGAGCAGAAGAACCGTTGTGGTGAGCTGGGAAGCGGGTGTTAGCGGCGGATGCTAACCGCTACCGCTAGCCGAAGTTAGCATCGAGCTAGCTCAGCACAACGGCCCTCATACTTGTTAACAGTCTAGGCTTTAGTTGTCAGTGACGGCCGTATATCGGTCCGCGGCTCCAGGGCTTCACTCAGACTGCATTTGTTTTTATTCGCGGTGCTGCTGAGAGAGAGAGACAGAGAGAGAGAGAGAGAGAGAGAGCTGCGAGCACTTGCTAACATCCAGGACAGCTAGTGGGGCTAGTAATTAGCCCTCCTACTCTGCTGCAAGTCTAGCCTTTATTTTTGGGCAAAAAACCTCCAGACTCTACCCTTAAATTTAATGTTACTAATTACAAAATTGGGTGTGCTTCTTTTTCCCTCACTGAAGAGTTATCTCTAATCGGACCCTCTCGCCATTTGCAGGTGAAGGATACAACTTAAGGCTGCTCTTCATCCTAACGTTACTCATTTTTGAAGACGTGACTGGCCATAGAGTTATATGTAAGTATAATTACCGTAACTGTTAACTAACAGTGTTGTTTTTGTGTTTTACTTTTATTTATTTTTTTTATTGTTTTACAATGCTTTGCAAAGGGCCTTTAGGCTTATTTTTAAAGTGTGACACAGACAGTCCCAAGGAGGAACTATGTATTGTGGTCCTGAAATGTTGTGCTGTCATTGAAGATTAGAAGTAGATATTACCACAGTTCACCATTGGTGTGAATTTCATTTTTAGTTACAGCTGCAGAAATCAGGTACCAACTGAAGTGACCATAACAACAAACAAACAAACAAAATACCTCTACAGTTCATTTACTCAGTAAGTGAAGTTTCCCACATCACTGAGTTGCATTTGCTGTGAATTTATGATTTGCTGTACAAAAGAATGTTTAGGGCCCAGCTGCGATATTGTATCACACTTTCTCTGATGTTTTACTATGCTTTGTACAGATGAAGTCAATATATCTTTTGTCAAAAGAAGTTTGTTCATATTCTTTCAAAGAAGAATAAACAAATTGAAGCCATATAGCTGCATTTAATACAGAAAAAACACATGGGAAAGTTACCAATTTGTGGACCCGAGGCATGGTAAGCTGTGACACTGCATGGCATCAGTTTCAAAGCAGTAGGGCAGGACTGATCCACTTTGTGATGAAGTTGAAAGTTTACTTTGCATATTTATGTACACTGGAATATTTTGGGGTGCCCCCTAGCCCAATCAGTAAAGTGTTGTTTTGTTTTTTGTTATGTTTTTTTTACTTGGATTGAGTGCATGTAAGTCATGGTGAGGACTGACATGAAAGCAGGTTTCAAGGAAATGTATCTATTGTAGCTCTAAAGGACCCTATACAAAGCACACCAATAATTAAATTAAATTAAATTAAAGTTAATCTTTGGAATTCATCAAAATCTGTGATTTCATAGATTGGTTGTGTCCTTTCTTTCTCCCCTATGTAAAGGATACTGATGGTACAGCTGTACAGAGGGAGCTTGAGCAACTTACCCTTGGCATCTACATCATCAAAGTCGAGGGAGGAGATGCCACCACTCCTCCAGCTGATGTTGGAATAGTGATCAAGGGTGTTGAAGTTCTACATGACCTGGGAGACGTCGCCTCTGCATGTGCACTCTTAATGGGTGTAATATATGCACTGAACCTCAGTTATCCTAAGGAACTGAAGACCTTCTTTGAAGTACTTCAAAAACTCTTCCTTCAGCTGGATGCTGGCAGACTCTCAACCAAGGTACAGATGCTCAAGAACAAACTGTATGAATGAACCAAACGTTGATTTGGATGCTGAATCTGATTAAAATGATTATCTCTTAGAAAATAGAAGAGGAGGGAAAAAAATCACTTCAGAAAAATAAACAAATATTTGGAAAAGTTTTGGAAAACTACTACCATAAGTGAGAATTCTATAGTGGAACAGGGTTCCTACACTTTTGAAAATCCTGGAAAAGTTAGGGAATTTGAATTTCTTTGGTAAAAAGGAGTGGGAAACCTGGTTGTACTACTAAGTGACAAGTGAATTGAGAGTCGTCTGATTTTCCCCGCCTCCGACCCAGTGGCAACCAATTAGAATGGAAAATCACAGAAATAGAAATAGCCAATCTTCTAGCTGAAGTTCTTGTTTGTTTATATAGATTTTGAAACTCTTTCATAACCAGCTAGGAACTCCTTGTAGTGGCTTTAAAAAACAAACACTACCGTAACAGAATGCTGCAACACGAGCTGACATGTTTGTAAAAATGTTAATATCAGGTTTTTTCCTTCCACAGTACTAAATTAAAGGTTGACAGCAGCACATGTGTTATAGTTTGACTATTATGCTGTTATAAAAAAATTGAAACAGCATCAAATCAGGGATGTTTTGTTGGATGTTTCATTTGTTTATGCTGCATCAAGGTGCTTTATAATTGTTAATGTTGGGTAACAATGCTGCGACACAAGTTGACATGTTTGTTAATATAATTACATTTCAGGGTATTCCCTCCACAATATTAAAATGAAAGTTGACAGCAGCACATGTTATGGTTAGATTATTATGCTGTTACAAAAAAAAATTGAACTGCAAGCCTGTTGTATTGTTGGACTGCATAAAAGCAGTTTACAACTGTTGGTGTTGAACCATGCTGCACCCTAATGTCTGTTAAGGGTTTTATTATGGACCAAGTGGCAATAAAATGTTAAATGAATATTGGTGAATAAAGGAAATAACAAAAATATGTTGGGTGTACTGAATTCATTTGTGTGGAACCTGTTGACAAACTAGAATAAGGTCACACTAATTAGTATAAAATAAATTGGATGAAAACCTATTTTAATAAATCGAACTTAAATTTATTATTTTACTTCTACAAATAAAATATATGTTTAAAGGACAAATGTAAAATATGTAGCCTGTAAATATATTATTTATGTCCATATAACATAACTGAATTTGATTGGATAAACTTAAATATCTCTTGTTGAACAGAAGTTATTTTATCTAGTTGGGTCAATTCACATTGTGTTAATGTAATACAAGTTTATAAAGTTAGATGACCTTAACATTTTTGCTTTTAACTAACATAATACACTTTCGTGGAACCTGTTGACAAAATAAATTTAATTAAAGTCAATGTTTCATTTTTTTGAGTGCAAGGGACATAAGTCATGGCCAGTCAGTCTACCACTATCTGCTCAGACAACACACACTGCCCCCCCATTAAAAACACACAGACACAGAGACAAAAGACGGGCAAGAAAAAAGGACACCTGACTGGATGTGCACACCAGACACGCTAAACAAAGTAACCGACACTGACAAAACTCTTGTTTACATCACAAACACAGACTGTGCTGTTTGTGTTCACCAATGGATATTAGGATTTCAGAGTAAAGGCACCTGTGTGATTAAAAAACGTGTGAACTCATGATACATGATACAAGCACAAGTATTAAGCTGATGTTTAAAACTTGACCCTGACAAACAGCAGTTGAGACAACGTACCAGAAGTTGAATTTTGTTGCTGTTCTGGAGCATTTGATCACATCACATGATCTTCATCAGCAGATGGAGGTTTTTTATTTGTGTTTTCAGGGCACAGAATGAACTTCGAAAAACAGATTTTAAACCGACACGGATGAGAAGTACTAAAAGTGGGTAAACTCCATCTGCTGATCATGTGACAGTGCCAGAGTGGCTACTAATTGTACTTCATGGTGAGACTGTTTTATTGTGTGCATTATGTTTGGATTGTTGACAGGGTTCCTACAGCTTTTGGCCACATTAAAACTAGTCAGCAACAGTGGCAATAGATCTGTCATTGTCATGACATTGTGACGTGAAATCCATTCCACACTTCATGACTGTTTACTGCTTTAATTCGTGGTGCAAATGCGCGGAAAAATTATACTGCTTGAGTTGAACATTCTGTGTGAACGTACTCACAACAATGCAACAATTCGTAATAATATATTGATGTACGAACTAATCACATGAAAAAAACAAACAGTGTGGCTCTAAGTGCCACTCAGACTTAAGTTAAGACCAATTTTACAGAAACCAAAATTAAAGAAATTAATTAGTGTCGGGACAATTTTGCCCAAATGTTTATAGTAAGAGATGAGCATGAAACAGAGCTCGGAAATATCTGATGTTTGTTGCCGGGTTTTCTTGTCAATGCATATATTTCTTCCACTGTGGGCATGTGGGATTACACTGTCTTGATTCCTATCGTGCCCAGTTTGGAAAAATGTTTGTATCAAGTACACTGAGCCTTGTACGCACTGCCTTGTACCGGTTTCAACCATTCCGCAGAATCCTGGTTAGATATCCAATTTTTGTTGAATTTGCGCTTCCCTCATATCGTCCAGTATACAGTGACAGCTAGCTAGCAGACAGTGGATCCTCTGCTTTGAACGTCGTGGCCACAGCAAAATACGAGTGTTGGTTCCACTATCCTGATCTGCATGGCATTAAGGCCTTTGCACATTGAGTCAGTTTGTTTCATCCAAAACTGTCGCACGTTTAAAAATAAATGCTACTTCATGTTGCACACCAAGTCCGAAACTTTCGTCCATCATTAAAATTTTCAGAGCAGGTTCGATTTTCTGTGTTTCCGCATCTTCAAGAAGCCTTTAGAGAAGTTTGACCAAGAGTCAGTAAAGAAAATGTGGCGGCGGGACACAGCCGCAACAAGACAGAGGAACGGGGCACACAGAATCATTTCATAACTCAGACAGTTCACAACAGGTCAGACAGTAATATTCAGGTGGATGATGATGAAGAGGAGGATGATGTGGTCTGCACACAGAATGTGGGGACAGACAGGGAGGGGGTGGTGAGAAGCAGTGTGCAAGGTGTCTGTGTGTAACCTTTTTTTTTTCAGACAACGGATTTAAAAAATGCATCCAAAAAAAAAAACGAACTGAGTGTGCAAAGGCCTTTATTGTGAGGCATTTGGTTAATTATTTTGAAAAAAATAAATAGATATTACCAGTTATTTTGCATTAACATATGTCTTTGCTTTTAAGATTTATATAAGATATTTTATTACCATTTAAAGCCTTATTTTTAGATGAATGGATTCAGTGTCTTCTGGGACTTTTGAAGGATCCAAGGTTACCCAAGTTTAACTATTGACCTTGGCTTCATTGTGTGCTGTCACCTCCTTTGTTTTTAAGGTCAAGTTGCTAAGTGCTGTTTAATAGGAAAGCTGTTCACCTGTTTTTAAAATTGTCCATGTTTGCACATATGGTGCTCTGCTGTTTTAAGCCGATCTTGTAAATTGAATTTCCCTCAGGGATGAACAAATGAATCACATGTTCTTGGTCTGATACGAACTACACACACAAAGCATTTTTTCCCTTCCTTCTTTCATTATCGGTAGGAATAATTCACTGTGACCATTTATGGTGATTAAGGTTCCACACCAAATGTTACAAAAAAAAAAAAAAAAGCACTACATCATTGGATAGCTTTGCAAATCAGTCATCTGGTTGCCATACCATTTGGCCCTGCTAGGCAAGACGCTAGCTGAGGTCAGAGATATGTTAGATGACATCAGGGTAAAGGCAGGCTGGAGATCTGCCACGTATAACATCACACAATAGAGGAGGAACACTGGACTTTATTTCTTGTCTTTCTGTTTCCCTCTGTGTCCTTTCTTTCTCTCAGCCCGTCATCTTGTGTTTCTTCGTCTTGTCATTTGTCTTCACGTCAATCCTTTATGTCTTCCTCAAATGAGCTTGAAAAAAATGAGGCTCTGTGTTCATGGTGTCCTGAAGGGAGTTTCGTAGCTTTGTCTCATCTTTCAGAAGTCCAACCTCCATCGCAACCTCCTCGAGCTACAAGCGAGAAAATAGAAACTGTCTTTTGTTTGGGCTAGGCTATATGACTCATAAAAAAACTATAGGAAAGACATAAGGGAATGCTATAAGAGGCCATAATACAATCACTGTAGTCCTCTCTTGCTCTCTCAAGTGGAGGATACAGTAATACACTTTTATGCTCTTGATCCTAATGAAACCGCTGTTCCATTAATCTCTCCCACCAGAATTCAATAACATTAATCCCGAGCAGCTTCTCTCCCTCCCTCTGTTCCAGCCTCATGCGCTCACTGATACACCACACGCTACACAACTGAGCCAGGCTGCCTGCCAGGTGTGACCTCATTGACCTTTGGTTAATTTGGTGCCTCTGCAACGACTCATCTGTGGCAAAAGTGGCCTTTAGTTAGGCAGCGATGAGGCGACTCAGACTAAGGCAGCTTCCAGCTTGGAGGTATAATTGTGTAGGCGAAGCATTAAAAGGTCAGCCTCAGGGCACAGCCTCTTTTGAAGCTGATGGCCCCTGACTGAGGCTAAAAAGGCCCGCAGCTCTGCGTGTGTCATGTATGACCTTAGCATGTGGACAGAGGCAGCCGGCTACAAAGGGAGCATCTGAACCCAACCTGGCCAGCTGACTCAAGAGTTCAAAGGTAAAGAAACAAGTGGCTGCAAGTGCCTAGAGGTTCGTAGGGGCAAACAGACAAAACTAATTTCATTCTTATTTTTATAGCAAATAAGGAAAGGACCAATAAATTGCCTTTTAAATGCTGCACACATTAGATTTTTCTTAAGATAAATTCAAAACCGGATATAAAGAGATAAAACTGGAAAGCAGGCTGTAGTGGAATGTTATTTCTCTCAGTCCTGCACTAGAGGCAATGAAATGTTTTAAGGGTGTGTGTGTGTGTGTGTGTGTGTGTGTGTGTGTGTGTGTGTGTGTAGAAACATGCTCATCAGTGCGTGACCTTTAATATCCGACTTTCAAAAAGGGAACACGGTCCAGCATCCAGAAGTCGGAAATACCAGCGTGACGGCGAGCCGGCCGGGGTTTGATCGCTCAGCTGATGACGGGCACTTCCTCCTGCAGTCTGCCTGATAACACTGTTTACACTGGTTACCTCACAGCAAAATCCTCATCCAAAAAGACTTTACTGCACTACCAACCACCCGAACAGGTCGGAAACCGAAAATGTCTTACAAAGGATTCAGTTGCAGCACTTTCTGCGCAAAACCTCAAAGGAGAGTGGCACTAAGTTTCAGAATGTAAAGGGTTTCATAATGTTTTTTAATAAGCAGCAACAGACGCGCATATAAAGGAGGTGAAATTCTATTTGGGAATGAAACTTGTGTGTTTTGTTTAGGCCTCAGGACTGTTCCTTTGGTTGACTGAACATAATATAGATAATTTTTCAGAGTTTTCAGAGTCCTGTGCTGAAACAGATGATTACTCAGGCAGTACATAACTTTTGAAAGAGGTGAGCCGCTTGCAATACCATAAAACAACATTTTATTGGTATGAATATGTGGATTCAGCATGAATATAAACTACAAAGCCCACAAAGCCAGACTCCAACAACACACACAGCTTATGACCATAGGTGAGAGTCAAAATATACATCTGGGGCCTTGCTTTATGCTTCGGTTGTCTTTAAAAAACAAAGTTTAATCAAAGAAAAATGTTGGTACCTACGTGGTTCTTTGACATGGGTTAATGTGCTATAACACCACTGCCACAATAAGAACTTTTTAAGCCCCTTTATGGTTCTTTATAGTAAACTAAACTAAATTAAGCCAAAGAACATTTTAGGGCTGCAACTAACGATTAATTTCATCGTCAACTAATCTGTTGATTATTTCTTAGATTAGTCAACTAATCATTTAATCGAAAAATGTGTTAAAATGTTGAAAAATGTCGGCCTGTGTCTCTCAACCTAAAAATGTCATCTAATGTCTTGTTTCGTACTCACGCCAAAGGGTTTTAGTTCATCGTCATGGGAGAGTGTGTAAAGCTGCCAATAATTGAACGTAAGAAGCTGCAATAAGAGTATTTTGGGGTACTTTTAAGTACTTTTCTATGAAAAATGACTCAAACCAATTAGTCCACTATTAAAATAGTCACCGATTATTTTAATAGTCGATTAGTCATCTATCAGTCAACTAATCGTTGCAGTCCTAGAACAGGTAGAGGTCCTTTAAAGCCTTTGTATTGTTCTTTAGAGATTCTCTAGTGGATCTTTGGCTTAGTTTAGTTTAGTTTACTAATGAAAGAACAAAAACGCAACATTAAAATTGCCAACAAACATTGTATTTCCAGAGAATACTTTTGCCCTCCATATGCATGGAAATATTGCAGGTTTAAAAAGGTGAGGCATTGCATTTCTCAGTAAGAAATGCTTTTGGGCACTGTTTGGCACCATTTTTGTTTACACTGTTCATAATATACCCTAAATCTTTGCTTCCTCTAAGACTCGGTGGAAAACATTCTTTAATGCCTTAACCTCTGCTTGACTATTCAATGATAACGATGAAGCAACACCGTCATTATAAAAGCGACATCCACACACTGACTCATCAGATAATCAGAAAGGCCTCGCTACATATTGAAGGACAATGAGGACAGGAGTGCAGTGATTCTTTGGAGGATGGTGTTAACCCAACCATTCCCCTCTGCAGGCAAGCTGCCCAGTTCCTGGAGAGAGGGAGAAAGACGGAGGGAGGGAGAGAGGGAGGGTGTGTGTGACTGACTGAGGCACTTGCTGACCCGTGACTGTGCTTTGCTTGCAGATGCTAACGCAACACACATTCCAATCTGCAATCACAGGACACACATCATCCACTTTCACATCCGCCTGAGCAGGCAGATATATGTTCGTTCACACTCACACACACACACACACACACACACACACTCACACAAACACACACACACACACACACTCACACACACACACATACATCAGCTCCAAATAGTTCACTAGCAGCGTGGTTGAGGTAAGCAGGGGAAGAGGAACCGCTTTTTACAAAAAGTGTCCCTGCTAGCGATGCCTGGCTGCTCAGTCACACATCCCAGCACTGGGATAAAGCCACTCCTGAAAGCCTTATCTGGAGACAGGAAGGACACAAATGGCCTGAGTGGCTAGAGAATCAGAGTGAAAGTGGTCCCCTGTGACCCAAAGGCTCATTACATTTAGTGGTCAACAAGTGCTTTGGGACTGAAAGTGCTGTGCAATGGGACCTAGCTGGCTCGCGATTTTGCCCGACATATACTGTGTGTTAAATTTTACTTTAACTAGAGTGTACAAGATGACACCTGCACTTTCCTCTGATGCATTTATGTCAAATCCACACCCCAACACTGTCTGTCCATCCATAAACCCACTTATCTAGTGCAGGGTCATGGTGGACTGGAATCTATGCCAGCATACACTGAGTAAAAAGCAAAAAGGCTAAAAGTGTACATCCTGAACAGTTCAGGAAATTGGTTAGTAGAGCAGTTAAGTGCTCCAGCTGATCACAGCCATTAATGACACAAGACCAGCTGGTCAATACGAACTATAAATTGACTTCAACTCAATGCAGAGTCTATTGGGTAAATCATGCTCCAGGCAGCGATTATCAAACTGGCTCCAGCCTGGCGCCTAACCTGCAGTGCACAGTGTTTGTCTCGCACATCTGTGAACCTGATTGTGACTGATTGGGCTGTTTGTCTCGACTTTGCAAAAACTCAGAAGGCTTTATTTTCTCTCCCCTGACATTGCAATGTGCTGCTCTGATTAATTACTTGTAAATGGAGCGTACGACTGATCGATCAATCTATCTCCCGCTGAGCTGAATCAGACAAATCCTGGCTCGTCCCATCTTATTACTGATGTAGTTACAAGATGGTGATTTAGATAATTCGGCCATATATTAAATATGTGGCCTTTTCTGTGTGATGTATCACTACTGCACCTTTTCCCTAAAGCTTAAAAGGCACAATAATATGTTTCATATAAATGCTAGATTGTATTCCATGATAAAATGCTTCAGGAAACATTGTGAGGAATCTCATGACTGAGTGAATTCAAGTTCACCACAGATACTCTACAATGCTGATCCTCAAAAGGGCAGAGTATCAGATTAACATCTTCTAATGATGTCAGCATTAAAAGAACCTGTTGGATCCTCTCATCTGTGACCGTGTGCAAACTGACACTATCGCCACTACACCTGCTGGCTGAGGTAACTTACCCATCCAGCTTAGAGATTTTTTTACAGCCTGTTCATTTTACAGTAAAGTGATTTAGAGTTTCTCAGCATTGCTTTGAGACCATTTTTCTCGTCTCCTTTCTTTGGAACATGCTGTGCCTGAGCTGAAAGTGAGACATTGACAGGCCAATTCCATAACTGACATAGCCTAAAGGCCTGTAACTCATACACCTCTTTATCTACTGTACGTTGACACACAATGTACAGTAGTCGATGAGTCTTTCAGGTCTGTGAGACTTTGACAGCTGCCTGTAGAAACATTTTTCTGTTTAATTAGCTTCTTACTGATTTTAGATAACGACTTCAAATGGTCTGGTTTCTCTGCTAGTTCTAGGGCCTGTGAATTAATTAATCAAACTATTTTTTTTTGCTATAAACAGCCCTGGTTATTGATTATGAATTTCTCAATGATTTAAAACAACCAGGAATTTCAAAGCAATAGCTGCTATCTTCGAAAAAAGACATATATTGTCTCACAGCACACATATCAGCCAAACCTTCTGCAGCATGTTTTTTTCTTACAATGTTGTAGAGATATTCTCTTACTCTTATTCCAACTTTCACACCCTTATTCTTTGTTCTGTCTGTCACACAGCGGCTCTTCTATCCTTTACTTCCACATGCTTCATGCTTCCTTTTGCCGCCTGCCATTACTCCCTTTTTCACGGTCTCCCTCATTCTGTGTCTCGCTCTGCTCCACCATCCTCCAACTCCTCAATCAATAGCCTCCCTGCTGAAACCTCAAGCATTATTGTCAGTGGTCAAACCCCTGGGTGAGCCTCGCAGTGAGGAATCTGACAGGCAGACAGAAAGAAATTAGCCCAGAAAAGATATAGCAGATTCCAGCCTAAGGTGAGCCGAGGTTAGCCTCATGCTGTTAAACTGTGAGTGAGGCAGAGGAGAAAGAAAAGGATGGACAGCTGACAGATCCAGAACATCTGTGCTGCAGTAATGTGCCTCAGAGAAACACAACATGTCCTGTAGCCTATTTGTATGTAAACCTTCATTCTGGCAAACATGGTGCTTCAAAGCCTTGGGGTGTATCTTCAGGGAAATAACTCGACATTTACAATTTATATGTGAACAATCACACAGATGTGTGATAGATAATGGGTGTTACATCATGCAAACAAACAAACAAAAGCAGCAACCACAGGAGCTTGTTTGCTCACGTCTGTCAAACAGACAACAGCCTGAGGTCCATTTCACCAGCTTCCTGAGGTATTCTGCCAGCTCTCACCGCCTCCCCATACATGGGGAAAACAACTGAATAATATGCTTGTTCTAAAAATTTCTCAAAAGCCCTCCCAGGCCTTTTTCCAGCCGCACATTCCACATACGCCCACAATTCAAAGTCAGGCTGCCTTCGGACCAGGCAGCGGCACGGCTGCTCACTGTTCTTCCAGGACATGTGGAAGATAAGGCAGAGAGTCAGCTGTGGTGATATTGTTCTCGCTCAGTAACACTAGCCAGCTGATACTGTCTGCCAACTCTACTGCAGGCTAATCGTCCTCTATTAGCTGATGCGGTGAAGGCTCTGCCTCGCTAGGGAAATTAAAGAGTTTTAAGCACGTTCCCTGGAGAGTTCGTTATGTGAAGTTGCATTCAGCCAGACCTGAGCCAAATATTTGCAAATAATTCTTGCCATTAATTTCAACCTGCTTGTAGCGAGAGATGGTTGAAGCTTCCTGTGTATAAGTAACTAAGTGGGTGCCAGAAAAAAATGGATTGTTTCAGAGTAAATAAAGTAACCCCTCAGAGTGGCTGACACTGTGTGAACTGCTCTCAAGCTGTAAACAACATGCAAGTGGTGAAACTGAATGGGCTCAGTTCAAACCTCAGGAATTATTGTCCATTCTTGAGGATCTAGTCAAAGGTTTCACCGCAGGAATGCATGAACTCCTGTAACATATTGTTTTAAAATAAACATCTCCAAAAATGCAATTAATAAATACCGCTCCATTACACCAGACAAAATATCCCGTATTTATGGAACCAGTGTTAGATTGCTGAGGGTGGGGTTTAACTTGCTAGGCGATACTTCAAAAACAAGTGGAGCTGATTCCAAGACAAAAACAAACTCTTGTCCTGGCTAAGTCTTGTAATAGCATTTTTTCACTGAGCGAGGCATTCAGAGCTCCAGACCCTCCGCCACTCCTCACAGAGAACAGACCGAGAACAAGAATAAATGGTCAGTTCCAGAGAGAGACAGACAGGGCGGCCAGCACAGGGTCTGTTTTTGCACTTATCCTCACACACATGTAAACCAGGGGCCAAACCACAGCCTAACTCAACAAACAGCCTGTGACATGGGGGAAGGAGTATCTGTGTGTGTATTCATGTGCACACACGTATATGTGCAAAGCCTGTCGACAGCGAAAAAAATACAGGACGGGGCAGAGTCAGGGGTCCCAGATGATTGTCTAGGCAGACAGAGGCGGTAGCACATGGTCTCCAGCCAGTGGCCAATTCCTTTTGCCCTAAAGAGAAAAGTGCAGATTGATGGCGGCCCTGCTGAAGCTCTGCATCAGCCCATCATTCGTCTTCTGTGACCTGCAGGGGATTCAGCGCTCATCCTGATGCAGCATCAGTAGCAGTGGGTCAGAGGTCAGTGCCTTGAGGACGATACTGCCGAGGCCTGTACACAGTTCATCTTCACAGCTCATCAAGAAGACTACAGGGTAGTGATGTGTGACGTATGATTGGTTTAAAAACTTAAGAAAGTGAGTGAGAGAGAGACTAGATATACAGGTCAGTGCCCGAGCCTTTTGGGTTCAGTTCTTGGTCCGGACCACCAACTCACATGGGTTTATTTGGATGTCATCTCTGAACAAAGAATAAACCTTCTTGCATTGGGCTTCTGATCAGCCTCCTGGTTTTTCTTCAGAGTGCTCTGAACTTTCTTTGATTTTATTGGAAGCAAGTTTTACTGAATTTTGACTAACACTACAGACAAATTTTTGTTTTTTGGTTCAAGTGCAGCAAATAAATCCGCAACAAAACAAAAAAATCTTTGTTGGCTGAAATTGTGTACGTACTCTTCAACAAACTGATTGATCAATGGGATGCACTCTACCAGAAAGCATTGTGCATCCATAAAAGCAATTTTTTCCTGTCATACAGCTCGACATTAACACTCGCCCAGAGCAAGTCAACTCTGGTTTCGGGCAAGAGCAATGCCACGAGTGAAAAATAAATGTGATATCCACTATTATATTATCCGAAAATAAGCTGTGCACTGTATCGTGAAGAAGTGGCCGGACAAATACCACAAAGACCAACCGTCACAGATGACAAATACAGATGCTGAACAACAGTAACTGCCATTTTCAACCAGGACAAGAAACACTTAAGTGGACATACAGCCTTATTAAAGTGACACAAGTGATTTCCGGACCAATGAGACTTTGGTGGGACAAGAGCATATCAACCAACAGAATGTGACAGCCCTAGTAAAAGCCGATAAACAGCAGATGCTAAACTCTAGTAGTCTGACTGAGGGAACTGGGTGTGTCAGCTGCACTGTTTCTGTAATGACCCAGAAAGAGTGTATTTTTACTCCTCTGCAAGCCTAGATCAATATGCATCTACAAAAACACAGTGATTGCAAACTCCTTTTTCAAAAAACATAGGCTGATTTGCATTTACTGCAGACACTGCAAGTGTTATGATACAGCATCCAGAGTTTGTGGATACATAGCCTTGATTCTTGGCATTTGTTTGAACATGGTATTTACTGCATCAGAATGACTATAATCATGAGTAAGTCATCCAAAAAAAGAGACAGACTTGAAATAGTTTCCTGTGAGTGTTTCTAGTATCTCTGTGTTAGTCTATGTATAGAAACACATACAGTACATGGTAGAAACAGGTTAAAAACAAGCAACATAAATAATTGGTCAGTGTTGATTTCCCTGAAGTCTGACATACTCCAGCTGTTCCAGTGAAAGAGAAAATTTAAATCCAAGCTTCACTATTCCTCCCACTCCTCCTCCCTTTTTCCTTCTCTCTCCCTGGACCCTCTGGACACAGACAGATGTAAATACAGCTCTCTTTATAGATATCATTTGGAAGAACTGACTTTAACCTCAGAAAACCAGACCAAACTGCAAGTCTGGAGTGGACTTAAAAGGCACGTCATCTTTAAATAGACATGCACTGGTGGTTACCCCCGCTGATTTTTTCTGTTTTCGTTTTTCAGGACATTTTCAACAGCTTAGCTGGGTCACAACGACATTCACTCAAAAAATTCCTTCCAAATCCTTTTAAAGCGCACAGAAGGGAAAAACAGCGAATGAAATGTTTCACGATGCACTCACAATCAATTCAGTAATCAAACGAGTAGCACAAGACGAGGTGAGAACCAGCAGGAATTTCAGGATTCAGTTGTAATATAAATGATGTGTTCGCTGCACTGACAGCGAGCCTTTGTTGTGTAAATCCTTCCCATTTTAGTCCTATTGATCCTCATCAGACATGGCAGCTGTGCATCCTCCTCATACTACTCTCCTCTCTGCACTGGTCATCAGAGTTCTAAGATTTACTGTCCTGATGGCTAATTATAGGCCTGGCCTGACCACGACAACAGTAAAATTGAATTCAGTTTGTCTCATCAAATTAAATAACAAGGAAGGAGGGACGCAAGGGAGCAGCGACTCAGTCATAGGTTTAGCTTTCTGATTTTAAGGTCATATGGCTTACTGACTCACACGCACACACACACACACACACACACCACAAAATTGCCAATTAGGCCAGGAACTGGAGGCTGCAATAGTAAGCCTCAGGAGAAAGTTTGCACACCAGTGTGCGTGTGTGTGTCATCAGGGGCATGACACACTAGGAGACCTCCCAGCAGCTACAGTGTCTGCCACTTGTTGGCATTTCAGACTTGACTGCTTCTCCTTCCTAATGACAGACAGGGTGGAGTCAGCATGTACAGTATATTTGGGCTCACTGCAACTATTATCCGGCATTATTGACAGTGCTGAATCATAAACTATCATTATCGCACTGTTACTTTGTTGATTGTGGCTGAGAGACAGTTTAGAGCACGACGAGCTCTCGAGCAGCTATAAAACAAAGACTTGGTTGCTTAAAAATGTGAGAATATGACAGTGAATCATATGAATATATTAATAATGATTTGTTGTATCCTAGCACACACAAGAACACACCCCTGTAGAACACACACAGACAACACACAACGGTCTACATACTTATTTGAAGACACACAAATGCTGTAAGATCCACCCACACATAGCACAAATGTTTTCTTAACCCCCTGAAATTCTTCATATAAAGGAGAAAAGTTTTTTGTAGGTGGTGGTCTAATGAGTTTCTTGGACAGAGGCAAAGGGCATGACAAACAGGGGGATGCGAGGAATGAAGAACAGGCTTCTGGGATTCAACAACTGAGCTCCAACTGTCACCATGAGGCGAGTCGCACACACGTTATGGGCCCACAGCCATGAGCATCGACCGCAGACTGCAGAGGCCTGTGACCTCTATGTCAAGAATGTTGTGAGTAAGAGCACTGAGACGTGACGTGTTCATGTGTGTGTTATATTAGATTACATGTCAGCTTAAAGTTGTATCCATGTCATTGTTCCTCCGCAAGCGCCTGGGATTCCACAAGTCACACTGTGTAAAAAGGTTATTCAAAACCTTTAGGGTGTGTTGACAAGCAGTGTTTAGTGCTGAGACGAAAAGGTGTGTTTCATTATAGTATTTAGACGTCAAATATTGTACATGGATCAGTACAGATTATCTCTTAAAGGGTAACGTTGGTATTTTTTTAACCTGGACCCTATTTTCCCAAGCTTCTGTGTCTAATAGAGACGACAATTATTGAAAGTGGTCCAGTATTGAGAGAGGCCACAGGAGCAAAACAGGCTGCAATGTAATCCATTTGGGCAACTGTGCACCATCAATATACGTCCATTAAAAGTGCCCGTTTTTACCACTCACAGACTTGGATCGCTATTATAAGTGTCTGACAACATTACAGAGAAGAATTTTCAGAGAAACACAAGGTTTTTCTTTAACTTTCGCTGTTTGTAAGCTTCTGGTTTGAACATACAGTTAAGGTGCTCACAGACTCGGGCGTACTATAAGCGGAGCGGTCTCCGCGAGGAATGTCCGCAGTCATTCAGGCTTCCACAGTCGAGCACACTTCCGCGTTGTAGTTTCCTGTAAAAATGTCCGTGAAAAATCCCCACCATGTGAAAAATACATGCCGAGCAGTCTTTTTGTGTACACTGGTGCACGGAGCGGAGATGGCACGATCGTAAAATCTGAGCTTGGCGTGCACAGGGCTTGCGGCAGTCCGCTTTTAGTCCGGGCGGACCTCCGCGGAGTCCACTCCACGTACGTTCCGCCCGAGTATGTTTGGGCCTTTAGTCACTGAAAAGTCTTTTACACATAGTAGAAATCAGCCATTCAGCCATGACATTAAAAATCTTTAAGATAACACTACACTAGGCTTTCTGTACTCCAACACGACATACTCTGCCCATACTCTCTCCAACCAGTATTTCTACTATTGTATTTCTTGCAGCTAATCACTCTTACAAGATTTCCCCTTGAGCGAGACTTGGTGACAATAACAAACAGAGCACCGAAAGGAAAGGAAATTTCAGTTAGGGCTGCCCCAAATAGTTGAGAAAACATTGGTCTGAACCTGTCAGTGGCAAAAATAAGCACTTTTAATGGATGTATATACTGACAGTGCACAATTGCCCCATAACAGACTTTTTCGCTGCTGCAGCTGGAGTGACATCTCTCAATACTGCACTAATTTTATAATTTGTTGTCCCCATTAGTCATTTAGACACAAAAACATAAGAAAAACGGGTCCATGTTGAAAAAAATACCAAAGTTTCCCTTTAACATGGACCATGAGTATACTAACTTTCAGTCTCAAAGTTAACTTAAATGCAATTAAAGGTAAAAAGTACAGTTCAGAGAAGTTGTAAGCTGCAGTCTCGAGTCGAAAACACTCCTCTCTGAAGTCCTTATCAGTAAAAACATCTGTGTTGGTGGTAGTGCCAGAGAAAACATTACAGTGATTACTTGAGACTTTGAACATACATGGTGCAAGAGATCACGTTCATACATCATTACTCAGGAATGGAGATTGGATGCAATCTCCTTGGGTACTAAGTCCGACCCGACTATAAAAAAAAGGCCACTGAAGGCATTTCAAATTTACATATGTTTTGGTTATCTTTGTAGTCAGAGAGGAATACAGAGAATATAAGGGAGAAATGTAAAGCTGCTTAGAAGTCAGGTGGAATACTTGCGCAATATAACCTGCTGTGCTTTGATCAAACACTGTCTCTCATCATCAGGTGAATCCAAATCTTCAGCAGGGAGATAAAATGATGAAGAGAGGTGGAGCGCTAGTTCTTCCTGCCATCAACCTTTAATTGCGTTGTTACTTCAAGGCTGAGATGCTTTTATTCATATTTAATCATGTTCAATCACAATTTATCGAACATGCACTCAGACAGGCGGTTCAGTTACTTCTCTCTCTCAAATGTGTATGGCTACCAGCAGCTGATTGTGTAGGTTAAAGCAGCAGTAGGAAGGGTTTCTCCATCGTTTCAAACTGAAAAAGTATCAATATCACTACGTCTTTATCTCAGCATTAAAGGGTAATATCACTGTAATACAAATTGGGTCTTGTGTTATTAGCAGTGACCATCATTTCTATTGGCCATGACAACATATATGAGCAGTCAGCCAATCAGACAGATTGCAACGGTTAAGCCAGATACTCAAAAAACGCTTCATTTGGAGGTAAACCTGATGGTGAATGTGCCTAATATGCCAGTAATAGTCCCTTACTGCATATGAAAACTGCATGGACACACCTATAGCAAGTGTAAAAAAAGATCTTTGCAGAGTTTTAGTAATAATATTAGAGTTTAACTTTATTTGCTCTTTCAAATTAGTTTATACAGCCTGGGAGTTAATTTAGACCTCCATGGGGCACCCAGTAGCTCAGTGGGTAGAGCAGATGTCCCATGCACAAAGGCAATGTCCTCACTGCAGTGGCCATGGGTTCATTTCTAGCCTGCAGACTTTAGCTGCATGTCATTCCCTATCTGTCGCACTTTGTACTGTCCGATCAATTAAAGGCAAAAACATAATCTTGAAAAGAAAAAAAATTAAACCTCCATTACAATCTGTGTCTTTATTCAACAATTTGAGCATCAAACTGAACTTGGATGGTAGTTACATTTTAAAGTGCAGTTTTTGACTGAAACTCTTCCAAATTAACTCTAAAAACCCTGGCTGCAATATTGCAGTCTTTCATGATGTGTTTATCCCACAAGTTGATGATAAAAAAATATAATACTGTGCAGCCCTATGGGGGGTTACATTTCTTTAAGGGTGAACCATAAACTGTCATGTGAAAATCAACATGGATGTTTATCAAGATGATTTACAAGTCTTACAGACATCAGTTAGTAACTGTTAAATGCAGTCAGTTATGCCTTAGGAACTTTAAATGCAGTCCTGACTTGCCCTTGCTTTGTGTCCCTCCTCTCTTTCTGGCTATACAGGTACACTTTGAATAACACAGTTGGAAAAGTCTCTGGGGAGCAACAGCAGCGGAGTTCGCCTAAAACTGTCTGCTTGCTCGGCGCACACAGGCTGAAAACACATTTTCTGGTATGTGAGCTGAGTTAAGATCTAAAAAAAGCTTGGCTTTAGCCCCACAGTAAAAAAAAAACAAAAAAAACACTCACTTTTATTTTATTCCTTCCCTCTCATATTCTACTGGGACACCTAAGGGAAAGAGGTGAAGAAGAGGAGGGGGGCAACTTGGCCTTGTTCTTTTAAAAGGCTGGGACAACCTGCTATGCTATGTGCCTGTTTGTTGTGTGTAGCCGAGCCCTCCAGCAGTGATGGGGATTTGGAAACCCCTCTCCTCACGGTTAAGTTGATAGGTCACGGCACATTCCAGACATTTTCTGTCTGTTTGTTTTTCACCAGGATGGCTCACGATGCAGCCTGCTGCCGCTACAAAGGGCTGTGTTTGTCTTTGATCTGCACATAACACCTGAGTAGGCCGAGACATTGATTGAACCCACAAAAAAAAATCTTAACTTGTTTATGCTCTTATAAGACATCTCTTCAGTCTCACTGCTGTTTTTTAGAAATCAAAAAGTGATGTTACACTGTAGTCGGAGCAATTTGGGCATCACTACATCATCATCAGACCTCTACATTTCCTTGCAAAAAGACGCCCCTATCTACCATGGGTAAAGCATCAACAGTTAACCATCCATTTTCTGAAAACATTCCCCTTTGTAGTGCTTCCTCTACCCTTTCACTGAGGGCTGCTTGTTGGCCAGCTGCTGATAGTGCTAAGTTCACAGGCTCCACACGGTCCTGTCATACTGCGCAGCCTGAACTCTGCTAGCTCCCAGCCAGAGAAGGTCAAGAGAAGCTAATAGGTGCTGATGGCACTGACCGCTGCATCATTACACCACCTCTCTGGAATGAATTATCATCACTGATTTTAATTAAATACTGACAACTCCTGCCATTGGCATCTTATTGAAGTAGGACTGCCAACAGCAGTATAATCAACACAGACAAGACAGAGGAGATGATTTGATAGACAATCAGAGGCTTCTGTGATGCCTCTTGAGGTGCTGATGTAACATTTGCAGTCTCTATTATGAACCTTACAGGTATTATGTGATAGCAAAGGAAGTGAAACCTGTCAGAGCATCTTGAGATTTTCATCTTCTCAGAAAATATTGCAGTTTACTATAGGTCAAAATGACCCTTAAAGGAATTAAAGAAAGAGGGACTGTTTTGGGATGAACAAATGTTTTATGACAATACTACTGAAAATTGAAAACATTTTTTAATATAAGTTTTTGTAAAAAGTCTCCCTTTTGAAAATAACTCAAATAAAGTTGAGATTCTGAATCCAGTTGCATTTTTTTTTCAGAATCGTAGATAAGCAAACATACATGGAGTTTTTCCTTATCCGCTGTGAGGGTCTAAAGGACAGAGGGATGTCGTATGCTGTAAAGCCCTGTGAGGCAAATTGTATTTGTGATATTGGGCTTTATAAATAAAATTGAGTGATTGATTGATTGATGATAACCGTCAATATTAATGTCATGGTATACTGCTGCAACCCTATTCAAGTGGCTGTAATATTATCACTTAAGTTTCACTCCTCATTATGAGGTGAACACTACAAGGATGCATAACATCAGATCCTTCATGTGACAACCTTTACATGTGCAGAGCAATCACCAAGTACTCAGGAGCTGATGAGTGTTTGAGAGTAACTGAGAGGCAGTACAGTCGAGGCAATGTGAAAGGCCATGTGGGTGCATTGTCAGTTCGGCGTGGCTGTTTGGAAACGTGCATTATGTTTGAGCTGTTAACGCAGAAATCAAGTACTGAATGAGAGCAGTTTAGATTGAATAATCAGGACAGCAAAGAGAGACTATTAATGACTTTTTACCTTGGGTTTTGAAAAACTTTCTGGCGTATAAAAGGCTCCCTGCACAGCTCAGTGACCTCAGCCCTGCAGCCTTTACAAGCTATTCACTCAGAACCTTGAAAACACTGCAGTACAAATGCTGTGAACATAATGTACTTATGCAGGAATAATAGAAAATATGCTCTTAGAGCCAGTTCTTTATCTTTTGGACGTAATGCGCAGCATTTAGGGAGAATTCAGCCATCTGAGGAAGACTTTCTAGGTGATTTTCACTGTGACTGTGATTGGACCTGAGAGAGGCCAGATTGAGCTGTGGTTATAGCTCAAGGGGGGCTCCTTAGCTGTCATCCAACTCTCATGCTAAGCCTCTGTCTCCACCAGATGGGCACAGAGAGGGTGAGGGATCAAAGCCACACACAGGTAGGAGAATGGACAGCAAAGAATCTACACCAGTAAGCTGATGGAGGCAGAACAAAAGCCTTGCTGGGCAGAAGAATGCGGCGCACAGAGCAGAGTGAAATTTGCAATGTGTCCTTGAAGTGGGGCATGCAGCTTGTTTGGTCAGCAGATCTCCCTGGCGCCGGTGCCCGTTGCACTGCACTGCCCTGCTCTCCACTACACGTGCCATCTCTCTTGCAACAAGGACACATACAGTGTTACCACTAGCACCCAGAGTGCTGTACCTGATACCTGTTATGAAGAAGAAAATAATCTGAAACTGAGGACATATTAGTTAAGTTGAACAAAATGGTGCTTACACCTTTAATTATTTAAAACAATCCCTGGTGGAGTGCTGAGAAATGCACCTTCTGGCCGCCACAGAGCTCAGAGGTCTCTGTAGCAGAATGAACAGTATGGTGGCCTGGCAGGAGGCTGGCTGACACCATCTTTGTACTGTTGTCTTAGCAAATGGCAGTGTTTCAGGTTGGTTTGAAAAAGACAAACTTCCTGGTTCTACACAGCCATCTGACTTAAAAAGTTAAAGGAACTCAGGAGCCGCAAAGCATGTTAACTATTACTTAAATATTGATAAGCTATTTCTGAGAACCAATACAGTATCACAAAATAAATATTGTGTCCCGAGTCCCGATCCAATACTCCTATTTTCTTGGCAGTTGCACAATACATACTTCAAGCACTTATAAGTTATTAAAATTAATCCAATGTATATGCATGACAATTGAATAGCTCTGCAATGCATCAAGAAGAAAGTTCCCTGCATCCAAGCTGGGGTTGTTGTTTTTTTCCACAAATTAAGGTATAAAGTCACAAACCCCCTTGTTAATGTTTTTGGGCTTGTTGCTGTGTTGAGGGGATTTCTCTGTATCTTTAAGAGAGTATTCTCCAGTGTTGGCCTACTTAAATAAACTATATTATGCTGAGTGTTTATTTTTGTTGTCTGAACACTGAGTTTTTGCTGCATTTGCCATGGCGGGTTAAATGTGATGGTCCCTGGCTTTACATCGCTGTCTGTCTCTCCCCTGCCTGCGGGGAAACACCATGTGCCAGAGACTCTCACACTGAGCTGAAATATGTGCTCATTACTTCGGTAAATAACGCAAGTAAAACAGTCTCATACAGCATTTTGCTGTTGTTTATGGCATGTGGTGTTCCGCAGTGGGTGGGGTGCAGAGTGGAGGAGAGACAGAGAGTAAGAGAGTACAAGTTTACAAAACCTTCGCCACTACAAACACCTGTGTGACAGCTGACGTAAAACAACAAATTGGATCTGGCTCAATATAGCTCAGTAAAGCTGATCCCAATCAGTTAAAAAATGTCTTATACCGACATTTGAGATCGAATTCCCTAATAATAATATCATGATTCTCATGTGTATTGAGCTTTTCATACAGACTTCAGTAGGAGCAGATTATTGGGGGTTGGCCACTACAAAGGCAGAGTCTGTGATCTGGGGCTTTGATGTGTTTATTGCCTCATAACAAACTGACAGAAGCTTTGAGATAGTGTTGCCATCAGTTATATTTAATTTACAATACTGCTCAAAATAAATGGGGATGGCAATTCTTTCTGTTCATTTGTTTTTCTACTACAGTCATGACCCAGTTGAATGACTGTTAGCTACCCACACAGCTAGCTGTCTTGCACAGTTAGCACAGGTCCATTTCTGGCCAGAGTAATGAATTGTACTACATGTCAATCAAGCCACACTGATACTAAGTTAAAGATATTCATTCAGTGGCACGTTTAGCTTTTGTTCTGCCTTCCACAGTATTTTGGAAAATGCTGCGGTCTGTCACAAGCTGGTGACTGTAGGAGAGTGGCAGTGTAATCAAACTGTGCAGTGATTTGTGCCATCAATTGTAACCGCAGCAATAAAGCGTTATATGCAATAAAACACTGCTGAAATAGCACCAGTGAGTCACTTCATGGTTGAATCAGTTGAGAGCGAATGAAATGTCATATTTTTGGCAGGCATGCAGACAGAGCAAAACTTTTTTTTTTTTGCATTTCAAGTTTCTGAACAAACTTTAAAATCCCTCTGAGCTGAAAGCCTTTACAGTACTTCCACAGGGATGAACAAAGTAGGTGGGTATTTAAATCAATCATTACTGGAACAATTAGTGCTCACGCTCATCATGCAAAAATGTAACTAGAGCAAAAATGAGTAAGCAGACTTAAATTCAGCTCTCGAATAAAAAAATAATGGCAAATATTTCACATTTCTAAAATGAGATGCATTCTTTTCTCCATTCATGCAACCATTGCATGAATACCAGTGGGTTTGTTAACAAGATTGTGCCACTGATTTTCCCATTTTAAAGATTATTAGTTAGTTAATGAGTTAAAACAATAGATCAGTTGATAATGACAGTCAATGCTGAAAACCTAAATGAGCAAATCCCAATACTAAAAGCCACAGGGGCACCAAAATAACTATGCTGGCAGAAATCTTACTCTGTAGACTCGTCCACGCTTGAATAAACAAAGAGAGAAAAGACATATTTCTAAACATCACAATCCCATTCCATTAAATATTCATGGCTCCAGTAACGACAGAGACAGGATGTTGAAAAGCACTGTAAAGAAAACAAACAGGCTGGACCTACAGTGCAGTAGAGAGCCACAAAATGTAGTGGAACCACCTGGACAGTAACTGGTGCTGTGGATCATTGTTGGGCTAAAATGAAACAGCTCTGTGTTTGTGAGGAGCACCTTAACAATCCACCCTGAGACACAAACAAAAAGGTAAATGGACCAAACATGCACACACTTCCATGTGCACAGACTCGGATGTACAGGCAGAAGCATATGAAAGCAGCACAAGAATCTGAAGCTCTATTCTGCTCTGAGGCACACCCTTGAAATATTTATGACCCTCCACGTTCTATCCTCCACTGTGGCAGGGGCACGGCAAAGCTGCCTCTTTATCTCCAAACTGGACTTTACAGCAGCTACAGCAGCCAGCTCACTGCAAGGCTCAACATTCTTCTCTTTTGGATCCTATTACAGTGCTAACCAGCAGCCATGTACAGAGTCCCTTCAGTAATTGCCCTAAATCCTACATGTTCTCAAAGCTCTTAATGCAGAATGTGATTCTACATTCATCAAATGTTTGGGTTTTGCATAACAATAGACTGAACTCACTGGGTGAGCCAGTGGAAGTTCTTTCTTCATGAGTTGGTGGTGGGAGTAAGTGACCACAGAGACGAATGAGTCAGGACCAGTTAGCGGTCATTCTCTGCACTGAGTGGTCTTTCCTCCACAAACTTTGTAGGCCGACTCACTGGGGTTTCCTGTACACTCATACTTTCCAAAGAGGGGTTTCATGAAACTGCTGGCCACCAAAGCTATCCACTAACCCCACCTTGTACACAGGGCTTTAACTTGGATTCAGGTTTGACACAGGCCCATACTTACTTAAAGACACACTATGCAGGATTTTATCTAAGAATTTAAGCATAGACTTATACAATAATCCCTCTCAATCATCACTTATGACCCACAAGAAGGATGTGGCAGTGTATTTCAGCTGGTTCTCACTCTGAACTTGTCAAATTCCGCTAATTTGTCAGTGATTTCGGCATCAGACACTGATCCACATCGGACAACGGCTAATTCAGAGGCCTTGTCAAATACTACTGTGACTTGCATTAGGAAGAACATAATAATAATTATTTTAGGCCAAAACATTTGATTTGTTGATTAGTTGTTTGGTCTATAAAATGTCAGAAAATGGTGAAAAATATCGATCAGTGTTTCTCAAAGCCCAAGATGACCTCCTAAAATGTCTCGTTTCATCTCCAACCCAAAGACTGTGTCACTGTCATAGAGGAGTAAAGAAACTAGAACATATTCACATTTTTGAAACTGGGATCAAAGAATTTTGACTTTTTCTTTTATAATTACTCAAACTGATTAATTGACTCTCATAACAGTTGACAACTAATCAAATAATCATTGCAACACTATATGAGTTACAAAAAAGTTGTTATAGTGGTGCATGGATATCAGCTGATCAGCAGCAAACTGGGCGAAGCTTGCAGCCCCAGGTCATAACTGTCGATCTATTGTAAACCAATGAGAAACTCATACTAGCTTATATGAAAAACCATCATGTGTGAAATTGAAAACGTTTCATACAAAATCAACTTTCTGTTTTTTCTGTCTCATTTCCATCTTGTTTTTCCTCTCATACACACATTAACTTTGTTTTTGTTTCTATCCTCTGCCTGTGCACACTTTGGAGCACTAGACTCTCGCCATTACGGTTTAGGGAGAAATTACCGTCAGTAAGAGCGCTTGTTTTGATGAAACAGCTCTCCCTGCTAATGCCAAAGCTGCAGAATCATCAGGTAAGAATGAGATTGATAACGATTAACTGCCCAGCTCACTTTAAGGCCCATTTGAACTTCCAAAAGAAAAAAGAAATGGAGCTACTGCGATCCATTAACAGCAATTAGATACACACCACTGATCATACACCACCAAGCCTCCATCAGTGCCAGAGGTTGACAAGCATGTGTAGGTTTAATCATCACCACCTCATTACTACAGTTATACCTTGACAGCACTGTGCCTAGTTGCCTCTTTACCTTCAGGTCTACAGTGAGTAAAATGTCACCTTATCTAAGTGATTAGATAAGGTGGAACTTTAGTGATCTCCACGAGGAAATCGGGTTATTGACAGAGCAGAAACTACAGTACAGAACAAATGAAATGTCTATCACTATCATCTATACAGCAAAGAACATTTTCATCATGCATTTGCAAATAATTTGCAAAACACAGAAGCCACATTTATGCTGCTGGACCTTCTTCCAAACACCTTAAACCTGCAACAAACCATTTTCTCTATGAATACAAACAACCATAAACAAGCCAAGCACCACTTCAGCATACCAGAAACCTGCACTGCTTCTCTGTTTGCTAAATGGGAGCAGGCAAAACGAGCGCAAATTCGACCAACCAGGGGTTTGGCAGTTTCCCAGCAAACACCAGCACTGGACTAAAAATGACTTTGTAATCAGAGGGTTTAGAGAGCAAACAAAGGAGGAGGGAAGAAAACCAGGGAATGATAGAGTGAGTCTATGAATTACTCAGCAGACACGTCTCTGCCTCTTTACTCCCTGCAGGAGATAATGGGGATCATCCGTCTTCTTGCCCTCCTTTACGCCCCATCTTTTGACCACTCATCTGCATCCAGGTCAGCTGAGAAATACCACGAGTCTTCTCCAATAGCTGTAGTTTGTAGGATTTGGTTGGATAGGATTTCAAATTTTGGGAAAAGCCATGGCAGCCTGTCTTACAGAGCAGAATTACCAAGCTGGATAACTGCACTGATTAAAGGTGTCACGGTGGACAAGTGGTTAGCATTGACACCTCACGGCAAGAGGGTTCCTGGTTTGAACCCTGGGTGGGGGGATTGCATGCATGTTCTCTCTGTGTCAGTGTGGATTTTAACTTAGCACAAAGACTGGAAACGTGGGCAGGCAGTTACAAGCCCCATTTACACTGCCAGATTTTCCGCAAATGTTGGGCTTTTTTGCCGGCAAGATGAGAGCATTTAGACACACAGAGCCGGATTGGTGTTGATCCGAGGTGCCCAATTTTCTGCCTTGTAGGGTAAACATATTGACAGAACCCTTTTAGTCTAAAAAGACCGAGGCGGCTTTCTGCAACGGGAGGGGCTGTTGAAGACTTGTGGGAGGAGCTGTTGATGACGCCGCACGTGCGACCCACTGGCGGTGGACAAACAGGAAACAGCTGATAGCAGGAAATAGTGAGCAACTAGTAGCAAGAGGGAAACGCAAACCTGACAGACACTGTAAAGATGAGCAACTGAGGAGACAAGGAATTGCAAATTTAAACTACCACCTCTCAAGCTCACTAATTAATATCTTAGATTTTGTTTGATTTTTTTTTTCTTTACTTTGATTGTTGCTTATTTATTGTGAATATTTATTATAATGGAGGAATGCTAAAGATTTAAAGCCAAATTGTCTCGAGCTCTAAACCTTGAAAAGCTCTTTTATTCACTTTAAGTCCATTTTCCACATTTAAAGCGATTCCAGGTTTAACTCAAGGAAGGTATCCAGATTATTTAGTAATCCTGCTTCACGAGGCAGGCCTCAGGTCTAGACAGTAATGTGTTTTCAAATTATTCAACTGGAGACAAGTTGTAAACAAAAAGAACAATGGCACAGCAAGAAGAACTTGGGGTTGCAAGCTCTCATTAACTGCAAAAACTTATCTGAGGATAGTAGAGCGAAGTAATCAAAACATTTTAGGACACATGTTCAGTAAGGAATAAAAACAGAGCATATAAATTGAAAATAAATGCATCTCTTGAGGAAACGCCACTCATTATAACAACAATAAGAGTGTACAGATCGTTTATTTCACACATCAGCAGGCCTGAGCTGCTGATGCTGGAATATTATCTAGCTGAGCCACTGGATTGTCTCAACCTCGTGTTATTCCAATTGCTGCTGCTGCTAAACTGCTTAAGAAAACATACATGACACATCTATTCAGCCTCATGAATAATACAGTGTTCCTGCACACTCACACACCTACTGGCACACTCAAGCCAAAATGTGTCTCTCGGTGTGATACACACATAGCTGACTTTAAATCCCTACGAGACACGCTTATTGAGAAGGATAGAAAACCTACAGGATTCCCAGGCTCTCATCTCCTTCCAATAAAACGAGTCGTCTATTCTTTCCTGAGACAGGATGCAATGGGGAGGCAACCGAAGGGCATCATCACGAGGTGAAGAGTTCACAGCAGCGTGCAGCAATAGGATTTGAGAGTTTTAAAAAAAGGTTGTTTTCTCTTTACCCAAAAGAGAATGACATTTTTCTTCTTTGATCAAGGAGAAAACAGGGGTAATATGGAGGTGGGGAGTCATGGAGAGAGGCGGTGAAAGAGAAAGACAACAGAGGAAGAAAAGCCCGAGGAAAAAAAGCTAGGCGACAGAGTCAGGGAGATGCTGCTATCACAGCTCCAACATGGCAGGATGTGACATGTGGAGAGCAGGAAGAGGAAACCGGACAGATATAGATTAATTTAGTAGCCGCTCCTGAAAACATGTCTATCCCATTAGGGGCCTCAGTGGCAGTTAATGTGCTTATCAAAGCGTGCACCTTTGGTCTATTCCTAACCCCGGCATGGTGCTACTACACACGGCGAAAGGAAAGCTCAATGCAGAATTTAACTACGGACCAGTGGGTTTTCTATTGTTCCAACTTCTGGGACTACACTTATCGGATTGCAGAGTGAACATTTTCTCCAGGAGTTGGCATGAAATAGGGTCACACCCTGGGGTCAAATCCCAAATCTAATCAGACTTAATGTAGGTCATTAATTAGTATGACTTTACCACGGCTCTGCTTATTTTACCATGTGAGACCTCCTCAAACAAAGGAGTAGTTAAACAATGAGACTCACTTAACTAACAAAAACACAAAAGAAATGCTTTGTTTGAAACAAGCACCCTCGTCATTATTTACAGTGCGCCGCAAGTCTGCATATAAGGATTTCAAGTCAGCGGGAGGATGAGCCCAGCTGTATTTACTCTGTAAAGCACTGACTAACAACACATAAAGTCTTCCCAGCACCAAATATGACAGAAAATACATTTTTTTGACAAATCAAGTAGGTTTAACTTGACAGGTGGTACAAATATGGGTAATTTCCTGTTTTATTTTTACATGGAGCTCCAGAGAGGCTAAACTCTGCCAAGAAGGTGGACGTGATTTTTATAGTGACGGACAAGTATCAAAGAAAGTGCTTAGGTAGCGTCATAAATCATATCAGTAAACAATGCTTTCAGGACTTTGCACAGGCGAATGCTATGATGTCTTTGTGCGTCTGTCAGCAGGTAAGTGTGATAGTTAATATATTATAGATATATTATAGAGTGGATCTCTTCTTTTATAAAGAAGTTTGGCAAGTATAACCATGAGTACTAAATGTTTTGGTCAGCATAGAGGTTAGCTTTAGGTTTAAAGGCTACCAAAACATGTTTAATGCTGAAATTAAAGCCCAAGTAATTTAAATTTAAGACAGCTAAGTGACTAAACGTAAGTCCTGATGTCTGCTAAAATAAAATGTAATACTTTTTATAGACTGGCAGATGCAAGAGCTTCATGTTCAAAAGCCTCTCTTTGCTCTTTTTGTACTTCCTTAAGCAGAGTGAAAGGTAAAGGAGTACAAGGAATAAATGGGCATGTGCACCTGTACACAAAAGCAACATCAGCTAAATTATTGGAAACTTTATAAGGATCTTGATATTTGTTCACATTAAAACACTGAAGCCGACTTCTCACACAATGTCAGGACATACTTTTCTCATGGCCTTCTACTGTCATGATTCAGAAACAGAAACCTTTATAGAGACAAGATGGTAGTTTGTATGAATATGTGGGTTAGCATTACTTCTTAACTTTCCTTTTTAAAAAACTTTGAAAAGGAGAGACCCTTGATCGTGCTTGTGTGAAGAACAGAGCCCCATAACAGCAACATGGGTGTGTCAGCTCAGCTGTTGTAGCAGATAGCCATCTGATCAAATATGGTATCTGGAGTCTCATAGCTTAAATTTCAGGACAATGGGAACAGCTGGTCTTCATTACAGGTGACACTTGACATTGCAGCTTATTAACCCGTGTGGTATACTTTAACAGCTCCCTGTGCTGCAGTGGTTAACAGCCATGGGGAGAAAACTACAGCAGAAGTTGAGTTTTGGGGATGTCTGATAGTTGCAGAGGGGGCTTCAGTGATGCTGGCATGTTTTCAAACATGAGCCACAAAGCCAAGATAAAGGGCGGTGGTTCTGATAGCTGGCGTGAACAATGTTTAAAGCCCCATTCAGGGGAAATAAAAGGCATGCTTTTGGGCACACGGTGCGGTAGTTTGTGTACATGTTGTTGTCAACTTACCCTCAGAGAGCTCCAGCTCCAGCTCCGCCAGCTTCTCCCGGACCTCCGCCGGCAGGGTCATAGCGACAGCCGGCGTGGGCTCCAACATCATCGTTAGCAACCCGGTGGAGGTTCTTTCAGCCATGGTAAGAAGCACAAATAGGTCCACTGAGTCGCCGGGGAGGAGGACCGCGACCAGAAATGTTATAAAGAATTAAAAACAACAACCCCTCCTCACTTGTTTTCAGCTACGGAGGGCAAAGAGGGTGTTGGTGCTCGCCTCGCTGCAACGTCGTACAGATGTGTGAGAAATGTCTCCAAACGTCATGACACGGCTAGCTGCGAGGCTAGCAGACACACCTGGCTGTGTGTGTCCATGTAGTGTGTTAGGACGGGGCCCTGCCAGTGTCTCCCTGCCCGCTGTCTGTCCCTCGGCACTGACGCTGTCCTGACTGTCGGCGGCTGCTTCACTTCAACTGTGGAGGGAACTCATTCAACTCCTCGCTCGCTTCCCACGGCGCAGTCGCCATTGCATCATAGCAACAGCAGCCCGACCGTGCGCGCTCACGAGCCCTGGACTCTCGTGTCTGTGCGCGTGTCTCCTGATGTTCCTCATATAACTCGCCTGCCTCCTACTGTCACTATCACAGCGCTGCGTGGCGCTGAAGGACTGTCTGCTGAACATTATAGGTGCTTTTTACATTTGGTATTTTGACACACAAAGACGAAATAGCTTATGATATGAAGTTAAGTTTTTTCTTGAATTACAAAATGCAGAAAGCACCTAAAATTTCCAATAGCACAGCACAGAATACAGTGCGGTGTAATACTGCACTGTATTATGTGCTAATAGCCTGTGATAGAGTGTTTTATAACAACATATACAGTATTATAATTCTATTATAGGTCTATCAGAGGTGAGACCAAGTCATTGTTTTGCAAGTCACAAGTAAGTCTCAAGTCTTTGCACTGAAGTTCCAAGTGAAGACAGTCCAGTCAAGTTGGCTACCAAGTCAACAATGGCAGTCCCAAGTTAAATCCCAAGTTAAGTCCTAAGATAAGACAGTTAAGTCCCAATTCAAGTAGACTACCAACTTAACAATGTCAAGTCCCAAATCAACAATGACAAGTCCCAAGTAAAGTCCCACGTTAAGTCCTAAGTCAAGACAGTTAGGTCCCAAGTCAAGTAGACTACCAAGTCAACAATGACAAGCCCCAAGTCAAGTCCCAAATCCACAGTAAGTCCCAAGTCAACGATGACAATTAAGGTAAAGTCCCAAGTTAAGTCCTAAGTCAAGACAGTTAAGTTCCAAGTCAAGTAGACTGCCAAGTCAACAGTGACAAGTCCCAAGTCGACAGTGATAAGTCCCAAGTCAAGTCCTAAGTCAAGACAGTTAAGTCCCAGGTCAAGTAGACTACCAAGTCAAATCCTAAGTCAACAATGTATTGCAAGTCACAAGTAAGTCCCAAGTAAAGATGGTCAAGTAAGCTACCAAGTCAACAATAACAAGTCCCAAGAAAAGTCAAAGTAAAGTCCTAAGTCAAGACAGTTAAGTCCCAAGTCAAGTAGACTAACAAGTCAATGATGACAAGTCCCAAGTCACGTCCCAATTCAACAATGACAAGTCCCAAGAAAAGTTCCAAGTTAAGTCCTAAGTTAAGCAGGCTACCAAGTCAACACTGACAAATCCCAAGTCCTATATTTTTAAATTTAAGCCCTAAACAAGTCATAATGCATTCTTCACCAGAAGTAATGCCGCTTTGACAACAGATTATATAAAGATTAAGACATGGGTGTAGCAATATTAAAATTGCAAATTGCAGTGTTGTCCTGATCTATACTTTATTAAAACTTACACTGAAGATCCAGCACTCTGTCTTAAAGGTTTAATCATGAGTGAGCATGTTGTATCTTATTTTTATTTGAACAACAGATTATATTAAATTTACAAAAGTCATGAATGCTTCTTAAAATTTGTATTTATGTGTTTGAACAAGTTTGTCAGAACATTTTGTATACTGCAATTAATTTTTTGTTGACCACTGCATAGTTTTTATATGCAAACAAAATGATCTTTCGTATGATTTTCCTTGTTCTTCATGGTTATCTTGTGCAGTTTGATTAGATGCTGTTGGATTGGTTTAAACAAAGTCGTCTGGGGTTAAAGTGTCAACTTGCTGGGAACAAATCCTGATAATGTTTATTGAATAAGGAAAGTAAGGGAATTTAATTAATTTGTGGCACACTTTTTAAATAACACACTTGTTAATCTCTGGTCTTGGGGAAAGGTAGCAACTACTTTATTATGAAGTCACAAGTCATTGGTGTTTAAGTCTAAGTCAAGTTTCGAATTTGTCAACTTGCATCTTAAGTCATCGAATTTTTGATTTGAGTTTGACTCGAGTCCAAGTCATGTGACTCAAGTCCACCTCTCTGTTGTTAATACAGAAAAACACTAAGTTTTTGATGGATTACTGAATGGGCCTTATGGATACATGCCCAGAGGCCCAAAGGGTCAGGGGGCACTTGAGTCAGGCATGTTAACATATCTTGCTGTAAAGAAAAATCAGACGACCACAAAGACACACTTAACAACCACAATGAGAAACAAAAGAATCCCCAAAGAGACGGTAAACACGCTCATAAAGATGTAAAACAGCCACAAAAGACATAAAAGAACCCCAAAGATGTAAAAAGAAAAAACAAAAGAAGAAAAAAAAAAAGAAAACCAACCACAAACAGACATTAAAAAAAACAAAGAAATACAAAACTCCACAAAGAGATGTTAGATAACTAAAAACAACACATATTTGTGTCTCTTCGTCTGGGTCGAGGTGCTACCATACTGTATGAAGAGGGGAGCTTTGAAAAATGGGGTAAGACGCTAACTGAGCTGAATAAGTGTCTTTATATATGTTTCTTTTACACTGAATATGTGTGCATATCTTTTATATTCAGCGTATGAGTTCATAGATACCAAATAGGCCTATTGATTGTGCTACTTGTAGTTTCTGAGATGCAATCATTTTCTTATCATAGTAGGTATTTGGGCACATGGGACTACAGTTTCTCCTAAAATAGGATTAAATATATGTTTTTAAAAAGTAACCCAACATGCCCAAAGATTATGTGATAACAAGAGGTCTCTTCTTAGTCAGTTGACCATTTTTTAAATAGATAGATATAGATATAGATATGCCTCCACGGGGATGGTGCTGTGTCTTTCCTTTAGTCTGGTCTTCTACCAGAGGCCTGGGAGTCTGAGGGTTCTGCACAGTATCTTAGCTGTGCGTGGGATCACATTCTTCTGAACAGAGACCTCAGATGTTGTACCTGGGATCTGCTGGAGCCACTCTCCCAGTTTGGGGGTCATAGCCTTGAGTGCTCCGATTACCACTGGCACCACTGTTGCCTTTACTCCCCACATCTTTTCTAGCTCCTCTTTCGGCCCTTGGTAATTTTAAGCTTCTCATGTTCCTACTTCCTGATGCTGCTGTCATTCGGGATTGCTACATCTATCACCACTGCCTTCTTCTGTTGTCGATCAACACAATGTTGGTTAGCCATCACCAGTTGGTCAGCCTGGATCTGGTAGTCCCACGGGATCTATATCTGTATGATTTTTAAACTGATTGTATTTGTCCATCTGGGATCAATAAAGGCTTGTCTGATTCTTGATTTACAAGCTCACACCATGATCTCAAACATGTATGTATTGTCCGGATATAATGAAATTGTAACCCAGTTAATACATCAAAATTACACTTAAATATGAAATGATGCTAGTAGCCTCCAAGGATGTAATTTAGTGGAATTTATTTAGATATTGGAATGTAACAAGTATATGTGACTATTAATAATGGAAGAAATTTTATTTACATGGCACTTTTTTAAAACAAGTTAGACTGCTTTTAATCAGAGACGAAAATAAATAAAATAAAAATAAGTAAAAGTAGGCAAGGCAAGGCAAGTTTATTTGTAGAGCACAATTCGTACACAAAGTAATTCAAAGTGCTTTACAGAAGAAGAAAATGCATTAAAATCACAATACAAAATAAAAACATAAATAATCATTATAAAATGATATATGAATATAAAAGTAATAATTAAAGTTAATAGATAATAAAAAATAGACATAGATAGTGTTCACTTCAACTAAATATTTTCACATTTCTGCACAGGTTTTTGTAGCTATAAGAAATTCAGGCACTACATGTGAGTTCTAGCTGCAGTGTGAAGCAATAAAAATGTATTTTACATTAATGCTTCAAAAAACAAAAGGTTACATGTAAAGTAGATATAACTCTACTTTTTGTCTTAAATTAAATTGACATTTACCTCTTTTGTTAGGCTCTGATTAGGTGAGTTGTTTGCAACTCCCTGATGTTGCTGTTGCTGGCTTTGCGGTTTGGGTTAAGAAGTAGTAGAGTTACTGTTATCATGATTGTTAAATGAAACTATTAAAAAATATATCTCCAAACAGATTTTTCAACCATTAAATAAATACACTTATAGCAACCTGTTAAATAAGTTTTGCTTCGTCTGTAAAAAAATAAGTGTTATAAGCACCTTTAACCAGTAGGTGTCACTGTATACACACTAACAATGGTTCTTCTAAGGCAAAGAATGTTCGACATTAATATGTGGCTGACAGTATTGCAGGTGATGTGAGAGTGATGGTGATAAATCCTCTATTGTAAGTAAAGTTCTTTCCTCAAAGTGTGTTTCAGATCGATGTGGTACTTCTCTCCAGGATTCCTCTTGTTGTGTTCAAAGATGGCCCCGTTTACCTCGGTGTGAACATCAACAAGATGTGTTTTCCTGTCAGAACACAAACAACAGGTTAGTTTGTAGCTCATATGACAATTATCTGAAGTCAGAAACTGGATTTGCTGTTGAATCTTTGCCCGTACCTCTTTTGACCTTTGTGCAAGGTGTCTGTCAGAGCCTTCAGGTAAATGGAGCGATGGTGTCCTTGCCCCAGTGTGTATTCATCTGTCCAGCAGTGACTCCAGAATATATCTGCATCTGTGGGGATGAAGTCACATCTGGACATCCCATCACACCCATCCGTCTCCAGATCCTCATCCCGATGCTCCATCCTGGCACGGGGCGGATAATCAGCAACGCTGTACCTCTGGATGAAGAAGAGTTTGGGCTTGCCGGCGAGCTTGGGGCAGTTGTCAGCAGTGAAAAAACGTCTGACGCACTCCAGGCCTAGACCTGTGGCGTACGAGTCCGTACCCAGGACGTGGTTTGCTGGGCCACGGCTAATGATGCAGCAGACAAAGCCATCGCCTTCAAGGTTCTCTCTCTCTCTGATCCCGCTGAGAGCTGAATAAATGCCATCCACATTCAGCCATTTGTAGAGGACCACTTTGAAGTGGAGAGCCTTAAACGTCTGTTCCAGCATGTCTGAATAGGTAAGGAAAGGAGAAACCAGAGTTAAAGCGGCCTGTAAGGATCGATTTTTTCTGCAGAATGAGTACTTTTAATTTAACAATTTAAGTCAGATTGGTGATTATACTGCTGTATTTCTTATTTAAGTAGGATTTAAATGCAAGTCCTTCACTTGTAATGTAGTTTGGCATTAGTACTCGGAGCTAAATGCTTATTCCACCATTAAACTAAAAGGTACAAAGTGTTTTGTGTCTCACCTCCATCATTACCCACGCAGTCTATGATAACGCAAACTCCTCTGGGATTGGTGTTAAACTTGTAGCAGTCTACTTGTCTCTGTAATGCAAAAGAGCAAGCAAACATGTCTCATAAATGCACTTCACTAATTAAACATATTCAAACATACAGGGGGGAAACTTTACCTGATAGTTCTGCTCTCTGTAGACAGGCGTGGGTAAGCCTCCTGTGGCTGTTGGCAAAGCGAAATGCAATGTTATGAATATAAAAGTGAAATACAGTGAGTGACCGGGGGCTTTCCAACTGTTCTTACAACACAGCTATAAAGTCACAGTTGAAATAATGTTTGCTTATGCTAGTTCCGCTGGTATGACAGGGTATTTTTCACTTACTGGCAAACACAAGTCTTTTGAAGTTGCTGTAATGTGCTAGTGTGCAGCCTGTCTTACCCATTTGCAGAGGCTGTACTGGTCTTGTTTGCTGTAGAGAATAGGAACTGTTTGCAGCGGGGAATAGATCCTAAAGAGAAGATGTTTTTTCAAAAGTATTAGTTTTACAATAGAGTGAAAAGAAATTTACGCAATGAATAACTTGTGCACTACTTACTGGAGGTCTGTGCCTTTGCTGTTGAGACTGATGTCCCTCAGATGTTCCAACTGTGAAACATGGACAGAAATACAAGTGAATAAAAGTACAGCAATAAAGTAGAATTTAAAGTACTTTGCAATTCTTCATCCAGAGAAGTCGACTTTTAGAAGGCTAAAAGCTAAAAGGTATGACATGTGGTTTGGTAAATAAACACAGAGTTTGTTTACAAGTTAATCTGCCCGAAAAACAAGATATCCGACTGAGATTTCGTTACAGTACATCTTAGAACTGGATGTTATGCTCAGTTGTGCAGCTCAGTAGTGCTCAGTGGTAGCTGATGAGGTGAGTGTACTACTGGGCAGATGGGATAGATTTGATCTATGCTGATATTGCTGTTTTTTTTTGTTGTTGTTTGCTTCTCATACAGTGCGCCCTCTCTTCAGAATATTGATGAAAGGAAAAGCCCCACTCATAGCCTACCTCTTAGTAAGATGCATGCTTTTCCTTACAAAGTGAAGCATATATGTGCCTGTGATATAGCACTTGTGATTACCTGCCTTCTTGACCAGTGTCTTCTTTGAACCTGCAGCTTGGTATGCTAGCTGATGTTGTCTGAGTCTGAGTGCAAATAACCGACACACAAAATTTTGCCTATGCAAAACTGATGTGCCACAACAGAAAACACCAGCCACTGCCATCAGAGAATGTCACCTTACTTGCAGGTAGTCGAATATCATCCGATACCAATGTTCAGCTAATAAATCGGTGCATCCATAATTTTGTTTTATACTTTACTTTATATAAAAATCTGGGAAACAGCAAAAAACAATTGGAACATGATGAAATACACTTTTGAACTGTTATGAGTATCTGGGCAATGCATGTCCACTGAGAAATAGTGTAATTTCGGTAGCTTTTCTGTTGGGTTCCTGTTCCATTTCTGTGTAAAAAATGTTCTCTTACTGTACATTCTGTTCTCAGATTTAGGAACTATGTTTTTCTGTGGTACTTGAACGTCAGCTGCCATTAGTCTTGTTCGTCATTTTTTTTCTTCTTCTATTCATATAGGCCTTATGGACCATTTTGTGGCATGTTGAGACAACTGAAAGATATTTATTTAAATAATTTTCAGGTCCTATTTTGAGCATTTTCTATTTCATACTTCACATGTTACTCTGCGTACAGTATAACAGTTACAAACCTCACAGATCACCACCTTCAGATTTCACTTGAGAATTCTTTTGCACATTCACATGTATTTTCTTGTTTGCGATAAAGGCTATTAAAGGGTAAAAGTAAAAGACAATCTCACCTGACATCTTGTACGCAGTCACTTTTTTGGCCAGGTCGAACCTGTCAATGTCTTTTAAACACTGCTCTATAAGGTCAACTCTTTCAGGTGAAACTTTATCCAGTTTCTCAAGTTCAATGATCACGTCCAGGAAACTCTGTTATACAAGAGAAAAAAGTTAAGTTGTTTATACCTTTTTTTAAATCTCTGAATTAAAATTAAAATTACTGTGACGCATGTTTGACATTTTTGAGTCCAATGGAATCCCACCAAAACTCCCCCTCCCACACACACAAGAATGAGAAACTGAAGAAGTGAAAACAAAACCTTATTTTTATACCTTCGCTTTTTCCATCTTCTCACGAGGTAACGTGGTGCTTAACAAGAATTTCACATTGTTCAGATCTTCATCGGCCATGTCCTCGTTTATATTAGCCATCAGTACCCTGCAGTAAGAGAAATCATGATCATTTTAGCAACCAAGAGCATGTGATCTTTGACTGTGACAATATGTATGACATCCTAAAACACACCTTACCTGAATCTTGGCAGAACCTGCCTGTGTTTCAAAGTCCTCTCCACCTCATCCCTGCTGGTTTTATACACCTTCCTCAGGATATCAAAACGTTTCAACTGCAGCATCAGCTCCTCCAGGAACAAGTGACCCCTCTCGTGGAACATCACCTTAGATTTCAGCATCTCCTTCATACAAGCCACGCTGTTGTCCGTGTCCAGGATTTCACACAGGTAGAAGAGCCTCCTGCGCTCACAGCTGCTGAGAGCCTCCACGGTTTGGTTAATGGCCTGAAGCTCACGTGGGTCCAGGAGAGCCATGACTTCGGTGGGAGAATAGGAGCTGATAAGATGATCAACAAACAGAAACTTACCAGTGGTGGCCGCTGTGTCTATAAAGCGGATCAGATTAAATGCAGTGTTAGTTCCAATAAACTGAAAATCCTGAAGATAAAACAAAGTGAAATGATTAGCAAATTAAAACAACCTACTTGGCGACGTCGATAACTGACAGCAGAGGAACAACGTAAGAGGAACTTATAGGAAACCAACCCACACAGCATAAGGCTGACGCACTACTAAAAATATATGGGGAAGTACGCTACCTCACCACAGCAGGGTACACTCGAGCACGACGACTTCAAAAAAACTTCTTTGCACTAGTATTACGCAATGGGTGCATAAAAATACCGTAATTCGTCTATGTTTTATAAAACTGCAACAGCTCGAGACAACAGCTCCAAGTGAAAGTGAAAGCAGAAAGCAGCTCTGCGATAACAGAACTTAAAGGCACAGACCATAACACCGCAGAACTGATGGAGTCAAACACTTCATCAATGGCCGTTTTACAGCAGATTATATAACATTTATAATAGTTATAATTGTATTATTGCCAAATAGAATGGATAAACACAGCAAGTGGGATTTTTCACAACCTGGCAACCCAGTATTTGTAAGTATTAACTGCTTGCTATTGATCTGTAAAGCATTAATCAAGTCATTAGTTGCCACTTAGAAGGCCTCTATAGTAAGGCTGCCTCTTAAGTTGTTTTCATCATGTGTTTTATTATATTCCTGTCACTGTGGATCTGTCTCCATCTCAGTTTGCTCACTCTGACACAGAAGCTATTTGTTGTGTAAGACTTGGACAGGGATTCACATTAACAAAACTCCACGCTCTTTATGGTTAGATTATGTTTGGTGTCTGAGTGTATTATGCAAATGATTTCTAATTAATAGGTCAGTCTGTGAAATGGAAAAACAGTTTCACACATTTGAAGGTGATGTATTCAAATTGCTTGTTGTGTCCAACCAAATGTCCAAAACCTATATGCCTATATATAATCACTTTACATCTTATGACAAAGAATGAAAAGAAAGAAATGAAATCATCATTTAAAAAGCCAGAACCACCGAATGAGTGGCGTTTTGCTTGGAAAAATAAATAAAACAATAAGTGAAATTGATGCCGATTGCAGGCGTTTCACCATGACACAGTTAGATGCAGCTCTAATTGGTGTTGCTAATGTTACAGGATTAGCCCTGCATTATGATTTAAATTTACAGAATTTTTGAGAAAGTATTAAATATTATTTGTGATTAAACTGTGTTTGGTCGGTGCAGTATTTTGCAAATATCATAGAAACATAGGGGCGTAGCACTATATTCTGGGCCCTATGCCTAGCAGTCTCTGTGGGCTGGGCCCCCCATCCTTCTCTGGATCCATGTGACTCAATGCACCTTTTGATTATTTTTTTTTTTTAACAAGGTCATTTTTCTTTCTCTCCCTTTCCTTTGCTTCTTTTCTTTTTCTGGAACCCCATTTCTCTTTCTTGGGGAAAGACATGGCAGTATAAGCAGTCACTCGCTCGGCTCTGACTGCATTTAGAGATGGGAAATAAAAGGCCCCATTGGAGCCCTGCGTAATCATTCCCATCTTTCCCCCTATTATGACATCCCTGTAGTAACACAGTCACCGTATGATTGCTTTCTGCACGTCATCTTTTTAACACCGAGGCAACTATAAATAGACCTCAGTCACAATCAAATAAAGGGACTCCTCTGCTTTGGGTGTAATTAAATTTAGATTGCATGTATTTATATGGATATTTTGATTTGTTTAATGTTTTCCAATTAAGCTGCATTGAGTGTTCTATTGCTGTCAGATTATCGCATCCTGGATATGTGCAGTTAAATCGGTTAGTTAAGGTTTTCTTTATAAATATGAGTAACTAACTGCAGAAGTGCGCTCAAGGCATGATGCTGGTTTTTCCCACAGCCATGAAGGCACCACTTCTGCTCCCCGCTGCAGGTCGCCTGAGCTTTCTGCTTAGCAAAGCGCACTGAGTTCCGCTCAGTCTGGCCAATCGTGTCGCGCTGAGCTTCAGCACCATTGCAGTGTGGAGAGATCATACGGAGGTGTAGCTTGCGAAGAGAGAGGGATCATTTGGAGGAACGATACTCGACCTGGGTGACCGCTTTGGGCCAACACCACCCCCGATACAGTCACCGTGTGACATTGCCATAAGCAGCTTCAGTCCGGGTGAGTATTTCGTTACCTGAACAGTCAGGGTTTTCCAGGTAGTCGCAGTCAACGGCTGCTGCTGACTTGGACCATCATCAGCACTGTGTGCGGTGTGGATGTAAACCCGCGGCGAGGAGGCTTCAGCGTTAGCGGGCTGACACAAGTGTTGGCTGTCTTTAGCTACAGAGCAGATGCTTCGGTGCCGGAGCCAGCAGCCAGCCGTCTCGGCCTGGTCACGACTGGTGAGACATGAGAGATGAGGATGTCCAGCAGCTGCTGACTAGGACAGGCACGCTAACAGCATGCCAGCCGAGCTAAGGTAGCTAACGTTGACATACAGGTTCAGGCTGTCGTGGCAGTGTCGGGACGACCGTTAGCCAGTTAGCAGTTTACTATCCGGCTAACAGAGCTGCGCAGAACCACCCGGTCAACACGTTAGCTAGCTACGGTGTTGAAGGTAAAACAGCCCGTAGGTTGTCACTTCATGTCAACCAGTGTTCATTTGGTCCTGTGATATATTCACTAAATCCATTTGAGGTTGAACTCCATAAAAACGCCGCAGCGTGTTCATTCAAAATGTATTTTATTTTGAAATTTCAAGCGGAAGTGTCAAGGTTTTTTAAACAACATTGAAGTGCTAAAAACAGCATTAACTTTCATCCAGTACATCTTTTACTAAAGTTAAGGGGTTGGGTCTGATAAGCAGTCTCATGCACAGTCTCTGAATAAGCCTTTCCTATGTGGTCAGTCAGCCAGAGTGGCCTGGCTTTATTTCATACCATCATGCATGTGAGTTTGCAGCAGTGCCATGTGACTTGAATGCCCATGCCAGTGTATGTAGGTTACATATAAATGGCCATGCCTGTGTTTATGTACGTAAGTACATGTCCTAGTGGCCATGTTTTGTTAGGTATGAGCAAATAACAGAGATATGTTAAAGTCAGTAAATAAAGGGGAGAGTGCACAGTGCATGGCTGGTTTAGCAGCATCAGACCTAGAGCCCAGAGCATGGTGCCTATATGTACACCTGTGGTTCTCAAACTGTGGTGCAGGCTCCCCCAGGAGGGCATGGAGACACTGCAGGTGGGGCGTGTGACCCAAGGAACAATACTTCGTGAAACAAGTTGGATGGATTTGTTTTTTTTTTGTAGGGAAAATAAACAAACAAAGGACTCGCTGATGCTACTATGCTGACTTTTATTTCACCAAAGTTCAACATGGATCCCTTTTTAGTAGCTGCTACCCCACTCATTGTTAATGCTTGATTAAAAAAAATTGTAGGGTAAGGTGCATCAACTTTTCCCACTTTTGAAGGGGGGCATGACAGAAGAAGTTTGAGAACCACCAGGGATGCACAATAATACCAGCATGCCATTGGTATCGGCTGATCATGGCTTTGAAATGAAATATCAGAATCAGCGTATTTCTGCCGATATGACAAACCAATATATATTCTTTTGAGAAAAAGAAAGAGATGACTGGTTGCTCTGTATATTCAAACGTAAATCAAAACCTTGTGTCAGATGCTCATGGAGAACGAGAAAGAACAGGATACTTAGGAAGGTAATTCAGGTGCTCCAAAAATACAGAAAACATATTTCAACCCCTGCAGGTCTTTGTCAGGGCTTTAAAAACAAGTTTTTACATCTGTTTTACAAATTTATTCAACCACCACAAAGTAAAATGACACCCTTAGAAACCAAAATGCTGTGAATTATCCTTTTCCTTCTTCAAATTTTAAAGGAAACATTCTTTATAAATGCATATAAATCAGACAATGAAATAATAATACTACACAATGCAAACACAAATAGGCTACATGGTCTTAAACTAGGGTATTACATAAGTGTGCCTGCATAACTTGAATTTCATAGGAAAATAAAGATAAACAGGGGCACAAGCGTACAGAGACACGAGGTATATTCAGTCAGAGGATTCAGAGAATAAAGTTGCATCATTTTCCATAACATATGGATATATCAATATTGGTTTTGGTTATCGGCCAAATGAGTGGTTATATATCAGCATATTGGATATTGGCAAAAAATCCAATGTCACGCATCCCTAAGAACCACTGACCGAAACCATTTGGCTGAAGACTTACTCTTCTCCCAGTGCTGTTTGAAGAACTGTGCTTGGACAGGACAGTGTTTTACATCAGACCAATAGTTCAGTGCTCAAAGTTACCAGCAGCAACCAACACTCCTTACAACAGCAACATCACTAATTCATTCCTCTCTGCTCTGCCCAGCCAGTTTACTTCTGCCAAGTTGCTTTCTTGTTGATCTTTTCACTGTTGACACACTGTTGTTGTTTTTTTAACACTGACATCAGTAAATGAAAATGAACGTTGTTTGGTGTGATACTGGTCACGATATGTCAACTAACCCCCTAAAATAATGGCGTCATCATGGGCAAAGATGTAGAGCTGAAGATCCAGATAATTCCATGCCATCTGCTGCTCACCCTCAGTCATCATCCTCCTCCTCTCTCCTCCTTCCTCACTCTATCTCTGCCACAGTGTGTTTTGGGACTAGGCTATCATCAGAGCTGTGGCCTATTTTAGACAGAAACTCCATTTACCCACTTAATCTGTGTCTCTGTCTCCAGGAGTTGAGTTTCTTCTATTGCTCAGTGTAACAAATGGTAAATTATTCAGCCCAAGTTCTTTGATGAGGCCGTAAAAGGTATCATATCATATTGTGGAGTTGGAGAAATCACTGATCGAACAGCGTGCTGGAGTTAGTCATGTGCTGGATAAAACTCTTAAGCTTGCCTAATGATTTCAAAGGAGATTCACAGGAAGCTGAGGTAAACTCCCATGAACTCTTGAGTTGACTAATAATGCACAACATTGTTGTGTGTTGCCCACATGTCTGCAGCAGCTTATTGAGACAGCTCAAAACCAAAACAAAGCTAACCGTAAGTGTATTGAGCCCCAGAGTCTGTTGCCTCCCTCCCACCTACGGTGATGCACACGCCTAGGGGATCAAAGCTGTAATTAGCCTGCCATGGATTAGCAGTGGGGGCTATTTTCCACTGTACTCGCTCCCACAGAGCCAGAGGATCACACAGGAAGCCAGCCCCCTGCCCTTCCTCTCCTTCCAGTAGAGAAAATCTGAATCGCTATGTTTGTTGTTGTCCCCTTGAGGTCCAGCAAACGAGAAACATCAACTCCCGCCCTGGAGAGTTTGGACGCAAGGCTTTTCGTAAATAGATTTTGGTATTTTCCTTTTTGTTTGTTGTCATTCAGCATCCAAATCAGTTCTCGATGTATTTATGAGTCGCCAGTGGAGTCATTGGAGTCGTGTTGCGTGCAGACAGACTTGAGAATCAGCTGGATGTGTGGCTGGCATGCAGAGAGCTGTGGTGCTGCTGACTCACTGCACTGCCAGGTATGAGCTCTGTCTGTGTGTTGGCTGTCTACATGATGTACAGTATGCCTCTCCCCCAGCACCCACAACAACCCCCCCCCCGCTCAGAGACTTGTCTCTCTGTCAGCCAAACACGAGTTCATACTGTTCCTCTGGGGGCTCCAAAGAGGTGGAGCAGCATAATGTGTGTACTCTCTTGTTTGTAAATGAATCAGTGCTTTCAAACATGATTGCAGCAAAGTTTTGGAATCACAGGGTATATTGCCCAAACTAATGATGGTATTACCATATGGGTAATTCTGCAAGATGCAATTCATGTCAGGAGGATGACGGATGTTTCTGCTGCTGCAGCTAACAATATTTCATGATTCATTTGCAGAATTAGTGTGTAAAACGGAAAATAGTGAAAAATGTCCGCTGCAGTTTCTCACGTTCAAAGGTGATGCATTCAGTAGCTTGCTTTGTCCAACCAAATGTCAAAACCCATAATCATCACACGACAAAGAAAAGCATCAAATGAAATCATGATTTAAGAAGCCAGAGCCACTGAATGAGTGGCATTTTTGCTTGAAAAAATAAAGAAAATAATCAGTGAAATAAATGAATTTTCTCTCTATCAAGTAATCGGAAAGCAGAAATTTACATATCTGTTTTAGTGACCTAAAACTGTTTTTTGCGTATCCACGAGAGGCCAAAGCGTAGAGCAAAATATCTGTATTTGTAGACAGGACCACAGACTTCTTTTTTTTTTTTTTTTTTGTTTGACAGTGGTTGACATGAAACAGAAAACTACAGGTGCTTGCATTGAAAGGTTATATAGACAGTGGTCTACGCTGCTGAGCTATGCTGCCATCATCGGGGTGCTGGTTTTCTGGATGTGTGTGAATGTTTTGATTAGGTTAGATTAACTGTATTATCCCTAAGGGGGAAACGGCTGGTTCCCATCGAAGTGGTGAAAGGCTTTGTCATTGTTCAGCTGTACAGTATGATCGGTTGATTTCAGCGTGCCACAGACTCTCACCTCCTTCAGTTCATTTCAGCGAGTGCTGTGTTTGCAACCCTCCATTATTAATACAATGCTGTGTCGGCAGTTCAAGTGGTTAACCTTTATTCCACCATCCTGTACTGGACACAGTGAATAGCTAATTTACAACACATATTTTAGCGCAATCTGTCTGATGCATTGTTGATAGTAAACAAAGAACAAAGGTAGCCATTAATACTTAAGGCCATAATTTTTCTATTTTGAAAATCGGTGTTAGATCCTTCGACTAGGTAGAGCAGAAGCATTTAGTTTGAGTGAGAAGTGTAGATAGGGTGTCTGCAGGTCCTCAAAACGTCTTAAATTTTATAAATAGAAGGCTGTTAACTGTTAACTTGCCTTAAATGTGAATTTGTGAGGTCTAAATTGCCACAGACATCAAATTTAATGTATCTATCCTGTAATTTCTTTTTGACAAAATGAGTTAAGCCACATGTCTGATGTTGCAAATCTTTAAAACTGCCTTTGAAACTAATACTGTCTTTTTAATTTTGCACTTGCCTGTTGGCAAACTGTGGATTAATGACTCAGTCATATAACCATATTCCGACACAAATCCGACTTCTGTGTGGGACTACATATATACTAACCTGCAATGCTTTAATAATAAATAGACAGTCCTAAATTTGGTTGAAAAATATCTCGAAAATGTCTTAAAAGCTTTCGATTTGAGTGTCTGATACTGTTAACTGGGCGCACATACAGTGAAACTGTTCTCATCAGTTTATGGGACTGTTGTAACTCATAAACATTACTTTTTGCCTTAAAGCAACCTATTTATGCAAGCTGTAATAAGCCAGTCATGATGTAGACATATTGCACATGCTGCAGAAGCTAAAATTCTAAGAATTAATTTGACTGTACAACAGTGCCAAACCACCAAAGTATCCAATTTACAGTGAGAGAAAAGCAGCTAATCCTTACACGAGAAGCAGGGGCCGGTGAATGTTTGACATTTTTGGCTGGTAAATGACCAAACCTGCTGGTCTGTAGTCGTGCCCTAGAGGTCAAAATAGCTAGGGTGGTTGAACATCACACAGAGGTTTTGCATACTGTGACTAAACTGTGTGAATTAAATAAATAAGAGTCATTGGAGGCCTCTTGCTGTTACACATGGATATTTTTTAACACCATTTTTTACAAAGAAGTAACTATGGGACAATGGTACAATTTATGGGAAAAGTCATGTTGTCATTTAAGACTGTTCCCCTCCAAAAGTTACAGCTTCATTGACCAGATATGCTCGTTTGACATGCTAACAGCAACTCACAGAAGGAAATCACATTTCCTGCTGCTGACCTGAACACAATTTATATGAGACCACAAGGCACATTCACTTTCCCACTGTCGGACTGGATGTCAGCAAGGAAACTGAAGCTGTATCTGTATCATTAATACGGCAGCACAGACGGTTTATTTAAGCCACAATAATAGGTCATCATCCTCTCAGAGCCACTGTTTTCTGCTGGGCTTTACCTTCATGCCGGTCGGCTTTCTGCTCTCCCGCTCAGCTCGCTAGTCACGACTCCGCGCCTGTCTGAAGTTGAGCAGATGCCAAGGCCCGGTTGATTCCAGGAGCCTTTGAATTATTGCCAGTTATTTGTTGTTGTGATATGATGTGAAGGACGTGGAAGGAAAGTGGGGGCTTTTGCTGGATCAAGCTGTGGGAGATGTTTACTGGAGGGTGAGGCACCTGTTAACAAGTGTTCCCTTACATTTAGTGAGGGTAATGCTGCCTATGTGCTTAGCACTGTTTGGTAATAAAGGGGTGGGGGGGTTTCTGCAATTATGCAACCTTACTGATCAAATATAAACTGTCAAAAACAGTGTTCACAGTAAACAATAAACTCAGTCAACAGGAACAGTTTGTGTTGTGTAATAAGATTTTTAGGTGTCTAGCTCCTAAAAATACTCGAGTGTTTCATGAAGTCTGGCCAGGGCTCAATGGCTTATGCTTATTAACTTGGCAGCAGTTTCTAGCAGAACTCTGTCATTGTCCAGCGTAATTTCTTTGCGTCTGCTGCAGTGGGATAGACGGAGCCAAACTGTATCCCACATTATTGTTGTTTTTCATACTGTAGGAAACAATTTGATTTAACAACCATTATGAGCCTCAGGGGTGGGAGAGCGTTTAGAGGCCAAGCTCTCTGGCTTGGTTTTCTTGGTATTCAGCAGTTTTGCAGCCCCCTCCCCAGCAGCATCTGAGTTGGTTGTGTAGTAATGCACCAACACTCCTGTACACCCCTTTGGTGATCCTTTGGTTATGCAGGCTGTGGTCTCCGGCCTGTGGGGCCGTGCACTGGTCTTGGCATGTCAAAAAAGCTCAAGGTGGCCTATTGTTAGAGGAGTGCTGAGCAGCTTATTTGGCAGCGCAGCATTTTCCTCCATTTCTCTGGAGTAAAGTTAAATGCTGAGCTGCTCCCCCACACACCATGCACCATGTCAGCAGCGGTGCTAAATACTGTGGAATTAGTGGTCATGTGTTTGTAGTTTGAACTGTCTGTGAACTTGTGACTCCCAAGCTTTCATAAAAAACAATCCCCTCCACTTCATGGTCCTTGTGTTACAGTGTTTATTATGTACACCTTGCAAAACAGCACCATAGCCCTGCTGTAAATCCTACCTGTTGTAAAGCTTGTCAGTTTTTGTTGACACTTTAAAGCAAATATTGATTAACCTCTAGGGTTTCTTTGAGGATGGAGCAAATGGTGGTGTACTGACATCAAAATACTAGTGGAGACAAATGCCAACCATTGCATTGCCTCACGTTGCCTGTGTCTAAAAAGTTGCACTTGAACACACCGCAAAGACTACAGCCAATGGCCAGATAGCACACCTGTGTGAGAGGAAATGACTCTCCATCGCAGCAGGTGGCAGTGTCTGTATCATAGATGTATAAAGAGAACTGGATATGGCGTTGGAGGCGAGGTCCTGTTTATGAAAGTTGCTCGGTGGAACATGAAGCCAAAAATTTTATGAAATTACCTGGATCTTCCGCATTGTTGGGCCAACAGGGCAAGCACACTAGAGATTTGTGCAGCCGAGCAGCTAACTCCCAGTTTAGCCCTCCACCAAGTTGAATGGGGATAAAATTATTTAATCGTGTGGCTCCTGTAGACTTCAGAAACGTTATCATACCAAATGGATCAAATCCCGATAGTGAAACTACTCATTTTGTGGAGATTGTGACGCTCAAAAAAATATACCCACTGATTTACAGATGTCTTTTTCACAATGCAAGTTAATGGGAAAAAGCCTTTGGGCCCAATGACACCAATGGAAGTTGTAATTCCACGGTTTGGCCAAACTGGCCTCAAAGCTCGGTGCTGTTCCCTGGGGCTTGGTCTGTATTTGTCATTCAAAAAAGGAAAGTGGAAGACTTAGGACTGCAGATGTTCAAACCATTGTTATGATACATACAATAAACAAAGCAGCATTTGCCTGCCATTTTCAAACCACTCTCGTAGCTTTATTCCAGGGCACCACGTCGTAATAAAAATATACATAAATTCAAATCATCAGATGAGATGAAGATGAAAATATAGATGTGCCCTCTTTGCTTGCATTTCCGTTCTTCTCATGCGTCACAGAAACAAGCATTGAGGATTTGCTCAAGCTGAACAGCCAATCAGAGTGCTTTCTCTCACCAGCGGGCTCTGCCGCCAATTAAATACGCTCAGCTGGCCAAAAAGCTGCCAACTAGGGCCGACAAGTGTCAGCTGTTCCGGACACACTGCAAAAACTAGGGCCCAAGACAGCCAACAGCCAACCACTGGCCTGGGCCTCTATTTTTGGACGCATAATTATAATAAGGTGTTTGTGATGTTTAATATTAGAAGTGCCTTTCAATATAATGCATTTCAATAAAACACCATCAAGAACCACATCTTAAAAATGCTAAGTGAGTGTTGGATCAAGACTTCTGTGACACAGGGTCAACCACTGAACATCACAACCTTCATGAGGATTTGTAGCACCACAGTGGTCCCCCCCAAAGAGTTACTCTATTCTTAAATAAAAGTGAATTATTGACATATTTCATGTCTTGAAAAGCAAAACTGCACGAGAACACTTACCTTACTGCTTTGATAATGAGACAGCAGTAGAGCATAATGGTGTTATTTTCTGACTTGTCAAGATACTACAGCCTCAACAATTGTACTCGGTCTATACTAAGTGCTTATTGTGACGCTCGTCTGAAAATTATAGGCCGTTGTGCACAGCAACCCATTGTATGTGAATAAGGTCAAACAAAATGCTGATATGTGTAGGTGAGGCTACTGTGGGGCACACTGCAAGGCATTTTCATGTGGTTCTCCTGCATGTGGATGTGTACACACTCAGCATTTGCATTCAAAGCATTTGTATACCTCCGTTTGAATAGCAGAGAGGAAGGAGGAAGGAGGCAGGATGCTGTTGGCATTCACCTGTGCTGTTGTGTGTTGTGGCTGACCCTGTCTAATTGGTGGAATCGTGTGTGTCTGTGTGTTTGTGTGTGTGCTTGGTTGCAACACGGGCCCATCCCAACACGTCTGGCCCTGCAGCTGCAGCAGAGCTAATTTTAGCCCAGGATGTGCGTACGCCTCAGTTCCCCTCGCCTGGCCTATGAGAGATGAGGAGAGGATGAGGAGCCAATCTTTCACTCTCTCCTTCTCTCCTCTGTTCTGTGCACCTACTGCTCTTTCTTTCTTTTATGCATTATTACCTGTGGTCTGGATTTTTTATGCATTTTCTGTGTCCATGTGTCCCAGGGGAAGGACTATTGATTAGCACAGGAACATATTGACTGTAGTCACTGTTGCCTGCCTGCTTCTGACCTTTACCCACAAAAAGTCCTTTGTGCCAGTTGGCATCTCACTGAGGTGTGTACCTGTCAGGCCTCACTATCTTTTTAACTGTATATGGTCATTATTCTGTATAGAAAACCAGGCGTTAGATAATTTTTCAGCGCTGCATTTACTATTAATAACCCCCATCGTATTCCTGTGTGGACAGCCTACTCCACAGCTGAGTGGCTGGTTCTTGTTACGATTGAGAGAGGCACGGGGATGGAGATTACAGCCGACTGGTTCACTGTGGTCAGGTATTAGAGTTAATCCCTCTACCTAGGGGAAAGTGTCTGGATACAGTGTGACTGTGTGCACTGTGGTATGATTTTGTATACGTTTCATGAAGAGTGGCCACCTGAAAACACACATGCACCGAAGAGGATGAGTAAAATTCCCATGGGACTGTGTCAAAACAAATGTGTTGGAGGAATACTTGGGCAGGGAGGAAGCAAAATTAGTGCGCGCATGTGTGTTTTTGTGCTTTGTTTTGCATTTGGGCTGCGCTACGTGTTAATGTGCAAATCAGCAGACTGAAACAAATTCACAGTGGTCATGAACTTGCCCTAGATTCTTGTGCACCTGACTTTTTAGCAGCTGTTGGCTCACCTCAGTGTAATTATCGGTTTCAAGTTATGTTTTCTAATTTAAGCAGTTAAATTGCCCTAATTCAGAGAATATAACAATTTGAAATCTCACTATATTTGTGTGTGCTATTTGAGGAGAACATCACAGTATTGACACAGCGAGAAAAACAATTTAAATCTTGATAAAGATCAAAAAGACAAAATAAAAAAGGGAAGAAATCAACAATATAAGCAACATACTTATTAAAGCATTACTAAAAAATCCAAAAGTCCAAAAGAAACCCCAAACTGGTGCCTTACTTTTGTTTCTGTTACTCATCTTGTTAAGCATAGACTCATATGAAGCAGATTATATCATGGTGTTTGTCTGTTGTTTTAATGCTGGAGAATGGGTGTTTTCCAGTCTCAAAATATTGACGTAGCTGCTGCTGAGAAGCCTACCATAATTACCAAAAATTCCCCACTTGAAATTGTGTGTTAGGGGCCTGTCCCCTAATTAACATAATTTTTGAGATAACAATTTCCACCCTAGCCAATTGCTCAGATATTCCAAAATTGTTCTCCACAAGTGTTGGATGGTTGAGCATTCCCAAATGCAGTGTATCAAAGTGCCTGTATCTTTCTGACATTTGCAATACAAATTGCTATTTACTTAAAGGGATAGTTTGGATCTTTTGAAGCAGGGTTGTATGTGGTATTTAGCCATAGTCGGTGTCATTCAGTAGAAGAAGTGGCAGGACTGCTGCCATGAAAGATAAATAAGCAGTTAGCAAAACTTGTTTCTTACTCTGCCTTTCTGTCAGACAGCCAATTCCGATGGAGAAGCTGTTAATGGCTTCAGTTACCCATCTTTGCCTTCTTCAAAGCCACTAGGCTCCATTGACAATTGGCCTTGTTTGGCTTTGGTGAAACTGAGCTAACCCTTTTAAACGCCAAAGTCACACAAGGACACGAATAAAATAACCAATCAAGGCAGCAGGAGACCAGCAGCTTCTGTGTTTAGCGATGTTAAATCATGGTTTTTCTCAATGGAGTCTGGCTCTGAAGCAGACAGCAGTACATTGCTAAGTTTCCATGTCATACTCCAGCGTGCCTCTTTACACTGGGGGCGTAAAGACAGACATCTGCTGTATGTAATACATTGGCTACGGATTCTTACCTCTTACAACACAACTTCAAAAGATCTGACCTATCCTTTAAGTGTCTTTGAGCAAGATACTGAATCCCTCCTAGTCTTTGACCCATTGACCCTCCTGTTGAAGAGGTTAAACACAAAGAAAGAGATCAATAAATGGTCACACCATCATTGTTGGGTATTTAGTTTGTCATGGTCACAGCAAACAAACTTGAAGGAAGAAGGACAGCGTCAGAAGTGGCACAAGCGGAACAGGCACAGAGCTTGCTCAAGCTCAATAATTCATGGCTGACTGAGCTAAGCTGACCTTGAAAAATCCCCAGTGTTGGACTGTTGAAACCTGGCACTGCTCATTTAGGGCAGAGAGGAGACGTTGAGACAGACAGATACAAACCAACACATACAGTACGTTTGGGAAGGTTTTTTTTTCCCCCTCAAATTTGTTGATGCCATCTAACATTGGCATTAATCATCACCACAAAGAGAATCAATTTTAGGTGTCATCACTGTGGTTAACGTGGTCTTTATTCTTGCATTTTCACTGCTTTTGAGTTTACATGTGAGAGAGAGATGTGTTCCCCCACTGCGACTTACTGTGTCACAGCAAAGACAGAAAAGCAGCCTGCCTGCTGTTCCTAAAGAAATTTTTATTTCTAAGCGTATTGTTTGCCTGCTGTCCCATGCTGTGGTTCCAAAGACATGGGGCCTTGACTGGCAAACACTGCTACAGCCCAGACTGAATTTCATATTCAGCGATGTCCTCCATTGCTGCACCTGGTGCTGCACAAACATCAGAAAAGGCGAAGAATAGGAACGATCACAGGCCCATCATGCTTTGCTGAAGTAACAGGGACTAAAATGAGATTTGTTGCCTCCTTTCTCCTCTGCCAGAATCCCTCACTAATCTCATGGCACGACAGTTTGCCAAAATTCAGTCTGATAATTTAACTCACAAATAATTGTGTGTGGACATCAGTTTTGGTCGCAAGCGCTGGTTCGCGTGTACACTAAACAAACAAAACATGAAAATACAAAGCTTTTCAGCTGCAGATGAGAGAAACTGTAAGCACTTGTTTGGAGGTTTACAGCACACAACAGCCATCTTTTGTGTTTACTAAGACATTTCTTTACACGTCATGCTGAAAAGCATCGCAGCCAGCTATCACACCCGCTGACTAAGGCCACTGCGGCATTTGCATTTGTTATAACAATGCAACACCACACTTATTTTGCTTCCAAATGTTCCTAAATTTAAAAAATGGATGTTGTGAACACTCTCTTGCAAAGTCATGTTTGGAACTGACACTTGGGGTGAAAGGAGTTGACTTTGTGGGGAGAAAAAATGTTTGTTTTCTGTCCCTCCCATAGCAACTGTGACAAAATTTTCAATGGAAAACTCGTTTGTAATATGACACCCAAATTAAATGTGTTTATTGTGTCAGATGTTTCAGTGGTTTTCAAAGCAGTTCCCGATGCTGCTCAACAGTGGTTCACTCATTCAGCCAAAACAACAAAACTGACAACACTGGCAGGCAAAATGTGAAATAGCATCCTTAAACAGACCAATACAAGCTCAGTGCTGATTGGTTTACCTTTGGTAACACTAGTAAAGGCAGTTTCTACTTGGACTGACCAACTATTTAAAACACCCAGGTCTGTCTCCTCTCCTGTGTTTTGGGTGCAGCAGCAGTAAAGAGAGGTTCCCTGTACTTTGCAGGGCTGTAACCTTGTGTATGTTTACACTGGTTTAATGAGTCACTTAGTCACGGATGCTTGTATGATTCATCCGTCTGTAATGAATGATGAGTATTGTTAGGTGCTTGAGGGAGCCCTCCATTCATTTGAAATAAGACTCCAGTTTCCAAGGGGAAAGCTTTTAGGCGAAACCTGCATGGTTTTACGTTGAGCATTGTTGCTAATGTGTTCTTTTATCGGCATAATCATCTGATTTACTTAAGCTTGCCACCTAATGTATTGCTCAGTCAAGCCCCAGCTGAAGAGTTTTCCTTTTTTATGCTGAAACGAAGGTAAACACAAATGCAGTACACAGAACAGCAGTGTGGGATTAGCATACAAGCGTGCTGTCTGCCATAGAACTGACTTGATTAGCGTGCTCGTAGTGTTTGTTTATAGAGCTCCACAGCATGTCGATTAGCATGCTGCAGCTGTTGTCAGTCCTGTATGTCCTGGCAGCTGGCAGAGCAGAGGACTGGCTAATATGGTGTGTGGGTAAGAGTGGAGTCGTGGTAAACACGCAGCAGTCGTGTCGTTTTGGATTTTAGCACTGACTTTACTGATTGTATGAAGGGTTTTTATTTACCAGCTTAGCTAATAAATGCGGTACTTATTGAGTCATGCGACTGCTGAGGTTCCAGGCTCCAATATGAAAACAATCTGAGTCAGAGTGTGAATAGTGAGCAGTGCTTACTCCTCCCTCATGAGTATGGTTTGAACAACATGCAGCACTCAGTGTATGCCTGACTAAGCCGCTCACTGGCCCCCTTTCTCAGTTATGCATTAATCGGTGGCCGTGTGAAAGCTTCCACTGTTTCAGCCCCATGAAATCAACATACAAATATATATTTGTATTTTGTAGAGAGTGAGAAAGCAAAGCTGGTGCACCATGATGGATTCAATATGAACATTTTTGTTTGACTTGTAACCCTGTTTATTAAAAATGTCAAATCAAATTAAACGCACATTTAAGATAAAACAAAAATTGCAACAGTTGTTTGTAACTTTGTCAATATTCACTTTAGCCCCTTTCCCACTGGACAAAAACCCCCCACTAACATCTGGCTTTTGTCTTTATTGGGAAAGATTACAATTGGCATTCATTCTCAGGACAAATGGCTCTGCAGTTGTCACAGGTAATCAGCTCCAGATCTGATCGGTTCAGATCAGCAGCGATGCAAAACAATGACACCTGGGTGGACAGGCTAAGATCCGCCCATTTTGCTACGTTCCAAGTTAGGTGGCACCCTATTTGAGAGACTGAATAATTATATAATAACGAAGTAATAAGCACTCACATTTCACTGGCCTCCATGTATCTTTTATGGCTGCTGCCTGAAAGTCAGGCAGTTAGTGTGAAGTGTACTTTTGGGGACGTTTTGGCCCCCATATTAAGCTGCAGAGCGAGCGCTTCTCCCAGAGCAGGGTGAGGAAGAGAGGGTTTTCCCGGTCAGGCTCAGAGATAACATTTTCTTCTGCCCTCTTGTAGAAACGATGAATTTACAGCTCACAAGAACTTAATACATCACAGTCTTTGGTGTTTGGTTGATATCTAGTGTTGGCAAAAACTGTTCTTATCTGTTGTTAGCAGAACACTAGCTTATAGGGCTAACATGACTTGTTTACTATATAACGTGAACGTCACTGTCACCCTGAACATCCCACTGATCTCCGTTCAAACTCTAAAACTCTGTATAGGAAAGAAGAGCTCTAGTGCCTTTCTACTGTTTACTAATCTGTTTTCTGGCCTGTTCATAATGTCAGTTTTTCCATGCTTTATAAGCCCACATATGCATGCTAATTTTGGTGGGAAAAAGGTAATTGACCACATTTGACAAGCTAGATTTTTTTAGACACACTAGCGGCATGGCTCTAGGATAGTAGTGTAGGATGAACACAAATGATCAGTCTATTACTTTGGTCCAGACTGAATAATCTCTTATGAATAAACTATTGCATAAATTGCCACGAAGATTTATACAGAAATTTGTGTTGCCCAGATGATCAGTATGAATGACTTATGTGATCCCCCAGCCTTTCTCCTAGGGCCACCACGAGGTAGATAGTTTTGGATTTTAGTGAAATACAATGTGATGGATTTCCATGAAATTTGATATCTAAATTCTGACTTCTGATGGTGATCCACAAACTTTTCTTCCAGTGCCATCAGCAGGTCACTTATCCAGTGAAATAGCTCATAATCAACTAGGTTGTTTTACCCATAGTTGGTACAGACATCCATTTGCCTGACTGCAAATTCACATAGGAACATACTGTGTTTTAACTGCTCCGTTTTAAAACTAAATACACAAAATACACTTGTTGGCTTAGTGTCAGCCTTGTGCACTGTTGAGCAGTGTGTTTAACAATGTCATTGTGATTTGGGGTTTGAAGTGTCGTAAACAGGATGGGTTGGCACTCTCCTATTCCCTTGTGAGCCCCGCCGTAGGACAATGAGCAGGTCCTGCATAGAGGAAGAGCGGCTCTTGAAGGAAAGTTTGCTTATTGTCATTTTCCAGGCCTCATTAAGTGTATGACATATTTAGCCAACAGTGATGGCTGGCTGGGGAGCACTGTAATTACTAGATATGCAAATATTGGGATGAGAAGGTTGCAGAGTGGGGAGGAATCATTCTGTCACACCAACAAACAGTTCCAGCTGATAATGCATTGTTTTGAAGGAAGGAAAGAATTGTCATTATTCCTGTTAGCCTTAGCTATATGTTTAATGTGTCTTATTCTTGCAGTGGTGTTATATTGATTCAGTGGCTTTTGGGTTGCATCTGTATGATGGATAGTGCTTCAATGATTAATCAAATAATCGAGAGGAGCTGTCAACTATTAAATTGACAACCAACTAATGTGATAATCGATGAATCAATTTTAGTAATGTTTTTATGAAAAGTAGCGGAGATAAGGAGTTCGGCTGCAGTTTGTTTTTTGCTCGTCCCAGTGATCGGTACAACTGGGTGATGCTGTCGAATGAGCATGCCATGTAGCATGTTTAATGTGTCTCCAATCATACACGCTACAACATCCTCATCTTAAGGCCCAGACACACCAAAACGACATCAAGGAATTAGCGGGGGCAGATCACCGGAAAGTTGTGGAATGAACACACTGCAGAGAGTACAGCCGATAGCCAACCATCATGTACGTTCTGCACTTGCTTGAGAGGAAACAACTCTCCACACCAGCAGACAGCTTTACTTTCTATTCATCTTTCATTCAAAGGTAATTCGGAAGATCGTCTTGACGTTAGTTAGCCTGTTAGCATGTTAACAATACCATCCAGCATTGAAAGAATAAAGCATATTTACTGTGCGACGGTGAACAATAACAGAAACCATCATGAAATGTTTCTGCTGAAAAATAATCTTACTTTATCTAACAACTTTGTTTTGATCTCACTCCCTCTTCACTAGCTTGGCTAGCTTTTTGTTTACTTTCCTCACTTCGGTGCATCTTGTCATGCGCTGAGCTGAACTGCCAATCCCAGTGATTTCCTTCCCAGAGGGGCTCCCCTGTCACCAGCGCCGATTCAACAACTGAATAAGCTCGAAAAAGCCGACAAAGGCCAAAAAGGGCAGACGAAGATGCACAGGTGTGACCAATGAAAATATTTAGTTTTGGTTGCACCCTGCAGCCCTGTATGTTCTTTTGTCACAGTGCAATAATTTCATTTTACACTGTATAATTTTAGGAATCTACAAAATGTTGACTGACTTCTGTAACGATTCAGAGACCAATCTATTGCCATGTTGGTCTCTTTCACTTGTCTGTTAGTCTCTGAACGGTTCTCATATAGACTTTATGGGTGGAGATGCCTCCTGCTTATTCTGTTTTTCATTGTTACAGAGCTGTTACAGATCATGTCTAACTTTTTAAAAAAGGACAGAGATGATACCTCAGATTAGGTTGATCACATTTAAAGGGCACTCATCGTAGTCTATTGTCCTAAAGAATTCAAAATATTTTCCTGTCAGACCTTGAACTTACATAATTCAGTCATCTAATACGTAACGTATTTATGTTTGAGTTGTATTAATCATCCCTCATCCCTCCCTTTGCTCTATTCACTCAACCTGGCGCCACTGTTACCCTCGGCTTTGATGAGTCATACAGACGCTTTATCTGGCAAAGGAAAATAAGTACCTTCTTTATACACATCACTCTAGACAGATGGGACTTCTGCATGGTAATTTCCTTGAGTCTTTGTGATGAATTGCTAATGTAAGAGTCCTTCAGATAAATACAAGGCTGTGTTGGAAATGCTTAACATCAGATGGAGTGTTCAGTGATGTGGCACCGTCTGCTTCTCAGGGGCACGCAGCAGAGCAGAGCCGCCTCTCCACAGTGTCTTTCTGAAGCCTTGATTCATTTCTGCCAAGTACAGTAAATACTATGGGTGTGGATCCTCTAGATGCATTTTTAGCCGTCGAGGACAACAAGTCGGCCAGCTGACTGTTGCTACGCAACGATAGGAAACTTGGAAATTGACTCCTTGTGCCATGCCTCAAAATAACCTTCAAAACAAAGTGTTTGTTAAACAGATGTGCAGCTTTTATTATGAAACTAAATGCATGATGTTTGTTTTTACTATATGTGCATGTAGTAAGGCCTCCTTACATCACAGTTATGTCTTTAATGTTGAAAATATGCATCTTTTAGTGGCTGTGCTGTTGTAGCAACCATTTGTTGGTTTCCAAGTCATCATGTTGTCAGCTGCTTTGTACATTGTCTGAGTGATTATCCGTCATGTGTGTTATGTGCTGCCAAGAGAATTTCCCTTTTCCGCTCTTTGAGGTTTATTTGAAATTCCTCACAAAGCCTAAAAGGATTAAATCTTTTTAATCTAGTATGAAAACAAACACATTAGAAACAAATGATACAGAACAATGGGGGTGCAACAAATGATTATTTTCATCATCGATTAATCCACTGGTTGTCTTCTTCATTAAGAAAACTGTAAAGAATGGCTGCCACAATTTCTAGAAGCCCAAGGTGATGCCATCAGATATTGGTTTGTCCGACCAACACCCTAAAACCAAAAGATTTTAAATTGACTACAGTGTAAGACAAGGAAAGACTTGAACCATCTAAGGTTATGAATCCAGTTTAATTATCACTTTTTAATACTGAGGAGAAATATTCTTATATTTCTTTCAGTGAAGATCTGATCATGTTCTTGTTGTTGCAGGTGACCCTCAGTGATTGACAGATGTGTGACACTGTGGACAACCATTTGCCTCTCCCATTGGAGATCTGAGTTCTGGGACACTGAGGTAAGCACAGGGCGCATCAAAAACAGGCCTCTCAAACTGCCTCATATATTGTATTTCAGAGGCAAAGTCCCTCCCCTTCCAGTGGACCACTGTGTGACCTTATTATGCAAAAAATATGGACCATAGTTAACACCGATTGTAATTTTTTTTTTCCCCCTTTTTTTGACTTTTTTTTGTAGAAATGTTAGTCTGTTAAAATCTGGAAATTGTTCAGTGTGCTCTAGGATTTTTTTTTATCCCATTTAAATATTGCCATAAATTACACGTGATCTTTATAAATATAATTGTGCAAGTCAAGAAAGTCACTGTTTGTGGTAAAACTGTTGAGGTATAAAACTGTAAAAATACGTAACTAGAATGACTACACAAGTCACGGAAATTACATCATCATTTTCTCTCTACTGGGATACACTCACGTGAGCAACAGGTCTTGCTCGTTCTTTTGCTAACTGACCGATAAAAGGTAGTTGGATAAAACAGGTAAGATAACATAACATTTATGCATGGAACACAGCCAAGACCTGCAAAATTATGTTTTAAATTGACAAACATTGTATGTGTAATTCATGTCATAATTCAAATGGAATCAAAAAATAATTTGTCTCTTGCTTTCGATTAATGTACATACAGAGACTTTGCCGCTCTATTGATATTCATGATCACCTGAATTGGGAAGTTCTTGAATTCATTTTCTGCCTTGTTGCCATAAAAATCATTTTTCTTGGTGAACACAAGTGATTTCAGTGTGTTACATTGTCATTGTCAATCATGTTAAATGTTTCTCTTCAAAGTGACTGATGATGCCAGAAACTGCAAATGAGATTTAAATGTGAGCTGCTGACGAGATTCCTCCCCTTGATGAGCTCATTGAGCTTTTTTTTTTCTTCTTCTTTTTTTCCCAAATGTCACAGTCACAGCTGTTGTCCTTGAGATAAAGCATATGTGTTTTCCTCGAGTTTAAACAGATACTTTGCCAATTTTCAACCAGCTTTGTTTCATCACAATGTGGATAGTATGTGTAAGTGAGCTGTGGTAAACTTCCCTCCGCCTTACCAGCACCTAGATCTCCCTGTTTGTTTCGCGTCGTCCGGCTCTGGGGCTGTTGCTCAAACTGCAGATTGTACCTCAGTATTTTCATACTGCCCACCACCACAGACACAAAGAGTATGGAAGCATTTCAATGGTGCTCTCTTTCAAACTCAGACTGAACTCCAATCAAACTGTAAAACTAGGCAGCACTGATGAAATCTGAAACAAGATTATGTTACTGTATTGCGTATTTCTTGTCTAAAATGTCTTAAAGGGCCAGTGTGTAATATTTGGCATGGTTTATTGTCAATCTGAATCTGAATCTTCTACCCATTAATATGTTTATACAAGTGTATAATCGATATAAAATAAAATTCGTTTGGTTTTCATTTATATATATATATATATATATATATATATATAGATATAGCAAGGGCCTTGCTTTCGAGAGGTCGTCATCTTGCGCCGCCATGTATGTACGGCAGACCGAGCGGACAATGCAGCCAGCCAGAGAACGCATTTCGCGTGTATAAATGAACCAACAAAGACAGCGGGAGGAAGGAAGGAGGAGGAGTTTCTGGAGTGCTCAAATAAACGGGCCTTTTTCCCGAACGCTCCTCTGGTCTCCTGCTAGTGAGGGATTCATTACAATATCGTAACATGGCTTAGATTTCTAAATAAACATACAGCTCGTGGCTAGATAGACCTACTCCTGAAAAACTCGTACGCAAGGCTTTTTGTCCTTACAAGGCCGCCGTCATTTACCCGACGGGAGGGGTGAGCGAGTAAACCCTGCAATCTAGAATTTGACCACTGATGTCACTGTTTTCAACCCATTTTACACACTGGCCCTTTAAGAAACATTTTTTCATTGCACTGTTTGGCTGTAATATGAGAATTTGTGAATAGGAACTGGCCGTACTGTTTCCTGCATTGTTAAAAATTATGCTGACAAAAACTGCGATCAAATGGTAAAACTAAGTAGCACTGATTAAATTTAAAGTAAGATTCTGTTACTGTGTTGCCCTTTTCTCCTCTAAAATGTTTTCAGAAACATATTTAGCTTACTGTTTGACTGTAAATTAGAGATTGTTACCAGCTGGCAACCATAGTGTCAAACGGACAATACATCACCCATGATTTGATGCGTTTACTGCTCTTGTACGGTGCAGGGCATTCTGGTAGTTGTAGGTTTTCCACCTTTTGAGCAAAAAGGAATGCCACAGCCCCTTTCTCTGTGTTTTTTCTGGTCAGTTTCTAAAGTATTTGCATCTTTTCCAGCAGAAAAATACTTCTTTTAATGTTTTCACTCTTATATATCTTCTTTTTGCAATTAAACCAAAAAAGCAAGAAATTATAACACAATTAGTTATTACAATTTAAGTATCATGGTATTGCTGCAACGAAACAGTAACAAAAATTATCATCTCTTCATGTTTCACATCTCATATTCTCAGATTTCAGTCATGGTAAGACTGTCAGCTCATCTTTAACTTCCCACTTAAAGCAGCCCCGTGTTTTATATACATCATGACAGCAGTATGATTCAAGCTGCTTATACAAAAGGACGTTTCTTTTTGGTGAATATTTGCCATTGCCTCAAAGTCATTTGACTACAGTTCCCATGGTAACTGATAAGCCTGCCCCGCCGATGGAGAATTTCACTTCAGTGAGTCTTTGACAGTTTGACAAGCCAGAGGAAATGAATGAGTCAGCCTTTCATGAAGAGCTGAACAAGCTGACTAAATGGAGCCTTTCAATTCACACACTCAGATTTAAGGAGCGCGCTCACACAAAAAGATTTGACTCGTTCAGATTGTCATCTGCTCTGAGCAGCGAACATGATCTCGGTCTCCTCTAGCCCCACAGCAAATCGGATATTTTGCTCCCCTAAGCCTGTTTTGTAACATTTTCAGGCATATCTGCACCGCTCAGAGAGCCGTGCGTCGTCTTATGTTGGATTTGTTTAAGTCGGTAACCTCTAAGTACAGGTTTGAAATACTGAAGTGCCTTTAAACTGTTGGAGGCTACAGTAGGTGGTCCAAGATAAATAAAAATGCTTCTGAATGAAGTGGATGTGTTGTGAATTTAAAAAAAAAAAAAAGCAAGATAACCATTTCTGCCTCAAAACAATACTGACATGATCGCAGCTGAGATGTGAAAAGCTGTTAATTCAGTTAGTGTGATGTAATTTCAAAGAATTAGATTTGTGTTTTTTTCCTTTTCAGGTCTTGATTGCAGCATTTATTTATTTTTTTTAGTCCCACCATTTACCACCAAGCTTTATTTGTCAGCAAAAATAAGTTTACGTATCTTGTCTTGCAGTACAAAACTGTGAGAAACAAAGAGAATTAGAAATGTAAATCCAGAGAAGCCTCGGAGCTTTTGCACATTTCCTGGCCTGTAATGATTTGGGTGTACCAAATAAGATTAAACAGGGGTGTGTCAACATGGCTTACTGTGGGAGTGAGCATTAAGAACTGTGCACACAGTTTTAAACTGTTTGGGACTTACAAAAAGGAACAGCGCGTGAACATCTTATAAGCAGGGCTTGCTAAATCTGACAAAGTCTGTGTATGCATATTCCCAATTTTGTGCCCACACAGCTTTTTCCCTCTTGAATTTGAACAGATTCATACATCTGGACACTCCAAATAACGACTTAATCTTTGTGATCTGACTTTATTCAGTTCTGTATGTGTCAGAAAGTTAACCCAAGGACGCTGACCCAGATACAGCAGCAATGAGTTTATTTACAACACTCCTCTGTCACATGTTGCACGCTGTGGGAGCACATGTTGGTGTCAAAGGGAGAGGAGTGAAGTGGTCAGATCTTACATTGTAATCAGTGCTTGAAATATCAATTTGAAGATGTAAGCTATAATTAAATCATTACCAAGCACTTAAATAGAGTGTCTTGTTATCTTTTGTCTAGACTGTTGCATCAGTTCAATCACCAACATTAACAGTACAAATTATCTTGATTAAATTCCATAGCACACTGCTCTATCAGCATGTTTGTGATCTATACTATAGTCCATTCATTGATGATATCTGCGCATCGGCGTCACATCCACAGTATTTGATAAAAAGCTAAGACTGAGGGAACTGTCTCGAAGCATGTGTGCTGGCTGCAGCACAACACCTTCCAATCAGTCAGCAGAAGCTGTCGCGTGAAACGTTAAGTGGGATCTTCCCACTTTGAAATGAGAATATATTAAGTTAGTCCTAATCCCTAATCCCATCAATTGAGAACCACAACAAGCTTATGAGCCACAGTTTTCCTGAGGGCAATGGCTGAAGGGCCATCACGGCTGAGCACAGTCGACAGAAGTGAGAAACTCCTGTCTGAGAAATACACTTTAGAGCTGGGCGTACACTGTATGATTAGAGCCTGTTTTAGAAATTTTGTTTTAATTCTACCTCCTGCTGTATGAGTAAATCATCTGCGATGTAAAGCCCAAGCTCAACCTTCAAGCTTTGACCTGAGTGCTCGCACTGTATGAGAAAAAAGACAGTAAACCGGTCTGTTGGCTCGTGCGGACTGTTCTAGCTATTGATAATAATAAAGTCAATAAAGATTCCTTTGAAAGCTCTGGTAGAAGTTTGGTCGCTAGCAGAGGTGTGATTCATAATAATATAGAGACAGACATCCCAAAAAGAGCTTTAAGGTCCATTTCTGCTAAAATGAGTCACCTCAAGTGTTGGTCCCCCTCACCTCTTTTGCCAAGCTTGTCCAACCTAGCAACAGTAACTAATAGGGCAGCACAGGAGAATAGGTATTTAAATTTTCAATAATTTTTCAAGAGAGAATTACAATGTATCTAAGAATCTTTTCTGTTTTTTACAGTAACACAGTGTCCTTGAAATAGTAAGGTTACCAATGACACAAGCTTCAATCTGTCCTTAATCATAAGATAAGACATGGAGCATGAATGAGGATGCACGTCATGTGAACTGTAAGCTTGTGTTTTCAGAATGGCTCCAGTGTGATGTATGACTCAGTCACCGCATTGTGGTTTCATATTGAGGTTAGAGTGAGGGATCTGTATTGGCAATATAGTGCCAGTTGTGTGTAGTTGAAGTTGCTGTGCCACGGAAGACTCTTTTCTTCCTTTAATGTCTTATTGACTTTTCACTCTACGCTGACGATTACAGATTTTACACAGCAGATTTTATTTTTAAAAAAAAAAAAATAATTTCTAGTTTATTTCAGGTTGTTGTCACATGTGTTGTGTTCCCTTGGCTTTCTTTAAGGCTAACAATGGTAGCTCAATCATGTCAGTCATAAGTAAAGGTTGTCAAATTGTGTGAAAGGATTTCAGCATTTATGGTAAGCTTTACCCTCACTCTGAAATTACATAAGCATCGTTTATGTCTGTCATTCTGACAGCTTGGCACACTGTGTCTCTTGCAATGTCGCCTACAGTCTGTATCCAAACTGTCACTGGAATCTGTGACTGCTCCGCCTCACACTCCACTGATTCACACATACACACACACTCACACACACTAGTCATAACTAGCCTTTTTATGGGATAATTAATGAGAATGTATTTTCCATGGGATGAAGTCTGAAGGAGAAATAGCTTTTTATTTTGGGCAGTTTGCTGAAGTTAATTTTAGCAGCTGGATACAGAGAAGGAGACCAGGGCTAACAGTGTGCCTGTAGCTCCAGATCAGAATATGTATGAAGAGACTCGGGACTAACTGTCTTTTGTTATCTCTCTTGATGTGCTGTGAATATAAAAGTGTATAAACACAGAGGAAGTTGAGTTCTCTAGCTTCCTGTTTTAATTAAAAAGGGTTTTTATGGTTGTTTTTTAAGGCTTTGTTTTTAACGTCATTGCTGTTTAGATCAGAGTTTAGCTGCCCTGTGAGGTTTTGTGTCTGTTTCACAAGATTTCATAAGAATGCACTTGAGCCAAGGACCAAAAAAGACTCAAGCTTGGCCACTTCAGATCTGAACAGTCAAGGGAAAGCTCGTATGACTGCCCGTAGTGCTTCATAGTCATGTCATTGCTTATCCACGGTGACAGGCGAGGTCACTTAGGTGGCTCCTTATGTAACAGTGTGGTCAGCTTCATATCTTCCACACTCAGAGACATTTTTACATGTTGTATCCCATTTCTTGTAATTTCCACTTTCCACCATAGTCTTAAAGATAACTAATTAGTGTTGTCCCTGCAGGAAATGTTTTTTATTTGTTTTAACTTGCAAGACTTTAAAGCCCCTCTCTAGCCAGTGTTGCTGTTGTAAACAGAGAAATACACTAATAATAAAATGGATAATAAAATACCGTAAATATGTGCAGTACCCGCCCATAGACCTGTCCAACCAATCACAAGCAGCACGATTCATATTGCCGGTCATCATGTTGTTGCAAGCACATGGTCTGACTAAGTACTCACTGTACTCGCTTATTGTCTTCCTCTAACTAACCGTTTGCTTTGCTTCTCCTCTACTCTGCCCCCACCCATCTCTACTCCTTCTTTCTCACAATCTCTTTTCTCCTTATCTATCACTATATCCCCATCTCCCCTCTCTCCCCCCTGTCATCTGTGTTTCTCTGTCCCCCAGGCAGCCAAGGGGGGGTCTCTGAGGAAGATGCTGGGTTCAGAGCGCGGAGTTGTCGAAGAATGGCTCTCAGAATTCAAGGTAAAAGGCCCTCCTCTCCTCTGTGCTCCATCATGACTCATGTCAGTGAAATGTTCTCCTGGAGGTCATCTTTTTTTTTCCTTCAGAGAAACCACAAGCTGTGGGTGTAGCTACGATGAAAGAAAGTGTTGTGTGTGCAGGTTTGTGCATGTCACCTCTTTAACACAGTCCTTGGTAAATTGTAATTAACTTTGGTGAATGCAGCCATGAACTGTGGGCATTTAGGACGGTTAAGACTCAGGGTCAGCTCTTCTTTCAACACAAACTTTACCTGAAGCATTTCTTTGGTCTTCCATTTTACAGAACGGATACACTTTGATTTAATCTGTGAGACTTGTCTTACTTTTATCAGCATCATCATGCTTTCACTGAAGCTGTTTTTTAACTGCATGCGTATAAAGTATGAAAAGACTTTGCACACACAGGCAAATCAAATCGCAGTCATCATTAGTTTCCATATGAAATGACAACAGTTTTCCTGCTGGAAAGCTTGTTATGTCTGTATGGATCATTTAAAGCTAATTTGTCAGTTGTAATATAGATTTAAGGTCAGCTGCGTTCAACATCAGTTGTACTTTCAGGTAATCCCTGTTAGTGGCAGCACGTTAATACTAGCATCAGCAGATTACTGACACACCCCTTTGATTAAGATACACATTTTCATATTTCACAGCCCTCAGTGAGTCATCTGGCCCTTGTTTAAAGACAGGGCAAGAAAGGGTTAGGGTGATATAATTTCTATATGTACGTATGTTGGATTTTAGTTACTATATTTATTTTGGCACATTTGAGCCCATTCACATCCATTCTCACAAAGGTTTTTCCTACTTTTCCTCCTATTACCGACTCTTTATGATATCCAATCTGCATCAGCCAACTCACAAAAATATGCTTTAATTAATCACCCAAACCCAGTGCAGGACTTTTAAATCACAGTCATCCTCTGAATCCGAAAGATGATTGCATCAGCAGTTAATTTGTGTGTGCTAAGATTTCCTGTTAAAATTATTCTATTAGGATGTACTTATTACACAGCACAGAAGCTTTACAGATCTTAATTCTGACGTACTATATTAAGAGCTCACTCTTGTTTAATGCTTTATAGGAACTACATGTTAGCTTCAACTATGCACCCATTGCAGTTGGGTATGAGGATGTTTATTTAAACATGAGGAATTTCAGCGACCTGACTGAAGCTTACCTAACCTTCAGTGTAGCAATATTGGAAATGTGGCTGCTTCAAGACTCTGTTTCTGAAATGTGGACATTGGAAACTAGAACCTTACATGGCCTCACCTGGATAAACATAATAACACAAATGGTCAGACCAATGAAAGCTGACCTGAGCCTCTTAAATCTGAGACGTCCTGAAATCCACTGTACTTTAAGTATTTGAAATTGTCTGTATGAAATCTAGGGAGTGCAAACACGAGCCATAAAAATAAGGAATTAGTGCGTAGTGCAGAGAAGAGCACAAAATTGTGAAATCGAGGAAAAGAGGGAGTATGATGATGAATAGTGAGGGACTGGTATGACTCATTGTGTGAGTTGGTGCAGACCGGGCACATTGTGTTCCGTCCTCAAAATGACCATACTTAGGCCGGGCAGAGACGATATCTCTGCCTCCTGTCATCTGCAGACAAACACACAGTCTTGACCATTTAAAGAATTCCACCACAGGATATTCGGAGCCTGTCAGATATCAGCACTCTCTGACGTACAGTTCCTTCAGAGTCATTTTGTGATTCCCCTTTTATGAATGTAATCCACTTTCACCTAACCTTCCTCACTGAATTCCCCATTCACTGATTTCTCCACATTTCCCAGAATGCTTTTTAACACAACCTAAGAGAATAGGCATTTTTCATCAAAACATTTTGGTGGGACGATGTGAATAATTCAATTAATGATGGCTGAATCTCATTTCGCTGCCTCAGTTTCACACTCCTTGTATTGTGCATGCTGACTGGGACACTTGAAAAGAACCAAGCCATCAGTAATTTCATCAGTAACACCTTTGATTTGCTGTGAAAAAACCTATGGTTGTGAATTTGTGCCATTCAGGTGTGGGTCCTACATATAGGTGGAAAGAGTGGTTACAAATGACATCGCATAAGGTTTCCAATAGACCAAAAAGACGGTGTATTTGGGCAGCTGCTGCTAGAGACATCTGTATATCCACATCTTGTCTACTATGAATGATGGTTGAACACCCACACACAAGTGTTTTCAGCCACTCTGGCTGATTAGACCTTTCATCAGGTTAAAGTTTGCAAAAATGTCCACAAAAAAAAAAAGTAGCGTCCACCGGAGATGAGACCGATTCGATTCAATGTCTGGTTCTGATACTGACGTAATTCACTAATTTGATATCAAACTGGCATCATCAATCCACATACTGATCATAGTCTGATGTTGGTTACTATGCCTAAGGTGCCTGGCATTTACTTGCGGAGGATTTGTCTGCCCCTCTAGCCCACACAAACCCACGCTGGAATGCAGGCGGAGCGATGCTTACTGACTGAATGACCTTCATGACGCCACACCCAACTCAAATGATCAATGGCCTATCTTTCTTTTTCCAGTCCCAGTTTAAATGTGCGTGGAGAATGTCCCCTAGGTCGTGTTGGGACGACTGCCAAGAAACTAGATAGCTATGCTGGCGTCCTTAGCATGGAGGTGGAGTGACAGCTCCAAGCTCAAAACACATTGGTTGAGGAGAGTACGACTCCAGTTCTGTAATTCTCTTTTAACTTTTGAAGTCATTCAAAGAAATCTACTTAGTAGTGGTTGGTAATGCATTGCTGTGCACTTGATTTGTTCAGGTTTTTCCAAAACATTAAGGTATTGCCAAAGCAATTTGCACTTCTACACTTGTTTCAGATGTGAAGCCCACTTAACCTACAGTTTGAATAAATTGCTTTGGAATATATTTGAATTTAATGCAAAATTGTGAAGCAGTGCAAATTTTATGGAAAAAGAGCGCTAGTATTGGCGCATATTCAAATCCAGGTTTCAAAATTGAATCAGAACTGAAAAATTGTGGATCGGTCAATCTCTAGGGTCGACAGCATGTACTTTTCTTTACGTCAACAATCTCACAATGTAATATCGTTGAACTTTAGAGATCCAAAATTACATTTGCGCAGCCCTACATTAGTCAGTATTGGCTCAAAAGGGGGATGATTAGTACAGTAAGTGTCCAAAACCCTTAATTCACTGCTCCCTATTGACTAAACTTGACTTTTTACTGAATGTGGTGATGTTAATGAGTGAACATGACAGTGATTTTGGACACCACAAACAATAACAATGGAAGTTGTGCTGCCCCAACAGATGTAACAAAGTGATGATGGAGGTGTAAGTCATCGGAGTTTGTAGAGGTTCCACACTGTGATGAGTAGAAGTCTAGGCAGGCTACACCTCTGTGTGCATTTGCTTTATATTGTAAAGGGCCATCTCAAAAACCTAAATGTCAGTATCTAGCTACAATAAAGCCCAGTAGATATTTGTACTTCTAAAATGTTTTATTTTTATTTTGAAAATGCTGTTTCTGATGCATAATAATGGTGACGCAAGGGAAAAAATGATGCATAGCCCTTCTGTGTCATACCACTGTTCTGAAGAAATGTAAAAAACTGTGTGCAGTTGCTCAGCAAACTGTTCTCTCTCTGTCTCCTCACTGCAGTCCTTACCAGAAACCCACATCCCCAGCTACGCCGGCAGCCTTCATCTAAAGAAGTCTCTGGTGCCAGCTCTCTACAGAGTCATCCAGGACCCCAACAATGAGGTGAGAGGGCGCAGGGGGGCACACACACACACTCATAGAGAGTCCCAAGTATGGCCGTTTTTAGCTCCGTGCTGCTTGTGACTCATATGATGTAGTCTCCGTTGGCAGTGAGCAAGAAACTGACACACAGCTGTGTCTGCAGGCTACACATGCACACTGAAAGACAAGCACACTGTACTCTGGGAGAGTATGATGGACAGGCAATGCAAGCCACGTCACCTGTGTGGGGGCACACAGTGTGTTCCCCACACACACACGCACACACAGCACTGTGATAGACTGGAGCATCTGCTGCCCACACTGGAGAGGATACCTGCATAGTCAAAGATACAAACACAGATAATTTATGTGTGCTGCAACACAAAAGCACCTCACTGCTCTTTTGAAGGGACAGTTTGGATTTGTATGAGGTCCTTATCCATAATCAGTGTATTACCTACAGTACGTGGTGGTTGGCACAACCTCAGTGTGCAGAAGCAGGCAGGAGTATCCACAGTAGTATATTGCTAAGCTTTTGTCGCTGTGCTCCTGCCTGCTTCTGCAAACTGGGGGCTTGCTGACCACCATCCAGTGTAGGTAATACACAGACTATGGGTAGGTACCTCATACAACCCTACTTCAGAAAGTCCAAACTATCTATAATGTCTCTTATACGGGCATGGCCAACCCTGTATTTTCTCTTTAAGGACCCAATGACACAATTTTTGAGCAAAGGCCTGAGGCACTCAACAAGACAGGACTTTAATTTCACTCTAATGATACAGTTGGTGCCTCCAATTCTGTTCCCCCCATTTTCCCCCTGCTCTTTCATGGTCGAATTTGGGTGTCAAGCAACCAGGGATCTAAATTCCATTAGTGTTGTCAATCTGGCTGCACAATCCCATTAATGGTTGGACAAGTGATCCAGGAGAGAGAGTTTGTTTGTGTGTGTGTGTGTGTGTGTGTGTGTGTGTGTGTGTGTGTGTGTGTGTGTGTGTGTGCGTGTGCGTGCGAGTGAAAGAGAGGGGGAGAAAGTTGGATAGTGTGTTTGACTGTTGCGTGTTTGGGTGTTTTTGTGCTGATGACATGGAGGGCCAGATGTCTTGCCAAGTTCATTAATTAGTTGCCGCTTATTTCAGGGTCAGACACAGTCCAACACACACACACACACACACACACAGTAGTGCTGTGTGGGCACTCACTTCACTGACCCATGGACAGTATAAACACATTGGCTCAGCTTGCTCCCCTGAGAGTACATCTGACCAGACTTCCATTGTAGTGATTTATCCCCTTTGCTCCTACACACCTCCCACTATTAAGCGGCAGCAAAACGTTCCCTCCATCAGTCCATTCCACCAAGTCAGGATGACATTCATTCATGCTTTGAGCGAGCGGATTTTCCTATTGCCACAGACACACAGTCATGTACTTATTTGCATTTACCTATGCCCCACCCCCTTCCTATCCAGCTGCTGGAGCCTGTGTGCCACCAACTGTTCGAACTGTACCGGAGCTCTGAAGACCGCCTGCGCCGCTTCACCCTGCAGTTCCTGCCCGAGCTGGTGTGGGTATACCTGCGCGTCACAGCGAGCAGGGATCGCCAGAGCAATGGGTGCATCGAGGCCCTCCTCCTGGGCATCTATAACCTGGTGGGTGTCTCTACAGGGGTATGAGGGGTTAAAGGCAGGACTTTGTACAATGTATACATACTTGCTTTGCTTGTGAGCTATTTTGCATCCCTAGTTCTTAGTACCTTGTTCCAACTAGGCACGATTATCCTGGCCAAAATAATTGCAGTTCACGCTTAAAACTCTTAAATGGTGCTCAAACATACTGGAATCCCTTTACCTTGCATTTTGTTGAGAAACAAATACTTCTATTGCATCACAGAGAGGACACATCTTCTTTTAGTGATCATACATTTCAATGAAAACCAATCAAATAATCACGAAAAGCCAGGCTTTTCGACTATTTAAAATGGCACCATATCTTTTGCTGTCTGTTTTTGCAGAGTCTCTTTTGTTGTTGGTTGTCCAGCAGTCTCTCTGGGTGCTGCTGGATATGATATTCACAATTATCGCAATAATGGAAATTCACCACAATCAGCTTAATGTTTAAGTTTTTATCAAGGTTCGCGTACATTGTTCCATCCCTAGTTCCAATTATCCTGATGGGTAATTCTCCTTTACATGGACTGTGTGTGCAGATGTCGAAGATCATCTAGGTGAAGTGTCCTTTAGAGAAATCCCTACAGCTTGAGGGATGTTGGCCTGTAACTGACCCTGACAGGGACCCACACTGTTATCATCATCATTATGGTCATACATGGCCAGCGGGGATGGCCGCTGTGTCCAAATTCCTGCAGTTGAACTGAACTCTTAGAGAACATAATGTAATAGTCGACTAGACCAGTATAATGTGACTGTTAAGTTGCCACATCATTGTCAGCTGACAAAGACCTTACTATTACTAGACTTTGAGGATGCATAAGAGTTTACACAATTTTTGTACTGGTTCATGTGGATATCTCTGTCTCTGTCTCTTTCTGTCTCATTGTGTCAGACGGATTACTGTTAATTTATTGCACGTCTGTCCGTCCTGGAAGAGGGACCCCTTCTCAGTTGCTCTTCCTGAGGTTTCTACCGTTCTTTTTCCCGTTAAAGGGAGTTTTTCCTTGTCTGCTGTGAGGGTCCTAAGGACAGAGGGATGTCGTATGCTGTAAAGCCCTGTGAGGCAAATTGTGATTTGTGATATTGGGCTTCATAAATAAAATTGATTGATTGATTGATGTGGATTAATGTAAATAGATAAGGTTTTTAGATGAAAAGGCTGTACTTTTTTGCGAAACATCTCATGACATTTGCTTCTACAACCGTGAAGATAGCTATGAATGGCTCTCTAAATGTTGATATGCAAATCATCGCTTATCTTTAAGACCTAATACAGGTGGAACACTAGTGAGGCTGTACATCTGTTGACACGAAAGACGATCTGCAGGGAATGCCCTGGTTAATGGATAGACCCAGGATAGATTGCATCACCAGGAAACACCCTTGGGGAAATGGGCTAAGAGCTAGAGATATCAATAGAAAGAGCTCCATGTCAGCCACCACGGCTAAAGGTATATCCATGCATAATTTATTCCTCTGTGTCTATACCATTTCACACACACACACAACGCTGTACATGCTCATAGACCTCTCTCCTATTCAAGGGAGCTTTGAAAAACAGCTTTGCTCTCGGCAGTCCCATCAGATATTCAGAGATATACCGCGCTAGCCAGTGACGACAAGGCCCGAACTGACAGGGAGAAAGGGAGATGAAATGGGTAAAGCCCTTTTGGTACCACATTCCAAAACCTAGATTATGGATGCTTGGACGAGGGATGGGTAAACTGGTGTTTGTTATTTTCTTTGCATTCATTGACTTTCGGTCAAAATCTGATCATTTTGATGAGCTCATGTGAAAAAATAATTGTTTTAAAAGCACATTTATCAATATTTAATGATATATGAATATTTCACCTACCTGCCACATCTGCCATACTGTATATAATTCAGATAAAACTCAGGTGCGTTATACGCTAGAATAAACCACCATTATTTCTATCTCTGAATCAGTTAACGGTGCCTGCAATGCTCACATGCTGTAAAGAACAATTGCTTTGATAACTTTTACACAAACTTGAATCCTCCTCAGCTGCACGTAATTGGTTTACAGAGCCAAGTAGGAATAACAAGTGCTTTCTGCCGAATAAAGAATGCTCAACTCGACGTCCCCGTGAATGTACTTCATTATCGTTTCGACTGTGGTTGCAACTGGTGGAGATAATCAGGCATTTTCAGGGACGCATTCATCTTTGTGTTATGTATCGCAGTGTGAAATTGGAATTGAGTGGCGAGGGTGCTGGCAGTGACATTTAATCTGTCATAGTCAATAACATGTACCAGCAGAACGGTCGTACAACAGCTAAACAGCGTGAGGGACACTGGACTGTACAGCAAATGTGTATCGTGTGCTGCTAAATGATTTCCCCAGTCCACAGAGAAGGGCTAAACGGGTAAAATCATGGAGATAGAACTCTGGATTTAAATCAAACATTTACCGACTCTCAGTATAAATGAGCATCAAGCACCAGACTGTTAAAAACAATCCTCCGCTGCTTTAATGACACGACTTCTCTGTCTCATTTGTTTTGCAGGAGATTGTGGACAAAGACGGCAACAGCAAGCTCCTCTCCTTCACAATCCCCTCCCTGTCCAAACCGTCGATATATCATGAGGTGGGGCTCCTGTCTGGACTATCAGTCAATGTTTTACAGTTGTTGTTTTTTTGTACTTTCACTCTTCCTGCCTTTCCTATCTTTCTCTTTTTATCTCTCTTGCTGTTTCTCTCTGTGTGTGCCTCCTTCCCACTGACTGCTATAGAGACCTATTTTAGTGGCTACTTGGAAGATGACACCTCCTCAGTGTCCACTGCTTCAGAAGGTCAATTTTCATTAACCTCACCTCCAACGCTGATCCATCTGTGTGTTATAAGGTGTCAGTATGTGTCTGACACTGGACCTAAGGGGGGGACTTTTCACACAGGTAGTTCTCTCACTTTATGTGCGTGCAACCAAAAGCTTCACTGTGAAAATCTTTGAGGAAAGGTTGTCCGATGTTTGGCGCCCTTCTCTATAGGTGTGTTTCCATCCACCTGTTTTGCACATAAAAAGAACCTAAGTGGAAACTCTATACGTTGATAAATTCTCTGAGATACAGCAAAAAAGTTTTAACGCTTGAGGGAGGGGGTAAAGTTGGTGTATCGAGAGGTAAATGCAGATTAGTGCAATGGAACAGATTCAGCAAATGGGTAGCTGTCAACACACGAATGTACGCACACAGGGCTGTTACTAAAAATCTTCCAAGAGCACAAAGCTGCAGTTTAAAACTCAGGATTTCCAGTGTCCTCTTCCTGATATACATCCATTATATATCCATCTCATTGTGCCCTCCTCCTCTGTGGCACCTGGCTGGAAAGTAAACGATTTTCGGAGCATTCAGTTAAAATTGGCTCTACATTTGGATGGAAACCCATGCGTTTGGAAGGAAACCTGTAAGGGGAAGACATGCAGCAAAGTGTCCCAGGTTTCACTCAAACCCAGGCCACCGTGGTGAGGAATCAGCTTTAGTGGTATGCGCTCTACCCAGCAAGCTACCAGGGCAGACCATGATGTCTGGCTTTTCACGGTTTTGTTTTGAGCATACCAACACCTGAAGTTCCTCTCTGCCCGAGCCACTTTTTTATCTTTTGTTTTCCATAAATCTAATTTTGAAAACATTTGCATGAAAACTTTAGGCCAACAAGGACTATCCAGGAAAGGTCCTTTACAGTTTGCACTTACACTCAAACTTCTCTGTTTCTGTTGGACATTTTTATTTTAAAATGAGGTGACTTTTAACTTTTTCAGTCCTGTTTTATTCTGCTTTGGTCGCTCACTCTGTCGTGCTGGGTTTGTCCAACGCCCCCAACTTCTGACCTGACTGCTCTAACAGGGCACAGTATTGACTGTTGTGTTGGAATTCATTAGGAAGGTGTTTAACAGGATGTGCTGACCAAGGACCATTTACTGAGAGCAGAAAGAAGCAGTGTATATTACAGTTTTAGACTTTTTCTTCCTGCTACACAAAGCAGTGCAGAAAGTGCACAGTATATTTTCATACAGTATGACGGCCCTCAGTGGGTGCTTGTGTGTGAGTGTTGATGAGACTACAGTGTGTGGCGTGTGCTGAGGGCGATTTATCGCTGTAATTACAAGCTTGAGAGGCTCTTCCCTCCATGCTGTGAGATTGAAGAAAGCGTGGCGGCAGGGTGGGGGTGGGGGGTTCGTGTGTGCATGAATCACAACAAGCTTCCAAGGATGCTGTAGTACGCCACCACACATCACAGGACCATATCCCCAGGCCTCCATCATTAGCATACACTCCAGTCTCTCTTTTCGTATTAATCCATCGTCCCCTCCTTCTCTACTCAGAATCACCCAAGATACTCAGGACAGAATATCAATTCAATTTAGGGGTCACTTTCACTCCACACGCCATCAGAATAAAGTGGGCTTGTGACATATTCCCAGACATAAATCAGTCATTACCTGTGCCACTTCCTCTTTCTGTTTTATTCATGAAAGAAAGAGAAGCATGCCTTCTGCATGCATAAGGTAGACAATAAAGTATTATTCTATTCTATTCTATTTTATTCTATTCTATTCTAAAGGGACATGTCACCCTAAAATCAAAAAATACATGTATTGTTTCTCTTACCTGTAGTACCATTGTCAAGTGTTGGAGATAATGGACGTAGAAATGTCTGCCTTCTCTCAAATATAATGGAATTAGATGGCACTCAGCTTGTGGCACTCAAAGTGCCAAAAAAATACATTTGAGTGGCTGTGTTGCTGTGGCGCCTTATGATCGAGTGTTTTCCACTTTGGACATTTAATGGCTGTTTTCATCTTGTGGTGCAGTGGAAGGTCTGATGGAACATCAAGGACAGCAATGGAAAAGTCCTGGACTTTATCATGTCATGCCTGTGCCATACAGGGCAGTATTTTTTACTGATGTATTCTAATTATTGTCAAATAAACTAAACTAAACTAAACTACAATAATTCCTAGATGAACTGCTTTTTTTTTCAATTCACCTCACAGAGGCAGGACTGTCATACAGGTTGTAGACATGCACCAAGTAGGAACTACGCAGGCAGAACAAACTTGTTTTCATTAACAGATGGTAAACAAACAAACAAATGAATGGTTGCCTAACAGCAGAAGTTTCCTACTAGGTCGCAGACAATACCACAGCACAGTAGGAGTAAAACATTGATACACTTTAGTATCAGGATTTCATGTTTTGTGATACAGTGTTTTTGACAATTTTTTATTAATAGGTTGCATGTGTTGTATTTAAACCCCTGACTGCTAGATAGCAGTGTTGTTGTCAGTCATGTGACTCTCCCACTCCCAACATAACAACATATCACTACCGTGTTACAGTAGCTGTGATAAATACAGATCCTACTGTTCTGATTGCATTGGAAAAGTTAACTTTTTCTACTGAAATTTTATGCAGATGATGGAGTGTTCTTAATGACGGTCTTCAGAGGAAGAATATGTGTTTTTGAATTTGGGGTGAACTGTCCCTTTAAGAATAATTTGGGGATTGCCTTATCAACCATATTTGTTGGGAACGTGTCCAATTGATCTTGATTAACTTAATGCTAGTCAAGAGCTACGAGTGCTGTATACTCTCCATACCTGTTGCCAATAATTACCCAATAATAGCATGACCCAGTAACAACCGACAGGAGCAGAAGGTGGCAGGTTTTAAAAATTTAAAACTCCAGGAAGTCGTTTAGCAGAGGCAGTAAGCCACTGACATCCTGACAAATCTTGTCTAATGATCAGCTTAGTAAATGACGGCCTGAACAAGTCGTTGAAGGTATCTCGTGATGTGCGAAATAACACCTTGACATTTACCACGCCAAAGGTTAATGTTTTAATTCATGAAAGTGAATTACCTTTTATCTCGTTACCAGAGGTGATTGTTGTGTCAGGCGAGGGCGGCTCACCTTCACTATAAAACACAGCAGGAAAAACCCTGACCTGTCAGTACAGGTGTGCAGAAGCCTGTTAAGAAAACGGAAAGAGAAAGAAGTTGAAAGGAACTAATGCAGAAATTCAGAGTTAATGTTGTGTGAAGGAGTTTGTAGAAGATACAAGGCAAGTTGCAACACATAACTTTTAGTGGAGGAGTTGTACAGTCAGCAGTTTATCGACTAAAATTGGAAATGATTCTCAAATTTAGAAACTGATAAGTAAAGCCAACAGAGAGAAGTCAGGTGCTGCCAGGTTGGCAGAGGTCCAGTAGTTATATCATTCCCCTGTAATAAAATCTCCACACTAATCACAGCAGTTTTCCATCTGAACAGAGCAGAAGCCCCTGAGGTTGTCATTAAACAACATGAAGGGCACTGCAGGCAGCATCACTGCTGATGTACTATCATGTTGTAGGAGCCAACATGGTGGACAAGTGTTTTATAACCTTTGTTTTTCTCCTGTGTGTGCAGCCTTCTAGCCTGGGGTCCATGGCATTGACAGAGGGGGCCCTCTGTCAACATGACCTGATCAGAGTGGTGTACAGCGGCCTCCACCCACAGAGAGAGACCTTCACGGCTCAGAACAGGTACCACTCTGACTCCGCCAGCTGTTAACAGAGAGCAAATAATCTGAGACGCAGTAACGTCACAGGAGAGATTAAATTGCAGCAGTTTAGAGACGTTGTGCTAAATCTACCGTACTGAATGACTTACCAGAGGGTGAAACCTTTTGTTGTTTTTTAGATACAGAGAAATGGCAGTGCTGTAGGCTGTTCAGCCTCAGTAAACACAGGTGGCACCACAAGACTGTCGTCATTCTCTATTTTTTTGTCTCTATAGCCTCACATCTTATCCTTCCCCATAAGATGAAAAAGACCTTTTAAGATGATCAGAGCGTAACCCTTGACGCTCAGTCAGCCTCCTCTGGCCACACTCAGCAGGCCTGAAAGCTTTTTTGGCTCTTGCATTTTCTCTGCCACTGTGGATGAATGATAATCTTAGCATAGCAATGAAGCGTGCTGGAGCCCTGCCAGAAAATGGGCTGCTGCTTGTTTGCAGTGGCACATGCGCAGAGACAGTCGCATCATGAGCTGTTATACTTCAGATGTGTTAGAGCAGCACAGATAACACCGGTCATCCTGCACGTTGTCCAAAACAGTGTGGCCCCTCGGCTATGATGAGCGCAAAGCATCATAAATAAAGTGAATGGATTTCAGCAGGGCCAGGCCTCGTAGCTTATCTGGAAACCCATTTGTGTGCCTGGGCCTGAGATAGTGTTTATGAGAAGAAAGCCCGAAGCTCCTGAGAGGTGCCGACTCACTCCAGCTGATGATATACAGCCAGGCCATTTACCTCCCTCTGCACACAGAGTCAATTATGGCCCTTACACTCGAGGTCCTCCTCCTGGTTGTCCTCCATCAACACACACACTCTTAAACACACATGCACTAAATGGGGATGCTCAAGATTGAGATTTGGACTGATATCTGAAAACAGATCATTTCAAGCAGATTTGTTGTGCTCATTCAATAACACCGTTTATCTTTGCTTGTAAGCTGAGGTTTATCTACTGTATGTTACCATACAAACACCGCCTCTCTCTAATTGATCTCTAAACAATCCACTGTTCTCAAATATCTGCAGTCTTTTGGCATCTGTGTTCATGTTTTTTTTTTTCTGCAGCAGGTAGATTGACAGTTCTGCTCACTCTGCTGACTAATGCACTGCTGCATTGAGTGAAATGAGACATGAACATGTAATTTACATCACATTTAAACAGACATGGCCTATTATGGGTTTGAAAAAGGCACACTTTTAATTAACACTTTGACAACAATACCCATAAAATGCGATAAGTCAGACACAATTCTGATTCTAGGACCAATTAGTGCCTTGTTGCTAAATATTTTCCACATTTCCACATTTTTTCGGCTCCATCCGAAAAAATTTTACTGTAGAAATTCAGGTTTTTAATTGGGCTCAGGCCTGAAACTGCTGCCGTGGTTCAGGCTTGGGTTGGGCTTGAATTTCGGGGCCCAATCAGTGTTCCACAGCACTGTAGCAACACATTCACAAATAGAAGTTCGAAAGGACTGTTTGTATGACTATTTTAGTAAGACACAAATAAGACTGAAGTGCTAATAAACGGTATATTACTATAGCTTTCGCTACGTTTGATGCGCAGAGCAGCCATATTGGACTTTGAGGTCGGGGCAGGTGAGGTTCCTCTGACTTTCCAAGTTGGAATTTCGACTTCAGGGGACATTCCAGTTGGAATTTCTGACTGGGAACTGGGAAACTCCCACTTGAGGTGCACCATAAGTCACCACACCTATTACAGTAACATTAACTTAATTAAACATCCATGTACAAGACTTCATGCAGTCGAATACGGAGCAACTTACTGCTTTTTAAATTTATGTCATACACATTGATTCCATCAAATTCAACAATGCCCTTTTTCCATATATTGCATTGTGTGCTACTGGTATCGAGCGTGATGAAATGGAGCAACTCTTTAGATTTCTTTTAAGACTTTTTTTATATCTGTGACGCACACTGTCACGCCAACACACATGAGTGTTTAACACACAGGGTGTAACATTTTTTGCCTCCACACTGGCAATAGTCGTTGCCAGAAGCATTATGTTTTCAGGTTGCCCCTCTGTCCGTCGCTACAGACATACAGAACACAATATCTCAAAAAACGGCTTGAGAGAATTTCTTCAAACGAAGCACATATGTCCACTTGGACTCCACAATGAAGTGATTAGATTTTGGTGGTCAAAGGTCAAGGTCACTGTGACCTTCCATCCATCTCACTCATGTAAACACAATAACTCAAGAACACCTCGAGCAAATTTTTTTTATATTTGACACAAACTGTGGCAAGGACAAAGCCTTTGCACATTGGGCACCTGCTCTACCAGGTGATCTGCTGGGTGCCCCAAAGTAATGACATGTTACATCAAGAAGGTCAAAGGTCAAATTGACTTTGACAGCATAATGTTCTGCTAAAACACTTTTCAACATCATATCGCAGAGGGGGAGACATTTTGTCAGATACTGAATTGCTGACACTAATCTTGGGTGCCCACCTTGAAACTGTGCTGATTGTATAGATCTCCTGTGCTGCCAGGGAGAGATGTGTGTAGAGCATCCATGTTTTTACAGACATGGATGTAAACTGTAATTGCATCACCGGTGCACGGAGGCATACAACCATGTGGTGGTATTTCTAGTTTCTGCATGCCTTTATGACATATTGGCTCACTGCACTGATGAGATTTATTCCCTAGGGATTGACATTTGGTACTGACTGGGAGGACATTTTTCAATACTTGATAGTATCAAAGCAGACTGGTCGGTGCCAGAAAAGTATTGAAGTTTGGTACTCAGCCATACAAAGCACAGTAGTTCACAATGAACGAAACAGCTTCGGCAAGCAGTTTGCTTAAGAGACTATTTTATGGTTCAGAGTTCATAAATTGCATGAGCAACTCTACATAATTATCTACCGTAGCAACGGTGTCAGAAAAATAGGTGGATAGAATGTTAAACCAAAAATGGTCAGTTTGTGGTTATGCTGAAATCAGATGAAACTGACATAATTTAAAGTCATTACATGTTTGCATTCTTGTTGTTTTAACTTTAACCGAACATTTTGCTGTTTGCAGGTTTGAAGTGCTGTGTTTCCTCATGCTGTGCTACAACTCCGCTGTGGTGTACATGCCGCTATCTTCCTATCAGTCAGTTTGCAGAATGAGCTCACGGTGAGGGAAAATGCACATGAAACGCATGTGTCCTTTTTTTTGTCTTTCATTATCCACAGTTTTGTCCTTTTTGTACCCAATTTGTGACCACCCTCTTCTTTTCTACCTCCATTACCTGCTCTACTGAATCTAGCATTAAATCACCTCTTCTACCCTGTAGCCATGCACTGACCTCAATACTGACTGCCCTGGTCGCAGGAGGATTTGATAAGTACAATTTCTTGAGGGCTCAGTTGTCTGCGATTGGCCAAATGAAAGCATCCCCGCTGGATACCTGTCTGAGTCTGTCTGTCTGGGAAGCGTGGAAATGCCCTGTAGTTAGGAGAAAGGCTCTATGTGGAATTCACAATATGAGGCACTGTGGTCAGGCCGCTGCCCAGCGATTGTTCCACCTGCAGCGTGCAGACGGTTCAGGATATGAGGACTTTCCTACCATGAGCGAGCAGTGAGACAACGCCTGAAGCAAGCTTTGTCTAGACAGGCGGCAAACTGTGACTGTGAAGTTTTCAGAGCATTAGAACAATGCTCACTGTTTGAGTTTAGCCTCAGTGTGTAGTCCCCAAACACCCCATCGTCTAACCTTTCCTGACCTCTACAAGTGTAGAGTAGATTAAATTTTGCTCCCCTCACACACTGTTTGATATGTTCGCTCTTTGTGTAGTTTACTCAGGAAGTGACTGATGGTCTCTTTAGTTCTTCCCCTCATCGAGGCTCATCTGATCTATGCTATATCTCTTTGCTATATGACTTTGCTCACCTTACTTATATGACTGTGTATGTGTGTTCCCTCTTCAGGCTGTGTGTATGTGGCTTCCCCCGGCAGCAGCAGAAGCTCTGGAGGGAACCGTGCAATCGCGTGCTGCTGGACCCCGAGTTCATGGTGCAGATGCTGACTGCCGTTTATCATGCCATGTATGTATCTTTAAAACTGCAATAACTATTAACAAACAGTCTCTCATTTACACATCCTGCAGGAATGGAGCAACATTAGAACTTATGTGGACTCGTGTTTGTGGCCATCTGGTCAATGCAAGTCTATATTTACCCCATGTTAGCTGTGTTTTTGTCTCTACCAACTCCTGAGGAAAATATCTGTCTCTTTTATCCACTAATTGTTCCACTATGTTCACCAGTTCGGTGCTAACTACCATAAATTATGCTATAGGAGTGCTGAGAGTGACCCAAAACAGTAATGTTGCAGCTGGACAGCTTAACAATGCACTGAAACTTGCTGTAAATTTCTATAAAGCTGAAAAAAGCTGATTCAGGTGATAATTCTCTGTAGGTTCATCCCATAGACTGTACATAAAGATGGAAGACCTGTCCCTACATCTTTCCACTGTTAAAAATATCAGCTAAAATAGTCTGTGCAGCTGTGATCAGGTCGTGGAGCCGTGGTGTCGAGATCCTGCCTATTATAGCCCACTATATTGGCTTGGGCGGTATCTATTTTTTGTACCTTCACGTTAAACCAGGCCATTCAGTACATAATGGAGAGTGGATGTAAATATATGCTATTTTTCCCCACGGTCTCTCTCTGCTGTTACTGGCCGACTTTTAGTCCTTATCCCCACCACTCATAACCGATAGAAAATCATACCGTTGGAATTTCTAAATACACTGATATACCATAATACCATGATATCACCCAAGCCTACCTCCCATACACCTTCCTGACTCAACTGCGAGTCATTGCAGCTGTCAATCATGACATCACACCCCCTTTTTATAGCATCAAATACGTAAATAAAACTGATTTTGTCCGTAAAATAAACACTTCCACACACATCAGTGTGATAACACTTACTAAAAATGCCAAACTATATCTGGGAAAATTTTATTTGACTTGTTATTTGATTGTTTTGTAGTGTGGCCCATGTCCCATACACCAACATGGATGAGGCAGGGTTATGAACTATTCTGCAGCCAGCCAGAGATGTTTTGGCTTCACTGAATGATGACCCATTCCTCATGCCTCAACTGGAAAAAAAATTTCAGGCTAAGGAATTTTTTTTGCTATCACCCCTCCATAAACCTTGAAATAATTACAAAATGTCATGATTCATAAACATCTAAAAGCCCAAGAAGTTACATGATGTAAAATGAAGAGGAAATATTTAAAAATCCTGCAACATTTTTGGGTTAGAAATCAAATTTAAGCTAATTTGTAGCACTGACCAACATTAATCTTGTGTAGAAAAGGTCAGATTTTATAGAGTTTTATCCCTTCTGATGAAGCATGCATTCAGATGACACTCGGGTGGATTTAATCTGTGTTACATTAGAAACAAATGCAAAATTGAAGTATCTTGGTTAGTGTTCTCAGACTTTTGGGTCCCACCGCACATAACACAATGTTCCTCATTTTTGGTATTGTGCCCTTGCGGGACATCACTAATGAGGCCAGTCTCTCTTCAAGTTTGCTGTGATCTACTGCAGAAAATCTCCCAGCAGCATATGCTCGCACTGTACCACAGACAGAAGCTCCCCACTGTACAGACTGATTACATCGGCAGTGCATTGTGGGAGCAGGTGATTTCATCCCCTACGAGGACAGTCATTGCAAAGCTGATTACGGCTCCTTGATGATAGCTTGTCCTCGGCAATGGATCTCCTGATACGGTAGCGACTGGAATCACCACTGTTAAGGATAGTGTAGCAAGAAGGGGGGGGGTGAGTATGCATTCTGCCTCATCACCCCCACGAGCATACACAGCAGCAATCAGGAGATTGGAGCAGTCAGTGCCTCTGGAAAAAAAAAAACAGACTGTGTGTGTGTGTGTGTGTGTGTGTGTGTGTGTGTGTGTGTGTGTGTGTGTGTGTGTGTGTAAGAATAATAGCCTTTTTAGTAATCCCTACCATAGGTCACCCCAGTGACAGCCTGAGCTCTCACATTCACCCTTGGCTTGAGCAGGAGCATATGAAGGGCAGATAAGCATGAACCACAGCTCCACACATGCAGAGGGACCTTGGCACTCGTCGAGGACACTCTGGGATTTAGGTTAATATGTCCGCTAATGCTACGGCGTTGTAATACCACGTGAAGAGAGGAGAGGGGGATATCAGAACAAATAGACACACACCAAATTTTTATTTATTTATTTCTCCTGTCCAGTTTCAAATGTATTCCGGGCTGATTTTCCAGCCTTCAAAACATCAGAGAGTCTGTTTCTACCTGCCCATTCATTCCATCCCTTTCATCTCGAGTTAAAGGGAGCCCCGTGCATTTGTCCCTGGCTGTGTGATTGATGCATGTGCAGGACCGGATCAAAGAGATATCAGCCGTGCAGTTCTTATCCTTTTCTTTATTTTTAATGTATAATGCATTTATTTATTGTTGCTGCTCCTTTTAATCTCTCTTGATTGACAACGGGGTTGTGACATCACCTCATGCAAAGCTAATGATAGTCCTCATCTTGAGCAAAGAGCCAGGTGAGAAACGAAAACAGTTACCAACACCTGCACTTGGATTCATCCTTTATTCACGCTATTTGCATATCAGTCAAACACATAGACTTTAAACAAATCTTAAGCTTTATTATTGCTAAATTTGCATGTTTCCCTGTATGCATTTTTTTTTTATTTTCACTGAATTCCAAAGGAATGAATGTGTTCCATGTAAATCTTCACTTAGTTCTGCAAGAAAAAAGGTAAAGCAAGAGTTAAACTTAAAATAGCAAGACAATGTCTCCTTCCCTCCCCTCCTGAAGCTGCAGGCATTACTAAACGACTAATAATAGTTCACAGGGATGTGACTCAGACATCAAGGCATCTTGTCGGACACTCCTGATTACATAAATAGGATCACAACATGACGTTATTAAATGCCGGTGTGTGTCTTTGTGTTTTGTTTTTTTTAATGTGTAGATACAATGGAGAGTGGGAGATGGGGCGGGAAGCTCTGGAGGACATTCTGTACAGAGCCCAGCTGGAGCTTTACTCCCAGCCTCTCCTGGTAAGAGCAACAGCACAGTGTGTGTGGAGTTAATGGAATACTCCACCCCCAAAATAATCATTTGTATATTAGTTATTTACCTGTGTAAAATTGAATTTGTGAAGAAAACTCTTCGCCTGATATTAGATTGTCAAACAGTGACACTCAGTTTCCATCTTCGGTCTGACACTGCGTCCACTCTAACTGATTTCCACGGGGGAGGGGCATTCGATTGTCCCTAATCAATAATTAGACACAGGGTTCATGGAACACCTGGAAACGTCATGGAATTTCGCAGTCAGTTTCCAGGCTTGGAAACGTCACAGAATGAGTAAAAATCATTGAAAGTTTTGAAAAAGTCGTGGATTTTTTTTGTCGTTTGTGATTAAAATGTGAAATTAATCTTCATAGATAACCTTCTAAGTAAGTGTTGACATGACAAACCTCTAATATGCATCGACCTATCACACTTTGTTTACCATCACGTACGTTTCCTTATTTCTCCCCCTGGTCCATCTCTCTTTTCATGTATTCCAGCTAACTGAGATTATGTTTGAATGAAGTTTGAATCTATGTTTGAAAACGCCGGGCCTTGAAAAGCTATGGAAAAATATTGAAACTTTGTCCATATAAAGTGTGGGAATCCTGTAGAAACAAACTTATCTACCTGAAGCTAATGTCATTTTAAGACTGGGTTCACACTGGACATGGAAGTGCCCTGATTTGGTAATAGTCATGCAGCCGCCCGTCAGCAGTCTGCACTCTGCTCTGTTGACATCACATGTAGAGCTCTGTCACTGTCTGCCAGTGTGTGTGAGAGTGAATGTGTCTCTCTCACCTCTATTTAAACACAAATGACAAATATGTGGAAGCACTAGGTGCATATTCTATTATTTATCATAGTCAGATCATTTATATCATATCTAATATATCCTCTATATCATTTAAAATTGGAAGGAAGGCCAGGAAGTGACAGGCGTGGGTGAGTAACAGCAGAACTCCTGGCCAATGTACGAGCTGAGATGCAGTATTTCAGTGGTATGCACGAGCAGAGTTCAAATGCATGCACTTTCCAACGTGCTACCCCCATCTGTGCCTGAGACCGTTTACGTGGAAGTGTTTTAAATAGTTGACGTTTTAGTGAAAATGTTTGGAAAGTAATGAGCATACAACTGGATAACTATCAAGGAATATGCAGCAGGAGTTGTGTGAGAGTTTGTAAATGGATGTGTTGATATAGTTTTGATTTTAATGAACTTGGACCCCAATGACTTCATTTCATTAAGAGTTTTCTTTGTTTTTGGATTCTTCGTTCACCGTGGAGGCATGCGAGAAAAGCTAAGTTTTCTTCACAAATTCAACATAACACAGGGTGATTAACTGATATAGAAATGATCATTTTACGGGTGAAGTGCTCCTTTAATGATATTTTCAACCTGTCTGAAACTGTGGAGCTTGAGTCAAATACAAAACACTGTTTGATCTGCCATGTTTCACACAAATCACCAGTGATGGCTGTAATCAGGCTCTGAATCTTGTAATACTTCCCTGGATTTATCATTAACTGCTTATCAATGTGTATCTATGTACGTGTTACCTCCAGCTGGGGAATGCCATGAAGAACTCGCTGCCAGAGACGGCTCCCGATGAGTCGCGGGGGCGCAAAGTGCTCCAGGTGGAGGTGACACCCACCATCAGCCGCATCTCCATCTCAGCCATCACCACCGCCTCCATACGACGCCACCGCTGGAAGAGAGAGGGTAAGGCTACAGCAGCCTTGGAAACAGGAACACCTGCCATCATGGCTGCAGCACAGCAAATTGGACCAGGTGTCAGTGCAGGAGAGAGCTTAGTAGATGTGACAGCTCAGTAGATCCATTATAATACTTTTTAATTATTAGTTCGAGTTATGTTATGCAAGAAAAAAACACCAGTGTTTAGTAATGATTTAAGCTGCAAACTTACAAACTTTTTTTCCAATCAGTGAAAAGCCACAAGAGGGAACTATTTGGTGAGAGAATGACTTTTCTGGTGTTTGTCCTGAGCAGTGAGAGGGAAACCTGTTCCTGTGTAAACCAGTCACACCATTAGCATCGTCCAAATGGTGTTTCATGTCAGTTATTGTATGTAACTGTGGTCATATAGTCTCTGTGTTGCAGTGCCTGTGCCACTCACTGCTCCGTATTGCTCTTTATTTTGCTCGTCTTGTCTACCAAGTGTGTGCTGTGCTTTGTATCACCAGTTAAATTTAAGGTTTGCAGTTTAAGGGGAAACTGACGACAAAATGGTGCCTGTAGATTCTACTGACTCCATTTTACCCAGTAGATGGGCGAATTACAGGGCAGTTCGTTTTTGAAAAATACCATTGCGTTCCTCTTTGCTATATTTTGTAATCTACAAATGAATTTACAGACAGCTGTTAGGCCTGCTGTGCCCATGATGAGGCCCGAATCCATTCAGGCTTGCTGCCACTAAAGACACACATTTCCCCGTCTGTGTTGTTGACTCCCAGATTGTTTTGACTACTCAACCGATGCAGAGTTGAGCCTCATCGTCAATCCTCCTAGCCTCGCCCAGCACCAGCACCACCAACACACTCCCTGGGACCCCGCAGCCAAAGAGGAGAGAGAAGGGCGGCCTCACAGCCACCACAGCAGCAGCAGCAGCAGCATCATTCCCCCCATCACATTTGAGGGTAGGGGACAGAGGCGGACACTCAGAGCAGGGAGGGTCTCAGGAGGAGGTGCCCCTTCGATCTGTATCTTCCCAACCCTCCTCCCCCTACTCCTCCTCAGCTCGAGGGGGTTAACTCTGCCGTTCTCATTTTGGCTACCTCTTCACTTCCCCAGAGTATACTAACTCCTCCAGTCTATAAGACCCCCAGCCAACAACCCCGCTACTACCAGACCACTGCTATTTTTCGTCCCAACCAAGAATGGAAGAGTCGCCTATTCTGGGTTTGAAGGAAGTGTGGCTAGTGGCCATTTTGCATGGGCCTGTCATCATGTCATATCCTCTCTTTTTTCCTCATCATACCTCCAACGTATTTTAAACTGCTGCCCTTGTCACTCACTGAGCATGTTCAGTGCCCAGCCTGCAGCTTGACCTTTTACTCTGGGCGTCCTCAACTCTCCATGTCTGATAATTGGTTTTATAGATTCTTTTTTTTTTTCTGTGGTTTTAACAAGTAAAAAATATATACGTCTTTAACAAAGCTGGCACCAGACATCTTGTTTCTCTACTGCTCTTCGCAGTGATTGACAGCACCACAAGTTTTGGGTCACTCAGGCCGGCAGCAACCATCTGCTGTCGACACTGTGCAGGAAGAGGCCTTCCATTTTGTTTTTCAACTCCAGCAGCTTTATTATATGCTAACTCTGTGTTCTGCCGCATTTTTTCTTCAGCTCAGTGAGTGGGAACGAGCCCTTCATCATGCATGCGCACGCTACAGCAAGCTTTGAAAAAATTTGCGCTAAAACATGAAACCCCTGGAACACTAACATTTCAAATGACAAGGCCAAGTGTGCGGACTGAATATCGTCAGGGTTTACAGATCCAATACTTTGAGCTGCAAAGACAACTCCACTGCCAGGACCTGTCGTATGGCCCATTTTGTCTTGTTGAATGTGTCCATTTCCATATGTGGTTGCAACATGTTTTGTTATCTTGAAACATCATTCAGATCCCTTTGACATGACTGAAGATCAGCTCATTCCCTGGCTTTATGGTCGGCGTTTGTCTGAATGCCACCCCGTCTTCTTCCCATTATCTTTCATTTAACTCGGTGCAGCTGTAGTGCAAGAAATCTCAACACTGTTTCATTAGATAGAAATCTGACACCCAGTTAAAAGAGAACTGTGATTATTTTAAAGATCGATCACTTAGTATTTGTTACTGGACATTCTGTTGCAGAAAAAATCTACCTAACACATGTCCTTTAGTTTGGGGCTGCGTTGCAGTAATATTGGAAAATAACCACACTGGTGTCTTTGCATGTTTAATCCTGTTAATTACACTTTTTTTATTAGAAGTACTTTATTAATCCCTCTTGGGGAAATTCAATTGATTTTCCTCCCTTCCTGGAAGTCATTAGTTCCTTTTGATTTCACCTGACAGTGATAATAAATATAAAATTGAGCTAGCTACCAGTGTTGTAGTCAAGACCACCTAAACTGAGACAAAGTCATGATGACGGCCAAAGTTTATCGAGACAAAGACAAGACCAAGACCAGATCAGTGCTAGTCCCACACTGCACAACATACTTAGGATAAAATGTGGAACATGTAAACCATAGGCAGTCCTCAAACTGAACTGAAAGATTCACATAAAAAAAACTCACAGAAAACAAATTAAAAATGCTTTACATTCACCTCTTTTATTGCCATATACCCTATACATGTGTACGTATAATCAACACTTTCAACACCTGTTTTGCACAGGCAATTTAGTGAGATTCCCGTAGTTGTGGTCTTGACTGATCTTGAATTAAAACCTAAGTCCTCTTTGCCTCCTTGTCTGAGCGAGTAAAAATGTAGTAGATCCCAAGACGAAACCGAGACTTTCAGAAGATCTCGAGTACTGCTAGCTACCTTAACCCTTTCAAACCTGGAGCGACATCACTTTTCCTGTGCTGCTTTCAGACTCCTTAGCAAGTATTTAAACCTTTGAACCGTGAAAAAATTGGTGCGATTTCTTTTTAACAACATGGGGAAAAAGGCAATGAGCAACTTCATAAATATGTCCCACAAATAGCAAAAAAATTAATAAATTAAATTATTATTATTATTATTACTATATTTAAAATGATGCTACAAAATTATTGTAATTTTTTAAGTACTTTGTTTCAGGTAATTTCCCCTTTTTTTTAAACTAATTATCTTTTTTTCCTCCTTTTTTTTCTTATTTCTTTCAAATTTTCGGGGTCATTTCTTCTTTTGTTGCTCATTGTCGTCTTCACATGTTTTTGTTTGCAATTTGCTTACTTTTCAAAGGGTTAATAGTGAATATTTCATTGCTTTATTTTTTGTTCTATTGAGAAAATGGACACTTTTAAAAACTACTGGTGTGTTAAAGGATGCTTTGATTTGGTTAATTTGTCTGCCCATCACATTTTTAATGCCAGAAGTTACAAAGACAAACACAGTCGATATGCTTCTTGTTTGTGATAATGTAACCATGGTCATACATTTTTATTTTTTTTTTACATAAATTCTTTAAAAAGCAGCACACGTTGAGTTTTCAGGAATGTACTTCCTTACATGTGGACAATGTTTGCCTGTATGTACATCAAGAGCACCTTCTTTTTGTTACATTGCTAGCACCTCTTTTTTTTATATCACAACAAAACTCGCATTTTCCCTGTCACATGGTCCATATATATATATATATGCATTGCATATGAGTTTTTAGAAAAATTCCTCAGTGCATCTCAGAGTATCCCTGAATGCACTATCAAGGTAGAGTTTGTAAAATGGTCCACAGCTGCATTAGCACATAACGATATAACATTACATTAAAAATTAAGGCAGAGACATGTTTACTGTAGTGAGTGATCTGTCTGAGAAACATTTCAGGCTCTGCAAACTGAATTAATTTGGCAGTACATTGAAATGACTGGGAACCAATAGCTAGCATATAAACATGCACATTGTAATCAAAAGGCTTAAACATGCAAAAACACTGTATAATCCCTTAATTGCAAAGCTCTGAAGAAGTTTTAGCTCTTCATATGGGATTGGGTTGACTTGTAATGGCTTGCAGACTAGCCCATTTAGCCCCGTGGGCTGTCAGCTCTAACTGGAATGCTATTGATCTGATGAGGTGTGCAGACTCGCCTCAGTGCTCTCCACAGATGGGCGGGCTCGTCTCAGCCGGCCAACCATCTGACCGCTGTGCCAGCGCTACAGGAGAAAGGAGGGATGGGGGCAGGAGAGCATGTGTCTTCTCCTCATGTTATGTGCATGTCAATCCAGACCTATTCTTCTCGGTTTCTCCATTTCTTTTCTGGTGCTGCCTGCGGTTCCCTACCGTCCAATTTTGCTTGTCCCAACGATGCATGACGGAGACAGACGGCTGATCCTCTGTCTCCTCTGTTTAACAGGCTTTACCCTGCATACTGTGTGTCAGTAACATGCTTTGTTTTCTAACTCAATTTATCGTCTTTTTCCTTTTCAGCTTTCAAATGATGATAGATGGATTACTATTGTTTTGTTGTTTTGATGTCTTAATGTCATTGTAGAATTACATCTAAATATCACCAGATATTACTTGTCTAATATATATTAAATCTGCATCACTTGCTAGACGAGCTCTGCTCACTTTGTCCAGCAGGTTATTGAGCTCATACTTTTCCTAAACAATCAGCTAGTCAGAGTTAAGTCGATCTAAATTGCATCAGATGATCAAAGCTCAAGGTCATTGTGTACCGTATTGAGTTGTACCTCTGTTTGGTGCATAATGAGTGCGCTAATGAAGCAGCATGGTCTGATGAGTGCGAGTGTTCGAGCTGGCCTGCTGCTAGAAGGCTATTAATTTAGTCTGCTGATTTAGTCTGCATTATTTGTAAAACACTTTAAACATTTTTAGTCTTATTGCTCAGATTAATCAGAGTTTGTCGCAGGCCGTTTCACATCACTCAATGAGAACCAGCACTTTTTGCTACGTTACTATTAACTATTACTATTAATGACCTTTTGTATAATTTACTTACCCCGTGTTAACTTGAAAATTGCTTTGTTTTCTTTCCACGGTGTCTCCACGGTGAACGAAGAATCCAAAAACGGAGAAAATTCTTGTTTGAACTGAAGTAAAAAGGGGGGCCGCCTCTAACAACAGCATAACTATTTCAGAATATCCATTTACAAGCTTTAACATAAGTCTTGCAGTATAAACCAAGTGTCACTCATCCAGTTGTTTTCTCAGACCTTTCCAAATATATGCATTTTCACTACAAGACCCTACAATTTAAAACACTTCCACATAAACTGTGTCACACGTGGATAAGTAGTGCGGGAGACGCACTACTCCTATGCCGAAGTGTTTTGGGAAGTACTGAGCATATGATTAATGAGTCTTGGGTTATACTGCACGAGTTGTTTGAGAGTTTGTAAACAGATGTCTGGCATAGTTTTGCTGTTGTTGAATGCAGATGCCTGTGACTCCACTTCATCAAAACTTTTCTCCGTTTTTGGATTCTTGGTTCACCATAGAGGCATGCGAGTTTTCTTATGTATTCAACGTAACACAGGGTGAGTAATTGGTATACAAATCGTCATTTTATTGGTGAAGTATTCCTTTAATAGTGATTAGTTTAGCTTTGTTTGAGAACATTGTCAAAAAACTGAATATAAGCCACAGGACTTAAAGCAATAGGGTTGAAATTTTGTTCGCAGTCAGATTTTACTTACATTTGTCAACATAACTTAAGTGGTCATCTGATGTTACTCACTTTTCTGTTTGTCTATCACGCCTTCTTTCTGTCTATGTCCGTGCATGTTCTTGTTCAGATGCTGATGGTATGAGCGGCGGGGAAGATTCCTTCAACGTCAACGACCCAGACGAGGGTTTCTCCTCCGGGGCCTCCAACAGCAGCCAGCCAAGCGGCACCAAGGCGGGCGGCAGCGTGGGGCCGAGGGGCGGCAGCCTGAATAGCAGCAGCAGCAGCATCAAGAAAGCCATCACAGCCCGGCTGTCTCGAGACAAGGAGAAGGAGCGGGAGAGGGAGAGAGAGAGAGAGAGGGAGGCGGAAAAACATGCAGATTTGTCAGCAGATCACCAGGCTGCTGTGAGGAGGCACCACGCGAGGCAGCAGTCGCCTCCAGCCAGCATCAACTTGGATGCCATCCAGCTGAGCCCCATAAAGAAGCACCTGAGCTTCCCGGCAGGGCCCACGTTGGTGCGGACTGGCAGCACCTCCTCCAGCAAGTCCTTTGACTGCATGAATTTCAACCTGAACGGAGGCGACAACGAGCGAGAGGAGGCGGTGGGGGGCTCTGACAAGGAAGGAGGGCTTCCTGTAGGCGGCTCCCACCGCCACTCCACCATCAGCCTGCAGGAGGAGCACCTCATCAGGCCAGAGGACGCCCAAGACCTCCTGTCTCCCGGAGCTCCTCTCACCAAGCAGTCCCGCTCCCCCAGTTTCAACATGCAGATCATATCACAGGTCTAACATGCAGTGCAGGGCATAATACACACACACACTCATACACATAAAATACCTGTTCATAGCACTCATCCTCATGCAGTTTTTCTCTGCAACTCTTTAACAATCCTACTACAACAACTTCTGTCTACCTATCTGTGTTGGTGTGTGTGTGTGTGTGTGTATGTGTGTGTGTGTGTGTGCTCAAGAATTGTGTCTCCACCCTTTTAAGATCCATTACAATCGTGACCTGAAGTCGTCGCCGGTGGATTTAGCGTTACTGAAAATGCAACAAGAGAAAAGTAGTGAATGATGACAGCCCACTGCTGTAACTACAGTCCAGCATGTCACTGCATCCGCCCGTCAGACCGAGCTGAGCATTCCACACACAAACTCTCCTCAGAAAAGGAGGAAGCGTCGAGAGAAAACTCGTACGGATGCCATGCTAGCTGTAGGAGATGTATGACATTTCAGATTTTTTTTTTTTTTTTTTTTGAGTTCCTGACTGAATCAGTCAAAAAATAAATCAGCAATAACACTTACCATCGCTCATGTGGAGAAGAGTGGGGATTGTTGCTCTTTCTCTTCATTCCTTCCCTTTCATTCCCGGGCTCACGTGCAATCGTTCTTGCTGATTATCTTCCTTGTTAATTAGGCATAAATGGTTTTGTGAATAAAAGTTCTTTAATGTTTTTTTTTTTTGTTTGTTTTAAATCACAATCCAAAGAAGGTAGCATTTTTTTTCCCCGTCACTTGTCTGACAGTGATCTGGCAGAAATCAGTCAGGCCTAAGTGATGCTCTAGTTTTCAGCCCATAATCTTCCTTTTATTCTAATCTTCTCATTTGATCTGTAAAATCAGACTTTTAAGATTGTTGTCAAACCAAACTGGAATGTGGTTTTTCTTGCCCCGAGCTTTTAACTGGACAAATCTGACAAAATCACTACTGTGCAGCTTCATCTTGTGATGTGATTTAAAACCTTGAAGCTGAATCTTGTGGAAGAACTGGATGAAAACATTGTAGACATGCAGGTTTGTGTCTGAAGCTAAAAGGCAATGACTGTATTTTATATTAGATTGTTATTATGGTTTCAACCATTGAATGGGTTCTTCCATCTGAAAGCCCCCTGTAGGTGTGTTTGTCAGGCTCTGGCTTGTGTGCGGTGTCGTGTCTGAGCCAGTGGCGTACTGCCCTCTGGAGGCTCGTACTAGCCACTGCGCATCAGCCGTCACCATGGCAATTGTCTTGCGTTTTGTGCTCTGATTGGATGCTCATGAAACATTTTGTTCTACCTCATTGTGTGTTTACCCTGCCACTCAGACACCTGTCTCCCAATCAGACGCAAGATTTAAAGACCCCATTAGGTTTGAAACTGGAGTGCTTGACCAGTTTGGGGGATAAATAGTGGGGGGGGGTTAAACTGGTTTCACACTGCAACTGTAATGACACTGTAAAATCTGAGCTGTGACTGAGTATCTCAGCCTTGCATTTCAGTTCAATCACACCATGCACAAAACCTAGCTGCAAAACTAGAACACGACTGTCTTCAGGTTTCTCTGTCATATATCAAACAACCACGTCGGGATTAACCTGATTAGTTCAACTCCCTACAAATGTCCTGCTTATCTTTAATTTTTTTTATGTAATGATTTTTGAAGTGCAATTTTTTTTTATCCTCATGTGCATGGAGTTGGATCTTCTCTGCTGTTAAATGCCTGCATCTGCGCACAGTGCTAGCTAGCCTTCTGTAGTGCTCCCCGCCCAGGCTGAGTGATTTGAACACGGCGTGCTTGTCTGCATGTTTAGTGCCCTGCAAAGCACTGCTGTTTCAGATGCGTGAAACAGCCAGCGAGCCAAACCCAAGTCTCGTCCTTGTCTTTGCCAGATGTGCCAATACACATCCTCTCCTTAAGGAAGATATGTTTTGCTTTGGGTGTCTTAAGTTAAAATGCCTATTTTTTCTCTTCTCTGTTTACTGGTCTTATTTCAAAATTAAGGGACAACAAAAGGGATGTTTGGACGTATGGCTCAACGTGCCCTTAGATGCAGCTTCACCTCCTTTTTTTTTTTTTTTTTGCCATGAATTTTCTTTTCACTCATCACAGGTGTGAACTGTACTCTGACAGTCATCACTTTTTGCTGTTCACATGTAAAAGCAGTATATTATGCGTCTGTGTACCGTGGATTGTCAGCTGTTGTATTGCATTTCCCACGTCTTGCTCACGTGCTTGTGTAGAATGAGGATGAATGATTAATGTATATAAAAGTCAGTTCAGTCTGCAGTGAAAAATCCCACACACACTCATGCTCCCACTGTGCTGGAAAAAAAAAACCTTCACAGCTGCTGCTGCTGCTGCTCCTGGTCCTGAGTGAGTCCTGTGTGCGCTTTAGCCTTAAAACATTTCAGGCCAAAAAGCCTCCATTGTCAGCTCTTCGGCCTCACGTGCTCCTCCTCCTCCTGGACTGTGAAAGAAGAAGAATAGAGAAGTGCAGCTACAGTTCACACTCTCACCTGGTCTGTCTGCTGTCATCCCTGTGCTGTGTGGCTCACGATGAGCTGTTGTTTCCCATTTGCTGTATTTTGCCGTGAGTTGAGTGGCACCTTTTTTGCTGTTTTTAAAACTGGTGACGTGTTCATGTCATTAATACGAGTGCCCCTGACCAAGGATACCAGCAGCCATGTTGGTACTGTATGTTGACTTAGAGTAACGGATAGACAAATACCCCTCGGTGTCTGGTGTTATTTGCATGTGACCAGGGCGGGAAATGAACACCAGGTGGACTGTGGCTGAAATTTTTTTATCTACTTTTCATTTTTGGTAGAATAATAAGCTCAGAAATCCTCATGAGGTCCACTTACATTTCAAAAAAAAGTCTAATTTTGGTGGTTTAAAATAGGGTTCAATTTGTTCTTGTCAGCCACTGTCACTGGTGGATAAAATTAATTTCCTGTCCTGCATATGATAACTGTGGGCTTTTGTTTTCATACAGTATAATGCACTTTAATCCATCCACCTCTCTCCTCAAGATAGTTATTGAAATGATATATATAGATGTGCAAACGTGTATACACTCAATGCAGGGTTTTAGTCTCTTTAAAGTAGTACTTCTATGTGATGTCACATCCAACACAATGCTATTTTTGTTAAAGTCTAAGGGTACAGCTATTTATTTATTTTTTTTCTTTTCAAAACCAAATATATATATAATATATATATATATATGTTATGGGGGTTCTGGAAGGTCTCAGGAGTTTATCAAAAAGCCACATTTTTAAAATGGCAGCACCAAAATTTCTGTTCTTGAAGTCAGAATTGATTCTATGCAACATTTTTTCCCCTTTTTTGATTTTTGGTGTTACCGGCTTTCATCGATCCGTGTCGGGTGGGACGGGGCAGGTGCGTTTAAGCTGATTTTTAAGGTGCAAGTCCTCAACAGCGTCCCCCCTCCTCCTCCTCTTCATCCAGCGATTCTGTTTATACACCCTGTAGTGGTGCTACAGAGCGAAGGACCTCTCTCATGTGGGTGATATAAGAGGACCATCCATTTGTCATCCGACTGCCCTCACAGAGAGAAAGCCACACCGGGACTTTTGGTGCATGTCGAGCCCTTCTGTCAGTTTGCTGCTCTGTGGCTCAGAGACGTCAGCTGGTGTATGAAACATAAAGATTATCAACAATGAATCTAATCTAGATGCTTCGAGGGAAGCTGCTGGACGATGTGATAACACTGTACTATTGATGTTGTATAAATGGAGAGAAAGACTTATTTTAAATCTTGTAAATAGACAAATGTACAAAGGTGAGAGCAAGATAAATATAAAAAACTGAAGATCAGTCTGAGATGTAGAGAGAAATTAATCTGTATATTGTTGAATAAATATTGTGCCGTAAGGGATACAGGAGTGTCTGTGTGCTCTGTATGTGGAAGTGCTTTGATATGATACTACTCATAGTAACTCATCACCATACAACTGCTCTCAATTGATAAATGAATCCACAGTACAGTTTAGTTTTACTAAGATACTGTTTTACAAGGTGACAAATCAAAATATAATGAGTGTATGGCAGCTGATGGTGCAATAAATGTTGATATATAATACTTTTTTTTTAACAGTAATAATTTATAACCTTCACAAGCCAGTCCCTTGGCTAGACCAGTGAAATTAAAATGTTTTCACAGCAAAATTACTGGTTGCAGCTCCTCAAATATGTGGACTGCTTTCTTGTTTATTTAGATGGATAACGATAGTATTTCACAGACCAAACAAGCAGAAGAATAATCCACATGTTAATTGAAAAAAACTACTAACTCTAGTAATAATATTGGCATATTTGATGATAGAATAAGTGAGATCACAAAGCATGAAATTCATATTTGAACAGTTATTTTAACACCAAAATCTTTGTACCTACGTTTATGTAAATCATTTATCTTTTGGTCAGACATTATTTTTGATAGGTGTTGTTAGACTTTCACTCAAAAACATTTATGTTTCAGTTTAGTTTATTTAAGAAGGGACAGCGCAAATTAATAAATACACATGGTATAAAAATGCCAGAATCAGCCAAGTGGCTGTTTTATCTGTAGTCCCTTGGCCAAGACAAACCTGTGATAAGTAGACTGTCAGATGCAGAAATACAGCTGGTTCCAGGCTTGTGATTGTAGCTGTGATCAGTGCTGATGTGCTGACATCTACTGGTGGTGATTCAGAACAACAGTCACTATACAGGCGAACAGCTGAACCCGGATATGACGCAAGAGACTTATCTTTACTTCTTTAAATGCGGTCTGCTGAATGTTATATTCATAATTATGATAATACCTAGAAAACAATGCATATTTAAATAATATCTTTAAAGATGCATTGACTTGAGCTCAGAAACCTGAAAGCTGCATATTAAACAAACTGCAGGTGACTTCCTGCTCTGCACCTCTGACCCCTTTAACTAGTTACACATAACCCAGCTTTTACAGCAGGGACTTCACCTATGGAGTCAAAGACTGACAGGATTATTTGGCTCTAAAGCAACATGGTTTTACCCAGAGCCAGTCGTCTGTTACCAAGATATCATTTCCCAGAGGACAATGTATGAAGAAGGGGGCCCCGGGACACTACTTTTTAAAGACACTTGAACTCCACAGGGTAAAGAAATGAAACTTTAATCTCAATTTCCAAACCATTATTTTGATATTGTGATATGAGACAAGATATTGTCTTACATTTTGTTGTCTTTTCCTGGTTTTACAGTAAGGGAGAGTTTGTTACTTTTTAGAGGACAGGGTGCTGGGGTGTGACTTCCTTTTTCTTTACCCTCTGCAAAGCTACAGTTATTTTCCTTGAGCCTCCCTGAGTGACTTGGGGAAATGCATGACCCTCCCTCCACCAGTAATTAGTTGTGAAGTTAGTTGTATGAACTTGCTCTGTGATTATGTGACCCTGTGATGTATGAGGACATATGTGTGACATGTTTGTTAGTTTGCTTGCTTCTCTTTCCTTCTGGACTTATTTGTTGATTTTCTTATGTACTTGAGTCCACCTCCATATTATAAAAAATTATGTGCCCTGTACTCTTTTATGTCCGGTAGATAAAATATGTATGCCATGCACCGAGCCTTTCAAATCAATAAAAACTTGAATCATGAGGGAAAAGGAAAGTTGAGGCTGAAATGCTAAAGTTGAAAAAGCCTTGCTTGCAGGCTGGTTAGTTCGTGCAAACATTTATATTTGGATAACTTTTAAATGAGACATAGAATAAGGTGATTTTGATGAACTATCAGACTTTTAAGCTCAGATTTGGACATGTTTTTTCTGATGAAAGTGTTTTTTTTCTCCATATAATGTGTTCAAGAACCGTCGGAGTTTTAAAAATAATGAATAATAATTTCTGTTTTTACAGTTTTTGGCTGTGATAAATGGTCTCATTTTGGAGACTTTTTTAAGAAAACAACAACCACTGGTTTGGAGGGCAGGTTTTCTGTCAAAATCGCTGTTAAAATAAATATAAAATACAACCATTTAAATGTGTATGCCCCTCCCCTGAGCCAAAATAGAAAACATAACTTCCTCCCCAATACTCCCCCCACATAAGTTACAAAGAGTCCAGAAAGTGATGCAGTTTTCTGAACTTACAAACTCTTAGTTATCATATCCTCCCACTTAGTCATTATATTCACATTACTGATGATTACTTGCCAAAAAAAATAATTTCGTCACAATCTTTTGTGAACTGCAGTTTCAAAGGTCATGAATGAACTTTCAGTTTCATCCTCAGGATATATCGTTAAATACTCTCTTTCCAACAACAGGTTTACTGCCTATTACTGATTAACAACTAAAAACAAGTAGTTATCACACCTACTAACTTTATTTAATGACAAAAACAGATTTCCTGGACACTCGATGCTCTTTGTGCTGTATAAATAGTGCTGTGTACCATATAAATGCCTGGACTATGCCTGATAGTTGTACTGAATGACAACCATAAACACAAGAATATAATAGCTGCTAAGAGCCAATCACAGCTCCATTCAGTAACAAGATCCCTAGTTGAATACTCTGGAGGTGTCACCTGGCAACACGCCTGGCAAAGGACATGAAACATAGCTCTTCACACGCATAAAAGTGTGTGTTTTGTCAAGTTAGACACGAGAAGCGACTTCATGTTGTTGCAGTGGATCATCCAAGTGAAAGGCAGATCTGAAGGCAGCAAAAAAGGTAATGTTAACTATGATATGTTGGACTATGATAATGTTTGCAAAATGAGAGATGAAAACACTGGCTAAGATGTGTAAAGGTACATGTGTGAAATCAAATTGTGTTAATCTCACAATTTTAAATCACAATCCTTAAGTTTGTTGGTAATGTGGGGCCTGAGTGGACAGCAGATGACCTCGATGGTAGGAGGTCATTATTGTTTTGAGAGGGTGGAGCAATCAGTGCAATAAAACAAGGCAGTTACACTCTCTCTGACCAGTTGAGATCACAAAGGATTTACTACCACAGCAGGATCTGATGACTGAATCAACGGGTTAGTGTGGATTTTTAATATGTGGTATTGTGGGCACAGATCTAATTGAAAATCCATTTGCTGAAGTTGGAGCCTCAGTAGAGGAAGTGGAGCTAATGCAGAACAGGTCACATGTCAGCAATATAAAGGCATATGTCAGAATACTAAAGGCTCTGCAGGCTTTATAGAAGAGGAGTCTATAACTGACAAGATGCACTCTCTGCCTTTTATCTCTTCAGACTTCCTCCACATGAAGCACTTCTTCCAAGCGAAAGATTTTAACTAGTCTTTTTTTTTTTACTTCTTCAGAAATGCTGCCTAAGTTAGAGAGTAAGATTCACCCAGAGCAAATCGAGCAGGTGCGGCAGAACAAACTTGAGCTATGTCGGGTGGTTACTCGTTTTAAAAAGGTGAGTGTGTGCTTGTCAGTGTGATACTTCATTACAAGTAAAGGTCCTGCATTTAAAATGTAACTTAAGTTAAAGTATAGAAGTATTGTACTTATAATGGAGAACATCCTCTATCAGTGTTTTGTTATTGTACTATTGGATCATCATTATTAATGCATTAATATGAGAGTGGTGCTTTAATGTTGTTTTTTAACTACTTCTTGTTCCCTTATACACTGATCATATGTTTTCCATGCAAAATCTTAATCTAAAAAAGGTTACCATAGCAGTTAAATAAATGTAGTGGAGTAAAGTACGATACAAAGGAAAGGCTCATGTAAAATACCTTAAAATTCTACTTAAGTAGACTACAGGATTTCATGAAATGTACTTAGTTACTTTCTAACATTGAATTTAGGACAGAATTTGTGAAAGTTCAACTCATTGTTTTGATTTTATGCGATCTTTCATCACCATCTAGCTTTTTGTTAATGATGGATAGATTGTACAAGTATTCTTGTTTTAGGATTAAAATGACATGAAATTAATCCACTCTCAGTAGCACAGTTATTTATCGATCTAGAGCTGGCGCCCAGATACTGTCTGCCCCGTAGCTGGAAGCTTTAGTCCGGTTTCAGCAGTCCGCTCAGCCTCAGCTCGCCTCTGACATCACCGATGCAGTGCTGAGTGTGAGCCAGCACCCACAGCACTGACTGCAGAGCCTCCACTCACACACTGTCAGTCAGCTCGCAGCCTGAGGCAGGTCTGTGCACCATTAGCCCCCCCATGTTGCATCCAGGATGACTGAGGTGGAGTCACGGCTGGTTCATAGTCTGGCGATCAGTGCAGCCAAACCCTCTCAGCACCTTTCTGTCTCCCCTTCCTTCCAGCGCTGTGCCTTCGCCTACTGGACCAAGGAGAACATAAACAAGAGGGAATGCTGCTTCTATGAAAAAGGTGTCAGGTAGGGGAAGCTACTGTGTGCTGTGTTAGGGATGTAAGTCTCTGAAGTGACCTTGTAGTTTGCTGCTGCTGCTGCTGCTGCTGCATAGTAATGCTGTAGCATCTGTTGTGTTCATGTGAGAGGAGGCATCACCCTCAGTGGCTCTGAGGGCAGCTGTGTTAATGTTGTGTCACTTCCCTCAAAGTGTCTATCTTCATGGGAACATTGTGAGCATTATTGTTGTTTCTCCAGCAGAGAGGATGCATGTAAGTGTGGCTACTCAAAGACCGAACATGTGGATGAAGCCATCAAGCCCGAGGACTTCACAGGCGAGTCGTGGGACAGACACAGACATATCCGCGAAGTGCCCACTGATGCTTTTGGAGACATCAGCTTTGGTGGTTTGGGACAGAAGACTGGCAAGGTGAAACCATGCCTTACGTCCACTATAACAACAACAATTACATGTGAATGTGTACCTGTGTGTCTTTATCCTCACCTTTACCTCCCTCTGTGGTTCTCAGTATGTGCGAGTGTCCACAGACACCAGCCCAGAGATCCTGTACCAGTTACTGACTGAGCAGTGGAAACTGTCCCCTCCCAACCTGCTGATCTCAGTGACCGGAGGAGCCAAGAACTTCTACCTGAAGGCTCGACTCAAGAACGTGTTCCACAGAGGTCTTATCAAAGTGGCCCAGACAACAGGTCAGCCTCAGATGATGATTAGCCAGAGTGTCTGTGGAATAGTGTGTTTCATGAGCACATGTGTAGTTGTGGTGTGTGGGCGTCTGTGAGTGGTAAAACATACTGTTGACACGTCAAAGGTCCACTCCTTCTGCCTGAATCAGCGCTTCCTCATTCAGTGCTTACTAATCTAAATGACTGTGTCCCATTTCATAATGCTTACAGTTTAACTGGAATTATGTAGTGTGTTGTGTTTGGTTACGTCAAAGTTCTCAGCTACACAGCTTCTTACAGCCAGAGTAAAAAGTGAAAAACAAACTGTGGTTGGTAGAGCCACAAAGATGTAGCAAACAGATTAATTATTTACTAGGAAAATCATTTTGCCCAGAGTTGAGTTGGCAGGAGCTTTTATAAGCCACAGCCTATTTGACTGGCATCTGATGGTTGCTTGTCTGCTGACTGCCAAAACAGTACACTGGAAAGATGAGTGTATTCTGTACAGTAGTGAGTGTGGTCTATGTCCATGTACTTTTATGTACATTTGGTGGCAGAAGTAATCCTCCCTTATGTGTGGCGGTGTATTTTTCTGCAGAGACTCTGCCCTCTGCCTGTATTTATTATGATTAGAGCCCGTGCACCACGCATTGCGAGGACCCTATTGAAATCCAAGGGGTTTTTCTTCTTCTTCTTCCTCCTCCAAACCAGTTGCATTTTTGAGGGGCTTGACATACTCAAAAAGTCAATGAAGCAGTCCCCAAAGCTGGTTTCACCCACATATCCGGAACTTGATAGATACACCCTAAGACGTACAAAAAAGCCTCTTGGAGCCATACCCTAAACCCAACAAAATGACAGCCATTTTGAATTCACTCTGTCACTTTTGTGCATGTTTTTGGCCATTTCCACGGGTCATACTTAAATGAACTCCCCCTACAGATTTGATTGACTTCAAATTCCGTACGTACCATCTGAAAACCTTGGAGATTAAAAGCTGCCTCAGGCTTGCGTTTTCGTCGAACCGTGTGACCATGCCGAGGTGTCAAATGTCAAACTTCATATGTTTTATGAGGCTACAGACCCTAAGCCGCCTACATCCACATTAGGTGCGCAACCTACTCGCAACAGGAAGTAAGATTTGTCAGACAGTTATCTTTTGATTTACCTGAAATTTGCATGGTGGGGTATAAAATTGATTTACAGCAACATGACATATAATTAGTATTTTCCAGCACCACATACTGGACACAGAAAGTGGTATAAAATGTAAAGTAGGTCTTTCCAATGGCCACACTCTATGAAGGATATACCATCTCACTCCTGCATGCACGTCTGACTTTCATAGAAAAGGAGAGTTGCATCAGCCAGCGTCCTTCCAGCACCCCATTCATTGTTGCTTGCAATTCTTTTTTTCTTCTTAATTCTTGTTTTCTGTCTTTGGGACATTTATGGGTGTGAACCCCCACAGCTCTCAGATAAGGTCAGGGCTTTATAAGTAAGGACCAGGTGCCACACTGTGAGCAGCAGGCATTCAAAAGACAAAGCGCTGTAAAAAAAAAAAAAAAAGAATTAAAAAAATAAAATAAAAAATGCAAATATAGAGCAGCAGAACGAGAGCATATCTTGGGTTGACTTTTACTTTTACATTCGCTGGAGAGCATTTTTTTAGAAACAGTAACAGACAATCCTGCATACTATACCTTTAATGCTACAGCATGCAGCGATACTTAAGACAGTAGTGTGCTTTCAAATTTGTGCACACAACATAATTCATGAGCCTTTTTTTCCAAGGATGGTGTTGAAGAAATTGAATATGCCTGCACAGACTCCGACCTCAACCCAAATGATCACCTCTGAAATTTAACAGAACACTCACTGCGAGCTAAGTCTCATCATCTAACCCAATTTGAGGCCAATCTAGCCGGTGCTCTTGTGGCTAAAGGGGAGCAAATCCCTTCTGCTAGCTTCCAAAATATCGTGGAGAGACTTCCCAGAAGAGTGAGGGCTGCTGCAGCTGCATATTAAAGGAGCAATTTGATATTTTAGGAAACATGCTCATTTGCTTTCCGGCTGAAAGTTAGATGGAAGATTGATGCCACTCATATTTGTCTTCTACATATGAGACTACAGCCAGCAGCCGGTTAGGTTAGCATGGGGGAACAGTTAGTCTGGCTCTCTCCAAAAATAACAAAAGCTGCCAGCACCTCTACAGCTCACTGACTAACATGTTACAGATTATTTGTGTAATTCCTACAAATATTAAAGTATAAGAAAGAGAACTTTTATTTGGGGTTATGTATGTGTAACTATATTTTGGCCAAGAGCAGTCACCTCTCAACACTGTGAGGTTGTCAGGCAACCAGCAGAGACGCAGATTTAAGAAAACTATTCCTTTAATGTGCCTTGGTTTTTCAATGCCATGCTCAACAGTCACATATGTGTGGGTGTCTGCATATTTTGGACCATATAGGTATTTGTACATATTGTAAATATACTTAATGGCCCAAAATATGTGGACATTTATTCTATGTACAGTACGCAGTATTGAATTGGGGCCCATGTTGTACACAGGTGCGTGGATCATCACTGGTGGTACGCACACTGGTGTGATGAAGCATGTAGGGCAGGCTGTGAGGGACTATGCCCTAAGCAGCTCCATGCATGGCCAGATCGTGGCTATTGGTGTGGCAACATGGGGAATTATTCACAACAGGGACGCTTTGGTGCATCCAGAGGTACGTTAAACACATTCACACGTCGTTTATCTCTTTCTTTTGGTGAGATTCATCACCTGCATAACATTGCATTGCATTTTCCTCTGCCTTCCTGTATCTCCTCCTCTTGTTTGTCTGCAGGGTTGTTTTCCAGCCCATTATTTAATGGACATTAAGGGTCAGGGCCGGCTCTCCTGCCTCGATAACAACCACACCCACTTCCTGCTGGTGGACGATGGGAGACATGGACACTATGGTGTGGAGATTGAACTGCGTAGCCAACTGGAAAAATGCATCTCCAGAAAGCGTCTTGGAAACAAAGGTTAAAAAAAGCCAATGCAACCACGCAGCCAGCTGTCACAGATAAAATCTCAAATCTGATTTTTGTTTTAGCTGTCCTGCTTTTAATATTGATTTTTTATTGTCTAACCTTCAGAGAGTGGTGTGACCATCCCTGTGGTGTGTGTGGTTTTGGATGGAGGGCCAGGCACTCTCAATGTGAGTCATCAGTTTTCTCTCACTGTCTCTGTCTCTGTCTTGTCTGACTGTCTTGTGTTTCTCCTTTTAGACCATCTATAATGCCATGCTGAATGGGACACCATGTGTGATCATGGAGGGCTCTGGGAGAATAGCAGATGTGATCGCACAGGTGGCAGGACTACCAGTGACCCGGGTCACCATCGCCCTCATCCACCAGTTAATGAAAAAGTTCTTTGGCTTAGAGTATGAAAAGTTCCCCGACCTCAGGATCATAGAATGGACCAAGAAGGTATTAAAACATACTGACTACTACTACTACTACTACTACTGACTGTTGTTTTTCTTACAAACAAGAGTCTCTGCTTAACCTGGTCACAGCTGTGCTTTGAGCTAAATGCTCACATCAGACTGCTCACAGAAATGAAATTTTGATCCAACGCTGGTGACAGGGATTCAGTCTTATTACAGCTCATCTCCTGGGGACTGTGAACATACAAATGTAATGGTAATCCATCCCATAGTTGTCAAGACATTTCACTTGGAACCAAAAATGTCAACCTCATGGTGGCACTAGATCAATGGTGCAAGGGTTTGGGGAGTTGGGGGATACAGCCGCCCTGATACAGTCTCTGCCTGGCCCCCGCACTGCTCCCCTTGCAAAAATAATGTGATTTTAAACTTAAGAAGGCTCGATTTGAAGATCACCAAAGTCAGCAGTACCTAGGTCTGTATAAAATGTCATGGCAAGAGACTACTCTTGGTGAACAATAAGAATAGAGCCCCAGAACCATGGCTAAAAAAATGTGCTATCTAAATTAAAAAGTGTTATTTATAGTCATTGTAAATATTTTTGAGAAATTTCAGTCTTGATATAGATCAGAGGCACAGAAACTGCCTTCCTGGGGGTTATTTACAATCTGGTAGTATCTGATGATGGTGACTGCTCCATACTGTTATTACTGGACTACAGTGCTGCATTTGATTCTGTGGACCGTAACAACTTGCTTAATACCTTTGATGCAGCTCCGGTCACATTCCAGTAATACCTCAGTCATAGAATAGTTTATAACACCATCAGTGATGCTTCATCCTACACTTTCCATCTCAGTTGTGGTGTGCCACAAGGCTGAGTTCTAGATCCTCTAATGTTTCCTGTTCTTTTTCTCAATCAAAGATCATAAAAGATTACTGAACCCACAAAATAACCATTTGTATATCAATTACTCACCTTGTGTTATGTTGAATTCATGAAGAAAACTCACATGCCTCCAGGCTGAATGTAGAATCAAAAAAAGGCGAATATTCTTCAGTTATTGAAGTCAGCCATGGGTGACCCATTTAACAACAGCAAAACAATATCAAAACATCCATTTACAAACTCTCACACAACTTGTGCGGTATAATCCAAGTGTGATTTATCAAAATATATGCTCGGTACTTCCCAAACACGTGCACTTTACTAAAACCTTACTACTGTATATAAAACACTTCTGCCTTCAAGTAGTATGCCCTAACGGTGCCTGAATACCCACATGCATATGAGCTCCACTTGGGCAAAGTTCAAACGCATGTGCATACTTAGCCTGCGACTGTTTGTACTGATGTGTTTTATATCATAATGTTCAAACAAAAACGCATGTGTGTGGGATGTAGTAAGCATACAACTGAACAAATAAGACTTGGATTATACTAGACGAGTTGTCAACAGTTATTTTGACATAGTTTTACTGTATGTAAAACGTGGTCAGCGTTTACTTCATTTCATGAAGAATGTTTGCCTTCTTTGGATTCTCCTCTCCCTGCAAAGTATTCCTTTAACAAATGAGACATAATGATATCATCATTATCTCAGCCTCCCTTCTTAGACAACCTGATGATTTTAGAACTTATTTCAAAATTTTACTGATTTCTTTCAAGGCTAAAGGTTGAGATCCAGGATACAATAAGAGTCTCTTGGCTCTTGATGGATCCAGATTTGATGTGAAACCCTGTGCATTGTGTCTGCTTTCTGTAACAGATTCAGGATATCATCAGGATGCCTCACTTACTGACGATATACAGAATAGGCGAGGACAATCACGGGGATGTGGATGTGGCTATTCTTCAAGCACTCCTCAAAGGTAGGGCTGGTTTTCTGTTGGTTGTCGCACAGATGCTCAGTACCAGACTGGACTGACTGTCGGCATCTGACGCAGCATCAAGTATGAAGCAGGAAAGGCTTGGTGCCAAACCAGCTCTTAGCAAGTATAATGTTGCTTCTCAGAAAAGTGATTAGACTGCGGTATCAAATGTGCCGACATCCAAAACCCACACGGATATTCTTGCAGATATTTTCACCTTAACGACTGCTTTTCTATACAGGCAGATATCGATAGCCACATTTATGTATCTATAAAAACAATGTAATGCTTCTTGCAAACAGATTCCTCCTTGTGCTCATCTTGAGAAAGACTACTGAAACCCATTTAGAGGACATTAAATGCATTATTTTATAAATTAAACTGTGCCAAAGTGCACTAAAAGTGAGTCCACCACACTGGACATTGACTTAGCGTTTGCTCGCAATGGTTAATCATTTTACCTAAACTGCTTTGCCTGTAGTTTCCATCTCTGAGTTCTGTTAACAGTAATTAAAGTGCATTTCCAGGCAGTTGTCCTGCTCCTTACAGGATGTCGGAAATACAAATGGAGTACAGTGGCAAATCATCCCACTTGAAAAGCTGGAACTATTTTCTAGCAATTTATCAAATTGATAACTAAACTAACTGTTTCAACACTTTAATGCTGTACATAAAATTATATAGTCTTAAAAAAAAGTCTCATCAATGAACCTTGTTGCCACAGACTAAAAAAGACAGCAGATGTAGTCGATTAAAGGGATAGTGCACCCAAAAATGAAAATTCAGCCATTATCTACTCACCCATATGCCGAGGGAGGCTCGGGTGAAGTTTTAGAGTCCTCACATCACTTGCGGAGGTCCCAGGGGAGAAGGGGTAGCAACACAATTCCACCTAATGTAGGTTGACCGCGCCCCAAAATAAAACGTTAAAACTTCAGTTTTCATTTTTGGGTGCACTATCCCCCCAAACTGTTCCCAAATTGAATATTATCTTTGGGGTTTAACTGTTTAGGGTCCTGCAGTCATGAAATTCGAGGAAAGGTTAATAAATTTAAAAAAAAACAAAAAACAACAAACCTGTTTTCCAGGCCAGGAAATGCTTTGGAACAGCATTCCCCCCGCTGCCCCCGCTGCCCCCACTGCCCCCGCTACCCGGTCCCGTATAAACGGATGAAAATGGATGGATGGAGTGTTTTGGGAAAGTTTTGAATATACAGTATTTTGGCTATTGTTTAAATTATATTCATAAAAATTCCAAAACATGTCTAATGTTACATGAAGTATTTCCCTTGTATTATTAATTTAATTAATTAATAATTAATAATTTTGCTGTATCACCATAGGTCTACTAATTTTAAACTATTCAAATAAAGTCATGGAACTTTGGTCAAATACTATTGAAAAGCTGTGGAAAAGTTTTGAAAATTCATTGGTAAAAATATGTGGGAACCCTGACTGGAGAAAATAGCAATTTCGTTTTCACTATGTAGTGTGAGAAATTGTGACCTAGACTGTGGACAGCATGGTGGTGCGGTGGTTAGCATTGTTGCCTCACAGCAAGAGGGTTTCAAACCCAGGGTGGGGGAGCCCTTCGGTGCGGAGCTTGCATGTTCTCCCCATGGGTTTAATTTCTCCGGGTGTCCGGCTTCCTCCCACAGTCTACAAAATATGTAGGTTAATAGGTGACTCTAAAGTGCCCATAGGTGTGAATGTGTGTGTGAATGGTTGTCTGTCTTTATGTGTCAGCCCTGTGGTAGTCTGGCGACCTGTCCAGGGTGCACACTGCCTCTCGCCCAATGTCAGCTGGGATAGGTCATTATGGAATTTGAATGCATCTTTGTAGAGTAAAAATGCCTGGACTGAGGAGAGTGGATAATCAGAAATATAGAGAGACTGTCTTGTAACAGAAAGGTTTCATCTCTCCATCGTTCTATCAGTCTGTTGACACAGTGTAAACAGAACTGACTGTCACATAAATTGTGTATCCACTTAGCTTCAAGGACTAGTGAGTCACTAGGTATCGAGTGCTGGAAAAGACAGCTGGAGCTGGCTATAGCCTGGAACCGAGTGGACATAGCTGAGACTGAGATCTTTACTGAGGAGAGCCAGTGGAAGGTGAGTTGAGTCATACAACATACCGAAACAAGTGATCATGTGATAGTTGTTCATTTGTACATGGAGATTTCAACCACTAGCTGCATAATGTCAAAATCTTGTATCATAAACCTTTTATGATACAAGGGGCAGTGGATTATTGTATCATATAATCATGTGAATACTATCATAAAACATTGTCTGTCTCTCCACACTGCTCTCCCAGTCACTTAACATAATTATCTAATTTTGGACAATCCTCCCTGCATGATAACCTCAATACTTTTCTACATCAAATTAGAAAAGTGTGTTGCTCTGATCAACTGTTGTGTCCTCCTGTCTGGTTCCCCTCCAGTCCAGTGACCTCCACTGGGCCATGTTCTCAGCCCTGGTTGGCAACAAGCCTGAGTTTGTGAGTCTGCTGCTGGAGAACGGCGTGAATCTGAGGGACTTCCTGCAGGACGACGAAACTCTGTCTGAGCTCTACAAACAGCTGCCCGGCTGCATCTTTCTCCGCAAACTGGCCAAGCGGGTCCACAGTGCTTACCGTGGCAGGAGAACAGCGCTCCGCATGAGGCGCAGAGCTCACTCAGGTCAAGGCGAAATGATCTCCTTGACTCATGTGTCTGATGAGGTGCGCCACCTGCTGGGTAGTTTCACCAAGGCCCTCTACCATCCTTCCACCATGACGTACAGCTTCAACATGTCTTTGGAGGAAACATCTGTATCAGTAAGTCTGTTTATTCATCGTCTATGATTGAATTAATGTAGTTTGACAACCAAAAATAAGTGCTTCATACTTTACATACCTACTAATCAGATTAGGGTTGTGGTGTTTAAGATGCTGAGGTTATGTCCTCTGTATTCTGGTAAATTATTCTGGCTTTATTTCACTGGAGGGATTTTCATTTTATAAATTAAACTAATACATGGTGGGGTTTTTTCCACCAGTCTCCCAGTTTTGGACAGGGCATTTAGATCTTCCTGTGGGAAATAAAACTTACAGGAGGTATAATTGAACAGTTAGCTTAAAAAAATTGAAATATTAATAATACAATTTGGTGTCTGGACATGCCTTGGGAGGATTTAGACTTGTGATATATGGCTACACCCATAAACCATGCAATTAATGCAACAAATGTCTTAACTTCTCATCTAGATGTCTAAAAGTCCGACAAATTCTCAAGCTCCACTCAGGGAGGATGATGGTGAAGCACAGAGGGACCCGGCCACAGACCTCTTCCTTTGGGCTGTCGTCCAGAACAATAAGGAGCTGGCTGAAATTGCCTGGGAGCAGGTGATTAAACAATTAGCCCGATATGGATAAAGTTTTAAAATAATGTTTCAAGCGTTGTGTGTGTGGCATTGCATCTTTCTTTTATTTGATTTTTTTAATCTGGCTGTAATAACAAAATTTAATCAAACAGAGATGGGTGGTATAAATTATACTTTTGCAAATACCTTTCTCTATAATTCATTATGCTTATTTTCCTAGATTAAAACAAAATACACTCATGGCCACTTTATTAGGTACACCTTGCTAGTACTGGGTTGGATCCCCTTTTGCCCTCAGGATTGCCTTAATTCTTCATGGCATAGATTCAACAAGGTGCTGGAAACATTCCTCAGAGATGTTGGTCCATATTGACATGATAGCATCACACAGTTGCGGCAGATTTGTCGGCTGCACATCCATGATGTGCATCTCCTGTTCCACCACATCCCAAAAGTGCTCAATTGGGTTGAGATCTGGTGACTGTGGAGGCCATTGGAGTACAGTGAACTCATTGTCATGTTCAAGAAACCAGTTTGAGATGATTTGAGCTTTGTGACATGGTGCGTTATCCTGCTGGAAGTAGCCATCAGAAGATGGGTACACTGTGCTCATAAAGGGATGGACACGGTCAGCAACAATACTCAGGTAAGCTGTGGTGTTTAAACCATGCTCAGTTGGTACTAAGGGGCCCAAAGTGTGCCAAGAAAATATCCCTCACACCATTACACCACCACCACCAGCCTGAACCCTTGATACAAGGCAGGATGGATCCATGCTTTCATGTTTACACCAAATTCTGACCCTACCACCTGAATGTCGCAGCAGAACTTGAGACTAATCAGACCAGGCAACGTGTTTCCAATCTTTTGTTGTCCAGTTTTGCTGAGCCTGTGTGAATTGTAGCCTCAGTTTCCTGTTGTTAGCTGACAGGAGTTGCACCCTGTGTTGTCTTCTGCTGCTGTAGCCCATCTGCTCCAAGGTGTGATGTGTTGTTGGTTCAGAGATGGTCTTCTGCAGACCTTGGTTGTAACAAGTGGTTATTTGAGTTACTGTTGCCTTTCTATCATCTTGAACCAGTGTGGCCATTCTCCTCTGACCTCTGGCATCAGCAAGGCATTTTCACCCAGAGAACTGCTGCTCACTGGATATTTTCTCTATTTTCTCTGTGAACCCTAGAGATGGTTGTGTGTGAAAATATCAGTAGATCAGCAGTTTCTGACAGAAGAGCCTGTCTGGCACCAACAACCATGCTACATTCAAAGTCACTTAAATTACCTTCCACATTCTGATGCTCGGTTTGACCGTCAGCAGGTCGTCTTGACCATGTCTGAATCCCTAAATGAATTGAGTTGCTGCCATATAATTGGCTGATTAGCTATTTGTGTTAATGAGCAGTTAAACAGGTGTACCTAATAAAGTGGCCAGTGAGTGTATGATACTTCTCTCACAAAAAATAAATGTTGCAGACCCTCAGCTTTCTATCCAGCCCTTGTTTGCATGTAGTTTTTCCACAATTTATCTATTTTTCTGTATCTGCATGTGCACAGTGTAGAGACTGCATGTCAGCTGCTCTGGCTGCCAGTAAGATCCTGAAGACCATGGCAGAGGAAGGAAGTGATGCAGACGAGGCAGAGACCATGAAAGAGCTCGCCGATCACTATGAGACACACGCCATTGGTAAAATACTACAAACACAGTGAGTAGTTTATGATGTACACATAGAGATGTTACAAGGTTAGCATTTGTCTTTGTTGTTTGTGTGTGTGTGTGTGTGTGTGTTTGCCAGGTGTGTTCAGTGAGTGCCACATCAGCGATGAAGAGCGGGCTCGGAAGTTGCTGACACGTGCGTCTCCGTTTTGGGGAAGGACGACGTGCCTGAGGCTGGCGCTGGAGGCAGATGATAAAAGCTTTGTAGCTCAGTCAGGTGTTCAGGTAAGAGCAGACTTTCAGGTTTATCTTCAGGCGCTTTTCTTTCAAAAGTTTTAGAACTGAGGAGTGCATCTTGAAATCTGGAGACTTGAAATATGACATCTGTTTGCACTGTAACAATGAACATCCACTGCTCAGCTGTGTGGAATACAAAACTTTTTGGGGAAGAAAAAGTAGATTTAACCTGATAAATGAGACTTTATTTCGATGCCCAGGTATGAGTCATGACTATATAATCTGAACAACATTAACTGCTGCAGATTCAGTCTGATGGCATGTTTGTCTTCAAGGCTCTTCTGACACAGATCTGGTGTGGTGAGCTCTCAGTGGACAACCCAGTGTGGAGAGTCCTCGTCTGCATGGTCTTTTTCCCTCTTATCTACACTGGCTTTCTGGTTTACAGGTGAGTCCTACTTTTAAAGGCCCAGACACACCAAACCAACGTTAAAGAACTAGTGGCGATGAAGGGTGACTGTCACGTTGCCTGTGTCTTGGCAAAAAATTGTATCTGTACACACAGGCAACAGCCAACTACACTTACGTTCTGCACCTGTGTAAGAGGAAGCCACTCCCCATACCAGCAGGTGGCAGTAGTCTGTATTCATCATTCATGAAGGGAAACTGGAAGACCAACAGGACGGATTCAAGATGCTAGTTAGCCAGTTAGCACATTCACAACACGATGTTGAAAGAACAAATTATATCAACCATGTGCTAGTGAACAATCGCACAAACATTTACAGACGGTTTCTGCAGAGAGCTCAATGGCTAGATACAATATCTTACCTAATTTAACAAGGTTGTTTCAGTCTCAGGCCCTCTCGACTTAAGTCATTCCTTTGCTTTCCTTACTTGTGTTTCTTTTCTCGTCTAATGAGCTGAACCGTCAGTCAAAGAGACATCACTCATTCATGGGCTCCACCAGGTCCGGTGGCTATTCAACATGCTGAATCAGCCAAAAACAGCCAACAAGGGCCAACAAGGGCAGACTAGTGCCAACGGTCAGGGATACACCACAAAAACTAGAGCGACAGACACTGATGCCGACACCGAGCCTGACGACGGCCTGACATTGATTGACAATCAGCTGTCAGCTTGGTGTGTCAGTGTAACCAGTGGACTCTATAGTGTTGTCTGCGTTATGTTGTTTAAAGAGGCCCAGACTGTGGATATCTTTGGAGGCGATGTCTGTTTATTCCTGACAGCAAGTGGCAAAAACAAAACCCCCTGTCAAACTCAACCACACACAATTAAGTGATACATGAATATGTTAGCATAAAATGAACTTATAAACAGCACTAAAACATGGAAATTATTATGATGATCTCATATTAACCTGAGAAAATATTTCCGCCCTGGATACTGATGTGATATGGACCGTCTTGTGAGTCTGACACAAAGTTAATTATAATAGTTTAAAGCGGTTTTATGATATTTGGATGAAGTGAGATGTCTGATGCTGCACTTTAATCACAAGAATAAAAGTTTGATCAGTCATGAAGGAGTTTCATTAGTGCAGAGTCCAAGTCCACCTCCTTTATCTTTGAAAATAACTGTCAGCGTTCCTTTATGAGAAACAGTCACTTTATTTAGGACTTTGTTTTATGACAGCATGTGACAGAGGTCTGAAGCTGTTGTGCAGAAAAGTGAAAATACTGTAGTTCAGATTATGAGACAAAAAAAAGAGAAAAGTGTGCTCTGGTCGTGATTAATAAATCATAACCAACAAGTATCAAGGTGCACTGCTTCACAAATATTAAAAAGCCTTTGATGAATGAGTTTAGCTCCCACACATTTTAACTCTCAGTCCTCATCAGGGCCTTAAAGTTTAACCTCTCTCTCTTCTTTTTTGGTCTTATTTGCACTTGGATCCAAAGTGCAGCTGTTGTTTGATAAGTGCATTCCTTTCCTTTGTTCTCTCTGTAGTTCCTCCTTTTTCTGTGTTTCTTCTTTCGCTGTGTACACTCAGTAATAAAAGAATAGTAACAGTCATGGATTGATGCATTTGGTGTCTTATAGTAGTGTTTTATTTATTTAAACATGCACACATGTTTGCATTTGTATTTATATGACACTACCCAATGGCAACAGCACCTCTTGTACTGTTTTCTTTGCTAACCATGACTGATTCATGTTCTTTATCTCTTAATATCTGAATTAACTCATGTACTTCATCTATAGCCATGTTTAAAGTTTTTGCAGTTTTTAATCAGTTGTAATCCTCCCTAGACGTGATGAAGTCCTCCAGAGAGAAGCTAATAAGAACGAGGAAATCAAGACAGTGGAGTCAGTGACAGGAAGTACACTTCGAACAAACTCTCGTGGCCTGTAAGTAGACAGTCGCCTTTTCATGCACTGATAACAAACAGCACCTTAAGTTTTCTCCCTAAGTATGACATTTAAGGCTGAATTTATTTTAAGCTGAGTGATTTACACAGTTGCACAGAATCATTTCATAGGTTTCCTTAGCAAAAGAAAAATGAAAACTCATTTACTGCATTGAAAGAGATTTTACAGCGGTAACAGGGATTCCTTAAGGTTAAGACCAAGACAAAGAGAAAACCATAAATATTTAAGTGAGCATTTTAAGGAAATCTTAAGGCAAAAACTTAAGGGTGTTTTTCATTTTGAGGAATCCTTAACTAGGACTTTAAGAAAGATTTTAACTTAGATTCTTTCTGGTTTTGCGGCCAGTGTGAAGCCAATCAATGATGCCACCCATCACAAAACGTACAGGATATGTGCACATACACACCTGAAACAAACCCTGCAAGCATCATTTACATTGACCACTAGGGGGTGCCACAAATGCAAAAAAAAAAAAATGGCATTGCATAACACAAATCTGCCTGTAAATCAGACAGTGTTCATCCAATCATGACAAAACTCTCTGGATATGTTTCATAACAGTGTTAAAACATGTGTGTAAAATTATTTTGAAGTCGCTCAAAAGGGGGCGCCAACAATTGCAAACAAGTGCATTGGCCTGGTGCAAAATGTCAATGACAGTTTTTCACCAAAATCTGTAGATATTTTTAACTAGTAAAATGCATGTCTGCAAAATGTTCTCGCAGTTGACCAAAAGAGGGTGACAGCGCTGCAGAAGAAGCCTGGGGCTTGGCACATATTTGGCCATAAAAGAATGAGTGTCTTTCTAATGGTCATAAAGCCTATTAGTTATCTTTAATGCAGGTGTTGTAAACTGTCACAGGTCTTGATCCTGAGCTGTTCTTGCTTTAACCCCCAAATTGCTGCTTACAGCTTTATTACATTTTTGTTATTGCCAGAGTTGTGATTTTTTTAGGTCAGCTTAGGGAGAGTAAGAAAGAACTGTCTGAAGTGCCACTTTAGAAAAATGACCTGTCACATTTGTGTCTGACCTGCAGTGACCTTTCTGTCCACAGTCTCCCCTCCAGCCTGCAGCGCCTGAGGCCTCTGAGCAGCTCGTCCAGGCTGGTCCACCTGTACTGCTCTCCGCAGGTCAAGTTTTACTGGAATATTGTTTCATACTTCGCTTTCCTCTTCCTGTTTGCTGTGGTGCTGATGATCGATTTCCAGGCCATGCCCTCTCCTGCGGAGGTGCTGCTTTACATCTGGCTGCTCTCTCTGGTGTGTGAGGAGGTCCGACAGGTGAGTGAGTGGAGCTGGGACATATGTTGTTGCCAAGAGTACGCATTATTCTGAGAAATATTTATATCACTACGTCACTTAACTTAATTAACTAACTTTTTTCTCTCAGCTGTTTCACGATCCTGATGGCTTTGGGTTTCGTAAGAAAGCCAGGATGTACATCAAGGACCTGTGGAATATTTTAGATGTTCTGTCCATCGTTCTCTTTATTGTCGGCCTTGCATTAAGGTGAGTTCCTCCGAGACAGTCACTGTAAGGCCATGTCAGTGCTCTCCACCCTCTTGGTTGTCTATGAATCACCAATTTTTTCATTTCAGACTGACAACCAAGCTGTTCTACGCGGGTAAAATCCTCCTCTGCATCGACTACGTGGTCTTCTGCCTGCGTCTCATGGCCATCTTCACTATCAGCAGAACACTGGGACCCAAAATCATCATCGTCAGGAGGATGGTGAGAGGCTTACATGCAAATATAATGAATGCCAACCTGATGTAATGCAGGAGCAACTGCAGAACACACAGTGTTTCGCTCCAAAACACCTTTTATCTGATACAAAAAGAGGCCTCACTGGGCCTCCATCTGGTGTCTGCAGATGAATATGTGAATTAGTGTTAAATGAAAAGGTGATTTTGAATAAAGTGTTGCAGCTGGTCTGTTTGTTCCCACTCAGTCAGTCAGACCTTGTTACTGAATGTGCAGAGATGACACCTGGAGCAACAGAGCAACCTTTTAGATACTGAAACCTGTCAGTGTTAAATGTCTGATACAGATGTGATGCTTTAGGCAGCATGCAGACCGACAAATCCAGCTTTCTGAAGTTTAAACTGTACACATTATGCCGCTGGTTTTCAGATGTGTCCACAGTTTAGGTGTTGAGCTCATGACTGATGTCTGTTTGTCCTCCAGATGATGGATATGTTCTTCTTCATGTTCCTGCTGAGTATCTGGGTGGTGGCCTACGGTGTGGCCAAACAAGGCATCCTCATCCACAATGACAATCGGCTGGACTGGATCCTCCGCGGGGCAGTTTATGAGCCGTACCTCATCATATTTGGGGATTTTCCCAAAAATATTGATTGTGAGTGGAGATGGAAAATATTCTCAAACATTAACAAAGTTCAGACTTGGTTGTTTAAAGGGACAGTTCACCCTAACATCAAAAATATGTATTTTTCCTCTTTCCTCCGCCTTCTCTCTAATATAATAAAACTAGATGGCACTTGGCTTGTGGTGCTCAGAGCGCCAAAAAATACATTTTAAAAAATTCAACAGCAATGTCTCTTTCCAGATATTCACAACCTAGTTACTCATAATAATCATAATAATAATAATGAGGAAGCGTGCATCTACTGCTAGCTCACCAAGCACCACTTAGCTAGCTTACAATACATCTCAGCCGAGGAGGATGCCATTATTGTTTACATCTCACACTGTCAGGAGCACAAGCCTCTTGTCCATGAGTAGATGCACTTTTCCTTCTGCGCAGTAATACGGTTGGGAGGTGTAGTTCAGCGGAAAGAAAATAGTTTCTATCCAAAACTGCTCACAACAAGGTCTGTGGATTAGCTTGAGTAACTGGGTCATGATTTCGGGAAAGAGACATTGACAAATAGCACTACATGTAAGAGTAAAAATATTAATTTTGATTTTGGGGTGAACTGCCCCTTTAATTAAGATATTACCACAATAAAAACAACCTCTTTGTCCTCTGCAGACGCTGGGTTTGAGATAGACAGCTGCAGCATGAATGGCACCGATCCTCTGAAACCCAAGTGTCCCGTGCTGAATGAAAACCAAATGCCAGCCTTCCCCGAGTGGCTCACCATCATCATGCTTTGTATTTACCTGCTCTTTGCCAACATACTGCTGCTCAACCTGCTCATAGCCATCTTCAAGTGCGTTCTCTGCAGCAGTCTAGATGATGACACCTTGTTGTTTTCACCACTGTGTAAATCATGTTCATCATCCTCATCATCCTCTGGCTCTATTTGTGTTCCTGCACAGCTTTACATTCCAGGAAGTTCAGGACAACACAGACAGAATATGGAAGTTTCAAAGATACGAGCTGATCAAGGAGTACCACAGCCGCCCCGCTGCACCTCCTCCTTTCATCATCTTCAGCCATCTTTACCTCTTCATCAGAAGGATGGTGCTGTGCAGGCCCCCCATCGTCAGCAAAGAGTTTAGTAAGTATTGAATTATTTATTTCTGCAGATGCTGAAAGTAGATTTCATTGTTACAGTGTATGCTACAGCTTTCCTCTCTAGTTTTACTTTTATCACTCACTGTTAAAAAGCATTACGTATCATACTGTAACATTCTTACTGATTTTAGATTACTGTGGTGCATTAGATAGATAGATTATAGATTAAATAATATTTACTGTGCGCGAGTGAACAATTACACAAAAAATAACGAACCATTTCAGCTAAGGAGCTCAATGGCTTAAAAAAATTGTACCTAATATGACAAGTTTGTTTTGATCTCACACCCTCTTGACTTTAGTCGTTTGTTTGGTTTCCACACTTCTGTTTCTCTTCTCCTGTGCTGAGCGTAGCTGCCAGTCAGAGTGATTTCATCCACCACTTGGCTCCACTCTCTCTGATACCAATTCAGCATGCTGAATCAGCCAAAAAAACAACAGACTAGTGCAAAATGTATGGGACTCACTGCAAAAACCAGGGCAACAAACACCCACCAATGGCCCAACATTGGCTGAGAGCCAAGTGTCGGGGACCTTAGTCGAGTGTCAGATCATAAATACCAACTCTTTTATCAGTGTTAGTCAAGCAAGTCTCCGTCCCTCACTGATTCAAGTCAAGCCATGTGACTCGAGTTCCCCACATCTGGAGAGTGTAACCCCTGACTTTTCTCCAGCCGTCCAATGACTCCTAAACAATGACCTTTGAACTCTTCACAGTCGGTGCTGTGCTGTTTGGCTCGATGCTCACCAATGAAAGCTGTTGTGTCCATGTGCATACACACATGTACAGTATAAGATAAGGTGGTGAAAAGCATGTGACGTTGTTTTTCAGAGAGCGAGCTTCCTCAGATGGAGGAAGAGGAGCTGTTGTCCTGGGAGGCCTTGATGAAGGACAGATACCTGCTGTCCACACAGCAGGAGCAGAGTCAGAGCATGGAGCGACGCATCCTGGACACGGCCCAAAAGTAAAAGTCCCACAGGAATGTAGGCCAGTGTAGCTGCGTAACATTCCTCTCGAGCAACGCTGTGTACATGAGACACCTCGTCACACCTTAAATATGTTTTAGTCATGAAGCAAAGCGTGACTTTACCTCCACTAATTGTTTATTCTTAGAGGCCTGAAGCAGTAGCAAATATAGCTCTCTTTTTTTTTTAAATTCACCTGTATCCCATTAACATCTTGAGACGCCTCAGATTTATCTGCTGTCATTTGATACAGAGGCAATAGTATTAAATTGAAACCGTTTCATAAACAGTGAAGTGTTAAAGGGATAGTGCACCCAAAAACGAAAATTCAGCCATTATCTACTCACCCATATGCCGATGGAGGCTCAGGTGAAGTTTTAGAGTCCTCACAACACTTGGAGAGATCTCAGGGGAGAGGGGGTAGCAACACAGCTCCACCTAATGCAGGCTGACGGCACCCCAGATTCAAACGTCCAAGACACATAATTGAAACCACAGAATATCTCCATACTGCTCGTCCGTAGTGATCCAAGTGTTCTGAAGCCCCGACATAAAAAGTTGTTTGGAAAAACATCATTTGAACTCTGTTTTTAGCCTCATTGTAGCCTGTAGCTCTGACTGCCTCTCTGTGCACTGCGTTCATGTGTATGTGCTTGCGTGCGAGACCAGCGAAAGCATGTGAACACACACCAGCAGTATGGAGATGTTTTGTGGTTTCAATTATGTCTTTTTGGACGTTTGAATCTGGGGCGCCGTCAGCCTCCATTAGGTGGAGTTGTGTTGCTACCCACTCTCCCCTGGGATCTCCGCAAGGGATGTGAGGACTCTAAAACTTCACCTGAGCCTCCCTCGGCATATGGGTGAGTAGATAATGGCTGAATTTTCATTTTTGGGTGCACTATCCCTTTAACACCTGATTTGCATGTGGGCCTACTGAAGCACACATGAACCGTACTCGCGACCACCTTTTCAAATGAACTCGGGCATGGATCAGCATACTGTGCCCACATACACAACACAGTGCTCACATTAATCAGACAAACTGGACTTTGGGGTTAAGTATACTTGGACCCAGACTGGGGTCCCTGTTGCAAAGGCTCCCTAAGTTCTGAGGTCGACACCAAAGGCCTAATAACTAGTTAGTTTGTTACTATATCAGCTATTAAAACTTGTTGTACTACAACTACTTAGTGCATAACCTAGATCAAAGATATTGTTCCATCATCATGGTCACTGTGCTGATTAGCTCTCCGGCTGGCATGAACCACTTGGCATCACAGCACATTGTAGTAAGCAGGATCGATATTGAGATACCATTTCAACAAATCAGGTCTCTACAGGATTACTGTGTTGCAAAATGGCATGCAATTAATGAAAAGATGATGCTGAGGGGCAGAAAAACTGCTGATTTACCATTAGTGAGTAGAATTCTGTGACATTTCATTGTTAACTCTTACACTAGAGGCATGTGTAACTGTTTTGTTGTTACTTAGAGTAATGTAACGTATCTCCATGGTACAGCCACTTTTATTTTAGTGATGCATGAATTACAACTTAGTGATAATTTACGGCTCTGTGGATCTTTTGAGCATCATTCAGCTTTACTGTTTTGGTTTCCTCTGCACTGCAGTCTTCAGCATTATTTCCAGCCACAGCAAAAATCAGCTTTGGTAAATTTGTCTTGCCAAGAGTTAGATGAGAAGATCGATACCACTTTCATGTTTGTCTGTTAAGCTAGAGTCAGGTTAGATGAGTTTAGCATTAAGACTAAAACAGGAGTTTGCTGCTTTTGGACGGAGCCAGTGTTTCCAGTCTTTGTGCTAAGCTAAGTGGCTACAAGCTGTGGCTTAATGTTTAACGCACATACATTAAAGTGGCGTCAGTTTTTTCATCAAACTCTCAGCAAGATTTTAAGGTTTGATGAGGGTGCATTTCTACTTTGACTAAACGTAAGGAGTATGTAACATTAAACTGTCGAGCGGTGATATTCAGATGAATCCCAGACACCTACACTGTGCTTGTTTGTTTCCTCAGGGTTACCGCCATTACTGATCGACAGGAGAGGGAAGAGGAGACGGGCTCTGCTGCCATGGAGCAAAGACTGGCTCGACTAGAGGAGCAGGTTGTGACCTAAATTTTTGGTTATCACTGATGTTGCACCTGTGTCTGTGACATTTAACTCTCTGCTGTGGGAGCAAGGCACGGTGCAGAGAAGAGGTGACACACTTCTCGAAGTGTGTTTGTCAAATTTGTCTCTCCAGTTGTCCCCCGGTGGAAAATCGGTCATATCATCTTCAACGTTGTATAAGCAGTCATCAAAAATGTCTGACCCACTTTTGTTTTGTCTCATCAGGTCGTCCAGTCAGCCAAAGCCCTGCAGTGGATTATGGACAGTCTGAAATGTCGGGGTTTTACAGCTAAAGAGGCACAGCCATCAGGTCAGCAAACAACATCCTCATTCATTCTTATTATTCACTATACACTATTAAAATGTTACACGTCAAATCTCCTCTTGTTTGTGCTCACTGATATTCTTCCCTGCAGCTTTGCTTACAGCAGACGAGTCTCTTGACAGGAGTACATCAGAGAAAGAGGACGGGTTCCACGTGAACGCGCGTCAGTTCCACTACCCGGACAGCAAACTGACACGCTTCCCTGTGCCTGAGGAGAAGGTGCCATGGGAGGTATTACACATACACCACAAAGCCACCAGCTGCTGGTCCTCACATCATCTCTGCATATAAAGATGGTTTAATGAATCCAGGGTGTTTTAATGTCCTCTTCTTTCAGGTCGGCTTCAGCTCATACATGCCGACTTATTACGCCTCTGAAGACGGCGGGGACCATGTGGATGGGTATGTTTTCACCACGATGATGTTTTGCTCCTTTAAGTCATGATGTGTGGATATATTTGCAGCAAACACAGTCAAGATAACGAAACATTTTCCCATTTAAACACCTTGAATCAAATTTAAAATTGTATCTGAAATATTTTCGACTTAAATAACTAACTTTTCTTACCTAACCCTGTGTCTAGTATCTAATTTAAAGGCCTCCTCACTCATTATCTCTCACGTTTCATTTATTCTTTCTCCTCACAGTTCGGAATCAGAAGCCGTAGATAATTACAAGTATGTGACTAGATAAGATACACGAGGCATCCAATTGCACTTACATTACAGTAACCTTACAAGCACGTCTTAATGTCTCGATGTGTATCTGATCTGTTATTAGAAACCCAGGAGGAAGGACGGGCATCAGGGGACGAGGTGCACTGAGTCGCCTTGGTCCAAATCTGAATACAGAGCTTGTGCTCACACGGTAGGTCCTCTCATATCCTTACAGTACTTTTGACCACTGGATTGCGTGGCTTGATCTATGACTTTGCTCATTTTTTTTAGGTGGCGAGACAGTGAGAGGTCTGTTTTGGAGTACATGGTGGTTTGGGATGAGAGCCAGGGCTCCTTGACTTTACCTGGGGTGAGTCCAGCTGTTTGTTCACCTGTTTTTTACTTTTTGAGCTGTTCGAATAAATATATTTTTTTGTTGTGGTTTTGAAACCTTCAGGGACCCGTCGAATCTGCTGATCACTTGCCAGTGACTCTCAAGAGAACCATGGGAAAGACACTGTATGAAAAAATAAATGCAATAGCATCAGAGGGAACAAAGGTAGGTCTGTTCAACACTTTGGTTTGCCTTTATAGAGTAAAGCCAGAATGGTGCTAGAGCGGCAATTTTGCAGTGGCCCAGAACATGTCCATGAGGAGAAAATGCTGCAACTGATGCCAATCGAAACACACGTGAAAATCCAAAACAAGTACAACAACAAACAAAAATGTGCTGCAGAAAGCAAAAGCAAATACATTTATAGCAAATACATAAACTATGCGGAAATAAAGTGAAAAACACACAAACCCCCGAAAACAATTGCAACAAAAAGCTGCATAATACAATCAACACGACTGAAGTTCTCCAGGATGAAGTGATTTTGCCAAGTAGGACATGCTCCTGGATCAACATCCCACATCACGTTCCTGGACCAATATCGCAATCAACCAATCACAGCCCTCTGACATCATCAGTGTGCTGCTCCTGTACTTCTTTCAAAATTCCTTTGTGCTTTTTCAGAGCTAAGCTAGTTTTCCAAAATTGATACCTGTGATTAACACATTATAGCCTATTAAAGATGTACTCATTAGCATAGCCAACCTAGTTAGCAGGCCAACTCACTAACCCTGCAGTAGCTAATATGGTTTTTGTTAAGTGCTACTGAGGATTTTGTTCAATTGTACTAACTTCAATTTGGAAAACTAGCTTAGCTTTGAAGAAGCACAAAGGAATTTTGAAAGAAGCGCAGACAGGAGCGGCACACTGATGATGTCAGAGGGCGGTGATTGGTTGATGGTCCTGGAACGTGATGTGAATTGTTGATCCAGGAGCACGTCCTACTTGGCAAAATCATGTTGTGCCTGAGGGGAACAGGTTGAGTGTGATGAATACTTCAACTTCAACTTCAAACAACTTTATATATCCCCGCAGGGCAATTCAGTTTGCAGCCTCAGTCACATAGAACAACAACAAAAAGACCACAAGATAAAACAAAACAAAACAAACAACAAAAACCAAACAAACAAACAAACAAACAAACAAACAAAAAACACATACAGCATCCACTCTGTCAGTACCACAGGTTGGCATGGCAACCGGAGCTAGCAGCAAGTAGCAATAATGGAATAAATAATGAATAAATAAATACACATTAACATACGCTAGCTACATACATTTGTTAGCCTTCTAACATATACTTCAGTAATCCCCTGAGCGGAAATTCATTTTTTCTCACTCTGTTGTCACCCAGTCCCAAACTAGACACACGCACAAACAGGACCTATACATGCATTAAATGGAGAAGTGTCCGCTGCCACGGACAGACGCTCCAAGCGGTTGGGGGTTCAGTGCCTTGCTCAAAGGTGCCTTGCCAGTGCCCAGAAGGTGAACTGGCACCTCTCCAGCTACCAGTCCATGCTCTATATTTAGTCCATATGGGGACTTGAACTGGCAACCCTCCAGTTCCTAAGCCAAGTCCCTAAGGACTGATCTACTGCCACACCCAATTTTACGATTTTATAGTATTGTGAGTAAAGTTTATGTGCCTTTTTATGCTGCCTCTTTACTCCCTTTTTCCTTCCATTTCAAAAACAAGTTACACTCTCTTGTCTGGTCTCTTTCTCCTGAGTCAAAAATCCAGCTGTTCCACTTCGCGCCCCCCCAGAGGTCAGGAGAACGTCCGTTGTGTTGACTGGATACAAACCATCTGAGATAACAGAATGCCTAAAAACCTTTGCATCATTAGGGAAAGACTTGCGAGTTGCCAAGGAAAACAATCACCCTGTCACGCCTACATCCTACATATTTTGTATCTAATTGTTCTCCAGCTGTCTTCATCATTCTGAAACCAAAACACAACAAATGCTGATGATGACTAATTTTCACTCCTGCCACCCAGAAAGATGCAGAAATTTTCTGATGTGACTGTTTTCAGTTACATAACATAGGTGTAAACAGCATTACTAATCTTAAAACCTGTTTTTGTTACACTGTGTTGGAGGAGAGGTCACAGAATGAAAGTTTAGCTGCAAAATCCATCCCATAATATTCTGGGCTGCTCTATTGCACATCAAGGATCCCCAACAATGCTAAGTAAATACATTCTTCAATAAATGAATAAAATATTAGGCAACGCAGGTATATGGATCCTTTTTGGGCCGATGCCACAATGACGTCAGTTTACCAGCTGGAGGCGAAACACGACTCACCACCACAGGGCTGTAGGCTACACAGGAGAATTAAAATGTCATCTCCTTGTGTTATTGAGAGCCAGAATAGGAGTCATGGCTCAAAGCTTAAATTTGATCACAGACCAGCCGCCACTGCCCATCAACAGAACCATAGAGAACTTTGGTTAATTGAGATAAGACAAAAGGACTGGACGGAGGTGATCATCAAAAATGCTCACATGTGCAGTGCACACTTCATATCAGGTTAGGGAAAAAGTATTTAAGTAAGCTTTACGCTAAAATGAGAGCCCTGTTTGTCAAAGAAACAAATTTCATTTCAAATTTCAGAATCATATTTCTATATGAATTAGAAGTTAATCACACATTAACTCCACTTGGCGCTCTGCTGCTCGTCTCCCCATACCAAGTGCCCAGAGTACGCTTTGTCACTCCGAAAGTGTGGTGCTCTGAATAACAGAACAGTATATTCAGACAGCATTACAAATTTACGAATGATCCAGTTTATACCAGCATAGAAAGATACGCAGCGTGCATATATTATTATCTGACTGAGAAAAAAGTTCAAGTATTTGAAAAACGATTTGGGGCCTTTGAGAGAACATTTGGGGCTGGAGCCCCACAGTTCACCCTGCTGCTCCACCTCTGTTGATATAAATTGGATGGACTATAGCAAAAAGACCTGATCATCACCTGATCACTCCATAGGCTTCTACCACAATCTTTTTTTTAGCATTTCGTTGAGGTTATTTAATCTTAAATTAGTCATTCCCTTATTCAAGGACACATGGCTGTTGTGAGGGCTTAATCACTTTTTAAGTACTAAATGAATGACATGGCTGTAATTACCTCATACATGCTTTTATTTACTCTGACATTGAGGAACTTGTTGATTCTGACTTGCAGTTGCTGTGTTTCAGGTGTTTGAGGGTTATGTGGATGACTGCAGGAACACAGATAACGCCTGGGTAGAAACCACCGTGCTAAACATTCACCTGGACAGTCCGAGCCAGATGATGGTCGACATCAACAGTATGGTGAGAACATGATTATTATTTGTTGTTTTAGAAAGAGCTTGACTAAAAGATTATTTGTCTCCTCTGTGTTCGGTTCATGATCCCTGCAGTGAAACAGACTTGTTCTGTATATTTTCTCCGTCTCAGGTGGCGAGCAGCCATGGCGCTCTTCAGTGGCGGGAGGTGAGCGGCAAAACCAGACTGAGCTCAAACCAAAGAGACTTTCTGCGGCAGGTTGCCGAGCTGCACAACAGGAAGTTCTGATGTTCGGCACTGCTGACGCTGTAAATGTGCCTCTCCGTGCACAGGGTTTCTTCTGCCTGTTCATGTGGCCTTTTTTTAAAGGCTGGTCAGTTCTGTTGCACTGAAAGCACTCGAAACAAGACACTATAAAGCCATGATGTTTGCTGCTGTGGATTATTTTTTAACAATTTGCACAAATGTCATAAGCTAGCAAACTAAAGGTTTCACCCATACACTTCACTGTACACTTTATGCTGTCTTATATGTGTACGCTCAGAATAAATACCTCATTTTGAGGGAGTTTACATGAGTATTTCCATTTGTATGCCACTTCATCACTACATTTCAGATGCAAATACGGGTCGTTTTACTTCACTACATTCATCTTACACTGCAGTTAGGCGTACTTTTTCCATACAGCATACAAATGCAAATCAAAATGATGCACTGCTCTGGATAAAAATTCCCAACTCTACTCTAAGTACTTAGAAAAGGGTCCAGCTGCAATATGAAAATGTCGCTTACAAGCAAAAATAAAAATGCAATAATATAACTTAAATTTATGAGGGACCATACTGCATATTGAGGACTGTTATTTTTTTTATATACATATTTTTGCTTCACTTGTAATGCAGTATTTTTACTTTATAGTAGGCCATTGCTGCTTTTATTGAAGCGAAGGAGTATTTCTTTATCCACTCAGTCTTCCTGTATGTCCAGGTATCTCTGTACATTTACCTCATGTGCCACCTTCACATAATCAAGCGCTTCTGGCCTTAATAATTATTAAAAACGCTTCTTAAACTGACTTGTGTTGACTTCTTTTAATAGAAAAGCACGTGTTGTCTCTCATTGTTCTTCCTCTGTCTTTTGGGTTTATCCCATCACAGTGATCTCGTGCATATTCCTTTGTTATGTGTTTTTTATTTTTCGACTTCTTGTCCACCTGCCAAGCGTGCAGCCCTGCAGTAGTTTCGGAGCAGCCTCCAAAGCTGCTCATTGGCTCAGGCAGAGGTCGCCAGACAGAGCAGTATCGGTTTCACACCCTCCTCATTCCGCTGCTGCTTTTCCTCCTTCAAATAAATCATATTATTGCTCTGCCGGTAAATCGCACAGCATGCTCCTCCTCTGTAACAACACACAGTGTGGTCCATGTGTGGCCCTGTGAAGTGATTTGCAAAGTTCCTACAGGCACCTGAGTGAAGCTGTTAAATGGTTTTAAAGGGTTAAACTGTGTGCTCTCTGTAGGCAGCCCTGTTCAACATTAAACTGTCGCCTGTGTTCAAACATTCCTGCCTTTATTATTATTGTTTGTACTGTAAATCCCCCGCGGTGCAGCGCCATTGAAAAGATACAGAAGCTATTTTTAACCACAGCAGCAAAGAGGAGGAAAGCGAAGAGCTCTCACTCTGGTTGTATTTCACGATATCAGAGAGTAAAGCTCACCAGAGAGTCTGCACACATTAAAATAAAATGACAGCTTTTATTCCTGTGGTCTGTCCTTCTTAACTCACCACTGTATTCTGTTATAGTTGATCAAATTGCATACATTAAAAAGATTTTGTCAGCAAAGAGCTTTCAAATTACTTTTTTTGCTAAAAATTATTTTCACCAATTGTGAAAAAGCAAATTTGTACAAAGCAATTTTGTTTACTTGTGGAAAACTACATGTTTAAAAAAAAGAAGAATTTGTATAAGATTAAAAAATAAATAAATAAAAACTAAAAAACTAAATTAAAATTAAAAAAAAATAAATAAATTAAAATAAAATAGAATAAATTACAGTAAGACAAAATGGAATATAATGAAAATTCAAAAGAATGCAAGATGAGATAGATCTCTTTATTTATTATTTCTATATTTCCTTGTATATGGAGGACCAAAAGTCTCAGAAACATTTATTTATAAGTTAATATGTGAATTCACAAACAAATTTATAAATACGTATTTTCATAATACAATGTTATTAGTTAATGAAATTCTTTATTACAATGTCTGTGACACTTGTGGTCCTCCATACAATAGGGCTTACCATGTTTACTTAAAAATGGCATGTTCAAAATGACCACATCAAACTGTGCCAGTGGACTTATAGCAATCAAAAATGTTTTGCCACCGATTGTAGATTAAGATTTTGTTTTGTTTTTGGAGTTGTTTCTGGAGCTGTGACACCATCGGGCTTTAATGTTTTGTCTGCAATTTCTGTTTGTTTTGTGCTGTGGATTGTTGTTGAACAGTACAAAACACAACACTGAATAATCTAATAATTTAATGTTCTACGCTCACATTTGAAGGACTCGTGCATTTTGGCAATTTTCCACTGTGAACAGAGCATCACTGGAAATGAGGTCATACTTAATTAATCTTTGTCATGCGTTATGCATTAGCGAGTCAAGTTTATTTACATGTCACCCAAAATTACTTAAGTTTGTCTCAGACAGCTATTCAGCCATGATTACAGACAACACCCTTCAATTCCTGATTCCCCTTAAGTGAAGATACCACAGCTCCCTTGAGTCTAAGACACAGGTGCACTCTCAAAGCCTCATGGGGAGTGTAGTCAAATGATAATTAGGAAATCACCCTGGTGCCATTTTAAGTGATGACACACTACATCTTTATTCCAGCAAATACCCATGGCAGAAGAAATAGTGAGATATTTTACACAAGCAAAAGTAGTAACAGCACAATGTATTAAACTGAGTAAAACACATAAGTATTATCATCAAACTTTAATAAAGGTAAAAGGTTTTGCTGTTTTTTTTGTTGTTGCAATCAAACATATTTTGCTATTTGTAGTTGGTTATCACTTATTATGTCATGCATTGTTCTTTATCTCCGTACTTTTCAGTACTTAATAAGTTTATGAACATTTCATTATTCATTATTTATTTTTCTCGCCTTTTTTGAGCTTTAATTGTGCAAGAAAACTAAACTAAAATTGAAATACTCAAATACTAAAAACTGCTACTTTGGCATTTGCCATTTGCTGAAGCAGACAAACAGGCTGCTAGCTGCAGGTACTTCAGCTCTACTTGTTTTCCAGCCGCTGTATTCATCTCTCCAATAGACGATCTTCGATGACGTGAGCGCTGGGGTTTACAGGTGTACGGCCAGAGTGTCCGGAAGTGACGTAGCACGCTCACAAGACCATACCATTGGATTGGATAATAAATAGATGGACCGAGAGAGACAGAGAGGAGCTGTCGGACATCTCTGAGGGCTTCGGCGCAGCTACACGGTAATATTCAGACATTTTGATGACTTTAGTCGACACACGCAGCGTCACGGACACTTTAACACCCTGAGCACGAGCCGAGTTTGACGGGAGAGGCTTTGGTTTGACTGTGGGATGAAGCCGAGTGTGCTGAGTGGGGCAGCTGTCAGTGGAGCTGCGGTGTGTGTGTGTGCATTAACACGACGACCATGGTCTGTTCACCCTACTGTTTATACTGTTTATGAGCCTGATATCAGCCGCATATCATCACCTACGACACCCAGCTGTCAGCAGAGACACACTGCAGCTCCACTTTGAGTCACTCCGAGACAAACTACACATACAAAGCCTCCTGCATGCAAGTATTAAAAGGTTAGACTTCTTTTTCGCTTTCATTATGTAACCCAGTGGACTATCATGTTGAATACTAGACTGGTAAAAGAGAGTCTTCCTTGTGTGTTTTAACAGGGAGAAGCAGGAAATTATAGGCTGCTGGGTGCTGTTTTGCAGGAGAGGAGGCTAAATTATAGTGGGTGGTGAAGAAGTGTTTGTTTTTGAGTAGGATTGTTACTTTTGAATAGTATTTTTGACTACGTGGCTATGAAAGAGTGAAATAAAGATCCTGCTGGTTGGCTCTCATTTAATAACCTGTGGTCATCACTCAGTAGATTATTATACTGGGAATACACTCAGCTGCCAGTTTGTAAGTACACCTGACTTACACTAATATACATTAATACATCAGCCCTGCAGTAAATCCTACCTCTGACAATGTTCAGCTCATGTTTACAGTTTATATGAAACTTCAGCTGCAGCTGCAGTTTTGCTTTAAGAAGTCCTGAGTCAGATCCCAGTCCCATACCAGTCATTATGTGTGTACTCGTCAACTCATTGAATGCTATTAAAAGATTTTAAACGCAGTAATAGTATTTTAACAGAATGGTCACCTTTTTAAAACATGTAGGTATTACTTGAATATGAACTAGGCTCGGGCAGTATCTATTTAATTATACCTTTGTGACATTTTACTGCTGTATACCGTATAGGATTTTGTGCAAATAAATAAAGGCTGAGCTGTTGGTGATAGACGTCATTGTAGCATCTATGTTATTGTCAACCCTACAAGGCTGTGTTCAAGTCTGCAGGAGCGTAAATATAGACAGTGCAGGCAGTGCAGTTGTACTGGTGCCCATGAGGTGGGAGTGGGCCCTCCAATAACGTGTTGGGTAGAGACTGGGCCCTTATGAGGGATTGCCAACTTGCAAATATGCCTTTGTTCAAAGACGAACTCTCATTAAATCAAAACCAGTGCCATTTGGTATATATGCCCTCGAAAAAGGCGAACCCATCTCCCTCAAGCTTTTTTTTTTGTAGTCAGTAGCGTCTATAGCGAAATTATATGCTTATTCTATATAAAAAAATAAACTTAATGATAAAAAATTCTTACTTTCTTTGCTATTTTTTGTCTTATAAAAATATGCAGTGATGACTGTTGGCAATATGTATGTTGACGAATCAGTGTCAGGTCTTTGATCATGTGACGAGATGAGACGAGATGATACGTGCACAATAGCATGCACTAGGGCCCGTCATAATAGCGTGCACTGGAGGCCATCGCAACTTACGCCACTGCAAGTCTTGCTGGGTTTAAATCCTCATGGCCCATAGAATAATGAAAAGATGGGAGATAGAAGACCCAATGACGCTTGTTGTCGCAGCAGTATGCACATCAGTCGACTAAATGGAGATGATGTGTTGAATAAAGTCATGTGGCTAATGACCTTCTGTGGTTGGAAGAAGTTGTCTCAAGATAAAGTTATAAGTAGCAGCACTCCCAAACAGAGGTAGGGGCATTCTTGTTTTTTATTAGTCCTGTAACGTTATCCCCACCGCTTAGTCCTTCGTAGCTGGACTGCCTGTTTTACAGGTAAAGACTGACCTTTGGTGGCGCGTGTTGTGAACTACAATACATTGCCTCAATACAGCATCTCCGTACCAGTTTAATAGAAACAGGAGCGTCTGTAGTTTTGACAATATTGAAAACTGTACCTTGAGGATTTTTTTAATACCCCGGTATAGTGTAATACCTTGATACCGCCCAAACCTAATTTGAATGTTAGATTTAAAAGCAAAATTATCAGGTGTGTCTTGTTATGTTAATTATTTCAATTAGAGTTATTTGTAATTTCTGAGCCACGTGTTTTCGCATGTTGCCTTTCCGTCCAACTCACAAAATGTTTGTAATGAAACTGAATATTATTAGATATTGCAGTAATATCGTTATCAGGAACTCTTTAGGCCACAATAATTACATAGTGAAAATCTGATATCGTGCCAGCCCTAGTCAGCAGATTCATGACTCAGATTATTGTCCACACACCTTTAACACCTCAACAAAACAGTTTCAATAAAATCAGATCATGAAAACCTTCATGAGGGTAGGATTTATTGCAGGACTGTTGTTGTATTAGACTGCATATAATAAACTTGAGATGTGTCCTGTGCCAGATGTGAGACTGGTAACATATCACCCTGCAAGCTCTCAGCTTCCATCTGACACAAATCAAAGACGATCATTCATCCATCTTTCACCAAGACTTCATGTCACAACAGTTTATTTCAGTCCCACACTATGACGGTCAGTCAGCGGTGGAGAGTGTTACATGTGTGAGCGGTGGATGCTGTGTGCTGTCATGGCAGCAGCAGCAGCATTGTGTTCCGCCCTCATTGTACTGAGTGCGACATTTCCAGTAAGTGTCCACGTGTGTCACTAATGGCTTTGCCTCCCTTGTATCTGCCACCCGTGTGTGGTGCAGTTACAGGTCAAACACTCGGCACCAATCAGCCAAATGTGGTCCCCCACTAACAGCGCGTTGAAGGCTACACCTCTCAGGTGTTGTTAACTATGGCATAGAGACACCCAACACCAGGTGAACAACAAACGTGAGCAGCTACACATGTGGGCCAGTTTTGTGTTTGGAAGCTCTTTGAATATATTTTTTATTTTTTATGTGTGAAGAAGAAGAGCAGTGACTCTGAGCAGCAAATGAAGCGGGATCTCAGTGTTACACTGGGTGACATGTTCCTTTATTGCCACAAATATGGGTACTGTTGTTTAGTTTTGCTTAGCCGTACATATGCCAAAATGCTGAAACTAGCACAAGGAATGTGTATTCAAAGTGCAAGTAGACACGGTTTTTGCTTTATCTTATCATTGTTATTAAATAAATGTACTTACATGTTTGTTTTTGTTTTTTCCATGGGATTTTCAGACAATAAGAACAAATACAGCATACCACCACCCTTATCTTCTAAGTGGTTCAATGCTCAAATCCCCTCTGCTTGAGGAAGTGGGTCAGTCTGGTGATGCTGTTGCTTGGCAATGTGGTGTTTATCCGGGTGTCAAGACTACCTGCACATCAGAGCTCATGAGTGCCACGTCGAGCGGAGTGCCAGCAGTGGCATAGGCAGGGGTGGATGGGGTGGGGTGCAGGCGGTCCTGATGCTGGCGTAGAGACAGGAAGCTGTATTTATGTAATTGACATGTGTAGCGACAGCAGCAGTGTAGCCTTGCAGCTGGTCTGATCTCTCTAATCCCAGCCCCGGAGACTCGGCTTGTTTGTTTTGGGTCACATTTATATAGTGGTGACTCCAGTCAGTGTCGTGTTCCATCAGGCTTAATGAATAAGCTCATCGCTGTGTTTCACATTTAAGGTTTTATGTGTCATTGTCAGTGAAGTGTTGCCCTTATGAAGATTTATCACAACCATTGTCTGATTTGAAAGGTGATATGTTAAAGTAATTTGTCTTGTCTAAATTAGTTACTCCCCTACACACACACACACACACACACACACACACACAGGTGTTTTCACATTTGGTTTATTAGACTTCTCTCAGCACTGTGTGGGCGTACACAGATGGTTTGACATCTCCATCACTCTGATGTCAGCTTTGATGTCATCATTAAAGCAGGACTAATCAGAAAAGAATAACTGGTAACACCTGTGTGTAGGGGTGAGTGATATATCAAATATAGTCAATTTGTTGACGTATGAAATAACTATATCGCGAACATTGAATTTAAATTGTCACATCTTTTTTTTAAAACATCAACTCACACACACTCCTGCCCATCCAGATCACTTTCTCCTGAGCATTGGTGTGTGAGCAGGTAAAGCATGTTATCCCATCTGCAGAGCTCCAGACTGCTACTGTTTAGTCGCTTTTTGCTACCATGGAGCACCAGTGCGAATTGGAAATAATATTAATATACGGACCAGACAGCAGATAGTTTGTTTTTAGCTCACAGTGAAGAGATTATGACATGTTCTTCAGTGAGTGTAACAACAGTTTGAGCAGATGGAGTGTGTGTTCTGTACCTGCAGGGCTTCAGACTGCTACTGTTTAGTCGCTTTTTGCTACCATGGAGCACCAGTGTGACTTGTAATTATCATTATCAGTGGACTGGACAGCAGATAGTTTTTTTCTAGCTTACAGTTAAAACAGTTCTGACATTTACTGTAATGAGTTTAACGACAGTGTGAGCAGATGGAGTATGTGTTTTGTACCTGCAGGGCTCCAGACTGCAACTGTTAAGTCGCATTTGTTACCAATGAGCACCAGTGTGACTTGCAAATATTACAGATATAAGAACTGGAGAACTGATAGTGTGTTTCCAGCTCACAGTGAATAAATCCACATGTTTAACGGTGCAGGTGTGCTAACTGCTAACATCTGACTGTTTACCAAAAGCTTCACATTCACGGCAAAAACATCAACACTTACAGCTGAGAAGAGTATCTACTTTAACTAAGTTCAATATAACTGTTGTTCATTTAATAATATTATAATATTAAGATTTATATCATGCATTGCAAGATAGCCTAAATATATCACAATATTAATATTTTTTTAGTCAATTATACTTAATTATTGATTCATTTGTACAGTAAAATTCAGCATTGTCACAATCAACATTGTCCATAATGTTGTTAAATGCCAAAATTGGGCTCAGTGTTATTCAGTGTTTTCCATAAAATGCAATTTTCAAGTAACCAGTAGACAATGTGGCATAGAATTAGAGAAGGCACGTAACATGCACTTTAATTCACTTTAATATGTTGCACTAACAGTTTTTCTAATTGACTATTTATCGAAGTTAATTATCAAGCAAATACCCTGACAACTATCTGATTCCAGCTCCTTATGTGTGAGGATTTGGATTCTTTTCTTCCAATTTATGTCACTGTAAGTTGAATTCCTTGGTTGGCAGAGACAAGACATTTGAAGACATTATCCATATTGAGCTGTGGGAGATTATTTAACAAATTTGTGACATTTTATAGACAATACAATTAATTGAAGTCCTGCACCCAACATAGTAAATCAAACTACAAAAAATTAATCATAAAACAGCTGAACTGTCTCAAAATATAAGTACATCTCATAGGGTCAAAATTCATCATTCGTCCTAGGATTATTTAAAAAGATGTATACATTATGTTTCAGGTGTGTTTAGTTTACAGTAAAGAATGCCTACAGCTGTTAGAAATAGACGTCACATAGGTTTATGTGCTGAATGTTCACATCGCGTGCAGTGCAGCCATTGAAGGGCAGTTGAGTGGAAAAAGCCAAACAACAAACGTTGGGCTGGGAGAGGAATGTGGACATGAATGTCTTGCCCCCTTCCCTCTCGCTCCCTCTCTGTCTTTATCCTCATACTCACTCACCCCCTCTCCTCCTCCTCTTCCTCCTCCTCCTCCTCCTCCCTCAGGCCCTCTCCTCCTTTCCCTCCTTCTGACTGACATTTCTGTAATGACACTGTCTGAGCTCCTGCCTCCATCCCCATCCTTAGCTTACTGTGCGCCACACGCAGGGCCAGCTTGTCACACCGAGAGCCCGCCTGGCACGCCTCACATCTATATCAGACCACTAAATGCCAATAATGGCAACTCAGCATGATTAAGAAATTAAGCATCCTCCATCTTCCGGGGCCCCTCTGTTCTGTTGGCTCTCCTGGGGTTGTCGTTTGCCAAAGGGTTTAATGGACACATTCGCAGAGGCTCTGCTGGTCAGCCTGTTTGAGGGTTGCGACTCTGTTGAGAAGTGGGTTAAGCCTGTCATGTCTTTATATCTGGGCAGGGGTATTACAGTTTTGACTGCGAGGGGGTTAGATTCACTCAGTAATGGGCTCAGCCTGGATTGTGCTGCTAATATTATGCAGGCTTTACTTCCTGGAGCAATGGTGGATGAATTTTGGAGATTAGTCCGTGTCTGCCGAAATATTTTGAAAAACGAAACATTTATTTATATTAAATGAGGCAAAACACTATGAAAACCTTCACAGGAGTCCTATTTCATGTGAGAACGTTTGTGAAAAATGCAGTTAACGTGAGTGATTATTTTCCATACAGCCATCTACAATGTTTTGGTTGTGTATGCTTTGGTGTGTGTGCATATATGCATGTACTGTATGGCTTTAAATGTACTTCTCTCTTGTGATGCGTCTGCTAGCCGAGCTTCTATAATTACCACAGCCTGCAGCGCCTCATGGGGAGCATATTAACACACACGAGTGGAGGAGCAAGAACCAGAGCACATGCACAAGTCATAGAGGCTGTGTGTATGTGTGGTTTGCAGTATCCCCCACCTCTGATGTGTGCATCTATAGAATAACGTGAATAAATGTGGTGCTCTGTTACTCATAGATCATAGTATAATGCGTTGTTATTTGTCCGTGAGTAATGCTAGTCTAATGCAATAGGGATTATTTCTCTAAATCAATTACAAGGTGTAAATGTGCAGCATGCACCATGTGACTAAACAAATGTAAAAGTGGAGCAGCAGCAAGCCTAAATAAGAGGCAAACTGTACGTGTAGCCCGATCTAAAACTCTATACTAAATCATCATTAATTGAGAGTTTAAAGAAAATCGACAAACACTATTACCCTCACACAACCCATTATATTTGGCTTTTTACTGTTAGTCACATAAATCAGTTCATTTCAAGATGTCATATGGACTCTGGGAACTTGAGATGGGTATTTTCCGCAGCTTTTTAACATCTTACAGACTATATATTAAGTAAAAAAAAAAATTGTAGGTTGATTGATACTAATCACTCATTGGGCTGTGTATTGGTACTCTATATCTTTAAGGTATCCACCTAAATAACCCAGTACCAAGAAGATTTGAAACGTCTTCAGTCAAACAATACCTGCATTCAATCCTTTTTGGGCTGGGGGTCTGGCTCCACACCGTGCTGACAACCCACCGTATCAGCAGACTTTCTCTTGCTGTTTCTTCAAGCCACTCTGACAAACAGTCAGTTCAACATTTGCCCAGTTAGCACGAGCAAAAGCAGCAGCAGCGGCTAACATCCAACGCTGAGCTGTTAAAACGGTCCCAACAAACTCAGACGGCTACGAAACTGCTGGACTCTGATTGATAACAGTTAGGTAATGTTAGCAGTGCAATGCTAACAGTTAGCCCTGTCACTGTGTATGTGCACAAGCGGACTCTCACAACTATCCACAACACCGAGCTCATACTCCTGCAGCAGCACGAGCGCAGTGTATTGGACTGAGTTGGTAATTCAGCGTGCCAGAATGCCACCAAAATGTTTGAAAGTGTGACTGTACCACATGCCACTACATTCGCATTATGGTTATCAAATGATGTACTCTGTTGGTATCAATTTCCAAGGGATAGTTTGGATTTTTTTTTTTTAAGTAGGGTTTTATCCAGACCAGTAGAAGTCGGCACCCCCCATTTGAAGAAGCAGGCTGGAGTCCAACACAGAAGCTAAATGTATTTTAGCCACCTAAAAAAAGTTCCACCTAAAAATATCTATACCACTTTAGGAGAACTCTATATTGAGAGTATCTTCACTGCTTTACCTTTGCGTCAGACAGCCCGTTTCTAAGGGAAAGCCAATAATGGCTTAAGTTCCCCATCTTCACTCTTGTCAAATCCACCAGTCTCCATTGACAAAAACAGTAATTTTAGCTTGCTGAACACAGGAGCTGCTGGTCTACTGCTGCTTCAATCAGCTAATTCATTTGTGTTATTGTGAGAGTTTCGTGTATCTGAAGTAACCACTTTAAACACTGAAGTCACACAATAGCACAAACAAAATAATTGATAGAGGCAGTGGTAGACCAGCAGCTTCTGTGTACAGCAATGTTAAATCACTGTTTTTCCCAATGGAGTCTGGCTTAAAATACTGTTATAATGGCTTTGAAAATACTCTCAATATAGCATATAGTCAAACTGATATTGACTTTTTTAGGTGGCTAAAATTTGTTTTGCTGCTGCCCCACTTCAGAAGATCTGAACTCTTCCTTTAAGGGTCCTGGTATTGGTATTAATATGGTATTGTTTTAAAACAATACCAAGCCTTAACAGTAATTATTTTTAGTTTCAGTTAAACAAACATTTTTGAGCCAGATCACTTTTAATTATTTGACGATTACGACACTTAATAATTGAGATTTTCTTTTTTCTGATGATCATATAGCAGTATACAGTGCATACTTTATGTTAGGCGTATGCTCTGCCCTGGAGTCTCCACCTGTCTCTGTATATGTAACCTCACATATTCATATACCCCAGCGAGCAGCAGGCAGCAGCAGCACCACCACCATACACACCCCAAGCTACACAGTTGTAATCTCATGCAAACCAGTGCCTGCCACCCACTACAGCCCCACACTCTTTCTTACATCCTCCGTCCAGGGATGTGGAAGGAGGAGGTGAAGTATATGTGACATCCCAGTGAGTGTTCACATCCTCCCACTTCTGTAATTCTCTTTAGTGAAATAATTAGAAGCAAGAAGGCTGGCGAGCCTTCATAACATTTCATGTTATCTAAGACTGGCTGCTGTGTTCTGCATTATAGCTCTGCACGCAATCCCATAAATCACGCTCGGGATTACCAGGTACATACAGTTGGGAGGGAGGACAGCACAGCCAGTCTCTCTGTCTGCTGCTCCTCATCTGTTTGCTCCTGCAGCCTACTCTGAACTCATGATAAAGAGGGAACCAGGATGGATGGATTGTTGTGTTGCGGGCAGAATCCTGCGGGAGTGTTGAACAGTCATTGTTACGTAATTTCCTCTCAGTGCGGATTGGTCAGGCTGTGGGGTTGTTGGTGGGCTCAGCACGGTAATCTCACAAGCATTATCTGTCTCTCGGAATCAGTGGTTGTTGTGTGCAGGACTCACTCATCCATGCCTGGCTTTGTAAAAACCAACAGTGAGCCAGGCTGCTCGGTTTCTATCATCCATCTTAGCCAAACAGGTTTATGCTTGGGCATCAAGGCAACATACTCAGGACCAATCTATTCTCATTAGTTTAGGTATTTCCCTGACTCATCTGACGTCCTCCCTCCAATTACTCCATTTTATCTAACGGCCGACCAGCTGGCTCTGAGCTGTGTGATTTATAGGATTACAGTCGGTACCCTAAAAGCATTTGGTGAAAGTGTTGAAACAGTGCAAACAAGACACGTAATCAGAGGGATTTTTGTACAGTAAAAATAAAAATGTTAGTGATCTTAAGTGCTGCAAATAAAGGAGAGATCTTGTTGGAGTCACCAGACCTCTAGAATAGTATGTCTTTTAAGGAGGATTACTGTTTTCCCCCCAATACATAATAACCATATTAGCACTGTTCTTTCCACTTTCTATCTACCATTTGTTAATAATTACATTGACATCAATATCAGTAATAATTGTGCAATTTACTACCTGTAAATGTGTAGCTTAAACAACATCTTAAAGGGACAGTTCACCCCAACATCAAAAACATGTATTTTCCACTTATCTTTAGTGCTGTTTGTTGGCCTAGATTGTTTTGGTGTGAGTTGCCAAGTGTTGGCGATACTGGCTGTTGAGATATCTGATATTAACTAATATATCAAACCTAGATGAAACTCAGCTTGTGGTGCTCAAAATGGTAACAGCAATGTCTCTTTCCAGAAATCATGACCCGGTTACTCAAGATAATTCACTTTTCTTGTTGTGAGCAATTTCACCAAGGAACTATTTTCTGTCTGTCAAACTACACCCTCCAACCGAATCACCACACAGAAGGAGGGTGCATCTACTCATGCCTGACAGTGCAAAATGTAAACATGAAAGGTGTCCTACTTGGCTGAGCTTTTGCGTTAGCTAGCTCAGAGGTACTTGCGGGCCCCCAGGAACACTGCCAAGCCTTGCAGTCAATTTTTCCAGTGGCCATGCACCTATTGCAGCAAAAAACATCTCCTGTGGTAGGGCTGGGTGGTATACCGGTTCGTACCGAAAACAGGTATTTATTTTCGCTATGATATGAATTTTCCTTATACCGCAATACCGGTGAATAGCCCAAACAACGTCCGGAGCGTGTTTGGTGGGAAAGTGTGTCAGCGGGGACCCATTTCACCGCTGCACACCACAGGCACGCTTGAGCGGGTGAGAGTGAGAGCATATAGAAAAGTTTAGAGGTGAGAATGGCTGATGGAGATAGTCCTGAAAGTGAAGCAACTGTACATGATGACCCAGAAGATCTCATACCAAAAAGAGCAGTGTTTCCCCTATATGTAACTAGCAGCGGCGCACCGCAGTTTACAATTCTCCTCCACCCTCTGTATTGTGCACGGCGGAGTTTCGCCCCGAACATTTTCCTGACCAAAGACGACCCGTCCCCAGTCTGAGACAATTAAAACCGAGCACAGCACTAATGGAGAGCAGCGTGTGTTGCGTTCAGGCGTTGTCAGGTAAATAACAAATTCTGGCACTTGAATAGGCCATAGCACAACACAGCAGCATGTCAAGTTGGCCGAACCTGAGCAAAATACCGTGAAATACTGTGAAACTGATATGATTTTTTCTTAAAACCATAATATGAAAATTTTGTCATACTGCCCAGCCCTAGCCTGTGGTCCCAAAAGCATTTTCCCCATACGCCACCATTATAAAAGAGATGTCTGTAAAACCAATTTGGACTTTTCGATATTGAATTTTTGAGCTATTGTGGTTTAATATTTGCAGAACTTTCCTTGAATGTGAAGTCTGTGTTACAAGCAGGAACTCATGGGTGGGTTCAGCAGGGAGAAACACTACTGCGCATATTCAGTGGGTTCAACATTGCGGAAGTAAACCCAGAAGCTAGATATTTTTTTGGCGTATGCACCAGGTGAGCAACTCCATTGGAATGAACAGGCGCCATCTTGGCATCTGAGGTAAGATACTGAAGCAGTAGATGTGTGCTTCCTTCTTCCTTCTTGATAATGGTTGGAGGGTGTAGTTAGAAAGAAAATAGTTCCTACATGAAACTGCTCACAACAAGGTCTGTGGATTATCTTGAGTAAACGTGTCATGATTTCTGGAAAGAGACATTGTTGTTGAATTTTTCAAATGTATTTTTTGTTTTTTTGAGCACCACAATCTGAGTGCCATCTAATTCCATTATACCTGAGAGAAGGCAGACATCTCTACGGCTGATGTCTCCAGCACTCAGCAACTCACACCAAAACAGACTAGACTGCTAAATAGCACTACAGGTAAGAGGAAAATGTATAATTGATTTTGGGGTGAACTCTCTTTTATAAGCTGAGACGGCAGTTAAAGTTATTGTTAGCCTATCCTGGTGGCTAATGGTTAGCTGGTCTGAACTTAATTTTGACCTGACCTACTGTTAGCTACTGTTTCTGACTTTGCAGGACAGTTCAGTGCTGTATTACTGTATTTTGAATATAAAGAATGATATAGTTCAACAGGTAAGAGGTGTACATTTTCATTATCACCTCACTGCCCTATTGAATGAAAGTAAACATAGATTGAGAAATGAATTCTCTTCTAGAAGTCTCTGATGTGTCTCTGTGCAGCCAGACTGTTGCTGTGCCAACAATCAGCCTTGAGCCAATCACAGTGACTGAGGGAGGCCTTTATTGACAGTTTAATTGCTTTGCACACTATTTTCAAGTTTATCACATCGATTGTCTCAGAGTTTGCCGCTTCAGTACTTTTTCAGTAACTTAGAAAATGTGTTTATCTACAAAACTGTCAAATGTTACATTTTGTCAAAGCACAAGAAGGTGTACAAGGACTTTGTCAACAAAACATGCGTCAAACCAGCAAGTTTTAGGTTCAGATCAGAAGGGCTTTGATCAAAGAAGAGTGCAAGTTTAGCAAATTGTAGAATAATTGGAGAATAAAACATTTAACCTTAACTTATTGGTTTGTTTTTTTACATCTAAAAACTGTTGCATGAAAAACCAAGCATGTTTCCAAAAAAGAAGTGCATATAAGCCTCATCTGGACAAAGATTTCATCCTTCAACCAAGTGGACTACACCTGTACTACCTCACCTTCCTCTTACACATTTAAGCCAGTATTGCAGTGTAGTGTCAGCTTTTCAAGAACCTTGAAATATTCCACAGTACTGGTATCATTCAACTTTTCAATGACATTCTTACTCATTTGACCCCTTTTAACTTTTTTCGCTATTCCTATCGCTTTACCTTCTTCTTAGACATTCAAGTCGGCATTGCAGTGTAGCATAAGCTTTCAAAAAACCCTTCAAATTCATACATTAATGGTATTATTCACATTCAAAGCCAGCATTGCAGTGTAATGCCAGCTATTCAGCATGCAGCATTCACACCCACAATTTCTTCAGCAATTGCACTCTAGTTTCATATTGGCATTTTACTTGTTTACTTTTGTGACATTTTTAATTACTTTCATTTGAGTGGTCTTTGTGATGACATTGATTACTTCTTCCACCCAGTATGATCACCTCATAACTGAACACGACAGCGTCACTGAGAGACTGAGCAGACCTCCATGGATGTCTTACCTATGCGTCTGTAATCATAGAATCATGTGTGTGGGACAGCGTGTCTATACCTGGCCACTGCATGTGATGGCAGATTGTAAAGATAAACCACTGTAAGCTGCAGTGGTGTTTTTCTCTTATTAATGTGGAGGACACAGGAGCTGTCAGTGCTGTTGTTCCGCTGCTGGTGAAATAGTAATGAGTGTGTATAACGGAGCCGAGCCAGTGTGGTTTACAGCTCTGTTGCACTTGGAGGCAAGGCCAGGGCACATGGGGCACTGAATGGCTGTGCATCATGTCTGTGTGCCGGTGATGGAGACAGAACAGGAGGCTTCGGTCACCGCTGGAGAAAAGCTTATTGAGAGACTGAGGTCAGACTCTTTATTTATGTCTTTGGTTTCGGCAATGTATGAAGAAGTTTATTTTGACCACCTTTGACATCTAAACCTTCTATAAACTGAGTAAGGACGTCAATATCTGATTATAGCTGTAATTCAGGACAGAGGCTTGAAATAAGTAAATGTAAAACATAATGGTTTGGATTAAAAATGTCCAGGTTATAATTTGTGGACAACTGAGGGATGTTAGTAACGTTTAGATCAACTTAGAATTGTAATGTATAGCCTAAATATTATCAGAATGATGATAGATTTGATACTGACCTGTCAGACACCGTGTGGATTTGTTGCTTTTCTTTGTTTTATTTTATTGTAGACTGAACATTTTGGGTTTTGCAGTGTTGGTAGGACAATACAAGAAGCTGGTAGATGCCAGAAGGACGCTGAGAAACTGTGGATTTGAGTGTCAAGTTGAATTTGAGGTGATTGCTGTGTTTCACTTAAACGTTGAGTATTAAGCCTTAAACGTCTGTCACCATCCGTTAATGATGTGTCCTTAACTTCACTTTGCTTGAAATGGATTCTGACATACTTGACAAAAATATCCTTATTTTCTATATGACTAATTTACTTTAGTTACATTAAAATCTTAAAGGGAGATTGTTAGTTTGATTGTATACACTTTCTAGTAGGAATACAATCATAACATATCCTTGTGTAAGACAGATGTCAAAGATGTAGCCTACTATCTAACTATGACTTTATTTATCTTTTTGCTTGACAAAATCATGAGTGGCTACTGATTGGTGATCATTAAAGACGTTGCCTGTGGCAAAGTCATAGGGCATAACAAGCAATGGCATGCCGCTGAGAATAACACTGACTTGGACACTGCAAATTAACACAGTTTGAAGCAATCAGAAACACAGCACAGCATCACCTCAAGTTGTCAGGCAGGTGGCTCGTCCATGTTCTTCCAGCAAAAGTAAATGTGGCAGATGGTCAGCGCAGCAGAGGTGTGTCGAGAGAGCCGAGAGGCCATGAGGGTTTTGTTTACTCGTTATCACAAAATAACTCTTTGTAATCTTGGCATGAGGAGCTTTACTTTCATTTTGTGATTGCTTGTAGTCCTATTGACATCATTAACCAACAGACGTGTTGTACTGAAAGGCCGTTTCTACCTGAGGAAGCCGTAATCAAGGTGGAAAATGAGTGCGCTCAGATTTCAGCTGCCGTGCTTGCCGCTTCCCAAAGTTATTTGAAACTTTTAATTAAAGTTAAATGAATTTAAATCTTTGTTGCATAATTGAAGCATGGAAGGAGTACAATAAGAGAAGGGCATTTAGTTTTAAAATTAAAGCCAGCTCTCTTACAGCCATGAATCACTGTAAGGTTTTTTTATGTAGTACTGAAAATGAGCAGGGTGGCTGGACTTATCCATATTTTCTATAATGTTAAAATGTCTAATGTTAATATTAAACGTGGCCGAAGTTTCAAATAATGAGGTAAATATATTTTAAAGTAGTCCCTGTGAACAAAACCCTCAGGTTCTGGACAATTCTGAATACTTCGAACTGTTTCTTCTACTTTAGAGACAAGCTAAAGTCAACTCGTGACAGATTTCTTTAAATGGTCAACTGCAAGTTTTTATATTACATAGACTGCTACATAAAACTAGATGCTAACATCAGAGACCTGTAATCTTGGTTGCTGATGTTATTAATTTCTCCCCAGTTTTGTATCATATTTGTGCCATGTTTGGTTGTGAAGATTTTGGAAGCTTTTATTAGTGGTTTTTCATGGACGAAAGTGCTGCTGTACTCTGTTACAGTCATTCCCCAAATGCAGTGATGGTGCGGAGACATTGACAGTGCAGATAGGAAAGGCTGACCAATCAGAGCAGCCTGGGCTTGTTTCCGACAGAGAGTGAAAACAGGTGTTTCAGCACAGACAGTATAGAGAAATAAAGTGTTTCTATGCCGAAGACAGCCTTCATTGGAGCCATAATTTTTTCGTGTTGACCCATTCTCGTAAACATGATATCTCAAGTAGACATAGAGGGAATTTCTTCAAATTTGGCACAAACGTCCACTTGGACTGAAGGATGAACTGATTAGATTTTGGTGTTCAAACGCCAAAGGTCAATGTCACTGTGTCATCATTATGTTCTGCAAAAATACTTTTCTGGCCACCATTCAACCCCTAACTCAGAAACTGAATTAGTGACACTAATCTTGGGTGCCCACTCTGGAACTGTGCTTATTGTAGAGATCTTCTATGCTGCCGAGTGGAAGATGTATGTGAAGCATCATCCATGTAGCTTCTTTGCAGCGATATCTACATTTGAAGCATTGTGTACCGTCATGGCTACATATCAATCTGGACAGACATGGATGTAAACTGCAACTTGACCAATTTGCAAGGGCATACAACTACAGTAGAAACACAAAATACAAGTATGAACCTGAAAATTAGCATTATACATCACCTTTAAACTAAACACAATTGATATTTTTTCAAGGCTACCACAAGGGTAGCATTTTTAAGTTAACTACAGTACATATTTAAAACACCGAAGAGCTTCTTTAGCTTTGTGTAGCTAATTTTAAACAATACTGCAAACAAAAGCATTGTAAAAAATAAATATACAATACATAATACAATATAGGCCTAGTGTGGCTTTGCTTGTTTCCAGGTGAGCACACAGGCTTATGATCTGCTGACCTTTGGAGTTTCAGCTATAGAGCCGAGCTAGATGTTCTCACTAAGCAAACAGATCAAGTATTTAGATTTCCTGCTCCTATAGATTCCTAATGTTTCTCTCTGTCTCTCTTTCTTTGCCAATATTTAACTAGAGCTGTATTTTTGGGAATTCCCCTGCTGTGTTTTTGTGTACGCAGTGTTTACAGGAGTGTGTCTTCAGGCACATGGCGAGAATAGCAATTTCGGCTTACGCCCACTCATGTTCTCCTCGGGGCCCGCAGAATGCTTGACATTGTGTTAATTTTGGACTTTGCATCACAAAAGGTGTAGTTTTCACAGATCCAACAATCTGCCAAACACACTCACCAGTCCCTAATGTCGGTCCCATTAGAGCCACCATCCGCGGCCATCTGCACCGTGACTCATCTGACTGTCATTTCACGCCATTTATAGGCCGTGTTTGGAAGTCTCCCCCTCAGCCTCGCCCCGGGATACCAGACCTCCTCCTCTGGCAGTGTCCCCTTTTGGGGTGTGGCCTGTGGATGGAGATTTGACAATGCTGCTCCAATCTCCCAACCCCCCACCCACTACACATCATTACATTTCTACTACTCCCTCTCCATCTTCATCTTCCCAAGAGGTTTGGGCCTCTAATGAGAGGATGGGGTGGAGCATCTGTTCCCCGAGCCTTTCCTTTCACCCGCAGGCCCTCCCTCTCAATCAGTCTCTTTTGATATACCCCCTCTGGCTGCAGTCAGTCTCAATCTCTGCCATCACCACTCACAAACACACACTACAGACACACACAGCACCGCTACCTCCCTCCGTCTGAGCTGCACTCCCTTTTTCTCTCCAGTCTTTTGATTATCTAGTGACTCAACCGTTCAGTCAATTTCTTAATGTCACCCTGAAAATGTTGCAGATGGCGATACCTTTGTTAGCTCTCCAATTGTGCATTGTAGACTCATGCATCTTCGCAATACCAGTGCTCGGTCTGTACAAGGATGTCACTCATATGAATGTGTATGCATGCATATGCATATGAATCTTTCTAATGTACGTCTGTACATAATAGTCACATGTTTATGTTTGCCTTGTTCAGCTTTCTTGTCCTTGTTTTTCCACTGTGTATGCACATTGAGAGCAACTATGACATCAAAGCCACATTCCTTTTATGTGCACACACCTACTTGGCCATTAAAACTGATTCTCATTAACCTTTTATCCCCACTCTGTGTGTTTGTTTATGCAGGTGAGAAGCAAGACGGAGCCAAACGAGCCCAGACCACACTCAGCAAACCTGTGAGATGCTCAGAAACCACCCGACAGGTCAGTGCGTGCACACCTGCACTCAAATGCACAAATGTGCTGAGACACTAAATGGCTGAATGAAGTGGTTTTACTTCAGCATATTGTGAGAGACATTGAATGACCTTTCGGGGAGAGAAAAGAGCGGTTCTTCTGACATTCTGGATCTGACCTTTTTGATTTTTTCTCCCACTGTCATAGTCCTTCAGCCCCTGAATACTGAATACAGGCGTCTGTCAGTTTGCAGTCGAATACGTCTTAGCTTGTTAAGAGAAAACGCAGCTATGCAGAGCATTTGCACCCTGTGGTGAAAATGTAGGTTAATCATAATAACTTGATGACAACACTCACATATCCAGAGTTTATTTGACAACAGGAGCAGGTCTGGGCTGTGTGTGTGCCCTTATGTGTGAAATGTTTTGTCACAAATGGTAGCCCGTGCTAGCATACCAGATACAGTGTGCAATCATATGTGGGATGTCGATAGAATTAACATGGAGTGTGCCGGGTACTGATTTTGTACAAAGGGATTTTCCTCTTGTGCAGAAACAGTCTGTCCTACTTACAGAGACGCCACTGCAGCCTAACCTGCTGTTCCCAGCTGGTGCTGCTTTGAAATACATCCCCCCCTCCTCCTTCTCTTCTCCTCTCCTCTCCTCTTCATCTCCCTTTACTCCTCCTCTCTGAGTCTGTGCAGAAGGCTCCACCCCTCCTCCCCCCCCTCCTCTGCTCTTTGAGCCGCGTCCTCTCTGCGTCAGACAGCTCCATTCATGAAAAGTGTGACGTGAGCAGGTCTTCAGCGACCCGGTGACGCTGCCAGCCACCCACTCACATCCCAGGTGCTGTGGGAGTTAGAGGAATGTCCGCCACTCTCCAGCCTCTGTCTCCCTCTATCCATGCTTTTCTTGCTTTTTTTCTCCATCTTGACCGTCAGCTCAGCCTTTTCTCCCCTGGCTTTTTTTTTCTCCCATCCCTGCCTCAGAGCTGAGAGAGGACCATGAATCTGAGCTCTGTCTGCTGTGAGTAATCTGCTGATGCTGTGTCTTTGCCATTTGTCTGAATGGAAGCGGTGTGATGTGGAGGTACTTGTCCTCCTTGTAAATTTGTCTTAAATATTGTTTGCTTTGATTGCACTTGCGTGTGCAAAGGGACATTCACATGTGTACGTGTGCGCTGTTTGTATGTGGATCAGCTGTGTCAGTGTTTGTTCAGCAGCAGTGCTGCAGGAGTGTGTTGAGCGGTCGTGCGCCGGTGCGTGCAGGAGCTATTTTAGGCTCAGCTGTGATGCTGCTGCTGCTTTTTGATGCAGTACTTCTCTGTGCCCTCTGAAGGACAGGTTCACATGTAGGTAAAGGTAGAAACCAGCAGAATCTCATACCCCCCATCTCTTCATGGAGCAGCCAGATGATACTCAGAGGCATTATAACGCTGGTGGTTATAGATGATAGACTTTTCTGGGACGCACGTGTATTGCGTACAGCCACGGGCATTTTAGTATTTGCACATAAACAAATCACTTTTCCATATTTTGTCTTAGTTAACTCTGCCTCTCTTTGCCCATGTCCCCCCACGGCTTTGACTTTTCTCCCCCACTTTGCATCTACATCCATCTCTCCATTTTACTCAGCTTGACAGCACGAACGTTCTGTGTATGCCCACCTCTGTCCTCTGCTGCTAAGCATGTTTATGTAACTGCACAGGATGAGTAGCCGGCAGCCGGGCTTTAGAGGAGAGGAGGAGGAGGAGGAGGAGGAGGAGGGGAGCGCTCCATCCATTCTCCACAGAGCGTTTAAAATAATGGCTACATATTCATATCCATGAGGAGTTTGCCATATGGATTTTATTTCCAGAGTGCCTAACTTGGGGTGCTGATTTAATATTAACACATGGCTGAGGTGCTTGTTGCAGGAATAGCATGAACCTTGGAGCTAATAGAAGCACTAATGTGTATTGATTTCCTGGCTTTCTGCTGTGGTATAGACTGTCTTTAGGCAGAAGAAAGGACATGTAGTACAACACCCACTTCCTGTTGTTAAACTCACATGCCCCAGTTTTGTTTCTCAATGTGCAGTTTTGTGTATTTTCATATTGCACCATTAGAAACGGTGTCAGTCACAGCCAGTCTCCTGCAATATGTTTGTCTGTTGTGTCACTTTTTGTGTGTCTGCCTCTCTCCTCGGCCCTTGTTGTTGGCGGGCCAGGCAGGCCGTCCCTATTAAAAGAGCACAAGGGGGATTGTTGTGGCAGCAGCTGCTCTGGTGTGCACCGTTGTTGAGTGTTTGTTTGTGTGTGTTTGTCTGTGTCTCTCTGTGCGTGTGTGTGTGCTGCTGGCCGTGCAGGGCAGACAGGCCCAGTTCACATGGAGCCGGCTCCTCTTGTGTCCTTTGTTGTCGCTCTGGGAGTCTTTCCCATTGGAGCGTGGTCGGTACAGTATCACGCCGCAAGCAGCCACAGCAGCAGGAGCAGAAAAGCAGTTTCTCTTTCTCCTTTTTCGTCCGTCTCTCATTCATTTTTCTCCGCTCTCACTCTTTTTCTGTTTCCAGCCACGAAATTTCCCCCCTATCTCCCCTCATTCATAACCCTCCATGTCCTTTTCTGTCTCCCTAATCTGCTTTTCTTCCTCTACTTTTCTCTAAGCCATTCTCTCCCTCCACTGTCTCCTTGGCCCCACCGTCCCTTTCTGTCTGTTTGCATTCATCATCTATCCGGACGGATCTGGCCAGCATTCATAAACAGAGCTCTGTAAAGCTTTATCGTTAAGCATCGCTGGGAACAAAGAGTCTGCTTGACTGAAAAGACCGATATTGAAGCAGTGCGAGCTTTTCAGAGCAGAGTATGCGTGATAGTTGCAGATTTTAGGAGGCTGTGTGTCCTGGTTGCAGTGCTGGCTGCAGCCTCACTGAGAGGCTGGGAGAATGAAGCTGGAGGGGAGAGTGTGTGACGTGTCGATGGCGCACACTCTTTTCTTCAGTTATTTATTTTCTCTGATTCTGGCTGGTACCGGCTGAGGCTATTTGAGGCACAAGTTATGTGTGTGTTTGTTGTGCTAATGATTCACAGCCATGTTTACCCTGAATTTTAGTGTATCTCTCTCGAATGTGTCGGTCAGCTGGGTTCTGTTTGTTGAACTCGCTGACAGAACTAGGAACACACACAGTCAGAGACTGATGTTTTGGACTTCAGAAGAAGCTGTTATGCTTTTACACTTCCATCCTCCTGTCAGTCAACTCTTTGGTAGTTTCATTCACACACCTGACTGCCCTCCTCTTCTCCCTGAAATCCATCCATTCACAACATATTCCAGATGATCCCACCTGGCACTTTCCCCGAGGCCTCAGTAGAGCAGCTTTGACCTTGTTCCTGTTTACCCCAGCAACACCAGTCAAACCCCGAGCAGGCAGGCAGGCAGCGATTATTGCTCTGTGGCCTGCTTTCCCCTCCAGCCACCACCAGGTATCTAAGTCAGCTCAGGTTAGTCACCAGAGGGAATCAGAATATGAAGAAAAAAAGGATTACTGGGAAATGTCAGCCATGTGACGGCAGATGCCTGAACGCTGTGCCAAAATTTGTTTATTTTCCCCTCCACCGCTGTGCCCACACCAACAGCAGATTATTACTTTCACCCACCTACAGCAGGCTGTCCAATCCCCTCTGGCAGGACTCACAGCCATGGTAGCGAGGGAAAGCTGATTTAGACATCGGCCCACATCCTGACAATCAAATCAGGACTGGGCAGCTCTGCTGGCAGAGTCGTGTTTCCGAGATCTCTGTATTTGATGCTTGTATCGCTAAACATGTTATAATTCTGCGTCTGCTTCCAGTGACAAAGAAATCTATCAGCAGTATGTTTCCAGATTTCGGTTTCAGGAAATTGTGTACTCACATGCGCCGGCCATTAAAGTCCATAGTCTGCATTGACAAAAGAAACAAGTACAAATACCAGAGTTCAGCTGTTCAACTGTGACCCAGACTAACAGACAGTCACATGCGTAGTTCAGACCACAGAGATTCCTGAGCTACTGATTGTAAGAGACTCTTGTATTTGTCCAGCCTATTTTGTTTTTACAACAACTTTTTCTTTTATTGGTTACTTGAGGTGCTCAGTGGAGACGAGTGTTGCTTTTACCATCCTTTCTTTGCTCTGTTTGTTTTAAGAGACGAGGTCAGGAGGAATAGAAACAGTCTGGAGCAGGTGTTTATCTTTCCTCGTTCAGTATCTGTGTAAAGGTTTGACTCAGTCAGATTTGTTATAAATCTGCTGGACAGGTGTTGGTGGCTCGTGAGGCTTAGATTTGTAGGGCTGTCCCGAATACCATTTTTTGGTCTCTGGAGCTTCAGTAGTAATCAGCAGCGGATATTCAAAGCTTCAGCTGGGGCGCTAAATGTGACTCAGAGAGGACTCAGCCAAATGTTTCACTGTTCTCAGCTGAGATGGACGGCATAGTGCTGCAACATTTTTCAAAAGGTTTGTTGTGTTTTATAATCCTGAGGGGTTTGGTTGAATGAGGTCCTATCAATACACTTTTTGTGACCTAATCACAGCTCATGACAATTACTCTTATCATAGGTAAGTTATAGATCTACATAAATGCTCATAATAGGGATTTGTGCCTTCTCTTCTTTTGAGTTGGAGAGCTATAACATGTAATTTATTGTTCAAGAAAAGCCTAATATATTCTGATAAATGGTTTGCCCACTTTTCAATTAAAAAATAATCAAAAACATTATGTTTCTGTCCTTTAAAAGCAGCATCATTCTGCTTTCCCTGTTTGACAGGCTCAGTGGATTCAAAAGCAACCTCCAGGCTTTTTGGCCTCTCCAAACCTGAGTGTTGGATGAGAATGAGTGTGACTGGTAGCAGAAGGTCAGGATGGATGCTGTGTTGACATGGTAACGTGTGAATGATGAGGTGGGATAGCGGCTAAATTGGTTCTTTGTTGGTGGCGCAGCTGTCACCTAAAGGGAGGTTCCCCCTATGGGGCCCAGCAGGGCTTCCCTTAATGAGGAGCAGAGTGATGGAGACACAGATGACGCTGCTGCTACTGCTACTGATGCCGCTGTGTTGTGTGTATGCAAAGTGCACCTCCTGTGTGTGTGTGTGTGTGTGTGTTAAAGGTCTGTCTGCTGCTGCGTTAATATACTGTGGAAAGATCCGGCTGCTTTTGTGAAGCTGCGGTACGGTGAAACACAATCTAAACAACCGTGTTGTTGTTTGCTGAGTGCCACAAAAAAACGACCTTCTCATGTGGATTGCTGGGAGTAGTGGGATTATTGGATCCTGCTGGACACGCCCCGGGAGTGCATGTGTGTGTGTGCATGTGTGGTCTCTGAATCTGATCCCCCTGCATCGCCAGCTGCCATGTACACACACGAACACAAACACACTCATATACAGTAAAGTGTGTTACAGTAACTATCACTGAGGCCTTTCTCTGTTTCCACTGCTTCACATCTATAAGTGTGTTCATGTACTAAAGATATACTAACCATGATGCACTGTGCTATTGGCCATTGACATCAGGTCGCCTTTAGAGAGGCAAGAAATGAAAGGAAATGTTTAGAGGATATATAGAGGGGGAGGGCTGAATAGGGTCTGTGTTTGTACAAGCTTGTCTCTAGAGCCCTGTAGAGGGATTAAAGGATCAGCCCCTGATAATTTCTCTCCCTCTTTCGCTCTCTCTGTCCCTCTTTCTTCTTTTCATCCACTCCGCTGAGCATCTGCATTGTTTCCTTCTCTAAAGCAATATCTACTTTATTCAAACATGTAACAAAAAAATAAAAAATAACATCAGAGCGACGGTCAGTGTGTCTTTTTGCCCAGTCACGCTCACTTTTGGAAAGTCCTGTAAATAAATGACTGTGTAAATGAAACCCTGTGCCCTTCTCGATGAGGCGCAGACATTATTCATGGGATTCTCTGCACATAGAGATCTTCCATTAGAGATTAATGGGTGAGAGCGATAGGTCTGTTTCCTATTCTTGGCGTCAGATAAAGATGCATAGACTCAGTCCTGATTCAGCCTCTTAGGAAAGAGGAAAAAGACTGGGCTGAGGAAGTACAAAGGGTGAAAATTAAAAGAGGCCGATTGGCATCAGGTCTGCCGTCAGACTGCGCATTCTAGTCATTATTTTGGCAATATAATTGTGTAGTTTTAGCTGGGTTATGGGAGTTACTGTGCGTGCATGTTCGTGTCTTCATGTGCATGTTTCTGTCCAGCCGACCACGTCCACCCAGCTCTGAGAATCGTCCATGGGGTGGAATTACAGCACGGGCCTCTACTCGCACAGCTCGATTGTCTCGGCTGTGGAAGGGACGGATTTATTGGATACCTGAGAGAGCATTCTCTCCTTCCCCTGCACTCTCAGCAACCTGCTTAGAGACAGGCCTGCATTATAGATGAGCTTCTGGCAGCCACTACACTCTCACAGCGCTCAGGTTACCCCCTGTAGATACACACAGATACAGTACATGCATTCGCACAAACATGTAAGCGGCATCTGCATGGACCAACGGACCAGAACGCATATCGTGTAACTGTGAGGATCTCCACTTTGAGTCCCGTCTGGAACTTTTAATCCCCTTCTTCTTCGGTTTTATTGTCAAGTATCCAAAAAGGCAGTGTGCCAAATAACAAATGCATTTTTAAACACACACATGTTGGGCTCTGAAATTCAGGCTTGGTGTCGTAGCTTTACAGCATTTCAGCAACAAAGTTATCTGCATCAGAGGGATCAGAGGATTTTGTTGTACTTTGACCTGTGCCAAGAGGAAGAGCCGTGAATTCATGCCAGTGTTCCCTGCAGAGGTCGCACAGGGCAACATAAACGAAGTGTGTTTCAGTTGGACTCCATGACTGTCCTGTACCCTTTAGGAAACCTCCACGTAACACAGAGCCAGCTCACTGCTCTGCCTCTCTGTCTCCTCCCTCCTGGACTTTGATCTCCTGCTCCTGACTGTACACACTGTACAACCTCTCACTACCTCCCTCTCCCTGTGTCCCTCGCTTTCTTGTTTTCTACTGCCCCCTCAAACTCGATTGGATTTAAAGGGGGGGCATGAGTCACTTATAAAGCAATTGATTGACTGCTTTGTGCCACTTTTTTTGCCAAGATTTGGAAAATGAGTGCAGTCAGACTGTGGATAAGTGGCCATCTGTTTGTCTGAAAACACAGTGTATGCTACAGTTGCAACAAATTAAAACCCCCATGTGTAGGATTTGAACATTTCTGACTTTGGCAGCTCCCAGTGGTAGTGTTGAAAAGGACACTGTGGCACACCAGACACAAAGAAACAGCTACTTCAGACCTGGCCTGTTTTATTTTGTTTTTATTTATACAATTGTCGCATTTTTCTACAAACAAAAACATTTGCCGTCAGAATAATTTGATGTAAGATAACACAATCATTCAAGATGCTACATACAGCAGCTTTAAACTACACAGTAGCAAGCAAGGTTTACGCTAGACTTTTATTTTGATGGCCAATATGGCTGTTGATATTCCAGAATTCCAGCCATATAAAACAACTACCGAACATGTGTTTTAAACGATATAACAGCCTACATTTAAATGGCAATACAGCATGTCATAACAAATAATTTGAAAATAAGCTAGGCTAATTGAAGAAGCAGCATCTCTTTAAGGTCACACAATATTAGGCGATTTAATGTGCTTTAAATTAATTTATTTATTTGGCATATTTCCCACTGGACATTTTGGCCGTGGATATTTTCATGTGCTGGACAACTCCACGTTATACCAGCAAAAAGCCAACATATGCCAACTGACGTTAACCCTGGTACCAAGTTTGGTAGAGTGGCAGTTCAGCAGTTTTCTTAAAGCTACAGTTGGTAACTTATATAAAATATTTTTATCATATTTTCTGAAACTGTCACTATATCTATATAGTAGTACTATATAGTCTTTAAAAAAATTATACTTCTCTTCTAGTATTGCTTCTGATGGCATTTGCAAGAATCCGCTGCACATGAACGAAAACAGCCAAACAGAGCCGAGGAGTCTGTAACGCAGCTGTCAGTCACGCCAAACACTGCTCCTGAACTGCGGTCAAACTTGTCAAACTAGGTTGCGCTGATCACATATGAATTAAGATTGTTTTTGCCTGTTCCTTGCATCAAATATTTAGAGAAACTTTTTTAGTGTACTGTTTAACTGTAAAATCTGCATGTTTTCTCTGTCTGGTGAGTGGTGCTGAGTTTTGGCTCAGCTGTTTTTAACATGGCAGTTTCAGCAAATATTACAAAAAGATAATTCTATAAAAGTTACAAACTACAGGGTAAACTACATCTATGATACAAAGCACAGCATTTTTGGGGTAACATTCTTCATTGTGAGGCACAGGATATTCAAGCATGAACATGAATACCCCCCTAAAACAAAATCCAAAACGTTCTACACTTATGTTTCATTCGCTTATGAAAACTGTGAGATGCTATTAATAGCACAGAAAAGGTAGTAGGTGGACCTGAGTTGAGATTAGTATGTTGCACCGTATTATCCTTGTTTATCCTCGTTTATTCTTTAAGCTGTTAAATTCTCTACAGCTGTGAATATATATTTGCACTGAGCTCATTTGTCATGTTTGAGAAATGTGTGTTTTTTGCCTCAGGCTTTGGTGACAACTAGGTTTGGATTATAATTTAACATGTACGTTCAGATGATTTCAACTGATTGAGATTTGCCGTACTGTGGAAACCAGCCTTTTAATAGAATCTGGGTGCATTTGGCCATTGTAGGCAATGTTGCAAAACAAAGAGCAGCTCTTATTAAAATTATGATTGAATTTTTCATCAGTGTTATAATTTCTTGTGATGATATCTTGATTTTTTTGGTTTTTAATCTGGATGTGATGTCTATAAATAGTTCTTTATTATTTTTTAGGAAAAAAGCTCTATATATCAATATATACACTAATAGGCAGGTTAAGATGGTATTGATTTTACTCCCGTTGATTCGCTAGCTGAAATGAAATAGTATATTTGCTGTGCGGCTGGCTCTGGGCCTGTGGTGGCTACGACCGGCCCTGCTGGTTAAGCAGCGAGAATGGGCTGTGTGTGCCAGATGTTTTTCTCCCAGCGGTCCTAATACACAGCAAGACTTTTAATCCCTGCTATACTGTTACTGCTTCACAGAGAACATAGTAAAGCCCCAGTGTGTGTGTGTGTGTGTGTGTGATTGGTTTAACTGTTTCCCAGAAAGTTCCCAGAATTGCATTATTCGTGTCTGCCCTGCAATGTCTTTCATCTAGCAACTCTGTCTCTTATGCACTTATTTAAAGTCTATGTGATATTACTGACCTCCTGCGCCCTGCAGTGTTTGCACTCCATAGTTAAAAATAATCATCATTAATGTAAGCTCTCTCAATCCCCCATCTATGAGAGGAAATGAGAGGATTTCTCTTTGTGGAAGTAATAGGGCCCCATGGCAACAGTTCTAATCGTGTTTATGTTGTATCAGAGGTGTCTACAATCATCCAAATGGATTTAACTCGCTTTTTATTTTAATCTGCATTTCTTTTTACATGGACTTTATAGTTTAGATAACCTGTCTCTCTTTCTTGTTCTGTCTCCATGTCCCCACTGTGCAGGTGATTTTCAGCACTCAGACAAACCAGTGTGTTAGGACGCGCCCCACTCACCGCCACTGGGTAGCCCATGCACATGCACGACACCATGGGTAGCTCCCCCGAGGTGCTCTCGTGGACCTCCTGCCCCAGTCTGCTGGTGGGCAAGCTGAAGGAGGAGCTCAAGCTCACTGTGGTTGGGGACGGCATGAAAAAATCAAACTCGCCCAACTCCCAACATCAGCCTCCTCAGGCACCTCCATCCACCTTACCTCCTCAGATTATCACAGACCTGGCCCCGCCGACACACCTGCCCGTTCCCCTGCAGACACTGCAGATGCCCGGCCAGGATGAGGACTCAATGCTCGGGGGTGTAAGTCCCCCAAACACAGCCTTGAGCGTGGACTCGACACGGAGCGAGGGTGGGCACTTTGACAACAGCGTGCTCCAGCTGCAGGAGCAGGACCACGAGGAAGCCGTTTCGCCAGCCTCCTGTGAGCATGGTGGTTGTGGCAGCGGGATGGAGGAGCAGATGGGAGAAGGGGACTGTCCCATTGATCACAGTGGAGAGGGAAGGCAAAGCCATCCCCACCACCCTGATGACATCAAGCTGCACTTTCACAGAGCGGGGCCTGGGTCGGGTGGGTTCCTAGAAGGGCTGTTTGGCTGCCTTCGGCCTGTGTGGAACATCATAGGGAAGACGTACTCAACAGAATACAAGCTACAACAGCAAGGTCAGTTCTGGGTTTTATCTCTCTGCATGGTATCAATTTAAGAAACTTAATGCTTTGTGTTTAAATCAAACGTCCCTGTAAAGCTTCTGAAGAAAAAACAAGCTTCACATTCCCTCCCGTTTCTCCTCATGTAGTCTGAAACTATTATTGAATAGCTGCCCCCAGCTTCACCATATTGCTGTTGTGGGTGAAGCTGTGCAGCTGTCAGTTTCAATTGAGGTCATGGTTAAGGTAGACTCACATTGCTGCAGGGCTGCCTGCACAGGCCGGACACACAGGCTGCAGGATACGAGTTGAGGTCAGACAGAACTGGGCTGGGTCTTGTGGTTGGTCAGCTAATGTCCAAATGTAATGTGCTGCAGATTTCAGCAGCAAAGCTTCTCCTCTACGCTAGTTTCCAACCACATAACGAGGATGGAACAGCATATGACTCACTGTTTGAACATCCAAGACAGTTATAGCAGTTGTGCACAGGGCGTTATTTTTGCCCTGTATGGATAGAAAATATGAAATGGAGTGTGAACCACGTTGGGTGTGTTTTTCTTGTGCTGTAACTCTTGAGATGCTGGGTTTAGATGAGGAGAGTTGTCGCAGACTTAAAGTACATGAGTATTTTGAAAGTGATTGTATTTTTTCCTCAAGATTGATTGACATTTTCTATTTTATTTTCATGTCTTGTAATCACTGTGAGGTTGCCAGACAACCAGCGGAGACTCCAGGAACATAACCAGCACATAACCCCCGAAAAAAATGGCTTATTGTCATTTTTACACTTTGGTTTTTAAACAGATTAAACAAATAAGATATAAAATGCTAATTTGTTAGCTTTAGCTGTGCTGGTGGGAGGATTTTGTTACCATTTGACATAGCCAGGCCCACTGTGTTTCCCCTTGTTTCCAGAGAGTGGTATCAAGCTACGCATTAAACTCTCTGCAAGAAAGTGACCAAGTTTATTCCTCAAAATATTTAACTGTTCCTTGAAAGAGTAACTATGACAGCACACAGAGCATAGATGGACAAACAACACTAAAGATCAAAAATAGACAATCACATACAGTTTAAAAAGTCCCAGTGCATTGCTTTTATTTTGAATAAATGTAATATACTTGTTTCCAGACATGTGGGAGGTTCCATTTGAGGAGATTTCAGAGTTGCAGTGGCTGGGCAGCGGAGCACAGGGCGCTGTCTTCTTGGGAAAGTTCCGCTCCGAGGAGGTAGCCATCAAGAAGGTGCGCGAGCAGAAGGAGACGGACATTAAACACCTACGAAAACTCAAGCACCCAAATATCATCAGCTTCAAGTAAGTCAACAGCCACTTGAGCTGGTGGAGCTCTCATAGTGTCCAAATGTGCATACATGTATGAAGATTTGTCATGTTCTATAAATGTGTTCCTGGTCTTTGTCCATCGTAGGGGTGTGTGCACCCAGGCGCCTTGTTACTGCATCATCATGGAGTACTGTGCCCAGGGCCAGCTGTATGAGGTGCTGAGGGCGGGGAGGAAAGTGACCCCCAGGATGCTGGTGGACTGGGCCTCGGGCATCGCCAGCGGCATGAACTACCTACACCTGCACAAGATCATCCACAGAGATCTCAAGTCTCCCAAGTGAGTTTCCACTTTCCCTGGTATTGTAAGTTTTATAGCAGCAAAATTAATACTTCCTCCTGATGTGCAAATTAGCACAGTATGTTTTCTCAGTTTGTCACTGTAATGCAGCAGCCCGTGGGTGCTACGGTCACGTTCTTAAAGCTGATCAGCCTTGTTTAACATTTCTTAGCCCACAGCAACAACAACAATTCATCCTTTCAGCGCTGAGTAGTCTGACATTAACTCAAATGCCATTCTCAGAATTAATAAAAGCGAGCTGCCTTGACATGAGAATAAGACACAGTGTCCTGTCTCATCCTGCTCCTCCTGTCTCTTCCTCTGCACACTGTAGCCCTGTTTCTCTAATCAATATCATCATGCTGCGGCAGCGCCAAACACTGTATTAGTCAGCAGAATGATGGCAGGCTGAATGTGCTGGAAAGGTCAGTCTCATTCGGCTAATGGGGTGTTTCAGATGCAGAAATGTGCTTGTGTAATGGTCGAAGATTGAAATGCTATACACAGAAAGTCATACCCCTCTAAAGCCACTGGGAATTTGGCTTGAAAACGTTAAAATGCACATATGATGTCAAAGTTCAGTGTCTCGTTAATCAGCAGAAAACAAACATTCATAACTATTAGAAATTTTTTTTAGAAAACCTGGTTTAAAAAACTAATTTTTCTGTGTAGACTGTTTCTCAAGACTGTGTAGGCAAAGCAGAAAACGTTTTGATTGACATCCCCCATGTGAGCCACATCACCGTAGCATTACATTGACATTAGGTAGAAATGTTGGCTACACGCATCAGGGCTAAATGTTACCAGCATCCAAAAGTTAGACAACTTTAAATATAGTCTAATAATATGCTAATAAGTCAGTTACAGTTAACATATAGCTTAACTTTATCTATGGTTAGCAAGTAACACATCGATGTCAATGGTAGGACATTAGGGACATGTGATGTTTGAAGAGGGAGAGACTGAAATAGAGATGCAGCCATTTTGCAAAGACAAGCGTTACGTATGTAACTACGGTTCTATGAATCCTGGATGACTGCCAGAGCGTTAAGTCGCTCAGAATCAATTCAATCAAAGATTCTGCAGGAACAGATCCTCTGACGACACCGGAAAATATAGCCTGTCCAGGGTCATCAGGGGGTCACAGGTGACTTTGTTGGTATAGCTACTCGACCTGCGCATGCGTGAGACTGAGATATTCAGTGCTTATGCACCGTCTCTGGCGGTCAGGAAGAATGAAATAGTACCATCTGGCTTTCTGGGTGGAATTATTGAACTGGTCTTTGGTGAAATATGTTCTGCATATGTGGGAGTTTTTGTGGACAATTAGACCAAGGCTCACCAAAAACGCAGCCAGCTGTTTCTGCAAGTCCACCGCAGTTGAAAAATAAAAGAATGACACGTTGTCATTCAATGGTCCGAGCATAACCACACCCAGTTCAAATCCAGTGTCAGAAAGGTTTAGAAAATGACAACATTGCGAGTTTGGATTGAAACTAACTTCTCATACTATTTAGATGTTCACTATTATGTACATAAGACCCTAAATTACATAGTTAGAGGGCTTCTGTGGGTTTTAGTTTCCGGTGACTTTAAACCCAGTGGAAATGTCAGAGGAAAAACTTGGCGTCAGTCTGAATGGTATAACGCAGGTCATCTGACCTGGATTAATGTCAGTCTGACACTGCTTGGCTTCAAAATGAAAGGGTGAACATCTTCTCTAATACCTCTTGAATTACTGTACAGTTGATACAGATAGGACTACTGTAAACTTGTAGGAGAGACAGTCTGCTTTGGTCCTTTTAATCAGACACCCTGACCTTGCTAACACGTCTTTGTGTTTTCTGTTTGTGTGTGTTTGCAGTGTTTTGGTCACTCACAACGACACTGTGAAAATCTCTGACTTTGGAACGTCCAAAGAGCTCAGTGACAAAAGTACAAAGATGTCATTTGCGGGTACGGTGGCCTGGATGGCCCCAGAAGTGATAAGAAATGAGCCTGTGTCTGAAAAAGTAGATATCTGGTGAGTACAACAGTGAAATATTAAAAACACTGGGGCAGTGTTCAACTGTTACAGTATATATCTTAAATAAGTCATCTGTTTATGTTGCTGTAGTGAGACCTGACTCTCTTTGCTTGTGCGTTTCAGGTCATTTGGAGTTGTGTTGTGGGAACTTCTGACCGGAGAGATTCCCTACAAAGACGTGGACTCCTCAGCCATCATTTGGGGTGTTGGCAGCAACAGTCTTCACCTTCCTGTCCCTTCCACCTGCCCGGACGGCTTCAAAATCCTCATGAAACAAACATGGTGAGTGTGGATTGTACATTACATGTTAGAGTAATGCTCTTGCTAATTACTGTTCTCACTGATTCTCCTTTTCCTGTTATTTGCTGATTCCAGGCAAGGCAAGCCCAGGAATAGGCCTTCGTTTCGTCAAATCCTCCTACACCTCGACATTGCCTCTGCTGATGTCCTAGGAGCTCCTCAGGAGACCTACTTCAAGTCTCAGGTTGGCATTATAACAGCAAAACGCAATAACCTTCATTTTGTTTAGGTCAAAGGACTCTATACACTTATTTTCTTAAGATAAGTTGTACCAACAACAAGTGTAGTACAGAATTGTTAGACAGTATTTACTTGTTCTAGATAATGTTGTTCTCTTTTGTGTCTGAGAGTGAATGGTCAGCTCTTTGACTGTGTCCGTTCATATTACAGGCAGAATGGAGGGAGGAAGTGAAGAAACATTTTGAGAAGATCAAAAGTGAAGGCACCTGTATCCACAGGCTGGATGAGGAGCTGATCCGACGCAGGCGGGATGAACTCAGGTGTGTAAGAAAGGAGAGCCAGGAGAAGACATGACACTTACAGGCACTCTAATTTCCTAAAGCAGGATGTTGAAAGTGAATATTTGTTTGAATTTCCCAAACTCTCTCAGGCATGCACTGGACATCCGGGAGCACTATGAGAGGAAGCTTGAGAGAGCCAATAACCTCTACATGGAGCTCAGTGCCATCATGCTGCAGCTGGAGGTCCGAGAGAAGGAACTAATGAAGTATGTAAATAATTATCACAGTAGTTCTCAGCTAACCTGCTCCTTTCCTCATTATCAGACCTTACTTGGGTGTACACATCTATTTCCTCTTTATAAAAAGCATTTCCAGTAATGAAATCCCATATTTGAAATTCTTACAATGACCTGGCAAGACAAACTGACCATATATTCAACTAGTGAGAAAGAAAGTCATTGTTTTGGGTTGGTTTGTAGTCACTAGAACAATAGGGCGTTTTTGAGTCACATCTGAAACAATTCTCACTTTTTTTCCCACATTTCCTCCTGAACTTCTTAGGCATTGACTTGTTTTTGTTCGGGAATGACTCAAAAAAGAGACTCTTTCCACCCTTGATATGCTGCCAGTTCTTTGACCTATTTATTCACCCGTCAGGATTTCCCTCCTCTTTTGAATAATTCCAGTGAATGTTGCCTCGTGTGTTTACTAAGAAATTAAAATAGAAAGCCAAATTGTTAAATAGGTCAAGTTAAAAGTACACAATCAGCCTCAGTTTCGGATACATTATTATAGATTTGTACCCCTTGATTTCTTTTAGAGTTTGGAGTAATGATTGACAACTCTGCAGAATATGAATATGAATGTTGTTCACCATCTGATAACTCCAAATGTCTTCTTCCATCCCTGTAGGAGAGAGCAGGCAGTGGAGAAGAAATATCCCGGTACCTATAAGCGCCACCTGGTCAGACCCATCGTCAGGTCCAACGCTGTAGAGAAGCTCATCAAGAAGAAAGGAAGCATGTCCCACAAACCTGGGATGCCCACCGCTAAAAGGTCTGAATCGAAGCAAATAGAAAAGCCAATTGTAAAAGCAAAGACTGTTTCAGCTGCTATACATCCATTAGCATTTTCAGGTTATGGGATCAGCATGGAAATGTAGCCATTAAATAAATGGAAACATCAGTAACCCTTAAATTTAAGAGCAAGTATAAGATTTCATTTGCTAAGTGTATTGTTTTTATATTATTTAATTGACGGGGCGCCGAGTAGCTCACCTTGTAGAGCAGGCACTTCATGTACAAAGGGTACGTCCTTGCTGCAGCAGCCATAGATTCAGTTCTGACCTGGTGCATGTCATCCCCTCTCTCTCCCCCTGTCACGCTAACAATTTTGGATGCAGCTTGTTCCTGTTCCTGTCATTGGGTAGACTTAATTCATTTTGCTACATTATGTAAATGTTGCTGATTGCATGTCTTTCAGGCCAGACTTGCTCCGTTCTGATGGCATCCCCAGCCTCGACCCTCTCCCCTCGCCCTCGCCTCTATCAGCCAGCCCGAAGATCTCCACGCCTCCTGGCAAAGCCCGCTACCGAAGCAAGCCTCGTCACCGTCGAGCCAACAGCAAAGGAAGCCACAGCGAGTTCCCCGGGGTGCTGAAGCCTCTTGCTGGAGCACCGGATGACGCCCAGTCGCTCCAGGAGCAGCCGTTCCTCCATCACCACCACCACCACCCGCCCCCCGAGGGGCCCTTCCTCCCCTTGAAGGGCCGCGAGGAGGCCGTTGTCAACTGTGCCAACAACCTGCGCTACTTTGGCCCCGCCGCTGCCCTCCGTAGCCCTCAAACAGACCACCTGCAGCGGCGTGTTTCTGGCTCTAGCCCTGACCTTATATCAACTGCTGTGGATGCGGACACACGACAGCGGACTTCATCCACCAGCTCCAATCCTGTTTCAGGTGCTGGTTCTTTGTGTCCCTGTTGCCAGGCTCACCCGTTCCCTGGCTGCCTACACTGTCAGGAGACCCCTCCTGCATCAAACCACCCAGAGTTGCCCCACTATTCCCTGCTCAACACCCAGGAAAGCACTCCATCCTCTTTAGGGGCTCCCAGCAAAGATCCCACCTCAGACGGGGAAGTCACAAAGAAGGCTGAGCCACAGGAACAAGAAGCGTCCCAACGCACTCACAACCTGCTCACTGCTCTGCCCCGCACTCTCAGACCTCTCAGGAAGGTGAGCAAAGCTGGTAGCCTTACATCGGTGAGTCTGTAGTGTATTTGTGGTAAGAAAACTGAAAGCTGATGGATTAACAGCTGTAATTGCATTTCTTACAGGGTGGCGATGACTCATCTGAAGAGGAGGAGGGGGAGGTTGATAGTGAAGTGGAGTTTCCAAGGAGACAGAGGTAAAATACAGTTGGTCATTGAGTTTGCCACCTTGATCATCACTGCGTCTGTTACATCATGCGGTGCAGCAAAAGAAAATTACAGACATTCACTGCATCATAACCAAAATAATCATCACTGACGTCTCAAATACACTGAATAGGTATGAACCAAAAGGTCTGAAAGGTAACTACTGGACGAAAATAGCATTGACGTTTTTTTTCTTCCTCTGCTCCCTGACAGACCTCATCGCTGTATGAGCAGCTTCCAGTCCTACTCCACCTTCAGCTCAGAGAACCTGTCAGTGTCTGACGGAGAGGAGGGAAACACCAGCGACCACTCCCACAGCGGGCCCCTGGAGAGGCTGAGCGCCAGTCAGGAGGAACACCTGGATGAGCTACTGTCGCACACACCCGACATCCCCATTGATATCTCCACCCAGTCAGACGGCCTCTCTGACAAGGAGTGCGCCGTCCGTAGGGTGAAGACCCAGATCTCACTGGGGAAACTGTGCTCCGACGAACACAGCTACGAGGTCAGTACTGTGGATGTGTGTGGTTTCTACGGAAGCCCTAAGAGGTCGGAGCTAAATTGTTTTCTCTCCTGTGTTAATGACTTAAAGATAGGTGAAAAAGAAAAGAAAGAAAGAATTCATGTTGTCTTCCAGGTGAGTTTGAATTCTCCTCTTCCCTCCTGGTACTCTGCTGGGGCACTAGGGATATGAACCAAAAACTTAACCAACTTTGAAGAATCTAACAAAACAATGCTTTTCTAATACTAAGTTGTTTTCGTTTTTTAAAAGTCAGAATGCAGAAAACAAAGTCTCTGAAAATTTTTCCAGGGGAAGGACCGCTTTGGTTTCAGAGCCCCAAATTCTCTCTATTTTCAGGTTTCCAGATTGTTAAGTTTGGTCACATAACATCACTGTCAAACACAAAAATGTTCCTTGTGTGTAGAGTTGTGATTAAGATTATCCTGCCAACAGAAAAAATACCTGCCAAAACCTTTTTTTTTCACCTGTTCTTTAACCATAATCACATGAGAGAAAACCGTTTAGACTGTACTGGATCACCAGAATTTTTTTCTTTACTTGCCTCTCAGGCCTTCTGTAGATCCCATCATGTTAGCTCTGGACTTTTAGCCACACTAGTGACGATCAAATAATAAAACTGTTATTGTAAAGCAGTTGCCTGACACTGAATCTGTCCAATTTTCCTCCCAGAATCCACTGCAGTTTGGGGACTCAGACTGTGATTCATCAGAAGCAGAATGCTCCGATGCCACCATTAGAAACAACAAAGTCGGGGCTCCCTCCTCGTGGTGAAACCCGCCCCAGGGCTCGGTTCTGTTTTTGCCTGGAGGCCATCGTGTCCCACTCTGCCCTGCAGAAAATTCAGCAATAAGAGGACGACATTGTAAACAAAGCTCCTTATAGCAAAGCCCCATGCAATCTCTCCCAGAACCTCCCCCCCAGAACAAACCTTCCCTTCATGAACCCCCCCCATTCCTCCCTCATCTCTAGCACAGCATCCAGGCAACCCATGGCAGGGATTCCCTTTTGAATGATACTGTACAGTAGATAGTGTAACATTCATAATTTATTTTTGTCTGAGTTTTGAAGGAAAATTCAGGACATCTGTAAATTCTCTGATCTGAACAGAGAAAAAAAACTGACATTTTGAAACTGAGCATGGGCTAAGTGTGTGTGATGATGATGACGATGAGAAGGAGGATGTGTTGAAGCGCTGATGCGTCAGTGCGGAGTTACTTCACTGCGATTGTCGGTCTCAGGTGACTGATGCAGACAAGGAGCGTCACTACAAGCCTATCGTCGCCCTCAGCATCTTACTGTTTTCGACGCAAATCCCCAACCAACAAGGACCCCCTCTTACTGAAGTAAGATCAACCTGCTTTCTCATAGTTTACAGTGCAGAGCCCCAGTCCCCTGCCTCTCCCACTCCCATCCCGTCCCCACCACGGAGAGTGGGGAACAGGGAGCTCATGAAAAACAGCGTGAACACCAGCATGAACAACCTGCCTCGCAACCGGACTCCCTCCCTCCTTAGAAACCACCACGTGTGTCTAAGTCAGTCATCAGGAACCCAGCTAAACTGTCCAAGCATGCCGGTGCAGCGTCGCAAAAAAAAACTGCAAACGCTGCCAGAAGACTGCATGAAGTGGACAAGCTAGCAGAGCAACAGAAATGAAGAGTCACCCGAGAGCTGAGGAGAAGACAAAACAAACAAAAATAACAGACTCTTCCTCTGTAACCCAGCTCATCCTTCTCCGAGACACGCCAACGTCATTGTCATCATCAATCAGATGTCATGACCAGAGTCATTTAGGGAGTTGTCAGTGAGTGTGTGTGAGCGTGTGTGTGTATGAACACAGAGCCCTTTCCTCTCCATTAGACATTACAGTTTCAAGTCTCATCTCAGGATTGTTCGCGGACTGTGAGAAACTGGACCGGACCAATTGTTGTATGTAGGAATCTTCTTCGAGTGGCACATAATACGGACCATACAGGAATATTTAAAGAAAAGGTCTTACAGATAGCCTTGATGTTCAACCCTTTATTGCTGTAACAGACATTAATGTTATGTAGAGCGTTTTTAGTTGCAATCCAGGTGCAGTATCCCGTTTCTTGAATCCACTAGGTGCAGCATCTCCCATCTACCATTTTCTAGCAGGGTAATTTCTACTGTCTGACACGCAACGTCCAAAAATAACAATTGTTTTCTGTGCTGTAGTGAAAAAAACAGCAATAATGTAGGTTGGCGCTCAGGTGAGAAAGAAGTTGCTTGCTCAGGATCCGGGGCGTCTAGCTGGCTAGACACGATACAGTGACTGGTGGCTAGAGGAGAGCAGCAAGTGTCGAACGGGTTATTGATATAGATGATATATTTTTTAAATGGTCCCATTTTTATGAACTGGCCTTTCCGGGGGTTTGATGCTCAGGTTTTATGTTGCCAATTGAGAGCAGGAGCAATATATCAACAGCCACTAGATGGCGACAGTTACAATGACTTACTATTCCTTGTGTTATGTAAAAGTCCTGACTCCATTCCTTTTTTTTTACCCAGGGTAATTTATCTGATGTTTCCCATCACCATCTAAACCCCAGAATCACAGCAATATTACAATTTTTTGACTTGTTGTCTTTGAAAGGGATACTGCACCTGTGAGAGCTTTACTTTTTACCCCTATTAGAGTATTTGTCATCCACCTTAATGATTCTGCGGTTGAAAAAAAGAATAAAAAAAAAAAAAGAGCCAGCCAGGGTTGAATTTAACGATAATGATGTCAAGATGTCAGCTCAAGTGTACGCAGGCGGCTGAGATTCTAAGTTAGGAATATAAGCCAGAGACGAGGCCACAGAGCAATCAAGCTGCTCTTGGTTTTCAGCAACCTCATCTCAATGTTAGTTACTCCTGTATATAAACATCTGTAAATGTAATCTGTTATTGTCCTCTCTCTCTCTCTGATGTACCGCACAGCGCTGACAGAGCCCTCTGTCACTGATGACCAGCCCTGACTGGTTGAAAACGAGCAGGAAATTCTTTCATCTGTATTACATCAGTATTGAACACTGCAGTAGGGTGTGAGTCACGAAAACCGAGTATCACAAGGTGAATCTAAAACTGTACTGACGGATCAATTACCTTTTGCTTGAAAGCTTTGGAAAGGCTTACACCTGGTACCGAAAGCAGCTGCTGCCTTTCCTCGAGCCTCCTTCTTCACTCTGTTTACGTACGTGTGAAATAACCTAGTGTATTGTAATGACTGGGTGATCCGATCAAGCTGTTAATAACATTGTCTTTCTGGCATATATATCCTGTGAAGTATGATTGTTGTAAAGTTTTAATTTAATTTTTGATTGTTTTTTTTTCCTTTGTAGCTGGCCTACATGATTATGAAGTTAATTTATTATGAATGACTGGTAAGGTGTTCTTTTTAATTTCAGGCAGCTTTAGAAAGTCATGACCTATGATTTCTCCTAAAGTATTATTTAAAGGAAGCACAATGAATTGGTGTGGGAAGAGGACAGTATTTGTGTGGCAGAACAAAAGCATTGTCATATCATGGGCATCATTTTTGTCTTTGTGACCCTGCAGGGGACCATCCATCATTTAGCTCATTAAGTATTGATTTAGCAGACTTCACATCAGTAATTAGCAACATCAGGAGTTCCTAAGGCTTTTTTCTTATCTCGACATAAGCTATAAGGAATCACTTCTAGTGCAACCAAAAGCCAGTCAGTGCACTGTCACAGCAGGGTAAATAATACGTTAAGCGTGAAGGCACGTGTGATGCCGATTTCTGTACTTCTGCAGAGATCCCTTCCTCTCGTTTTTAATCAAAATACCAGTTACTTACATCTGAATTTCTGTGAAATTGTCTCTAACGGTAGACATCATGTTGCCTCATCCCATGTATCAAACATCTGTTTCTTTGTTACTCATTTCCAACTCCCTTTCCTGTTGAATGGCATTACGATCAACCAATCCTGTCAGTTTCCTGTATTATCCAGTGTACAGTGCAATGGGTATCTGGGAGAATAAAATCAGAGCAAACAACTGCATGGAATAAATGCTGATGTACTGTACCCAACACACCGTGGTCTGTCTCTTTTGTGACACAGCAGATGCTTGTTGATTTTCAGCTCATTAGATGTACCCATATTTCATATTAATTATATAGATTTTATTATATAGATTTATGACGTTTTAGAGATTAATTCCACCTGTGTGTCATGTGCATCCATAGTGTAGATTTTGGTGAACACTGCCGCTAGCAAAGGACTTTTGATTGAATTAAAGAAATTTTTACCATAAACATGATGCAGAAAATCACCAGTATACAGGATATTAAGTGTTTAACACTTAATATTTCCTGGGGGAGGACCGCAAATCCCCCGTTTCAAATGTGTATCCTCATATCCTCCATGTTGTCTAAAGCAGTAGTTCCCAACTGGGGTCCAGATTTCTCCTTAGTCATTAGTTCAAGATCCACAGTTTAATACATTCAGTGTCATACATGCGTTTGATCATGTCATCAAGCTAGTTTGCTGTCTCTGCCTAGTAGCTGTCAGTCACTCACTCTACAGTAGAAAACAGCACTTCAAAATAAAAACTCTGCTGAAAATTCTCTATTTCAAAATATGCTATGTTGTTGTTGTTTTTTTAAGGAAGTTAACACATTTGGGGGCCACGTGCAGTCCATTTACTTTTGGACCAGGACCCACTAGTTGGGAACCACTGGTCTAAAGGTCTTAAAACAGCAATGTAATATGAGACAGGACCATGGCCAGGATTTTTAATGTACCTCATGCCTCTAAGAAATGTATTTTTTTTCTCTCCACATAAAGTTTTGTATCAAAGTCTTCTCTAAAGTGCCAAAACTCCCTTCATTTTAACACCAATGACATGTAAACATCCTGATTCTGAAGAATACCAGAAGCAGACTTAAAAAGAAACATTGTTCATAATTCCCAGAAACAATATTGAGGACATGACCAGTAGCTAAAGCCCTGATATGAAGTTTTTAAAATGTAACTTGGAGACAATGGTTTTTTTGTTCATCAGTTTGAGTGTGCATTAGGATAAGTGGTACAGAATTTAAAATGTAAGAACTTACTCACTTGGATAGTATAAAAAATTAAAGCCGTTTAAGGGCCCTCAGATTATTTTGCCCCATCCAGTATCCACGTGTGTGAGAACTGTGGCAAAATACAATACTTTGTCTGTGCAACTCTATGTAGTTTGTTTATGTTAATACATATGTATGTATACCTTAACTCTGTACATTTAATTTACCTGCATGCTGGCACAGAAATATTCTTTGGGACTTTCCTGCTGTACTGGCCTAACAAGAGTGGTGGATATAATAAACAGGCCTACTAGGCATAGGCCCATCACTAAAATGAACACACGCTGAGACTCAAAATGCCCACAAAAAATATTAAACAAATTCAAAGAGACTCAAAAAGACCTCAAAGAGACACAAAATGACTGCAAAGACACACAAAACAGCAGAATGAGAGATAAGAAACAACTATGAAAAGAGATGAAAAACAAAAGGGGCAAAAATAACCACTGACACAAAAAAACACAGAGACACAAAATGATTATAAATGGGCACAAAATTACAAAAAAAACCCCGTAAAATCACAGAAAGATGTGTAATGACTACAAAGAGATTGCAAGGCTGGAGTTCCTTCAAGTGTGGCAATAAAATCAGTTGATAAGATCGTGCTGTACGTGCGATTGTTGTGATTTCCTTCCGTATAAACCTCAGGGCTGGGCGAGCAGGCGGGGTTAACGTCTGAAGACGTGCAGAAGCTGGAACAGAGCTCTACCGGGCGGTGCGGGCTGATAAAGTAAACGCCCACTGTGTGTACTCCTCCCAGCGGGCTCGCCTTTGGACGGGGCGGAGTCACACTCTGGAAACTGTTGATTTACTAATGATAACCTACTGACGAGGAAGCGACACCTCAATGCACTAACAAACTACTTTATTGAGCTAACTTACGGACATTTATTAACTTTCGCCTGGTTTCGGTGTTTCAAACTGAGGAGGTCAAAATGTCCACAATGGACTTGGAGAAGCTGAAGATGTCGGGAGCTGGTCGAGCCATGGCAGTGTTGACCAGCGGTGGAGATGCACAAGGTGACTTTAAAGAGCTTTCTGATGCTGTTAGCAGCCTGCAAGTACATATACATGACGTTAAGCTAACTTAACTGAAGCTAACGTCTGTCATTGGGTCAAAGGTCGCGTATGGGCTGCATAGGCTACATGTACATGCGTTGTTACTTGCGCAACTCACTGTGGTGGGACGCTCACCCTCTCTTAAACTACAATTTGAACTACTTTACTTTAATATGTCTATTTTATGCTATTATATACCTCTTCTCCGCAACAGCACAGAGGCTGTCATTGTGGCTTTAACTCCAGTACATCTATGTGATAGCTTTAATCATTAGTTACTTTGCAGAAGCAGATGTAAAATACAGTATATAGTACAATAGGTATATGTTAGGTTAATATGTCCCAAATTTCCCAGCTGCAACATTAAAGTTTATAACTCATGAAAGCATCAGTAGCTGTAATCCAATATCATCCATTATATTTTTCTGAAAGGCCATTCTGCATAATCAGTACTTTTACATGTGCATATTTTGATGCATGAGTATTTCTAGACTGTGGTATTGTTACTTTTACGCAAATACAAGATCTAGGCACTTGTTCCACATCTGGTAACGCATACAGTGTCCGGGTCTGTTCAAGTCATGCCTGTCAGGGACTTTGGCTTCTTCCTCCACACAGCAGATGGCACCTTTGCCCAGTAAGCTGTAATAAAGTCCTATCCAGCAGCACAGTGTTTGATTTCCCCATGCAGGGCAGTTGTGCAACAGCTTGTGTGTAATGACTTGAGAAACTGAGGGGAATCTGATATCTAATCTGTGCAACTGTTCTTGACTCAGGGATGAATGCTGCTGTCCGAGCCGTGACCAGGATGGGCATCTATGTGGGGGCCCAGGTCTATCTTATTTCTGAGGTGAGCAAGCTGTTTGTGTTAACATGACTTTATTAATCATTGAGTTAGGTCTTCATTCTTGCTTTGCTGACCTGCATTGTTCTTGTTATTAATGTACAATATGGAAATTTTCCAGGGATATCAGGGCCTGGTGGATGGGGGAGACAACATCAAACTGGCACACTGGCACAGTGTGACCAACATCATCCAACAGGTGGGTTATATTAGTATTACCGTCAGCCATTGTTGGCAGCAGTGGTAAAGACAGCTGTACACAGTACATGGTGTACTAGAAAAAGCACAGGTGTTACAAATAACATAGTAACAAGCTGTGTCACTAAGTTTTTTTAATGACACCTGAAAAGGCCTATTGTGCCTTAATTATAATGTTAATTAGCATCTGCTTTGTTTCTTTCTGGTATTAAACATCTCTATTTCTCTTTCCTTTTATGGTTTTAATAGGAATTTTATTATTTCATTCCTCTCCTCTCATCTCGTCTCTCCCTGCCTGTATAATACTGGTTATAACCTGGTAAGGGGCCTTGCTGCATGTGCTTTAAGCCTTATTAGTTGAAGAAGCGGCAAGTTGCGCCGCTCAAAATGAAATTATAAGCAACATCACTCTGCTCTTTGCATTAGTTGTCATGGATTTATGCAGGGAATATATTTAAGGGCATGATTTAGTTTTTCTAAAGCAAATCTGTGGTTTGGTTTTTATGTGTGCATGTTCTGTAGAGCACTGGTTCCCAATCTTTTATTGCTTATGACTGCTTTATTCAAGGCAATGTCTATTTGCCAGTAGTCTCAGGGTTAATTTGTTTATTCATTGTTGAGTAGTTTAAACAAAGAGTGATTTCCCATTCTTGGGGTGATTCGTTTGATTATAATACAGAGAAATTCTCCGAAATAAATCTAATTTAATGTTATAGAATATCATCTGTTTTCTTATCTCCTACTCTAATATTTATCTCACAAGCCCTCAGATTAATCTTGTGATCTTTTGTGGGAGCCATGACCCAGAAGTTGGGAAGCACTGCTGTATAAGAGGATTGAAGCTCACATTTTGTATTCAAAGCACATCACAAACATATCTTGAGTGATTTTTTTTTTGCAACCTGTCTCTGCTCACATTTCATCAGATCTGAATCTTTAATCTCAGACATCAGATGTATCTAATAATACAACCATGCGCTAGACAAAAAAAGAAAAGTTTTTGTCACTTAGAATGACATTTTTCAGTAACAGAATATCCTGTTTGTCTTGATTTGGTTTGTGACTTCTTATCTGACATCTCTGCTGCAGGGTGGGACTGTGATAGGTAGTGCCCGATGTAAGCCCTTCACATCTCGTGAGGGCAGGCTTGCTGCCGCCTTCAACCTGGTGAAGAAAGGCATCACCAACCTGTGTGTGTGTGGCGGAGACGGCAGCCTCACTGGAGCCAACATCTTTCGCAATGAGTGGAGCGGTCTGCTGGATGAGCTTGTGCAGAAAGGTAAAGCACAATTTTCAACTCATCACTGAGCCTTGAAAAATACAGTATTTGACCCTAACAATCTCCGCATACAGCATAATGGAAACAATACAGTAAATAACATTTCATTTTATGCTGACATAGTCCTTCAGGGCATAATTTTATCGTTCAGGGTATGTTATCGGCTTTGCATCATTTCATGTCAACACAGACAAAGAGCTGTATCATCCACAAAAAAGTATTTATATCCATGTATCATTCTCTAGCTTGTTCTGTAGTGATATGATTATTTCCTTTTGCATTGGTGTATATAATATTAAGCTGCTAGTATGACATCTACAACAATGTGCATGTTACTTCAGGAAGGATCACAGACACTTTGGCCAGGCAGCATGACCACCTGAACATCGTGGGGCTTGTGGGCTCCATCGACAACGACTTCTGCGGCACTGACATGACCATCGGAGCAGACTCTGCACTGCATCGCATCATGGAGATAATTGATGCTATCATGACCACCGCACAAAGGTTAGACACTATTGAACAGTGGCAGCACTGAAGCAGCTGGTCTTTCATCAAAGCAGCTATGATGAGGTCAGTGACGCACGTAATCCTCATTTGTTCAGTAATTAGCACTAAATAAGTTACATGCCTACAAACATCCCGAACACAGAAAGTAAGAAAATACAGGCAGAGGGCAAAGTTTCTGCAGAAAAATACACCGCCACACACTGAGAGTGGGTCATAAATGTTGATTGAGAGGGATCACTTTTGTATGAGTTCATATATCATTCTTTTGGAAAATCCTGTATAATGTGTCTTTATACCTGCATAGTGTAATAATGAAATGCAATCATGTAGTCCCAGGTTAGTCATAATTCAACTCATGCATTCAGGCCTGTTTGGCATGTGGTCTTGCCTGGACTTGCTCCCTTGGCTCTCAGCATGTTGCTACAATCTGGAAAATTCTCTGTTTGAATGCTCACATACCTGTTACAAATGTTTTAATCTGAATGTTTTATGCCTCCCACAGCCACCAGCGCACTTTTGTTCTGGAAGTCATGGGGCGACACTGTGGGTGAGTAACACTCTGACACACTTTACCTCGCTTCATAAACTCCCTCTGAATACAACCAACGATTGTGCTGTTGCTCCAGATATCTGGCCTTGGTGTCAGCTCTGGCATCCGGGGCGGACTGGCTCTTCATTCCAGAGGCTCCTCCTCATGAGGGCTGGGAGGACCTGATGTGTTCCCGTCTTGAGTCGGTAAGGCAGAAAAAGTAGTCAAGACTGTATTTTAGCCCCGGGCACATGCATATGTATACACACTGCTCAAAAAATTAAGAGGGAACACTCAAATTACACATCAGATCTTGATGAACAAGTTATTCAAGTTGAAAATCCTTACTGATGTACATTGTATTATTTGTTGAGAACAAAACCATCAACCGCTGATTGAGCTGGATTCAAAGAAAAAATTGAAATCACAGGCTGATCTAACTCATAATGTGACTTAGTAGTGTGTGTGGCTCCCTGCGTGCCTCTATGCACGCCGGACAACGTCTGGGCATGCACCTCATGAGTTGGTGGATGATGTCCTGGGGGACCTTCTCCCACACCTGGATCAGGGCATCAGTGAGCCCCTGGATAGTCAAGAGGTTAAGTCAGTGGCATCAATGCCTTCATCATCCAGGAACTGCCTTCACATTTTGGCCACGAGGCCAGACATTGTCCTGCTGTCCGGATATCATCCCAGTACCTAACAGCAGTCGGGGTACTGTTGGCTATGATATGGAGGTCTGTGGGACCCTCCAAGGATATGCCTCCCCAGACCATCACTGACCCACTGCCAAACCAGTCATGCTGGATGATGTTACAGGCAGCATAACATTCACCACAGTGTCTCCAGACTCTTTCAGGCCTGTCACATTTGCTCAGTGTGAAACTGCTCTCATCTGTGAAGAGAACAGGGTGCCAGTGGCGGACCTCCTATTCTGGAGTTCTCTGGCGAATGCTAGTTGAGCTGCACAGTGCCGGGCTGTGAGCACAGGTCCCACTAGAGGACGTTGGGCCCTCATGCCACCCTCATGGAGTCTGTTTTGACAGTGCACACTAGTAGCCTGCTGGAGGCCATTTTGTTCCTCCTCGCACAAAGGAGCAGATACTGGTCGATGTCCTTCTACAGCCCTGTCCAGCTCTCCTCGTGTAACCGCCAGTCTCCTGGTGTCTCCTCCATGCTCTTGAGACTGTGCTGGGAGACACAGAACTACCTGTGCAACCTGATTGGGCTGCAGGTACTGCCTCATGTTACCAGTCGTGACAAGGACACTAGCAGAGCAAAACTAGAGCAGAATCAGTCAGGAAGGATGAGGAGAGAGCAACTGTCTGTGGCCACCACCTGTAAAACCATTTAGCTTTTTGGGGGTTGTCTTGCTTTTGTCTCTCCATTTGCACAAAAGCAGGTAAAACTGATTCACAATCACTTGTGCTTCCTAAACGGACAGATTGATATCCGTAGAGTTTAACTGACTTGGTGTTATATTGTGACGATTAAGTATTCCCTGAAGTTTTTTGAGCAGTGTAAGTATTATTACTGAAATGCTTGCAGACATTCATCTCCTAAAATATTAATCTTAGAAACAGTATTGTTTTCACTGACTCACTGATTAATGTTTTTGTTTATCCCCAGAGCCGCACAAAGGGGTCCAGACTCAACATAATAATCATGGCAGAAGGAGCCATCGACAGAAATGGCAAGCCCATCTCCTCCACTTACGTAAAAGATGTAAGTTTAAAGATGTAAGTGCAGAGATTGATTGACGGCTGTCTGTGCTGTATTTAACAGCTGCCCATTATGTTGAAATTTCAAATGTTAAACTGGCAAAGAACGGTTCATTTCAGTGTTTAGTGTTCAGTGTTTTCTCTCAGATGTTTGGAAAGGATTTTTGTCTCAGTGTATTTCTGTTGTGCATGCCTGCTAAATGACAAACCCATAATACGCTGAAATACTTGCATGTCTTTTTGAAGCTGGTGGTAAAGAGGCTGGGTTATGATACCAGAGTGACAGTGCTCGGACATGTTCAGCGAGGAGGAACTCCCTCAGCGTTTGACAGAATACTGGTGAGTTGGACAACATATGTTTTTTTTTATACTGCGAAAAAACCTACATATATGTTAATTTTGGTGGCAAAAAGGACAAGTTATTGTTATTATCCATATAACCATTACAAGACATTTCTGATGCGTAGGAGGTGATACTCTGCAATCTTAAATAATATATGCACTCATGTTTTCAGAGCACTAAGTTGGGTGTAGAGGCAGTGATTGCCCTGATGGAGGCCTCTCCTGACACTCCAGCCTGCGCCATCGGCCTGTCAGGGAACCACGCTGTTCGTCTGCCTCTAATGGAGTGTGTGGAGATGGTGAGTTGCTCTCCTCTCTTCCATAATTGATCTTAATAGACATGCTCAGAGACAGTAGGAGTTTGCTGGACTTTTCGACTGTGTCATAATTTGCAGACTAAGTTGGTGCAGAAGGCCATGAACGAGAAGAGGTTTGAGGAGGCGGTCAAACTGCGTGGAGGGTAAGAGCTGAGATGTTTTTCATGTATATTAAATAAATAGAATATTTTCTTAAATTAAAATGCAAAATTGCCTCGATGCATGTCATCACATTTTTGTAAGTCCCTCACAAATGTATGATCCACTCATGTTAATCTTATCATGCACTGGATATAATTTTGTTATTATTGTTTTGTTTTGTTTTTTTTTGTAAATTTGTCCACGATAGAAATACTGATTTTCTTGCAGGAGCTTTGAGAACAACTGGAACATCTACAAGCTTCTTGCCTTCCAGAAGCCCGCCCAAATTAAGGTAAGTTTCTCACTAACACAAACACACACCTGCACACATACACATACAGTATTTGTAGTGCCAACGTGTATTAAAGAATCACAAACATTAAACTCAAATGTCCTCACTTATATCTGACCCATGTTCCCTCAGAGCAATTTCTCCTTGGCCATCCTGAACGTGGGAGCTCCAGCTGCAGGGATGAATGCAGCAGTGAGGTCTGCAGCTAGGATAGCGCTCGCTCAAGGACACAAAGTCTACGCTGTCCATGATGGCTTTCAAGGACTTGCCTTTGGACAGGTGAGAGCTTCTACCTCAACATGTTTACCATCCCGCGGTAGATTTTAGCAACATGTAAGATGTATGAGACTGACAGGAAACTGTCGCCTGTCTGTCTGCAGATTTTTGAGATGGAATGGCTCAGTGTGGCGGGATGGACGGGCCAAGGGGGTTCACTGCTGGGGACAAAACGGTGAGCAACAGGACACTTTAGTTTCTATGATGTGAACATATTTGAGTTATCTAAAGAGTAAAACAGTTTAATGTCGTGCTTCTATACAATGTGGGGATTTAATCTGTGTGACGTGTTTGTGTAGGACAGTCTGAAGATGCATGTTTGGTGTGAATTCAGCAAAAAACGTGGGAGGAGATAGGTTTAATTAGTTTTACAGATTTCAATAAAAACAAAGTGATGGACGTCATCATTTGCGCTAGATTAGATTTTACAAAATAGTCTTCAAAATTGGACCTACAGTTTAGTGAAAGTTGCAAAGCTGTAGGCCATACAGGTGATTTGTTTTGATTTTTTTTTTTTTTTTTTTTTTTTTTTTTTTTTAAAGTTTTTGACTATAAAGCAGTTGCTGCAGCACCATTATCAGGACTGTTGGCCCCTGTTGAGGAAGTTAAGCATGTGACTGGACCTATGTGCCAAGTTTGGTTTGTTTCCGTGCATGGGAAGTTAGATTTCCTCAGACGGATAAGGAGAAGAAGACCCCGGATGACCCCGATTATGTCATATCCAATGTACAATATAAAGTGAACGTTAGCTCAAATGAAATTACAAGATCATTAAAATTTCCTAATACTGCATATTAATTTTAAAAATCCCTGATAGGTTACATGGAAAGTCCAGTGTGTTTGCATTAAGTTTGTGTTAAGTGTAACCCTGAGGGTTCTGGGTTTGAATCCACCGGCTGGCCAGGGCTGCTCTGTGTAGTTTGCATGTTCTCCCTGTGTCAGCGTGGGTTTTCTCCAGGTACTCCAGCTTCCTCCCACAGTCCGAAGACATGCAGGTTAATTGGTGACTCTAAATTGTCCATAGGCCTGAATGTGAGCATGAATGGTTGTCTGTCTCTATGTGTCAGCCCTGTGATAGTCTGGCAACCGCTACCCCGCCTCTCGACCAATGACAGCTGGGATAGGCTCCAGCACACCTACGACCCTGTACCATGATAAGTGTTGACGAAAAGTGAATAAATGAAATTCAGCTCAAATTACATAATATTCAAAATTTCCTCATAATAGACAATAATTCTTCTTTGAGAATGTCAGTGTGTCCTTCTCCCTGACACTTGGCCTTTGTTCATTTTACCCGTGTAGAGTTTAGGCTTTGTGAATGTAGCTTGTGTTCATGTCTTCACTGTGTCCTTATCCTGTGAGATTTTGTTTATATATTGAATAACAAGTTAAACCTAAAATATTACAATTGTATTTCGTTTTCTTAACAGAAATAAAAGTAATGCTGAGATGCAGCCCTACTGTAAATATTTTAAAGGAGTTTTTTTTTCACACCTTAAATCAACCTTCCATAAAGCTATGGCGACCCCTAGTGGGGAATTGGGACCTACAGGTTGGGAACCAGTGTAACACTGTGACAGAGGATTTTTATCATCTTAGGTGTTCACCTCCAAAATTATCAAATATTACAGTTACCGTAATGCAGCCTTCTTACCTACATCTTTCAAATTCAATGGTGCCAGTTTGTAATGCAGATGTTACGTTAAAAACACGTAGAGCCCTGTCTTACACCTTGCGCAAAGCGGCGCACAGCACAGCTCAACAACAGTCATTGCCAGTAACTGACCAACACAGCTGTCATTTTCACAGCTCGCGCCCACATTGTGGAACTTGAGTCCATCTGTGTGCCCATGGGTGTGTAGGGCTTAAAATGAGGTGTGGTTAAGCGCATTGTTGGTGCATCACTATTTTGAGGCAGCAGAAAGTAACCGTGCCAGTGAAGAACACAAACCTGGTCTAAAGCCATTGGCACAGTGTTTTCCTGCTATTTAAAGGGTACAATATTCAGATAGTAAGATGCGCGTACATAGGCAGATTTAGAAGGTGTGTACACTCTGCTATTACAGACAGTGAAGTGTGCGTGGGTTGTGGTTTGGTGAAATAAAACATCATTAATGAGGAAAATATTAATTACATTCTCTAAAATGTGAATGTAGCACAGAGCTGCTGTTCGACTCCTCATTTAGAGAGACGCTGTGCACTTTTACACGTGAGTAGCAGCATGAACTTTATTTCAGAAGCTGACACTTAAGTTCTGTTTCCTCCGTCAAGTTTATGATTGCAGTTTTTAGTTTTGATGCTTAAATGTCCCACGAGAGCTCTTACTGCTTTACTCTCAGCAAAAAAAAACGCCTGCTTCTCCAATTTGCCAAATCCGCCACTAAGTGTCAGCGTACCAGCTGCGGGCACACCTGGCTTTTAAACGAAGTGAGAGATGACACTTGGTTGAATTTATGTTAGGCGCAAAGCACACCTTTGACTACTTAAGGAACTAAATCCAACCCTTTTGCTCCTTGCACCTTACTTTGCACCCAAATGTATCATGTAATTTCTCAGACTTGACAAACCTTGCTCTAGAGCCACAGGAAAAATTACAACTGCTCTCACAAGCTGTGTTACACTCGTGACGTGCAAAATTTTAAAATATGTTTCGTGTCCTGTTTCAGAACTCTTCCAAACAAACACATGGAGAAGATCGCAGAAAACATCGCCAAGTACAGCATCTCAGCTCTGCTCGTAATCGGAGGATTTGAGGTATAAGACACAACCCTTTAAAGAACCAGATCTGCAGTTCCTGTACATAATTTTGTGTCAGTGTTACATCAAAGAGATTTTCAATCTACCTCTTGGTGACTTTCAAAGGCGTATGCAGGTGTGCTGCAGCTGTTTGAAGCCCGGGGTCACTATGATGAGCTCTGCATCCCCATGTGTGTAATCCCTGCTACCATCAGCAACAACGTCCCTGGAACTGACTTCAGCCTGGGAGCAGACACGGCTGTCAACGCTGCCATGGAGGTAATGCTGAGCAGATGGCAAATTAATAGGGTGACTTTGATGTTTCAGGATTAACACAAATAGAGATGAAACCGAGCCAGAAAACATCACGTTATATGAGATGCCATATTATTAAGATGCACTTTCAACTCTGAATACTTAGTGAAAACGGGCACAGTGAGTAGTCAAAGCATTAGTTTTTTATCTTAAAACTTTGAGAATTGAGGCAGTGCTTGACAGCACATAAAGCAATAAGGAGGAAGCTGATGTTGGAGCTGTCTCAACTTCCAAACCGACATTTTTGACCCTTCCTGCAATCGCCAGTGTCTCCTCTCACTCTGCCATTTTCATTTCTTCCCCAGGGTTGTGACAAGATCAAGCAATCTGCCTCTGGGACCAAGAGACGAGTGTTTGTGGTGGAGACAATGGGTGGGTACTGCGGATATCTGGCAACCTGCACTGGTATAGCTGTAGGTGCTGACGCAGCCTACATCTTTGAAGATCCCTTCAACATCCACGACCTGAAGGTAAGACCAAAAGAAAAACCTCTGCTGTTTCCTTAATTTTGATCATAATGTCCTCAGCTCTCTTTAAATATATGTTCTTTTGACAGACAAATGTGGAGCATTTGTCTGAAAAGATGAAGAAGGACATCCAGCGGGGTCTAATACTGAGGTACGGAACACTCTGCCATACAGAGACCTAATGAAAAAGGTGTCTGTGCATCTTTTTATCTATATTATATGGCTCTCTATACACAACGGATATTTTCCTCTACCTTTTGGCTTCTCGTTCACACTCAAGTAGTTTGAGGTTGTTTTGTTAAATTCTCTTCTATAGTAATGATTATAATAAAGCGTATATAGAGCACTTTTCATACAAGGGTTGCAGCTCAAAGTGTTTTACAATAAAGATGCAACACCAAAGCAAAAAGGACAAGATGATAAGACAACAAAAGACAATCAATGATAAGCAAAATATAAAAGTGAAGATAAAAAGGACAGAGAACAGTAAGAATGGTAAAAATTTGTAAATTACTATAAAATAATAATAATTATATTAAGTAAAAGCCAGACTAAATAAGGAGGTTTTCAGCTGTTGTTTAAAAATGAAAAATGTAAGGGGAAGATTTTACAAAACTATCTGTATGGATGTGTATAATGGAGAGTTCAGGAAACAATGACATCATCTCCTCAGCTGGACATCTTAAAGCCACTACAAGGAACTTTTAACTGGATATGCAAAAGTCTCCCGTTTCTGCTGAAGCCTGTGCGTGACCGACAACAGCAAATGAGACCATCTGTGTGACGATAAGCTATTTCTATACAGTGTATATCCATACCTTTAGGAAACTGTCTCCGGGTCCACCCCAGGTTGCTTCCAGGGCGAAACGATTTACGGCACTCAGACGGCACACATCATCTTACCTAGCTGCTTACATTTATAGTGACTCTTATAAATAGTCGCTATTCCTCCTCCTCGACCTGACGTCCGCGGGGAGTTAAAATAGCAGCAATCTTCGGGTACAAGTTCTATGAAAGCACTGGACTCACCAACAGTCAGCCACGTCTCAGTCATACAGAGAAAATCCAATCCTTGGAAAGTCAAGGAAATCCTTCAGGATAAACGTTTTGTTCGCTAGCGATCTAGCATTTACCAGCCCAATCCTGCAGGAGCCGGTGGGTCCACGGCGTTAGCTGTCTGGGGAGCCACACACAGAGGCCGCAGGTTGCGCAGATTCACCCCGTGCCAGCAGGGACAAGGAGAGCAGGGGCCGTGGGGCTGGAACACCTCATCCGGGCCGACGACAGGTACCAGCCAGGTGTCAGGGAGTGCCAACAAATAAGGAGGCGAGGCATCGCTCCATACTCAGTCCAAGAAGCAGTGGAAGTTCTCGCCAAACAGGCCTTCAGCCTTATGCATTTACCCCAGTGGCGGTGGCGCTTATGCCGGAGAGGTGGAGCTGGGGCGCGACAGAGGTGAGCTGGGATCCCCGATAGGAGTGGGGGCAAAGTTTTCCTGTGTTGTTGTTTCATTCATCCCCAAAACAAACGCATGCGTGAGCCAGGTAGGCGTCTTAACAACAATACGCGCTAGAGCTCATGGGAAATGTAGGCTTCATTCTGGCAAAACACTACCGCTTTTGTCCACAGGGTCGCCAAAATCAACTCAAAATTAAAGTTCCTTGTAGGGGCTTTAACTACATTATGGTACCAGGATCACCAAAATCACTAAGTTTTATTATCTGGGTAACATTATTGTTTGCACATCTCATGGCAAATGATCTAAAAGTTGTTGAGATATTTCAGTCTGCATTAAAGTGGCAGACAATTCAAGATGACATACTGTACAGCATATTTGGAACATATCATATATAAGATGTATAAAACAGTGTCAGATTTATTTTTTTTCTTTGCTGATAATTTTCTCTGTCCTAACAGGAATGAAAACGCCCATGCAAACTACACCACAGATTTCATCCATAGGCTGTATTCAGCAGAGGGGAAGGGCATCTTTGACTGCAGAGTCAACATACTGGGACACCTTCAGCAGGTATGGAGCAACTATACAGTGGAAGGACAGAACATGCCAAAACAAAATAGATAAATGACTTCAAACAAAGTAAGATTACATTAAATGTAGAGATTAATACTGAAAATATATGCAGGCATTGAAGGATAAAATGTGGCTTTAATTGGTATTTGTTTCAACTTGCTTCTTTATTTATTGTATTCGTTCCCGTTTATTTACTTTATTACATTTTCCCTTTCATTTAATTTTATTTTTGCATTTATATTAAATTGATTTACCGTTTGTGTTTTTCTGTATTATTTTCCCTTTGCGTGTCCCCCCATTTATCTCTATTATTTTTTATCATGCATTTCTTCTTAATTATACAAACGAGGGGGCTGTCATTCAAAGTGTGTCGCATTTTATAAATTATTTAACGGCTACATTTATTATTTGTGGTATATTAAATGGCATATTTTATTTATTGTAATATAATTATTTTGGCAGCTTCTTTCCTTCATACCATACTAGAGTCATCGTCTTACAAAACACACCTTAGCAAGTTACAGATGTTTCAGTTTAAGTGACACTATACTGTGAGGAGACGCAGTCTTGCAATATATTTAAACTCAGCTGGTGTGTTTGTGTTCCAGGGAGGAGCACCATCTCCTTTCGATAGAAATTATGGCACTAAGTTGGGTGTGAGGGCAATCCAGTGGCTGTCAGAGAGGTTGACTGAAAACTTCCGACAAGGTAACATTAATGTGTTAGGTAAAAGCTGACATGAGTTTCTCAGAAACCCCAAATCAAACCACAGCAATGTGATGATTTTACCATTTTGTGTGTGTGTGTTTTCTTTTCCACCAGGCCGCGTGTTCGCCAACTCACCAGATACAGCATGTGTGCTTGGCCTCAGCAGGAAGGTCATCAAGTTCAGCCCCGTCACTGAACTGAAGGAAGTGACTGACTTTGAGTAAGCGACATCACAGGTTTTTATTAAAGAGGAGTTCATTAATAATCCGTCTTGATAATATCTGATTACGTCTGTTTTTCAGGCACCGGATGCCCAAGGTCCAGTGGTGGTTTAACCTTCGGCCAATGCTTAAAATGTTGGCCAAGTACCAAACCAGCTTCACTGAATATGTGCCAGGAGAGATTGAGCACGTGACACGACGTTCCATCAGCATCGACGCTGGGTTCTAGGCTCTTTAAAGCTACAGTGCACACTGCACTTTTTAACCTTTATCTGTCCATCCTTGGTTTCTTTGCAGAATGCATACTCAGAGGAATACTTCTCCCAAAAAATAATCATTTGTATATCAGTTACTCACCACTGTTTTACCTTGAATTCTAAAAGAAAAGTTTGTTTTTCTTGCATGCCTCAACAACGAATGAAGAATCCAAAAACAATCTCGATGAATTCAAATAAATGGGGGCTGCATTTAACATCAGCAAAACTATATCAAGACGTCCATTTACAAACTCTCACAACTCATGCAGTCCAAGTCTCATTCATCCAGTTGTGTGCTCAGTACTTAACAAACATATGCATTTTTGCTACAAACTTCTTTAATACTTAGACGAGGAGCGCACGCACTTGCCTAGGCGCACACTCCTTGTTTGCAGAAATGTTTGAAATAGTAGTGCATGAGTTGTGTGAGAGTTTGTAAAGATGTTTTGATATAGTTATACTGTTGTTAAACAAAGCCCCCCTTTACTTCATCAAACTTTCATCGTAGAGGCTTGAAAGAAAAACAAAGTCATCTTCACAAATCCAGTGTAACACAGGGTGAGTAATTGTTATCTAAATTATCATTTTGTGGGTGAAGTATTCCTTAATGAATGTTTTTAAATTTGGTGCCATCTACGTTTACAGGACTGAAGACTTCAAAAGCCAACATTGATCTCAGTCTTGACAGTGTCAAAGAAGCTACTGTATGTCTAATAATGTAAAAAAAGTACTTCAGGTATTCATTTGTTGCGTTCAGTAGAGATTTGCTACTCCTTGTGTCAAGTGAGCCTTTGTGTAGTTAAATCGTGGCCGTAAAAAAAGAAAATCAGATGTGCCAAAAAAAATTGTATTATATGTATTAATGCACGGCTTGTATGTGGTGTGGTATGAAATAATATCATCAGAAACCTTTAGTAAAACAAGTAGCTAAAAATTAGAGCTTCTGGGGTGTCGGTAGCGTAGTGGATAGTGCCGGCGCCCCATGTACAGAGGCAATGCTTCGCTGCAGCGGTCGCAGGTTCGACTCCGGCTTGCAACCATTTGCTGCATGTCACCCCCTGCTCTCTCTCTCACCCCATATCACTCTGTCCTGTACATTAAAGGCAAAAGCCAAAAAAATAATCTTTAAAAAAAAAAATTAGAGCTTCTGAATTTTTGACATTCTTCTATAATTTGCAGAATTTTTTAAGGGTCCAGTGGTTGTATTTAATTCTGATTTGTGTTCAACTCCTTTATTGTCAAAATGTGACTGAGACCAGTGAAATGTTAATTTAATTTTATTATGAACTGTGTGACACTAAAACAGTGCCTCTGTTAGTAATTAATGCAAACTATACAGCAATTCACAAAATACCAATTGGCAGTTTGTTACACGGTGTAATAAACTTCACAACTGTTTTACTTAACAATGAAAAATTTGTAAAGAAATGTGACATATGTTGTGGTTTTTTTTGATACTACACTAATCTTCAATAAAATGTCATTCAACGGTGAGATTTGAAATTTGTTCTGTGTAGTGTGAACAGTTAACATGTCTAACAGTGCCAAAAACCTACATTGCAACTTCACTTAGATTTTTAACTGTTTAAGTTTTATAATGGCGTTAAACGATGAACCATTACCTAAGGTATTTGTCATTACCAACTATATGAGAATATTATGAAAGAAAACAAGTTAATACACTAGTCTTATGAACAGTTCAGCATGTCAGATGTTTTGCCTCTAGCTCTTAAAAGTTGAATGAAAATGGAAACTCATCCCTGGTGTCATCTTTGTTAGTGGCCTGAGGGCTCTTGGAGCTGAAGGTAAACTGGAAGTCTTCACCTTGCTCTGGTTGGCCGAACAGGAACTCAGGACCTGCAAAGTCATAAACATACCTGCAGTTCAAAGCAGGTAACACCCATCACAAAAACAGAGATTTGACTTGATACTTACAAGTTGAGGACTTTGATTCTGTGGTTTTCTGTAAAGAGACAGAATTAGTGTGATATTTTTGTTCAAAGAATACTGTATGAGATAAAGGGGATTCCAGTAAAATGCAGTACCTTCGCATTGAAAAGAGAGCCGCTAAAAGCGAAAGATGACTCCTGTGAAGAAACGTGGAGGTAATTCCAAAACTCAGAAACAGCTATTTCTGTCAAATCAGTCATTCCCTTTGCTCACTCCTCACCTCATCCTGTGACGAGCTGAAGTCAAATCCAAAGCCAGAGAAGCCTGGGGTGCTGGGCTCTGAGTTCAGAGAGAACAGGAAAGCTGGAGATTTGGTATCAGAGGGGCCTTCACGTGGGGGGCTGTCAAGACTCAAGCTGAAGAGAACAAAGTCAACATAAGTGGTTGTCATGACAGTCATTCAAAGTGTTGGACAAGTCAGACAAAGCCTTACGCAAATCTGAATGTCGGGGTTGAAGGCACGGCTGTCATTTCTGCCAGGGAGGGTTGAGGAATCGTTTCTTGAGGTGATGACTGAGGAAAAGCAGCGAGTCCCTCGTCCTCTTCGCTCGGTGCCTGCCCTTCATCTGTAGCTGCTCGTTCCTGAATCGCACCCTCTACCCCTGATGCTGTAGATTGCTGTTCATGTGCAAAAAACACACAATAGAGGATTGTTTTTATGGGGGAAAGGGGCCATTTTAAGGACAGTGTAGGCATAATAGACAGATATTACCAATACTTGGTCCTCTTGTCCAGGCTCCTGTTCCTGCACTTCAGTGTGTATCTCATCTGGCTGTATTTGCTCTGAAGAAATAAATATAATAATGAGGTTCGATGCAACATATACATCTGAAACACACAGTAGACTTATCTCTACTTACCATCCAATGGATAACATGACCACTGCTTACTGCTTTCCTCTTCTGGGGGAGGGCTGCTAACAGTAGCGCACTGCACCTTAAAGATCCGTTCAGATTTATCAAAGTGGCTACAGGACCTGCTTTAACATCTGCATTTATAACTGCTAGAATTTTGTAAGCTTTACAATTCCATTAGTATTGTTTAATGTATTCAAGTACCTTGGTCTGGTTGAGATTAAGTGAAGAAATGTCATTGGAAGAATTACTCTCCTCCTCTGTCTGAGGGTCTAATTGTTTCTCTGGTCCTCCTATGGGCTGCTGGCCTGGAACACTGAAGAAAAGTGAACCCAGTCAGAGACAAACTGAGCTTTGCTGCAGGCTATGTGTCATTGTTCTTCATTATCTGTAAGATTCACTGAAAGATACCTGTCTGGTAGTTTCTCATTTGAGGAAGAATCAACCTCTGGACCTGTTCAGGCAGGAATTCCATGAACTGTATCAAGAGGTGTAAATATTTCAGCTCTACCAGAGCAAGTTATGATGATATAAAAAGTTTATTACCGGTGAGATTGTCCAGCTCCTTCTCTGTGATTTTTATTTGGTCATCACAAGCCTTGATACTACACTTTGTCTCCTCGTTTTCAGCCTGCAGCTTGAGGAGCTTTTGAGCGAGGGGATTTTGGTAAAAATACTCCTTTTGTGACTGGAATTGCTTCCAGCAGGTAGCGATTCTCTCTTTGTAGACTTCCCTTGTTGGGTCACAAATGAAGAACAGTTAAGGTTGTCAGGTTGTTTTTGCCCACAAAAATATATTAAATGCAAATAAACACCGCAGCTAACTGAACCTACGTGTCACTGTTGTAAGTGATTTTTCTGTTGTCCAGTTCTGCTCTCAGTGTCTGGTTATACTGAAGAAGCAGGCTGTGAGTCGCCTTCTTGCTAAAGTTACATGGATGACAAGCAGTTATATGTAATATGCACTGCTTATGTTGAGTTACAGGTACAATCTGATTGTGTATTAACTTGGTCTGTCATGATATGATCCACAAATACATAGCCAGCATACCTTTTAACATTTCCCCCATTCACTGCACTCTGCTTCATCCTGATTTCATCCTTTAGTTTCTTTATATTTTTTTGCATTGCTTCATTATGAGATCTCTTCTTGGCAATGTCAGCTCTGCAAACTGTTGGTAAAATGTGAGCTCTTGATGGACACCATTTTACAACACAAAACCCGAGTTTGTTAGCCTGCCTTTCACACAAATGTCTATTTTTATATGACTAAACAGGAACATAGCACTAACTTACCTGTAATTCGTTGGTCGGTTTCATTCTTCTTTTGGGAAACCTCCCGACTATGAAGAGCTATAAACAAAAAAACAGTCATCTTATTTAGAAATAACTATCTTTTTATATTTCTGTAAAAGCAGTAGGCTTGTGGTGTTAAATCTCACCTGAATTAGCTTAGGTCACTTAGCACCAAAGCTAGCTCGCTACTGACAGCCGTTAGCATAGCAGCTAACGTTAGCTAACGTTAAACCTTTAACTTAAACACCTACTGACAACAAAATTACAACTATTAACGAACAATGAACTCAATAACTGAACTCACCAAGCTGAAAGAGGGCACTGTCGATTGTATTCAGTGAAAACCGGTCGTTCATTTTTCCACCAGCCTCCAGTTAGCAACATTAGCTGACTCCTGTATTAGCGTTAGCTTTAAGGCGGGCCGCAGGCTGCTGCTGTCTACAGCTCAGATATTAGGAGAGATCCGAAACCTCTTCGTGTCATCAGCTCCAGTGAAGGTAAGCTATTATTTAATTAAGACAGCCACGAAATAATTAATAGTTAGGTTTTAGATGTCATTTAGATGCACAAGAGTTTGGCAAACCTCTAACTCAGTTGTTGTCTGAGGTGTTTTCAGTTTAGCTGGGATTGATGTTAGCATGGTTAGCATTTTGGTGCATTTTACTTTAAGTGACCAGTTGCATGTTACTACTAAATAAATCTAATTCTAAGTAGTAACATTTACAGACAACAAATATTCATTAAGTTATTTTAAATTAACGTACTGCTTAATATTGTTGATTAGAAAATGGGTAGGCCTAACGTTATATTCTTTTCAGTAAAAGTATGGAGCCGGGAATAGGTTGTTAAACATTGTTCAGTTCAAGGACCCCTTAGCTGAAAGAAAGATGGAGCAGGGACCCCCTATACATAAAATAGGTGCCACAGGAACGAGTCCTAAAACCAAGAAAAATATATTTAGGCTATGCTTTTCTTGCTTAAAACCGAGGAAACTGTAAAAGAAGGAAAGGTCGTGCTAACAGTGACAGCTTTCAAAGAGCCAGACTTTTGTGTCACTTCTGTTGGAGTCAATGAGGCAGGCACAGCAAATCAAGCTATAACCCATCATATCTTTGTCGTTTCAACTATGACCCATTATGCTTATTTACTGCTCACTGATGTGTTGTTGTTTTTTTATTTTGTTGGTTTTCCATGTTACTGGTCTCCAAACAGATCATTGCTCTGCTGTGCAGCTGCATCTCAGCCTCTGCTGGACAGAGCCATGATCTGTTTGGAGACCAGTAACAAGAAAAACAACCAATGTAATCTGGTGGAAACATTTTTCAGTCAAAGCTGGAGCAACAAAGATGTGCCGTGGCCACTTCATCAGCACATTCTCACTCGATCTCGTCACATGTCGACGTTAGGTCATGGACTTACATGCATTGTCTCTTCTTTCAAAAATACACTTCTGTTTCGAAATTTACCGTTTACATAAGGTCAGTTTCAAAATAAATGCTCTACAAACAACTTGAATTGATTTTTTTTCCCCCTCAACAACTGGCGCACATGGTTGGGTTTATGCAACAAAAATATGTGGTCGGGTTTATGCAACAAAAATATGTGGTCGGGTTTATGCAACAAAAGAGCGGGGTTTAGCTTTATAACCTTATAGGACATGAATACTGCTCGTTTGGGTGAAATTCTGTGTTTGTTGGACCCATCCAGCATGCCCCACACAAACTTTTGCCACCTTAACTTTGGTTCTTGTCCCGCAGCATCTGCCAGCAAAGCAGTTTTGTGTTGCTATGTGTGGTATTTATTCAGTTTTGGGAAATCACGATGTCTAGAAAGCATCAGTGGCTGCAGCTGACAGGGACAGCTAACAGCAGCAGCACAGCTAATATCAGGACGTCATCTGTTAAAAGCCTCCCGTTAGGACATGAAACTACTCCAGTTAGCTCAACCATGTTGTCACTAAGACATTCGCTGGAAAAAATATTTTTTTCACGGACCGTTTATTGAGTTATTACAGACACCGCTAACAGCTAACGGTTAGCCCAGCTAATCTACGATAACCATGTTATTAATTACAAAACATGCACACAGAAATAGTAATGTTTGTTCAATCATTGTGTTTACAGACTTTACAAACATCAGATTAGTCTAAACGGTGATATAGTGAAGTGAAAATGTGATATATAAATATATATATATATATATAGCTAAACTCTGCTGGTTTTTTACCCTTAAGTATTTGTAAACAATAAGGCGATTCTCTCTATAGGGATATTTAACTTTTACTGCCATAAACAAGTAAAAACAAAGAGATCATTAATTGTATTACTATATTTAATTTTTTATTAATTTTTTTGATGATGGTTTAATAATTTTGTATTCATTTTCTGAGGCCTCTGTCAGTCAGTGGCCCTTGGCATTGTCCTAATTCCCCCCCTACAGGGGGCGCCACTGTATATGGCGCCACTGCTACTCTGTGGGCAGATGTGCTTGAACAGTGCTTTTGAAGTGCTCCCACCCCCCATCATTCTCCCACATGACGGCAGTGAGGATTATGAGTGGGTCGGCTTGGTGTGGGTGTGACAGAGGTTAGAGGGGCGGGTTTAGTGCTATTCTGGAAATCATTTTGCGTAGCGCATCTGTATCGGCACAAAAACAGCGCTGGGATGTGTGGACTCCTGCAACGTCTCAGTGTGATTCATCCGTACACGGTATAGTTTATCTACCCGGTGCGTGTCCATCCTGTTAAAGGTAAGACTCAGTTTAAATTGCAGGTCTATTTAAAGTACATGTTGTTCGCCGGCTGGCGTTTGCAGACAAAAGAGCGGACATGGATGGGTGGGATTTACATGGGAGGGGATCAGCTGTGTGAAGAATGGGTTGCATTGTCGCCTTCACCCCCTCTTATCAAATGATGTATTGTTTAGCATAATCACCTCAATCCATCATTGGATTTTGTAGCTTTTCTTTAATTGTGTCTGTAAATGTAAGTATAAGGATTTTAATACACTGAGCTCGCAGCATATGAGCGGATAGTATCGCTGCGCTGTCATGCAAAACAGAGGCAACCCCCCTTTTTGAAAAAATCTATCAGGCTTTGTTTGTCATCTATCTAACGCGATTTGTTCTCTGTGTGTTCAGATGCATAAAGCCTGCATAGATTCATGCTAATGTGACATTTAGTAGATTTTTTTATTAGTCATCCTCACAGAAAAGGCGAGAGTGCAGGATGTAGGCCAGGATCAGTGTGCATGGAGGAGTGCATTCTTACTGTGACTGTAAAAACTAGGCATATTTATGTCTCTCTCTCTCTCTCTCTCTCTCTCTCTCTCTGTTTGTGTGTTTATGTGTGGGTGCTTTATCACTTTGTATTCAGCAGGAAATCCTCAGATTAAACACTTAAGCAGAATGGATGGACACAGTCTATGCTGCTCAGGACTTCACCATTAATCTCCATATATAACCCATCAAAAACTAAAAAAGTCAAAAGAGTTACTGGATCAGGTGAGATCATGGCACAGGTCGAGGAGTCTCACACTGAGGGAGAGGGCAGCCCGCAGATGATCTCCTTGAGGTCAGACATATCAGGGAACCATGTGGACGATGGGGAAGTGGGGCCCTCCATAAGGAGGAAGAGGAGGAAGAAGAAAGACCCGCGTCCGGAGTCCATCATTGTTTACCGCTCTGAGATGGAGAGGGTGCCCGGAGAGGACCAATGCAGTGAGGAGGGAACAGAGAGGAGCACAGAGGAGGGAGCTAAATTCCTTTCCACGCCTACAGGCGAAGGTGAGAGGGGTGTCAGATTGCGTTAATGTCAGGAAGCCACATGTCGCTTGTTATTACTGAAGGAAAGTTAAGTTATGTTCAGCATGTACAGTCCAATTCACATCTTGCAAAATGATGACGTGAACAAAACTGAAGAAGGATTTGTTGTCATTATGGTGAATTATTATGCACCAATTTGTGCTTTATTTGCCTTAATTTATTTTGTACATTTCTTTAATTTTGTCAAAGCCCTCTGCTTCTTTCATCTTTTTATTTGGGTGAACAAATGCACATGCTCTAAATATTTACAAGAATGTGTCCCTTGCGTCCCCTCTGAAATCAATACCTAAGAGTATGACACCATGTAAAGTAAAAATCAAGAATGAACCTTAATATAGCACATTCATTGCTTGCTTTTTTCTTGTTTGTTGTTTACCATATCTGTAATTGTCTTATTTTGTTTTTTCTCTCATCAGGAGGAGGATGGAGCCTTCCCCCAGACAGCCGCTACGTGACCCTGACAGGCACCATCACCCGAGGGAAGAAGAAGGGTCAGGTGGTGGACATTCACCTCACATTGACAGAGAAGGAAATCAGAGATCTGGCTAAGTCAAAGGAACGTCTCGACGCAGAGTGCGAGGCGGGGGAAGGCTCTAAACGTGCCTGCGGCTTCGGTGTGTGCCAGGGACCCCATGTTGTCTTATGGAGCCTCTCCTGCGCCCCCGTGATTTTCCTCCTCTCCTTCATCACGTCCTTCTACTACGGCACTCTCACCTGGTACAACGTCTTCCTGGTGTACAATGAGGAGCGGACGTTCTGGCACAAGATTACGATATGCCCCTTCCTCATCATCTTTTACCCCATGCTCATCATGCCCATGGCGTTGTCTCTGGCTCTGTACTCAGCTGTGGTGCAGGTGTCCTGGGCCTTCAGCGAGTGGTGGCAGGCTGTGAGGGACCTGGAGAAAGGCTTCTGCGGCTGGGCCTGTGGGAAACTGGGACTGGAGGACTGCTCCCCCTATAGCATAGTAGAGCTGCTTGACTCTGATACTGTTTCTGGCACTCTGCAGAGCAAGGCTCCCAGTGAACTCGCCCAGACGTCATCAGTGTGAAGCGAGGGGACGCTGAGTTCCATGGCACATATGGGTGTAGGCCTGAGTCAAAGTGACTCGAAAAATGTGCCAAAACATTTAAGCCCGTCACAGGAAAGTTCTTGGAAGCTGTTTCACTATACTTCTCTGTTAATGACAACTTATCAAACACTGCCTATTCTGTCCTGAAATGCTGAACTATTACCACAAATTTTATAAAGCATTACTGGATCCAGACCACTATGAATTATTCCTCTGAGCATGGGAGTGGTATTGTTGGATAATTTTTACTTTTACGTGGTTTTTGTTTTTAGAGTTATCCTCCAATCACTGAATCCCACTCAAAGATCTTTTGATATATGCAGGCCATGGTGCCTCCTGTAGTAAAGCTTAGATAAACTGGCTGTGGATACACACATGATGATGGAGGCCTGAAGGTTAAAACAAGTTTCACTTCATCTGTAAATATCTGTAATTAAATGTATGTGTGTGTTTTGAGCTGTGCACAGACGTCAGAAACAGGATGCATTTCAAAGGCTGGATTACCAACTGGAAAACTGCCCCGAGGGCTCCAGATGTGTCAGTTACTTTGTTGAACTTTGATTAATTACTGGTTTGATTGGAAATATGCACCATTTAGCACAATATTGCCCATAACAAGAAGCACCTCAGGGTGGGCAGTGTCTGGTGAAAGGGTTCAGTGTCAGCATCTAGTTATCAAAACTTTTTTAAAGGGTAGGTCTGTACTGTTTTGGGGATTTTTTCAAATGCAAACAGTCAGCCATTAGCAAAAAGAAGTGACGCAGGTTAGGCTGTGTTCACATCAAATCCGGTGTTTGCTTTGTTTGTGTGGTGTCTGAGAGACCACTAGACTTTTGCATTTTCACTCGGCCCTCTTTTCAGACTTTAGAAAATCTAGCCCATATCTAGAGACTTTGGCCAATCACAGGTCATTTCAGAAAGGGTGTGTGCACGTCCGTGTATCTTTTGTGGCAGTAAAGATACCACAGTAATGATAATCAAAAGGAATTCTACACAACCTTGAAGCCAAAATTAAAAAGAAATACAGAAGGCAAATAGTCTACCCAGTTGCCTAGATGAGGAGATTGGTTTTGTCTCCATCCTCCATCCTCCATCCCCCACAAAAGTGACACTCCCACACCGCCACACAACTCTGCAGCTGATCACTGCAAGACTCTTGGTGTGAATGCAGCCCTAAAGCGCTGATAACAATAATAATAATAATAACTTAAACGTTAGTTCAGGTTTTTTGAAGTGGGGTTGTAGTGTTATAATGTTCTCTACAAAGCCATAGACTTTGACAAAAACAGTAATTTTTCCTCACAGAACACTGGAGTTGTTTGCCTACTGCTGCCTCGATTGGTTAGTTTGTTTGTTATTGTATGACTTTTGTTCCCAAACTAAGGTTGTGGATATCAGCAGAAGTACATCGCTTAGCTTCCATCATGCCAGTCAGGGGGTTAGAGAAATGTTGCTAATTTGGAAGATCAGTGACACACAATTCTCAAAGACAGCTTGATTTTGTGATGAAAAGGCATAATAGATGAGCTGGAAGGTTTATTTGTAGCAACGTCATCATGTAAAAACCTGCGTCAGGTCAGGTGGGAAATTATTTTTAGAAGTGCTAATAATAATAAAGGACCTGCCCTTTAAAAGATAAGGATGGCATTACTTTATATTTTCCACATAGTCAACAAACCAACACTGTGGCTTATTGATGTGTTTTTAATCATTTCTTGAGAACAGTGAAAGTGTGTCTCAGAAGAATAAGCTACGTCAAGCTTTGGATAAATAGGATGCACTTGTTAGAAAGAAAAATACAGTATTGACTTTGGTCTTTTTATATGTTTTGTTGACAGTAAGAAAAATATAGAATATCACCAGCCTTATCCTTTAATACCAGTATTGCTCCTGATAATATTGTGCTGACATGGTGCATATTCCTAAAAAAGATTCCTTCAAGAAGTCCCTGAGCATATGAGTAGGCTCCTTGTTGGTGTGTAGGCTGATAATGATTAAGCTGTGAGGTGTTGCTGCTGTGTGCTCTGTACTTGGTGTGTACATGTAGGTGACAGAGTCAGAGAGACAGAGGACAAGAGATCAACAGGGGCCCAAAGCAGGTAAATGCAGCCGTTATTTGAAGCCATGGACAGGACAAGCTGACAAACCAGACATTTCTTTAGTGAAGTCGTTTTGTCATTGTCATTTTTTCCTATATATAAGGCACCAACAACACAGATGCTTGTGATCTTAAACTACTTGTGTTATCTTCTCAGTTTTGTTCCACACACAAGTAAAATGCACTCACCGTAATTTTCCACCTGCCTGTCACATTTCCACACATGATTTTAATGGTTTAATTTATTTTGAATATTTAAGTCTCGTACACTTCTTGAAATTGTTGTAGCTAGGTGTTTTATACTCTGGCACTTTGAAGTACATGTATTGCAAACAGTGATCATGAACTGACGGGGTTGGTTTGGTTAGATCAGATGGTTTAAATATTTGGGGATTCAAATGTTTATGATTAGACCAGGCTGGGCTGAGTAATTCAGTTTTGCTTTCATGCAGGTAAAGACATGGATCAGTGGGTGTGGATGGAGTCTGTATTCCACGTTACATGTTGTGAAACCACAGAATGCAAAGTAAAGAATTACACAAATGAAATAAAGTGTTGTGTTGTGAACATTTTTAAATCTACATGTGGAAAAGAAAACTAGAAGGTCACTGATTTCTGTGTGGCTTTTAATGTCTTACACAGACAGGTTGGGATCAATCCCTGCATGGTGCACACAAATGCAGATGGCTTTCTGGGCATTGGGTGCTTTGGGATCTGATTATTGGCACCCTGGTGTCACACACTGATGCTCACTGATGAAAATCCATATGCCCCAAAACACTATATGAGACAACAGCAATGTAAGGGTCTACAGATAACTTGTACTGGCCTGTTTTACCGTCTGCTTGACATAAAATTATGTTAAAACATTTTAAGGTAAAATACAGGACATTGTCTTTGGGTCAAAACCACACTAATGTGCCAGGGCCCAGCCCTGAATGTTTTATGAGTTGCCCCGCATCTAAATAGGCTGTATCAATATTTTTTTTTTTTTAAAAGTAGGCCTAATAACTATTTTAAAAATCCTTGAATTTAATAATGCTTGCCCTAAAAATTAATATTTTGTTGATGAACAACACAAGTTTTGGGTCCTCTGTGTCATTCAAGCTGCACATTTTGTTAAATTGTGTGGAAAATAGGGAGGACACCCATCATAGCTTGGTTTATGCGTCATTTTAAACGCTTTATATACAGCTGGGTGGTTAAATCAATAACCATACATCATCATTGATTGGTTGATTATATTTAATAATCATTATTCATCTAAGTTTTCAGTGTAGTCAAAGCAGAGAAATTAATGTAGTGGGGTAACAAGTACTGTATTTCCCTCTGAGATGTTGTGGAGTAGAAGTATAAAGTAGCATAAAATGGAAATACTCAAGTACAAGCACCTCAAAATTCTCTAATTATTAATGATAGCAGTTGCAAAGTTTTCTGTTTCTACTCTACTACACAATTCATAATTAATCTGGAAAATTAATTACCAACAAAAAAAGTTTCTGATGCTAAATAAGATGTCAGAGAGCTTTAGAAGAAAAGCATCAAAATAAATCTTGTTCATAAAATAAACATCTCTCAAGGGAGTATCCCCCAGACCCTAGAACTGCTTCTGGTGTAATATAATCAAAACAGAATAAACAGAATATTTAAAAAAAATCACATTAATTAAACATTTGACATTTTAGTGGGGAATGAGTGCTTTGGGTGACTTTGAGTGGTTTGTATTTCTATCAATATATCTGATTACATATTAATTTACTCATTTTTATTAGTTGTGTTTATACATTATGTATTTATTCATTCAGCATTATTTTAATTTGACCTCAATATTTATGAATTCCTGGCCGCAGCCGTGAAATGAGCTGCCAGTCGATTTGCATAAGAGCTCAAACCGCTCACACACCCATCATAATGTGCACAGTGCCATATGAAACGCTGGAGGGCGTTTGACCTACATCTGTCCGCCACATTTCACTGCACTGAATGACGCGTCTCAAGCACCACGAATGACATCATAACAGCTTGATACAGGTGCGGTGTGTTTCGGTAAACAGGTGTATAATAATAATACAGTGTGCAGACAAACAACAACTCCTCCTGTGAAGGCTCTCGAAGAACTGCGGAACAATTATCACCGGAACCAGGAACTACGTTGGTCCTGCGGGTCACCATTTCCGTCCGGAGCCATAACAGTGTGACACACAACCTTTGGAAGAGGGAAAACAGAAAATGGCAGGTTCCAAAGTAAGTTTCTTTGTTCATTTTTTGCAACAATTTAATTAAATGTGGTGAACAGCTTTGTGAGATAGTGTTTACTGTGTTTAACGAGCGGTGTCCAAACTTTAGAAACAAATTATACTCCGTCATTGAGCTTCAGACGTTAGATGTTGGCGACATGTTGAGACATGTTGAAGCTAACGCTGTCACGCCCCCCCCTCCCATTGATTGTATATAACGTTAAAGCAATATATGTGTGGTGGTTTTAACAGCGTGAGAACAATTTGCTGACCAAAATAATGCACTTTTAAGAATAAGAATGCCGTCTTGTGTTGTTTGTTTCCTGTAGTCAGCACTGGTGTTGTGTATGGATGTGGGGTTCTCCATGTCCAACTCTGCCCCGGGTGAAGAGCCCCCCTTTGAACTGGCCAAAAAAGTCATCCAGAAGTTTGTCCAGCGACAGGTAAACTTCTCCAACACATTTACAGAAACAATTATAAAACAAAATCTACTTTAAAGATCTCTGCCATCTTTATGACTCACTGGAAATGCCCGTTTTACAGGTCTTTTCAGAGAGCAAGGATGAGCTGGCTTTAGTCCTGTTTGGCACAGACTCCACCAAGAACCCACTGGACCAGGATGACCAGTACCAGAACATCACCGTGCATCGTAATCTTATGGTTCCCGACTTTGCGCTTCTGGAGGAAATAGCAAATCAGATCCATCCAGAGAGTCAGCAGGCTGATTGTATCCTTCTGCTTGATACTTTAGTTTATCAATGAAAGCTTCCTTGGAAAGTCATAGAAAAGCTGATAATAATAATAATGATAATAATAAAAATAATAACAAATTTTATTTACAGAGTGCTTTTCAAGGTACTCAAAGACACATTACATTGCTTAAAAGCATAACAAAATAGACTACAATAAGATACACACAACATTATTCACACATTTGAACTGGGACAGGTCAATGCAGTCTCAAATGTGTTTGGGGACAGTGTTTCAGAGGGAGGGGCCAGCTATGGACAAGGCTCTGTCACCCCAGGTTTGGTGCTTGGCCCTGAGTGGTGGGCGTGATGATGGTGAAAGTGTGTGGAAACCCTGTAATGAAGTTTGAGCATATTGTAATTCAGGATGTCTGACAGAACACAATCTAGCCAATGTCTGAAGACTTTGGCCAATCAAAGATCATTTCAGAGAGACCAGCCATCAATGGGGTCAGTCACAGCTCATCGGTCGTTTTTGTGACAGATGATCTGCATCTTACTACTGTCAGTATATAGAAACAGTTTTTTTTGTTGTTGTTTGTTTTTTCAAAAAAGCCTGTTACCTCCTTAACTCCTGTTCAACAGGGCTGGATGCTCTTGTTGTGTGCATGGATCTCCTTCAGACAGAAACAAAGTAAGAAGCTGCTTGGATCTCATACACGATTCTCATGATTCAGAAAAAAAAAGATGTACATGCATTTAAGTGTTAATTTTGCTGATGGAATAATTGGATTTTCAATGATGTAACCTAATATTTGGGGGGGTTTTCCAGGGGGAAGAAATGTGATCGCCTCAACATTGCCCTCCTGACCGACCTCAGCACTCAGGTCAGCTCAGAGCAGCTGGATGTTATCATTGAAAACCTGAAACAAGCCGGCATCACCCTGCAGTTCTTGTAAGATTCAGACACATTCACAAAATGTCATTTCAAAGCAAATATCCCCACAAATGTTCCCAGTGAGGTTACATAATGATGAGAACAGTTATGCATTGGTGTGCGTCAGTACCTCTTGTGATAAATGGCAAGGTTAATTTAGTTATATAGCACATTTCATACTCAAAGACAACCCAAAGTGCTTTCTAGCTTACACAGGTAAAAGCACAATAACCAATAAAAGCAAGCATTCAGAGGCACATAGAGTAGACACAAAGGCAAATGGGCAGAAGCAAACAGAGTAAAACAATAGAACATACAATTAAAAGCACACATATTGAAAAATAATAAAGCAAACAAAAATCTGTTTAAAGAATTAATTAAAAGCAGTGGTTAAAAGATAGGTCCTCATTTTATATTTGAAAGTGCTCAACACTGTAGCGCTGCTGTCATTTTATTCCACATTTGAGCCGCATAGCAGCTAAACAGCTTCATCATGTTTAGTTTTTACTCTGGGAATACCCAGAGTAATCCAGAGCCAGCTGACTTGAGAGGTCTGCAGGGTTCATATTAGGTCAGGGGATTTGACAAATATTTTGGACCTAAACCGTTCAGTGATTTGTGGTCAAGCAAATGGCAGCCATTTAATTATTGTTAGAGTGTGTAACAATGAGAGCTTGACTAAAACATCCAGGACCACCACTGTGCAGCATCGATATCAGGCTAACTGTGGGAGATACTAGATGTAGCTAATAATTGGTATTTTTGGTGGCATGCTGCTACACATATTCTCAGTTTGCCTTTCCCTGCGGATGATGATGAAGAGGGTGGTGCAGATGGGGACGGAAGAGGCCCTGGTCACCCCGGCACAGGCAAAGGTCTGTCCAGGGAGCAGAAGAGTGGCCTGGACATGGTGAAACACATCATGCTGAGCCTGGATGAGGAGGACGGCCTGGATGAAATTTACTCCTTCCGGTTGGTGGGCTCGTATTAAACACAGGATATTTAGTTTTCTTTTCTTCACATATGTTTTCCTCTCTGAGCCACACGAGTCCTTTTTACATATAAAAGAAGTTAATACTCCTATTGAATGATGTCATATGACTTGGCTTTCCATGTGCTTCACTCCTGCTGTAGGAATGCACTTGAGCAGCTGTGCATGTTCAAGCGTATCGAAAGGAGACCCATGGCCTGGCCCTGTCAGCTGACCATCGGCAGCTGTCTGTCTATCCGAATTGTTGGATACAAAGCAGTGAGTTGACTCTGAAGTGCACTGGAATAACCCTGATAAAGTACTAACTGTAAACGCAGGAGGCAGGTTTAATGCTAATCAGAAGAACATATATCGTTGACTGTACATGACCATGACTCTACTGCCATCAGTGCAAGGTCTCTCCCCCTCACTCCTCCCTTCTCCGTGCAGTAGGTGTGGGACAGGCAGGAGGAGAGGAGACGCAGCTTGCTGTGGGAGTTCAGTTTTAGCAAGTTTCTATGGTTACATGACGCTCTTGTGCTCTGGATTGGAAGTGTGAGAAAGTGGTGCACTATAGTATAGGCGCCACAGCTCTCATGGCATTTAAATGTTTTATTGTGGATTTTTTACGTTGAATCTATTTCAGCTACGTTTGAATGTTTGCGCTGATGTGCGATGCAAACAAATGCAAAGTAGCTTCATGAAATTAGACTTCATCCGGTAACTTTTAGTCAAGGGCCAGCCCTTCATTAGGTGCTGTGGAGACTTCAAGGTGTTGACCTGGCCTCCATATTCCCCAGATTCTTCAAGGACGTGCCAGTACCCCAGAGGTACCTTATAGTGGGGCCTCCTTGGATTGAACTTGGCTCTGACATGTTGAGGTACAGGACCTCTGGGGGGTGTCCTGTGGTGTTTGAGACCTGTTGGTCTTGAGGTGGGGTACCAGCACGCCCCACAGATGCTCGATCAGATTCGGATATTAGGGTGGCCAGGTCGACAGTTCTTTTGGCCTCAGGCAATTTCCGAACAGTTTTTGTGATTTGGCATTTGGTGCATTGTCCTGCTGGGCCGGCCACTGCCATTAGGGAGTGCCGTAGCTGTGAGGGATCACTTGGTCCGTAATGGTTTGGGTTGGTGGAGCATGTCAAGTGGCATCCACATGAATGCCAGGGCCTTAAGTTTCCCAGCAGAACATTGCATTGAGATGATCAATGTTATTCACTTCAGCCACCAGTGGTTTTGTTTTGGCTGATTGGTGTATATATTTGAATTAATTAAAATATAAATGAAGACTTCATACCACTAGAGGGAGCTAGACTTTCACCAGTGCTACACGTACCATAGTTTGAGAACCAGTACTCTACATGCTTATTACACAATTAAACTGAATGATGAGATGCTGAATTCTGTCATGTCTAAAAAAGTGCTGTTCCACATGTAATCATGTCACTCTGCAGTTACTTTTGTACGGTCTACTTTATAGTTATTGTTCTTTAATCTGGTCGATTCATGACACCTTGTGGCAAAAATGCATTTTGCTCATTGGTTACTGCAAATAATGTAATTTAGAATTTTAGTCAAGATGTTGGTCATTTTTTATTTGTTTACTTAAAAGTAAATCAGTTTTCCCCAGTATCTGTCTTTTAATTTAAAGTTACATTGCTTAGTAGTAATGTACCAATTGCCTGAGTATTGTAAATATGTGACAATTATCCATGTTTTGTTCGTTCACTCACTGTATGTGAAAGGTATCCTTCAGAATGCTTTCACTTTACTATATTGTCATGTAAATACACAGATATGAGCTCGTCAGTCACACAAAGGTTTTCTCATGTTTTAATACCACTTGCTGTGTATTCCAGGTGACAGAAGAGAGACTGAAGAAAACGTGGACGACAGTTGACGCTCAAACGAATCAGAAAGACGACGTGAAGAGAGAGACCGTCTACTGTCTGGATGATGACAATGAGACCGAGGTGCAGAAGGATGATACCATCCAAGGTGAGAAAGATGTTTGAAATTTGATGACTTAATGTTGTACTTACCATTTAATAGTACTATAAAAACTTGCTTCTTTTCTGTCCACAGGTTTCCGTTATGGAAGTGATATTGTTCCCTTCTCCAAAGTGGATCAAGACCAGATGAAATACAAACATGACGGGAAGTGCTTTGCGGTTCTCGGCTTCACCAAACAGAACATGGTATTATACTTTTTATGCTGGTGTGATGTACATGACATCAAAAACAAATCTCAGATCAAGTACATTTTTTAGCAAGTTATTTCATTTGTTTATTTTTACCGTCTGCCTGCAGGTACAACGCCATCAGTTCATGGGGAGTCAAATTGTTAAGATGTTTTCTGGCAAGGACGATGAGGTGAGCATGGAGAGACCTGTCACATTGCTGGTGACTATATGTTGACACTGACTGTTTCTGTTTTTGCTCCTCTGTCGGAGCAGCATGCAGCAGTTGCGATGTCTGCTCTCATCAGAGCACTGGATGAACTCAAAATGGTGGCCATTGTACGTTACGCCTATGACCGGCGCAGCAACCCTCAAGTAGGAGCAGCCTTTCCGTGCATCAAGCCAGGCTATGAGGTGAGATCACAGACTCCTAAACATGCCATTTAAAGGGATAATGCGGACTTTTTGAATTGGGTTGTCGGAAGAACTTCACTATAATCAGTGTATTACCTGAAGTGGATGGCGGTCAGCACGCAAGTTTGGAGAAGCAGACAGGAGCACTCCCATAGAATCCAAGCAATGTACTGCTGTGAACAGGGGCAGCAGCAAAATGTATTTTAGCCACCTAAAAAAAAAAACAATTGCAGTTTAAATGTACACTATTTTAAGAATATTTTAAGAATCCTTTGACAAAAACATTGATTTTAACTTGCAGAACACGGGTATTGTTGGTCTACCACTGCCTCGATTGTTTAGTTTGTTTGTGTGACTTTGGTAAATCCAAACTAGCTCTTTAAAACGCCCAAGTCACACAAACAAACTAATAAATCGAGGCAGTGGTGGATTAGCAACCCCTTTGTTCTCCAAATTAAAATTACTGGGTTTTTTTAAGAAGTCTGGTGGCATCGAAAAGAGCATAGGTAGCGGCTTCACTTCCCTGTTTGAAAGGGATGTCTGATGTCAAGGTAAAGCAACAAAAATGTGCTAAATGTAGCATATATTTAAACTGCCTCTGTCCACATTGCACAACTTTTATGTTGGCACTCCTGTCTGCTTCTCCGAACTGGGAGCGTGCAGACTGCCATCTACTGTAGGTAATACACCAATTATGAATAAGTACCTCAAACAACAACAATTATTCCTTTAAGTATATTATCTACTAAATTCCACAGAGCTAACGGTCTGTCTCTATCCTCAAACAGTGTCTGATCTATGTCCAGCTGCCGTTTATGGAAGACCTCAGACAGTTCACATTTCCTTCTCTTGAAAACAACAAAAAGATCACACCATCAGGTAAAAAACTCCTCACAGAACTGATTTTAGCTAAACTTGCAAACTCACTCACTCACTCATGTTTAACTGACTGCAGATTCTCCACAAGAGGGAGCGTTGAATTCATTATCACTGCAGGAGCAACATAGACCTGCAGGTGTGAACATGACATTGTTGCCCTCCTCTAAGTGCAGGAAGTTGCTGTAGTGCTTAACTGCCACTGCTCTTACATAACTGGTTTATATGTGACACAGGTTCAGAACTACAGTCTGATGCTGGCTGTCACTGCAGCTCACGTCACTAATGCTGATTAACATGGATTCAGGCAGACCGCAAACCGAATACTATTTTAGTGTTTACAGCCAGATGTTACGTAGCTACCCCACACCAGGAGATAACATGGGCGATATGGAATGACAAGCTGGTAATTTATTTTTCGGACAAACATAAACAAGTGCAATTCTTCTTTCATTGTCCACTTGGAAGTGAGTGAAAGCAGTTGCATTTTTGAGGGAATTTGACATTAATTTTAGGTTGAGAAAGCCACATTTTGTTTTATATGTAAATAATTTTAAATAATAGAATTAATGCCAGTCCAACAACGCATCACCACAGCAACATGTCGCTGTTCAGAAGGTGTTGTCTTTCTGCTGTCCACCCAGGGTTCGCACAAGATTTTTGATAGTGCTTAAAGTACCTGAGTTTTGAGGGAAAAAAATCAAATACAGGAATAACTAGAAAACAGTCTCTTTTTTAACAAGTGCTTAAAGTGTCCTTGAAATTCACATGAACCACATAACACCGTCTTGTATTATCACCAAAGTATTTCAAGTCATTATAACTAAATTGCTAAGACTCAGAAATAGCTCATCTTCTTCTTTATTAAATTCTGACACATCACCTTCTCGATGGCGGTGCTTTCTCAAGTGGTGCATTGTGTTAGTATAAGCACCATAGCTCTCTGTCATTTAAACGTTTTGTGGAGGATTTTATACAGTTATGCCTAAAAAGAGTGTGATAAGTAACCCTTCACTGAAAAGAGAGGCATTGATTACATCATGTATTAATGTTTAATATACATTCTAATTGGAAATGAGTTATTCGTTTTAAGTGAACTCTTTGAAAATGCTTTAAAAAGTACTTGGATGTCCTCGAATGTCATTTTGTAATGTCAGTAGGAACCCTACGTCTACCTGATTCCATGTGGATTCAGCAGTGTGTGTGTATTTTTAAAGAGACAAATAAGTTTGAAGACTTCACTAAAAGATGGAGGCATGGACTCATGTGTGTGTTGTGGTTCCTGTAGACACCCAGCTGTCTGCTGTGGACTCTCTCATCGACTCCATGATGTTGGTGGAGAAGGATGATAATGACGAAGAAAAGGACATATTCAAGGTCCACCACATTCCCAACCCTGCCTTCCAGAGGCACTTCCAGGTACTGCAGTTAAGAGATACAGTACATCTTTGCCTTATTTTGAGTTGAGGCAGATGGTAAAGTTTTAAAGGAGATGGGTGTCATCTTTTCAGGTCACCGAAAAATGATTTCATCAGCTAGAGGCTGTTAATATTCAACCCGGATTGTTTCTTCCCCACTCACTGTCTGTGTCACCTCCCCCCTACCCCACCTTTCTTTCAGTGTCTGCACCATAGGGCAGTGAGCCCAGGCACCCCTCTTCCACCCATGGAGCCATGGTTGAAGGCGGCTCTTGAACGCCCTCAGGTCATTACTGAACGTTGCCAGGTTCAGCTAGAGGAGATGAAGAGGAAATTTCCTCTCACAGAAGTGGAGAAGAAAAAGAAGCCTAAGACTAGTGCTCAGATTTTTGGCAAAGAGTAAGTTCGATTCAGTGTGGTGGTGGGTCTTTGAACGTCTTACACCGGATTGTTTGTCATGCAGTTGTGCTGAACAGAATATTCATGTAGAAGATTGTGTAAAAGCATTTTGAATGTGATTTATGACTTTTTTACAGCAGTGTTTTGTAAGTGTGTGTGTGGAGCTTCTACTGATTATAAAACTATTTTCAGTATTCTAAGTGACCTCTGTTGCCATTTACAGCTCAGAGGAGCCAGATGCCAAGAAGGCAAAAGGAGACGAGGAGGAGGAGTATAGCCTGGCTGACATTGCCGAAGGCTCTGTTACTTCGGTGAGAATCAGGGGAGCTGGATTGCATAATAATCCTAGATAGATAACCACTTTTTATAAATATCAGCCGTTCCAAATAAAGTGCTTCACCGCTTGTTCGACCAGGCGTACTTTAAAATTTCCATTTCACTTCACTCCTCTCTAATTTTAAACACTCCACCAGGTGGGAAGTGTGGATCCAGCCAGAGACTTCCGCACTCTGATCAAGAAAAAGAGTCTTCCATTCGGAGAGGGTGAGGTCCAGTTTTTTTTTTTTTTTTTTTTTTTTTTTTTTTTTTTTTTCTGGCTAGCTGGCCCGATAAACATTTTTTCTGTCTGCATTATAAACCACCATGTCTCATGTTAAGACCTTGTAATTGTGTTTATCTCTTTGTTTGGTTGTGGTGACCCCCGTGTCCTTCCCAGTCTGTCAGCAACTGACTCACAGGATAGAGCAGTTGCTTAGCAACAAGAACACACACTACTACATGAAAAGCATCACCTGTATCCAGGCTTTTAGAGAGCAGTCCGTCAAGGTAAATAAACATTCACAGTCTTCCGTTTGGGGAAAATGCATGATGATGTGCAGGGTTGCTTGTACAAGAGTCAGTGTGAAGAAATAATCTTGACATATTAGAACGCATAGTTTTGCTTTTGCTATGGAGATTATGAGTCAACTTGAGAAGATTGCGATGAGTCTGTTTCATTTCTTGCGACTTGAACCGAGGCCAGTTCTTGTGTGAGTATGTGCTCATGTGTCTGCATGTAGGTGTGGGCTTTTAGGAGACTCATAAATGGATTTTGACTGTCTAATATCTTTCATAATTCAGCTGGGGGATGCCAGTCTGTACAACGGCTACCTCCAGTCCCTGAAAAGAAGCATCCCAAACAGAGGGCTGGAGGACTTCTGGGACCTGCTTGTGCAAGGTATGATAAGCCTCTTTACTCAAGGCTGCAGGATTTCTCTCAAATCATTCCTCCCTTGAGATGGGAAGAAATTACTACATAATGTCTTGAGTGCAAAATAAGTAAATAATACAAAAGTAGGTGCTTAAAAATGCGCTGCGGCCTGAATCACAAGTCTGCTGAAAGGAGTTTGGTGTTTTTAGACTAAATTCCTGCTGTTTGATTGACAGATTTCATAACTCTGATCAGTAAGGACGAGGTTGAAGGAAGCACCGTGTCCAAAAGTGAAGCTAATCAGGTGACTCCCTTATTTAAACCATTGTGAGCTGTTAAGGTAACAATGACTGTTTTACACATTTGAAATGAATGCACTCTACTAACTGAAGCTGCTTTCGTCCTCAGTTTCTGGTTACTGAGGAGAAGAAAGAGGAGGTGGCTGCACCGCCAGCTGAAGATACTGGAGATGTTGATGACTTGGCAAGTGTCTCTCTTTCTCTCTCTTTTTAATTCCATGGCCTTTTCTGGTTTTAAATATTTAACTAAAGTGCCCCAAACTCATCTTAAGACCATTTCCTGTATTTTTGCTGCATGGCCTATTGAGACCTTTTATATAAACTCTCCAGTCTTACATTTTTTTTCTCTTCCTGTGCAGCTGGACATGATGTAAGAAGGGAGGCAATGGGAGTGTCTGCAGTGGACATGCAGAGAATCGAGAAGAATGCAATCATTCAGCTCAGCCAGACCAAATCAATTCAGCTGTCCATTGTCCTGCCTCCCACTTGAGGACCACTGATACTTTTAACTGGTGATACTGAGTAACTGCATACATACTGCACAGAGGGGTGTTTGACTTAGATAATGTTTACTCCAGAGCTGTATCGAGGAATTCACAAACACTCATGCAAATACTGTATGTTAAGGGCTTTAGATTTTTTTTTTGTCTGAAGGGTCCACTATGTAGGACTTCGGGACATCTATGGGCAGAAATGAAATATAATATTCATAACTATGTTTCCATTAGTTTATAATGACATAAATTAAGAAATGTTGCTGTTTCTTCTTACTGTTTCTACAGTAGCCCAGAACATACAAACCAAACTCTGGCTCTAGAGGGGGTCTTTCACATTTTAAGTTAGGTCATTTTAGGTTCTGCTAGATGCTTTAAAAAGTAAGGGGTGAGGGGAGGGGTTCAGTTGGTTGCAGTCTGCAGCCTCACCACTAGGTGCCAGTAAATCCTACGCACTGGTCCTTTAGAGCAGTAGTTGGTAACTTTTATAAAGCATGAAATGAGAAAAATAATCTGGGGGAAAAAAAGGCACTCCTCTGCCTACTGCCTATTCTACCTTGTAGTTAGGGTTGGGCTGATGGACAATGCTATCGTTATACTAACCCTCCCCCCAATCCGTTCATCAGTCCGTCCACACCAACACTGCGGTGATGATTATAGCATTAACTGCATGCGTAGAGCAAAAATTGTAATTTATCTACCATATGAACTGTTGGCTGCCAGATTGGCTAACTGGTACCTTCATTAGCAACCGAGTTTGTTGCCGCTATCTAGAAGATTTGCTACCATCACTGATCAATATCGGCTGTCATCCACTGGACCGACTGATTTTTTTCTTTAAATTATTATGAATGTATAAATATCAGGGGTTCTGGTAGACGTGAAAAAGTGACAAAGCAACGTCCTGAGTAAGTTATTAATAACTTACAGAACCATTGATGTCATCCTCCATTGTGATGTTTTACTATGGACATCCTAATATGCCAATTCAATAGACAACGCTCAACTCCTGCTTCTAATGGCATTACTGCAGAGAAAGTTTGTGAACCGGCTGCCATGTTGCAAACAGTTTAGCCGGAAAAAAAACACCACCCACCAATCAGAGCAGAACTCTCATTTTACAGCTAAACAGTACACTAAAATATGTTTGATAAAACATTTTGTGTGATAAATATGCAATACAGTAACAGATCCTTCCTCCATATTTGATCAGCGCTGCCTAGTTTGACAGTTTGATCACAGTTCACATGCAGTGATTGACAGCTGCATTTAGAGACTCCTCGGCACTGATTGGTTGTTTTTAGTGAACCACTGTAGAATCTAGCAAGAGGCAGGATAACAAAAAGTTATTTTTATAAGGTACCAACTGTGGCTTTAAATGTCAAAATTACTGTAACGTTGATAAATATTTTGTTCTCATTCTATGATTGTTTTCAGTAATGTTGCATACAGTCAGTGCTTTAAATCACCTTTTTGACGTTGTACAGACGACAGTGCTGCCATGTCCAATAAACTTCAGGTTTATTATCTCAAAGGTTAATGGTTCATGATGAATGCTCGTTATTTGTTTGACAAAATATTAAAAGATGAATACAGTTTTCCTGACAAATGTAAAGCACAGTGCTGTGATGTGATTTGCATGTTGTACAGCGCAGAGTAGATTCATAGTAACCTGTATCTCATGTTTAAAATGCCAGATTAACAGCAGTAGCACCAGTATGATGTTCACATCCATGTGGTCTCTCTTTAACACACCCACCGGATGAAACGGTCAAACAAGCTGGACTGAGACATTTCCAAAAAGTCTTTTCCTTTAAAGATGGCATGCGGCTCCTCCATAGCCAGCTTCATCAGAACACTTTGGTCAACTTCGCCTCTTGTAGCTACCACTGTGGAGACAACCTGTGCCCCGCGCATGGCACTGACCGCCTCATCTAGGTTTGTGGTGTCAGTGTTGCCATCTGTAAGGAAAACAAATTGAATCTCTGCGATGCGTCTGGTCTTGCGAGCATTTCCTTTACCCAAGATGTTGTCGATGGTGTGGAAGATGGCAGGCCCTACGCTTGAAGAAGTATCCAGATAAGGCAAGCGTGCTAAGCCATCGGCGATGACAGCGGGGTCGTGTGTGAGAGCAAAAGCCAAGTGGTTATGGTTCTCGTTGCCGAACTCTACAAGTGCCAAGCGGGCTCGCATACGATCAGTCTTGTTCTGGGCCAGTGTGAGCCTGTCTGCCGTCTTCTGGATGAATTCACGGACATACCGGAAGTTGTCCGGCCCGAGCCGCATTGAGCCATCCAGAAGAAATACCAAATCCACAGGCCGCTGGATGCACGGAGCTACATTGAGGTCTGTTATGAAAGAAAACAAATTGCTCACTGAGCTGCACTGCAGAATACCATTAAACAAATCATCGAGCCGTGAATAACACCTACCACGTTTACAGGGGAGATCGGGGCACACAATGACAGGATCTGAAAGGAAAATCACATGGATATGGGTCAGACTGGTTCCCAACCTGGGGGTTCCCACCCCTATTAGAGGTCACCAAAGTTTCAAAGGGATTGTGAGGCCCTCTTGATTTTAAGCACAATAGGCCTGCATCTCAGTATTCATTTCTCATTTTTGTAAAGAAAACTAAATTCAGTTATTTTAAAGTTAGGATCATCACAAGATAAAGGCACAGTTAAGACCTGAATATAAGCTATATTCACAGAGCCTTCCCTCTCAGCTAAACATTAGAGAAGTGCACAAAGAGCTGCTAGAATGATGGCCAAGCATCAGGCAACACTGAATTTTATGATTTAAAATAATAGAAACATAATAGGGACAGAGAATTGTATAAAAAGCAACTACAAGTGTCAGGGAAAACTCATCTCTGATGTAGCATTCACAGGAAATAATCTGATTAAAATTCATCCAAATCGCTGATATTGCAGAATTGCACTCACTTTTTGGGTTGAATTGAAAGTTTATCAGTTAATATGTACTGTTGTTGGAATGCATTCAATATAATATATCCATAAAAAATGTATCATCAGATTACTCAATGATAGGATAATGGCTCCCTTAAGGCAAGAAGTTGGGAACCAGTCACTTAAATCTGTAAATGTTTAACAGGTTATCTATAGAGTATATGTGACAATTCACTACATATTCTCAGAATAATTTAGTTGACTTACTCAGTCAACTCATGCTGCAGAGGTTGACTGAGTAGTTCAAGTTCAACGAAATTATTCTGAGAATATGTAGTGAATTGTCACACAAATATTTGCAGACAAAGATAAACATGATTTTTTTTTTAAGTCAACTAATGAACTGTTTAAATGTTTCAAGTACTCTATAAACCATTTTTTAGGTTAATTATCCGAATAAAGTGTGACCGACAAAGCATGCATTCAGTGTGGCTCTTGTCCAGGTCCCTTTCAGTTTATCCTCATAGAAGCCCAGTTGCCTCCATATGTGGGCTTTTAAACCAGCGGGTGCTGGTCAGATGTGGTAGTTCATGACATCCAGGCCAAAAGTCAAGAAATAACCACACGTTTACATCTGAACACCCAGTTGATTCAGCCGTTGGAAAAGTACAAAATTGTTTAAGGGAATCATAATGTAGAGGACTGGGCTTTATATTTTCAAATGTTGACTTTTCTGCATTGAAACCCCTATTAGACAAATGTTCAGGGGGGCAGTGTTGTCATCCTGCAGTGTGTACAGGTACAGGCTTACCAGGACAGAGCACAGTCTCCATCGTCTCAATGAAGTCATCAGCGACCAAGTCAACATAGCGCTTCATCCCAGTGACACGTTTCTTGTCATTGCACGCGATCGACGTCAGGATCTCGTCATCTTGTTTCTTTTCAAACATATCGCCAACCCCGATGGCATTCACCACCACGTTGTTGTTGCAGAGGTACTGGAGCAGATTCTCGTTGTCGCGCGGGTCATAGCGGCCGTCTGTGATCACCACCACTGAAACTTTGGCCTTGGCTCTCTTGCCGTCCCTGATGAGGTGATCGTAGGCGTACTTGAGAGCTGAGGGTGTGAAGGTGCCCCCGGCAATCCACTGTAGATTCTTCACTGCCGTTTTAAAGGCAGACAGCGAGTTGATGTTGGGGTCATCAAGACGAATGGCCTCAAACGTCCCATTGTGACTGTACTGAACAACTCCAACTCTTGTGCCTAGAAGAAGTAGAGATGTCAAGAGGTGCGAACGAGGCTGGTCTGACTCTATAAATGGTCAACTGTCAACAAATCCCACGAATAGACCAAAACCAAACATTTAGACAACATTAGCTTGTTTGCAATCACATAGCTATTATGATGTGCAAAATTCAGATGATAGGCAGGAAGTGATAAATGTATATAGTGCATGAATTAGAAATGGAGGAATGTGACCTTATATAAGGGTTGGATGAATCTGCAGGCAGTTGGTTTTGTCAGAAAACTGTGTTGGATGTGAGTCATACAAATGAAGAGAAGTTAAGTTTTCCACAACTTGACCGATTTGCCCGGTGTGGACATAATCATTGTTACAAGTGACCTCGTCCCCCAGACTTCCTAATGATACACAGCCAGCTGATGAAAACGTACAGGAGTCTCGTGGCCTATAATTTGTTTGTGTGCAGTTGGGTCCTCGACTGAAATGACTGCCGTCTTGTTTTTGGCTGGTTGAGTAAATGTGCTTGACTATAAGGGTGTTTTCACACTTGGTTCTTTTCAGCCCTCTAAATGGACTCAGAGTGGTGACTCAGCATTTTTTGCGCAAATGTGAACACTCCAAGAGAACTCAGACCCCTCTGAAGCGAACCGCTTCGAGTCCACGGCATGGTTCGCTTAACCTGTGCCATGTGAACACAAAGCGCTCCAAGTTCGCTTTGCTCTTTGCCACTGTATTTCGCCTTCTAGATCACAAAACAGACCAAATCAAGTCAGGCTGTAATGCTTGCAAGGACGTAAGACGAGGAGTAGTTTAGTCCATGGAAGATACTGCACGTCTCCAGATGTGGAATGCAGAGTATATCAAATGGCAACAGTTTACAGCACAGAAAGTACAGCTAAGGTTTTCCTCTAATTTTAAGTTCATCTGAAAGTGAGGGGCTTCATAACTGCACTGCAGTGCCACGTCAAAGTAAAAACAAAACTTGTCAATACATATTATATATAGGCTATAGTGTGAACAGAAAGAGTACTGAGGCCCCATCAGAGCTGAAGTTGACCACAAACAAAACTGAGTCCTCTTTCAAATGACCTGACCTCTTGGTCGACTTTTTGGTCCACCCTCAGAGGACGGAGTTTGGTTCGTTTAAAAAGGACTATATGTGAAAACACCCTAACCGTCTTTCATATTACAACTCTGTACATGGGTGCACTTCTGTCAGACTTACCAGCTAACGTTAGCCAACTTTAGCCACTGTTTTCTACCTACCAGGTCAACCGTTTCCAGAGGTCTGGTGAAATGCTGTTAAAAATCTGGGTCATGGCTTAAAACATAGACAAGTTGTCACAGCAAATTGTCATTGCATCCAACACAAAGCTTTAATAATGTTGGAAATTAGCTGACTCCGCCTCTCCAGACTGAAGACAGATCCACATCTGCCGCGGTTTATCAGTGACTTTTTTTTTTCTAATTTTCCCCTTTGTGTCCCACTATTTTCAGGACTTAAATTAACTCTTGGTTTTTACCGAATTTGATCAATTGGAACAGCCGTAAACAGTGCAAAACATGGTTGGTAGTCTTTGCCTCCAGCTGCCTGCCATTCATCTGGACAGTGTGCTTGTGCATAACGTCACATGCAAAAAAGCTATTGAGGTCTATGGCCCAGAGGAATAAGCTATATCAGGTTTGGGCTGCACCAATAATGTCTTTACAGTGTGAATGATATTGAAATATTAACTGGTGACACTTTCGGTAGCTGAATATATGCAATGCTGACAATCTGTACTTTGTTGTTATTGTACAGTCACTGTTAATGAAGAGTGTAGTGCCAACATGGGGCCCTATCTAAATATTTTTGGCTTACTGTATATTCAGTGGTGGCTTAAGTGATTCACTCTTTGGACATGGTTAATCTTTTATGGCCACCTCTACTCCTTGTCACTTGAAACTGTGTCTGCAGAAGGATTTGCAGGGACCTCTGTGCTGTGTTTTTGCTCAACTGTACCGGTTAATGACGCAGGGTCCCTGGCCATAGATCCCAGCCTGTTGATGGTGTTGATAACAAAGTTCTTTTCCAGGGTGAAGTTTGTCAGGCCGACACTCTCTGAGCTATCAATTACAAATACGATGTCCAGAGCTCCGCAGTGCTTCTCACAGTCTGAGACAAAGGACAAGAAAAGGATCAGTCTGTTGAAAGACGCTTAAAGATGAAGCTGTGTTTTACCGGTGAGGATATTTACCACAACAACCGCACGTCTCCCTGATGTAAGTCATGACATCACAGTCCTGCAGTGACAGATGTGCATGTTAAAAGTAATACAACCACGCAAGTCAAATTAAAATAGTATTTTCACAGCTGTATTTCTTTTTAAAGTCAACTCACATTGAGCCCAGGATCGCCCACAGGTCCTGGACCCCCCTACGCACACAAACACAGAAAGAACAATGCAATTGGATCTCAAATTAGTGTGCATGGTTAAGTCATTACTTGTGTGGTTGTGCTGTTGCTTACATCAGTTCCAGGATCACCTCTGGGTCCTCTTTCCCCAGGTCCACCTGCCTGACCTGGCTTCCCCTGTGCACAAAAACATTTTCAGTGGAAGTGACTCATGTTACCACATAAAGCTGCATTTCTTTGGAGGTGTTTTTTTTTCCATTGATGTCTTCATCTGATTGACCCCAGTTGTTTATTTTCTGCGGAAGACTGGCATCTCATTCCAAACCACAGCTAATTTCATTTCATGTGTGTTTTACAAGGGATTTCTTGAGAACTGAGCAGTGTGTGGGGGCTATGAATGACTGAACAAACATCTCAGACTGTGCAATTACATGGGAACTCCAAAGAGCTGATGTTGATTTTTATATGGGCTCTTAAAGGGATAGTTCAGATTGTTTGAATTGGGGTTGTATGTGGTCAAGTCAAGTCAAACTTTATTTATAAAGCACATTTAAAAACAACCTCAGTTGACCAAAGTGCTGTACAGTTATTGAAATACAACTACTCATCCATAGTCAGTGTATAAGATACAGTAGATGTCAGGCAGCACACACCCAGTTTGTAGAAGCAGGCTGGAGTCCGACGTGGAAACTAAGCAATGCACTGCTGTGGATGGGGCTCAGCAACAAAATTAATTTTAGTCACCTAAAAAAATAAGTATCAGTTTAAGTGTACGCTATATTGAGAGTATTTTCACTGCTTTACCTTTCCGTCAAACAGCCCGTTCCAATGGGGAAGCTGTTAATGCTTCAGTCCCCCATCAATGCTCTCGTATAAGCCACCAGACCCCATTGACAAAAATGGTAATTTTAGCTCGCAGAACGCAGGAGCTGCTGGTCTACCGTTGTTGTGATCAGTTAGTTAGTTAGTGTAATTATACAAATAATCTAATTATAGCATACACTTCAACAGATATTAATTTTTTTAGGTGGTTGAAATACTTTTTTGGCCCCTCGGCAGCATTACATTGCTAAGCTTCCATGTCAGACTCCAGCCTGTTTCTCCAAACTCGGAACATGCTGACCGCCATCGACATTATGTAATATACTAGCCGATGTAACATGATCTCTTTGGACTGTTGTGTGTCCAAATGAGAAACTGTACCTGGTACAATATCCAGCGACTCCAAAGCCCTGTTCTTCAGCTAAACTCAAACTACTGTGCTCACCCAAATTACAACATATGTGCACTTAATCTCTGAGTAAGATTTCTGCCTAAATCCCAATACAACAGAGGGGGGTGAAACCTTTTTGTAGTGGATGAAAGCACTTTAAACATACATCCCCCTAAAAAAATCCCCAACATCTCATTCCAGAAACAATGTCTCATGTACTCGGGACCATCCACAGAGCTTCCTGCGAAGTTTTCTTTGGAACTTCTTTCTACTGAAGAAAGAGTCTCAACTGGAAATGATCACAGTGAGGTCTGTGCATTATCCTGGGTACCTGAGTCATTGTTTTTGGAGAGACATGCTACTGTGAGCACTCAAACAGATATCCACTGTAAAAGTCTGCACAGCTAAATATTCTAAGTCGTAAGCGGTGGTGTAGTCCATGTGATCTGCAAGACTAAGAAAGCTCCACTTAAAACCACTTAAAAATGTGAAAGTTTACATCTCAACCTAGTTTTGTGACTCAACTTTCACGTCATCTATTTGTTCTCACAAATACAGGGCAGAGAACATGCAGAGAGACTCTCCTGTCTTCCTCGCCCCACCCCGCTGAGCCCAGTGCTTAGCGTTTGTGTGGATGAGCGAGTGATGTGGGACGTGCTGAGAGCAGACAGCTGTTGATGATCGGAGCAGAGGGGAAACCAGTGGTAAAGATGTCAAGTCGTAGTAAATGTAGAGTGAATGTTTCAGTTTGTCCGTGAATAAACACTGGGGCTCCTCAAGATCCAAGTAAAGTCCCTGTGTGCTGCTTCTCAACTGCTTGTCAGCAGTGACCTCGGACCCGGAGGTCTCTTAGGGTGGCACACAAAAAAACAGATATAACAGTAATTTCAAACAGTGTTTTTTCTTTTTTTTTTTTAATTTTCATGATGCTCCTGGGCATAGCACACAGTTAAGGTCAGGAATTTAGTGACCAGGTGCCAGACCTTAAGCAGTACGCATCCAAGAGTAAGTTACGAAATTGCGTGCTGAAAAATCAGGTATACAGAGGCAAAATGCCAGAGGGCCAAAGCTAATTCCAAAATGGGAGTAAATCTTGGGTTGGCTTTTACTTGAGTTGGGTCAAGATCCGGTTTTGCCGGTCCAGCCCAGTGTATGAGCTTAAACCAGTTTGATTTTATGCAAACCGGCTGAATCTGCATTTCTCATTATGGCACGTTCTGTCAAATTAAAAAGTAGCCTGGATCATCAATCTGTGCTGAAGGTGTCACAGTGCTAAATCCATCTCATCATAAGTAATCCAGGTGCATTAGCAACAAGGAATATGACAATGTGACTAATATTATATTATGGGTATAAACGGACGAACTGAGCCACTGTTGTCTGACAGGCTGTGTGCAATTTACTGCCGAGGTCATGCCTGTGTCGGCGACATGACAGAGATCAAATTTAAGGAGAGCGGCCACGACATGTTTATTTACTTGAAAATGCATGTGTTTTTTGGGTTGACAAGCAAAGTCAGACTGCATCAGTATGACAACATTTTGGATCTGAAGCTGTCCTAACTTGGTGGAAGCGCTATTTTGAGCTGAACTTTCGTCAGACACTGTGTTTCTAGTTCTAACTGTCACTCGCTTTGAAACTACCTCAATGGACAAGGAAGGGCTGATCCATGAAGTTAAGATGAGGAGTTATCTATTTGATTATGCCTCCTGATTTCACTACAGAAATGTAAATACAATGGAAGCTGACTGGAGGAACATCGCCAGGGTGCTAAAAGATCCTGGTAAGCTAAATGACCATCACTAATAACAAGCTACTTGCTCTTGGCTATAGTGCATGTCTGGTTAAATTTGGTTTACTGGTCCAGTCTGAAAATTTACACACTGGCCCAATCCTGGCTTTCACTCTCTCTGGTGATACTGTTTACGAACACTAACCAACGACTACTGCACAGTATACCTTTAATCTACATGTCTCTGGTCAAAACAAAGGTTTCGTTATCAATCTTACAGGCTCTCCTGGTGGTCCATCATCTCCTGGTTCTCCTTTGGCACCACATTCACCTCTGCCCCCTCTGGGTCCTTTTTTACCTGGATCACCTCTGTCTCCCTGGAGAGATCAGAGTTACTTTAGACTCAAGTATGCAACATGTGCGAAAATTACGTGAGGTAAACAGAAAACCATACAGTGGATCCTCTCGATCCAGGATAGTTGAATCCCTGTCTTCCTGTGTCACCCTTTTGAAGAAAAAAATATATATCAGTCGCAAAATATTAGAGCGTTTTACATGATGGTATGATCAAAGTGATGAACATAAAGATTTTGCCCACAGGTGGTCCAGGGGGCCCAGCGTCTCCCCTGGGTCCAGGATCTCCAGGACTCCCCACAGTGCCCTGCAACCACAGAAGAAACTATCAGTAAAAGTAAAAACACAAGCTCTGACAATTAGCAGATAGAGTTGATGGTTAAAATGTTACAAGCGGCAATATTGAATTCTTAAAGCAACAGTCTACCCTAAAATCAAAAATAAATATTTCTCCTCTTACCTGTTGAGCTATTTATCAGTCTTGATTGTTTTAGTGTGGGTTGCCAAGTGTCGGAGATACAGACCGTAGAGATGTCTGCTCTCTCTCCAATGTAATGGAGCTAGATGGCACTCAGCTTGTGGATCTCAAAGTGCTAAAACTCAGCAGCAATGTCCCCTTCCAGAAATCATGACCTGGTTACTCAAGATAATCCACAGACCTTGATGTGAGCAGTTTCATGTAGGAACTCTTTACTTTCTACCAAACTACACCCACCAACCGTATCATCATGCTGAAGCAAGCAGTCTCGCTGCTGAGCTAGCTAATGTGACAGCTCAGTCGAGAAGAATGCCATTACTGTTTACATCACACACTGTCATGAGCACAAGCCTCTTGTCCATGAGCAGATGCACGCTGCCTTCTGCACGGCGATGCAGTTGGCAGGTGTAGTTCAGTAGAAGCATGGATGGGTTACTGACCAAGCCTACCACGCACAGGCCCAGGGGCAAACTGGCCTTTACCTGCAAAATGTCACTCGAATAAAGAGATGCCGACCAGGAGGAGACTCAAAATGACCACAAGAGATGCAAAGGAACTGCAAAGAGACATAACTGAGACATAAGAGACACAACTAAGGAGAAACAAAATAGCCAAAAAAGAAATAAATGTACCTCTGAGAGCTACTAAATGACCTCAAAGAGACACAGAGCTTTTCTAAAGAAGCACAAAACATCCACAAGGACACACAGAATCACCACAAAGAGTCAAAAAAGCACAAAAAGAAGCTGATAACTACAAAGAGACACAAAACAATAACAACAAAAAGAGGCGAAGCAAGAACAAATTCTGTGTAGGAGAGGTGGTGGAGCCTACTACTGCATGTCTCTGCCCAAGGACCCAATGTCTCATAACGGGCCTCTTAGAAAATTTACACATACACCTCCAGCTAAATGCACAGTATATTAAAACCACATTCATTAAAAAGGCTTTAATAGCTTTGTCAACAATATTTGAAAAAGGTCTAGTAACCGGGGTCATGATTTCTGGAGAGAGACATTGCTGTTGAGTATCTTTTTGATGCTTTAAGCACCACAAGCCGAGTGCCATCTAGTTCCATTATATATAAGAGAGATGGCAGACATTACTGCGTCCCATATCTCCAACACTCAGCAACTCAAACCAAAAACAAAATCAAAAACAAAATCTAAAGTATAGCACTACAGGTAAAAGGAAAAATATGTAATTTTTGAGGGTGAACTGTCCCTTTAAGCAACTTAAACGCCTCCCCCCCCAACAAACAAACAACAAACATTTCCTCCAGGGGCCCCCGTTTCTCCTGGCTGACCCCTCGGTCCTGGTAGTCCTTGGTCTCCCTGGGAGAGAAAGTCAGAGGGAAAACATCATTACTAGACATCCTTCGCTACAGCCCCCATACTGTACATAGACTAACACATGTCGATGTGAATTTGGCAATGCAGGGCACTGAACCAATTATGGAGAAAAAAAAAAAAGCTTGTTTTTTTTCTCTTGTAGAGCAATTTCCCTGGAAGATGTGTTTTTACGATAACAAGCTCAGCCCAGGCTATTTTGGCAGCACACCCAGAACATGAAGGCAGGACTCCAGTATTGGAGGTCTGAGGAAGACTTGCTGAGCTCTTAGGAAGCTGATGAATCATCCCTCTGCCAAAATCCACCCACGTCATGATCCCCCTCACCTTTGCGCCCTTGAGTCCGTCTTCTCCCGGCCGGCCTCTGCCTCCCAATGGCCCTCGTTCTCCCTGGGAAATAAATGAACGTGTCAGGATTCGCGTCACACCATTAATCATTAGCTAATGTATAATAATTCTATTTCAGCGAACTATAGGAAGAATTTCACTAAGATTCTTGTTAGGAAATGCCCTATTGCAGCAGTGGACAAAGACGTGTTAAAGATCTTTCTGTGGAAGAGTAAATCCTCGCAGAGGGATTTGTAACTCCGGGGCCTCGTCTCTCTCACGTTGTTGAATTCTCTGGTAAGGTCAACCGAGTCCACTGCAGTTCATCAGCATTTCACAATAAGTTATTTGGCTCTCAGATCATCAGCAGCAGCTCTCATTCCCCTTATGTTCCCCTTTTTATATTTTCTTGAACACATTACAACAACATGTTTCAGATGAAATTCTGTTGTATTGTGTTTTCTGCAGCTTTGCCAGGTTGATCGTTAAAAAAAGCATCGGCTCTAAGTGCTATCAACCCACTCCAAAATCAAAACTAAAAATATAAAAATGACATTTCTGGATGAAAAGTGATTAAAGTAAACATACATTTCTCTGAGCGTCAAACTTACCTTCTCGCCTTTTGGCCCATCAGGACCTTGTCCTCCCTTTATTCCGGGGTCTCCTCTCCTTCCCTGTTAATATTTATTTAATAATTTATAACAAACTTTGAAAAACTCTCTATATACATAAATGATATACATAAATGTATTTTAAATGTTTGAATACCCCTTCGCCTGGTGGTCCAATTAAGCCAGGAAGCCCCTGCAAGAGTTAACAGATTTATTAGAATCGGCGATGTAAAAATGAGCCTGTTTACACCTGGTATTAACATGTGATTACAGATGTAATTATAATGAAAATAACTGTTGTTCTGTACCGGAAGTCCTTTATCTCCCGGAGGTCCTGGGTTTCCAGGGTTCCCATCTTCGCCCTAACGAGGAGAGATTTTTTATTCTGTTTTTCAGTAAAGACAATCTTTATTTTCTGACTAATTTCAGTTGTGTTGTAATTTAAAGTTTACCTTTGGTCCTTGGTTACCTTTAGGGCCAGGGGGACCTGTCTTTCCATCGAGGCCTCCCTCACCCTAAACAAACAAACAAACAAACATGAAAGGAGACATTTACTAATGTATATCTGAAATGTCTAAAAGTCTACACGGCCCATGAAATAATGAAATGTTTCAGCTTTTTCAGTTTTGGATTTGTTCTGTCATGAAAATTCTGACCTTTCGCTGAAAGAAGATGAAAAGTCTTTGGGATTGATCCTCTGAGCACCAAAACACACTGATAGAAAATTTCACTTTAATACATCCAAGAGTAGTAAATATATTAGGGCTGTCAAAATAACACATTAATTTCGATAATTAATCATAGAAAAAAATAAAAAAATTAATGCTGATTAATCGCGCTCTGTGGTGCCCTTTGACCCAGTGTGTTATTGAAGGCCACAGTGGCTTTATTACACGATAGAGACCAACGCGGCGATGATGCTTGGCCCCATGAATGGAACATTTACATTTAAATAACACCCAGATGGAACTGTTGATAGGAGCAACGTTCTCTGCAGTTTCTGCAGTAAGGAATTTTCATACCATCTGAGAACTTCCAACTTCTGAAATATCACCCTGTCACAAAGCATTTAGCAGCAAACCCAGTGGTGCGAGCTAGAACAGCCTCTGATGCTAGCGCTAGCAGCTAGCCTTGTCAAGCCGCACTTGACCAGGCATTCAGACGCAAATGAAGTAAGTCTATCAGTGACCGACTAACTCCCTTGCAAAATGAATTGCAGACCAGTTTTAGTGGTAGAGGACAGGGGAACAACTGTATCCAAAATCCAGCAGCTTTACTGCGACACATCTGCCAAAATTCATCTGAATCAAAAAATGAAAAATACGTTCACAGCAAAAAATGATGAATGCGATTAATTTTGAATAATTAATCACAGAGCATGTAATTAATTCGATTTATTTTTAAATCACTTGACAGCCCTGAAATATGCATACTTACTTTAGACCAAGTGACCAACATGCCATTAGCAATGTGCCATCCCTTGAGCTCATTGCATTGCTAGTCACAGTTTTCATTATCGGCTGTTTGTTAATTTGTGTCTTTATAGTGACATGAGAATGATGGGTTAAAAGACAATAATACTGTCAAAAATTCTGCATTATTTTTAGCCACATTAGCAGTATTGGTCTGTAGGGCTTTTTTCGACGACTTCGGAGTGAGATCGGGATGGTTTATTTGTCACACCCATGTTTATATCTGCCGAGAGGTTAATGGGGAGACAAAGATCGTAGCTTGGATTTAATACGGACCTTTTCTCCTTTGTCACCAGGTGGTCCAGTTTCACCAACTTCTCCATGGTAACCATTTGCTCCCTTTAAAATACAAAAACAAATTCGTATGGAAGTTTAGTAAACAAATCTTTATAGCTGTATGGCTGATGGATTGTAATATTACCAAGCCACCTGTATTACATAAGATAGTTAGAGTAGATCTTGGTCAGAATACACCACATTAACCTTTAACAACAGAACCTTGAGAGCAACATGATGAATAATTTAGAATAACTACTAGACATACCTCGTCACCTGGATCACCTTTGCAACCAGGGGTTCCAATACGGCCAATTTTACCCTGAAAATTTCCCAAAGACGATATCTTATTAGTGTACTGAACAGATCGGAGTCATGGTATAATGCACACTTTACTTAATATGACTCACCTTTTGACCGTCAGTTCCATTCTTGCCAGGTACTCCTGCCGCACCCTGAATATTTGGACATCAGTGATAACAGAAAATTAACAACAGTATGCGAACACTGACAGTGTTGGATGCAGTAGGATATAAAATATGTGCAAGCATAACAGTGAAATTGTATTTTACCTTTGCTCCAATTGCTCCAAATTCACCCTAATGAGGTAAAGCAGAGCCATTAATCCCAACAACATTTCACTTATTTGACAGATGGACAGAAAAGCGTGGATATGAGGATTCATCTCTTACCTTGTCACCTTTCAAACCAGTCTCTCCCTATATCAGAGCACAGAAGGACATGTTAGTGAGATAAAGAATGACAACTTAGTTAACTATGTAGCACACAAGATCATCAGCCAGTGGGCCTCAGCAAACCTTTGGACCGGGTTGTCCGATGGGACCTTCAATGCCAGGATCACCCTGTAATATAATAAAATATACTCAGCATTAAAATTGTACAATATTGTTTTTACAGTACTTTAAGTGCAATGACGATGCTAACTTTTACCTACCGGTCTACCCTTTTCACCGCTTGGCCCAGGAAGACCTCTGTCTCCTTTTATACCCTGGAAATAAGAAGAAACATTGACACTTCAACAAAACAATCTTCAGTACAAGCACAGAGTTTATATACTTTTGATTTATAATGTATTTGATTTTGTTTTTCGACTCTTACTTTTGCACCTCGATAGCCTTTTGGTCCAGGAAGTCCAGGAGTCTCAAAGCATTTATGTTCATAACACTACAAAGAAGATAAAAAATAAATAAATTAATGTTGTAATACATGACAACATAGACAAGAAGACATTTGGAAGCAGAAATGTACCCCCTTTTTTGATTACTAATAACTGCAAAGTCTGTCTTACCTGTAAATAGGCTTGATATTTCTGCAAAGAAATGACAACAGTAAATGAAAGGTACAGGAAAGTGATACTGTCATTAAAATCTGAATTAGAATTAGGGCTGGGCAATATGGAGAAAAATAAATATCACAATATTTTTCAACAAATACATTGATGATATTGTTGGGTTGACTGTTGGTGCTTTCACAAAATATTTACACAATGAGATTTTTGATAAATATTCATCAGTGATACCAGAAATTTAGAGGTCAATACCAATACCACATTTTTGATACTCAACTCAATACCACTGTTAAAAAAAACAAACTAAAAAAACCCCCATTAAATCCAGTGTACTTAACATACACTTCTTTATTATATTATTAAAAACTTTTGAATAAGTTTAATTCTTAAAAATCTTAATTAGACATCATGATCATGTTCATTAATGTGCACTGTCCCTTTCTAAATAAAATAAATACAAATAAACATAAAAAATAAAATAAATCTAATAAAAAAATTTAATTAAAATTGTATTATTAATTCCTGATGATGCACTTGAATGCCAAGTACTAGTCTAGTCTATGTGGTTTATTGGGGGTTTTTTAAGCGAGGAAACAAATTCACATATAGCCTTCAGTGTATTGACATATTCCTATCCATCGTTGTTCAGCACTCATGTAGGATGTGAGGGTTGGTTTTATTTGTCTTGCCCCTTCTTCACTGATTGGGCGGCTGGGTAAAATGTGACAGTGACGAATGTGGAATTTTTCAGCTCTCGGCCACCAGAAAACAACGCCAACCTGCAGCACTCAGCACAGAATACACGCTCAGTGCCTTGTCACGTTGCTGGCTTTTGTAGCATAGTGTAAATATATGGCACTCACACTGCAAAAAAATGTAAACGCTTTTCTATTCAAGGAGTCAAAGGTGCTGTCGCTGCAGCTGCACTCGTGTCTGTGTTGGCAGGCGTTCTTCTTCCTTTGACATTTAACGCCAGACTAGAACACCTGTATGTGTGTGCGCTGCCTTGACAGGATCAGAAGAATTGCAACCCTGGTACCTTTGGTACTGGAGATAAATGAGTACCATCACGTTTTCAGAATTTTGGCATTGAATTGGTGCAGAAGTGTCGGTTGTCATGACATCCTTAGTAAAAAAGGCAAATATTAGAACAGCTAGCAGTCTGGGCAGTTCAGAATATGACATCACTTTACTGTAATCAAGACAACAGTTACAATATCTGGATCTCAGAAGTCTACGTCGATATCTGGTCTCATATCATGATATCGATATATTATCAATGTATTGCCCAGCCCTAATATAAATAGAAGTATATTTTCAAGAAAGGGAAATGATTTCAGATCACCATGGCTTTTATGATACGATGGATGGATTCGGTCACTATTCGGGGTTTGTCATTAATGATGTCCACAACTATGTAGTCATCACGGTACACTTCAGCAGGAGAGCTGGCAATCTCCTTCATCCCTAAGTCGTCGATGCTCCTCGACGCTGCCACTGAGAAAATGTGGATCCCTTTCTCCCGGGCCTTCTCTGCCGCTGCCTTTATCCCTTTACACGGACTTCCCGTCACATGGCCGTCAGTGATGACCACAGAGAAGAGCGCAGACTTCGTCCCTGTGGTGTGTTCGGTCATGTACTCAGCCATTCTTTCAAGGGCGCAGTCGGTGAAGGTGCCTTTGCCCTCGTATATAATCCCTGTAACGTCCCTGATGAAGGTCTCCTTGTTTGTGAACTGACTAAAGACAAACTGTGTCTCGGAGAAGTTCAGGCCCCCTATGGACCAGGAGATCTGGACCCGGCCCTTGTACAACTCATCATTCAGCTCCTGGGCAAACATCTTGGTGAACTCCTTCACTTTTGTCACCAGGCTGCCAGGAGGCGACTCCTGTAAGGCGATAGTCTCTGAAGTGTCGAGCGTGAAAAACAGCTTGACAGGACAATGAATTATTCCAGCTGGAGGAGAGAACAATGACAAACGTGTGAACATTTTTACTGCTTTGTTGCATGTTTAGATGTAATTTGTGGCACTGGACGCAAATTACAGATGTAATGTAGGAAGTGGTGGAAAGTACATTTACTAAAGTAGTTCTGAAGTAGTTTTACGTGAGTATTTTCTTTATTCCTCGACTCCACTACATTTCAGAGGGACATATTGTAGTTTTTATTCCGCTCCATTTACTGCTGAACCCATCAGCACATACAATTAGAGCTGACATGATTAATTCAAAGTGATTAGTCAGCTGACAGAACATTCATTGGCAACTATTTTGATAATTGCTGATGATCGGTTTTTTTTCTCACTTTCCTCCCCGAGGCTAAAATTATTTTTCCTTGAGCCTCCCAGAGTGACTGGGGTAAAATGCATGACCCTCCTCCAACCATAAATACTGTTTTTATTTATATTTTATGTTTTTATAATCACACCATATGTGGGTGTTGAAGCTAATGCAAGACCAAACAGCACAGAGGAAGTGAGGGATGTCACTGAAACATCAGCTAATTTCTTATTTTTATTATTGTTTTCAAATCCTGTGATGATATAAAATTAAACAAAAACCCTGGAGTTATAAAAATCCTTGTTTTTTCTGTCACGCATGCAGGAGCGCAGAATTAAAAAATTTTTTTACAGTATCTGGTCGTGCAAACTATTTACTTTTGGTGAAATTTTAAATAAGACGTAGAATAAAGTAATTTGGATAAAATATCACTTTAATAATGTTTGTCCGAGATGATGAAATCAATAACCCTTTTGATTCTTTTCATCTGAGGACCCTTATGGACTAAAGGAAAATGAATAACTTACAGGTAATTGAGGAATGGACTCATAATTTGAGGTAGCCAACAACCTGGTTTTACACAAAAATGAGCTGCTTGGCAACCAGACCAGTCCTCTAATTGAGACAGGCCTTTATTGTCAAAATGTGTAGCCACACCGGGTTAGTAAAAGGGACTGGGCATTATATTGGGACTTTGATTGAAATTTTATGGCAATTACTATCATATTCTATTGAGCTAAAAAGAAATGTATGGAACTCACTCTTACAATCTTCAGGTCTGGGTGGGAGTGGAGCTGGAGTTGGATTTGGACTGTCACCTCGCCCAGGTACTGGTCTGGGTCCGCGAGGGCCCGCGCCTTGAGGGATTGCAGCGTGGAGCATGCACAGTAAGATGAACCCTGAAATAACCGCCATTTTTCCTGGGAAAGAATTAATAAAAAAAAATACAAGACAGAGAGGAGAGGACAGGCTTACTTCTAACTCCAATGCTCTCTTTGAATGCAGGAAATAGCTGTCAAACAAGTGAGGCTTTACAGAAGGCGTCTCCGCAGAGCTTAGGAATGTTTATCGTTGTTTTAAACAATGTCAGTGAATAACCACACAGTGGAAAAAGAGGACAATATTTAAAATTATAGGAGAATTGGACATTTTTGTTGTTGCATCCCACCTGTTTGGGGATCCCCATGCAGGGGGAGACCGAGATAAGAGTTTGTCTGAGGAAGAGTTACTGTTTGGTGCGAGTTGATAGGACAGCGGTGTGCTGTACATTTGGTGAGAATTACTTTTAATAAAAGCACTAAATCTCTGTAACTCAATATCAACAAACAACAAATGAGTAAAACACAGATTAAGCTGTTGGTTTAGCGCAACCCTGATCTACAGCTTGGCTTCTCAAAACATACTGATGACAACAAATAGATAAGAGTTCATCAGTCAAAGAAATCAAATCCAAAACAGCTGTGTTGTTGTACAGCAGTGGAATGTAACTACATAAATGTAGGACTATTTTGAGGTACTTTATTTGAATATTTCATTTGGATGTTGTTCTACACTTTTTCTCAACTACATCTCAGAGGGGAATATTGTGCTTTTTACTCCATTACATTTGTTAAACTGCTATGGTCACTCACTATACTAAATTAACATGCAAAACATAAACATTTTATTAACTAAAATGACACACTTCAATAGATTTAACTACACAACAGTGTATAAAGTATAAAAAGTAGCTCCTCTAGACCAGCTACAACATTAAACATCTTGTGCTTAAAGGATAACTTCTGCATTTTTTAACCTGAACTCTATTTTCCCATGTAAATGTGCCTAAGAGACCGATATGAACAACAATTTTTAAAAATCGGACCAGTATTTAGTGAGAGGAAAGCAGCAGCGCAATGGGCTGCAATGTAAGCACATGGGGCAAGTGAACACCGTCACCGTTAGAAGTTATTTTTACCACAGACAGGCTCAAATTGTTATTATAAGTGGCTGAAGTGTCTCTTTACCTTTCACTTGATTCGGTCTGCTTGTTATTGTCTTAAGCAGAGGTTTTGTTTTGAAATCTAATGAGATGTCACACACACAACAGTGGAAATGTGTGTGAGACTTGGAGACAGTATAATAACCAGATCTGTTTACAGGGAACATAGTTTAGTGTTATCTCAAACACCGGTTCCCAGCTGGTGGGTCAGTGTCCAAAAGTGGGTCGCGGGCCCAATAAAACGTACAGTAAATTTCCAGCACAGAGTTTTTATTACTCAGTGCCATTTTCTGCTTTAGAGTGAGTGTCTAACTGACAGCTACTTGACAGAGATTAGCTCAAAGACATGACCAAACCCAAGTATGACGCCAATTGTATTGAATTGTGGGACCTTGAACTAATGACTAAAGATTTTGGCAATGTGGATGAGGCCTTTGAATGTGATTGCTGCCTGTATTCATTTGAGGCAGAGTACTAACCCTTTCGAAAATTGTTGTTCACTTTAGTCTCTTAAACAAGTAAAAATAGCACGCACATCCAAAAGAATTAGTGCTGGGTGCTGGACCAAGAGTCAAGTGCAAAAATGAACATGAAGTCCACACACCAGGAACTTGGTCCAGCACCCAGCACTAATTTTTTGGGATGGTGGATTTGACCGAGAATGAAATAGACTTAAAGTGATTTGAAGGAGCCTATCTAAGCTGACACTGGGCGAGAGGCGGGGTACACACTGGACAGGCCACCAGACTATCACAGAGCTGACACACAGACACAGACAACCATTCACACTCACATTCACACCTATGGCCAATTTAGAGTCACCAATTAACCTGAATGTCTTTGGACTGTGGGAGGAAGCTGGAGCACCCTGAGAAAACCCACGTCACAGGGGAGAACATGCATACTCTGCACAGAGGGGCCCCCCCACCCCAGGTTTGATCTAGAAACCCTTTTACTGTGAGGTGACAATGCTAACCACTGCATCACCATGCCACCAATGTTGATATTAATCAGAATCTGCAAATAGTAAATGAAGTTATCAAATAAATTTTAGGGGAGTAAAAAGTACAATATTTACCTCTGAAATGTGGTGGAAAAGAAGTATAAAGTCCTATAATACTATAATCAGTGGATGAATATAAAGTACAATACAAAGTCGAGGAACTTGTGCCTTTGTTTCCATGCTACTTTATACTTCTGCCTCACTACATCTCAGAGGAAATTACTATACTTTTTTACCTCACTTCAAGTATCTGACAGCTTTAGTTACATTACAAATTCAGATTTTTGCACACAAAATATATAAAAAGCTTATAAAATGCAATTTTATTATAAATGAAATGACCCAATAGCATATACAAGTACAGCTGGAAAGATCAGTTGATTAACCAATAAGCTGACTGATAGAAAATGAATTAGCGACTATTTTTTTTTTACAGTTGTTTAAATCCCAGTCACGGGGGAACATTTTTCTGCACAGTGCCTCTACTTGAAATATTCTAAGTAGATTTACCTGATCACAATTACATACTTTTGCTTAAGAAGCATTTTCAGGGCAGGAGTTCTACTTGTAACAGAGTAGATCTACTTTTCAAAGTGTGATAGTAGTACTTTTACTTAAGTACAAGGCTCTGAATACTTCCTCCACCGCTGACAAGACAATTAACAGTGTTGGGAAGGCTACTTTTATAAACTAATATAATAGTTTCCAGATCACTAGTTACCCTGTTGAAAATGTAATAAGTAACTATCTTAATTACTTCATAAAAGTAACTTATTACATTTGATTGTTTTTCAAATACTTTTCTAACAAATGTTTTAAACTGGACAATAAAGCTGAAAAATGTCAAAACAATTAATGTTGTATTCGACATATAACTTTTAATCCAAAGGGATATAGCCTTTTGATTACAGATTGTAATCACCGATATTTTTTTTTATCACTAACTGTAATGTAATTACACATTGCACACTCGTTAGCTATTTTGTAGGCTATTTATATTTATTTTTTGTTTTTATACTCTTCTTTTGTGTGTGTCTGTCTATATATATATATATATAAACATATATTTCATGTATTTCTTTTTTAGTACTATTATTTTGTATGTATTTTCTATTTCTATGTTCTCATATATCTTATTGTACTGTCCACATAATGTTTCATTACCTGCTGTTGTAACACAAGAATTTCCCAGTTTGGGATCAATAAAGTAATAAAATTATCTATCTATCTATCTATCTATCTATCTATCTATCTATCTATCTATCTATCTATCTATCAATAACTTTTTGTACTTTCACTTACAACAGAGTATCACCCACAAGGTATCCATATTAGTGCCCACTTGCCTTAATTTCACCCTCCTTACTTCGAGTTATTCTCTTACAAAAACACATTCAGCTGTAAAGTCTAGTAAACATAAACAGAAGAGTGATATCTTTACATTTCGAGCTGCTTATCTGGTTTGAGCCCGACGCACTACACCACACTGAACTTTTAAAATAAAGTGAAAAGTAAAGTTAAAATAAAGTGCACTCACCGCGGCGACAGTAGACAGTAAAATCTACTGTAAACTGCGAGTCGAGACTGTCAGGAAATGCACAGTTTCCAGAGACTGTAAACTACAGATAATCATCTCAATCAAAAAGTTCACATATCAGCGGACTCAGTCAGGGTCAGCTTCTGGTCGAGGAGACGCCCGTTTTAATCTCGACAGACACACGAGCGCGTCTGGGGGCGCGCGCGTGCGGGAGGGAACTATATTGGAGAGCTGATGTTTAGATCATCGTCTGGTGTTTGACACAGCAGCTGGAGTCGAGAGAGACAGCGCGGTCTCCGCAGCGATTGTGTAATTCTTGGGGAATAAATCAGCTTTAAGTAAACACAACATGCTGCAATAATCTATTTATCTGCCTGATTTGACAGAATAGATGTGCGAGACACAGACTGAATCTCTCCAAACAGCAGCTTTACAAACACTTCAGCTCCACTGCTTCATATCCTTACATGGAGAGAGCTGCACACACTCACTGTCTGTTTATGTTACAGGACTATACAGGACCAGAGATGTCCTGGTGGAATGTCTCAGCCTGCAACCACCCAAAAATGACAGTTTATTAAAAGGACCTAATCAGTTAATCACCAGCCGATCAACTGATAATCACTCAGTATGCCTTTATTGAAGATTAATGTGTTAATTAAATCATTTCTATGGTTCAAGTTCTCAAATGTGAGGATGTGCTGCTCTTGTGTTTGTGGTTTTTACTGTTGCTAAAACGAAACAATCAATTTGAATACATCTCCTCTGGGAAATCATATATCATAGCAAGCTTTGGTTCGTTATTAGCAAGAGCAAGGTATGGAGGTGAACTCTGAACCACAAAGTCCTCTTTATTTTACAGCTGCACACCATTACGGTAAACAATCTGATAGTCACACAAGTGGGAGGTCACTAACTGTGAGCACATGGAGCAGATTTTACCACATTGATTGTAACCCACATTAACATCAGTAACTGCATAATAGATATCATGTGAGTTATTTGGAACACATTTAAACACAGTTCAGTCAGGAACACTTTAGACAAAGAAAACTGTACTTTCATTTGCAGTATTATATTTGACTGTATGGCTCTGTTCTGGGGCCTCTGCCTTTCCTTGGGCATCAGCAGAAAGCCTCTTCCATGTGTCTATGTGGAAAGCCTAAGGCGGAGAGAGCACACCTCTCTGCCCTTCCATGCGCCTACATGGAAAGCCTGAGGCAGGGAGAGCAGCAGCAATAACAAACAGAAATGACACTGATAAGTCAGACACAACATGAAAAGGAGGAGCTGGGGCGGAGGAGGGTTTCAAAGCAGCTTGCAGAGGAAGCAGCAACAGTAGGCAGGCCAGAGCAGTTTAAATGGGGCGCCCTGAATGAGATTCCCCATTTAGTTGCATCTATCAGCTGACTCCCTTCCATCAATCAGCTGCTCCATCAGTTGACTGGGCTGTTTGAGATCAGCTAATGTAGCTGGGATGTGAGCTGAGCTTGACATCATGTCCTGTCTGAACTAACGATATGCTCAGTTTTTCTTCAGCTTATGGCCTTAAACACATTGTCTCACTGAGTGCTGGGAAACTCCACCCATTTAGCCCTAACATGGCACACAGCCCCCACTGAGCTAGTTAGCTGACCCAAGCAACCCATGTGTTTATAACAAAGTCCCTTAGGTGTTGGGGAAGCTGACGCTTTCGTTGTGCCCGTTGTGTTGTGTATGCTGGTCTGGGGCTGGTTCTCCACCCCTGACTCACCGTCAGATGGAGCCAAGGGTTGGTAGGGTGCAAGGTGGTGTCGTGGTGGAGCACTACCAACCAGTTCCTCTTGACAAGCTGCAACCTGTCAAGAAGGAGCAAAGTCCTCCTTCCTGCAGCAAGAGTTATAGGTCCGCTTCTGTCAGGACCCCGCGTCTGAAAGGGCCTGTCTGGTCAGTTTTTGCACCTCCTAGAGTTATTCCCTGAGGTTGCAAATCTAGTCCAAACTGGGTTCACCTCCCAGCTCCAGTTCACTATGTAATTCCTCAAATTTGTGATGTCATTTTGTATAAGGTCTGGAGCTGCTCCATAGACAATGAATGGGGAAAGATGTTATAGACAACACTGAGAGAATTTGATGGTATTCAAGATGCTGCAGCATGAGCAGCTCTCATTGCCATGAGACATGAAATAAATTTTTCATTGTTTCCTGAAGGACGTTTTTCCTTTTCAATGCCGTAGATAGATTATCACAGATGACCTGCCTGTCTTTTCATGCATCCATGATTTTATTCTTTTCTTTTTTTTTTTTTTTAAATAAATCAAGGGCAGAAACGTTTCCCTTCTGCAGTAAGTGTGGCGAGGTCACTCAGTGGTCCTGATGATTTAAACTTTATGCTTCATTTAACTTTAGTATTTAAAAGCAAGTACAGATAAGCTTTGGTGAAAGTGTTATGTGAGGCACTTAACAGACTCTGGAGTATGTAACTTCACTGTAAGTTTTCTCACAGCTGACCAAAGAGTCCCACCATTAAGACAAATCAATTATGGTTTTTATACCAGGATGCATTAAGTGCCGGAGTTAATTTAGAGACGGAGCTTGTTGCTGTAATTATGCATTCTTTTCAGTCATGCAATAATTTGTTGAATAATAACTTGTGTGACCTCCACCTACTGTAAATGGATGTTCATGTGAACGTTGTTGAAGAATTCATTAAAAAAAGAAACATATTTAAATGTTATTTTCAGTGATTACAGCACTCTGAGGTCTATCAAGCTTTGTATTATATGTTAATAATTTTTTTTTTTTGTTCAACTTTCAGGATTGAGTATTTAAAGGTAATTTTCATTGGTGGATCTTTCTAAAGTCGACATAGACAGGCATAGCTGGCATTTAAAAAAACAAACAAAAAAAGCTGCATGGGAAAAATAATCTGAAGATCAAGAGTTTATTTGGAGAGCATTACAGTTGGAAGAAAATGAAAAGGCAAAAGCTATTTGGGTGTAGTACAAATAAAATAAAATAAAATAACATTAAATAAAATTAGATAAGATAAGATAAAGTTAAATTAAATTCAAATAAATAAAAGTAAATCAAATCAAATTAAATTAAATTAAATTGAATTAAATATAAAATAAAATAAAATAAAATAACGACAACAAAATCTGCAAATTGTATGATTATTTATTATCGTTTGTTAGCTAAGTTTTTTATTTTTGTTAGCTCTTTTCATGTTTGTAATATAGTAATAATAATAATAATAATGATAATAATAATGATAATAATAATGATAATAATGATAATGATAATGATAATTATCGTGTTTAGCATTTAAAGTGTACATTCATGATGTTGGACATTTCCACCAGCACATGAACGCACCAAAATAAGGCCAAAGAACTGATAATCCATATATATCCAGTAATGTACCAGGGGCGAGGCGGGTGCAGGCTCGGAGAGAAGGGCGAAGGAAAGTAGAGAACAGATGAGAAGACCTGACCCTCACATAAACCATTTGCTTTTTATCTACTTCTTTGATCACGCACATTACTTTGAGGATGCAGCCATACCCATACTTGGAAAACAGATCTTCATCCCCACTTTAATATGATCCTCAAGTGAATGGTGAAATATTCACTGTCATAAACAAAACAAAGAAAAGAGAAACACTAAAAAGAAAGCTCAAAAAACATAAAGAGAGTGTGAAGGACAGACCTTTTTCAACAAGCAGAACGGCTGATGAGAGCCTTGTCAGATCTAGAAATGATGTTATACTGTGGCTGATTCAAATTTTACTCAGTAAAGTTGCAGAGATACTATAAACCATGTTGTTTACAGGTCCCACTCATGAAAAGTGGAAACAAAACCAGGCAGCCATGGTAAGCAGGGAAATTTAGGAATGCTGCACGTTAGGATTGGACATTTCTTGGCATGTGCCCTAGTTTGACAGACATATTTTAATCAGGTCACACAGTGTAGTTCTGACCCAATGTGACAATCAGCAGGAATGCATTAGTGTATACAAGGCGGTCTGTTTATCGACTTTCAAAAGGCAGCGTGCTCAGGAAGTCCCTCATCAGGGGCTCAGTTAGAGAAATGCAGTGGTACTGCTATTGACCTGCTCACAGAGTGCTGCCGCTGTTTATAGAGCACCCGAGTGTGTGTGTGTGTGTGTGTGTGTGTGCGTAGGGTGGGGGTGCTTTTCTGAAGAGATGCTGAGTGAGCAACTGAGCGATTAAGAGAGAGGCAGGCAATCTTTCTCCCAGGCAACACTCCTTTTAAGTGCCTGCTGCATCCACATTAACGCTTACAGGTGGAGCAGCTGTGCACCACGAGGGGAAGAACGAGGAACAATAATTAGAGCTACCTCCACAAACTAGGACACTCAAGTATCTTACACATTAATGCAGTTATGAAACCCTTAAAGGAACACTTCACCTGCAAAATGACCACTTGTCAATCAATTAGTCATGCCGTGTTACCGTGAATTCTTGAAGAAAACCTTTTCTTGCATGCCTCCGTGGAAAACAGCAAACATATACTGATTGATTGGGGACCAGGTTTAACAATAATAAAACTACATGAAAACATCTGTTCACAAACGCTTACACAACTGCAGTATAATCCAAGTCTCATTTATCCAGTCGTATGCTAAAACCTTACCATTTAAAACTGAACTGAAAGTAAAAAACGTATCTATGCTCTCTTCAAAGCCAGACTCCAGTAGTTTTTTTATTGAAAAATGCATGTGTTTGAGAATTACTGAGCATTCGACTGGATAAATGAGACTTGGATGTGAAGAAGGTCCCCAACCACTCTATAGCCCCTTTTACACTGCTCCTTCAAGGTGGGGATTTCATATTATTATTCTGCCTCGCCATTTTGTATCAAAGGTACGATCGTGGAATTGGGGGCAGAGTTGTCTCGCCTTGAGGCCAACAGCAGAGGTATTAACAGTGTTGAAATGACATCAGCATAAAAGGGACAGCTGGCAGGACAGGATTATGGGCAGGATGGGTGTGACATTTTGAGGACATGTTATGCTCTCGACCCAATGCGGCACATTTAAAAAGCAGCTGGAAGCAGTTAGCGGCTAACTCAAGGACGAAGAGCAGAGGCTGAAAATGTCCACAAATTGAAAAACAATGAGGTCCGGGAGCTCCTTATCCTCCGAGCAGGGGACGAGATCAGCCGCCACGATAACAGGGATGGTGAATAATTGTTATTGCCATATTTTGCCTTGTTATTGTTCATAAAGCACTGCTGACATGTACGTTATATGTTACACTAGAGCACTAGAGGTAGACACTGTTGTGTTACACATCACACCTGTCAGGCCTCTTTTGCCCCCGCAATATCTTTATGCTGTCTAAAATCACACCGTGGCGCAGCATGATGTCACCCTTGTTTGATTCTGTGTAAAGAAGCAAAGGCGGCCTAAGGGAGGGACTTTGTAGCGACAATCTCTGTCTGAAAAAGGGCTAATAAATGAATATGTACAATCTTACAGTATCCTACACACACTAGACCTTTAGTAACAGCATCAATATCACCACAGGGGACAACAATGACCATTACTTTTTTGACAAGGTTTGATATTTTTTTTTATAATATATTAGACTGTTAAACCACAATGTAAACACACTCTAATACATGTAAAAGCCCTGCATTGAAGAATTTGTGGGGAAAAAATCAAAAAGGGATCACTATGCAAACTGACTCCATATTATAATGTTGTATTATTATTTCTGAAGTATTTATAGGTACTAAAGCAGAATGTTTGTTGCAGCTCGTGGGGGTGAAGCAAACTTTATAGGGTTGTAGATTACTCTGTAGCTTTGTATCATATTTTACAAGCCGATCACGTATTTTGTAAGTAAAATGTTTGTATCTTCAAAGCAAGCGTTGTGGTTCCCATCAAGGACATTGAGCTCATGTCCTCTGTGCTTTTCTTGCTTTCTGTGTAAATTTCTGTGGAGTGCATTCCAGAAGGAAGTGCTTGAGTGAATGCACTTATTTACTTTCCACTATAAGCGGTGCCTCAACTGTTTATCATCGTTTCGCACAGACATAAAAATCTATTTCAGTGAGCAGGGTGGTCTGTGTGCTCTTCTGTTTACGGAGATGTACCGTATGTCACGTGGAAATACCCTATAGCAAGACATTAAACTCCTGCTTGTAGCTGTAATTGAATTATCGCAGCTGTACATCGGAGTATATACAGTGTTGAAAGTGCACAGAAAGAACCTCTGCACCCACCTCAAATCTTACCACGTGTGTGGATATAAAGTTGATTGCTTGATGTGTTTTTTTACAAGTCCTCAAGAGCAGTACACCAACGAGCCACCAGGGGGAGAACACAAGCTGCAAAAAAACATGTAACTGAGAATCATTTCTGTAACTGATGATCTTTTTTGTCAAGTCAAGTGCAGAGTGCCTTTCATCTTTTCAGTTGGTTCCTTGCTTGTAAAAGTCTATTTCTACATGATGGAAGATTCCCAGATAAAGTAATGACTAGAAGTAATGGGTGGATTCAGATTTAAAGGCCCAGCATGGCGACGGCTCAGTGGTTGTCATCGCTCAGCAACAAGGTTGTGGGTGTGAATCTTTAGACTTCCTGTTTGGAGTTTCTTCCTGTGTGTTTGTCCGCCCAGTCTAAAAACATGCAGATGAGTTGAACTGGAACCTTTAAATTGCCCGTTTGTTTTTCCATGGTAACTCAACCAAAAGACTGATCCTGAACAGGTCTGAAGAAAAAGGAGGGATGCATGTGTCTGACCATAAGTGTTAAGGCTGCCTGTCCTTCGATCTCTCCCAGCATTGTTGCTGACCATCGATGCTTCTCGCCTCTTTCATTTCATCTCACCTCAACAAAAAATGAGCAGCACTTTAAAAATGCACCTTTTCATTTTCAGAGGTTGCAGGGAATGAATGCGGTGCTTTCTGCCCGTCTGATTCAGACTTTAGATGACCTGCTTGAGTAGCACATTAGCTGTATGCAATTTACCCAGTTTCAAAGGTTCTGTGTTGTATATAGTCTGCAAAAATCCTTTTTGGGTCAATTTTCTGCAGATGAAAGCAACGCGTACAATGGTTTCATTACACCGTACAACCAACCAGGAGAAAGACAACCTGTCTGAAATTACTGCTTCCTGTGAATTTCACGCAGTCAGACTCTGCAAAGTGCCTCAATTATTTGCTTTAGCAGAGATGTTAGGAATATTAAAAGCTTTAAAATGTGATGGAAAAATCTGATTGATGAGCTTCATGAAAGACTTCTTGACATGATATGATTCCTTCAATCTGAAATTTCAAAACCGCCACAGTAGTTTTTATTTAAAATGTTCGCGAAAAATATATTTATTTCTGATGACAGAAGAAGGTTGAGGCTATCTAGTGATTAAATGAAGCCTGAAAGCAATGAATGAGAATGGAAAGCACACACTGAAAGGGAGCAGAGATTTCAAATTGAAAATATAGTGTTGAAAGTGACTTTGTACTCCCAGCTCCGACATAAATTTCTACATGCAGTATGTTAATTCCAAAGCATGAAATTGAAACGATCCCAACATGTGCAAGTGAGCGGCGTTAAATAATTAAGCTGCTGGAGACATGCTCCATATTAATCCTGAAAGGGGACATCCAGGTGATAAATTCCTATGCATTTTGGTTGTTTTGTGAGTTTTCTTTATCAAAGCTACGTGTGCGCGGCTGTGAGTTCAAAGAGACAAGGTGTGAAGAGAACTGAGGCAAGCAGATTCATCATGAACTCCTCACGACCTCCCAGCTCTTTGCAAGTCGGTTCTATAGAGAAGCTCCCACCCATTGATATCAGCACTTCATGGCTTAAATAATTCAGCAGAAAATCACGGCACTACCTGATTCTCTGCAGATACTGTACTCCTGGCATTTGATGATGACGAGTTGCACATCCACCAGGTAATGTGGAGATTAATTAGGAGGAAAGGCCAAACAGAAAGCAGGTAATGCACTTCATGATTATGCTTTGTTTTCCAATTAAACTCTTTGTTAAACAAGTTAGCAGTGTTATACTGATGAGACAAGGTTACAGTGTACCGCTGCATTGCAAAAACCTACAGGAATAAAAAATACATAGCATGACATTAAGCTCCTCATTCATATCAGATGCCTTTTTAAACTAATGATGTGTTTTAATGTAATGCATGTTGGAAAAGGCTCAAAGGCATCTGAGGCAGAGCTCCTGAAAAATGTTTCACACTATGATCAGCTTTGGGCTTTTTGCTTGCAACGGATAATATTAGCATCAAAATGATGGGTTTTTTTAGAGGACGGCATTCAAGTTAAAGACAGTAGAGTAATACACAGTGTCCTCCCTGTACAGCATCACTGTGTCAGAAGTTGTGGGAAAAATGGGTAACATCAATAACCCCCCCCCCCCCCCCCCCCCCCCCCCCCCCCCTTCCCCACCATCTCCACCCGACTATGAGCATGCTTTTAACAGTGTTTCTTCCCTCCCACAACACGCTTCAGAGATCCACTGTCCCCTGGGATGAAACTGATCTTTTGTGGACATGAAACACAAGCTGTGGAGAAAATATCAAAGAGCATATCTGAATCTGAGAGCCGAGAGACAGGGAAATCACCGGCTTTGTGAGCCAAATGTGAACACGAGTACGCCCCTAATGGACTGCAAGTGACACCGCTGCTTTGGAGCAGGAACACGCTGCCATTCGTGGACACACTGGTAGGAGCTGATACAAGCAGACTAGCTGATGATTGTCCTTACTTTTGTTTTCCCCCCATTGTTGTAGGGATGGATGGTATATTGATGTAATGTTAGAAAAAAATAAAAGGCCTCATTTTGAGAAAAGAGCAACTGCATTCTCAAAACTCAACAAAAACACTTAATAGCATCTGAAAATAAAACACCGGAACTACAAATAAAGAAGCACATTGAAGACAAAGTACCAACCAGTGCTTCAAACCTGCATCGATTAAGCTGGAAATAGGGTTTACAAATTAGTTTAGACTGCGTGTTTACTGTCCCATGTCTCACCTGTTATTTAGAATGACAAGGTTTTAGTTGTTGCACCTTTATACATTTTCCCAGCGTACATTCAGCAGCTGCAATCTGCTGCTATCTTTGGACACACAGCAGGCGTTCAACCTGGATCCTACACCACAGTGTATGCAATATAGAGAAGAGTTACAGTACATTAATATAACATGCAGAGATAATTGTCACTAATTATCATTGCTTTGATCCAGGTCCAGATGCCGATGTTAAAAATCTACAGGTTTTCTATCATAAAAATAAGTTTAGAGGAAGTTCTTTCTTCAGTTATTTTCAGATCATTATATAATACAGATAGATGTTCGGGTAAAAAATATATGACAGAGCTCAAAAGTCCTCTTATGAAGGATTTAGTGTTCTCAACAGCATTTCAGTCGTCATTCATCAAGCAGAGCTGGCTGAGGTGTCACCTGAGATGCGTCTGAAAGCTCTGCATCAATAGTAAGGGGACCTTTGATCTTAGATCCTGTATACTGTTTCAAGAGACCAGGAATGAATATATATGCACATATTAGCAAATATTCTTTACCCCAAATATCCAAAATAACAATTTCCCAACCAGTTCTGCAAATCAAACAACTTCGACTTTTATTCAATCCATGTAAGGACATCAGAGATGCATTTTGAAACAAACAAGAACATGGTATTAATCCAGTGCAGTTAAGATATGACTTTTTTTTTCAACTGTCAGCTGGTTCATAAATCTTTCACCTTCGTGTGAGATAAGGCCTCAACTGACTCCTCAGACTGTAGTAACTCTCATGACCAGCTCTCGTGTGCTATTGCTGGGTTGGCTGCGGGCCTCCGGCTGCCTGAGGTGGCTGAGGAGGTGGAGGATGTTGTAGGGACAGTGTTGGTCTGGCACTGTGCTGCCGCTGTTGGGGTCCACATGTGTTCCCAGTCCTCCCGCGGCCGTCACCATGGTTGTAGAGGTGGAGCCGTCGGCTGTGGAGGCTACCACCATGAGCGAGGAGGTGGAGGTGGACACTCCCACCCCAGTCTGGTAGACCGGGCTGGGCTGCGACAGAGTCCTGTCCACAGTGGCATTCTTCAGGTCATCACTGTCCATAGACTTATCATAGTTCAGCACTTTCCACTGCTGGTTCACGGCCTGCCAGCGGTGGAAGATGCGAAACACAGAAGGTCCCTCGTGGACAATTAGTGCTGTGGAGATCAGAGGATCAATTAGACAATGTCACTGTCTGGCAGCAGTGTTAATGACACCACAAAGTGATATATATCTCTGCAGTGGTGGATTCAGTGTGTTAAAGCCTGCAGGAAGTATTAGCCGAGGGAGCAGCAGAACAAAACAACTCATCTTTAAAGTATCGCACCATAACCCCGAGATAAGATCTTTATTTCTTAGAAAAATTGTAGACGTGGCACAACTTATGACACAGCAGTACTCACCACTTCTTGATTTAGGTTTGCAAGAGTGATGCATCTGTTCTCTGCGGTTGTTCGATAACATCTTATCACAGTTTAGAATTGCTTATTGATTCATGTTCATTGAACTCAGTATCTGGAAAATTGAAATCAATCTGTAACAAGAGATGCTTGGTCCCTAAGATTTTACAGCTTTTTTTTCATTTTAAAGTCATATAGAGGGAAATTCTTTATGAATGGGATGTTTTTGTAGCCTGCCTAACCTGAGCTGATTGCCTCCTGTGCCATTGTCAACACTACGGCCTGTACACAGAGCTGTTTCATCATACAGCTCACAGATTTTAATGGTAACATACAATATCGTCCTCTGTTGTAGGAAGTCACCACTCTCTGCTGTTGCACTCTGATAAAAACGGACACTTAATAATTCCCAACCTCTCCTGTATTTACAGAGTTTATTGATGAAACCCTGTCTCGCCTCTTCAGCTCTGTTCCTCTCCCACTCCAACTTTGCGGATAAGTGAAAGTCAGGTCTTTGCTCTTTAATGTCTGCCAGGTGACAAGTTAATCTCTGTAAAGTGCAGAGTTAATGACTCCACAGTCAATCCTTGCCACCAAACCGGAGACAATCAATCTCCTCTTCCTCTTATCCCGCTGTCTGCTGCAGTGGCAGTTAGAGTTTTCTTAATGTGAGATGCCATCACACAGTCATCCAAAACACGCGAGCCCTCGGGCTCCAGAGGAGGACGGCAGGCTTAAAGGGGCTGCTGCTAGCTTGGATTTGGACACCCACATGAATCCAGAGGATGGTTGAAAATGTTTCGATGCACTTTTTTATTCTTGTTGTGTTACATCAATGCACCATGGTACTCAAAGTTTGGCTGCAAAAACCGAATGCTCATTGTTCAGATATTGAATTTATGTTTAGTTTATTAAGTAAGCTTTGACTGAGCATTTCATCTTAACAGTAATAAAGGAAATACTGCAGAAAATATTAATAAAAGTGCCCAAACAATCATGTGTGCAATACAAATGCAAGCCAGTGTAACATGACAAGACTGCATACGTTCATATTGATATGAAATAGCAGCATAGATTTGTTATATTGATTGTCAATAGTGTAAACGGTTCCTGCCACGGCTGGCGGGCATGATTATTGACTCTACTGAGAACCTTGACATTATGTTTGCTCAGTCTGTGGAATGCATAATGTACCAAACTGGACAAACTGAATATCATTCTCAGTCTTAAAAAGCACACATTAATCTCAAGAGGAATTATGAGGATCAAATTATATCAAACAAGTAATAAATCCAATGTAAATTCTGGCACCTCACCGATGCAGACGATATCCATAAAGCCGTACATTCCGTAGCAGATCTGGAAAAGCAGGTCTTGTCGCTGCCAGCGGGCTGACGGGCTGAAAGACGACCACACCAGCCAGGAGATGCTCGCCATCAGGAACAGGGAGCCCAAGATGGCTGCTGCTATCTGCACTTTCTCTATCACTGTCAAGGAGATGGCCTGCCACTGCAGGAAGACACAGACCACAGTACAGCTTAGCTCTTTGTATTCCATTCTCATTTCTTTTTTAACTTCAGTGAATACTTGGAAAACACCGGGGACAAAAAAGAGAACAACTACATTAAGAGTAGGCACCAACAAAGGAAAGATACAATCAATGGGTACAATCACAGATTTAAAAGCATAACACAAAAGCATTCACACCACAAGTTAATCGGGCAGATAATCAGAAAACTTTTCCTCTAACGCAGACGGTGAGTAGGTATATATGTGAATGCAAAACATTTTAATTATCGCTATCTTTTGTTTTGTTTAGCATTTGCACATAAAGATTTGGTTACAGCAACAAGAGAACGCTACAGCTGAATATGAAGCACAAAATTACAAAGCAGTCTCTCACGCATCAGTGCTGCCTGGAAGAACCTCCAAAAAAATCCATGTCCACTCACCCCCCTATCTTGTTACTGAAGTCTCAAACTGAGAGAGAAGTTACTTCTGCAATCTTTCTATTCCAGAGATCAGAGGGAAAGCCTTGTTTAATTCAAAACTTTCATTTTCAGTACTCGGTTTATGATCAGAGCAAAAACAGAGCTGCAGTCGAGACAGTGTGATTCCTGAAAATGGTGTTTTGTCCCAAATAAATTTTGATATGAAAACCAAAAATGCATCCAAATGAGTCCCGGAGGAGAAGGGCCTGAGGCTCTCTACCCCTATGCTCATAAACCCCAACAATTCTCCTGATGGCAAAACAGACATTTTGTTCTCAGTTTCATCGGACTGTTAACTTGCCAGAAACCTCTATTTCCAAGAACCGACAATAACTTGCTCCTGATCACCGCCCTGTAAATATTGTCACACACAGTAATAAAATCTCGCTTTCTCATCCAGCTCTCCTCCTTTTTAAACGACCACAGGACCGCTGCCCTTCACACCCACAGCTCACCTGTAATGGGTTCTTGGTGCTGATGGCAATGACCTGATATTTGTAGTAGCAGAGTTCACAGGCCCAGGAGCCTCTCTCGCTGATCCATTTGATGAGGCAGGGATGGTGGGTGCAGCGTACTGACCCACTGCACCGGCATGGGCTCAGGAGCTCCCCCTGTGGGAGACAGTTAATCAATACCAGCAACCCAGGACAAGAGTTTTTCATTATTTATTTCCTTTCAATGCATATGTTTCATATTTTTACTGTCAGTGGATATCATGTCTGGACAGTGTCTGCCCTGATGCATTCTGGGTTAAATTCTTTCAGCAGAAGCATACAGAAAGCAATGAAATGCACATATAACAACAAGAAAATTGCTGCAATTTTCTGCCTCGTAATACTGGACTCGACCTCAAAAGTGGCCCAAGTAGTGATTTGGGTTTCAGAAGAAATATCTCCCCATAGCAACCATTGACCGGCTGATAGTCCTTTGTTTTCTCATCGCATTTACTCCCTGCAGATAACCCTTTAAACTACAGGTTACACTATACATACATTTATATTTCTTTGCAGTTCTTTGTGGCTGGCTTATTGATTTCCTGAGAGCTTTGTATCCACAGTCAGGCACACACGCACACACACACACACACACACACACACACACACACACACAACACTGCACATTATAGCACTGTCATATTATAGCAGAACACCAGTTCAGGTGTGAAATGAAAGCTTTGCCTCACACCAAGTTGACAGGCAAAATGCTTGATTACTAATACAGTTGAAATGTGGAGGATTAGTCACCCGAGCTTTTATCAAAGAGCAAACCCCAACAACGCTGCAAAATACAGCGCTAAATGTACACCGTTGCTGTCACATATACATAAATATTCTTTTGTAGATGTGAATATGGTAACTTCAGACTAAATATAAATATAGAAAAAAAAATACATCATCTTCTCTTTTACTCCTCCTTCCTTCACTTTCTGTCCTCAGTGCCTCCTTTGCTCCCGGCACCTGAGCTTTATTAAAGGTAAAATGTAAAATCTTGTGTCTGACTGTCCTTCATTTGTATTCATGAGTACATTTTGAACAATGTCCAATATTTGGTGCAGTTATTGTGAAAGATACGGTCACTTGTCATACCGGTCATCTGAAATGACATTTCTAAACTCAGTATTTTAGGATGTTAGTAAAACTGAAGGCATTTCAGGTCCTCCACATTGGCCTGGTGACAGCTACATGTGATTGATTTCACTGAAAGGAGATTAACTAGTGTGGTTAACCTCTTGGCTGCAGTAGCCTCGGTAGTTTAAAGTAGCTGAAAGTAGGGATGGGAATCGAAGAGCGGGTACAAACTGTTCAATCCATCTTAATCATTTGTCTCCAAGTTTATCAGTTTCTTTTATTGATACTGGCATGTGTTTCTTATAGTTGCACATTGCAAACAATGACATTAAACTCAGTTATTAAAGGAATGCCATGTTATTCATCTGATATGTAATAGTGCATACTGTGTATGCTCCTTGGCTGGGCCAGATGTGCAATTAAGTCTATACTGCTGCTCGTATTACACTGCATGTGGATTTATATTATTACTGCATTATATATTCTCTTACCCATGGTGTATTTTATGTGTCTCACTGTTGTTGGTTATTGTTTATTGTCTTTTGCTGTTTATGTGTATTAGTCCAAAGAGCACACAATTTCGTTGTACTGCTGTGCAATGACAATAAAGGCATCAGACTGAACTGAATTTGATGCTCTACGTATGAGTTAGAAGAAATTAGAAGATATACTTTATTGATCCCCGAGGGAAAATTCAATTTTTTTCCACTGTTGTCATATACACACAGGCCCAAAACACACACACGTGCACAAACAGGACCTATGCATGCATTAAATGGAGAGATGTCAGAGTGAGGGGGCTGCCCATGGACAGGTGCCCCGAGGAGTTGGGGGTTTGGTGCCTTGCTCAAAGAGGTGAACTGGCACCTCTCCAGCTACCAGTCCACGCTTCACATTTGGTCTAGATGGGGACTTGAAAGAGTGACAGTTCCCACCCAAGTCCCTATGGGCTAAGCTACTGCCGCCCAGTGCACATGCACAACACAGCAGATTATTTTCTTTGACTAAGTAAACCTCAATGAAAAGGAGTGCTGTATAAATATTCTCTGATTTCATTAATTTTAAGAACAGAGATAATAAATCAGTTGCATTGATGGAAAACCTGTGTGAACCTACTTTTTCCCCCACACAGAAAACTGATCAGGAATAAATAAGGGAATCGATAAAGCATCAGACCGATGCAGAAGTGATAATGGCATTGGTATCAATAAAATCAATTCCCGTCCCTAACTGAAAGCAAAGCAGACCATCACTTCAGCACCCCAAAGGTTGTTGGGGTACAAATCTATTTTTGAGAAGCATTTGATCAGGGCAGTGCTGTGATCTACTCCTGAAGATGTGCTCAGTGGTAAACTTATGATCTCTTGAGCCATGTGAATATTTAGCAAAGCAGAAAAGGAGAATCTCTTTGCTATCAGATAAAAGATTTGAGATTTAGTAGCTTTAAATGTGACCAGCATGTTTCCAGCTCATCCAGTGGGGTATGGCAGGTTTAACACCCCCCCCCCCCCCCCAAAAAAAAACAATCAAAGCATTAGAAACTAATCAGTGAAAGTGATAGATACATAAATCACAGCATTTGGCATCATAGCGTTTTCACTTAACAGCAATATGTGCCCAGCCATATTCTTAACCAGACATTATTCTCAAACTGTATTCAGCCTGAGGAAAATATTAGAGATTTATAATCTCTCACCCTGGGCCCCAAACTCATTAAAATATATTACCACTCATTTCTTATTGGATATATATAATGACCCAAAAGATGTAGGCTTGCTACCCTTTTGAGGTCCTGACCTGTAGTTAAAGAAACTTGGGTCTATAAAATTCAAAGCAGGACCTTCTTGTATAGATGTTTTAATCGTAATGGGACTGAACAAAAAGCCTGTAGTGAATGAAAAAATAAACTCGCCAACCCCATCTGCTGCAAGAAAGCTCTCCTCCTTGCTAAGATGAGGCATTCAATTTCTAAGCCAAGGCATTGTTAATTCAATATTAAATATCCCCTGTCCCTGTCTGCAGCGAACATGGCACAGAGATTGTGGGAAGAAATGCAAAACGCAGTGAGTTTCCAGATTATTTCTCCACGGCATCATTGTGCTGACATCTCTGACAGACGGAGCGGCACCCTGGTCGAGGAGAAGGGAGGGAAAAGCGGGGAGTTAGAGGAGAAAAGGCCCATCTACAGATGGCCAGGGTGGGAGTGTATTGGCAGGAGCACCAGAACACTTCTGCCGTGTCCAGTGGGACTCAGACCGCTCACTGTGACTGGCCTGATTGCAGCCAAGAGCTGAAACCTAGATCACTCCAGTACAACTGAGGCTGGAGAGAGAGCAAGAGAGACTGATAACAAATGTGGCATTACAGCCCACGCATACAGAAAGTGATAACTAAATGTCCTTTTGTTGATCAAACAGCAATGATCATTCAAAAATTTAAAAAACAGACACACAGGAACAATGCATTCAAAAGATAAGTCTGATAGCTCGGGCCGTGTCATTTCTTTGTGCTGCATTATCCTAAAACTACCTCAGCGCACCTAATTTTCTCCTTATAAAATTGGATCCACTCCCAATGTATATAATGACATGAAACTAAATTAGAGACGGCTATTCACATTTCTTAAGGGTCTGGAATCAATGCCAGTGAACTCCATTAACTCCAGGCGGAGAAATTGTGGCATAATAAACTAGCTCCCACAGAAACTGAATGAAAGCGATTTTTACAATAGCCGATGACATTCAGGCCACAAGCATTTCTCCAGTCCCTGCAACACTGCAGTCATTTGAAAAACAGCTTCATATGCGCATTTTAACCATATTCAACAAGTTAACAGGAAAAGAATCGCTTAAAATATCAAATTAAAGGTCATATAATGTCACATTTATTTACCTGTAATGACTGCTCATAAAACATATGCTGGGGGACGTTCCACTCATTGTTTATTTTACAGGAACCATTAAGCCTACAGTAACACTTCATGGCCCTTTAGAAAAAACTGAATGAAAGGGCATCCACGGTTTATCATTTAAGTTTATGAATTCACAACTCCTGTCTAAAAGCTTCAGCAAGGCCAAAAAAAATGTCATGCGCTTGTTTATATCCCATTCGCAACAAATGGCAGAGGAGCCATCCTATGTACATATGATGGAGCACAGAGAGCGTAATGGCTCTGCACTGTGGGGCCATATAGGAAGAATGATGCTAACTTGACCCCTCAAGCCTTCTCATTGTGTCTCAGACAAACACACTGTGCGAGTGCATTATCTGTGTTATGATTTAGGAGGGGGAGACGACATTTTTTCTAAGCAGCAGGGACTCACATATTCTCAACATGCAGCTCAAGTGAGGACAGGGCAGCAGAAGCCCCAAAGGGCACTTCCATGTAATAGTGCATGACAATTCAGAAAAGGATCCCTCCCACACACAACATGACTTTTCTTTGGTTCTTTATATTACTTTTTGAATATCCGTTTTAGGAGTTTGTGCACTACATGACTATTTCCTGAAAATCTCTATGATCTGAAGATATATCAGAGAAATTGCTTACTCTTTGAGAGATGAGGTCAAGATCAAGTCTGAAAGCACAAGCTTGAATAAAGCAAACGTTCAATGCAAGCGAATCAGAGCCCTCTGTAAAGCTTCTCGCCAGCCTTTCGCTAAATAGAACTGACAATGGCTTGAAATATGTCTTGAGTTAGCTGTGTAAAAAGAAATACATGAATAACCTCAGGTGCGTTGGCTCAGTTGTTCATTATACTGTACATTGTGTGTCTGGGAATGTAAATTAAGTCCAACAAAAGTAGTCTGGCTTTGAGGACGGATCAGGATTTTTATATCTTAATACAAAACTCCCCTGTCCTTTTATACCCTGAAAGAGTTCTAGGTCTAGGTAATCATTCCTCCCTGCTGAAGATATCCCTTTGTGTGTAAACCTAATGGAAGTCACGGGGGACAAAATCCACAGTTTTACTCTGTGCTAACACCAAGCAGTTATTATCAAAAGTTACAGAAACACCTTAAGATTTTCCTTCACGTCTGAGTTAAGGCTTCCTTAATTTAATAAACATAACACCTTTGGTCTTCTCCATAAGGTTTCCTTAAACTGTTTACTTAATAATTTAGGATTTCTGCTCCTCTTGGGCTTATACTAAGGAAATCCCTTACAGTTATCGCACAAAAGACCTTAGGTATCACAAGCACAAGGAGAGGGAATGACGCATTGATTTGTCGGGCAATGCGCACCCAACTCTGCCTCTTCCCTTGTGCCGTGATCCCGGGACCGAGTTTCCCTCTTAAAACTCCTTGGTTCTCCTCCACGAGCTGTGCCAACAGCAGGCGCTGCTCTTCTGTCTAGTTCGGCTTTCTCGTTCTTTTTTTCTCCATTTCATTCGTTGTTTTGGTCATTCTGCCAAATCAAAGCGCTTTTTACAAGGAGGCCAGCAATCACAGTAATTGCTGACAGCTGAGTCTGAGTCCAGCATTAATATCAAATAGATTAAGTAGTAAAATTACCAGCATGGCGAGTAAACATAACAATGAGCAAATCAATATAATAATCGGCCTGTGAATGAGGTACGTTCAAACATTTTGAAGCTGTGTAACAATTAATTTAATTAATGACAAAAAAATATTTTCACAATTACACATTTTTTAATAGCCTACAGTCTAAGTTCTATGATCGGTTGATTTCACTGTCCATTCATTACTAGGAGCGCATTTTTTTTTCTTTTTGTAACAACCAATCACAGCTTTTAGAAGACCGCGTCATACCTAGCAATGGGGTCAACCACACCTCCTCACTAAGATAAAAGTTTATGTCCCCTCCTTGCTCAGAGTTGCTCTCAGAAACTTCTTGAATCACTCTTAAGCTAAGATTCCTTGCTAGGTAGTTAGGAGCTCTCTGAGAGGACTCTGAGAATCTTTGTGAATACGGGCCCTGGTCCTTTTGGGCTTATACTAAAAAGATCTTAGGTATCACATGCACAAGTGCAAACAAACGTCCACATGGAAACTGTAAAATCTCCTCCAATGCAGTAAATGACTTCATGTTTTCCTTAACTAAAAATGTTTAAGGGATTTCCTGCAACACCTATAGGTATGCCCCTTGGCTAAGGGGAAATTAAGCCTTAAATGTCATAGAGGGAAAAAACTTAAGGTGTTTTGTGCAACTGGCTCCTGGCCTTTATGGAAATTCCCTTTTGTGTGTCCTTGCTGAATTGTCAAGACGATGTAGTGACAAAAAGAGGGATTTTCAGGCGAAAAAAAACCCTTAAAGATATCCACTTAATTTAGCTCACTGACTTCTGAATAGCTTTATGGCCAGTATGGAGAAGAAGAATGATAAATTGACCAACAACTTGCAGTGGGTAGGTGAGTATCGTATTAAGTACTGTATTAAGACAGATTCGGAAACTAAGATGGAAACTATCTTTAAAAATAGTAGGACTTTGGTTGTGAATCACAAAGGGCACCTCAAAGAAAATGGCACCAAAAACACCGACAGAAATTCGATTACACAGACTTATTACATCATTTGGTGTCATATTAAATCAGAGTACAATCATTTTTCAATGGTTGCCACTGTCAGACACTCAAGGCCCTTTTCTAGTGGGATGCTTGAGGAAAGAAATGTCTCTCGCTCCCTTCTTTACTCTGTCTTGAGTATCTCAGCCTTGGGGATGGAAGTGTTTTGGAGGTGGATTGTCAGATCAGATACTGGCTGCCTTGGTCTATGTGACATCCTGGAGGCTAAGGGAGAACAGAGGATAACTAATGTCCCCACTGCCTGTATCACACAGTGACACACAGACAGTCCACTCATCTCTCTTTTCAAATGGAGCATCATTCTCCTTGTACCCATTTACACCTCGGCGGATCCATATCTGGACTTCACCCAAACCAACAGCAGAGACGACAGGAAAAGGAAGGCCGGTGATAGATAAGAACTTGCATAATGATAAGACGGCATGAAATCAAGTGCTATTGACTAGCTGCAATGTCTCAAGGAAGCATCGATGAGATGAGTTGGGGGAGGCCATGGGAAACAAATTTCGAAGCCGATACTTTGTATGCACTGCAGAGTGTGCTGACTATCTGGAGTTTTGAAAAAAAAGCAAGGATGAGGCCTTGTCTTGCAATCTCACAACTAGACCCCACGTCAGTAATAATTACAAAGTCTGTGCTCGGAGGTGGAATGATGCACAGAATTGCTGTTGGTGTAATTAGTCGATGAAACATAAGAGAGATTATAGACCATACACAGTGCAATGACCATGAAATGATACAGTAAATCTGCTGCTCGCGTAAAGGAAAAGCAACCATGAGTACACACTGCCGGGTAAAAGTTATGTTCTACACCTCAGTTATCTTGCTTCACACTTTTTCTAACCTCCCTGCCTCCATTGCCAATTGCTGAGGTGTGACATATTCGTCAACGTGGTCTCAAAGGCTCTGTCAAACAGTGTAACTAATGTGTCTGCAAATTGCTAAGTACTTGCTCCTCTGATATAATTCAATATTATTTATTGCGACACACCTTAGCCATCTTCTTTCAGATTTTTGCCTCCCCTGATTGATGTGGTGTGACATTATCATCAATATGGCCCCAAACACAGAGGCACGCAGTGTGAAGGCTCTTCCCTCCTGTTCTGTGCACATTATTATTCTTTTTTTTTTTTTGGTGCTGTTTCCAGGTGGTGCGTGAGCAGCAGAGTGAGAGGTATTATTTGATTTTTTCACGCATGTAATACTTCGATATGAATTCACAGTGTTTGGCTATAATGAGTTGTTACTGCATCTCTGTGTATCCTCCACACTTGTCAACCATGGGGACAAGGTCTTTCATTATCCTCCCACTGCTAGCTATAGCTGTCTTTTCAAGCCATGAGTGCAGGATGCAGTGGGATCCCTGCTTAGAGGGCTCTCCAGCTGCGTGGATGCCCTAATAAGATGCTGGGAACGGGTTTTCTCAGTAGAAAAGACGCTTGACCAGTGCATTCTCATGTAATACAAAAGCCTGAATGTAGCAGAGGCTCTGACAGGAAGGAGAGATTTTTGGATTTAAGTGGTCACCTGGTTTGGTCTATAGTTGGAGAACCAGTGGTTGGGGGATTCATTCCAGTTAAATAACACCAACAGATTTCACAAAGAGAACATATGCAAGAGGAATAATCCATGGATCATACATGACATTTCTGGAAAACAAATTTTCCTTGACTTACGTGCTCTGGTCCCTGGAAGCAGATCCTGCACACGGGAGTCCTGAAGCCACTTTCCGTGTAGCTGGTGAGGGAGAACCTCTCCTCCAGTTTGCCCTTTGAGCAGTCATCAGAAGAGCTGCTGCAGCCGCGCAGGGCCGCCGACAGCTCTGCAGCATCAACCCAGCCCGGTCGCTCTCCGCCCGGTGGCCCGGTGGCTCCTGCTGCAGGTGGGGCAACCCGGTCCCCTGCGTGCTGCTGGTGGCTCCGCGTTAACGTGTTGTTGTTGTCGGGGACGGAGACGCCTGTTTCATGGCTTTCCGTGCCTTGGACGCTCATGGGGGTCAGCGGAGGCAGCGGTGTCGGCGGTGCCGGTGGCCCGAGAAGGAGCACCCTCAGGTCACCGAGCAGGACGCAACAGCGGCTCTTCAGCATGCCCTGGCTGCGCAGCATTAGGCTGTATCCGGCCACAAACTCACAGCACCATACAAAGGTGCTGGAAGAAAACAGCATGTACTGTATGTGTCCCCGTCATGAGCAAACACTTCTTCATATGCCGTGGGATGGGATAGTGGGGGTGCGTTTTTTTCCTGCGTTTGTTTGTTGGGGAGGTTATAAAGCAGCCTTTTAGTTTTCTATGTTGATAATGGTATATTGAAATTCAAAGTCCTTTATTGTCTTCCCACGAGAATGTAAATCCAAAAGGCAAACAAATCCCATCGATGCAAACAAGTGTCTGAAGCCATTAAGTTCAATAAATGGAACAGCTAAAAGAGGAAAATCAAATGTTAGATTGATAGGAATATGAATTCAAGTAATAAGGCTGTGGCTCGTTCACTCAGTGTCCACTGTCATTTCATGGCCTTAATGGTCTGCCTGCTCTGTGCAACATAAACTATCTAGACAGGCTTCTCCCTCCAGATTCACGACGAGTGCAGAAACCACGAATCAAATCTGCCTTTGGTACAATGGACTGATACAGACTAACAAAATGTCAGCGCTCATTCTTGAAAATTCAAATATTCCAACAACACCGAAAGACACATTTGGAATCAGCACAGCTCAGATTACTGTCGACGTCTGAGGCTTTTCAAAGCAAATCAAGTCAATCGATGGCGTGCCATGTTAGGAAGCGAAATCTGTCTTACCTGGCGAGCTACCCCGATTTCTCTACGACTCACAGTTTCGGGATTTTTTTTTTTTTTCATAGAGCTCCTGCCAGACTGCAGGTCGCTGACAAGTCTGCGTGAAGCTTACATCCCCAATTATCGAATTTCCATGTCCGAGGAACAAGCCGATGGGTTTAAATCCCTCCGTTAAAATCCAACACGATTGTCGGACTGTCCTGCTCTGGGTGAAAGCATCCGTATCCCCGGATTCTCCTGTGATCATTGGCTGCTGAATTTGTGCTGCAGCTTCAGCACCATGATTCCTGGGACAGCTCCCAGACGCCACACGTCACCACCGCACAGTGATGCAAGCAGCCAACTCATTACTATAACTGAGACAAATACAAAGCAAAATGCTTAATTACTACTTTTAGCCAAGACGTCCATTATTATAGAAGAATGCATTAACTTAAAGGTGACATTAATATTTTTTTTTTCAAAGGAGGGGGTGTTTACTACCTTTCACCATGCAAACAGAGTGCAGAGAATTAAGTCCTACCCGCTAATTATCAATAATTAAACAATTCAATTATCAGGCAACACATGGCAAACACAAATTATTCATAACAGCTCTGCTAATAGTGTCATTTTGCTCTACACAAATATCAATTAGACTGAAAGTGGCTTAAACCTAAAAAACGATCAGGTCTTACAGGGAGTAAAAGGAGGAATTGCAGGCTAGATTCCAATCAGGCACTCAATTCACCACATTTCGTCAATATAAAAAAGACCAAGAAATTAAAACATAGATCAAACCAAGTGATGGGGATTGAAACTCTTAAGTAAAAGTGGCAGGGCTGCAGCTAACAGTTATTTTCACTGATTAATCTGATCAATTTCCTGATTAATTATTGGGCCTCTAATTGGAAGAAAATGGTCAATAATGCCCACATACCCAAAAGTTCAAGTTGGGTCACTCAGATGGCTTGTTTTGTCTGACCAACACTCCACAATCCAAATATATTCAGTTTACTATAATAATAGAGCAGAAAATAAGAAAACATTCAGCTGAAACCAAATATTTTTTGGCAGCTCTGCATTAAAAACACAAATGATTAATTAAAAAAAATGGTTGCAGATAATTTTCTGTTCATAGCAGATTAATTATTACACTTCTAAAAGCAACACCAATGGATAAATACTCTAAGTAAAACATTTACATTCAAAATAAAATCAAAGTAAATAAATATTTCCACTGAAAAGTATCAAAAGTAGGTGCTCAAAATGCAAAATGACCCCTTTTAGAGTGCTATATCTTTACACAGTCTTTATGATTTTATTGTATTAGTGATATTAATGAATCAATTAACATGTTAGCAGGGTTTAAATAGTGTAGTTAAAGCAATTCAATATACTGTTGAGTATCTAATCTACAATGTATCACATTATATAAGCTGACACTATGTTTAAAATTTGAATCTAGAGAAAAGTAAGGGTGCCAAATAAATGCCCTGAAGTACAAGGCAGTGGAGCAGAAGTATAAAATACTCAAGTGAAGTACAAGTACCTCAAAAATGCACACAAGTAAAATACTTGAGTGAATGTGCTTGATTCATTTCCTCCACTGTTGTGTGATTCTCACTTTGGGGACATCTGATAAATACAGATAGGAGAAAAATAACAACTCAGAGATGCTGGATGGAAAAACAGGAGAGAACAATTGACCGGCCTGTCGGGGCAGCTGTGTGTCTTGACTGAATAATTAAAATGAACACACCTGTGGCTTTTTTTGTGTTTGAATTTATGTAAGACTGCGGTCAGGCTAGTGGCCATGTGGTGAGCATTTAATGGATTGCCAACAGTGAACTGACACATTAAACTTAGTATGCTCTCACTCCTGCTGGTTTTCTATTCTGGCAGGTAATTGCCAAGTAAGTGCCTGATTAAATAGCAATTGGATCAGCTAACGGCAGTGATGGAAGAACTATTCAGCCCCTTTACTTAACTAAAACTAGCAATACCACAGTGTAGAAATACTCCATTACACATTAAAGTCCTTGATTCAAAATCTAAGAAAGCACACATCAGCAGAATGTACTTACAGTATCAAATTGAATTGCCATGCAGAAAAATGGACCCTTTTATTATCATATGTACATCATTAGACTGGTAATACAGATGCAGCAATCTGTAACCTGTAGTAGATGGTTGATAGACAACTAGCTTTAACTATTTAAATACTATTAATCATTGTAGTCTATCACATTGTATTAGTTCGTCAACGTGTTTATGCTGTGGATGTCATTCTTCATCTACAATCTAACTTGTACAGCTGTCAGATAAATGTAGAGCAGTAAGTACATCTACCATGAAATGTAATGTGGCAGCTAGAAGTATAGAAGAGGTAACAGCCTGCACAAAGTGGAAATACTCAAGTAATCTTCAGTTAGGTCAGTGGTTCCCAACTGGTTCAGCTACAGGACTCAGATTTCGTCTTGGTTATTAGTTCAAGCACCACACAATTAAATACATCCAGAGTCCTACTTGTGTTTGGCCATGTCGTCAAGCTAGTTTGCTGTCTCTGTTAAGTAGGAGTCCGTTAGTCATTCACTCTACCACAGGAAATTGCACTTTAAAATGAAATCCCTGTACTGTACTTCAAAACTAAGTGTTTTTTACAAACATCATCTGGGGATCCATTCAGGATGGACCCGTGCAATCCAGTCTCACTCCAAAGTCGTCGAAATCCGGTGCTTGGGCGGTGACTTGAAGTGTCAGACACTGAAAAAAGCCGTCCTTCAACATCAGCATTACACGCAGTCAGTTACCATTATAGTTTAACAGAGCTTGGCAGTGTAGGGAGGAAACGTGGCAGGACAAGAATGAAAGTTAAGGCTGCGAAAGGCCTGAGTGGGGTGGCCGGTAGTGCTGCGTTCGCGTATCGTAAGATTACAAAGACAAACCCTGTTCTTTTTACCTAAACCTAACCACATGTTTTTGTTGCCTAAACCCAACCACGTGCGTTTGTTGTCCATCTGCAGTGTTGTACTGATGTCGTGCGTTTATGTTGAAGGAGACAGTATGTACACGGTAAACTTCCTGTGAAAACAGAAGTGTATTTTGAAAGACAACAATGCATGCAACAGACGTAACTTGACACAGCGCCACAGAAAGTCAACAACCAATGCACCCAGGGTACCTTGCACGTCGTACCTGGACGTGGTAGGTCCATAACCAAACATCAATATGTGATGTGGTCAGAGTGAGAATGTGTTGACCATGACCCACCAGTTGGAAACCACTGAGTTAGGTTGCCTCACAACTTAAAGGGGACCACCACCTAAATTAAGAACTCCAATATGTTATTTCCATGGCCTAGGTAAGTGTAATTAATATTTGTGAAGATGGACTACTCTCCCTCAAAGCCAGAGACCTCAGAAGTCTCAAACATGCGATGTCATAGGGACCCACAGAATATTTGTTTTCTTTTTATACTCAAATTAACTTTGACAGGACTAACCTGTTTTAATATATTTGGGATTTTGTGTTTGAATGAGCTCATTAAAATCGGCAAAAGGTTGAAATTAAAGCAGTTACATACATTTCTAAAGTTAGTAATGAATCTTTTTTACCTTCTTGCTTTTACAATAAGCAACCTCCACGTGCCTGCTTGTTTTTCTACGTCACTTCCTGCGCGGCAGATCCTGAACCGTGTAGCAACTTGTCAACTAACGTTAGCTTCAGATGTTTCTCCTTCCTTCCTTCGTGTACACGTATAAGCTTTGCCGTATTGAGATCACGCTGTTAGTCATCTGCTCTCCCACGCATGAATGCCCACTTGTGTTTAACACCGCTGTCGATATAATGTCATGCTAATGTTGCTAAGCTTTATTGTTGCTGCCCACGTTAGCAACGTTAGCTGGTACCGTTAGCCGGGGTTTGCTAGCTGCGGTACAAGTTCGCAAACTTTTAAGATAACGGTCGTACTTGTGCTAATCCAGGTGGGTGTACATGGATCATATATTTGTGGGTAACTAGATGTTTTGGCTAGCTCTGCGTGTTTTATAATCATCTGAATCTGCGAATGCCTCTGAAGTTAACGTAAGCTGCAGCAAAGTTCATCATCATGTCCAATCAGCTAACCGCAGAGCAGCAGCGAAAGATTGAGGAAAACAGACGGAAGGCTCTGGAGAGAAGAGCCCAGAGACTCGGACAGACCATCAACAACAATAAGCAGACCCCAGTGCTCTTCAGCAGCACTTCAGTGCAGGTACAGCCCTTTAAACACAGCTTTGCCTCGGATCCTGCTACTGTGAGTCATCACAGAGAGACACTCAGCTCTGCTCCTGCACCAAAACGGTTTGTGCCACCCTTCAAGAAAGACTCACAGAGCCTCAATAACTACAATCAGGACCCCAAACATCAACAGTTATCTGGCACTAGCAACCACATCAATCAGAATACTCTGTATAACTCTGCTCCTAAAAGACAGGTGAGTTCTGTCCATTGATGTTCAGTCAGTTATTGTTTGCAGGAATAATAACTTCTAGTTTTCTAATTCATTGTCTGTATTTTTTTGTAGATACAGCTTATTGACCCACTTCCTCAGGCAGCAAATCAAAATGTAATCAGCCCTGTCTCGTCTAGTGGAGGAAGCATTGGTGTGAAGCCAGCTCATCCCACACCTAACCCCACCTCCAACGGCTCAGGTGGTGCATTTGGCTCATTCTACAAGCAAACTAGTAAACCTGCCCAAAATCCTGTGGCACAGCTTTCCTCCAACTCATCAACTCTGAATGCTGTACCTGCAAAAAAGCCTGCCATCTCTGCAAGAGGAAAGTGTGTAGCTCACACAGAGGGCCGCTTCAGAGTCGAAGTGGGCTACCATGCAGAACTGATTGCTGTTTTCAAATCCATCCCCACAAAGAGCTACGGTAAATATCTGCCAGTGTAACTATGCTGTTGTGCGGCTACGTCTTGTTGGTCAATGCCTTTTGCAGCCACACACCCCTTTCCACCTTTGAACTTGTGGGAAACACTGATGCATATTGGATCATGAATAGATTGGCAATATTTTAATAATTTACAATAAGCTATATAAGTGTCAGTAAGTTTTTAGAAGTGGTACAGGAATTTAAAACTACTTGGGCAGCATCACACATTCAAAACGACAATATAAAGACAGACAGGAAGACAAAAACCCTCAAAATGATTGAGTTATTTCTTGAACATTCATCATACTACGATAAACAAGCCCTCAATAGAGGGTGTATGTTATGCACCATCATGTGCCAGTAAGGTCTGTGTATTAAACCGCAATCACTTTTTAGTGCTGGCTTAACTGTATTGTGTTCTGTGGCAGCAGGTATTCCAATTTTAAAGTAATACCCACCCTAAGTGGCACAATGCATCAGTGCACATAACCAGGACAACCTGCAAGGCCAAATAATGAATGACTAAACTCACCGCTATAAAAATAAAACTAACTGCTGTCCTCTGGCCAGAGCTTCAGGGCTCTCCTCTGTAGAAGAAGCCAAGTACACATGGCTTTCATCCTAACCAGTATCAGTTTTCTAAGTAAGAATACTAATGTCTTTAATGTAGTTATTTTGTGCCATATTTTTGGTAGTGTACTGTATGCTAGATTCAATGTCTGTCACCTTAGAATAACAGAGTATTCTGTTCTGCCTTAGACCCTGCCACAAAGATGTGGAACTTCAGTCTGGAGGACTATCGACAGCTAAGTATGAACATCAGGGACATATTCAAAGACACGGCAGAGTATTGGTCTTCTTTGTCCTGCTGCTGCATCTCTTGTGTCTGTATCCCTTTGTTGCAGTGGAGGAAGCAGCTGCTATCGCCTCGGTGTCTTTGAGGCCTCTGGATGGAATGGAGGCAGTGGACGTTGCAGCAGCCACCAGCCGAGCTCATGACGGTGCAGCGTTGGGGGCGCTGCTCAAGCTGTGTAACGGCTGGCAGAAACCTGGAGCCACTCTGCAGGGCCAGTGCGTCCTGGTGTCTCCGACGAAGTTTGAAGTTGACATTGGTTACCATGTGGATGTCATTGCAGCGTTCAAGCAGATGCCAACAAAGAACTACGGTGACAGTGAAATTATGCAATTAAAATGCTTCCTCTGTCGTCTTGACAGCCTTTTATCATGTTAAATTTGCATTTTACGGCTTCTGAAACCAGTATTTTGTGTTATAATCTTTGTTGTGTGGCAGACATGAAAACCAGAAAGTGGAGCTTTTCACTTGTGGATTACAAGAGACTCTGTGAGTACCAACATTTGCTTTATTTAGCTGCTTTATCTCTATGGTCATGTTTGTCTCTGTTGCATTTGCCATCTTGTCTGACCGTGCTGTGTTCCATACCCAGTGGATCTCCTCAGTGGGATAGCAGCAGTGGAGGTGGAGCCTCTGCCCAGGGCAGTGGTCCAGGCTTTCTCTGCCAGGTTTGACGGGACCGAAGCCAGGTCTTTAGACGTCCCTGAGGCAGACCTCTCCAGCATCGACCCCTCGCTCACCTGCAGCCTTATGCCCTTTCAGAGGGAGGGAGTCAAGTAGGTGCCTTTGGACAGCCATTAGTGCGGGTTCTGCATGGTGTAGCCAATAACTCAATACCAGCAGACGGCTATTCATCTATAATTTGCTCAGTCTTGTGCAAATGAAGAGATACTTATCATTGCAAGCCAATATTTCAGTGCCATTCCTCTGTGACTTCAAGTTTGCTTTATAGGATTGGATCAGTGTGACTTCCACTCGCTGTCCTGCTGTAGCATTTAATTTTAGCATTTTTTCGTGTCCCTGTAGTTTTGCGGTGTCTAAACAGGGCCGCCTCCTCCTGGCTGATGACATGGGCTTGGGAAAGACGGTGCAGGCCATCTGTATAGCAGCCTACTACAGGAATGAGTGGCCCTTGCTGGTCGTGGCTCCCTCCTCTGTGCGATTCACCTGGGCCGAGGTAAAAAAAAAAAAAAACAGCCTGCAAAGAAAAATGGCTCATTACTTCGTAGGTGTTAGAGTTTATCACTTTGTTTCCGTTTAATGGTGTCATTATTGGCCTGCATTAAATCAGCAGGCACCCTCTTAAGGATATTCTTCAGGTCTCCTTTGACAAAAGCTCTGCCTTACACATTATAATGCTGGTTTCTACTTAAAGCTCATCTGCATTTTAGGAATGTTAATGCTGTTCCCCAAGGACTGCTTGTGCTCTGTTAGGTAGTTTATCTTCAGTAAGGAAGATGGCAGTATTGAATTTCATGCTTCTGTTTCTTATTCTGATGGCTGCAGACGATGATTGGATTGTGAAGCATTAATTTAAAATTGAGATGCTAATTCAGTTTATTTGGCTACTCTGTTGAAGTCTGTTATTCATAAAGACCTGCTTCACATGATGTTGCTGATTTAGCTGAGCTATATATATTTTTACACTTTGCATATTATTTTCGATGACTATTAAGACACCCCCACACTTGGCATCGTTAAAATGTTAGCGCCTCTTTGTCCCCGTTTTCCCTCTACAATTTCAATATGTTCTAATTTCATCTCAGGTGTCCCTTTTCTCTGTGAGCGTGTCTCATGTTTTTTTAGCAGTCTCCGCTTAACTCACAGCAGCATTACCAGGCTGCATTTGTACCACATTTTCAGAAGAGCTTCATTGGCCTTCTGTCTATTGACAAGACAAGACAGTCTGCTCTCTAAATAGATATCTTGGATCAAACACAGTCCCCCAATCAGGAGTTGGAATCGTCGAGGAGGGTTTAGTCACAGGATGTCGGCCCATTAAAGGACACTTACTCTGTCTGGCTTGGCTCTTATCTGCACTGTTAGTCTTTTGCATTTGGCCAGATCTACTGCAAAACATGGGAGCTATAACTTAGTGAGTTTAAGCCAGGTTGACAGGCGAATAGAGAGCAAGTAAGTGAACTGTCAGAAACATTTGGGCCACAGGGGACATTTTTCTTAACTACATGATCGGTTGTTTCTAAGTGGAGACACTGCGATGGTAGTTAGACACAATTATAAGTGATTAGTCGCATTCAAGCCAGTTGTCAGTCACAAAATAATTTGTGAATGTATCTGGGATTTTCATTTCTAAATTTCAGAGGCTGATTTATTCCCAGTGGTAGGGGGAAAAGTGCAGCCTGGAAACTAGAACTATTTTTCTGAGGAGTTTTGCTTCACTCTGTGTTTATGACATGAGTAAGTATCTCTGCCTGTAGGCCTTCAGACGCTGGCTCCCCTCCCTGAGTCCTGACAGCATCAACGTGGTGGTGAAGGCCAAAGACAATCTGCGGTCTGCTTTGGTCAACATCATCAGCTACGACCTGCTGAGCAGGATGGACAAGCAGCAGCTGGGAAACCCCTTCAATGTCCTCATCATGGTGAGCTGTGTTACTGAACTGTGCAGTATTTAGAATTGTCTCAAAATATATGTCTTTACTTATGTTTTTGCCTTTAAAAGCAGTTACTGTACGTTGTAAACAGAATATATGATTTTGTCATTTTGTGCAGGATGAGTCTCACTTCCTGAAGAACATAAAGACTGCTCGCTGTAAAGCGGCTTTACCCCTGCTGAAGGTGCTGATTTTTCTTCCCTCTTTTCATTTAATGTTTTATTTGGATGACTAATTTTGTCACATACCTTAAAGACATTATATTTTTACTTGTTTGTGACGTCTAACTGTCTCTAAGCAGGATAATTCAAAAATATCCAAAGCAGCAGATCAAAGAACACGCAATTCAATCTGTGCAAAGAGGCAAATTCTCTTTGGTCTTAAGGTATAACTTTGCCGGGGAAAACACTGAAAAAGGTTCCTTTACATTAGGTCATAAATCAAATTTGAGTTGGTTCAAGGTTTTATTATCCAGATAATTCATTAAAACTCTTGGAACAAGACCCAGATTGGCTGTCAGATGGACCTTGGGCCAGCCGAACAATTGATTAGATTTTCTTGGGAAATCAGATTTAGGATGTCTTCCATCAGACAATTATTATTTTTTAGCCTTAAGCAGCGGAGGCTGGACCCTGCAGTTACAGTATGTGTGCAGTTAAACCAAAATTTATAGGAAACGCTGCACTACCTACATTAAAACTGGTATAATAATAATAATATATTTATCACACATGGACTTTTTACACAGTTACATGGTTTCAGCTGCTGTCAGCTGAGCAACAGAGTGAACTTTCTGTAACGTGAACATACATTGATCAGACAGAACATTAAAACCCTCTGACAGTTGAAGGGAAAAATATTGATCATCTTGTTACGATGCAATGTTCTGCTAAGAATCCTGAGGCACTTGACACGCACCACCCACCCAAACACCCACAGTTTTCCCCGTGTCACTATATCAGAGCGACATTATTGTTTTGCATATGTAGCGTATATTGCCTGCTCACAAAGATCCATAAACCAGCTGAATCCAAAACATTGCAGCATTTGGCTCAGGGTTGGGTTTAATTTCTTGCTTTGTCAGCTTGACTCCCTCAGCAGTGCTCTGATCAGAGTTGTTTTTTCCATCCTCAGGCAGCAAAGAGAGTGATTCTTCTGTCTGGGACCCCTGCCATGTCCAGACCCTCTGAGCTGTACACCCAGATTCTGGCTGTCAAACCAACACTCTTCCCCCGCTTCCACGAGTTCGGGATACGCTACTGCGGTGCCACACAGGTAGCTTAAGCCTTAAAGGGATAGCGTGGATTTTTTAAATTGGGGTCATTTGAGGTACTTATCTATAGTCAGAGTATTACATACAGTAGATGTCAGTCAGTACACCCCTGGTTTGGAGAAGCAGGCAGGAGTACTGCCACGGAAGCAATGTTTTGCTGTGGAGGGGGGCAGCATCAAAACATATTTTAACGACATAAAAAAAACTCACATTAGTTCAGATGTGTTCTATATATAGAATATTTTCATTGCTTTACTTTGCTCTCAGATAGTCTTTCTGACGGGGAACTAAAGATGTCATGTGTGCTCTCTACAAAGCCAGACTTCATTGACAAAACAGTAATTTTACCTTACAGAACACAGGAGTTGCTGGTCTACTGCTGCCTTGATTAGTTAGTTTGTGTTATTGTGTGACTTTGGTGAATCCAAACTAATCCTTAAAACACCAAAGTCAACACAAACTAACTGATAGAGGCAGGGGTAGACCAGCAACTCCCGTGTTCTGCAAGGTAAAATTGCTGTTTTTGTCAAATGAAGGCTGACTTTGGAAAAGCATATATGACATCTTCAGTGCCCTGTCAGGAAGGGCTTTCTGACGGCAAGGTAAATACATCTTGCTGCTGCCCCCCTCCACAGCAGTATATTGCTTGGCTTCTGTGGCAGTACCCCTGCCTGTTTCTCCGAAATGGGGGCTAACAACCACCATCTACTGTCAGTGATACACTGACTATAGATAAATACCTCAAACAACACCACTTAAAAAAATCTAAACTATCCCTTTAAGAGTCCTTATCTATGAAGGTGTAATGCTTCATACTGTTGAGCTGTAACTGGCTGTAATTTTAGGACACCTCAAAGAACATAGGTGTAGGATTAGTGAATTATTTGTTTATCTGCCTCTCTTACATTCACAGTCTGTAGTTCCTAATGCTCTCTGCTGAGAACAATAGGGTTATAAAGGTGAAATGAGGACACTTTACAGCCAGTGTATGTTGGCGAACAGTGTATACATTAAAACTGTTTCTTAGGTGTCAGCGGATTCCTTTTCTGTGAATTTTGTCTCCACTCTTCTCCTTCTGTTGCTCTATTCTTGCCACTTAATCTCCTTAATTAATTCTAATAGGTTCAAGTAGGGAACACGCTACATGATTTAAAGGCCAATTACATCCTTAATTTGGTCATGATGACTCATTTTGAAGATTGTGGAGATTTTGCTCTGCTCTGCAAAAATTCCTTTTTTTTCCACCATTGAAGTCTCATAAAATGGCTCTTGCATCCTGATAAGAGACTCAGACCAGCCGGAGCTATCACAGTTTGATTCCTATGACTGAATTCTGAGCTTTTTAGTCTGCTGGTTAGTCACCAGCTTGACTGGCATTCGAACTAATCCCTGTGTGTGATTAAAGAGGAACGTTGTCATTAGATAGTCCAAGAGTCTGGCTACCTGCTTTGAAGGTTTCCTTTTCTTACTTTCCTCTCCTTCTATCCTTTTCTATTCCCCTCCCCTCTAGGCGACTTGGGGGTGGGACTACTCGGGCTCATCTAACCTCGGGGAGTTAAAGCTGTTGCTGGAGGAGTGTCTAATGTTGCGTCGTCTCAAGCGCGACGTCCTCTCTCAGCTTCCCTCTAAACAACGCAAGGTCGTCACAGTGACCATAGATGGTGTCAACGCCCGCATTAAAGCTGCTCTGTCAGCTGCTGCCAAGCAGTTGGCCAATGGACACCGCAATGTAAGTCACAAACAGCAGAAATTTACAGTCTTTCCATCTTTAGAATTAATGCAATACTAAATCAGTCCTCCAAAAAACAACAACATAATTTTCTTTGGTTTTCAGAAAAGCCTGTGTATTGTGTTGCAGTAATTACAAAAAACATGACAAGTTTTGATATAATTCATCACTGCTAAATTATTTTTAAAGGGACAGTTCACCCCGAAATCAAAAACACATATTCTTCCTTTTCCTCTAGTGCTATTTATCAGTCATTTTTATCATCAAATGGTTTTGGTGCGAGTCGCCGAGTGTTGGAGATATCAGCCGTAGAGATGTTGGCCTTCTTTCTAGTATAATGGAACTATATTGAACTTGACCTCTGGTGCTTAAAGTGGCAAAAAAATACATTTGAAAAACTCAACAGCAATGTCTCTTTCAAGAAATCATGACCCACTTATTCAAGATAATTAACAGATCTTGTTGTGAGCAGTTTCATGTAAGAACTGTTTTCTATCTACAGAACTACACCCACCAACTGTATTACCACACAGAGGGAAGCGTGCATCTACTGCTAGCTCAAACTAGCACCACAGAGGTAGCTAACATTACAGGTCTGCCGAGGAGGATGCTATTAATCTTTACATCTCTTGCTATCATGAGCACAAGCCTCTCATCCATGAGTAGATGCACTCTTCCTTCTGCTCAGTGAGAAATTGGCAGGTGTAGTTCTGTAGAAAGAAAATAGTTCCTCCATGAAACTGCTCACAACAAGGTCTGTGGATTATCTTGAGTAACTGGGTCATGATTTCTGGAAAGAGACTTTGCTGTTGAGTTTTTCAAATGTATTTTTTGGCACTTTGAGCATCACAAGCCGAGTGCCATCTAGTTCCATTATATTAGAGAGAGGGCAGACATCTCTACGGCTGATATCTCCAACACTCGGCAACTCAAACCAAAACAATCTCAACAGCACTACAGGTAAGAGGAAAAATATGTATTTTTGATTTTGGGCTTGAAAAGTTAGCTGAAAATAGCATATTCTGACTTTCTTTTTCATTATTCAATACCCAAGCATGTTGACTACATGTATGCAAAAGACAAATGGAATACAGTGTGTTCAACTTGAAATGTTGTCACCCTGATTAAAAAGACATCAGTTAGAAAAACACTCCTTCAGTCCAAGAAAGTTACATGTGTTTGTTCTGTCTTCTTCAAATGATGGAGTCCTCTCAGGCCTCAAGCACGCACAAGTGCTTTCAAACTGACCCAGAATACTCCAGCAAGTCTTATTTTAAGAGAATGTATTCACTCTAATGGAAGTGAGTGGCTTAGCTTGATTGTTCATTATCACACTGCTCCTCAGAGTAATGGCAGCCTTATCAAATCATCAATCAGTATCTCCTGTCAGTTCTTATCTGGTGCCGTTCCTTATCTCTTTTTCAGAAAATACAAGAGAAGGAAGCCCTCCTCATCTTTTATAACCACACAGCCGAAGCCAAGCTGCAAGCCATTATGTAAGCACAGACCCTCTAATGGTCGGGGATCAGTAAGTCCCATCAGCTTAGATGTGATGAGCGCTGAGATTAAAATGTAAAATGAATCAGAATCTTTTGTCAGACCACTGTGATTATCATTTGCACTGGATTTGAGATAACTTTGAGAGTTTGAATAAATACACAGAATGATTGAATATTTCACTGCGTTCTTTGAAACAGTTGAGACCTCTGTTGTTTCTGTCATTGCCAGGGAGTACATCACTGACACGCTGGAGTGTGGGAGGGAGAAGTTTCTTGTGTTTGCCCATCATAAGTTAGTCCTGGATCATATTACAACTGAAATGGTTAAAAAGGTGAGCAAGATATACAGATACCACACTGCATAGAAATATAATTTTAATATATATATATATATATATATATATATATATATATATATAAAAAGTGCATTTTGACATTTCCAACTTGACTCTTTTGTAGGCGTTAAAGCCAACTCTTAGGTCAACTTTCATCAGTTGCTGCAGGGAACAAGTGTAGGCAGCACATTTGAGCTTAGTTTTACTACTACTGTGACTTATCAAGGTTTGTTAAATGAGTTTGTTGGCGTCTCAGTGGTCCGCTCCCTAAACCATTCTGGCCTTTAATTTCTTCTACAGAGCGTCAGTCACATCCGTATTGACGGGTCCACTCCTTCAGCTGAACGGCAGCAGCTGTGTGATAAGTTCCAGTACACGACCAAGACCTGTGTGGCCGTACTGTCCATCACTGCAGCTAACATGGGTCTCACCCTGCACAGTGCTGACCTGGTGGTCTTCGCTGAGCTTTTCTGGAACCCGGGGGTAAGCCATGGAAAGTTATTAAAATAAAATACTGAATACTCATTAGCTGCATTTCCACCAAACACTTTGGGTTGGTACCCTAAGAACCCATACGTAACCTGTGGCTACTAATTTAGGGGTTGTACACATGCTGTGTCTTTAACCGCCTGGAAAACGCAAGGTCAGGTGCTGGACACTACTTTTGTACCTTTTTTGTGCCAGCTTTCTGCAGTGCGACAGCAGGTTGTGTCTGAGGTCGCTAAGCAACCTTAACAAGCACCGTATTATAGCCTATTTTCTAGGGATGTTCCTGACGACTTATTTCCCTGTCGACTTAATGAAAATTTTAATTAAGACTAGTCGACCAAAAAAATGAAAACACGATGAAAATAGTCAAAATTTAGTATTTGAAACATTGTCTCAAAAATATTGTGTCCATTAAGAGCCCGAAAATCAATAAATTGCCTCTGAAATGTGGGGCAAATTGAACCTTGCAGATTATCTGACAAAACTGATAGCAATTCATTTTAAAGTTAATTAAACAAAATCTGACAGCAACTCACTTAAAGGAGCAATAAGCGAAATTCATCATTTCTAGATTGAAGGAATTAAAAAAATTGCTATGTGAAGAACTTGAGGTGTAATTTATAGCATGACCTCACACAACCTCTCTCTGTGTTGATCTGATCGGTCTGGCTGCGCGTTCATGTACGTTCATGTGAGCCTCCCAGCTGGGGGGGGCTAACCAGTGCTTCCTCCTCAGGCTCCACTTCACTCAGCTGCCAGCACAGCCAGTTAGCCTCCGTTAGCTTCCCAGCTAACGTTAGCCCCGGCTCCCCATTTGGATCCAACCGGAGCCCTGGTTTGTTATTCAGGTTAATGTGGGAAGAAGCAGCGGGTTTATCGGGCAGCTGAGTGAAGTGGAGCCTGTGAAAGAAACACCGGGACCGTCTGGATGTAATAGTCCGTGGAGATCCTGCGGTACTCGGCTGCACAGGCGAGGCGAGTGGGGTGGGGGGGTGGAGAGCAGAGGTAGAGGGAGGAGTGGCTCATGACACATTTTGTTTTGGTCTACAGGCAGTGCACAACAGCAAACCTAGCGGTGAAACAATTTCGCTTTTTGCCCCTTTAAAATTAACAAATAATATAACATCTCAAAAAAGATAAATTGCTGCTGAATTGATTTTCTAGATCAAAGTACCGCCAGACCACGCTGGTTTTGCCCACCGTGCTGTTTTAAAACTCCAGTCTACTCGGCTTTATGACAGTTAAGCGACCTTGTACAGTAGATGAATAGAACACTAAATTGTTTAACCAACTAATTTTTCAAGTGCCAACTAGCGAGGGGGCGGACGTTTAATCGTTTAGATGACTAATCGCACACATCCCTCGTGTTTACCTGAAATTTTAAGTGCAGAGCTGATCTTCTTCCAGACGCTGTTTTTAAGTGTGTAGGCCTATCGTCCCTGGGACAGATGTAAAGCTCTGGGTAGCCCTGCATTAAAATGATTAGCTTTTCCATATTTACCACTGACTGATATTTACAGAAGAAGAGAAAGATATCTGTCTGTTCCTCATCACATGGCATACGGTGTGTGCTGCTGCGTTCTAAAAGTGCTAAAAGACACTCAGGAACTTGTGTGCATTGTGTCAGCGTTGCTCTGGTGTTTGAGCGCGCCTGCCATGCATCTATACTGAAAACAATAAATTTGAAGGCGCAAAAAACGGGACATGTGTATGGCTCCTTTGGAACACATTTTTTATTTGTAGTATTTTCATTTTGGATTCAATTTTGGTTTCAGCTCAGTTTTTGCCTCATTTAGTTCACGTTTGGTTATAAGGTTATCCTGGCATTATGGGAATTTACCACTCCCTCTTTATGCTATGTTTGCAGGGACAAAGATGTGACAAGATTCACAGTACAGCCAAATAGGGCATTCTGAAGTGGGAATTAAAGGGGGACAAATCCGCAAATAAAAAAAAGATTCATTTTGAAGTGATTGCTATGCTCGAACCGCACTCTGTGCCAGTAACAACAGCTTCAGTTCCGGGAGGAATCTTAATAGTTCTTTAATTTCAACTGTTGGCAGCTTTAAGCCTGAATAATGACTTACCATTTTATTGATATTTTTCCTCAAGCAGAGCGCACGTCGACCTTCACTGCAGCTGAGGGAAGGCAGGAAACAATTGGTGACACCAAGAAAATTCAAATGCTCTTTTTTTTAACAATGCTTTTTTTGTACAGATTCTGATTCAGGCGGAGGACAGGGTGCACCGTATTGGACAAACCAGCAATGTGAACATTCACTACCTGGTTGCCAAGGGAACTGCTGATGATCACCTGTGGTACGTGTCAGTCAGTGGGCAGTAATTACACTGATAATCAAACTGTGTTTTTAAATCTTTTTTTCCTCTTGTATTCATCAGTCCACCACTTCAGAGCCAAAACTGAAGCAGCGGGGGGTCAAGTTAATGTGGGTTGTCTGATATGCATATTGTGACAAGCAGTGAATTGAATGGTATCTGCTCTATTATAATAATTTATCTCCAGGCCAATGATCCAGGAGAAAATGAATGTTTTGGAGCAAGTGGGCCTGTCGGAATCAAACCTCTCCGACAAAGCGGTGAATGCCAGCTTCCACTCTAAGGTAAGCTCTGCGTCTGTATATAAATAAATGATGTATAATCCTGTTTACAGTTTTTAAATAGCATTCACACATTAACATAGATGAAACATATTTACATAAGGCTGCACAGTATAACGGCACTTACAGAGCCAAATCAGAAATGATGTTTGTACATTAAATAATGACCTGATTATTTGGATTTGTTCAGGACCCTAACCAGAGGAGCATCATGGAGATGTTCCAGAGGTCGTTCACTGAGGATGATGACATGGATGAGGCCATCTTACTGGAAGCTGCAAAAGACTGGGAGGACACCCCACCTGATAACAGTACTGATCAACACCTCAGCATGGTCGGATAACACCCTGGCAAAAGACACATCAAAGATTATTTTAGCAGATGACGCGGAAACTTTTGTTTTGAGAAACTACATTAACATCACCTGTTTATTTGTTTATTGAAAGGAGTCTAGATTCCTGGTTTTTAACCTATCATGACTGCTTTAGACTCTTTTTGGTTTTATAAAAGTTAAAGGTCCAGTGTGTAGGATTTCGAGGGATCTATTGGTAGAAATGGAATATAATGTTCAGACCTTTTGTAATCTCCTCAAACTAAGATTTTTTTTTTGCTTTCGTTAGCTTAGATTGAGCTCTTCATATCCACATTGGAAGTGGGTCCTCTTTCAGAGCCCGGCATGTTGCACCGCCATGTTTCTACACTAACACCGACACAAATCGTAAAGCAAACCAAAACACATTTTCACGTTACTGTAAGTGAGGGGTGAGCGGAGGGGTACTCAGCTGGCTGCAGTCTGTAAGCTCACTGCTAGATGCCACTAAATCCTACACACTGTTCCTTTAACAAACATGCCAGTGATAAATAAAGATGTAAAATAACGATCTAAAAAGCCTATATATTTTTTGCTAATAAGAGAAAATAAATAAATGTCTGACTCAAGGTTGTCTCCTTCTCAAATTGTAACCTGAATGGTTACCATGGTTACTGGATGTCATGTAATGAAGTCCCCTAAATGTGATACTGTGGATTTACCTTAGCTTAAATTACAAACCCCAGTCCCAGTGTATCTACCGGCAAGCTGCTAATAACACCACTTTGTAGTCAAGCTTTTACAACTTGATATTTCACACACTTTGATTATCTACAATTAATTATCCTCAATTGTTACAGAGTCCTGTCATAAATGACGCTAATGGGTAAAACAGTGAAGCCTAATCACAGCATGGCAGTAATTAGAGTTGATACAGCATCACTAAAGATGCAAAGATGGCAGTACTGGGAGTAAAACTAGAAGAGATTGATGGAAGAGCTAAAAAAATATCAAATATTGCTAACAGCAGAAATTAGATTCATCAAAACCCCCACATACAATAAATACACTATGAAGGTGTGGGAAATTTACCAAATGGAACAAATAATACACTTTTTGAGACTCTAAAAAGATACATTTATTAAAAGGTAGAGCCCTGCCATGTTTATAATAATTCAGTGAAGTAATCTAACCCTTCTACATATTCTTAATCATACACATATACACTACACACATTCACACACAACTTCCTTCCCTGACTCTCCCCTTTTTTTAGTATTCATTTTTCCTACTTGTACTTCTGTTTTACTCTAACCATTACAATCAATACTTTAAGTGTCAGTAAAGGTTTCCCTCTTTTTTGTTGAATTATATATAAACCATAAAGATACACCAAAAAAATAAGAAGAAATACAGTAGACAAACTTGTAATTATAAGGACATCCCAAACAAATTTAATGTCAACTTGTCATGACAAAGACAACCTCTGGTAACGTCACTTTGATTAATGTCAACTCTAATCAAGACAACCCAAACAATGTCAACTTGTCATTACAAAAAACGAATGACAATGACAACAGTCATAAACGTTTGACATGTACATAATGTTCATGACAGGTTCATGACTGTCATGTCATAGTTATGACAGTGTCATGTCACTCTTAAGTAGATACCTTCAAGTAAAGTGTTGCCCAGAATTGTAAATATCATGGTATGAGTTGCTGAAACTGAAACTGAAAACTAAAACAAAAATCAATACAATTTACAGTAGCCAATCCAAGATCGACTGAACTGAATTCAACTAAACGCTTCTCTGAACCCTGAAATTATCAGTTGCTTTGTGGTGACCATATGATCCTGTTCTTAGAATCAAGCCAACAAGTCTATAAACTTTTAACTGCTGTGAGCAGTATTAAAAAACTTAACAAGTACACAAGTACTCCCTTTAACTGGCTGAAGAATATATGGTCACTTTGTTATCAACCCACCACCTACACGTCTATAAAGTGTGTAAATATCACCAGTCTTCCTGTTTATTTCATGATTCATGGAGTGACATATAAGATACTGTGTTTTAAGCCCACAATACAAAAGAAACTAAGTGTGCTGACTCAGTTTGGGTGCTCTGGATCGTCACTTCCTTCTGTCTGTGGGCTGCAAGGATTTGAATCATGTGGGTCACCTGTAAAGTAAAGAGGAAAACTAAATCAAATCTTCTGAATGACAACCACACATGAATGAATCCCCCTACAGAAAGATCCTACAACCAATAAAACAGTGTTAGACAGCAACGTTACATTATTCAAATACATCAGCCTTAGGACTCGCAGAGGTGCAACAGTTCGTCACCTAACCCATTAATACTTCAACAAAATGGAATCATGAGAAGGTATTGCACATTTAAATTGCAATTATCCCCCACAATGCAGCAGGTTCAAGATTTACTTCACTCTCCAGACAAAGAGACTGTAAGAGTAGTTTACATCTCCATTCCAGCTCACGTTAGTCACATTATGAAGATCAATGGCCTCATTTTTCTCTGTATCAGAAGAGATACGTCTTCTCGCTCTTGGAAGCTATCTGAGTTGTCAGTATTAAGAGACATATCTACTTGGCAGCTACTCTCAGCTCCCAGGACGTGATGCTGTAATAGCTGTGTCCCAATTTAGGAGATGGATCCTTTGAGTTTTTGGGCACTCCACATCAAAAGTGTACGCTAACATTTTAAAGGCTGACACAGCTGACAAAGATTAAATATCAGTGGTAACCTGAGACATGTTACCATACTAATGGATGGAACATGGCAAATAGTGGACCAGCTTAACAGTACTATATTTACATACAGGTAGTTAACATCTATTTTACTGTAATGTCCTGTGAATAACAATAGACACAGCTGGTATTTATAGGAATGCCAACAAAATGTCACATCCTTCAGCACCAGGTGACAAAGCATTTGTTACCCATTTGTTACCCTGCTGAAGAGTTGCTGTGTGGCTTCCTGGTTTTCAATCACACTTCAAAATCCAGAGTTAAAGGGTATTTTAAAACTGGACACTATTTTTCTATTTAGGTGACTAATGGGAACAACATTTTTTAAACCACGTGACCAGACATCACGTGACACTCCTGATTATGACGACAGACGCAGTTGTCGAAACTTTAAAGGTATGACAAAACAACACTGAAGCCTGTAATAAGAACAAGCTAAACATTATTTTGAAATCGGTCCTGTATCAAGCAAGAGCAGCAGCTGGGCTACGATGTCAACACTCAGAACATGCCATTAAAAGTGCTTGTTTCTGCACCTGACAGGCTCAGATTGTTATTACAAGTGTCTGACAAGATTATTGAAAGGATCCCTACAGAGATATACCTTTATGCTAAAGAGTAAGATCATTTTTGTTTAACCAGAAACAGCCCTGAATCACTATTGTCAAACCCACCAGACTCTATTTAAATAAATGGTAATTTTATCACCGTAAAATACACTTAACTCAGAGTTACAGAAACAAAATAAAACTTTGTCTTTCCACTGTTATCACAATCACCAACTCTGATTTCATTGAAATAAACCCTTAAATTGCCAAGTTGGGTGGGAAAACATGTTGGCTCTGTACACGATAAAATTACTGTTCATTCAAATGGAGTCTGGTGGCTTTAGAGAATTGAGATTTGGGGGCTGTTTCTGGTTGAACAAAATGGATCTAACACTTTATTCAAACAGTGTTGTAGCTATTGGTAGAAAAAGTTGTGAGCCTCCAGAGACATGTAGTTCTTGAGGGTGCAAACCCCCTGCATGATAACATAGTAGCAAAACAGCCTAATAGCATTGAGCAACATTAGCGCTGCTATAATGTGTGCATGGAATTTACTAAAACATGCTAGTCTACTATATCATAGCATTAATGACTGTGGGGTACTTATAATGTGCTAAGTTTTATTAATCATAGCTATAGTAAATGTACTGTTTTCCCCCTTGCTGTCTCCACCCTTACCACACCCCCTAACTATGACTAAACACTGACTGTATCAGTATGTCCCACTGTGGAGTTTATGCCCAGTTTCCATTTTTCACCACTTGCAGCGGCTTTTTCATTGGTCTTATTAATAGGATATATTTACCAGTGACTGCTTTCCATGAGTTACAAAACTAATTGCCCGTGCTTAAAGTGATTAGTGCACAATGGATTGTGGGATACTATATATTAGTTATGTATGCCTGTATGAGCCTTTGGCAGCAACAGGCCTTTGTTATTGACTTCTTCAGGATCAAACCCTTGAATAGGGACAGCTAACATGTCAGTAAAAAACTTTATCCGTACTCACTGCATACCTTCATGATGGTTATTGGACATGTCCTCAGTTGGAGACCTTGACGTTCCCGTGTTTTCATCTGCAGAACTGTCCTGCTCTTTAGCTGCAAGAAATTGATCTTTATTTCAAGAAGTGAAGTTTGGAGTATTTTTAACTATAACTGTAAGAAATATAGCTGGATGAAATATCATTTCTAGCAGGAATAGGGCAGAAATATCAAACCTCAAAAAACATGAAAAAAAATACAAGAGCAAAATTGTTATTTATGTGGAACCAGATGGTGTGCCAGATGGAAATGACTGTCACAGACATCATATGATTACCTAAAATGGTTGTGTCAGTCCCTCCATCACCGGTGAGCTCTGCGTCTGAGCAGATGTCACCAAAGATAAAACGGATCTTCTCCTCTGCATGCTGCTCGTTGGAGGAGCCGTGGACCGAGTTGTGCAGGATGTTGGAGGCGAAGCGGGCCCTCAGAGAGTTTGGAGATGTCTCCTTCGCTTGATCAGGGTCTGCAGGGCCCATCATGGCCCTCCACTCCTCCACTGCATTCTCCTTGGTCAGGACGAGCATCAGACACGGCCCCCTGAAACAAACGATGATAGTATGTTAATATAATAAACAGGATTTTAAATGACTTATGAACCTAAACTACTTACTATCAGTGTATTCAAGGGAGAGCTGTGCATCTGCCCACCTTATTATTTGTGTTTATTGGTAGTTTTGCAATCAAAGTTTGGCTACCCGCTACAGTGTGGTCTTTGTTGCCATGGATATAAATTGAAATTCAACATGACAAGAGAACATTTTTACACAGAAATTAATCAACAGAATAATGCAATTAAACTGTCAAGAGCCACAATGTGACACTTTCTATTGTTGAAATGAGCAGCCTTTGACTGCACCTTCCCACTTAGGACTAATTTGGTGAATAGCAGATAAAAGATGTCTAGACATCCTGTTTAAAACCGGGACAGATTTCACTCACAAAATGATGTTACGTTGAATTTGTGAAGAATCTTTGTTCCCCTCTCGTCCCTCCATGGTCAACAAAGAACTCCAAAATGGAGAAAAATATTGAAGAAATTAAATAAATGATGGCTGCATTTAACAAAAGCAAAACTATATCAAAACCCCTTACAACCCCCTTTACAAACTCTCACACTACTCGTGTATTATAATTGATCGCTGCGTCCGAAAACACATACTATGCTCTACATACTCAGTACGTGTTCTATTGTTCATCATACTTTTGTGTGAATAAAGAGTGGTGTGTATCTTGTCAGACACACTGAGAGGTAATTACTGCGTCACTTCCTGAGAGCCTCTTTGCTAGTTGGAGACGTGCAACCCGTGCCAGTGTCAGCTCTGCCAGAAATTTAAAAGCAATTGTAAAATGTTTATTATGCTTAATAAAGTGAAATCTCATACTTAAATTTAAGCATTATTGATGATACAGAGCTGTCTTGGCTCTATCAAAACATCCCTTTACAAACTCTCACACAACTGGTACAGCTTAATCCAAGTCTCATTTATCCAGTCGTATGCACAGTGCTTCACAAACACACGTTTCTTCTTTAAAACTTTAGTATTTATCATATATCATTGAGCAGAGTTCAAATGACTACTTGTCCATGTGTGAGACTGTTTATGCAGAAGTGTTTTAAATAGTAGGGTAGGACGTACGAAGCTTATGACTGGATAATGAGACTTGTGTGAGAGTATGTCATTTTCTCAGTATTTTGATTGTTTGTGGATGTATGCGAGAAAAATAAAGTTTTCATCATGAATTCAACGTAACAGCACGGTGGTGCAGTGCTTAGCACTGTCGTCTCACAGCAAGAGGGTTCCTGGTTTGAATCCAGTGTGTGTGGACTTTGCAAATTCTCCTGGGGTCCGTTTCACAAAGCAGGTTCAACAAACTCTGAGTCTAATCCTGAACTCTGAGTTGATCTACTCTGAGATAGGAAACTCTGAGTTTCCGGTTCCAGAACAGCTGGTTCGAATCAGTTTAATCAACTCGGAGTAGTTTCACCTGGAGTTAAACGCGTGTAATTTATTTCATTTAGGTGCAATCCCGCGGGGGAGAAGCGCACTTGGCAGCAGTTTAGGATGAAATATAAAAACACTGTTCAAACAGGTAAGACCTCGGCATAATCTCATGGGGGTACCTCATTTTGATCACGTTTTACATTGTAAAGTAAATATGAAGTGGTTGTTTGACTGTGCAGTTGTTTCATCCCCAACATAATGCTGTTTTCACACACATAAATGTCTCCTCATCTACATCATGTTCTGTTAAATAACTAAACCTATTTAAACTAACACAGACCTCTACTCAGCCAACAGAAAGAAGGCAGATTCATAGGATCTGTTACTACGGTAACTGACCGAGAGCTTAAGTTACATCTCTCTCTGAAACAGGCTAGAGTTACCTCTCTTTCTCTGGTTTGAGTTACCTCCCTTTTTGAAACGGAAAACTCAGAGTTTCCCTCATTTCAGGATTAACAGACTCTGAGTTTTCACTAAACCTGCTTTGTGAAACGGACCCCTGGTGTCAGCACGGGTTTTCTCCAGGTTCCCCAATGTCCTCCCACATTACAATGCCATGTAGGTTGGGTTAAGTTTATCTTCTCACCTGGCTGCAGTGATTTACTGGTGTGCTCTGATACCCATGTGACATCACTGCTGTGTGTGGTTACAGGTGCAACAGAGCAAACTTCTGACCACACCCAACAGGTGACACAGGCTTGAAACTTCCAACCAGAGAGGGCAGCAAAGCACTGCTTTTCAGCCTGGTATTAAGTTACTCTTTAAATACACTGTAAGAGACAAAGTGGTACCTTAGCTTTATATGTAACCTTGTAAAAAATTATACAGTGGTTAGAATATAAATCCACAATCAATGCTAAACCTGAGCTGATGTTGAGGGATAGCGACAGTATAGGTAGTTTCTCAGGCTGAAGTGCCCAGCTGCACACATCTCTCTGCTCATTGTGTCCAAGCAGTTGTGTAACAACCGAGTGAAGGGACTAATCGGAGCGGAAGATAACTTTAAAATCTAGATGTGCGGTGGGACAAAGAGTGAAATTGAGATGGACTTCCTAGCCGCTTGCCTGAGGCTGCCTTGATTTTAAGCAGCTAAGATTACAGTTAAAAGTGCTGTTAAAACTTCCAGCGGCAACAGGAATTAGGGCAGGTCTGCTGTGGTCACTTTGCCCCTCTCCTGTGGCTGTGTTCAGGGATAGACTAACCGACACATGAATTCCACCAGTTGGTCGAAGAAAGGCTTCTCTCTGTGCTCTTTGTAAAACTCCTCAGCCATCTCCTTCGACAGCACTGTCTCCTTCAGCTGCGCTATACGGAAACCGCCGCCTCTAATGTCCTCCATTATCTTGTCTATTAGAGTCAGAAAACACATTATAAAGAGAATATGATTACCTGTACACATTTATACAAACACAGGTACATTTTTATATTGTTCTAAATGATGACAGAGGACCTTTGTGTTCCTCTATGGCATCAGGTTTGATCACTGCCAGTGTTTGCTGTTTAGGGAAGAAGAAGTTGATCTCTCGCTCTGCCTCTTCGTGGCTTTCACTGCCATGCAGCAGGCTCATAGGCTCATTCTCCACAGCAAACTGGGCCCTTAGACTGAGTGATGAGGGATACAGAAGTCAGCATCACAGATATGGTTAGACTGTTAGGTGCCATCTATATCTAATAGCTAATATTTGATGGTTTATTTTGGGATGAAGTGGTGTAATTTATTGTGCGTTCTTTCACTCTGGCTCATCCTGCCTTGTCTGCTTCTACCTCAACAAGTGATTGTCTTTATTTTTAAGACTGCCTTTCAAGAAAACTGGAGTGAACTTGGTACTTTGCAGGCGGAGGGAGACCACAATAAACCTTTATCTCTAAAATGTATCTTTGTCTTATGACTGCACTACTGTCGCAAAGGAAACTGCTATCTAGTGTGTATAATATTCATATGTTTCTATTAGTTTATAATCACCTGAAACTGAAAATCATTGTCTTTTCTTTACCTTAGAATGAGCCGTTTATATCTATTTACAGAGTGGGATCGAGTTGTTCTACAGTAGCCCAGAATGGCAAACCAAACATTGGCTTTAGATAAGGCCATTCACATTTTCACACTGGCCACTGTAGTTCTTCTACAAGCTTGTAAAAGTTAAAGTTCTGCAACCTCTCCACAACCTCCCAGAGTGCAGAGTTCTTTCTAACAAGCTGTCAGATCAACAGTGAAAATTCCATCAGTAATAATACCACAGTGACTTCTCTTGGCTCATTTAATTGTGTAAATAAATAGAGCCACACATCACTCACCACTCAGGACTCTCCTCTTTGGCCTTATTAACGTCAGACGGACCGAGGATGTTCTTCCAGTGATCGACAGCCCCTGTTCTGGCCAATGCCAAAGCTAGCACTGGCCCACTGTAAATATACATGTTTAATGTACATCTGCAGTAACAAACTACTCTTTAGATATCAGAAGAGCGTGTGTAAGTTACCTGGTCATGTTTTGGAGCAATGCAGGGAAGTAGTCCTGCTCAGCGTGTTGGGAGTAAAACTGTCTGACCTGCTCCTCTGTCAACATCACCTCTCTTTGGAGAGCCACGGTGAAGCCTGACTTGTGGATGTGAGCTAAGATCTCCTCTGTGGAACACAATTTACACTCATTTGCCAGTTTATTAGGTACAGCTAGCTAATGCATTTCAAAGTAATGGTCCTGTAATAAATCCTACTTTCATGAAAGTCATCTTACACCCTGTGCAAAGGAGTGTACAGCAATTGTTAATGCTACGGTAGTTTCAGACCAATGCAGCCGCCACTTTGAGGGCCAGTTTTGCTGCTTGCTCCAAATATATCTGCTACAGTGACATTACCACTCTTATTGCATTGCTCTCAGCAGAAAACCTCTCCAAACTGTTACACCTGGCTTTTAAAGGGAGTGAGAGATGACACTCTGATTGACCCAAAACACACCTATGATCAATTAAGGGACAAAATACAACCCCTTGCACCTTACTTTGCACTCAGATTATGCGCTGTTTAACTGGCAAAATTGAAGTTGGAGACAGCTTAAATGCAAGTGCACCATGACCTTTAGACCATGTGCTTTTAGATGATTTAAAAAAGGCCCATAATGTATGTTTATTGCATTCTATTAGTCTGCCTTAGTTTTAGCTAATGATAATAATTGATAGTTTTGATATAGATAGCCATAGTTTGTTTGTTGTTATCAATTACAAAAAAAATCTGGAACTGCACCTGTTCCATTCAACACCTTTTCCATGGGGATCAAGAAGCAGCCCCACCATGTCAGTATGAACCACCTTTGTGTGTGTACTGGTGCCTGTGTATTTGGCATGGGCCCCACCTCTGTTTTCTCTGGCAACGTCAGGCCGGATAAGAGCCAGTGTCCTCTCCACACGCTCTTCCTCCCCATCCTGCTCCGTTACCGAGGCCGTCCTAAAGTTGGGGAAGAAGAAGGCGAGCTCCCTGCTGGCCTGGTCGATGTCCTCACTACCGTGCACTGCGTTGAACAGTGTCTGTGTGCCGTATTGTGCCCGCAAGCTGCAGGAAGCCAGGGGGGAGAAAGGAGAGGAGAGCAGATGGTTGCTCGGCTGGTGTTCCACCAGAGAGAAGCATAATGTTTGGGTGTGTCTGACGGAGCAGGCGAGAATGTGCTGTTCATTCGTTTTCCCAGACTTAATCCTGAGATTGTTTCACACTGTTGCAATCAACTGTGCATGAACAAATCTCAATGCTATAAACAAATGTGATTTACAAAGACACGGGATCGTAACATATCTTACAGTGGTTATGCTGTTGTTGATGTTTTCACAACTCTTTATGGATGTAACATATGTATAATTTCCAGTAACTGACCTTTCTGGTTTCTCTCTCCTGGCTTCCTCAGTGTCTGCTGGGCCAATAAACTCACGCCATGCTGGCACAACGTTAGCTGAGCCCTCAACCTGAGAGAGTACCAGAATATGGGATGGACCACTGGACATATACTGCACCAAGTCCTCAAAGCAAGCCTACAAACCACCATCACATGCACACAGAGACAAGAGCATACACGTGTTAATGTGACAAACGCATTTTTACGTCTTGAATCAGGCCTTACATTTTCTAAGCCAGAAAGACAGAAGAAAATTAGTGTGGATATATTATTAAAAGGCAAAAGCAATATATATACTGCATCATTTTATGGACATTATGGCTTCACATAGCCACCTTTCCTCATATGTTTTGTATTTCTGAATCTCTAATCATTTGGTCTTATCACAAACAGCGCAATAAGCAAAAAAAAAAAGGAAAAAAGCTGCTTACACAGCGGATCTATTTTGAGCCCTGTGCAGAAATGCAGATGGAAGTGTGATGTATTGCAAACTAATTGAAATGATTTTTGCACTCGTCGTGACTGCTCTCCCATTAGGATGTTGACTCATAATTCAAATTGCCCAGACGAACCTCACAAACATACACTGAACCCATCAGCGGTTTGACTAGTGTGCCAATCTCTGCAGTGAGATACAAACACAAGTGTCTGTATCTGTCAAATGTTTTGTCACATGTCTGTGTGAGATGTGTCTTTTTGCTGTTATTCCATTCTGTTCTCACCATACCTCTTCTGCTTTGTGCTGGTAAAAATCTCGAGCCTCAATCTCAGTCAGCGTGCGCTCCTCATGGGCCAGGATCTCAAACCCAGCATCTTGGATCTAGCCAGGGGAGTATTGTCAGGATAATGAACTACTGTCAGCAGGAATGCTTGAGACAATCTTGTCTTCTCAGAATGTGAGCAGCATTAGTCTGTGCGCACCTTCATAATGATCTCATTTGCCTTGCCGTGAGCAACAGCATCTGGTTTGATGATCGCAACTGTGTAGGATTTACTGGCAGGAACTATAGGAGAAAAGGGCAGGCTGAGTGATGATCAGTAATGCAGATAAAACAGTAAACAGAATCATGATGACGCTGGTAAACAGCAACGGTAATCACAGTAACCACATTACCAGCAATAATGCTAATGACCAAAATAAATTGACCACTAATATGATTATATTGTTTCCACAGTACCAATTATGCTTTCTTCATTTTCAGACTGCTGTGGCGTCTCCTCCTCATCTGCATGCTCATCATCCATCAGACCCTCATCTTTAATCTGACGGACAAATAAAAAACACTAAATCAGTAAACATTGGTGTCGATAAACACTTTCATACATCCTCTCTTTTTTGAGTAAACTACAGCTGCAGCTTTTGATTATTTCAGTATTTATTAATCTTCCAGGTATTGTCTTGATAAATCTGAACTTGTTAGTAAACAAAAGTTTTGTTCCAAGAGTAAAAAAAAAACCCCAATTGTTTAAAGGAATATTTCACCCACAAAATGATTATTTGTTTTCCAAGTACTCAGATTACACTCAGTGAAATTGAATTTGTGAAGGAAGCCGTTTTGCTTAAATGCCTCCCTGGTGAACGAAGAATCCAAAAACAGAGAAACTAATTAATAAATTGGAGTTGCATGGAGTCTGCATTTAAAAACAGAAAAACTATAACAAAACATCCATTTACTAACTCTCACACAACTCATGCAGCAAAATTCAAGTTTCATTTATCCAGTCATGTATTCAGCACTTTCCAAACCCTTACCTTTTAAAACAATTTAGCCTACGAGTAGTGCGCCTGGGCAAGCTTGTGCATATGAACTTTGCTAATTAAGTATTGAATTCAAATGCGTACGCCTGCCCAGGAGCGCTAATCATCCTTGCATAGGACTATTTATGTTAAGTGAGAGTTTGGAAACTGATATTTTTTATAAAATTTTGCTGCAGATGCAGAATCCAGTGAGTCTCTAGGCGACAGGACAAGATTTTGGTACTCTAAGTGTTCTGGTTTGTATTCCGAGTAGTACTGACCAAGCACGTTTTAACTGCTGGTAAACAGACTGTGTGGAAAGACGAAATGCATTGTTGAAATGGAATCTCTGAACCTATTGGCTACAGTCTGATAACAAGTTAGCTTTGAATTAGCTTGACTCATAGAGATTGGCTGAAATGACCAGTCCTTGGTTTGGATATCTGCTAACTTCACCGGATCAGACTGAAATACTGGTTATCACCCGCACAGACTGATGGTTGTTTGACAGATACTGTAGCCGATGGGTTCCAAGATTGGCTGCTGGTAAACGCAGCCCCATTCTATTTCAATTAATCAAGGATTTCTCAGTTTTTGGATTCTTGGCTGATCTTGAAGGCATGCAAGAAAAACAGTTTTCTTCAAGAATTCAACGTAACGTAAGGGTGAGCAATTGACATATAAATGATTATTTTTGTGTGTGAAGTATTCCTTTAATAGTGAAGTGCCAAAATTCTGCATCTCGACAAAATGTCACCATAACCCAGAGAAAGGGTCTTAGCTGCACAAAAAGCAAAAAAAATACTCACACATGAGAAGCTGGAACCAGATAATTTTTAGCATTGTGTTTTTCATTTTGCATGAAAAATTACATAAATATGGGGCCCCTGTTCTGATTATATCAGTAAGCAAATGGACTTGGCTGTAACCTAGTTGTGTGCGTGATTTATGAGTGTGGTTGTCTGTACAGTATTATGACAGTGTATGGACTATTTCAGCCTGTGCCTGTGATACAGCATATCATGACATACATCAACAATTATTGGCTTCTCCAGCAACCATTTTTTTCTCCCTTTTCTTTGGTCTGATGTGATATCTGAGTGATATTTGTGTTTTTGTTTATATTTGTTCTAAAAGATCAGGATAAAACGCAAAAAATAATTGCTAATTTTCTGCAGATTGACTAATCGATTAATTGACTGCTGTTGGCTGTTTTCACGGGAACACATTTTAATATGTCACAGGTGTAGATAACACAATTAATGGCTGAGATGGCTGAATTCCACTTAGCTACTTCAGTTCTCTGTCACGTTGTCATTGCTCACAGGGACACTTAAAAAGAACGTCATCGTTAATGGTATTAGTAACACCTGTGCTCTTCCTGCTATGACAAGTCAAAACATCTGCTTTTTCAAAAGGCCATTTGTTTCAGCACTAGAATATAAATATGCGTGAACGGATTACTGTGCTCTGTATGTGAAAGTGTGTGTATCTTGCTGCTCACCCCTTTGCGTTCACCACCTTGCTCCAGGACCAACTTCTCCTTGGCCAGCTCCTCCACAATCATCCTCTGAAGGAGAGGAGCGTTGGCCCCTCGCAGCACAGCCACCAGCTCCCCACCCTGTTATTCAACACAAAGACTTTTTTATATTTTTTGCATTTGTAAAACAAGCAGTGACATACAGAAAGGTTTTGACAGGAGCATGTAAGCAAGGCAGAAAAAAACCCCAACGAGTCTGTGACAACATCAAAATACAAAAGTACAGGCTCAGGAATGAGCACAATTCTGATAAAAGAGAATTAATAATACAAATGAAATAATGGGCAGCGTATTGCATCACCACCAGAGAGATCACGACTCCATTCACGGCCCTATTTCCTGGCCTACATCATTACACATCTGAGTATTACAGAATCAGGATGAAAGGGAATAAGAAATATAGACAGAAAATAAACAGATAAATAAAGAAATAACTCGTGAGTGGAAATATTAGGACATCAATAGAATACAAAGGGGAAAAACGGCAAAACACACAGAGCTGATGGCTTATACTGTATTATTCTGTACAAGCATGCACACAGTAGCCTATATGCTGTACGCATACACACTTACCCCATAGAAGAGAAAGGTGGGCTCGCATTTCCCTCGATACTTTTCCAAAGCATCAATGCTGTCTGCCTCGGCCTGCACCACACACGAACACACACACACACACACAAATACAAGTTTAGGGCTGCTCCCTCACAAATTTGAATTTAAACTTTTCACAATTTACTTTCACTCAGGACTTACTGTGGCAAAATGTAACAGGTCATCACTCAGTTCGTTCTTTATTTTTCGCAGGAGACTGACCACAGCTCGACAGGGGCCACACCACTGCTGATACACATCTACAACTAGAGGAGAGACAGTGTGTGAGTGTGTGTGTGGTGCAAGCCTTCAGTGTGCAGTTATGCCAGTGAACACAGTGGGGCAGCAGCATACAATAAATTTCTATCACGATGACAGAGCTCATTCACACACACAGTTTTTTCAAGTTACAACTATATAACAGCATCGACAGATGCTTAGTGTTGTGATGCTGTGTGTTCACTTTTAAAGGGACATGACAACAACTTTTACTTTTTAAGCTCTTACCTGTTAAACCTTTGGTTGCAAGCATTTCCTCCCACTGCTCTTGGTTTGTCACAGAAGCCTGAGTAAGAGAATAATTATATCAAAGTTTCATAAAGTTAAGCTTAAATATCATCATAGAGGACTCTTGTCAACATCACAGACGCCATGTTGTGTGTGTGTGTACAACCTGCAGACTCGCTTCTTTCTTCTTCCCTGCCATTTTATATCAAATTAAATACAAATATCTAAAGGTATCTACCTCTATAGCTACCAGACGACATCTAAAGATAAGTTTAATTATGTTGAAACGCTAGTGTGCCGAGCTGCTAATCATATCACGTTGTCAATCTCCTCAGACGCTGCTCACGCTTGTTTGGCGGCTCGGTTGCTAAGCAACGGCGCCTTCCGCCTTCCGGAGTCTTCACAGGGATCTAACATCTGATTGAAGCCGCTCAATAAGATAATAAGTTCGTGTTGTCGCTATTAATTAACACCAACGCAGGTCGTATTTCCTAATTGCACCGCAGTTTGATTAGTTTAATAGCACATGGCAGTCACAGTGATCTCAAAGTGGGAGCTACTCTTCTTCTACTATCTTTAAACTGCCCCCCATGGGCCGCTGATGGGATCTGTGTCTGCAGCTCCAGGAAACAAAACCTTACCTCACTGCTTTACACCCACATTTATGAGAGGCTTCACAGCGGTGTGTTGTCCAAAGATTATGCTATCAAGGCTGTGCAGTGGTATTATTACAATAAAGGGTGCAGAAACTCCCCCAGTCTGAAAGCAGGAGTGCTTGCAATCTGAAGTGCATAGAGAAGAGTGCACAGTAAGCAGTAATGTCAGTAACAGTATCCCTACCCTCCACCTGAGGTGTAAATATAGGCAGTGCAGGCAGTGTGGTTGCACCGGGGCCTGTGCGGTGGAGGGGCCCGATTGCCACCTGGAAGTACGCCAGTGTTTGAATTTGAATTTTATTAGCACACAAGATCTGACAAAAACAAGTATATAAAAACAAACATGGCAGGGATTGTAGGCTACAGGAGGGGTAAGAAACCTGAAGGGGCTTATGGTTAAAACCTCGCCTCTAGAGTTTATAATCTATTCCAACACAAATAATATTTCTCTCTTAAACATGAGAGTATACCAGACAAAACAAGTGGTTATAATAATCATAAATGAAACATGACACATACACTCACCAGCCACCTGTACACACAAGTGGCTCAACAGCCAATCACGTCACAGCTGCTCAATGCATTTAGGCACGTAGACATGGTCAAGACGACCTGCTGAAGTTCAAACTGAGCATCAGAATGTGGAAGAAAGGTGATTTAAGTGACTCTGAACGTGGCATGGTTGTTGGTGCCAGATGGGCTGGTCTGAGTATTTCAGAAACTGCTGATCTACTGGGATTTTCACGCACAGCCATCTCTAGGGTTTACAGAGGATGGTACGATTTTTAAAAGGCAAACCCATCTCCATCATGGTTTTCTGTTTTTATAAAATAATATCTATGACAAAATTATATACATACTCTACATACACTATAAAAAAACTATAATTACAAAAAAGTATTTAGATAAACTTTCATTTGTAGTTTTTGTCATATACGGATATGTAATAATGATTGCTGGGTAATATGTATGTTGATGTCCAATATCAAGTCTCTGTTTAATCATGTAATGAGACAATACGATGCACAGTAGTTAGTTTAGGTGCAAAATCTATCAAGACTGACAAGCTGGGAACATCTGCAAGTGGATATAACATAAAACCGGCAGTAAGATACACTGTTGGTAAAATATATGTACACCTAACACTGTGTGTGTGTGTGTGTGTGTGTGTGTGTGTGTGTGTGTGTGTGTGTGTGTGCTTCATAATCATATTAGCGTGTACTGGGGCCCATTGTAACTATACTATAGACATACATTCACATAGATACAAATACAAAAGTAGCGACACAATTCTAAGCAATAATATAATATGTAATTCGTGGTGTGCCTGCATGCATATAGGCTCACGGCCACACATTATTCAAGTACATTATTGATCACCTCTTGAAGTTTCCGAGCAATAAATAATGGAAACCAGTGGTCTAGAAAAATAAATCCATAGTCATGTTTTTCCTGAGTCAGTCTCTCTCAAGGTAAGAATTGTGATATTTCATCTAAGAACAGCTTAAAGGTTGGAGGATATTCATTTTTTCAAAGAACAAGTATGCATTTCTTTGCAAAGTATGTTATAATAATTAGCACTCTGCATTTTTTAATAAAATTTTAAAATCCGGCGTATCATTTATTAAGTAGAGACATAGGTTTAAATCCAATTATATTTCCAAAGCTGACTTAGTCAAGAGGTGAATCGAATTTCAGAAATTTTTTAGCAGATCACGTTCCTAATACAAATGAATAAATGTTCCATCTTTAGTTTTGTATCCAGGACAGTTTGGTGAGTTATCTTTGGAAATTTTATGCATCTTTGTAGGAGTGAGTTTAAAACGTTTAAAACCATCTCGAGATCGTTTCCCAATTTTAAGTTGGGAAAATGAACAACCTCCTTTAGATAGAATATTGTAAAACTGTATACTATTTCTAATCCACTACAGGGTTGTATTGTACTTTTAATTGCACTACATTTATGCATTCAGTCAATTTATTTGTCACATGAAACCATAAAAACATTGTCGGTGAAATGCAGTCGTTATCAGTTCCGTCAATTTATAGTTGTAGCAATAATAAATAAATGTCAAGTACAGGATAAGGCATCATTCAGTATCCTTGTGACCTGAGGGTAGAAGCTCGTCCTGGCCTCTCAGTGCTGGCCTGTTGTAGCTGGTACCTTCTCCAGGGTGAAAAGGCAGTTATCCGGGTGGCTGGGACCTGTAATGATTCTCCTGGCCTTATTTTTGTGGCGTCTGGTGTAAACATCCTTTATGCAGGGTAGAGGAGTACCTATAGTGTTCAGCTGAATAAACCAATATGTGCAGGGCCTTGCGGTCCTGTTCAGTGCTGTTTCCATACTAGGCAGTGATGTTTCCTATCAGGAGGCTCTCCGTGGAGGAGAATTTCTCAGTAATTGGGGGGGATACCTGGAATTTCCTCAGGCATCTCAGGTAAAACATTCTCTGCCTTGCTTATCTCACCACTGAGTCAGCATGCAGCGCCTAAATCAGGGCCTCAGTGATGTGGACACGAAGGTATTTGCAGCAATCCACCCTCTCCACTGAGGACCTAAGGGAAGTCTAATTTCTTAGCTGCTTTTTCCCAAAGTCAACTATTATTTCCTTAGTTCTGCTGACATTCAGGAGTGGATTTCTGTCTTGAGACCAGTGGGTCAGGTTCACTGCTTCCTTCAGGTAGGCCTTTTCATTGTTATCTGTAATCAGGCTCTCCACAGCTGTGTTGTCAGCAAACTTAATGATGCTGTTGGAGTCTTAAGTGGCTACACAGTCAGGAAGTACAGCAGGGGACTCAAAACGCAGCTCTGGGGTGCCCCGGTGTTAAGGATGAGGGTGGAAGAGGAGTGTCTGTTCTCTCTTACCACCCGGGGTCTGCCTGTCAGGAAGTCAAGGATCCACATGCACAGTGAGGTGTTTAATACCACCTCCTTGACCTTTGTGACGAGTCCGGTTGACAACTAAAGAGTCAATAATTTATTACTGTTTCTATGAAACATTGATTGGAATTATTCTTGGTGTGTGCTTGGGTTAGAGAAAACAGAACAAATACATATCAGCATAAATATATAAAAAATACACCAGCAAGGTAAATCAAACATCAGCATAAACATATAACATACTCTTATAGAGTAAAGAAAAGACAAGTGTCTAGTGTGTGGTGCATTAAGAAACCCTCTAGCGTAACTGATGATGAGGAGCTCAGGGCCATCACTGCCTCAGGATATGTGGTGTTATGGAGACGAGTAGTTCTGCTCTTAATACTACACAACCTTTTTCTTAAAGGAAAGGGGACCACACGTGCTCTTTTGAAAGAGCTCTCTGACTACTTTAAAACCCATCCTAAACAAGTAGGTGTTATAAATTTCACAGATTCCTGGCAAATCTTGACCAGTGATGTTTGAAGCTGCTTTTACTACATCGTTAAGCTCCTTTCTGTCATCGGCTGAGCAGTTTCCACACTGTGATAGAGAATGTGAGAACTTTCTCTATCACAGCTCTTTAAAAATCACACATCCCTGCCTACTAGTTACTTTCCAGATTAAAATTGGACACACAAAACATTCACTTCTCAAAATATAATGCAGTGTCACATGTTAAACAGTATAAAGAAGAAGAAAACCTCAATCGACTACAACATTAAAGTACAACTTACAGGTTAATGAATTAAGAGTAATGATTGAATTATAATATGAGACTGAGCGATTGGCCAGGGGCCAGTTCATAAACCAACATTAATAATTGATATATAAATAATTAGCTTAAACCTCTGCCGCAGGGATCCTCCCCTGGCACTTTTTTTTTAATAAACATGATGTATTTTATTGCTGTTTAATGCACTCTGGCACCATATTTACATTCAAAGTACAAAAAAATTCCCTGTGTGAATGAAATTCATTTTCAATGTGAATTTGAAAATGGTCGGCAGGCCACATGGCACCCTATCAAGGGCCAGATTTCGCTTGCGGACTGTAAGTTGAGTACCTCTGCAGTAGAGTTACATTATTGGAAGTGTAGCATCCAGCATTTTAAGAGCTTCACCCATACCAGAAACAAAAGATTAGGTTATCTCAGCCTCGCTGCATCAATTTTGCTCGATTTCATTCTTTATTCTCCTGCAAGCTCCAATACTTAATAGAAGTGCAATGTTAAACCACTTGAGAATCCCTTCAAGCTCAGATTTATTTAGGAATGTTCACACCATGTATCAAAATGAATTTTTGAACAGCTCCCCACAAAGACAGAGCCCTGGCTTCTTCTTTGCTCTTACATTTTTGTAGCTGTAAATACTGGTATTTTATTCTCACACTTTACACTCAGCAAAATTCCCTTGTAATTGAAGGCTGTAACCTAAATTGCTACCCAACTTTTTTAGTCTTTGCTCAGCTCTAATCTTTGCCCAGTCTTGACGAAGGATGCATTTGCTTGTCAGTTGCTTTGCTCAAGGCCACAACAAATTACCATCACAATCTTGCATTTCTTGACCTACTAAAGACAGCACTATGTTTGTGTGATATATGCTTGTTTGTGTGGCTGCGAATGTCGTCGTAGTGTGTATGGAAATAGGTGCTCCCAACAAGTTATTTAGGTCATTCCCTCCACACAGTACACTATAGGAGTAGCCTACGTTTTCCCTTTGGTGTTGAAACTGTCATACTTCCTCACTCAGCGCCATCCTGACACCTCAAAGAGGTTTCCCTCCAACTGTAACATTTCATTTAATAGTGAAATAGGTCCTCTGAAGAGAGCAGACCTCTTCTGCATGCTCTTCCAGCATGAATTTCAATGAACTGCATCTCACTTAAGCGGTTCAGCTCCACCGCCTCTTCCCTCACAAAGTGGGCCCAGAAAAACAAGTTGAACAATTAGAGTAATTTTGTAAAAGGACAAATCACGGTGCGCTGCGACAGTGAGCGAGAAAGAGAATCATAAAATGAGACACTCAGAAAGAAATGGCAGGGTCCTTTATGCGATCGACAACAGCCCCGCAGTTTGTTTTGCTCCCACTGTGTGCATGACAGGTTTCTATTCGTAACCGTGTCTCGCTCCGAGCTCATTATGCAGCCAGATGGGAACTACAATCACCTCCCCTCCATCATGGCAACTGTGACAAGGTCCTTGCCCTCAGAAATAAGATTCATAGTGCGTAATGTGCAGGCCTGTGTTTTTGTTCTGCGAGATGCAAGGAAGTGATTGCTTTTGTTCTATCAAGTCAATGAAAAACATTGATTTGATGCTTTTGTCCCATGTGCGCAATTCAAATATTGGCCTTTGTGTCCTCAAATGTCATCAGTAATGACTGCCGCTGCATGCTTGTGGTTGACTGTACGCCGAACAGATATGCTCCTGCAAACTGAAATCTGATTGCACTATCCCAAGGGGATGCAGTGAGAGAAGATTGTTGGAGGCTATGAGACGTCACTATCTCATTCAGAGCTGTGGAGCTGAAATAATCACCACTGTAAGTCAGTATAGCACGTGTTCAAACACTGAATAGCTGTACACACAAAATTATACGCTGTTCTGGCTATATCTTCATAGGTGGTGAGTGGTTATGCTCCCAGAGTGCACCTTTAGGTTACAAATACTCTTCAAAATCTGGATTCATCAACAAAACAGACAAGCAAGTTGTTTGTGCGCCGATTTTAGAATATTGTCTGACTCATTTAGGTTCCTCATGCAATAACTGACAAACTTCTCTGAACCTGTCTGCTTACATTATGTCTCAAAGCAAAAGCTTTTTTATATTTTGGCCTCAAAACATTGTGCCTCATAAATGTCAAACAAAATACTTCAAATGAAAGACATGAAAATCCAGCAGTACTTCACCACTGACCCTCGACTGGATTCAGAGAAAATGATTATGCAGGATGTCTGAGTCTCTGAGTCACGGGCCATTTGTTTAACAGACTTTGAAGGTCTTTGCTTGAAGCTGGTTACCATGCTAATTTAAAAGGTTTCTGTGGTACAGTGCAGGTCCTTCCTCAGTCTCTCAGTAGGCCTTCAGTCCCCATATGGACTAGAAGGAAGCACTTATCATCTTCTCTGGTGGATTGCTGTTAATCTCTCCTCAGCGATGAAAGACACAGAGGATTTGAAGCTACGACAGTTCTGAAGATTAATCTCCATTAGCACGCCGTAAGAACAGAAGTCACATTAAGCCTCATTAAAGAAGAACTCCATTTGTTGTGTTTATTTTTGGAAGAGGCTCCATCCCACCATCCTCAAAGCACAGGCCCAAAGGGCTTTAGTCTAATTGTTCAGAAACGAATGTAGAAATCCCAGTTGGTCTGGAGCTTCATGCCTTTAAGGAATTGTTCAAAACAAACAAAATATCTTAATTTGTTTTCTTGTCATTGTCTTTTTTCATCTCTATTGTAAGATACAATAAAAAAAACATTAGACTGAAGAGGCAGCTGTAGGGCAGCAGTTAACAGTTGCTTAAATGTATTAATGAATCTGTTGATTGTTTGGTTACTTGATTAATCTATGAAATGTCTAAAAGTAGTAGAAAAACACACATAATGACAAAGTCTTCTTATGTTCAACCAAAAGTCAAATAATTTCTCCATTTTTAGTTATTTTCATTTAGAAAATGACTGACACAATAAGCGCTGATTATTTTTCTGTTGATTGACTAAGTGAATAATGAATTGATTGTTTCAGCTCTGCAGTGTAAAGAAAAATGCACACATACAAATTCATAAAGCAGACATCTATAGCTAATAGCTATTGGAAGTGAGGATGGAGAACACAAATTCCCAATTTGCATCGCTGTGTTTAATGTGTGGTTAGGTTTAGGCACAAAAACCACTTGGTTATGGATAGGAAAAGATCATGATTGACTTTAAACACCCATTTTTGGGCAGCAATTGGTGCTTCTTAAAGTGAAGGGAAGATCCTTAAACGGCCAGTGTCAAGGATCCTCCGATTTCTACCGAGTTCATCCTTCAGAGAATTTACAAGGATGTATGTGTGCATCCTCGGCACACATGAAGTGCCCACAATACTTTGTGCATGATTTGTTTAAACTAAAGATGGGGCATCTTCAATGATGCACACCTGGGCACTCGTTTGCCTGTTCCAATGTGTGTTCAGTGAATGCTAGGACGGAGTCTTGCCTAGCCTCAGTAGGACCCGACTTACAGCCTCCTTGAGAAGCACTGGATGTCTCAGTGCCACTATCACTGCTGGAAAAACAGCAATGGGTCACTACAAACAGCCACGTTTGGTGCCTAAAAATACATCTGAAACACAGCAATAACTCGCTAGATCACAACCGCTTTTTTTGTTTGATGGTCTCAAATAGTGGTCTGCAGCTTGGCAGCCCATCTCGCCACGGTGACATGCCATACACCATCACCTACACCTACCAACAGCAAAGTCAGCTCACATACTCTGTCACTTTAGTCACATTCAATCACACATTCACACACTGGTGGACAAGGCAACTATACATGGTGCCACCTGCTACTCAGTGGCCATTCACATGCTCTCACACACCAATGGAACAGCCATCGGGAGCAATTTGGGGTTCAGTATCTCGCCAAAGGATACTTCAACATGCCGACTGGAGGAACCGGGAATCAAATGACCTGCTCTACCCACAGCCTTATATTACATATGACACATGCAAATGTAACATATTTGTACTTTGCTTAAATGACCAAAGCCAACATTTCCTTCTGGTGACAGCAGAAGAAGGAGAAAAGTGTCAGACTGCCAAAAAAAGTTTTCACGAGTGTATTTTATTTCAGGCGTGACAGCAGTGAAATTAAATGAGAGAAAATGTCAAAAATGTTAAACTGACACATTTGCAAATGCTGATGCAATTTTTATGCACAAAGATCATGCTGCATCAAACAACAGAATCATGTGATGAAAAGACATCCGACAGCAGACTGATGCTTTTTTTTTCTCCAAGAGGGCACTGTTGCCTCAGCATTAAACCACCCCTCCTCCCAACACACACACACACACACACACACTGCTCAGTGAGTTTTTTAATAGCAGGAAAGCCCTGTGCTTTCAATATGCTGGTTGCATGCTTATCAGCACTTCCAGGCCTAAAACTTATCCCGTAAGCAATACAGCAATTGAATACAGAATAGCTTAATTTTTTGCTGGCATATTTTGTAAAAAGTCATGGTGTATAATGTCGAGTACTGTCAAACTGAAAGAATTAGAAACGCTATTTCATCTCAGTATTTCGCAAGGCTGTGTTTAAGAGTGACAGCTATGCTTTTGAGTGATATGGCGCTGGATGTAATGAAGCGTAGACCAGTTTTAGACCTGTTAGTATTTCTCTCAGCCAACTTCCCCATTTTTCTTTTACATCATGACAACCATGACCGTGCGAGGCTCAGTGCCTTCATATACATGGAGGAGTCCAGCTGAGTGGTGTTCTCTTTTTGCTGCTCTAATGGAGAATTTATACAGAGCGAAGGGGAAATAGTGTGAGCCAAAGGGGGTTGAGGGGGAGTGTAGACAGCCACTCAGTCGGTCTCATATACAGACAGACAGCAGCGGTGATTGACTGTCAGTCTGTAGAAACAGGAGGGAGCTTTCCTCTCTTTTCCCTGACAGGCGGCTCTACCAGTGACAGAGGAAGCCAGTATGGAGGAAGTCATCTGCATCTAAATAAAGACCGCCAATGGCTTTGTCAGAGTCCATTAAGCAAATTGCCATGTTTGATAAATGCATCTACCATCTTTTTTTTTGCACCCATTCGTACAAATCAGCCTGAAGCGAAAAATGGCTTTTGTTTGCTTTCCTTAAAAGGGAGAACGCGAGGCGTAAGAAAAGATTCCACTGAAATATCATTTTGATGCAAATTATGACTGATCTGTTCATTGCCTCGTATCAGGTGCACAATGAAATAAAATCACCTTGAGCTAAATACAGTAGACCTGTGTTGATTAAAATGTGAAAAATTCATGATTACTTTTGCATGGATGCCACCATTATTATTGCCATTTATTTCATTATTTTTTCATCTTTTGTTTGTTAGCTTGCACAGGCAGCAAAGCTACAGCCGATAGCTCCACATTGTAGTTTAAATGTTGGTCTCTAAGGCTGCTAATTTTTGCTGCTTCTCCTCTCAATTAAAGTGCAGCTCGATGTTGCTGCGACTCTGTGGCATCATTAGAGGCAGGTCTCTGTTATCTGTCACAGCTGAAACAGCTCCAGGTTAATAGCTGCAGTCACTCAGTCTACTTATTCAGCTCTGCTGCTTCCACAGGAGCTCATTTTCCAAATCTGCAGCTCACTTGCTCTCTTTCTTCTGCATACGGTGTTGCAGAAATCCCTCGCATCTATTTTCTGTCTGATGTTAATGTTAATGATAATGAGTGTGACAAAGTGCTTTACAGTGAGACAAAGATAACAGAGGTAGAGCTAAAACAATTAGTTGATTAACTGATTAGACAATTGGAAGAAAATAAATTGGCAGCTATTCTCAAAATTAGTTAATAGCTTCACATAGCTATAAAAGCTTCACATAGCTATTATAGCTTTCCTTGTTTTTTCTTGTTTTGATAATTTTATAGTGTATATTTTGCAGTTTTTTGACTGCTGGTCTGACAAAACAAAACATCTGATAACATCAGGCTGGTTTCTGAAAATTTCACATGGGTATTTTTCACTTCCTACTGGTTATTTATAGACCAAACAGTTATCAGACAATGAAAATAATAATTACTAGCAGCCCTAAACAGTCGGCTCTAAGTCCACCTCCAAACACATTTTAAGGTATGTCAAAAATTCTGTGGGTAGCTCGGTGTACAGTGGTTAGCGTTGTCACCTCACAGCAAGAGGGTTCCCGGTTCAAACCTGTGGTGGAGTTTGCATGTTCTCCCTGTGTCAGCGTGGGTTTCCTCCAGTTATTCCCGCTCTCTCCCACAGTCCAAAGACATGTAGGTTGGGTTAATTGGTGCCTTTTAATTGCCCATAGGTGGGGGGCGGATTATTTCTTCATTTGGCCTCTTGTTTAATTACAACAGTGTCACGTTGTAGCAGGGTACAGATGAATGTGTTTCCAGGTAAATGTCTCTTTTCAGTAGAGGAATCTAAAACCACCTCTCTAGTCAGTATAGTCAAGGTCAAACATTTCAGTGCACATAAACATAACACCACATTTTTGAGTGGAGGGGGACTTGATAATTAAAATACATTCTGTTTAAAATATACAAAGAAAATACAGAAAAAAGATGAATATTTTGCCTGTAAACTTGTGGTTAAGGGCAAAGCTAATTAACAACATTATCTAAGAAAGGAGCTCTGAAGTGTATTGGAGGCGTGATGCTGTTCTGTGAATCCATGTGTTAGCACCTAAGAGAGAACTTAGCTCTGCCCGTCTCACCTCCATGGCTATCATCAACACCCCCTACACAGACATAAAAACACTATCAGGACCTGCAGGAGATTGGCCAGCCCGCTATCTCGGATGTGCCTTCAATACTGATAATTCAAAGTGATACCTTGTCCTGGTTGGAGAGCAAAAAGCCCCGGGGCTGCAGTGGTGGAAGGGGAGAAGAAAAAGAAGAAGTCAAATCAGACCTATTAAGTGGATTACGAGTTATCTGCAGCACAGCATGTAATTGGTTTTGTGTTATCGTTGTACGTCAGATAGGTGCTAATTGAAAAGCCAGTTTATTAGTGGGGAGACAGTCTTCAGAGGGTTGGGCTGTGGTTTAAAGGTCTTGTTTCAGATAGCCTCCCAAATGATTATAGATAATAGACTGCTCCTACTGAAGCTTGCAGCTCTCTCAGATGTTATTCCCCTGCCGGTTTTCTGCTGATTTCATCCTCACTCTGCCTGCAAGTCTTCTGAGAACAGAACTCAATGTCATGGTAATAATATGTATCATTCTGAAGCTAAGATTTTATTTGTAGTGTCATACTTTTCAGCAGTTGTTTTTTTACAGCTCTGCAGGGCTCTTATAGCGGCATTCTTATGTACTTGACAAAAGCAATCTGTCCGAGGCCACTGTGAGTCACGAGGAAAAACAAGCAAACACTGCAGTCCTTCAATCTTTTTTGTGGGGCTTTTTCTGAGAGCTAGAGACAAGCATTGTCTCAGAAATGCTACTTTTATTACCTGCAGTTGTTCTGTCTGTTGTTTGAAAGGTATCTTGATGCAGCTGAAGTGTTTGGAAAATAACAGTGAGCATTCACACAGAGCATGCAGACTCCAGACGCTATAATGTGACTGCCAAGTTCTTTGATTTTTGGCATACAGGTTTTACATGGCAGCAGTTGATTTACGACTGCCAGACCTCTTCGGCCGTGACCAGCGCGAAAGAATAAATGATGAAAAATGCCTCTGTCTAAAACTCAAAGCACATAATCCTTAAATCTCAGACAAAGCTGCAACAACTGAGAGATGTGAAACAAACAAAACATCTGTGGAGGCTGCAAAAGGTTCTGGATCTCACATTGTCAAACCACAGAAAGCGCTGCAGCTCCCTGATCCTTCTGATGATGACTGGCGGTACACAGTTGGAGACACGCAAAGAGAGCCCGGGGGATTTCTCCGAGGTCATGTAACCTCATGGTAAAGCTTCTCAAATGAGCTGTGTGTCCTCAGAGTGCTGCAGATGGCACAAAATGAGCTGCGATCTTTGGCATCGAAATGCAGAGGAAATGCTGAGGTGCTCAACTACCAGCCCCGTCTTTCATCTCTCACGTCTCTGAAACAGTGACGGAGTAGTTACAGCGGCAGGAGAAATCTCTATCCTGACATGACATCCACTGCTGACAAAATCATCCTAAAACTGAACTGCCAGGAAGGCAGTGTTCCCTTTGTGGAAGTGCAACATTGAAGCCTCAACTTTTTGGGTACACAGTAGCACTACTGCTGCCCCCTTTTTTCCATGCTGATGGGTGCAGATGGGGTGCCTACAGTCTGGCTGTGAGGAGAAGAAATACCAAAGAGGCATGTGCATCTGCTGCTGATGCATGCGGCTCGCTAGCATGCATTATTCAAAGATTGAATGCAGTAAAGATGATGTGCCTGACTCACTCTGGAGGATGGACTGCCACCACAAACTTTTATACTGTAGTTAGCTGTTTCCCTTAACACTGCTCAGACACTTTCCCAACTCAGCAGCGGGAAAGCTTTCGTTTAAAGGGACCGTTCACCCCAAAATACAAAATACATATTTTTGCTCTTACATGTAGTGCTATTGATCAAACTAAATTGTTTTAGTGTGAGTTGCTGAGTGTTGCAGATACCAGCCGTAGAGATGTCTGTCTACCTTCTCTTAAATTTATTGGAACTAGAGGGCACTCAGCTTTTGGTGCTCAAAGCACCAACAAAAAATACATTTGCAAACCTCAACAGCAATGTCTCTTTCCAGAAATCATGACCCGGTTACACAAAATAACTTACTGACCTTTTTGTAGGCAGTTTCATGGAGCTATTTTCTTTACACCTGCCAACTTGATCACCGTGCAGAAGGAAGTGTGCAATAGTTTGATACTGCTAGCCATGGACAGATTATGAGACAATGTGTCCCTGAACACAGACATACAGGTGGCCCCACCACCTCTCCTACATAGGAGCTATAGACACACAGACTTTGGAGTGGTTTTGCCTATTTTTGTAGTTGCTTTGCCCCTTTTTGTAGTCATTGTGAGTCTCTAGCTCTTTATAAACAGGACTTGTGCAAATTTGCAGGAAAGCCCAATCAGTCTTCTTTCAGCATTGGCAGTGCAAAAGCAAAATCGGGGAGTGCAGCAAAATGCCGCCTGCCTGCTTTTTTTTATACAGAATGCGCCTTTTTCGGGGCAATGGGGGGCGTGAGCTCAGTGGGCTCAATGTGTAACTCAGCGTGTGACGTAACCAGTGACGTGGGAGGGAAGCCGCAGCCGGTCAGTCCTTTGGCGATCCTCTCATAAGTCGGCCCGTTCTTCACCGTCCCCGTCATTTGACTGTTAATGGCCTCTTCGTTTGGGAGGGCAAGGAGGGCGTGCAATTCCTTGTTTCCCCAGTTGCTCATCCTTACAGTGTCTGTCAGGTTTGCGTTTCCCTCTTGCTACTAGCTGCTTGCTAATTCCTGCCACCGCCAGTGGGTCGCACGTGTGGCGTCATCAGTAGCTCCTCCCACAAGTCATCAACAGCCCCTCCCGTGGTGGAAGGCCACCTCAATATGACTACCCTACGAGGCGGAAAATTGAGCTCCTCGGATCAACCCGCCAATCCAGCTCTGTGTGTATAAAAAAACCTCTTGTGGTCTTTTTGTGTCTCTATATTGTGGTTTTATGTTTTTTTCTGGGCATTTGAAATCTCTTCCTGGTTAGTGCGTGTTAGTTAGAGTGAAATTTCACTGGTGAAAAACAGGTGGGGCCCTAACACTTCCCTGAGGCCTGTGCAGGGTAGGCACATCTATTAATACATCCATGATGCCGAGAACACCATAAATGTATATATTTCGTGCTGTCATGAGCACTAGCCTCTTGTCTATGAGTTGATGCACTTTTCCTTCCTGATTCGGTGGGTGTGTGAGTGAGTTCAGTCGAAAGAAAATAGTTCCTACCTGAAACTGCTCACAGCAAGGTCTGTGGATTATCTTGAGATTAACTTGATTTTTGGTCTTTATGCACCACAAGCAAGTGTCATCTAGTTCCATTATACTGGAATGAAGGGAGACATCTCAATATTTCCAACACATAGCAGCTCATACCAAAACAATAAAGATTGATAAGTAGCACTACAGGTAAGAGGGAAAATATGTATTTTTGATTTGGTGGTGAACTGTCCCTTTAAGGCATTAGTAAAATTGATCTAACCCGCCAGTCCCACTAATTATATATTCCCTGAAAATATATAAAATGTGCATCAAACCAGTCTTTGTGATACTATTATTTCTTGCTACAGATGCTGTAATAGCACTGCAGCTGGTTTACTGTTTACCTGAGGACAGGGGATCTATTCACACTCTCAGCAGTAAACGTCAGCCCCCATTTAGGGTGTATACAGAAAATGAAGGTTTATTGAATTAGGCTTGTCTTTAAAGTGAATTGCGGTTGATTGTCACATTCACTTTCATTCAGCTGGGTATGCTTATATCACCAGATGCTGTTAGCAGCACACTGAGCGTCTGTAGGCTGGGCTATAATCTTCTTTGCTTCAATGCTGAAAGGTAGCCACCACTCCACAGTATTACACTCACAATGCAAGATGGTTTAACTGGTGACATCCCAAAATGGAGGAATTGGCTTGGTGTATAGAATATGACTGAATGCATTTAGGAGCTCTGATTTGCCTTTAAAAAAAACTGGCAACAAACAGAGGCTAATAGAGGCTGTCTCTAACCGCACGTTCTACCTGAATCGATTCATAAAGCTGGGTACTTTTCTGAAGGCATTTACGCTTTAGGTAAACAAGCTGCCTGACAGGTGCTCCTAATCGAAAGAACCAAATGCATTGAGTGCCCGCCAGCCTGCCTCTGTGTGTTGTTTCATGGTGTACCTGTTGGTAGAGAGATGAACCACCACAGCCAGACAAGGAGGCACAATGAATAACCGTAAACAATTAGCACTAAATGGGAATTTGCAGGTTAAAAGATGTCTAGACCACAATAGCCCTTTTTACAGAGAGGTTGCTAAAGGGCTGCTACAAAGTCCCCTCTTTATGCTGCCTTTGCATTTTTACAAAGGAATAATCACTTCTTTCCAGTGAGTGATTATAGACTGAATGCCAGCATCGTGGAATCAAAAAAGGTGTGACAGGTGAGACAAAAGCCTCTAGTGTGACTTAAAACATACCTATCGGCAGTGCTTTATAAACGACAACAATGGCAAAACACAGCGATAACAATCATGTACCATCCCTGGTACGTGGCGGCGAATGTCATCCTCTGCTCGGAGGAGAAAGAGCTCCCAGAACTCATTGTTTTCCAAATTTGCAGACATTTTCTTTGACTGTGCTGCTAACTGCTAACAGCTACTTTCAAATCTCCCGTAGTGGAAAGTATGCATAACACATCATCAAAACATTACACCTGTCATGCCCAGGGTCCCGTCCTGCCAGCTGTCCTGTTTATATAGACAGTTTTTGATGCTGTTACTACTTCCGATGGTGGCTTTAAGGCAAGACCACTCTGTCTCCCCATTCCACAATTGTACCTGGTACAGCATGGCAAGGCAGCATACTGTAACAGGCAGTGTTTAAACTGGGATATATAGTTGAAAAGTCATAGCCTTAGTTACATTTGATCATTTTAACAGGATTGAACATTTCTAGGATCATGTGTTTTTACAAATACAAATTATTATCATGCTTATTAGGCACTCTTGGTCCTTAAAGGGATAGTGCACCCAAAAATGAAAATTCAGCCATTATCTACTCACCCATATGCTGACGGAGGCTCAGGTGAAGTTCTAGAGTCCTCACATCCCTTGCGGAGATTGGTGGGGGGAGCGGCTAGCACACCTAATGGCTGACGGCCATTAGGCACAGAGAAGCAGTCAGAGCTACAGGCTACAGTGAGGCTAAAAACAGAGTTCATATGACGTTTTTCGAAACAGCTTTTTATGTCGGGGCTTCAGGACACTTGGATCACTACGGATGAGCATGTTGGAGATATTTTGTGGTTTCAATTTAGTGTTCTTGGATGTTAGTCTGGGGCGCCATCAACCATTAGGTGTGCTAGCCGCTCCCCCCGGCGAACTCCGCAAGGGATGTGAGGACTCTAAAACTTCACCAGGGCCTCTGTCGGCATATGGGTGAGTAGATAATGGCTGAATTTTCATTTTTGGATGCACTATCCCTTTAACCTCACATGGTGGATTGCGTAGAGTTGACACTGGTACACGAAACTGAAATTTTGTCAAAGCCACTTCAAGGGAATGTAAACATTATGAACCAAAGACATAGATCAGCATTTCTGTTCATTCATTTCTGTCCGCTGCATGAATATAAATCCAACATTCATTCTCCTTTTAGCTTTGTTTTGGTCTCTTTACAGAAGCACCTGTCTCTTTATCTACTCAATGCTCCACTGTGTTCACCTGCTAATCGTTGACTTTGCCTGTGTGCTGTTGAGCAGTTTGTGTACATCAGGTTTATCTGAGGCTTTTCACTGATACAGCTGCCTGCTGTGGCTGGAAAAATAAATTGCAGAGTGTATAATAAGACACAGGTGCCTCTGTAATTTTGTCCGCAAGCTGCATAATATTAGAGTGCAGCCTACATGGTGTTACCCAACACATCATCACTGTGAAACACTACACAAAACAACGTCGATCTGTACAGTAAAAACAAAGAATGATACCTCTGGGTGTTTTATTTGGGCTTTTATCAGCCTGTATACTGTATGATAGACAGGTTAGGGTGTCTCAGGTTAGACTGAACAGGCTGAAGAGCTCTTTCAATCTATTAAGCTGTTTAACAACACAATGGGCTCACAGTAGGCCAAGGGCAACGTGCTGTCAGCCAGGATGTGGAGCACAGTGTTAAAACAGAGATATAAGGCTGGTTTAGTGAGGTGGATAGTTGGCTGTGCACCAAATACTGAGGCAGTTAAATCAAACGCAGTGTAACTGTATAAAATATCAATGCAGAATACTCATTGTGTTCAGATATTCATTCACTTTTACAGAAAATGTATATGCTTGTGAATGTGTCACATATTTTAAAAATGTGAAGCAGACTTTGTGCAGGTTTTCTCTTTTTTGTTGTTGTTTTGTGTCTCTTTGTGATTGTTATGCATCTTCTTGTGGGTTTGTTTGGGTTTTTTTGCCCATTTTTATAGTTATTTTATGTCTCTTTGCACTTCCTTTGCATCTCTTGGTTGTCTTTTTGTGTCCCTTGTGCCTGATAGGCCCATTCAACAATCCATCCATAGTTGTGGTTAGGAAAAGGCTAACACTTACTGAAAGACAACCATTCATGCTCACATTCACACCTACGGGCAATTTAGAGTCACAAATCAACCCGAGATTGTAGGAGGAAGCCGGAGTACCCGGAGAAAACCCATGCTGACATGGGGAGAACATGCACAGAGGGGCTCCCCCACCCTGGCTTCAAACCAGGAACCCTCTTGCTGTAAGATGACGGTGCTAACCACTGCACCACTGTATCGACACATCAATTCATATGTCAAAAAAATAAAAAAAGATTTACATCACCTCAGTAAATGAGCAGAATGTGGGAATATAATTTGCAATCAATGCAAAAAAAGGCTCTAACACATCTTCTTATAAAACATATTTGCTGTTGCAAATTAGTACATAAACATAATTTCTAGGAGACAGAGTTGCCACGCTTTGTATGATTGCCCTTCTCCCCTGCATAATTTCCCCAGGTATAAGAGCAATCTCAACATGTGTTACTTCACATCTCGTTTCAACAGAACATATGTAAAATTATGCAAGGTGCTCTCAAAGCGCTGCTTTGCTGTGAGTTTAATGTTAATGTCTCTGTTTAGTGCTCATGGAGTGATAGCTAAAAGCCCTATTTTCAAGATTACTGGATGACTATTTACTGTCATAGAGAACTACAATCAAGCCTTTTCAAAAGGCATCTCTGGCTGATTGTCTGATTATCTATGAGCATGGGCTGACTAAAGTGCTTGTCCTCCTTGAGCCCACCCTGCTTCCTGCCTGCTCCCCCTCCTCTCCTCCTCCGCCCTTACCATCACACCCGCCCCCGGCGCTCTGAGCACTACAGCCCTGAAAGTTCAAGGGAAAATCAGCCCTCCATCAATCACTAATGCAGATGAGAAGAGCAAGCTCTCTGGATCAGCTTAGCCTGTTGAACATCACACGGCACAATTAAAACGCCTGAATGCAAATCATCTTCAGTAGACCACTAAATGAAAAGAGCCTTCCTTTCAAGGGTGCTCAATAGTGGCAGGCTTTTCAAAGCCTCTTGCCCATGTGTGCAGTTTAATGATGAAAGTCAGGAAGGAGGCTGTGTCAGAGGGAGACTGCACCCTGCTTGGCAAGGTTGTTACCATGACATTTAGCAACAGTATCAGGCTCATGGGAATGCTGTAACACACCGTTTCAATGAGTTTAAGGTGCTGTGGAGGATTACGGTGCCATTCTTATTTAGATATTCATATTTAGCCCTGCTCTGCATCCCTAACTGTTTAAAAGTGGAACAAATTAGGTAAAACTTTGCTAATTAAGAGAAGTACCTGTAGGGACTCTTTGATTTTGGTGTTTTAACTCTGTTAATTTCTTTAAGTGTTTGACCTTGCTGCCTCTGCAGGGAAGTTCGGGAGCGAGGTAAAACGTTCCTCGCAGGACTCTGGCCATGGCTACATAATTAAAAAGTGCTCCACAAGGCCCTAACCTTATTACCACAGCCTTGGAGAAATACCTTCAGATGTTCTTAAACACTCCTCAATGGGCCCAGGCAAAACAGCTCATTTTAAACTAAGGGGTCTGAACGAATTCTGCGTCAGTGTACGCTGTGACATTTTAAAAAGCTAAAAGTCATTCTTATTAGGAGTGGCTTTGCTTCACAATCTGTATTGCAGCTTTGTTCTCTTTGGCTCCAGGGTGCAGCATGTTTTCATGCTGACTTGCACCCAATGAACCTCACATGATGCTGACATAGTTACTGTAAAAAACATGTTGGCTGTGTTCCCCAGGGGACAAGGCTGCTTGTGTCCATGGTCTGTACTCCTGAGTCTCATCATCATTAATATACCAACACAGTCAGAACACATTTCTCAAGGTGGGGAGTCCAGGCAGTGTGATTTAAGAATATTAACCAAAGCCTACAGTAGGTGCCACAAGTCTCTTTACACTCCGGTGGTCTTTAATTGTCAATTTCTTACAGGAATGGTTAAACAGTTTGGGAAATAAGCTCATTGGCTTTTCTGTTAGATGAGCTAACAGCAGCCAGCTTAGCATAAAAACTGGAAAAAGGCAGGAACAACATGTCTGAGGCTCACTATTTAAACACACAAGATAGAACGTGTTAAATAGTGAGCCTCAGACATGTTGTTCCTGCCTTTTTCCAGCTTAGCATAAAAACTGGAAAAAGGCAGGAACAACATGTCTGAGGCTCACTATTTAACACGTTCTATCTTGTGTGTTTAAAGGACCGTCTACAACAAGAACCATAACTATTTTATGTACTTTATTAATCCCCCTGAGGGGAAATTCGATTTTTTCACTCTTTCATCATTAACACACATGTCCGAAAGACACATGCACAAACAGGATACATGCATGTGGAGAGATGCCTTGGTCAGGCACCTTGAGCGATTGGGGGGGTTCAGTGCCTTGCTCAGGGGCACCTGAGCAGTGCTGCCTCTGCCCAGTGCCCAGGAGGTGAAGTGGCACCTCTCCAGCCACCAGTCCACACTCTATTTTTGGTCTGGACGGGGACTTGAACAGGCGACCCTGGGTGAAAACCAGGAATCCTAACCCCTAGACCATATGGGACTATATCTGTAACAATAACGATAAAGATGTGAGCCTCCACACTGATGAATGACAAAGTGCTGCAAACTGTTGTGTCACTCCAGCTGTGTTGACAGCTTATAAAAATGGATTTTGATGTCATGTTACTGCTGAGAGTTGCACAGAAAACAAAAAGTAAACCAGAACAATGTAATCGTCTCTTCACCTCCATCAATAATAATGACAATACACTAACTGCTGATTCTGAGGGTGAGCCCAGTTGAACCCCAGATGAAAAAAAATAAAAATGTATCCTCAGTGATGAGTCTTTATGCAGTGTCAACTGCTACGTTGAATGCAATGCCCTGAAAATTTCGATGGGTTTTGCTTGGCTGTCTATGTTTCTACCATCCCTCAAATCCCTCTGAAAGTGATCCCAACAATATCTTTTGCCACTATTGTTGTTGTCGTTTTAGTTGAGGTGCGGACTCCAACATCCACTTAAGATAGAATTATTTTTTCATTTACTCTTGTAGTTATCATTCTTGGTGTGGACAGCCCTTAGGCCATACAACAAAACAAGATATAAAAATCTATTTGTTGTTTGAAAGGTGGTTATGTGCCTGACTATTTCTTGGCCAGGGGGCATCTTGGAGTTCTTTGGTCACTTTAAGGTTGCTAGGCAACCAGAAGAGACTTCAGTAAGTTGCTGAGACCTGCTAAGAAATTGTTAGGCTCATAATCCTTTAAGAAAACACAACTGGTCGCTTTTACACTTCAGGTTTTTTTAAGGGATTAAGTTAACCAGATACAAAGTGTCACTAAAGCTGCAAGCAGCAATAAACAACTCTTTCCAACAGCAAGGGTGCTGTCACTAATCGACTCAGGTGTGCACACAACTTAGACAGTTCCTGTACGGAGTGCATTGTGCTGGAAATGACCTATTAGAAATTGTGTACCACTTCCTGTGTCCACTATGCGGCACTAGAGAACATACACTAATTATCGTCACATTGCTGAATGTCATGTAAAGACCACATGACATAAATTTCATGTTAATTGAATGATCTTTGTCTCATGAGGCTGACTTCCTGTTGTGCCACTATGAGCATGAGTCAGTATGGGTCTGTAAATGTCTTCATGCCAGAACTTTTTTTGGACAGCATGTGGAATTTTGGGCAGATTGGACTTTGTAAAATCAAGTTATAACAGCTTTCTGTGTCATGTCAAAACATCAAAACTCCATGCACTGTCACAGCAACACCGTTTGACGAAATCTCACAGTCTTCACATTAAAGGTCTTAAAGCTTGTCTGTCCAAATATGAGGTGGATCTGGTCAATTTGTCAGTAGCAGGACATCAAAGTATGACACACATCACTGCTGTTGCCAGTTGGTGGTGTTCTGACTGTAATTCAGTATTGGCATGTAGATTGTTACGCAATATTACCTGTTTTGTGGTAAAACTTGGGAATGTGACGCCTCGCTATGGCTGTGCCATTCAACAAAAACTCAAAAGCTTCATAATTTAATATTGACAAGGTCTTCAGATTGTTCTGCACATATTTAAAAGCGATCTGGCAAAATCTCAAGGAGAAGTTTATTTAAGTACAACACTTAGAAATGGCAATAAATGCCCTAAAAATTAGAAGTTCATTCAAAATGGTTGACCTCCTGTTGGGTTTAGGGTATGGCTCCAAGAGGAGGCCTTGGGATGTTTAATGTAAATCCCAATTTTCATACCTCTAGGTGAAATGTACTGCGAGGGCTCCGTCATTGATTAAGCCATTTTTGGAAACCTAAGTACAAAACACAAAGTTTTCACCAGGTCTGATGGACGTGCAAAGTTTTGTGAGTTCTCAAGCATGTTTAGCCCCTCAAAAAGACAATTCTTTTCATGAATATAATGAACAGAACGATTTCAACAGGGTCCTCGCACTGGTGAGATTTAGAAGTCAAGGCCGGCGGCTTTTATTACCTTTGGACAGAGCTAGATTAGCCGTTTCCCCTTCTGTTCAGTCTCCATTCTAAGCTAGACTAACCGGTGGCTGTAACTCTCCTGTAACTAAGCTAATTTTCCAAATGTCAACCTATTCCTTTAACACCAACTTAGCAACATATCTGTGCTTAACCGAAAGAGCAATATACTGTATTCTGTAGAGACCCACTGGATCGGTAACAGCACTGATGTAGACCTAATCAACTGGGTCAGGATTTGGCCAGATGTGAGCAATTCACATTAAATTATAAAACACAGATGTGTCTGATGTGTTATAAACACATGGAGTTTCTTCATCAGTGTCAGTTTAAAAATCATTTTATCAGTTCCATCTGTCAAGGTGGATGAAAAATTCAACATTTAGTGCTGCAATTTACAAGAATATGATAGGTATCAGATGGGTGCTCTGTTTTAACAGATGCCCTGGTAGTTTCAAATTGTCTTGTTATGAATAAATGAATTGACTCTGAAATAAAGTCACATTTTCTTCATTGTTGAGTCTTTGTAATGTACAAAATCAATACCTTTGGTGCAATTATGTTCTGTAAGTCATACAGCTCTTCAGATGTGTTGTGTGTATGTTCTGTATAGGTTGGTAAATTGGTCAGAAAAATGTGGTCATAATTAATACAAACGCTGAGTGATTAGACGTCCACATTTTGGCACTGACATGCATTTAATGGACACAATTATCATCCAGAGGAAAAAAAGAGCACTGCGGACCACACGCCTGTTAATTATTCATCGGAATATGAGAGATAATGTAAATCCTGGTACAATAGACACTGTGAGAGGCCAAGTAATGAGGCCACCCAGTGTAATCAGGGTTTTAATGAGGGTTAACAAAGAAAGTCTCCTACACAGCTTAGGACACTTGGAAACAGAACACCTGTAGATTCGGTCACTCCTGTAGAGAGAACAGCCATGAATCATTTATCCACCAGGAAGTACACTCTGACTACTTGGTGTGCATTTGTGTGTGTGTGTGTGTGGGAGGGCGTGTGCATGTGTGTGTCTGTCATGTACACTGACATTAATTAGACTTGTTACCTGGTTTCTAGGCAAGTGGTATTCTGTATTTAGCAACCCTTGCAGCATCAACATCACCTTCACACCCTTTCCACAACGAAGGCAGAAGCTGAAGGTTTTCTGTCATTAACTTCCTCGGGGCTGTTAAAGAAGCACTCAGTGTGTGAGATAAATCTGGATATTATTGTTCTGCTGTTTGGTAGGAAAGCAATGTGCCTGTCCGTGTGTTCTTGCTTTCACTGATCCCCAGATGCCTCAGCTCGGCTGTTTAGAGATCAGTGCCACCTGTAATCAATACGTTTACTGCCCGAGAGGCAGCTGTTGATTGCCACAGACAGGCCACAGATGAGAAGATAGCAGCCAATCTAAAGGCACTGATCCAACTCGCCATCTGCTCACGGAGACAGAGGGAAAGGCTGCATGAATCAGACGCTCTCCTCTCATCACCTTCACAATGTCCTTAGCCTCTTCCAGTGTGGAGGTGAAGAGGTTCGAACCAGTGGCCTGAAAAACAGCAGCAGCACAGGTGATTATCTCTGACTTTCATCAGTTTTGGGCAATGATTATGAAATTGGAGGGGCTGGGAGAGACAGGAGGAATGAAGGATTTATTTGCAAGTGCAATAAATTCTGAAAACACTCTCTCTGCATTTTCTTCTAACCTGTATCAGTTCATTTTTTTGGCCACTCAGGGGCAGCACAACAAGCTGTAAACACAACATTGTCATATAATCGCATTTTAAAGTCTATGTGGCAAACATGTTAGCAAACAGTAGTCTATTTACACATACAGCAGACTCAGGAGCCTGGTCTCACTACAAAGTCATCGAAATCTGGCGCTTGGGCAGTGACTTGCGGCAGCAGACACCGACGAATAAAGCCATCCTTTAAAGACGGCATGAGAGGGAAACACAGTGGGACAAGGACAAAAGTTAAGGTGGTGAATATCCGAGTGGGGGCGGGAGAGGTGTCAGAGGTATCCAAGAAACATCGACTTTCACCCAAAGGAGTGGCGTTCACGTCCCATATGATTCTAAAGCCAAACCCTTTTTCCCCCCTAAACCTAACCAGTTGCTTTTGTTGTTGAAAGAAAGAAATATTAGTTCACTGTGTTGTAACGACACAGTGCATTTATTTTGAAAGAGACTGTATGTAAAGGTTAAATGTCCTGTGAAAATGGAAGTGTATATTGAACAGACAGAACTTGACACAGTGTCCCAGAATGTCAACAACCAAGCCCCCCCTGGGTACCTTGCACGTCGTATGTGGATGCGGAAAGTCCATGACCAACCAACGAGGTCGGAGTGAGAATGTGTTGGACACAGAGCCACCTGGTGAATGTAAGTTCAATATTCACTCTCCTTTTAGTTGTGTTTTTTGGAGGAAATATCTTATTCTTACATCTATCACGTCCTTGGATTTAGTTATATAGGGAAAAAAACGGTCACTGTACTGATACAGAACACTCTGTAAAGTTAAATGAGACGCCAATCTCGTTTCCACGCTCAAAGAAATGTGTTCTCTCCTCTGTTGGCCGTCTCCCTGTCATTCTTTCTTTAAGATTCTCTCTGGGGCTTTCACTTTGTTTCATGTGGCCAGCTACTCCCACCTGAGGCAGCAACAACACCGGGCTTTGTCTGAAGTGTTAATAAATGTGACAACCGCTCAAACTGTCAGGGGACACAGCGTGATTCAAACAAGTACAATAATGCGACTGTTAACCTTTTTATTACCTCTGGGCGCGGGGACAGGCTCATGCTGAAGGCTGCTGCAGTGATATTGCACTGATGATATTGGATTATAATTGAAACCTGTTGAGCATTTCAGGCTGTCACACGCAAAAGAGATGTTCATCAAATTCACAATTAAGAGAAGAAAGTGGGTGTATGTATGTGTCTTAATTTTGTGGGAATCAGCTGCAGGCAGCGTTCAGCCGTATGTTCTAATATTTAAACACCCTCACATGTTTGCACACATAATGAGCTTTTTATTCTTCTAATTTACTCTCTTCACTCTTTAAACAGCTTTACTTACTAAATCTCACAATGCGTTGATTAGTTAAAGACGGATTCAAAATCCCTCAGTGTGTGTGCATTTTTTTCTTGTTCTAGCACAAGAGAAAGCTATATGAAATATACAAAACTTTTGGATCATCAAATGATGCTAGACTCATTTAATTTCTTACAATTAACGGCATAAAAAGATTCACTGGTGCAAGCATTAATTTCATTGGATTAGCAAGCTCTCACATTTTCTCTAACAAAGCAAATAAATCTCACCACAGACTGAATAATTGGACTGAATAAAAGAGAAACTTGTCCTGTAAAGTTCCTTGGTAATTATGTGCTGATGTACAGTTTTTGTTTCGGCTCATTTGGCTGCTTAGGAAAATTAGAGTAATTAAACTCCATACAGAAATGTAATATATGTACATATATTGGATTGATTAAGTAAAAACATTTGTATGTGCATATATGTACTAACTATATATGAAACCCATTAGAATTTGGAACAATTTCATATATTGGCATATATGTCTAGCCTGCATAAATATGTCTACTTACGTTCACATTAAAACCACTGGCGAAGTTAATACCATTGACCATTTCGTTACAATGCAATGTTCTGCTGGAAAACCTTTGGTCCTGGAATTCACGTGGATGCCACCTACTGCGCTCAGCCAACCCAAAGACCGTTGCAGACCAAGTCACCCCCCCTCATAGCAACTACACTCCTCGATGGCGGTGTCCCCCAGCAGGACAATGAACCATGCCACACCATACAAACTGCTTAGAAATGGCCTGAGGAACATGACAAAGAGCTCAAGGCATCAACCTGGCATTCCCTGGATCCCAATCTGATTGAGCATTTGTGGGACATGCCGGTGTCCCCAATCCACAGTGGGGCCTCCCTAGATCAGTCGGCTCTGACCTGTCAGCACACAGACACAGGACCTCTGGGGTGTGTCCTGTGGTGTCTGGCACCGGGGCGTTACAGCAGACTTTGAGTCCTGTGGGTTGCTTGCTGGGGTACCAGCATGTTCCATGGATGCTCCACCAGATTGGGATTTGGAGAAGCTGGAGGCCAGGTCAATGCCTTGAGCTTTTTGTTACATTCCTATAGCCATTCCTGAGCAGTTTTTGAAATGTGGTGTGGCGGATTGTCCACGTATATATCTTCATATATCCAGAGGATGTATGTAATGATAATATTTGCCTTATAGGCAACATATGACAACATTAATCTTGATTTAGGGGCATACAAGTCATATATTTCATTTCCATATGGGACATAACGTGAGGACTTTTAAACCCTGCCTGCATATTTTGGCCTTAAATTCCCCATTTTCTTAAACAACTTCTCTGCAAATGGACAGTAGAAAAACATACACTCTGCTGTGCTTGGCATGTGAATGAGGGTAGTAATTACTGCTACCAAAATTAGAAGGATACACCACATTGTCGAGGCTACCAGCTTTAATGCTGCTGGACCTGCTCCGCGTATGTCTGCGCATTTCTCACTGTGTCTTTGTTTGGTGCATACATATTCATCCGAGGCTGCTAGGTTCATTAAGTTGCCTGCAAGAAGATGTCGAACGCATGCATTTAGTAACAGCACGACCTCTGTGACTAATCTCAATTTAGAAAGGCATCCTGTGAAAATAGGAGGCAGTGATCTTGTGCAGCCTCTGACAGCCGCTACTCTCGGCGAGGAAGAAAATTCACTCTGGAAAATGACTCTCCCTCCCACCCGAGATCAGATATGTTGATTTTTCTGGGGGAAATAAACACTCCGGCAGCTCCCTCTCACTCCCACGCAGCCAAATTAGCTGTCACCGAGGACATTAATCTGTCATCTTCTGAGGTTCTTCTCCAACATGTTTCCAGCATATAGATGCTCTGTGAGTGTCGCTGGCCAAAATGCCATTTTGGAAATAGACGCACCGTGTAAAGGACAGTATGTTGTCCCTCTGCCCACACAGCTGAGTGGATGGAGGGATAAATACATGAATAAGATGTCATGTGATGTTTACAGCCTTACTGTCTCTCGCTGACTGTGCAACCAACTGCAGAAAAACAACACCTACCCTCATAGTCCACCGTTACACAACCACTACAGTGCCAGTGCTTGAAGTTAATTTGCTCCCTGTGTGCGAAGATGAAGTGCACCTCATTGTGCATACTAATGGCCCACGTAAGGCCTTCAAAATGATAGAATGGCTCTGTTTTGGAGATGACAATTTAAAGTTAAAATTGGTTTCAGCTTATAGACACCTCTCTTCCATCGCAGTGGTGATGATTATGGTGATGTATTAGTGCAAAACAGTAAACAAAGCTAATTTGCTCAGGTCTCCCATGTGAGGATAGGATGCTTTTCTGGCTGCGGAGTCAGCAGTTAATGTTTGAATGCAAGGTTGTTTTTTTGCTCTGAAACAGCTGAAATAAATGCAGCTATTTCGTCCTTCATAATCTAAATCTCAGTGAGTGGCACTGAGATGTTTACCATCGTCTCAGGACTAAAGGTAAAACAGATGGTTCTCTTGCTCGGTCCTCATCTGCTGTAACTTTGTCCTGTCTAGAATATGTTCAGCAGTGCATGCACAGCAATCACAGCTAGTTTTTACACTTGGTTTGTGCCTCGTTGAAGTTTGCGGAGTTCTCTATGCAGCAACGGCACAGTTTTCAGCATATGACAGTGTGATAGCGAGACGCTGTTTTCTCTGCAGCTGGTGCATGGTTTTGCTAATGACACCATTCAGCGGAGTGATGGAGCCACGCGTATACAAACACAACAATTACCCATCACCAAGGAGGCGTATTGAGGGCAGTGCCTAAGTGGCTCTGTCACTGATTCAGAGCATTTTTAAAAATAACAGCAGCACTTGTTTAATCACTTCACACTCTGTGTCATGTTAACACGTGTTAATTAAAGGACCTCATAAATGTGCAGATCTGACAGCAGTACAAGCTTCAGCAACTTCTGAAAGAAACTTTTGTCATCCACAGCAGTGGGGTGGTTTTTAGAGACAATGTTGGTCTGTCAGTTGGTCAGTCCACCATTTTAGTCCAGAATTAAATGTCTCAACAACTATTTGCTGAAATGCCATGAAATTTTGCACAAACACTCATGTCATTCATGACTTTGGTAATCCGCTGACTTTCCATCTAGTGCCCCCTTAAGGTTGTCGTTTTTGTTCTCAATGGAGTATCTCCATAATTATTTAGACAACATGACAGCTCCCCAAAAGTGAAGCCAAAACATCGTGATCACCCCTGGTGGCTGGCTGCAGTATAGCTCATAAACCCCGTCCCCTCTATGTTACCAGATGGGACGTGGGCCAAACTAAAAGACCAAAGTACATGTCAAATACATTTTTCCTACAGATAGTTTCTTTCATTTTAGGTAGTTCTTATCACACTGATGTATGTTCAGTGTTAGTGTTCAGTGTCATGACAGACAGCTATGTGTGCCAGTGGGTGTGTTCACAATCAATGGTGCTGCTTGCGAATAATCGGACAGGTGAGTGTGTGGGAACTCAATACTGCGGAGATCACAACTGCGCAAACTCTAGCTCCAAATGACGTCACCACTGCAAGATGGCGGCAGCTATAATAAAGATATTTGGCTTCATTTTTGTACAGCAGGGAGAAGTGGAGATCCGTCGTCCATCTTTGTATACAGTCTATAATAGGAACATACGACTACATAGGTGAGAGTGTTATTGATCTTCTAATCTAATTCTTTACTAGAGGGGTAACTAATGTATTCCTCAAAATGTTTGAACTATTCATTTACCATCGGTAGCATTTTTATGATGTTAGCATTCGCTTAGAGCAGCACTGTAGACTTTTAACTTATTTAAATTTAATTTTTAAAGTTCATTTTTGACCTTGGAAACAGCAGCTGACAAAAAGAAAATATTTAAATTCAAGGCCCATTTATTAACCACACATGGAGTTTACCCATTTGTTGTGAAAATGATTCTTTTAAGCAATCATGGACTAAAAACTTACTATGAAAACACATGTAATGGGAAAATAAAAATATAATGACAAAAGCAAAGTTATTTTTCCCATAATCTGTCTGTAGATCTGGACTATTCAAAATTCAGAAGTGAGTCAACTAAAATGAACACTATACTTTTGAAATTGAATCCTGCCACATAAATCACATTCCCTTCTCTTATTCATCTCTGCAGTTATTCACTTCCTGGAAATAATACACAATATCTATGACCGCCCTCCTCCTGTGACTATATTGCGTGAAGCTCCTGGTCGTTCATCTTGAGAGCAGGTGGAAGAAGGTCGAATCCGTTGTGCTGGCGGCTACGCTTGTGTCAGGCTGAAGACACTGATCTGATAACGTCCTCATTAGCCGGCCTCCGCCCCAACGGAAACTGCGGCCGGGAGCAGGAGGTCTGCTCTGCTGGTGACAGCCACCGCCTCAGGGCCGTCATGGGACAGATGAGCCCTGGATGGCAGCTCACGCACCTCTGGGCTCCATCAGTCACAACTTATCTGTAAGAGAGAGGACGGGACAAAGTTAAGATGCTGCTGGTGTTTAAGGATTACTTTAATATTTCTTTTAATCAATGTGGAAGGTCAGTTTTTATCGGCCAGAATAATATAGCATCTGATATCCTGTATGGTAACAACTATATGTGTTGATGCTGTGTTGTTTTTTCCCACATACCAAATCCTCTTCCTTTTTACATGATTTCTGCAATCCCCTCTCTTCGCTCTATCTCCATCTTATGAAGCATCACATGTATTCGAAATCCAACAGGAAATCACACCAGCACATCTGGTGCTTCAGCTTGGAGTGCAGACAGTATAATATCCAAATAGAAAGCTCCACTGTGGCAATAATCCTGCTCCTGTATATGCTACAGCTGCTTGTGTACTGTCTGGCAACGCTGCTTTGTTCCTCCTGTGACAGAGATCAGTTTATAGCCTCAGTGTGAAACTGTGGAGGAAGAGAGATCACTCCTACCTCTCTGACTGATGGGCCTCTGAATTTATTTCTGCTATCAGCAAAGTCAGCATGAAGAGATGCCCCCTGAGTGTGTATACAAACATGTTTGATGCTCCAGGATAACGCTGCCACTCTTCAGCTGAATAGAAAGAGCAAGAGAGGCATGGTGCAACTTTTTTAGGTATAAACAAAACTATATAGAACTGAATAAATATTTTATTTCACTCTTTATTTGACATGCACTAAAGAGCATATATATTCTCTGGATGCAGCCTAGTATTTTCAATCAGTTACATCACTGTATATTTAACATTTCTTTCTTTTTCACTATTTTCTGTAATTTCTTAGACTGAATAATTAAGCAAATATTTGTATCAGCAAACTGATTGATGATGGAAATAAAAATTAGTGCAGGTCTACTAAAGCAGATTAGGAGTAAGGGAATTTAGCACAGATTAACTGTTGTTATTTCATCAGTATTCTGCTTGTATTTGTCACAGTATTCCATGAGAATACATAGGGTCATATAAAAAGCATGTGAAATTAATGTTTAATCACGGAATGTCAGAAACAAGTTGTCCCTTTATGTGACCTCATTAAGTGGTGAGTTGTTTTTATATGTGATATCCTACATTTCAAATGTGCCTTTATAATGTAAAACCATCAGGAGTTAAATATCTGCAAACCAAATGTTACCTTTTACATATCTTCTTGGTGCCTTCACAGGGTGTTTCCCCCTTTCCCAGTCAGCTGCTACGGTCCACACCTCATTCCAGAACAAAGAAAGAACCATATTTAAAATGAGGAGTAGTAAGATGATGGGCTGACAGAGATGGTGTGTCGCTGTGCTGTTGGTTGATTGTTAATCAGCTGATGACTCAACTGACCTTCCCAGACAATGTCGCCTAGAGACAGTGAGTGAGCAGGGTGAGAAAGAAACATACTGTACAGCCTTAGCATGGAAAGTATTGTCTTCCTGAATAAACTTTCGCAAGAGTTTCATGTGCCAATTGTGACAAAATTTCACACAAAACTGGGTAAGTGATGTCATTTTACATCCAAAAGGTCAAAGGTCAGCTTCACTGTGACATCAGAATGTTCTGCAGCCATTACTCAGCATCATATCAAAGGAACAGAAGGGGAGACATTGAATTAGTGACACGGATCTTGAAACTCTGTTGGCTGTATAGAAATGTGTGTGAGGCATCTATATTTTGAAATATGCAGCTTCTTTGCAGCAACATTTGAAGCACTGTCAACAGATATAGCTATATATGACTCTGGACAGACATGGATGTAAACTGTAATTGCAATTTGACTGGTTCGCAGAGGCATAGAGCCGTGAGGAGGTATTTCTAGTTTTGCTTCTGCCCTAGTATTTATTCGTCCATCTTCCATCTAAGCCACTTCATTTCCTCTCTTGGCAGTTTCATTACGACTCTTTCCAGTGACTCTTCAGTACTAATATGGCCTTGCCATTGAATTCTGAGGGTCTTTGTCAGACACTTGTTATGAAATAGTTTGTTGTCTCCCTGTTCATTTTTCATGTCTCACATCCACATAATAAGACAGACACAACCACCAGTGTTTTATTCAGCCACAGCTTTGTTCTTCATGAGATGTTGTTGGAGCTCCATGCCAGCAGCCTGATATACACAACAGCCACAAACTGTAAACAACAAGCCACGTTATCTTTCCTGCTAAAGTCTAGTTTTTATTTAGCTAACTTACAAACATGAACAACGTCTTGTCCTTCCCCTTAGCTTGTTGAACCAGCGGCCACACAACACAACAACACCGTTCACTGGCACTGCAAATGTCAGTTAGATCGCATGCTAATTAACTGGTCAGCTGCAGCACATTAAGCAGCAGTATATAAACTGCAAATGTCACTTTGGTCCGTTCAGATGCTGGTGTGGTCCTTGCTCTCTATGTTGACTGCTAACAACACACTGTACATCCATGAGCTGTAGCAAAAACACAGTAGTTTGTTTACCTTTCTCTTCTTTCTTATGGAGCTCCGCCGGCCAGCCACTGTTATATCAAACACAGATACGATTCTCCCAAACAGCTCTAATATTTTTTGTATCTGGACCTGTAGAATTTCCTTTCCTTTTTCTCTGATCCTTCATGATAAAGTTGCCGCAAATGCTAAATGATTAGCTACATGTTAGCAAGACAGCGGGAAATTGTCAACAGTATATCCTGGCAACGCAATGAGCTGAGCATCACTAAGACCGGGGCTAGTTCAGACTAGGCTTAAATTTGATGGTGCAACTGACACAAGTCCATCCCAAAAATTTGACTTAACAAAGACCGACTTGGCAGTAAGGACCAGGACTAGAAAAGTCGGTGCAACCTTCTCTAGGTCTTCTTTAGATTGCACCCCTGCCTTTTAGGAGTCTGTTCTTCAGGTCTTTTGTTCTGCCTGCCTCTTTAAAAACTATAAACTCATCTTTTGCTTCAATATCAATTTTAATCCTGTTCTGGTTTCTTGCATTAATACTCATCACTTTGGTTCTTTCTGTGTTGATCCGGAGTCCTACTCGTCTGACCTCTTCCGAGTCTTGGTGTTTTACCTTGAATCTGTTTGGTAGAGGAGAGTTGCGCTACGTCATCTGCAAAGTTCAGCTCGTCTAGTTTTTGATGTGACCATTATCCCCATGGCCAGCTGTTCTTCTCACGACACAGTCCATAACAATCAAGGTCAAAAACATATTGCAACCTTGTGTGATGCCAGTTTTTATGTCAAAATGTTCACATATTTATCCTTGGTCATCTAATGCACACTGGAAGTCCACATATAATATTTTCACCATTCTCTCAATCTTCTCCTGGATTCTGTACTTTGTCATCAACACCCACTGGCTTTCATTGTTGCAAAAGGAATCACCACTTAATGGGGGTGGGGGCGGTTTGCACGTTTTCATGACCCTGAGAGTTATGTCAGCTGGAGTCTTGTACTGCTGGTAGGGACACCCATGACAAACAGCTCAGAGGGTAGAGACCAGAGAAAGTGTGATTCCCCGGCTCATAACGCTCTCCCATCAAAACATTTTTACAGGAACGGAACAAAACGTGCCTGTGTGTATCACTGAAATGGTGCTCCACATGTTATTAATTCACTTAGAGAGAAAGAGCCTCGAAAAGGCTCACCACAGGGTCAGTTTAATAGCTGTTATGGAGCTTTTCATCACATGATCATTGTCAGCATATGGCTCAATTTTCTGAGCCCTTTAAGAGAAAGAGATTTCAATTTAATATCAGTTTATTGTTTCATTCAATTGACCGTTGCATAAAATGCCGTTTGTAAAGTGGCTCACGCTGAAAATGACATCAACATTTTGCCACATTTAGCTTCAAACAATGTTTAAAAAAGTGTTGTGAAGTGAAGTGTTGTTTTTAACATCACCTTTTACCACATTTACAGCAATATTTATTAACTTAGAAATATATCAAATAGTTAAATCTAAATATTAAATGTGGCACCTAAATGTTAAATGTAAATATTAAATCTAAATCTAAATCTACTGTAAATCTAAATGCTAAATCTAAATCTAAATCTAAATGCTAAATCTAAATCTAAATATTAAATCTAAATCTAAACGCTAAATCTAAATGTTAAATGTTAAATCTAAATGTTCTGGGTGAAACTAAATATATAGAGAAAGTTTATTTGATGTGTACTTTGAGTTGTTAGTGTCCCTTTGGGAATCACCTTGTTGTTTACAAATACGTCCGGGTAGAAAACCAAACTCAAAGTACACCTCAAATAAACTTTCTGTAAACATGTTTTTTTGTTATTTTATGGAGTTATTATCACGTTAACGTATGTTCAAGTGTCCATTTCCCTCGATAAGTTGGTTTTAATTCGTTATTTGATTCTATAAACACAGGCTGACCATCTCGAGCTTTTATTTTGGTACTTCCGGCGGTGTGAATTTGCATATTAGCTAAATATTTAGTTTCACCCAGAACATTTAGATTTAACATTTAACATTTAGATTTAGATTTAGCATTTAGATTTAACATTTAAATTTAGATTTAGCATTTAGATTTAGATTTAGATTTAGCATTTAGATTTAACATTTAGATTTAGCATTTAACATTTAGATTTAGATTTAGCATTTAGATTTAGATTAAACATTTAGATTTAGATTAAACATTTAACATTTAGGTGCCACATTTAATATTTAGATTTAACTATTTAATATATTTCTAGGTTAACAAATATTGCTGTAAATGTGGTAAAAAGGTGATGTTATAAAATTCAGAACACTTTTTTAAACATTGTTTAAAGCTAAATGTGGCAAAATGTTGATGTTATTTTCAGCGTGAGCCACTCTACAAATGGCATCCCATAATTAGGACAACAAGCTAAGTATCAATTAAGGACCAAAAGACCCTCTGTGTGATTTTCCAACATACAACCATTATCTCCCACTGGGTGATAACAGTTTAAAAGGATGTTTTTTTAGCAGTGGAGTTGCAGGTTACTGTTTCTGCGAGAGAAAATGTATTGCAGGCTGTCGTCCCTCGGCCTCACTGACAGGTAGTGAAATAAAAGGTGAACAGAGGGTAACTACTGCACAGTGCTTTCAGAGCCATCTGAAAGAATGATTGAATGTGTGGCACCTTTTTTGACCTCTTCCCTATTCATTGCCACTTCCTGTGCTCAGGTTATTTCCTCGTCACCCACAGCTGATTCCATCTGACTATTACTCACTGTCATGTCTTCTTCCTCATGGTGGAGATTTGAACATATGGGTAGGATTAGCAGCAGTGAGCCTATACATCTGCTGATCTATGTTCCTGATCATTTTTTCAATCCTCTACCCTTAAACATTCCCACGTACGTTAAGGCCATGTGAGAAGATGGATAGCCAGCTCCTCATTGCCCATCTGTCATTTCCGGCTGCCATCGGCTCTCAAAACACTGGGCTCACAGTGACTATAAAGGCTATTTCACATACATTTCAGTGACACTGACTGTCATAATGTTTTTGGGCAAGGGGCCTAAAACAGCCTTTGTGGTATGTTTCCTGTCATTTTGTTCTCTCTCAAGTATTATTCTGGCGAAGAAAGCAGAAAGGCTGAGAGGAAAACCATGTAGTGAGTCATGCAGTAGGCGATGAAGCTCCCTGTGGGACTTGCCTAGCCAGCTGGTTTTAAAGGCAGGTGTTTCCAAGACATTTCAAGACGTTTCTAGTATGCTTTATTTCCTTTTTTGTTTTCAAGCCAACAGCAGGGAAACATGTTGCTAATTTACTCATGACATTTGGGTCTATTTTTATCTTGGCACTAGTTTCAGAGTATTTAAATACGTATGTCAGGGAGTTAGTATGTTGATCATGTAGCCCAACCCTGATGAAGTCTTCCTCAAGCTTTTGGCGGCACACCAGCATGTAATTGCACGCTTCACCCCTTGAGCTTGTAGCACAAATAATTTGGCAAGTTTCTGAAAGCCTGTCATTGCAGGTAAAGAGCAGCTAAAGGAAATGAGACAGGGCGGTGGTATGATAATCAAATTCAGTGGTGTAGCAGTGGGCTACTTTTGGTTGATGTTAAAAGTCAGACAGAAAGAAAACACTTCTCAGTTGTGTCCTTGATGTATTTTGATATTTGTTTGGTGTTGATATTCACCAGTTTATTGTGCATCAACTGTTGTACTAGACATAAAATGTGTCATTTTAACAAACAAAAAAATGTTAGCATCAGCAACTACTAATTGTGCATATTTAGAGAATGTCATTTGACCTCAGCTTATATAGGATAAGTCTGCGGATTCTATATTTTTCTAATTATCAACAAATCCCTCAGAAGCACCAAACCAACAATTAATGAGGCTGTTCTCATTTACTGTTCATACTGATACTTACAAAAAATTATTGCACTGTAATTCTTATATAACCCACATAATCAGGACCAGGAGGCCGTGATCTGTGACCTCCACTCTGCCAGCTGACCTCTCTTGTATGATGGGAGCAAAGCACGAAGTCAGGCTACGTAGTTTAAAGAGTAGCTAAACCCTAAAACCATTTTTTTCAGCTGATAATCATTGTTTCTGGTAGTGAAGTTGTGTTACTGACTGACCCTGCTCAAAATCTTGACAGTTTAGTGCAAACTGTTGAAAATCTACATTTTATTTTAAAAATGTGGTATGGAGTGCCCTCTGCAGCTTGAAACCTGGTTACTACATTTGAATTTACATTACGTTACATTGGAGGTGAATGAATCACTAACCGTCCACGCTAAAGCCTGCCTTCCTCCCTTTACTCCTCCCCTTACTATAAAACCATTCTGTCCGAAATTATCAAACTGATAGCGAGTAGGTTGGATCAGAGCAGAGAGAGCAGTAGAGCAGAGACAACAGCTAGTAATTTGTGGAATTGTATTGTTAGCATAGTGTATTTTAGTGTAGGTTTACAGTTAGTAGTGTTTATAGTATTTACGTTAGTTGGTCAAGGAGAGGCGCCGAGGCTCGGGAGTATATGTGTGGGATGGCGAGGGAGGGATGTGGAGGGCCGCTGCGCCGTGACAGAGAGCCGAGCCTCAGGGGTATGTGTGGGGCCACGAGGGAGGGAGGGGTTTGCCTATCTTTTCTGAATTTTTTGAGGATGGTTGAGGTGCTGGATGGGACAAACAAACACTGGACTTTCACCCAGGAGACAAAGGTTTGTGTCCAAAGCCAAAAATCATTGTTGAGTTATTTTATGTTGTGTAAGTCTGTGAGTTCATGTCATCCCGATGTAAAGCCTGATGTAGTTTATTCCACTGAGCCTCAGACCTTCATTGTTAGCTATTATATATTATATCAAAAACTATTGAAGACACATAAGTGATTTACACTGTTTCATGAGGTGACATGTTGCCTGTTTATGGGCAATGTAGTTTTTGATTAAATCCCACATACTATGTCCTGCTGCCACAAATACTTAATAGAGTGCCAGATGTGTATTAATCCACAGCTGAAAATCGTCCCCAACAAATACACAGTTTACTTCAGTTTGAGTAATATTTGCCAAAAATGACAGTGCCCACCTGCTGTAGGACATTACTCAGTTCATAAGAAAAATCTTAAACTGTGTATTTGAGAGACATTTTTTAAATCCTTACATCCTCTGTAGGAACAAATGGGCTGGGGACTGAGTGACAAACACATGTCAGAAAGTAGTCTCAGAAAGACAGAATAATGCATTGCTGATTTTAATCTTTTAATAGGATTTGTTGTCAATGACAAAAATATAGAATAACACCAACCTTTACTTTAAAAAGCAAAGAAACTATCTTTGGGAAAATGTGTTGGACATCAAAACTATGTTCCCTACTGAACACATGAACCGGGAGGGCGCAGGCAGCTACAAATGTTTTCTCAAAAGCCCTAAATCTACGCTATTCCCTAAATAAAGTAAATGCTGTCCTGTTTGCATAATATTCAGTTCAGAGCACTGAAGACCACATTTGCTTGGCATTGTTGGGGATCTGAGAGCAGCCCAGATTATCATGGCCTGGATTCAAAGGCAGCAGATTTGTCAGCTAAACATTCATTCTGTGTACTCCTGCATAGTATAATTAAAATAGGTTTCAAGATAAGTAATGTTGTTGATGCCAAATTCCTACCCTGCCTATTTTGTAACTTAAAAACAAGCGGCAACCTCTGGGGCTGACAAATGATGCCGACATGAAGTGCTGGAACTGCAGTTCATTAAATGGCCACTTGAGGCTACCTTCACAATCCCATAGACTGTATAGACCCCCATGTTATAAAATGCCCAAGTATACAGTAGCGATAAACATGTTTACAGCCTGGTACAAAAAAACAACAACAACGTTTTGGTCCCTATAGCTGATTTCCCTGTTAATGATAACTGTTTACATTTAAGGCTTAAAATCATAGAGATTTAGGGGTGGACTGCTTTGAGTGACAGGCTGTCTGCCAATAGCATCTATTTTCTCAGTCAGATCGACTCCTCTTTCCTCCATAGTGTCAGCCTCTTGCCCAAATATGGTCACTTCTGGCTTCAAAAAACAAGATGGCAACGGCTGCACTCAAGGCTTCATCATGGGAGTCCATAAACCAATGGGTGACATCACAGTAGCTAGGTCCACTTTCTTGCCTCTTTTTATGTGGCAGGAGTAAAAATTAGTCATCCTCATGTTATGGGTTCAGAATGATTAAGACAGTTGGAGAACAATTAGATTAAAAATACAACATAGGCTTTACAGAACCATTTTCTTTCTTGACAACTATCATGTTTTCCCTAATGATGCACAGATTCTTAGGCATTCTCTGATCTCAAATGGCTTTGAAATAAAGCATATAGCGGCAGTAAATGAGAATCTCCCCATGGGAGTATGGTTCCAGACCCCCAAGGTTTTGACTGAGCCCCATATGTTTACATTGCCTGGCTCCGCCCCTGACATGAACTTGCTCAATAGTTTAGTGGTTAATAAGATAGCTGTATGCCCTCGGCTTATGTTTTCTAAATACTGTGTGTGCTTTGAACAAGACTGTGGTTCAGAAACTCTCATGGGAGTGAAAGCAACTACAAATGAACTTAAAATCCACAAAGCAATAAATCAGATTTTAATCATTTTGCAAGCTGAAACCTTCTCCCAGTGGGGGAGCGAACAGCGCTACACACCACCTTATCACTGCCCTTTAGCGTGTGACTAACAGTCACGAAAATGTTGCCTGCAGTATCTCATGTTGCTGCCTTTTTGTGATATTGGAAAAGGTGACCACCACTATCTGCAGGTTTTTCTAATAAATGTTTGTCAATTATCTGATGACGATTTCTTCTCATTCTCCACAGCCTTTCCTACAATGGAGACTCTTGATGAATGTAGAAATGTTATCTTATTTAGCCAGTGACTTTTCTAATATTTAATCATGCTGAGGCGTATTCCTGCCAGCCAAACAGTGTGTCCGACATGTCTGCACAAGTCTTTGCATCGTAAACATTCACATCAGAGTGTAAGGGCTTTGCCAGAGAAGCCATGGTACTGTGCACTCCTCTGTTTCCCCCGGGTTACCAAGACACAGCATTGACATGGCTCGTAGTTATTCCTGCTCGCTCATTCATGCAAGCTCTCTCCTCCTCTTGCCTTACATATCTCCAAATATTCCTCTCTCTCTCTGTCTCCCTTCTCTTTGCTCTCTCTCCTGCTCTCCATCCCTTCTCTTGCAGATCCATTCATCCGTAGCCGGTACATCGGTGGCTATCCTGTGTGCCGTGCCCGATGCTTATAGGCTGCTCTCAGATCTCTGTCTCACCCCTAAGCAACAGCACAGATTAAATACTTAACTTTATTCATTTTTTCCCCTCTCTCCCACCCTCTCTCTTGCCTGGCATTAAAAATTCATCCACTCTGTGTTGTGTTAAAAGCACATTACGCAAGACTCTAAATATACCCCCTCCCAGGCAGGAACCGTTTGTCCCTCGCTGCCTTTACGTCTGTGCTCGGTCTGTGTGTATGCATACATTGTGTATGTGTGTGTGTGTGTGTGTGTGTGTGTGTGTGTCTGAGCTAAGAGCTTTTTCATTGCCCCGATGCAGCATCTGTTAAATCTATCAGGTCCCAGGAGGAGGCCAACTACAGTGCTCAGGAAAGTCCCTCAGGTGGCAACGGGGTGACACAGCAGACTGACAAACAGGTAAGGTTAAGTAAGGACCTCTCAAATCAGCAAACACTTGAGCCTGTACAGTTTTAAAGCATCATGTGCTTACTTTTTGCCCTGGTGATGATGGGAGCTGGATTCCCACATTGAAAAAGAGCCTCAGTGTGTTATTTAGTGCAAGTGCCTTCACCCCTTTCACCTGTAAGAGGTCGTAATTGCTGCAGAGTTTGACCGAACACTCTGAAGGCCGTTTATCACGCAGAGATGGGCGTTCAGAGAAGAAGAAAGTGAGGCTGTGTGCATCAGTCTCTCCCCAGGCTGGTCTGCCTGTCTGCCTCCAGCAACAAAAGCTGACAGTTGAACTGTTTGATGCTGCCTCCTGGATGAAAAGCCTCTGTAATTGGCTGCCATTACAAACTGTACACCATCCTTGACAATGGCAGTGAGAAGAAAGAAAAGAAACATGTTCTCTCTACCATCTTTTGAAATGCTGTGTCTGCCAAAGAGCAAAAGAACGAGTTCATTGTTTGAATGTGTGTTTCTAACGTGGTGTTTAATTTGTCTACTGTGCTGTTCGAATGCAAAATCTAGCTAGTTTTTAATTACTTTTATCTAGACCTGCTGTGCTGTGAAACATTTTTCATTTGCAATTAATTGTTCAGTAAATATTTTAAGTACTGAATTGCTCAAAACCTTTTTTTGTCCCTTTAAAAAGCCTGTTTCTTCTTTTATGTTGATGATTCATGTACTTTCAGGTCCATAAAGTTGGGCATCATTGCTCAAGTATTAAGTATGTTTAATTCCCTCTATTGGATAAAATACAATGTGTAACTAATAAGTGTGGAGAATCCAATTTAAGCAGTAACATGCTCAAGCGCTACACCGCACAGCTGCACACATAAGTACACACACACACACTTAAACACACAGTCCTCTGGCGCTCTGTGCAGCTTTTTCTGTAGATGTTGGGGTGCATGAGTTCAGTAGATCTAAGCATGATGAATATCACAAGCCTGGCTTTGACGGAATAAGGGTTTGTTCTGTTCTTCCAATCCACTCCGCAAATGACACCTCATGCTTGCCAGCACGTCTCTCCATAGACAACACCTGCCAGCTCTTCCTGCCAGCCTGCACTGATGTGTGGCATTCCTAACTCGATCACGATCGTGAACACAACACCTGCGATCTACAAAGTTGAGGAAGCTGCCAAGTTCCTCCCATGGTGAGGCGTGTTTCTCTCTCTGCATGTCTTTCCCTCTTTCTTCCTGCCTCTTTTTGTCGCCTCTTGTCACCATCTGTACCAGGTGTGTGTGCAATGTGTGACACCCAGAGTATCGCTTGTCTTTAGCTGCTGCAAGGAGCGGAAAACAATGCGTCTGTTCTACACCATAAATGCGTTCTGTGTTCCACATTAGATAAGCAACCCAATCATTAGAAAAAAAGTGTTGGCATTGTTTCTGCAAACCATGGATACATTACATTTGCACATAATTATGTAGTGGATACATTGTAGGGGCACAATCATTTGCGAGCAAAATACTGGCAGGAAAAGCAGCAATGTCTCTGTGTAAAACAACTGCTTTTCCTTGCACCCCCGTGGCATCCCCACCGATGGGTTGCTATAAAACACCCTAGTTTTGAGCCTAAAAAGCTGCTGGAAACACATTGACAGGTCGCTACAAAACAGTGACATTTGGAGCCTAAAAAGCTGAAAGAAACATCCTGATGGGTCACTACAAAACACTCCTGTTTGGAGCCTAAAAAACAGATGGAAGCAGACTGACAGGTCGCTACAGAACATTCATGTTTGGAGCCTAAAAAGCCACTGGAGACACACGGACTGGTTGCTACAAAACAGCCATATTTGGACCCTAAAAAGTCACTGGAAGAACACAAAAATGTTGCTACAAAACACCCAAATTTGGAGCCTAAATGTCTGTTGGAAACACATTGACAGGTTGCTACAAAAATCCATGACTGGGGCCTAAACAGCCAATGGAAACATGTGGACTAGTTGCTATAAACAGTTATGTTTGGAGCCAAAAAAGCTGATAGAAACACACTGATGGGTTGCTACAAAACATCCACAATTAGAGCCTACAAGGTTGTTGAAAACACACCAGTGGGTCACTGCAAAACACTCCCGTTTGAAGCCTAAAAAACAGATGGAAACACACTGATGGGTCGCTACAAAACACTCATGATCAGAGCCTAAAATGCCACTGGAAGCAAACTCACTGGTTGCTACAAAACACCCATATCTGGACCCGAAAAATCTGCTGGAAACACAGAAATGACTTGCTAAGACAACCAGTTTTATTGTTGATGGCAATAGCAGTTCAGCTTGGCAACTGTCTCACCTAGGTGTCACATCATCCACCGTCCCCTCCACCTTCCAGTGACAACGTCAGTTCATAAACTACATCACTACAGAAACACTGATAAAATAGTTTGAATTGTGTAAATTTAACATATGTATGGTTTGCAGAAAAGTTCAATGTCATAATTTTCCCCTGGGCAGAGATAGGACCACCATGTCTCTAAATCAATAAACTTGCAAATAAAGATGAGGGGATGTAGGTATATGCTGCAATGCAATTCCAAGAGCATATATTAGTGAGAGGAAGCTACACCGTAGAGGAATATCTGGTCCCTCGTGACCAATTCGTCTGCTCGAGCATGTTGCGTATCCAGTGTCCCCTTCCTTGCTCTCCTCAGCATAAGGCTGTCTGAGTGACACTAGTTTGCTGCACGTTGGTCTGTTCTCTCTTCCCATGGGTCTAATTTGTGCAAGCTGCTTTTGAATTGTTGCAAAGAAGATGCAGGAACAAAGCCAGCTGAGGGGGCTGGGGCGTGTGGGACCTGCTGTTCCTCTGTGCCTTTAGTTCTGATGCCAATTCATCTGCATTCTTCTGTTCTTCTCTGCACTCCTTCCTCTTTCGCCTCACAGTGTCAGCCTTGTGTTTGTTCTGTTTGGTGATATAATGAAGGAGAGGTGTAAGGTGAAGAGGTTAGTGGGGTAAACTCAAGTACATGACTTTTGTGCATCTCAAATAACGTGTGTCGAGTAACATCATGTGCAACATGAACCACCAACTGTACATGAGACACTCTTAACAAATTTGATTGTTTTTCAGCAATAAGAATAAGAATAACTTTATTCATCCCCAAGGGGAAATATGCAGCAACATATACTTTAATCAGCATTTATACAGTTGCATCACAGTGGATAACACTGGTACAACTGCTTCCCCTATCTTTTCTCGCCATGTCAATCTCAACCTGGCATTTGCAACAGCAGCTAATGATATCCTTCAAAGACTTTGACTAAGCCGTGACTCAGAGAATCTGTTCCTTAAGGCAGAGCCCTGCCTGTGAAGTACAAGTATCACACTGTAGTTATTTTCTCTACAGGGGACAGGATGAATCAGCAACATCCGAACTCTGCTGTGAAAAAGTCAAGGGAATGCGCTGAGACCTTCAAAGAGTTAGTTTTGAAAAAAAAAGTTAACCTGTCTGTTTGACAAGTGAAGATTAGTCACCTGCAACTTTCAAAAAGGCAGGGTGTAGAGCTTCAGCAATAAAAATGTGTAATTTCTCTGCCCAAGGACAGCTCAGTTCGCCTTTGTACATAGCCTTTTACACCTGGGTCCCCTATAGCAAGAGAGAGGAACTCCTGTCCTGACACCTAAGCAATAATGACATGCCAATTTACAACTCCCCAAGAGAGGAATTAGGAAGGTTACAGCAAGCGAGCTGAAGCTGTGACAGCTCTCAGCATCGTTAAACCAAGAATATGGGAACATCAAACTGTTAGAAGTGTTGCTTTTTTGGGGATTTGAGATTTTAAATATTAATGAATGGAGAAAGGATTTGGAATTACATTTTGGTAGTTCAAAAGTTGTGTCAGAAGAAATCTCTGACAGTGATGACCTGCTATGGTTAGGCTTACATAGGGGAAGGTTGTGGTTTCAGTTTAAGCAGCTCTATAAGACAGTCAGAGCATATCAATAGGTGTTTTCGGACCAAACACTTCTGGGGATTCCCTGAGAGGAACTGCCCACTGGGAGCTCCCCAGAGAACAACATAATGTATTTCAAGGGCTTTTCTTCTATTTGCATTCACACCTGCAAAAGGAAAGTTGAAGTAAAGTAAGTTAACCTTACTTCAACTAGCAAAGTCACTTTCGCTTTGGAGAGTCAAAATCATGTTGTATTTCTCCTGTTGCATATGTAAGGGATAATGCCTGTCAAGGTGTCCATTTTCAGGAATTCATGGACCCCTGGCAGCCTGTCAGAATCGAGGATTTACCCATGCTCAGTAAAGTCTGGACTTTACTGTCTGTCCATTTTTTTGTCACGAGCTGTTGTTTGACTTTTGGGTTGTCTGTTGTTTACACCACTTTTCAAAAATGCTGCGTCCCACCAGTGGGACACAGAAACTCACATGTACGCGCGGCTAGAGCGGCTTGCTCAACAAATCAAAGACATGCTTGGATTACAACACACAGAGAGGGAGTGTCATACCATTCTCTGCTTGGGACACCTTCACTCCAGGATATCTTTACATAGCAAATAGCTATTTGCTGCTATATTTAAGTTCTGAATGTCATATTGAGCTATTAAATAAACATGTCCTGATGACTTTTAAAATATCAAACCAAGATCACGATCTTTCCCTTACACATTATTAAGTTGCTACAGATGGATTTTATATTGCTCTATCAGATATTGTAGGCAGAGGGCATAAGATAATTTTTGTCAGTGAACATTGTGCAGATGTAATCAATATCAGCATTTGACATTTAATCTGTGAGGCAATACGTTTCTTAGAAAACAAATTGTATATTGCAATTTAGTAGTAAATAAACATAATAATAAGAGCACAGAGTTGTTGGAGAAAAGAAAAGAAATGAAGGTGGACTGTGAAATTATTACCCAAACTGCCTATAAACATCCATTAGTGTTCACAGATCGGCCTCGTGGTTCAACCTTGACCTACTGTAATTACGGTAGTTGTGCACTGACATAGTTTTTCCCATGCAGTGAGGGATTATTACCAACATGATGGGTCTGCTCACTTTGAGTTTTACCTCCAAATACAGAGGTTTGGATAATCTGATAATCCGGCTAAAGTGTTGGCTTGTTTACAAGCTGTCTGATCATTTCATTGCTCCTTTTTTGTCTCATTTAACTTTATTGATGTGGCAACAGATATCAGCAATTAACTTGGTAAATACAATATTATAACTGATAGAAACAATGACTGAACCTATGAAAAAGGAAAGACTCAAATTACAATTATCTAAAATGTGTCTTTAAATTTGCCACAATATGAAGAATTACAGGCTCACAAACTATACAGAACAGGCTGTGATCTGTGTTAATATATACTAGTCCATACCCACTGGTAGCTTTGTCACCTTCTACCTATGCCAATCCTCAATGCCTACGTAGAGTTTCACATAGATTGACCACTTAAGTGAGCAGAAAAACGTGGGACAGACAGAATGACTGACTGACAGAATGACACACTGACAGTTTCCGTGATTATGTACAGCATACCATACCATGACTTAGTCATACCAAAAATTAGTTAAAAAAACCCATACATTTGGCCACAGCGGGAGCCACAGCGATCGGTCACATTTTAGCCATTTTCAAGCATTTTTCTGTTGTTATAACGCCACCCAGTCACCTTGAGGCGTCCTGTTCTACATATCTACCAAGTATATGGCGGTTAGGCCTAGATAAGAAATTACCTCTCTAGCGCCGCCATTTTGTTTGATGGGGTCAATAATGGAGGGGTCCCCTCAGATTATGTGTGGTCATATGCCTACAAAGTTGCGTGGTGATCGGTGAAACCCTTGAGATGTTATACACCTTTATGTGATGAGCCACGCCCTCCACAATATTCATTGCCTTATAGAAGCTCAGTTTTAGTAAGTTTTCCAACTTTTGCCAAGAGGGAACTTTAGACATTGGTCCCTAGATTATGTTTACAGAGTTTCATGCAGATCGGTCAAACTTCCTAGGAAGAGATCGATTTTAAGTGTTTTTCAAAAAATTCAAAATGGCGGAAAATCTATATAACCAGAAGTTATGGATTCTTGAGGCAGATTTGTTCCTCATGAGGAGAGGCATCTCTGTGCAAAGTTTCATGTCCCTACGACATACGGGGCATGAGATGTGCCCATTCAAAGTTTGCAATTTCAATCGGTTGCTATAGCGCCCCCCTTTGGCCAATTGATGTAATATTGCTTCATTCGCATCCTCCCATGAGCCTCTACCACTGTGCCAAATTTCACATGGATTGACCAAGTCAGTGAGGAGAAAAACATGGAACAGACACACACACAGACAGAGTTTTCGTCATTATATAGTAAGATAAGATACTGAATACAGTACATGAGGACACACCCACACATGCACTGATGACAAGATTATAGAGGCTTAATTGTTTGGTAGAGTAACCCAGAGACTCATCTCTGAGAATCTCTCTTAATTTACTGACTATTTAACACTTTTTTCTCTCATTAGCGCGCCTCTAAAACAGCTGTGGCTGGCACAGGAAAGTACGAAAAGAAACAGCTGGAGTCTAATCAGTTTTTTAAAAAGTAATGTGTCTGGTGTTGACCATAATGTCAACAGCACAACACAAAAACCCGCCAGTTTCCACAAGAACAAGAAAGTAAATGCAAAGCGGAGACATGCTGGGAGGTTTATTACAACATCTGTAATGATCCATGATGGAAAAGAACGGAGCATAAATCAAAGAGACACCCAGATAAAGACAATAGGAAATTAAATTGGGTAATGGAGTGTGGGAATAAACTGGGGAAAAGCTTGCATCAAATTTCACCATGGAGGCAGAACTATTGATAATAACAAGAGAAGTCCAGCTGTGAGGCTGAAATGCTCCTCTCTGAGTCTCCTGCCTGGTCTTATGATTAAAAAGTCAGGGCATCATGTTACAGGATATATTGTTAACTACTTTGTCTGGGTTTAGAATAAAGTTCTTAGACATTTCTGATGCATTTATCCTCTCATTTCCTTTACCAGCCTCTGAAATAGCAGCCTCACTTGTCAGATAAAGTTGCATCTTATTTTCTGCATCTACACTTGAAGTATGATGTAATCAATGCATCTTTCTTCTAAAGTGCGAATAGTTCCACTCTTTACACATTCAACACTTCTGCACGGCCTCCCAGTCCTGGTTGTTTTTATTTACTTGCATATTTGCAGCTCCAGCCTGCCTTTAATGATTTCAGAGACAAAATGAGACAGCCGCTAACAATGGTCCTGCGTGCGTTGTGTGTATTCTCCACAATGAGCGGAGGCTGTGCATGATGTCATCCACAAAACAAAATGAGCCTGACATCTTGGTAGAAAAAAATAGCCTCACTGCTGTCCCTGGGAAATAGGATGAGATTTGTGAGCGTAAAAACATCTCTCTCAGAGCAAATCTCCGGGACTTATTAAAGAAATTACATAACACACCTGCGAGGAGAGAGTAACTGTGGTTTTAATTAAAGGAGACAAATTAAAGAAACAGGAGGAAGGTTTTTTTCTCCTGTATGACAGGTTTCCTTCCCAGTGCAGCTGTGTCTGGGGAAGTGCGGGGAGATGAGAAAACACTCTCGAGACATTCGAGACACACCGACTGAAACAGTTTAGTCTTCATTTAGTGTGTGTTTTTTCAGCCAGAGGCAATTCTGAGTCAATATCTGCTGCTTAACATCATTTCTCCACGGTGACCTTTGCAACATGCATTCATGCAGCTTGAGACGGTGAGCGTGATGGAAATACAGACGGGTGGTTTGACAGGATGGATCCAAACCATGAGGGAGATGATGGGTGATGATTATCTGGAGCGAGAAGGATGACAGCAGGCCCCAGACGGACACCAGACATCTCCTGACTCGGCGTTTTGTCAGTTTGAAAGGATACACTGCCGACACTTTGTGTGTGTGTGTGCGCACATGGAGGTGTGACAGCGAGTAAAACTTTGCCTCCCGTCATTTTTAATGTTAATCTAATTACACCATATTCATTTAAAAGATTTGCGTGCTTGTCTGCCTTTGCCACAGACACAGCTGAGCATGCAAGCACAGACAACTTTGACAAACCGTGAAACAGAGGCAGACGTGCTGATAAATACAGAGCAGCATGCAGGTTTTGTACCTTGGAGGGTTTTGGCTGTGGGCTAAAGAAAGTACAATCCTCTCTTGACGTTTTTGCACTGAAGCTAGAAGCTACTGTTGCTTGTTACAGCATGAATGGAAACCAGGCTGAAATATAATTTGTATTACCAAGTGCAGGAATCTATTAATCATTCTGCAGAAGGAAAACTTTGCCACAACTGTTTGTGTGTGGGTGAGTCTTTAAACCATTTAAAGTGCAAATATATGCGCTGTGGTATTTCCCCAGGTAAGTGCAGGGGGAAAAACAGACTGTACGGTTCTGCACACATGGATTTGCAGGGTGATAGGTGCAAAACAAAAGACTGAAGTGGCAGAGTGCTGGAAGCAAGAGTGAGAGGACTCAGTGATCATCCATCACCCTTCTCAGGGTTGATTGGTCATGCCTGAGGATGAGGAAAGATGGACTGTCACTTACCACAGAGGAAAGGCGTCTCAGTGCGGAGGAGTGGGGGCACCGGCAGCGAGCCAAAAAGGCAGCAGAGGTTGAGTCGGGTACTGAGCCTCTTTTGTTTGGACCTGGCTGCGCCTGCCACTCTCCAATGCTCTTTAGACACACAGCCATCCTCTTCACTGTGATCCTGCACCATCCGAGAGAAGAGGCCTTTGTTCCTGCCTGGCATCAGCACATCTGCTTGGAAACCTTGACTATACTCCATTTGCAGCAGGAGTCTCTGAACCAGATACAGGCCGTGTGCTAAAGCCACCACAGCCAAATTTCTCTGCCATGTATGTTATTTCCGGCATCGCTGCCCCAGCTACCCTTCTGCCTCGTCTTGGGCTCATGGGACACAGAGGAGAGAGTTTGTTGGGTTTCCTCAGAGTTGACTGCTGTCCCTTAAATAATTTAGAGCAGCCACAGAAAGCTCAGAGCAGTGAAGGACACAGGCACTCACTGAGAAAAACTTATGGCACTGTATCTAGCAGCTAACCACTGACCTTCTGTTTCCCCCCACAGGTTTGTTGTTATTGCAAGGATGAGGTGTTTCATACATCTGTGTCTGTTTTTGTGTTTGCCAAGTGCTAAAGAAACTACCTTGAAAGATGCCGACTTCACAACAAATGAAAACACAGCGAAGGTTGTGTCAGGTTAGATACATTATGTGTTAGTTCACCGAGGTAAATTTGTATGAATACCTATAGTTTCATACAGCTCAGAGTGCAGACTGCAAAAAACACTCAGATTAGGATGCCGACAAATAAAATACAGGAGCTGAGTTGACTTGATGTAAACACAAACCAAATAATGCACAGCAGGTACAAGGAACATTTTGCTCTAAGTAAAGGGGGCAAATTAAAGGTTTATTTATGATTTGATGTGTTCAGACTCTGAGGATAACACATACAGAGTGAAGCTAGGCAGCGGGGTGGATACAGTTGAGGGATGCATCGACTGGACTCCTGCAGCAGTCGGGATGAGACATTAAAAAAGGAGGTTGATCAAAGGAAGCTGAATCAAGATGTGAGAGACTGAGAAAATGGTATTTGAATACAAATTCTTTGCTTTTATGTGAAAAACAGCAAAGTTACTGCAACTTAACTACTCTCCAGCTCCAAAAATATGAAATCTATTTAAACTGTACTGTTATTTCTACCTGCTCTATGCCTCTGTTATCTTACCTGTTTAAAGAACCTCTATATGACTTTTCAAGCATATCTGTTATTCAAAGTCTGATTCAGCTTCTCAACGTGGCGATGGCTGACGTGGCGGCTAGCAGCTAATGGTGCTAACAGCATGAACATCTTAATAAGTGTGCTGACAGAGCTAATGGTGATGATCTGGAGACACGCCCCTACAAACCGCTCGCACCGCAAGTACAAGACCAACCCATTAAGGGGATGGTTATTTGAACCCTGCTACAACGCCACGTTGCAGTGAATAACCATGAGGACATCGTAGCAATAAGCCACTTAATGAGATGTTACCCTTACCCTAACGTGCGTGGACTGAAGGAACTGCGGTCCTGAAAAGCCTCACATGGTCCTGGCTTCAAAATCCCATCCTGAGCTTCATCATGTCACCCACAACATAATCCTCCTGTCTAAAATGAGCGCCACAAATGGCCGTGTTTTTCGTTACCAATGCCGCAGTTAAGTCCCGTCTCTTCACCTGCACAAACTGCACGCAGGCAAGAAAGCTAACTCTAACTTTTTCCTGTCCGGGAAACCAATGACTTGATGAAATGATGAAATACAATGCCAATCTACTGAAAAGTACTAACTCACAACCGATAACGCCTAATACTGTGCAGTGCACTTAGGCAGAGTCAAGTACAATGACTCCCCCCGTTGCGTAATATGACACGTTTGACATGTGATGTTTAAAATAGAGCCTTTTCAGAAGGATTGCTCAGAATGGGTACTTTTCCATTTTGAAATTCTGCCCTGTAAAACATATAACTTCCTGCATCACATTTTTCAAATTGACATTTTCAGCAAAGTTTAACTATAAATTTAGCAAAAGCATTAACCTGCAAGTATCTCTTTGACCTACTACAGCAGCGATTAACTAGCCAATGGATACATACACAAGGACTCACATGCACTAGCATAGGCCTACTACAACAGTGAACAGACAAACTCAGATAACAATACACACACAGAGGGAGTGTGACCTCATTCTCTGCTCAGGACGCCATTACTCCAACATATCTTTTCAAGAGTTGCTGCCACATTAATGCTCTGAATGTTGTATACAGCTCCTTTAACCAGTGTTCAGGCTGATGGAATAAATGTCTCGGGACCATTTAGTAGTTCGGGTTAAGACACACTGTATAACACATGCATTCTTTCAAATCTAGACATACATAACTATGTGCGTAGTGTCTAGGCCCTTATTCTCAAGCTTTCAATAGCTTATCAGTGTCACATTTCACATATTTCCATTATGTCTTATGAGCACTTGTATTGCAACTGTTTTGTGAATAAACAAACCTAAATGAAGTACTTTATGTGTTTGTGAATGTGTGTTTTGGATGGGGATGGGCTGATGCAGGATGTGGTGTTCATTAAGTTTTTGTGTATGGCTGTTAGCTGTATTTGCATATGCTTCAGAAGCCCCATCATGCCTGTTATTTTGGTTAAGAGAGCATTGCAGCCTTGGGCTGAAAATGCCAGCCTAACAGTCTGCTATTAATCGAATTTATTGTAATTGTGCTCACAAGGCTCGATGTGCTGCACAAAAATGAGGAGCAAACATTGAGAAACAGAGCCAGGAAATGGAGCGGGAAATAAAGACAAAGTAGTAGCATTAAAGACGAATCAACAGTAGCTGCATGCAGAACAACATAGCTTCTTCATGCTAAGCTAAGCTAACCAACTGCTGGCTGTAGCTTTATATGTGGTGCACAGATATGTGAGTGGCATCAATCTACTTCCTATCTAACTTTCATCAATAATGCCAATGAATATATTTAGTTACCTTTTCCTTAAGCACACCCATTAGACATTAAAATGTGTCTGTGTGTAGACAGTTTCTGCCTGTTTGGACATTTACAGACATGTTGCTTTTTCTTGGTTGTGTTTTTGTGCATGCTGAAAATGTGGAGACAGCAGTTGATTAGTTCACATGCTTCTCCTGTGTTCACATTCATATCCTTCGACCTTCTAAATACGCAGATACATGGATGAATTTTCTGGTAGATTCAATACAAACAATAAACTCACACATGACCCTGAATAAGTGAGAGAATAATAAAAGAAGAGAGCAACATGAAGCTGTATAGAAACTGAAAATGACTCTTTTAACTGTTTGCCTCCCAGTGGCATCTTGTTTTTCCCTGATCATATATGTCACAGTTTCTCTCCTGTGTGGTGTTCTGTTGCAAAAGCGTAGTCCTTGAGGGAGCAACACATCCCTCGCTGCTGCCTCTTCATACTTGAGAAGTGGTGTGAATCTCTACAACACCACAACCTTTCATATTCATACCAAGAATCAAGCCAACCTGACCACTCCACACCCAGCCCCCCACATAATCCCACAACAATGAAGAAAATGATATTAATGCACCGAGAAGCTGGAAGTCTGGTGCAGCCTATCAGCACCCACAGGCGAAGGGGCTCAGCTGTCATTTACATGCTAATGGTGTTAGTAGAGGCGATGAGAATGGGGCCGGGGCAGGGGGCCACGCTGTGTTTCAAGTTGAGGCGTTTTTTTGAGGGGCCGTGGTGCAGCACAGCGCAGCACAGCAGATACAACTGCACAGAGTGGAAAACCATCTGCTGGTCCTCATCTGGTCCAGCCAGCAGGTCCATTTACACACTGCTTAATCAGATGTGTCTGTTGGACGCTCCTCCTCCTCTTCTTCGCTGGCACACAGACGCTGCCAGGTCTCTTTTCAAACATAGATGAGTCTGTCTTATTTCCTGCTGCTGAGCTGGTGCCGTTGTGCACCTGGCTTTGGTCACCATTAAACTGTCTCGCAGTGTGGAGAAATCTGTTTCATTCTCAGCTCTATAAGGGCTGCATGAGCTGCATGCAAACGCTTGTGGACATTTATGTGTATTTTAAGTTTAAATATTTGGATATTCTGTGTATTGTGTAGACACATTACAACGTACTATGTCTTCATAACATGTTGTGCTACAGAGAGAAGGATTCGAGGATATATAGACATCAGCAACCTTTATTTCTCACCCACACTCTCACTGTGTGGTCGGTGGTGGTGTTACGTCCTCTATTTAGATGCAATTCAAAGGTTAGTGTGGGTGTACTGCGACTTAAGCATCCAGAGAAAAAAAGAATAGGGAAAAGCCCAAGAATAGCCTCCTTGAGCTGTGATTGAAGTATACTGGCAACCACACCAAACAGATCTCACGTATGGACACTAAATCTGAAGCTACAGGCAGCAGCCAGTTAGCTTTGCTCTAGAAATGGTCCAGCACATAACCCTCCTAATTGACATTTTTACAGCAAGATATAAACGTGTTAATTAGTGAGATTTAGAGATTCACATGTTGGAACTGGTCCGCATGGAAATTCAGCTTCTCCTCCTCTCTCCCCCTCTGTGTGATTGTTTAATTCTCCTGTCTGTGTGAATGGTGCATGTGTGCTTTCGTAGCCTGTCCTCTTTCCAGGTTACACGGTGGAGAGGAGGTCATGCGGCTCAGGCTTTGGCTGTTCGGTGATACCTGGAATCTGTTTGACATCCTCCTGGATGCAACTTTTTCATCTATGTTCACATTCTTTGTATCATTTGTCAATTTCATCATGTTCGTCTAGTCTGTACACATGACACCTACTGCATGTTTGTCCATCCTGAGGGAGGGATCCCTCCTTAATTGCTCTTCCTGAGGTTTCTTCCACTTTTTCCCCCATTCTCATACAACAGATTGTATATCTTATGAAAATGCACATACAATGGTTCACATGATATCTAATGAATTAGTGCCCCACAAATGGCGTCGTCATGTTACGTTCTTAATGTACAGTTAAAAACTTAATCTAAGGTTAGGTAGGTTAGGTTTAGGAAAAGAAAAATGGTTTGGCTTTGTCACGTTATGTATTTAACATAAAGTTACGTAGGTTCGGTGTAGGAGAGTAAAATTTCGTAGGTTAGGTTGAGGAAAAGAGACATGTTGATAACATACCTTGAAATTCACTTCACTTGGTTTCCTATGGAACTCAAACACTGGTCTCCTGGTGGAAAGTCCTGTGTTTGTTTGACCCTTCCACCACCCTAACTTGCCTCCTCATGGGGACTTTCGCTCTTTATACTACCTCTGTCTTCACTCCTGACGACTGTGCAGGGTAAAAGTTTTTATAACACACACGCTTACATTTTATCAACACCCAAAGTTACATACATTTAAGGGCGGGGCCGTTTTGAGTGACGGGCTGTCTGCTGATAGCATCCTCAGCTTCTCAGTCAGATCCACCCCTTGCTCCTCCACAACTCCAACCCCCTGTCCAGATATGGTAACTTCTGACTCTAAAAACACAAGATGGTGATGACCAAATGCCGAACTAGAGGCTTCAAAGTGGCAGTCCACAAACCACTGGGTGATGTCATGGTAGCTACATCCGTTATTTATGCAGTCTGTGGTTTGGATATTTACATCACTGCTTGTCTTAAGTACAGTTGTTGATGATTAGTTCACTGAAAGAGAAATCATATAACCAAAAGCTACAGTCAGTGTGAGAAAATGAGTTGTGTGGGTGTACTGTAACTATAACTGTCCAAAGAAAAAGCTAAAGAATAGCCTCCTCAATGATTGAAGTACACTCATAACAACGTCAATCACCTGTGAAACAACAAATTATTGCCTCTGGTTAGATGTAAAGTTACACACTGTGACATTTAAGAAACCAGAATGTAGAAAATATGAAGAGCCTGTACAAGTTTCTAAAACTTTTATTCTTGCTTTTCATACTTGAGCTCAAGGATGATGTTTGAGGACATCATTTTCCTTCAAGATCTTCACGCACATTAATGGATCCACAAAGCTCATCCTGGGGCGCCATAATGGCTAAGATCTAATGCAATAATTCCCCCCAAACCAATGTTTTTTATGGTTGACAGGCAGCAGGCATTTAGATTTAGAAAGCTTACGTCCCATATATTTTCAGCCATATCTGCTAGAAGCAATCTGGGTCCAGCACTGGCCTAGTTCTGTCCCTCTATTTTGGGCAAGCCTTTAGAAAGTATTAAACAGAGGAGAACAATGCAATTTTTGAGCGGCAGCATTATGAAATACTCTCGCAGATGAGGGCCACATCTGTCCAAAGTGTTGTGGGAGAGGACTGGAGCAACATCAATCATGTGAATGTAGACTGCGTTACTAATCAACCCTCGACTGGTGCAGACAGAGAGGAAATAGAGTTTTATGATGTCACCGCCTCTTAATGTCACATCTGTAATTCCATCATTTCCTGGATGTAGAGTTTTTGTGCGTGCTTGAGGGTTGCATTGACGTGATATGGAACTACACTTCAGACTTCAAGTGATTACCTGACACTCGGTCCACCTGCTTTTGATGAATTCCTCAAGTGGTTTTAGCGTTACAGACCTTTGAATTGGGGACACAGGCTCTCTACAGGTGCTTTGTATTTTATTTCAGTGCCGAGTGAGGATGAAAAGAATGAAAATTACTCTCTTTTCATCATGCGTAATGCAAATAAAATGTTCAATATCTAACAGGGCTACACAACAACGTGCAGCTTTGATGTGAAATACAATTTCTACAACACACTGCTTTCAAAATAAATCACGTCCTCTCATGTGCAGCTCCGAAAAAATAAAAGGTTCAGATAAGAGAGAAGTAAAACATTAATCCTGTTTTCCTACAAGCCGTAGAGAGTAGATACATCTGCCCACTCCTAAAGATGGTAGTTAGTGTTCCCTTTATCCTGTTTCTAAAAATCAAAAGCACAAAAAGAATAAAAGTTATAGGAGAAAAGATTTAACAAACTGGAAAGCAGACACAAGAGAAGGCGGCCATATTGACTTCACTGGCTTTCAAGTTGAAAGACAGCGTAGGCATCCCCAACATCCTCTGACTCTTTGATGTGATTAAGATGGATTCAGACTTTCCCTCAGTGCACAAAAACCACACAATTTCTCTGCTAATGGCCACTATCAAAACCCCAAGCACTGCTGCGAAGCAAGAAGACAATTAGCTGTGTTTTAACTGGGAAATATTGTGTAAACGTGAACTAGTTCAGGATCGTTGAGTGATAAATGGAAAGTCCAGTATTGCAGCAGGTGTTGCAAATTTTATGTGCAAAATGTGATCATTCATCCAGCACTTTCTGCACCTACAGAATCATCATCTAATACAGACTAATCCACAGCAACAAAGCCAACTAATCACATTACGGTGCACCACTGTGAGTCATTCTGCCATCACACAAAAGCACTTGCAGGCTCTTCAGCAGGAGTAGTGAAAGGATGAATCACCAAGTAGCTTTAAGCAACAAAAAGGGAATACTTTCAAACACAGCCCTGTCTATCCGCAGTAAAAACTTGAAGCTGTTGTCTGGAGTTTCCACAGAGAAAGTCATGCTCTGTGTGTAAAAGGAGAAAGTGCTCTAAATCCATTTCAAAGACGAGGGCAGACAGTGACGGAAAAAAGTAATGAATATTTTACAGGCTGGGAGTGCGGAGCTGCACTCCAGGTGACACTCTCGCGTTTATAGAGCTTATCAGAAACCCATCAGCCATTGAGCACGGCCGAGGCAAAGCCATGTGTCTGATTGTTTATCAGCAGCCCGTTGGTGGTCCCCCCGTTACCTGCACACCGCCTGCATCAGGCCAATCACGGGGACATTATGCTGTAAATTGGACATAATAATGACCCTTTGATGGAGTGCTGCTGTTGAAGTTTGGCTCTGAATGTCTCAGATTAGAGGCCGACCACATCAGGAAGCTGTATGCCTGCAATATAGTGCCGGATCCCTGTAGGGAGCTGATATGGATTTTCATGAGGTGCGCTGTCAAATTATAAATGATGTTAACCCCTCAACTTCTGGTTTCCCCCCTTAACTCTCCTTTAAGGACCTTTGAAGTTGGAAAAATCTTATGCTACTCTGACAGCATCACATACTGTTCTGTATCAGCTTGTTCCCACTCTACTTTTAAGCTAGATGTGATATAAGTATGTATATATGATGTTTAGTGAAATGTTGTGCATTGTTTCATGAGCATTTCCCAAAAATCTGGGATGTTTACTAGAACTCGAAATAAAGTTTTGTGGGTTTAAAGGAGCTCTGTACAACATTCAGAACATTAACATAGCAGCAAACCACTATTTGCCATGTAAAGATATAGTGGTGTCCTGAGCAGAGAATGAAGTCACGCTACCTCTGCGTGTTGTAATCCCAGCGTCTTTGTCTGATGCTGTGGTAGCTGTGCTGGCCATGTCTGCCAGGAACTCTACTCAGCCATAGGCAGTATAAATAATGGACGTAGCTACTATGAGGTCACCCACTGTGAACTGCTGTTTTGAAGCCTTCAGTCTGGCATTTCAGCCATTGCCATGTTGTTTTTTTAGAGCCAGAAATGACCATATTTGGGCAAGAGACTGGTGCTGTGGAGGATCAAGGGATAGATCTGACTGAGAAGTGAAGACACTATCAGCAGACAAAAATTCAGCCCCTGTACAGCTGAGTGTTGAATATAGCTGAGGCCAAAACCATTTCTTGTGCGTGGCTGTAAACATGTTTATTTCTTAAAGATATTTTAGGGCATTTTTGCCTTTTATTGATAGGACAGTTAAGTGTGAAGGGGGTGAGAGAGAGGGAGTGACATGCAGCAGAGATCCAGAGGCTGGAGTTGAACCTGGGTTGCTGCGGCAACAGCCTGCTCTATCCACTAAGCCACCAACGCCCTGTAAACATGTTTATTTCTGCTGTAAAGTTGGGCATTGTAAGATGAGGATCTATAGGGATAGACTCGCTTCGAGGAGCTGCAGTTTTTGGCACACACAATGGCTTCATTTTTCAGCCTGGGAGGTTGCCACTTGTGCTCAGCCTTGCATTCAATTGGCCCTTCGCTAAGTCCCGCCCATGGACGCAGACTGGCCAATCGTATCGTAGTATCGGGCTGGCTCAGGCCAGGGTCCAACAACAACCCAGCTGTGCTCCATTGACTCTAATGCAATTGTTTCAGATTTCCTTCATTCTCAGGCTGGTTTTGTGGATTTGGAGCTAAATGTTGTGCCTGGGGCACGCCGTGCATTAATGATACTCGTTACCTGGAGAGGTTGGAAAAGATATACGTTTCTTCCCTGTTCCAAAACCAAAATCAGACCCTGAGAAGTGTATGGTTAGCTAGCTAGCTACTGAAGATATAGCCTACTGAATGTATACACATGCTGCTTTTGCACTCATGTAGGTTACCGCTGATATCAGGTTGGCGGTGTTTTCCTGGTTTCCCCCCAGGTAACAATGTTAGCTCTGTCAGCACTGTTGCTGTTGTTAGTAATGTTTATTCAGTTAGCACTGTTAGCTGCTAGCTGCTCTCAGCTCAGCAGCCTCCATGTTGAGAGCCATGTGCAGACAACCTCTGACTCAAAGATACGCTGTAAATGTTGCATACAGCTCCTTTCAACAACAATAATATAATGACAGTGGGATGAATAGATGTTTTGGCCAATATTACTATATACCTGAGGTAAAAAATGCTTTTGCCATTTCTGATTTATTTTTGACACTTTTAGATGACAATTACATGCCACTGTTTAAAAAAAAAACAAAAAACAGATCAATAACTGTTGGCCATACTTTTACTGCTCAATGACGGGCATTTACAAACACAATCAGTCAGCACATAAATTCCAAATCTCCGTCACTGTGTCGTGGCATTTGTGAAATGATTGTGTGCACAGTGAGGCCAAAATGAGGTGAAACAGGAAAACACAACACTACCTGCGACCTGTACCATACGCTTACATACTGTGCCTCTCTTGAACCTAAACAACTTTTTAGAGAAAAGCGAAGAAAAATAAGATTTTTTTTAACATTTTTGCAGCAGTATATTGTTTAGAACAATAGTTTGAGGTATAGAAGCAACTTCAACTGAATAAAATTAATGAATAAAGGTGCCTCTAAAGACTGAGGCATGCATTTAAGGGTTTAAGACATACTGTAAGATGAGTCTGTGAGGACACAATAAGGTATTATGTGAATACTTAACTGTCTGCATCTATTCAATCTACCTGGAAATTAACAACAACTATGCCATTAAAGCAAATGTTTTTCATTGATTCACCCTAATGCCTCTCCTTTCACTCAGGTGAGGCACTGCTGGCACTCCATGTTTTCATTTTGTCACTTAAAATCTCCTCAGAGTATTTGGGTTTATGCTCATCTAATAACTGGCCTCTGGAGGGAAAGTGCAATTGTATGAAATTAAAAGGAAACCTCCTGAGGAAGGTAATGTGTTTGTACACACATCAAACGAAAGAGAAAGTGGCACTGACAACATCTCTCTACAGCTTGTGTGACTCGTGCTGTGCCAACCGTGCTTATGAAGCAGTCCTTGAACAAGGGCGTTTTTTGATTCGGTGTGTATCTTCCTCTGTGTGAGTGTGAGTGTGTGTGAGTGTGAGTGCGAGAGAGAGAGTTCTCCACTGCTCAAGGTGCCTGCCAACTGAATGACTTTGCTGCGAGGGATTAACAGTAACAGCGATCTATCTCTTCATGAAATCTTTCTGTAGCTCTTGAAAAAAATTATATCAAAATGTTGAACTACCCCCAACTCTGCGTGCCGGCATACGCACATGCAAGTCTGTCCAAAGACTTTACACGTGCTTGCATCATCATCCTTTTAATTGAGCTTCCTCTGCCTGCACTCCCTCCATGCGCTCCCACTTTCTTTTCCTCTCCCACTCTGTGTTGCCATCCAGGCTCTCCAGCAGCCAGTTGCAAACTCCTCCTCTTCATCACCTAGCAGAATAATGAGTGTACATTTATAAGGGAAAAAAAACATTTCATCCCGGCCTTCTCTTAGCACTAGCCGAGCACAAATAATCAATAGACACAATGCAGCGGGAAAAGAGAAGTATGGAGAAATCACTCTGGGCTGGAAGTCAAGGTGAGAAAGGTGCTTGCATGATCTCTCATAAAATCAGCTGCTAGACGAAGACTGTCTGGGAAAGAGACCCAGAGGACATGGCCGGACTGTCTCGATCGCTGCGGATCAATAAGAGGAAGCATGGAGGTCAGAGGTGGAGGTGCTACCCCGTATTGTATTTCTCTCACTATAATGATTCTATGCAATGCTAAAATTGATACGCAGGTCATCCTCTTCCTCTCTCTTCTGTTTTGTTTTCCACCTGCTTTATTGTAATTTTTTCATGGCGGCGCCGTGCAAGAAAGTAAAGGTTACAAAGGAGGGAATGTGAGAAACAAAGCACATTCCTCAAGACATTTCCAAGGAGACAAACAACCAAAGCTAATGTAATGACTCAATTTTAGTGTATTTCTCACTTTGCTTTGCTATTCCGCTCAGCCTCTGGAGAGCATTAGTCATCTGCGTGTCAGGTGTAGGAAGTTTGAGTGCTTTTTAAAGATTTCTCTCTGGCTAAAAAAATGCCCCACACTGGCTACAAAAGACAAACCGGGGGGAGAAAGAGTGTGAGTTTCTTTAAGATTTATTCATATGAAAATAATATAACAATAATAAGAACATAACAGATGTTTTAAACTGCATTAATAGGGACTGTGTTCAGTGTAATGTCAAGGGCTGTCCCTGGATTGAAAACAAAACAATTTAATAGAATGACATACAGGATTTGTTCACTGCTTGAACACTCTGAATCACAAATTTGTTAAATTGGTTTTTGACATGAGGGACTTCTGCAAATTAATGCAGTCATGCAAAATGACTTTTAACATCTAGCGTATCATTGCAGCAATACATACTTGTGAATATTTCAGTGATTTTTGCAGATAACTCTCCAGGAAATAACTCTTTAAACATTAAAATAAAAATCCAAAAAGACCCAGCCCATCTTCATTTTACTAACTGACTAATAAGGGGCTGTCTCACAAATTTTATACTTGAGTGCATTTCTCAAAACATCATGTCCATCACAACATCACAACACCTACATGGCATCCTATTCCGAACTGTAACCTCCTTTAAGAGATGCGTTAAGTGACATTTCCTGCCCCATTGCAAAAAATAATCTGTGACATACTAGTCTAGCCTGCACACTTTTCCAAGACTCCCCTTTCAGCTGGCATCACAACACATTTCACCGTCAAGCCAAAAAGCAAGTAACAATGCAGTTTTATTGTTATATACGTTTATATGTATATATTTATATATATATTAGATATATTCCCTCTTCACTAGATGTCTTTCTGCTGTGACAGCGTGATTCCTACTTTTGTCACTCTGCCAGGAACACGTCCATGCTATTTAATTTCTCGGCTGCTAATAGAGGTCAATACAAGCCATGTTTTGCTTAACGCCCCATTTAACCTTGAACAGCACTGCAGTTCATTGCAGCTTGACCAGAAAAGGTGGTCGGAACAATGTGTTAATGTCTGATAAATGATTTTATAAGGGTATCCTTGGCCCTCGCTGGCAGGTACAGTATAGGAATGTGCTTCTGTGTAATCCTTGATTGTCGAACACTGAACTACCTACCTACCTACTGCTCGTGTTGGTGTCAGTAAAGTGCGCACAAACTGTGGGCTCGGGGATCTTTTTATTAACATGACGTGAAAAGCAGGTGCGTCCCAGCAGCTCGGAGCTGAGTAATTAACAGGTTAAAAGGCTGATGTGCAGTAGGCCCCATGAGAGGTAGATGGCCTTGTAGTTATTATGCTTAAGTGTCAGAATTACAGATACGTGTGGGTAGAGCCATTGACCGGAGAAAAAGAAATAGCACGCTTCTGTGCCACTTAAATGTTGAATTTGAAGAAAGTCTGACTGCCAGATTAATAACTGGAGAACACTTACAATTATCTAACTGCTCATTATCATCAGAAAACCTCCTAATACCGCCTCCTTTCATACAAAATTCAGCTCCAGTCATGTATACATAAAGAGAAATCTCTTTTTCAATCTTTCCTCTGAGTGCACTTACTACCGACTCCTTTTGTATTTTAGATTTTAGACTGTGTAAGAACTACGTACAGGAGGTCTATTTGGTCCACTGTGCATGTGCTTAATATTCTTGTGCTTGTGCCTTTCTCCTGTATTATAATAAGTTCTAGAAATTCAGTCCATGCAGGGGATGTGGACAGAGGGGAGGCTGTGTGTGAGCGTGAGACGTACAGTCCTCGGCCACCTGCAGGAAAACAAATTGAGCTAAACAACCCAGCGAAGCCCTGCTGAAGCGTTAGAGAGGGGTTTGTGTCCTATTGGTCTATGTAGCATAAATCCTCATGTGTTATTCTCAATAATACGATTCTGCTGTGTAGCTCGCGCTCCCTCGCAGCTGGTGTCCATGTTGATGTTGTGTCAGTTACACAGTTGTTTCGATCTTTTCGATGATCTCTATCATTGACTTGGAGGGGGAGAGCAGAGAACAGTCGTCCTGATCCCAGAGGCTGCCGGGGCTGGAGTTCCCGTCTGTGCTCAACTCGTCATCCTCCTCCTCCTCGCTCTCCTCCTCGCAGGACTCCAGGTAGTGCAGGCCCAGCGCGTTGATGCCGGAGTCCTCGGAGCTGGATGGGGAGGAGCAGTGGTCCATTTTAGGGCCTTTTATCTTATCCACAGGGGAAGGATGTTTGTGTTCACTGTACACCTGCTGGACCGGCTGCACAGGCGCAGGTGCAAGTGCAGGTGTATGTTGGGTTGGCGGCGCAGGCTTCACTTGCTGCCGAGGCTGAGCAGGATTCTGGGGCATCTGAGGTGTAGCTGGAGCAGGTGGGGGAGGTGTTGGGGGATGAGGTGGTTCTGGTAAGGGAGGCGGGGGGCGCTGCACGTAGCACATCTTTCCGTTTATGCGTTTGACAATGTAGTCATCCACAAATAGATCCGCGATGACGCAATACTTGGGTGACTCCAGGTGAGGCGGAGACTGGAAGCAGGGGGCGAGCTTCAGGAAGCGTTCAGCCAGAGACACGGACAGGTCCATGGTGTTACTGTACTCTGTTCCAACAGCTGGCACAGTCGTGCTGGGCAGCTGGCACACATTGGTCATGGGCTGGTACACATACTTGCCTGAAGGGAGAAAAAAACAGAAAAAGCTCTGATTAGCTCACAGCGTGCTACCTGCTCAGCACCAAACAGCAGACAGTTAGTGACTAGCTGGTGAACACAGTGGAGCATAACAAAACAGAGACAGACATTTCTGAGGCTGAGACAAAGCCGAGTCAAAAAGGAGAATGAATAACAAAATTGGACTTATTCATCAGGGAGCCAGAAGCACCACTGAATGAATGACAATGTACGTAGCTCTGTTTCAGCTGATTGTTTTATAAGGCATCTGTTTACTACCATGTTTATCATATCAACTTAAAGAGGAACTACGCCCACTTTAAAATTCAATCATGGCATTCCTTTGGTCTGAGACAGTACATTTTCTGTTTCAGAGCTGAGAACGCTACAACAGATTAAAGCTCATTTGGCTATAAAAAAGAAAAGGAATGGGTCCACAAATGTAGGCACCCAGTCATTGTCTATGTCTATGTCTTCTTGACTTTATATCTAATGACATCACACGTTTGAGACCTCTGGCTTAGAGAACGAGTATCTCAAGTTCACAAATATTGATTGAACTTTCCTTGGCCATGGAAATGACATACTTAATTCTTAATTTAGGTTTAGTTTAGTTTCCCCATTAAAAAGTGAAGATACGTCATTGTTGTGTTTACAGCTTCTTTCCGCTGCCCCAGAGCGACCAAAAGAACAGTAATCAAATGCAGGTTTAAATCAATAAAATAGTGAATAAATCCAAACTATGGCACCATGTGGAGATATTTGGCAGAAATCCAGACAGCAGCATGAAAATGCACTCTGAAAATTCTAATTCATGTAAATAAGCTTTGCTTTGTAAAGACACAGTGGAATAGAAATTCATTTTTACAACTTGTTATCCTGTGTCTGTGCATTAATTATTCTGTTATCTCTTGGTACTGTATGTACCAAATATGTGTCCCATTTCTGAGCATTTACACTGTTAGAAATAAGGGTGCTAACTAGAACCACATAAGGTTCTTCAGTTTGTCCCAATGGGAGAGGTTACACCTAGAATCCTTTAAGAGGACTCTACCTGGGTTGTACGTAGAACTAGGGATGTCCTGATCCGATCTCAAAGATCGCAATCAGGGCTGATCAAGGATTTTTTTAACTAATGGGGATCGGGTATGTCGAGCTATATGAGGATGCGATCTTTTATTTAAAATCAGCTGTCACACAGGTGTTTTTACTTGCAAAGCTTTCATGCAGAGACATGCTAAGTGCAGCTGTCTCCCACTCTCTGTTCTCTTTCTCTCCTCCACTCTGCTAAGCTCCCGGTGCATGTGTAAGAGCAGAGGCTGAGCCCTGCCACGACCATAACCAACAGCAAAAACACAGTAGGAGATTGTTTATTTATGGTTTTCACCAAAATTACGAGCCCTCGTTTCTTTTCAGCTCAGTGTGAAAATCTTTTGCGTTTACGGCGCACGATGTTTATCCGAAGGCAGAGGAGAGACAGCAACAGCAGCAACTACACTCACCACACCATTGCGAAAAACACAAAAGAGTTTTATATTAATGTAGCCTAATCCACGCAAAAGATGTGCAGACAACGAAAAATAAACACTAAATGAAATACAGTTCATTCAGGTAACTCAGGCATAGGCTGCACCAGAAAATAGAAGTATCAGATCGGGACTCGGTATTTTAAATAGCTCGGATCTGGATCGGGGCAAAATAGTTGATCCCCCTATGGGTGGTCCTGTGGAGAACACTACTATGGTGTTATGGCTTTACCTAGAACCCTCTATCCATAACCTTCTGACTTCTAAGGGTGGAAACAAGGACCCATCCAGGGTGCTCTTCCAAGATCCCCTATATATTGCAAGGGTTTCATCTAGAATCCACCCAGGAGGTTCTAAAAATAGTAACTGCCTTCTTTACCCACAGATCTTGCTCTCATTCTTCAGTTTTAGTTTAGCGGGCCAAAGGAACCACATAGCAGCCCTGGGTTTCATGAAGCTCCTAAAAGGTCAATGCTGATACAGTCCAGCAAAACCCACAAAACTCATGGTTCACAATCATGTTATCAGAGGGTGGAGATTTCATTAAAACCTACTATTACAGCCTTCACTATTTCAATGTTGCAGTCGCGTTGGGAACCAAAACTCTGTTCCAAATTAGAAATGAATACGAGATGCCAAGTATCCATTAAAAAAAAAGACCATATGGTGTTATATGGCATGAAAGGATGTTAAAGATTTCAGCTATTGCATAACACAAAACAATGAATGGATTAGAGGATTCCTGATACATCTACATTTAAAAATACCATCTGAAACACTGGTAAACGTTTTATTTTAGGATGAGGATCTTTTAACACCCATGCTCTCAACTATCCAAAGAACTGTTTCTTCCACAAAGGGTTCTTTGGATTAAAAGGGTTTTTATTGGAACCCTTATACCCAGTTCAGACCAAAGATTCAGACCCGACATTGGCACACCTTGAGGAAAGAAACAGGCTTGGTGGGGACGCAGCAAGCAAACACGCCATCTGTGCTCACTTGACCAACGGACTTCACTACAAGCTGATTGGCTGTAGAAAAAGATGATGTGCTTTAAGTTCTGAAACCAGCTGCCAGCGATCTGACCAGCTGACTTGCAGGTGACACCATCAGCCAGCTTGAGTCGAGCTCATACTGGCCAGTTCACAAAGCAGCAACTATTCTCTGCAATGTTCTAAAACGGTTTTCTCTCGTCCCAAATCTTTCGTCTGAGCTGGACTTTAGTCTTAGTAAGAACCCCTGAAGAACCCTCTCTTCAAAAAGGGTACTTCAGAAGCAAATGGTCCTACAGTAGGTAGAACTTCAGCCCTTCAGGAAGAACCTGTATTTCTAAGAGTGTACACATCAAAATCCCTCTGTTTTCTCTTCCTGTCAACTGTATACGTGGTATTTTTCATACATATATCATTCAAATCAAATATGAACCCTTCCATCATGTAAAACTGCTCTCAACCCCTTAAGTCATGGGTTGCTGTCGCAGTAGAGAAATGTAATAATACTAGTGAATAAACATGTGTAGCCTATTTTCAGTTAGTCTCAAGTGAGGACAGTTTCTGAAGATGCCAAAAAGTGGGTTGGGAGGCACAAGTGAGGAGTGTGTCTGTGATAACTCTGTCCTTTCTTAAAGGTGGTTCCAATTTTCGCATCACAAAGCATTTCATGCCGCCGAAGGCAAAAATACCTGCCTCGGCTCGCCACCACCATCTGAGGTGGAGCTGCAGCCAGAGTGTAACATAGTTTAAATGTAAGGCTATCCTGAGCCGTGCAGCAATCATGTTGGACCCTAAGAAGCTGATGCAAGACTTAGTTCAAACCGGACATATAGGATTAAGGCCAAACAACACCATGGTGCTGATTTACATCTGGATCACTTACATAATGGATCGTGATGGTGAATATAGTGTCACATCCTCTGTGAGATAAAGGCCATACATTTGTTCTGGGAAAGTGTCTATGTTCATATACACATTTTCTAACGCCTTCTGTGTGAGTTATGCCTCCCATCCTGGCAACTCATATACTGGTGGTGATTGTGCAAAATGACTGCTCCCAAATGTTACTCATTGTTTGCAGCCCACTGCCTCCAACTCTGAGCCGTGCTGCCTGAATAGTGCGGCTCAGATGTGTGTTTAACTGGCTCCCCGGAGAGAGAGAAACTACAGAAGATGACAGGCCTACGCATCACTTCCTCTCACTCTGTGTCCTTGTCTTTTGTTTGACTGGCTGGGGGACCCATTCAATCAAAAATCTTCTCCCAGGTTACACTGAAAACATCAAACTACTTCAAAGTAGGGAAGTGGCTCTGTTTTCAGAGTTTGCTGATGAGACGTTTCTGCACCGCACAAAAGATACTTAGTTTAATTAAATCTTTATTTTCAGCTCACAAGAAGAGCTAACTTCATTCACGTGACCAGCTCTTCATTAAGGACACAAAACTGCATCATCCACCCGTGCCAGGCACTTAAACCAGCACTAAGTAACTTTTCAACCTTCATAAAATATTTTCATAACTTTTGTGATGATACATCGACTTACAACTAGTTGAATGACACCTCTGTCATGGCCTGAGGGGGTCTGTATTGTTTTAACTGGCACTAAGCAACTTCGAGGAGGGTGGCAGGAACCCTGCCACACAAAAAACTACAAATGTGTTGACTGCTTTACGGCATACGTCACTTCCCCCTTTCCCCATTCGTTACAAAGGCGGAAGTCGATGCGAAAGCCTGCGCGCAATTACTGCTATCATGGCAGAAGCTGCAAAACAACAAAGGAAATGAAAAGTTTTGTCTGAGGAGACAATAAAAGAAAGAGGGAGGCTACCCGGATGAAAGGACAGTCAAGGATCAACATTGGCCCGGCTTTCACTCGCTGAGCTCAAAGACGAGGAGGGATTTCCGACCGATGCTGCCTTGGCTCTGTTCCTGCTGGACTAGTAAGTAGCTTTCGATGCTCAAATCAAAATGATAATGCTGATGTGAGCTATCGGAAATATGCGTGGTAGCAATGAATAGCCACCAGCGTGATAGTTTGCAGTTCCACACTGACGCGACCAGCCACGCAACAAGCTCAAAAGTACTGTATAAAGATAAAACAATGCGATGGCTACAAACCGCAAATATAAAGTTTGAGTAAAATATGTAGGTTCCTATTGAGGAAAGATCAGTCATACTGAATCATTGTGGTGTTATCGTGTCAGTTTGTGTGTACGTGACAGTAGTTTCTGATGATTGTTATGCAATAGTTTCAGAGAATAACAGGATTCTTGTCGTGTTTTTGTTGAGTTGACTACAGTGATTGCAAAAGAAGTCAAACCATGTTGCTTGCTCTAAATAATCAGTAAAACAAAACCCGTGTGCAATGTGCATTGAGTTATGACTTTTCATAGTCCTGCTTATCAATAGCACCTTGTGCTGAGTGTAGCTAAAACTACAGGGATTGTTGCATGTTTAAAATTCTACATGTAATGTTTATTTAGTCAGTCCTGAAGGGTCTGTGTGCAGCTCACTTCAGTAGCACCAAGCACCTAACTTTGAAGGTTACAATCTCAGTTAGCCAGTAAACTTGACATCTTCAAGTCAGTCTGATAACAAGATATTTCTGTTATTGTTATGTGTCTATTGGACATTATGTTGTGTAAGGTGTACGGTGTTGTTCCATATTTATTTTTTTCATGTTATTATCTTTTTATATTTTATGTTGTATTGCTAATTATTGTTATTCTTATCTTATAATTCTCTAGTATAACATAGATGATGCATTTTATTACAGTGTGATGTTTATATAGTGCCTTTATTTCCAGTGTGTATACTTTTGTTTGTCTTGCATTACTCTTTATCCATATAAATTTCTTACATGTTATTTCTCTACAGCTATCAAAAGAAGCAAGTAACGTCTACTCCCCACAAGCAACACCTCCAACCGCTACAGCCTATAGTTTCCAGCTTTACAGAAGAGTCGGATCATGTTAGGTACTTTGTGTTTCCCAGGGCCTGCATTTGTTTGTTTTGGGCAATGTTTAGTATTTTTCAACATGTCCTATTTTCTGTTTTGACTCAGGGGAGAACCGATAGAGGGTGTCCAAATGCTGGAAGAAGGCGCTGGGGCAGAATCTTACAATCTACTCTATCTGCAGCATGTATTCTCTGAGTGTTGTGGAGGAAGAAGAGCGGCATGACTCTCCAGATGACTCCAGATAACTTCTAACATTGTCACACAGATTATTCAGTGTTTCTTATTTTAACTGTCATAGTTTATTTTTTATCCTGCTCTATTTATCCATGTACATGCATCACACTCCCCTTTTGTTTTGTTTTTTTTATTCACAGTAATTTTTTTCAGCTGTCACTGTCGTTCATTTACTACCACTGTAATACAGTGTTGTTGTGCCATTTATTTATTCAAATCATACACATACCCCGTCATTGCAAAAATGCACATTGCATTTATGCCACTCTTTTTTTTTTCAGGATATTTCTTGCGTAACACTGTGCATGTGCCTGGAAATGTTTTTCTTTTTTCTCTAGGTTGTATGTTTTACTTGTTACTTCCTTTACTGTGAAGGGACAAGTGGCAAAATAACAATTTGAATGTGTTGAATGTGACAAAGTACTTGAATTTTGACAACTGTGAAAGAGGGTGTAGAAATAAAAGTTTGTCTGGGTCTCGGGGTTCAAGTCCTCTGGTGTCCTACTTCTTCCCCTCCCTCTCCCTCTGCCTGCACCTACTCCCCTCGCCCCTCTGCCCCTGCCTCTGCCAGCACTAGTGTGTGGGGGCTCAAACTGGTGGAGGTAGTGTCCAGGACAGCAAATTCCTGATAAAACAACAGACAGAAATGTTATGTAACAAATATAAAAAATTTTGATGTTCAATAAGCATCAGAATCATATTGAACTTTATTGCCGAGGACATACAGGAATTCGTCTTGGCTTTTAGTAATTCAAAAATGACAGTGACAATAACAGACTTGCATAGAGTAATTTTAGTAATAAATGTATGTATAATTCTCCATATAGAATCCTAATAATAGAATTATAACAGTATAGGAAACAATACAATGTGAAGAAACTGTTTAGAATGAACAGTAGTACTTTCCCTGAGAGACTGAACTGTATATTCGTGCGCATTGTGCAGGGTTGATATTCAAGCAATGCGGCACCTTCCTGCCGGTATCTGTACGTGTGTTTACTGTGAAATGATCCAACATAACGTTTTATTTATCTGTTTCAAGGCTCAACTCGTCAGCCGCCGCTGACAAGTCGGGTGAGGGGGGGCGGTGGGGGAATACGGCACTAAACCAAAGTTAAATGTTTCTTATTTTCAGCGTCGTCATATGATATTGTTTAGCCACAATTACATTCATTACCTCATCGCTATTCATCCTTCACACAGCCACTGGAAACAGCACTGTAGCTCAATCCAACTACAGGCGACCGGGAGATCAGGATTTTACGACACTATGCGCTGGTCCTCATGGGAAATGTGGTCTTCCTTCAGGCAAAACACTACCGCTTTGGACCACTGGCGCCGCCAAAATCAACCAAAACTGAAAGTTCTTAAGGGTTGCTTTAAAAGAGGCTTGATGTCCGTATACTTTGTAAACACTGTTAACACAGAAAACACAGGAGCTAATACAGACGAAAGCGGGGAAACAGTAGCCGTCCTCTGTTTAATGAGAGAAACTCAATGGTCCATGTTCAGGCTGAGACGAGCCCATTCAGGCAGACACGATAGAGGCAACAAATGAGAGCTAAAGCTGTAGAAGGCAATGTGTTGACATTTAGTTTTTAGCATATTACACCTAATTGCATTCATCCATCTGGAGTTTCAAATACCAAGAGCAATACTGGGGGACAGACAGATGCATGGGCAGACAACAAAACAGACAGACATATGGAGCTAACACAACACTAACACTGGCTGTCGTCAGCAGCCTTGCAGAAGGAACACAGGCTGTCTGTAGATTTACAAGGTGTGCACAGAATGCAGAATTAGTTTGCACAAGTTAGAAATATCACTGTTTCCATCAGGCCCAGAGCTCTGCGTCATGTGGGACATTAATCTCACCTAGTCTGGCAAACAGGAGAAGGGGAGAATCCTTACATGTTAAAGAACCCGGACCCTATTTTCCTTTTTTTGTGTCTAAGTGACAAATGGAAACAACAATCTGCAGCAGAAACAGGCTGCAATATAATCCCCTCAGACAATTGTGCACTGTCAATTTACATCTATTGAAAGTGCTTGTTTTTGCCACTGACATGCTTAGACGTCTGACAACATTATGGAAAGGACTCTACAGAGAGATGAAATGTTATTCCTTACCATTCACTGGTCTGTTTGTTATTGTGATTGAATGGCGCTCAAGTAGAAGTCTCGTTCTGAAATCTCGAGAGAGCTGACTTGTTGAAGGAAAAACATTGGTGGAAACGTCAGTGAGAGCTGGAGAGAGGGGTGATGAGAGTGCTGGAGTAGCGAAAGCCTAGCTTAGTGTTATGCAAGATGTTCGGTGTCATGGCTGAATATTTAAGTGATTTCAACAATGTGGAAAAGTCAGCGAGTTTTCAGAACGAGACTTCTCCCTGAGCAGGACTTGGTTAACAAACAGTGGATCAGTGAAAAGGTAAAGAAAAACATTTAATTTCGCTGTAAGATCCTTTACATAATGTTGTCAGAAATTATGCTAGCAATCTGAGCAGTTGATCTGAGCTGTCAGTGGCAAAAACAAACAGTATTTGATGGTGCTCAGTTGCCTGTAGAAGTTACATTGTGGCTGAATTGATCTCTATGAATACTGGACTAATTTTAATTGTTGCTCCCATTAGTCATTTAGACACAAAAACATGTGGAAATAGGGTCCAGGTTCCAGAAATACCAAGGCTTCCTTTTCAGCAAAACACAACTTTCTGTTTTTGGATTGCATGCTTGAAGATACATTTAATTAGATTATTACAAATACTATTATTATTACAAATAATGTAGGTGGTGGTAGTTACTTTGAGATACTTTGTTTTAAGACTACTATATTTTGATCATTAAAAAAAATATTTTAGTAGGGACACCAAGTAGTTCACCTGGTAGAGCAGGCACCCCATCTACTAAAGGCTGTGTCCTTGCTGCAGCGGCCATGGGCTCAATTCCAACTTCCAACCCTTTGCTGCATGTCATTCCCCCTCTCCTTCCCCCCTTCACAGTATAGATGTCCTATCAAATAAAGGCAAATGCTCCAACAAATATCTTTAAAAAATAATTGTTGTAGTCATTTTCAAGTAAAAATGGCAAACATTTGCAGGTTTTAACTGAACGGTGACCTCCAGAACTGAAAAATGAAGCCAACACAGAAGTGCCAAAAACTGCAGTTCTTCAAATGGCCACTTGAGGCTGGATTCAGAAGCCGGTCAATCCCAATACACCACCATGTTAAAACAGCAGAAATAAGCATGTTAACAGCCTGGTATAAAATAAGTTTTTGGTCTTTATAGCTAATTTCCACCTCCATGACAACTATAGGGGTGAATTTTTATTTAACTCATCCATTTAAATTTTATTAAGGCTCAAAGTTACAAATTAAGAGTGGGTCCATTAAGGGTGGGTCGCTTTGAGTGACAGGCTGTCTCTGAGGCGTCGCTACACTCTGTGAGTCAGACCCTCCATTCACTCCTCCACAGCTCTATCCTCTCGTCCAAATCACTTCTGGCTCCAAAGAACTAAAATGGTGAAGGCCAAAATGCTGAACTCGAGGCTCCATAATGGGAGTCCACAAACCAATGAGTGACGTCACGATAGCTACATTCATTGTTTTATACAGTTTTACCCTCTCAGATGAGTATTTGATGTGTTTTGATATTAGACTGCCGGCTAAAATATTATAACATGCATTTTTACTGTTTTCTGAAAAAACAAAAACAAAAAAAAAACCCAGAATAATCAAGAGAGTTCTTGGCATAATAATCAACAATGAAAACAGTTGTTAGCTGCAGCTCTAATGGGATTAATCCCTGTCATATACTTTGACTATGACATTTAAAGGTGTCTTATGGAGTTTCTGACCACTAGTAATGCTACAGAGCAATGTTTGTACAATTGGGTTCCTGTCTTGTTTATATCATGCTCACATGCATGATAACAGTAGCAATGTGGCCTTTACAGCAGAGAAGTATACAAGCCAGCAAATATTAATGTAAGAGATGCATGATTTGAAATATTTTAAAAGATGTTGTATGAAGGAGAAAATGCATTTAGTGTGCCAAAATGAGTGTGATCTGGTGGGTAACGATGGTTTGTTAACAAGAACACTGACAGGTTACCTTTAATTTAAACGGACTCAACCATGGACGAAATAAAACCTCAACAATGCAGAGTGTCCCTTTACTGGAGATATACAAACACTGACTGACAGCCAGTGAACACTGTCTATGCAGCTTTATTGATATTCAGCTGTACTCTACCCTTCTGTGTTTCCCAGTGCTAGAGCCCTCGCATGACAATGTCAGTTGTTAAGCGGCCTCTGCACCGTCTCCCTCTGCGCTGTGTGTACGTGTGTTTGTATTTCCATGCTAACAGAGACCAGATGTCCTCACAAAGAAGGAAAAAATGTCTGCTTCACAATTCTGAGGGCATTTTGCCACCCCCTACTTTTTGTTCAGGGTTATGAAATGAAAGATGAGACTCGCATCATTCTATATTTTTCTTACTGTCCACAAATTCCATAAACAATATATATCTTTAAATACTTTCTGAGTTGCCTACTCTGCCTGTGGCGCTCAGCCAGACACCCATTGATTTCTACTGAAGACGTAAATCGTTAAATATGGGTCACAAATACATAGCTCAATTTTTAAAAATATAAGCTAAATCAGTCTCCCATTGTGGCTTTAAGCAAATGTTACTTAAACAATAAGAAATGGTGCATTTGTGGGGGACTATTTTCCCTAGATTAATAGCCTACACATTTAGTGGGCTGAGTATTTATGGCAGCAGGATGGTCTTTGTGGGATTGAATCAAAATAAACTACAGTGTCCATGTTCAAGGTAATGAAGAAACATGTCTCACTGTGCAAGAGTGTATTTAATAGTTTCTGTACTGCAGTGGAGGTCTACGGCACAGAGGAGAGAGCTATATCAGGCTCTGGCTGCACAGAAAATACTTGTTAGTGAGACTGATTCATTGCTGGATTTGGTCTTTTAAAGGTCTAGTGTGTAGGATTCAGTGGTATCCACCGGTGAAGTGGCAGATTGCAACCAACAGAGATTTATCTCGTGTGTTCAGTGGGCAACTAGCAACTAAGGGGGTTAAGAGTGCAAAGAGCACTAAGAACGCAGAGAGAGCTAACAGTGTTAACCTGTGAAGTCACCAGAAGGTGGGTGCTACGCTGCTGCAAAGTCAACGTGGACTTAGAGGGTGCTATTAGCAGTAACCGTATGAACAGAGTGCAGAGCAATTAGCTGGCCAGTGGGATACACATAGGGACCCACAGGCAAGTAGGACAGAATGCCCCTGGGATGATGTTTTTCTGTAGGCACATGCATAAGTTAGTGTCACCCTGGTTTCCTAGTCAAAATGCCTATGGGATGGCCTATGGATTATTGCAGAAAATAACCTCTGTGGCAGACAAATGTTTATGATGTAACTGATGTAACATGTTGTAGAACAAAGTGTGAAAGTCTCTTAAGCTTGTGTTAGCCATCAACTTTATTTCACGTATCTAACCTAGAACCCATGCACTTCAAGGCGAGGGAAGCGGGAGTAGCAAAATCCTTCCCAGTTTCTGGGTTTTGAGACTCATTCCTGTGGCACTCTTCAGCTGCGGCTGGAGCAGCTACGTGATCAGCCCATGTTGCTAAGTTAGTGCTTAGTTAGCTATGAAGTATTAAAAAGTGGTTAAAAGAGAGGCGGTTAGGTTAAGGGTCACATCTTGTTACTTTTAAGATGAATAACGTCCTCATGTAGGCCTACGATGAATCATGAAATGGATCATTGCTACCGCTGGCCTCATATTTGTTCGCTACAACACGGCATTGTCCAATTGGTGGGTTTGTCTTGCACTAGTTGTGGGTGCGGTTTGTAGGAGTTTGTTGCGTATACTCCAAACAGAATGTGTCTGCAGATATATATGTCTCATCACATGCACTAACATGCACGCGCTGCGAGACCATCTACCATGACAACAAACAGAAGCTTAGATTACAACCCACAGAGGGAGCGTGACTTCATTCTCAGGTAAGGACGCCATTACTGATTTCTATAATCAATTACCCTACATCTTTATACAGCAAAGAGTTGTTTTCTGCCATATTAATGCTCTGAATGTCACATAATAAGTGCAAAATGGTGAACATCCCTTGCAATCCATCCTACATTTCCCCTCTTTCTTGTTGTTTTGTAGTGTATTTTCTTCTTCCTCAAGATGACTGGCCTCAGAGACAACATGCTGTCACGAGACATTTCTATCCCTGCTGCAATGAAGACTGACAGACTAAAAAAAAGCATCAGCAGTAAATGTACGAGTTTTTGAGTCTATGCTTCAGAACCAAAAGCAGGAGCTTCTCTGCAGACCCACCACTTTACACCTACAATCACTCTGTGAAAAATCAACTGCAGAGGAAACGCAGGCACAATGTTTTCCACTGACAGCAGCCTCAATAGACCAGAATAATACAGTACGTAGCCACAGGACATTTTGCACTTTGAGTGAGGCAAACGACTCCGTATTTTTTTTCTTAACTGGAAAACCTTTCATCACGTTATCATTAAAAGCCACCGAGAGCAACAAGTTCACTGGGGACCGATGAAAGGCATTCTGGGGGATGTAGGAGATCACGAACTGGAGGAGATCTTAATGAGGCAGTTGGGTACATCAAACGAGGAAGTAACAGCTCTTCATTACAAGAATGTAATAATGAATCGAGGGGATCTACGGTTTTAAAGCAGTGGAGGGGACTCTCTTGCTTACTTTCACAGTGAGGGAGTGAACTATGTCCAAAGTATCACAAAATGTCTGCAATATACATTTGGGAACTTGGGATTCATTATTTGAGTCGGTGTAAGAATCTATTAGTTTCATTTAGGTGTTGGAACCAGAAGATAGAGAGTGTTATATATAGCCGAGAGCTGTTTTTAAAAATACATGCATGATAAAAATCTAGAGTTCAAGAGGTTAATGAGACAGCAGGAGAACAGGCAGCCGTTTCCCAGGAAGTTACAGAGTGCTCTCTAGAGGAGGGAGTGGAGTGGATGAGCTACAGTGCAAGGAGCTCAAACTCCTCTGCTCCCACCTGCCTCTATCTTGCATGCCTTCCCCGCTCTCTCCTGGGCCTGTGGCTGGCCGACGGCTGCACAGTCTGGTTTAATACAGGAGATAGTGTCTCTGAATAATGCAGCATGTACCTCCTCAATCTCTCACTCTCTCTCACACAGGGCTTCGGCATCACTCCGTCCAAATTTCAGCTCTACTGTCGCTGCAGCTGGAGGGGAAAACACTTGAGAGACTGAGGTTTTATTGTCGACAAACTCAACATACAGTGAAGATGAATGGGCACGACTGTCTCACACAGATTATGTCATTTTAATATCAGCTTATATCAAAGCCTCAGTGGAGACTGAGTCATTAGCAGCCCCCTCAGTTTGATTTTTTTGTCGTTTGAGCTGAAGCCAAAAGTCTTCATGTGCAGTCTGAGCAGATCTTGTACTGTAAATGCAACACGCCAGTTCAAAGCAGCGTGTTGGCAAAATCAGGTGAGTGAAAACAATTATTTTAGCAGACTGTTTTCATTTATCAACAGCTGCTGCGCCCATTTGGCCGGTGGATACGTCCACTCACACATCCGCTGCTCTTTGTGTTTAAATCTGTCCAACAAAGAGGCTGCAGCCACGGCTAACAACACAAGTCTCAGGTTTCAACGGAGGGGATGGTCTGACCCAGCATCATGTGAAACTCCTTTCCTGTTTCCTGTTTCATGCCTCCAGAGGGGAAAGGCTGTTCCTGACTTGAAGCCAGCTTGAAATCCACTGTTTAGTCTGTCTCCACCGAAAAAAAATGCAACTCTCTGGACTGTTTTTCCTCTTCACAGTGCATTAAAGAAGTATTTCACTGCTGGAAAGAACATCTCTTAAAACTGGGCTGTCTATTCAGTAGAAAGATGAAAATCTTTCTGAAATTGGTGCTACATGACCAGAGGAAAATGAGAAAAAGGGCTCTGGTATTTGCTCTTGCTCAAGCAGTAGAAAACTTAAAACTACCAGAATGCACTGTGCCGCACCAGACCAATTAACACTCCCACTGTTGGATGATGTAATGTGAGCTTGTGCATGTTGACACAGGAAACAACATGGTGGCCAGATGGTGACAAATGATCAGGAATTACAGTTTTACAGTTTGATCTTAGTATTTACAGTACGGTGCTGACATCCTGTTCACAAAGTCTCGTAATACAGCCAAACAGTGCACAAAAATATGTTTCCAAAAACATGTTAGGCAATACAGTAACATACTCTTAGTTTGCTGATTTGCTTCTATACCCTGTGTCCATGGTGGCGGCCCTAACAACAGCCTGAAAAACAGATGATGCCTTTCAAGCAGAGAGATGAGCAGGGACATCTGGGCGCTGTTAAGAAGGAGGGAAGTTTACCACAGTTCACACACTGTTATGACACAAAGCTGGTTGAAAATGGGCAAAATTTCCTCTTAAGCTTCAACTTTTGTAAAGGCCTAAAAGAATGGTTTCAGATTTCTTCAAGGCTATCTTACTACAATACTGATGTGTCCAAATGTACGCTTAACAATCAGTTAACTAGCTAACAAGACATTTTGACTGACTCTGTTTCATTCAAGTTTCCCAGTAAGCCATGACAGTCTGACAGTGATCCAGCTTGCACAATCCTAGGATCCTAAAACCGAAGCATCCATTCATTTTAATATTTACACCTGTGCTTTTCCTACCGTGACACATCAAAAGTCTCTCAATGGAAAATCGTCTTCATTAATACATGATGAATATATGAACCATCCTTTCGATTCAACACTATACATGGAAAATTTGTGGATAAAGGTGAGGCCTCTGTTCAAAGGCATTCATCTACCAAGACTTAAGTCATCTGTGAGCTTGTCAAAACAGCGAGGTAGCGGAGACACCAGTGACTGACAAAACAACAGGCTACTTGAGTTGCATTCGACTCAACTGACTATTGACTATTAAAATAATCGGTGACTATTTTAGTAGTCAACTAATCGGTTTGAGTCGTTTTTCATAGAAAAGTACTATAAAAGTACCCCAAAATACTCTTATTGCAGCTTCTTACGTTCAGATATTGGCAGCTTTACACACTCTCCCATAACGGTGAACTAAAACCCTTTGGCGTGAGTACGAAACAAGACATTAGATGACATAATTTTGGGGTTTGGGAGAGACAGCCCAACATTTTTCAACATTTTAACACATTTTTCAATAAAATGATTAGTCGACTAATCGGAGAAATAATCAACAGATCAGTCGACAATGAAAATAATCATTAGTTGCAGCCCTACTGACAAGTGACCCTGTACGCTTCCTAAGGTTCAGCTCAAAGCTAATATGAGCCACCAGCAGTCTAAGTTAGTGAAGTCAAGTTGGTGTCTTACAAAGTTGCAGTCTCGTGTTTTTCCCTAGAGTACTGTGGTATTGTGCATGCTTTTAAGTGGATATACAGTACATAGTATATGTGTGTGCGTGGGTGTGTGTGTGTGCGTGTACAAGACTAATAATCTATGTCTCTCCCTTCTTTCCTTCGTTCTTCTGCCTCCAAAAGTTTGAAAATGAGAAGAAGCAAGTCCAACTGCCCCTCCCCCACAAAGGTCATGGGTTTAAATGTATGTTTTTAACACACACTTCTAAAACCCTAATATAGTTAAGACTCTCATAAATAAAAAATAACATCCTAATGGAGATCAGGAACAATATCTATATAAATCTGATCACTTATCTCCTTAACTGCCATAAAATAAAATGTGTTTGCTGTGTGTTACATCACTACAAAGCCCAGGAAATGCTTTACACAGTACGTCAGGACTCAAATAGACTGCCTGAACGGTGTTTGAAAGACAGGCCTCAAGGTTGTGCCCCTGAGAGAGGACGAAAAGATTCTGCAATAATCCTTTCAGAACTTTTCTTTGGTGCTGCCCTGTTTCCAACATTGAGAGACCAGCAGTTAGAGTGGTTCCCAAACATGAACAATCAATCAGAAAACATCCCCTCTGGCCTGTGCTAACAATGTATCGACCCTTCAATAATAGCTGAAGCATTTTATGATTCAGCACTGCGGCAAATTTTGAATTGGTCAGCAAATCAATCAATAAAGTGCAGAGCTTTATCCAATAAGCCTTCATATTTCCCTTTAGAAATAGTTGCAAAATACAGCTGCGTGGTGTGACAGATGAGATGAGGAAATCTGACAGAAGGATCCCCATTTCGTGTATCTACAAGAGAAGTACAACTTGTAACTTCCAAATTGAAGCTGGCAGAGAACGAGCAGACTGACAAGACTGTTCAGGACTCGTTAGACTCTGTTAGACTTTCTTAATGAGTAATTCATTGCTCTGCCTGGTAATTGTAATCAGTTAGTAAAGGATAAAGAGAGAGAAAAAAATATTCAGACCAGGTGGTTCCAGTGCTGCTTTGAGCAGAAGCTCTCATCAGACATGACATATTGGCGGTGACACTAAACGCAGCTAATTACCACTAATGAGAGACTTGGACTGATGTTGTCACCAGCTGGGAACACTGCCTCCACATACATCCAAATCCAGTTTTCCCCAGTTTCTTAGCCAAAGGTTTAACAAAGCTACAACTAAGTGGAAGCTACTGGAAGGCCGTCAAAGCTTCATTTCCTTGCTGTGGCCTGCACAGACGATAAGTGTCGTCTGAGTGCTGAAGCGGCGAGGAAGACAACGATAAGTTGATTCTTATGCGACGGCACGTAGGAAGTAGGAGAAGCCAGGAATTAAGTCACAGGTAATCACTGCTCCACAGGTGCGATAATGGAAATAATTTGTGTTTGAGAATTCAAATGCTGAGCCAAAGTCTTACTAAACATTGACCTTTTGTATTTGTTTGCCTGGAAACCTATTAAAAATGTAATTAAAAAGGCAGTCTAGCAAGGCTCCCTGTGGTGAATGCGCAATTATCAGCCTCAGAACAAGTTTATACTCTAGGCGACAGTCATAGGCACGTTCAAAATGAGAACATGGTGAGATAAGGGGCGTTACAACATTTCACTCTTTTGCATCCAGTGTTATTGTGTGTTGCTAGAAAGAAGGGTGTGAGCCAGAAAGAGCAGGCGGCTATTGCATGCAGAATCACACTGCTATACTTTTCTCACTGGGTGCCCTATTTCTGCCTGATTCAGCAGTCTAAGCTGGTTTATTCTCACTGTGGTGCATGAGTGTCCTGCGAGGGGAACCTGTGAATTACAATGGAAAGAGATGTGAAGGTGAGAGAAGTTCCATCAGGATGTGGCTGGCTCTTTCCTCTAAACCATAACAAGCCTGAATCAAATAATGGGGACAGAGTGCTCCACGTCCATTGTGCAGCACATTTCCAGCCAGAGTGATGAATATTTCAAAGATGAAAGGAGGAGCAAATCCAAATGTTTACAAATGATGTAACACTGAACAGGCTTTGCTGAGAAACACAAATCCCAGATGTGGCTCATAATAAACCGGAAAGAATTCATCAGTTTTCTGCCACATCAGATAGTTCAAATCGCTTGGCTCATTCTGGACGCAGGCAGGCATCTAAATCCAATGATTACATGGCAAAGATTACAATGTGACTTGTGCAGTTGCACACTATAAGCCCCGACTGCGTGGTGCAGAGTGGAGGGTGATTGTGTTTTACACTGATCTGAGGATTTCCAGGGCAGCCAGAGATGGGATAAATTAGGGCGGCACAAAGACACGGACATCCTGTCAGGTTGAGGCGCAGCTACTGTGGTTCTGCGGTGGTGTGGAAGTGTCAAGTCGGTTCACATGGAGAGAAAGTGTCTGAGGTGCTTAAGTGGTGCAAATGCCACTGACACTTGTCAAAGTGAAAAGGAAATTGTCTACGTTTGAGTGGAGTTGAGCTCTATTGCCAATACAGTCAATATAAAGGATTTTAACTATAATATTGTTGTACTATTGAGTTCAGTTGATATTATCAAATATTTAGCCTGTAAGTGAAGAATATGCTGCTGAACCTGTTTGACTTTGTCTCTCTTGATGATTTTGTGGCCAGAGGTTATACTTTAAACGATACAGGGCTCTCTCTACAACAGTAACTATAAATATATTAAAACATCGTTCTAACTCAAGCAGATGGTGGAGCTCACACCACAACTATAAAGACAACAACAGATATTCATAGCAATTGATTAATGATAGAAACACTATTAGCCAATCAAAATCCATCTGAATTTACAGGGCAACACAGCTGGAGCGCCCAGCATGTGCTTGGCGCCCACTGTTCACCGAATGTTATGGTTCATTAGTGTGGATGCTCATATTATCTCTGTTAATACTGATGCTATTCAAAATGTTTCTTATTGTCAACAAATCCCATGAAAACTCAGGACAAGTATGCTAGTTAATCTCTCAGAGAGTCTCAATATTTCCCGATGTCACGACACTGTGTGTAGCACTCAGCCACAAGCCCGTTCCTTCAAATGCAAAATGTAAATCTTTAGATTTGGGTCACACCTGCACAGTTTCATTCTGTAAACGGGCTAAATAATTCCCCAAAACAGCTGGGCAGTGTAGTTTTTAGCAACATTACTCAAACAGGAATAAACAGTGCATTTTTTTAGGCTTTTCTCAGCTGTGGATTAATAAAGAGAGTAGTTACTGCACACGGGTTGTGTGTGTGGGATCGACTCAAAATAAACTACAGTGCCCATGTTCATCATGATGAAGAAATGGTGTGTTGAAAATGGTCTACGGCTCAGAGGAATACGCTATTTCAGGCTTTGGCTACACAGGCAACTCTTAGAAGAAATAATCCATTGTTGGTTTCCATCTGATCATGTGATTTGCTGATGGTAAGAAAAGTGTCACAAGACATGCATTTTAAAGCAGAAATGAAAGCTGTGACTCAAGTGTCACGTCACGCAGCATTTTTCTAAGTAATTGCATTAACAGTGAAGTAAAGGAAGGTTGATTAATTATCTTTCTGAGCATTTCTTTTGATTCATTTAGATAATATACGCATGTACTCTCATATTTAGGATGTAAGACGGACAGATGTACTGTATTCATAACCGGGAAGGAATATGCTACAGTATAAGCTGAAGACCTTAGAGTTCAATACAAAGTGAACTAGGAGACAATATCAAAAGTTACCCCTACATACCTCAATTAGTTATCATTTATAATAGCTACATGGACTTGGCAGAAAAATAACATACTCCCCAATTAAAATATGCTCTAAATGCCCCCCCCAGTATTGACTATACCATATTGACTATTACTATGCTATGGCAAGCAGCTCCACACATTCACAAATCATAAATCATAAATAAACTTTAAAAATTTCATTATCATTGCTACCAGTCCTGGCATTACCATGTACAGCAGTTCTGCGCTTGGTTTGTCCACGTGGTGTTGCCATACCCCAGCAGAACACAGCCCACAGGCATATCCAGTTAACATTAATGTCTTTATAACACTATATTTGTCGAAAGCCCACGTGATGTGTGAGCAAAGTGTCAATCATTTTGTTTAATTTATGTGGACAGTAGTGCCTTTAATTTATTGCATATTTGTAGGCCTATGGTACTGTGTAGCTGCACTTGCTTATGATAAATAATATAACATAGTAAGAAACTGTAGTAGTAGTAAGAAACAGGGGTGGGCGAAAAATCAATACAGACTGAGATGAACAGACTGAAAATATTTATCTCATTTGATAAAATAGATGTTGAGAAATTAAATTCTTTATGGACATAAGTTGCAGTTTTAAAAAAGGTTTTCAGCATAATAAAGGTCATGAAAATGTCATGCATAAGGCATCTCCAGCAGAACATACTTTAATTTCATTCTCTGTCCCTTAGTTAAATATTTTTGTTTATTATATTGCCCTAGTTCACTCTGTATACAGACAGTGTGATAATCTGTGAGCGACAAATGTCATGAGGGGGCATCTTTTTTCTTCTCTTTCCTGTTTTGGGAGGACATGTTGTGTTTGCATTGTCATGTGAAGCCCGGCTGCTCTGAGCAAACCTTTTAAAAATATATATACGCAGAGATGAGTCCAGTCACATTAAGAGTTTACAATTGGTGGTTGTAAACATTTACAATTGCAATAATAAGATACGATACAATATGATGTGATATTGCATTGTGACTAAGTATTGTGATAATACTGTATTGTGGATCCTCTGGTGATGTTAGTTTCCATATTTACTAAGACACCCCCATCCCAGCAGATTTGGTCCTCCCCAGTGTTGACTCCATGGCTACGGCCTTGATTACAGCTGACAGCTAAAGTAAGATGGATACAGGAAAACTGCCTTGATGAAATCTGTTTAAGTCACTATATTTGAATGAATGAATGAATTACTGAAAATTTGGAGTGGGTATTAACATTTAACACTGAGGCACAAGCACAGAACAGAATAACGGCAGTAACACTAAAACCATTGAACACCTGCTTCTGAATTTTGCAGTCTCCATTGTTTAGTCTACATAAACTATTCATACAAAAGCGTCTGTTAGAAGGTCTCTGATCATGGATAAATGTGACTCTAAGTTTGACCTCGATATTATGGCAGTGAATACAACTCAGACAAGTTTTTTTTTTAAAAAGATTAGATCAGATTAACAGCACTTAGGCAGCAAATGTTCACTCTGAGCGCGTCAGTATGGAGTTAATATCTGCTTCATTTTGTCCTTTATAGTCGAGACCCAAGTGAGCCAATGCTTCTACGCTGTCAACACGGCCATGACTGTCTATCATCATATTCTGCCACCGCAGTGACACTGAGTGAGATAGATATCTGGTATTACAGTGAGCTATTAAACCGTGTAAAACAAACTTACAGTGACACCAGCCCAAGTGGCAGCACCAGTGCAGCTTGAAGCACTTCCCGTGGCTGTGGGTAGCGCAGATGGAGAGCCCATCACAAGGCAGGAAGTCTGGTCTCCCCGCGCAGCTCTTGGCCAAAGCCTGCGCCTCGTCCAACTTCTCACTCTTCGGACACTTCTGTGCTCCCGAGGCGGCCATGCCAACATTTCCTGGATCCAAACAAAAAGAAAAGCTTCGTCCGAGTAAACTACAACATAACCGCGAGGGACCGAGCCGAGGTTTCACGGTCCACGCAGCCCAGGAAGCTTCTCAACTGGGAGACAGACGCGAAAGGCGGCGCTGGATCTGTGTATCCAGAGCAGCTGCTCACACAAAGGGTGGAAACATATCCCGTGAAAGTACAAGAGCGTCAATTAGCAACGTGTAATGTGACATTTAAAGCCTCCCATGGTCGTGATCAACACATCTCTCCATCCTCCCCTCGCGTCGGGAAGCTCCTCTGTGCGCTGGTGACGCGCGTACGGAACAACGGCGCGCATCTGAACTTCATCACACAACGGGAGGAGTCCACAAACACAAAGCCAGCTGCTCTGCGCACTTCAGACACGCATCCAGGCTTTCATTCCTTTAAAAACTTCACAACACCTGGATCTGGATCTGACAGAAATACTCACTTTCACCTAAATAATATTCACAAATAAGCCACATTTTTAGGATATCTCCTAATGATATAATCTTGGTAATATTCCAATATTTCACTAAATCGTGATTGTTGTTTTGATCATGCAGTTCCCCGCCTTTAAACAATGGAAGGTTCAGAAATAGTGCAGTTACAGACAAAATGGAGCATCATACTGTACAATCCAGTTGCTCAGTCTGGAGCCTTCAGCCGCCGCTAGATGGCAACCCCAACATCGACTCATTGCTGGGGCGTGAGATTTCTTTGGGAGTGAGCCATTGATTTATATAAAAGCAGTTTAGCGCAGCGTGTCTCCCTCAGCTCTCCTCTGTCACCGCTGCAGCTGAGTCAGCAGGAAAACAGAAACCAGAGACACACGCCACATGAAGAGGAGTCTTCACATTTTTTTTCTCCTCCAGAGAAGGTTTGACTGGTGAAACACACCAAATGAGAGGCCACATCAACAACCTGAACATGGTGAAGGTCAGAATAACAAACCAAACAATATCTGAAGTTAATAAAAACAATACAAATCACCAAAAAGTAAATACATGAGTATATAACAGATCTTTATTAAGGCATCAGATGATGGATATTTTTATTACAAAATGTACCAACATTTATTAAACATGATTCAAGCCTAATGTAGGACATTCAATGAAATCACCCATTTCAAGTGTTTCTAGCAGTTTGACCACACCCATTTACATGCACAGGTAAATATTAGAAAATAAAAGATATATTAGAAATATTAGAAATGATATAGTACAATCAGTGTTTTGCAAGCTGAATCAACATCTCTGATAGTGTCAACATCAGAAACTCTATAAGTGTTGGCTTATTGTTGATGTGATGAAGTTTATTACACTCTATATTCCTGACGAATAAACTGGTAACTTGGTGTCGGGACACAGTCAGAGATATGATTATTAATCCCCGAAAGCACAACAGCCTCCTTGAATATCATCCACAATCACAGTATAGAGAAAGAAAAAAGATCAGCCTGTGTAAGTGCAGTTCATTAAAAGTTAATCACAGTGTAAGACCTTCATTATCAAAGTGAATGAAGAGATTAAAGCTGATGATCTCCAGATTTAAAGCTGGCTGCGGAGTTTCTTGATGACTTCCCTCCACTTGTTGACAGGTGGGCTGCCACTGGCCACCAGCCTCCTGAGGAGGCCGCAGGGCTGCAGGCTGGGTACATCAGGGTTAGCCTGGTGGTAGTGCTCCAGCCTCTCCAGGACCCTCGCAAGCCCCACCATGCCGGCGTAGAACATGGGACCTCCACGGTGCCTGGGCCAGCCATAGCCAAAGACATAGATGACATCGATGTCTTCAGGTCCTGCAGCTATTCCATCCTCAAGGATCCGGAAGCCCTCGTTGACTAGAGAATAGAGGCAGCGCTCCAGCACCTCCTGGTGGTCTATTTTGCGCGCCACCAGGCCGTGCCGGGCTCGGTACTCCTCCAGAAACCTATGCAGCCAGGGATCAGATCTGGCAATACGACCTCCCGGTTTGTCATACTGGTACCATCCTTGGCCTGATTTTTGGCCAAACCGTCCCTGCTCACAGAGCAGGTCTCCCAGGGGGCTGTACCTGCAGCCATGACGGATTCTAGCAGATGGCCCTGATGCCATGCCAAGCTGCACCAGCCCCTCTTCCTTCCTGATTTTCCAGGCTATGTCGAGTCCAGAAAGGTCAGACATTCTGAACACACCCATTGGAAAGCCAAACTCCACCAGTGCTTGATCTACTAACTCAGGTGTGGCTCCCTCCTCCAACAGGAAGGAAGCTTGGTTAAGGTAAGGTGTCAGCATGCGGTTCCCCACAAAGCCATGGCAGTTGCCGACTGCCACACTGGCTTTACCCATTTTCTTTCCCAGTTGCATGGCAGTGGCCACAGCTTGAGGAGAGGACCGTGGCCCATACACCACCTCCACCAGCTTCATGACATGGGCTGGGGCAAAGAAATGCATCCCAACCACCAACTCTGGGTTGGAGGTTTCAGAGGCCAGCTGATCCACATCTAGTGTAGAAGTGTTGGTGAACAGATAAGTGCCTGGTTTAGAAACAGCAGACAGCTGCTGGAAGACTTTCTTCTTTAGGGCCATGTTCTCAAACACAGCCTCAATGACCAGGTCGACGTCTGCTACAGCCTGGATGTTCTGGCTGTAGCTGATCCTATCAAGTGCAGGAGCCACCCCACGTCTCTTAGCTCCACGCTGCAACATGCCGGATACTTCTTGCTTTGCCTCTATTAACTGCTTCTCCTGGGTCTCCACAGCAACCACAGACAACCCTGTCTGGGCCAGGGCCACTGTTATGCCTCTCCCCATGGTGCCGAGACCTTTGCAGACAAAATCACATGGTGACTACAGAAATATTACCTCAGAATGACCAGTCACACACATCACAGACATTTCTGACAGAGAAAAATTACAGTAAATTCTTTTTTGTGCACACTACACAATCTTAGGCTGTTTAGTTTGAGCCTGGGAGCATAAAGTTTTTCCAAAGCTTGCAATTTTAATGCACAAGCTGCTGAGCTTCACATATCCAGATTGTCATACATCCAATCCTCCCTGCAGGGAAGAGAGAGTTCATCCATTTACACTCAGCCGAACTATAACTGAGGGCTTAGTTTCCATAGGCAACGTGAATTTGGAGATGCCACACAGATAGCTTGATGAGTCAATGTGTTTATTGAAAGCTCAGACTAACAGAAATTGGAAGCCCAAAGCTCTTACCAATGACAGCTGCTTTATGTACGGGCCTGGGCTTGCTTGTGTCCCATCGGGCTCCACTGGGCTTCGCCCACTTGCCAGCAGCTCTCTGAGCAAAGAAGAAGTACTGTAGGGCGCGGGCCTGGCCTGAGTTGAGGAGAGTGACAAACAGCTCTTGCTCCCGCTCCATACCCTGAGCGTATGGCAGGGTGGCAGCCGCCCGTACCGCCTGGACACATGCAACTGGTGCTATGGCTCCACGCGCACTCTGACGCACCTTCTGCATCATGTCCTCAAACAGAGCATCCAAATCAGACAGGCGTGGACATGGATAGTTACTTATACGACGGTAATCCAGTGGCTGACCTAAAACAGAAAGATGGAAGAAACATGACTCCAGGGGCCCATTCCATAAAATAGAGTTAAAGTTCCGTTTCTATGGCAAGTTATGCTGGGAAACTAACCTGGTCCAAGTCAAGCTAAGCCTGAGTTTAACCACAGTTCCTGTACTGCTGACCCGACAAGAAACAATGATTTTACCACTGACTTCCTAGCGTGCTGCCATATTATTTTAATTTATTAACCACTATCAGTCACAAAATTAAAGTTTACTGAAAATCACCTTACATAAATAATAAATTAAATGAATAACATAATGATAAATGACAACATATAAACCTACATACATGTTTAATTATCATTATTATAGAATGTGATACATAACGTTTAGGCTACATAAAATAAGTTTCCTATATTTTCCTAGCAGGAAACCATGTTTAAAAATGTGTTAGTTCATGTATTGAATTAATACACTTTAACAGTTTGGGTCCATGTTTCTTGGTTGTGGTATCTTGGATAGTGTGGAAGAAGATGACAGTCAAAAACTCACAGCAACACTGGTACTGGAATTTCCATAATGCCCATGTTACTCACATAGACATCAACCTTACTACTACTATCTTTTCATACATGAACAAAATGGAGACTACAACAGGTATCCGTTTGTAGCAAGATCGCTGCTTAACTAACTCAACAGCATGAGGCAATGTCTTATGACGTCTCGTCTCTTGCGTGTAGGCAACATGGTTGTGTTGTAAAGGTACATTTCAAAATTTCATTTGTTATGTTTAAAGCAGTGTCAAAAAGTAAACTTAGATGTGTTTATATGGTGTGTGCATATAGGAAACATCATGAGATTGGACAGCTCTAGCATCAAGTTGATTTTGGTTAAAAGTTCAGTCAGTGTGAAGGATTTAGGGGGATATATTGGCAAAAATGGGATATACTATAAAAAGTACGTTTTCTTTAGTGTATAATCGCCTGAAAATAGAATTGTGTTTTTGTTACCTGAGAATGAGCGGTTTATATCTACATAGGGAGCAGGTACTTGTGTATGAAAAAAGTCATGTTGCACTGCCATGTTTGTACAGTAGCCCAGAACAGACAAAGCTAACATTGGCTCTACATGGGACCATTTGCATCTTTGTGTCTTTGCATTGGCCACCATAGTTTTGCAGCCCCTCCATGATGAGAGTGTTGGAAATACACAACATGAAACTGCTTTATTCAGTGTTTTTATCAGTTTTAATAACCTGGTCTGTTTGATTTGGAGAGGAGGAGACCTCTGCAGGTAATTTAGATCCTGGTAAAAACTTCTTGAATGTCTGGAGCTTAACTTATCAGAGAAGAAAGGTGAGCACACATTAGCAGGTGCTGTGCTAGTGACCTGTCTGCGACATGCCAAATGGTGTCAGAGAAACACTGATTTGTAACGTGAAACTGTTTGAAAGTGTTTTTACCTGTTTTAATCACCTGATCTGTTGTTTTGGAAAAGAAGAGACCTCTGCAGATAAATCAGCTAACTGCGAAAACTTCCTGAATAATGAGCACTTAAGGAAATCGAACCAGGAGATGTTTCATCTGGTTGCAATCTGCAATCCCCACTGCTAGATGCCACTAAATCTCCCTAAATCTTACACACTGGACCTTTAAGTCCTTAAATCGCCTACTTACCATTTCAAGCAATATTTTTAAATTGAGTTTTCACCTGCAGGAACCTTTTTTTCTCCCTGCTCAGGTTGTTGCTGTCTAAAAGTGACAACATAGTGAACATCATGGCTGTCTGTCCCACTGCTGGTTGCCATGTGTATTGATTTGATCCACGTATGACCTCTTGGGCTGCTTAGGAATAGCGTGCACGCAATTATCTTGACTACTTGAACCTGTTTTAAATTGGTCTGATTGCTTGAACTTGAATTGACCTTTATGGAGGCGCTGTAGCCCGGACTGATTCGTAAGTGTAATTCATGGCCTTTCTATTTACAGTTCTCTGACTTTTGCCAAATCAAAAATTTACTCTGCAATGACATTTCTGTACATGTACACCTGCATAATTGTATTTTCTAAACTGAAATGCGCTTCCTAGTTTCCATTAGTACTGTTTTTTTCTCCCACTTTCTCCAATTTGTCAGCCAGCACTCAGTCTACATATAATTGGCCACTCAATCACTAGACACCCCAGTAGCTTCTAAGAGCAGAGTGATTTGACAGACCATTTCCAACATAATTGGAGGGACTCTAGTGCCACAGTTCACCTTGAATAGCACCAATCTGAAAACGAAAATGAAAAGCAACAATTTGAATCTGGGCAACACGGTTGGTAAATTTCCAAATCTGAGAGCAAAAGGGGGGAAATTTAATTTTTGTGATTCTCAGACTCATTAGCAACGGAACGCTACTGGAACAATTTTCTCAGTGAAACTACATGAGAAGACTTATTATTAGAGCCTAAAAACTTTACAACATAAGACTTCCTGTCTGAAGTGATTAAATCCTGCGAACAATGAGTGAAGAGGAGGGCCACTCCGCTAAAACCTTGTTAAAAGCATCTTAATTCCCATTCCTGTCTCCTCTGACATGATTACACGAGACAGTAGTCAGAATCCTTCACAGCTCTACTGAATTACACTCAGCTGTGGGTCTGGGCCAGAAACTGGGTCACCATGGCAAAGCTTAAAGGGACAGCAGCCGCATCTGATCTGTTATCTCCACTTAGTCCAATAACTAACAATTCTGTCTAATAAAGTCAGTATCAATACATCACGGAGGAAGAATAGATGGTGAGGGTCGTTTCAGGTCAGTTAAAAGTCCGTTCTGAAATGTCAATGAGATGCTGTGTGTGGCTGTGCAATGTGATTCCAATGTACTTTAGAAGGGCATTATTGCAGTGGTTAATCTGTAAATGGTTGAGCTGTGTCGATGGATTTGTTGTGCAGCGAGTGGAAAGCCTGGTCGTCCTGACAGATGTAGTGGGCAGATGTTGCAACTACTGGGGTAAAAAAGTTAATCTCGTGACCAGCAGAGACTTGAATCTGTGCATGTGTGGGGTGTGTATGTGTGATAGTGTGTGTGTGTATGTGAGCCCACACGTGCATCAATTTAAGTGCACAAACTGCTTTTTGCCCAAATATATATCCATGTGCCAGCTTTACTGCTGTGCACTGTTTTATGTCTATTCTGCGCAGGTTGACTCACCAGCCGTGCATCTCAATGTCACAAACATTCACACGTTTTGTTTGTAAATTTAGAAACACATTTCCCGTCTCCGCTTAACACCCCTGCTAATCAACCCGAGACTGGAGTATCGGTCAAAGTCTCCGCAGATTTCCTTCCTATCTCCTCAAATCTCCCATCTTGTATGCTGTTGGCTTCTCTGTCTGACTCACTCTAAGCCTCAGCTTTACTAACAACACTCACTTTCTCACCCACTCAAAGTCATCTTGGCAGTGTTGTATGGGGAAAAAAAAGCGTTTGTAAAAAGCACAAGACTGCAATCATCGTTTGATTGTGAAATGTTGTTTTGCTGTTGACATTTTGCACAGACGTAGTGAGATTGTTTGCTAAAGGCGGAACATTCGGCACAAACTAACAGGTTTCATACTTCCTTAAATGTCTTAGGAGTGAGCTGTCATTGCCACGCAAGCTAGCAACAAACTGTTAAAAATGACATACAGTGCAGTCATGAAAACATCTTTAATGTTGATTTCATGCAGAAGAATCAAAAGCTGTGGAACAGCCAGAGCTCTGCTGAGACAAGACTGAACAAAATACACCTTCCCCTCATGTAATCTGACGATGATGCCAACACACAAAACCACTCACAGGAGTGGGTGGTATGTGTATTAGTTCACAATAGTCCGGCACGTAACGTCCCTGCAAACCACCAACTTGCTGTTTTTACATTTTGGCTTCTGTATGGATAAAAAAAGACATTATGTGTTAATTAGAGAGCATCAGGTGCTGGTAGGCAACTGGGGGAAGAACCAACCACGCCATAACTCAGTTTCCCCAGTGAGGGTTTGACTAATACCTGAACAATCATTGCCATCCTATAAAGCACTTATGTGATGGAATAGTTGTTCACTGCTTCAGTAAATAGGACGAACCATACATATATGACTTGGCAATATACGGCCCGGGGACTAGAGCCAGCTCGCCAAAGGGCCCAATCCAGCCAGTAAATAACCTTGCACACCTACTGTAATAGCGATGCACTTCTGAAGGCTAAGAGGTGCCAGGTTTCAGGATTGCGTTAAACAGTGAATAGTTTTCATCATGTAAAATGTTGAGAGGCTTTTCCAAACCGACCGGAATACAGCTCTTTACTTTCACTTTAGTTTGGTGTGGTTGAGGTCAAGGTTGCTACACAGTGCACGTAATTGGATTCACATTTTTAAAATATACTCCTTTAAACAAAAAGCAGGGGGAAAAATTGCCCACCTGTGATCAAATCAGACTGTATGTGGCCCATGAACTAAAATGACTTGGACACCACTGCTCTACAGACTTTAGAAAACATCTTTCTTTGGTACAGATCTCCACTAAAGTCACACCCCTTTAGTTTTTCAGTAAAATTATGAACAACAATGTTAAAATTATAATTTCATCTGATATCGCAAATCATGTCAAAATATCAATATCAGTCAAAATGACTGCAGTTAGATATTTTGTCATAATCATTCCACCCGATCAGAAGGCTAACATTATGCTTGCAAAATTCAAAGTCAATAACATTGTCAATTGAATTTGATAGTATGTTTAACAACAGGACTAGCTGCTTATCCAGCCATGTCCCCTGATCAATATCAAGATGTTCACGAGCAAATAACAGGCCATTTGTAATGTCACTGTCAGCCGCAGCCTGAAGTAGCGAGTTGAATAGCGAAAGAGATGTGAGATGATCGTTTATGTGATACCAAGTCTCAGTACATTCAGAGGGCCAGTTTACTTCTTGCAGCTTGTGTGTTACAGTCCACATCCTGTGGTGTTCAGAGGATGAGGCACCGAAGGACTACACTCAGTCTTGTAAATAAATTGTAAACAGAGGCTTTGACTGCGTCCCTGTTGCTATGGTTACTCGTTTTAGGTACAGGCTGATACTATGTAGCCAGTGGATTAAATGAGAACAGTGAACAGACAGCTTCACTGGAACTACTCAGTAGATGTGTTACATCAGATTAACGGACATCCTGAAGCTAGTCAGAGTCGGATATTCACCCAAAGCATGGTATAAGCCACGGGTTCTCGGCCTTTGTTGTGACAAGGACCCCTAGATTGATACACATTAGGTCATGGACCTCCATTTGAGAAGATTACTTAAAGGACTGCCATCTTAAAAGATTTTGGTTGTTAGATTAAGACCAGAGTTCTATGGTTGTCCAGTTTAGGAAACTACAATGGAGATGATCAGAATAGTCACTCTTATGACACCCACTTACATTGAGTGTGAAATTAACTATTCCCCATTCTTCTGGGGACCCCCTGGGGGTCCACAGACCACCAGTTGAGGACCGCTGGTATAAGCTGCGATAATCAACTGCTGGTGGTCATTTTTTTAGTGTGAGAGTGGAATTGATTTTCTCATCTAACTCTCTGCAACAAACCCATTAAGCGCATCTCCCAAAATGTCAAAAGTATTCCTTTCAAATGAAAATGAAATATAAATAAATTAGAGGTGCTATTAATTTGTTCTGAAGAATAAAATCATCCTCAGCATAAAAGCAGCAGTGGAAAATTGAAGCATGTCAAAAAAAAATGCACAATGAATCAATCTTAAATGGATCATTTTTAATTTTTTAGCTGAGCTTAGTAGTGTTGTCTGCCAGTATTACAGTGTAGCACATAGCATATCTGAGTAGGTTACCCTTTACACAGACTGAGAAATCATTCCTAGTAAACTGTAGGGACATGGCACACTTTAGCAATCCATTCAGTGGGTAAATGAGTCTGATTCACGTGCACGGAAAGATCCTCATCCTGTTAAATGACTGGCGAGGGCCCATTATTAATATTCTAGGAAAGTTTGTCCCTTTTCGCCCTTCTGAATAATAGAGCAAAAGCAGTGAAGACATCAGAGCACATCTGACAGAGCCATGAAACATTTATGGCTTCTGTGGCGGAGGATCTGCCTGCCGTGTTTTCTGCTTCCTTTGACTTCCACAAACCTACATGTCGACACTTCTTGATGTCGGACTTGCCCAAAATAACTGATCTGGGAGGAATTTATCTTCCTTCCACTGAGTCCATTTTTAAACCAGTGAAGAGTGAGTGGATTTTGTACCAGCGGGAACCTTGTGCTATCTGTTTTCCGTGCCTCACCTGCAACACTCTGGGCGAACTTCACAGCTGCGTCCACAGCGTTGTGATCAGTAACCTGATCCACGATGCCAAGTTGAAGTGCCTCAGCAGCAGTCACATGGCGGCCTGTGGGAGACATGAAGGGCATCAAAGGTCTGTCTGGGTGACATGTGACATTTCAAATGATTAAATGAGGAATAACAAGCTGTCGAGGCATTCAGTGTAACTGCAAAACCCCCTATTAGATTCTGACATTGATCAAACAATGACACAAAGATAGTCTTTTAGAAATAAAAAGGTGACGAATTACTGTTCGCCTAAATTGATTTGGTTAGAAAATTTTAGAACAGAGCAGAGACTCGCATAGAAAAGGCTTCTAAAACTAAAAAACTAAAACTAAACACATGCTGACCTCTGCTGGTCATCAGAGTCAACCTCTACATTATGGCAGCTGCACACAATGCATTAAAATGCGTATGCTGTGTTCACTTTGAAGCACAACTAAAAAACAAAACATGTGGGTGCACAAACAGAACCCTGTAAAAAGAACAGACTATTGCGTATGGTCACCTCTATGTACTGATTGATATTTCATAGTTTGATACTTTAAAGAGTTATTAAACTATCAATTCTATAACAGTCAGGCAAGGTTAACCTGAGGTTCTACCTGTGGTGATGAGGCTCAAGGCAGCTGGGACCCCAATGAGCCTTGGCAGACGCTGGCTTCCCCCTGCAGCTGGCAGCAGACCCAGAGTCACCTCTGGAAGCCCCAGTCTGGCCTGAGAGGACACAAAGGCACAATGTTTGATGGATGGACGGCACTGAACAGAGAGGGTTTCCCATAAGATATTACATGGCCTAGAGGGGTAAAAATCCTCTTTTATATCACAAAATTCGACCATGTCAAAAACATCTTTTTCTTTATTGACCTAACATAAATGTTCTGGTCCCATTTTCAGTAGGCGATTTGTTAATTTTTAACAGGGTTGACATGAGGACAGGTCTTGTCTCTCCTGTGTGTGCACAAGGCAGAAGTTAGCCTTTAGGTCTGTCTGCCAAAAAGCCCTTTCTGGTACAGATTGTGTGATTTTAACCGAAACCATCATCTTTTTCCTTGACACAACCAGTTTGCCTGAAGGCAAAGTTCTTCCAACAGCACAGTGTGTTTATCTCACACACTCTCAAGTCGCAATGATTATTGGAATTCACAGATTTGAGTGGCTAAAATAGTATCACATGAGGTGATTTACAACACATGCAATTGGTCTGAGAGTTTCCTGGTCATTAAACCAGTGCTACAAATGCTGTGCTGGTTAAAACTGAAACACTCTGTCAAAATCACTTATAGGTCTGGGTCTGGACCCGGAGGATACAGAGGGATGAATTTTGGTCATTTTGCTAACAAGCAGGATGGCATCCCCCATCGCACTCCCTGAGATTGCCTGCTGCGTACATCCAATAACTGAAAACAATTCAACAGTGACAACAGCAACATGTGTCAGTCAGACACTGACGCTGCTTGACAGTGACATTAGAGAGACAGAGACAGATCTGAAGCATGAACTAACTTTAGAGTGTGCGATTCGATAATGACAGCCCAGCGCCACCTCGAGGCCTCCGCCAAAAGCACTTCCTTCTATGGCAGCCACCACCGGCTTGTTCATAGCCTCGATGGCGTGGATCATCGGTACCAGTGGAGGCCCGATCATGTTTTTTTGGAACTCTGTGATGTCCGCCCCTGTTAAAAAAAAAAAATTAAATTGTTGACGTTATCTGGCGGGTTGGAACTGCAATAAAGAAATGATATACTGTGATATGAAATGTATCGGTGTCTTTGAGGGAATCAACACACACCAAGAGGCTCATATAAATATTCTTCATTAGTTCATGTACATTATTTTATTAAATAACACACAAACTGTTGAAGAATATCATATACAAGCCTCCTGGTATGTGATGTACTTTGGATTTTGACACGATGTGATTCCTGCATCCCATGAAGGTATTTTTATGAATGCTGTGCTCGCATGAAATCCAGTTCCAGTTTATATGAAACAAGGGAAGGAGGGCCTTGGTGGGTGGGTGGTTACAATGCATGCCTCATAACCGCAACGTCATGGTTTCAATTCCAGCCTTGGGGCCTTTGTTGCCTGTCCTACTCCTCTCTCCTTCCCCCAATTTAAATCTGCCTCTACACTGTCATCTATCAAATTATGGTAAAAATACCTAAAAAATGAAACCATTTCTTCCCTCTATGGCTGCTTCCACGCTTTAATGTATCCCACAAATCGTCATAATATGACACAAATTGTTCTATTTAAAGCCGACTCTTTACAGTTTTTCTTTAACGGAGCCTCCCAGCGGAGGTATTTCACACGATTGTTCTTATATAACCGGAGTGAAAATAAACACCATGAATTATAAGATTCAAATGTATGAAATCTGTTTTGCTTTGCACTAGTTGTAGCCTTGTAGTCTACTTTAGTTCGGAAAAGTCTGTTATATAACAAATGAAAGTGGTACAGTTTAACACCACTTTGTATATTTTTGACACAAGAAATAATAATTTGCTTCAAATGTGCTGAATACAGATATTCCAGTTAAATCCAATTCAACTTTAAATCCAATTTCTTTTATTGCTTATTGCAAAGAGACTCATTTATTGTAGATTATGAAAATCACTGAGGGGAAGACAGCACAGTGTGTGATAAGGGACCAAATGCAGCCATTCTTTGTAAACAGAGTCGTGGAGTTTTGCCTTTTCAAAAGATTTTCAAAAATCTTGTCTCTGTCAAATCTCTAAGGGCACACTGGCGACAGTTTATATCTGGAGGGTACAAAGAAAATGACTCATGTGAGGTTGTGCCACCATTGAAAAGTTACAGGAAAATGAAAAAGAAAACACATCTGTACCCGCGCAGAAGATTCCATTCTGGCCACAGATGACCACAGACTTCACCTTCGGATCATTGAGTGCTCTCTCCACCGTGTCGACAATGCCCTGCCTCACCGCTGCACTGTATAAAAAAAGACAAATGCTTTTAAAAGATACTGGACACATAGCAGTGCTGGAGTTTACCTTTTAATCAACCTGCAAAATGTTATTAGTTCGGCCTAAAAAGACAACACAGACAGATATGCATTATTCAAAATATGATACACATTAAATATGGAATATTTTCTGTAAAATCAGGCAGTGGTGGCCTTAATAGAGAGGCGCACAGGATACATTTTTATGATATAAGTGCTCCTCCCTCATCACCACGACTGGGCAGCCCTTGAGCAAGGCTTTTAACCCCACACTGCTTCTGTAGAGCTGCTCATCAGGCTTTGTTTGTATGTAGTGATAAAATACAGTGCTGGAAAAAGGAATTTCTCCTCAGGGACGAAGAAGTCTTAAGTGACAGATGTGTGAGAAATACCATAATAAAAGTTAAAGTCCTGCATTCAAGATTTTCCTTAAGTTAAAGTAAAGAAGTATGATCTGCAAAATATACTTGTATAATCAAAAATTAAAGTACTCGTTATACAGCATAACAATATTATGACACTTTGTTGATATCCATTACTCATTCTCACGTAAGCAGCAACACTGAATTAAAGCAGGTCAAGGGCCTACATTTTTCTGTCAATCTACAACCATGCATCATATCCTAAAAGGCAGGGACGGAGCAAGTGGATGGCTTCTGAGGCTCCAGCCCAGAGTGTTTCCTCCTGTGCTGTTCCATAAATAAATCTGGTATAATTGAGTAAATGTTGTTCTTTTGGCCTGATAACAAATTGCAGAATATTGAAAACCACATTTGCTTGACATCGTTTTATTTTAAAAACAGTAACATCCGACAATTTTTGCCTCTTTTTAGGTGGCAGGAGTAAAAATTAGTCATCCTCAACATTTTTTGTGTTGTGGTTTCAGAATGGTAAGACAGATGGAGAGCAGTTCGATATAAAATAGGATAGCAGTTGTTCCCAACTGGTAGGTCGTGGTACAAAAGTGGGTCACGGGTCCGTTCTGAATGGGCCGCAGGTGACTTGCAAATGTATTATAACTTTAAACAAAATTTGACCCTAATTCAGACCAAAGCAAGTGAACTCTAGGTCTGAAAGCACCCTAAGGAGAAATCTGGACCCCTTGGCTGGACCAGTTGGGGACCACTGTTCTACAGGATGATTTTTTGCTTGGCAACTACCAAGTTTTTTACAATTGTATGAAGATTTTCAGCATTCTATTGTCTCAAATGGCTGGGCAAACAATGCATGTAGCTGCTGTAAAATGAGACAAACATGGTGCAGCAAAAGTTCAATATATCGCTCTGAAATATAGTGGCATATAAGTATAAAATATTATAAAATGAAGATGCTCAAGAAAAATACAAGGACTGCAAAACCTTATTACTTGATTTAATATACTACTTAAATTCCTTTACAAAGAATTTAGGCAAAGAAAAGCCTTTCCTCTGACGCCACCCTCTGGCAAAAAATATATAACTTATAAACAATATATTCTTCTGTTGTTAAATCAAGGTACTCTCTCTGACAAAGTTATCCAGTGTGCAGCTTTGTGTGTGATGCCTATTGCATCTCCAACGATTGGAAAAGTCCCCCAACATATGAATTCGCAGTAAACCCCCACAACAAATAAAACAACTTGTGTGTGAACATCATGAATCATGTATTAAGAAGCTCTGCAGCCTTGTGTTAGTTCGGCTTCAGCTCACCTGAGTGCGTTAACAGGCGGATTTTGGAGAGTGATCAAGCCAACCGACCTCGAAACATAGGTTAGTTGAGCCATGGAAGCTGTCGACCACACAGTGCAAGTTATCGCTCTTCTTTTAACTGTGCTGCCTGAACTTTGAAACTTAATAAAGTGGCAAAGTTCAGTCAACACACCTCACCTGGCAATATTTCAACTGACAGGACCGTATTACCTTCGTCATACACTTGCGCCATACAGGCATGTTGACAAACTGTCTTCTTCGTCGCCTCTTTTTCTGGTTTCTACTGTAGCAACGACCCAGAGCATTAGCGCCCCCGTTTGGTGTGGAGCCCATCAGAAATCAAAACTCTGTCTTGCTCCCTTAATTTAATAATATACCGCTAATTCAGCTGTCTGAATGTAGAGTGTGATTATGGAATAATATTGTGATTTATTTAAATTCAGATATTATGGTAAGTTTAGCGAGTAGACAACCGGAAACTGTAGGAGTCAACTGCCTCCAGAAGATGGCAGTAGAGCAACACCGAGGACGCCAGCTGCCGTTAAACCTCAGAGAAGAAGAAGGACCATCAACAGCAGTTGGTTGGCCATTACTCGTCTCTCTGTGGAGTCCACTGTCAACACGGAGGTGTATCCGTGCCTAACAAAGTGAGGAACATGCGCTCACTTGTCGGACTAGTCGTTGTTGTTGCCGCAGCTAGCTTGTACCTGTATTCACTGTCCCTGTACCTTCCTGCGGCACCGCGACGACGTCCTCATCCAACTGCTGAGACCAAACATGTGGAGACAGCGGAGTCCGAGCAGCCCGCTGACAGCTCCGAGGAGCCCAGCAGGTAACTGACGGCACCGTTAGTAGCTCTCAGCCGGAGAACACAAAGTGTATCAAGTCTCTCAACAGCATTTTAAGAGAAACGTTACCAACACCAACGCAAGCTAATAATGCTGTAGCATGCTCCCATCTTACCCAGTCGCTCCCTCATGCAACGTTAGCTCTCACTCTTCTCTCTCTCACATAACCACGAATACAGTCACGAGTAATTTTATACACTACAGTGTGGTAAAGCAGGGGCGTAGCACCATTTTCTGGGCCCCATGCATGAACAGTCTCCGTGGGCCCTCTGCCCTCCCTCTTTTGATAAGTGTTGCCCTCAAGCACCTTTTGATGTTTGTTTACTTATATATTTTCACACTCAGCTTGCTTTCTTTCCCTTTCCATTCTTCCTTATTCTTTGTAACCCCCATTCCCCCTTTTTTGGGAAAGACAGTGTGCGTGAGTGCTCCGGCAGTATAAGCAATCACTAGCCCCTTTTAAGCACAGTTCAGACCAATGATTCATGAAGAGACAAAGCCGTTACAGGGGCAAGTTGCAGCAGTCTAAACTATGTTTTTTGCCATTTCATCATTACAGCAAATGCACCTGTAGCCAGTATCTCACTATGACTATCCTCATTCATATTTTGAGAAGATACAAATTATATTCAGCCACAAAATAAGCCTGAAAAGCTGAAGATCAGAAGGGAAGTACAGAGAGTTGTTACATAGAGATGGTGCATCGGCTTGCTATGCAGGTAGATGCCTGTTTCAGCAGTTCTTTGGTCTGAACTGGGCACTACACTGCCGCTGTTATGCTACCTCACCGTTCTGTGTAAAGGTACAATTACAGAATGGGGAGACAGAGTTGTCTCATCTTTAGGCCAGCAGTGGAGATAGTAACTGCGTCAAAACGACATCTGTATGAAAGGGATGACCAGCAAGACAGGACCAAGGACGGGATGGGTGTGACATTTTGACGAAGTTTTTATATATGTGGCCCACCATTGGGAGATTTACAAAGCAGCTTGTAGGTTAGCAAGTAACTCAAAGCATATTTGCTACGTTACACAATTGTAAAGGTACAACTAACGATCATTTTCATTCTTTAATAATCTGCCCATTATTTTTTCTATTAATCGATCAATCTTTTTTTTTTTTTTTTCAATAAAATGGCAGAAAATAGTGAAAAATGCCCTGCGTCTCATCCTGTGTAACTCCAAGGTGGCAAGGTGTGTTTATTATGTCTAACAGTCCAAAAATCCAAAGTTATTCAGTTTATTATCGTGTATGACAAAGAGAGGCGTCAAATTCTTACATTTAAGAATCATGAAATCAGCAGGTTTTGCTGGGGGGAAAAAAACGATATTTGATTTTCAAAATCATTTTTGTTAATTGACTACAGCACAATTGTGTAATAGAATAAAACCACTATTTAACTACAACAACATAGCTGCTAACCCAACACGAGTTTTAGGCAAAAGTTTTAACTGCAGTCCTCATACTTATCAGAAGCCAAAAACTCAAATTGTTCAGCTTTGAATCGAGAATAACAAGCAAGTATTTGAATTTATGCATACCATCAAAGGAGAGTTATTTTGCTCATAAAAAAAGAAACTAATCATTGATTGAATAATTATTAAGTCTATAAAATATCAAAAACAATAGGAATGATTTGTATTTGCTTTAAAAACTACTTAAACAATTAATTGATTATCAGATAAATCGACTGACTGTATTATATATGATTTTGTACTTATTTTACTGTGTCATTATTGAAATGTTGTTTACAGTTTTACTTTTTGTCCATAGTGGACGATGTGACTAACTTAAGTATGGATGTTCTCGCAGGTTGAAGTTCCCCTCAGACTTGGAGGAGCTGAGGGAACTCGCTGAACTTCTGCAGTTTTACAAGACTGAGCACACTGCATATGTTCTGCTGCTCTTCAGTAGTGCATATCTCTACAAGCAGTCCTTTGCTATTCCTGGATCCTCCTTCCTGGTAAAGTTAAACCGTTTCAAATGTCATTTGTACTTATGCTGGATAAGAAGGCAGGCTGTGAACAAGGCCAAAAGAGTAGACATTGACATTTCTTATGTTGAATGTGTTAAAATATGATTAAAGCTATTTACTTTAAAGTCCATGGGTGAGAATTCCCAGTATTTTTTTTTTTACTTTTGGCATAAAAATGTGACATATAAATTTAAATTTGCCAAAGAAACTACATTGTCTGGTGGCTGTAGAAGAAATTTGGCTTGCATGCAAGATGTACTTTAAGGAAAAATGAAACAGCTCTTGTCCTGCATGTTGGTGTGCAGCTTGGGTCTCTACTTCTGTAGAGGATAAAAATATTCACCTAGCTCAAAAAACAAAGACTCAGACTTCCTTTTATGTGTCAGCAGTCTTAGTTTTTTGTGACAGTTTTTCTTTCCCACCTACATGAGTTTAATCTTCACAACTGTGTGTGCAGCACAGAGAAGAGACCTCAACCACACACCACCTGCTGGTTGAAGTGACACCCAACATCTTACACTTTAAAACCAAAGTTAGATCACAGAGTCTTTCTCACGTCTCCCAGGAAGAGTAGCTGTGCGCATCAGAGCTGATCATTACAGACACATATTATTGATGATGTCTAGTAACCTGGCCTTCTCAAATTGTCGCTGTGCAGAACATTTTAGCAGGAGCTATATTTGGACCATATGAAGGACTGCTGCTCGCCTGTGTGCTCACCACTGTGGGCTCCACGATGTGCTACCTCCTGTCCCAGGCCTTTGGAAAGCGCTACATCGTTAATCTCTTCCCTGATAAAGTCTCCATGCTACAGAGAAAGGTAAATCTGTCACACCATCTATTATATTTGTGAACATGTAAAGCACTGATGCACTAAGTTTATGTCTCCATAATTAACTGCTCTTCCAGGTGTGTAGCTCTTTTACACAGAGAGAAATAGATCTCACTGCGAGCCCTTCATGTCATCACTTTACTTACACATGATGCTTACAGTTTGAGACTTGGTCAAGTTAAAGAGTACAAGACAAATGTGTTAACAGTCATCATTATCATATCAATCCTGGTAAAGATGCTTTCTAAAGTCAAACGCAGGTCATATTGATCTTAGGTTTATCTCAGTGGCCCATATGTCTAAATCACACATAAACCCTTAAAGACAGCACTGCAATGTGTATCTCATCTCAACAGCACATAGAGACGAGGGGTGTAACGGTAAACATAGCACCCAAACATTTAACATCCTGGTTAGGGCTGGGCAATATAATGACTATGTATGATATATTGATATATTTTCAAGCAAGATGTAAATGTAGGCAACACCGTCTAGTATATCGATAAAGAGTCAAGTTGCATTACATAATGCATACCAGAATGCGTCTCTCCTCTCTCACACTCCAGCTCCGCCCCACTCACTGACTCACAAGTTCTAGTTTACAGTGCAACACTGGTCTATAAGTTGCACGTGCCACACTAAATCAGTGCGTGAGATGAATGAAGTTACCGCAGCACATGTGTAATCCAGTGCTGTGCTGCTAGTTTGTGTGTGAGGTGGATCATGGCGCGTTGCCATTCTTCTTGGTAGTTGTATCAATAAACATTTCCCAGTTTTATCACCTCCCCCAGAATGTGTCATGTACTAATATTTCATCATTTAGTCAGAAACATTTGTGTGTTGTGTGGCACCTATGTGAACAGGACGTGATGCTGCTCTCAGAAGATGAATGCCTCTATTTAGAATATTAAGTTAATTATATTTTTCTGACCTGGGAGCTCTACTTACACATGTAATTATTATGTGTAAGTACATACAAAAAGTTTTACCACGGGTGATAATAGATTTCGTTTTGCACTGTTATTCACCAACTGCTATGCTGTAATAATCAAACAATAACTCTTGTCATGTTCCTGATAATAAGCTTCACCGTGAGTTAATGTGGTCATTTGTTGCTGGATTATAAAATTACAGTATCAGAAATACAGGGTGACATAACACGTCACTCAAAAGAGAAATCACAAAAAAGAAACGTGCTTCTGTTCCTTCATAGTTTCTAACATCTCATCTTCATTTTCCAGGTCGAGGATAACCAGGACTGTTTGTTCTTCTTTCTGCTCTTCCTGCGATTCTTTCCCATGACTCCCAACTGGTTTCTGAACATGTCTGCCCCGATTGTCAACATCCCCATCACTTTCTTTTTCGGCTCAGTCTTCATTGGTAAGCACACATGGATCACATGACTGACACACATTCATCACACTGTAAGTCAAGTACTGAGGAAGCTCTCACTCTAAGTCAAAACGGCACAGATACTTTTATTTTTGGGTTCCCCCAGATAAATATTGTAAACCATAAAAGTGCTTTCACACCTGTAGCTCAGCTCATTTGGCCGCAGACCAAGGGATACATGGTTGCTTTTTGGCTCTGGTCTGGTTCCTGTTCACACTGACTAACTTGATTTTGGTGATTGTTATCCTGCATCATCAGGACAAGAATGGGGAAGTCAAATTCTGTTGACTGATAAGTTTATGCAGCACTTGTGTATACCTGTGTTCCTTGGTGTCACAAAGAGCTTACAAATAAATAACAGATTGCGAGTACTATTATTATGTTTTTGTAGATTGCAAATTAGCGGTATGTTAGCAGGTAGAGACAGGATGGAAAAAGAGGCATCTTATCAAGTAATGATTTGAGGCTTATTACTGATGGCTTACTGTCACACACTTTAAAATGGAGTTTTAAAGTTGTCAGAAAAAGTTGTCAGATAAAAACACAGCAGTTTTAACAGGGAAAATACCCATGTTACGAGCGTACGTGTTTCCATGGTTACCAAATGGTTAGAATAAATAGGTTATATACATGTCCTTATTCCTGAACAGGTTTCATTATCGGCAGATGGATTTATCAGTAGTTAAGCTTTTCAGATCACGCTAAAATCACATCTGCTTTCATGAACTTCGGTGGTTGGTTCGTTTGCTTTCACCCCAGAAACGAACTGCACCAGAATGGCGGGTCGAGACCCACCCAGGGTTTGATTGGCAACTTTCACACCAGCCCAAATAATAAACTTTATTTATAAGGTGCTCTTAAAAACAAAGTTACAAAGTGCTTTACATGGTTGAAGCTGGATTTAAAACACTGCAGCATTTAGGCAAATAAAATCAGGTAATTTCAAGAATTACGAAGAAACAGGAACCCCAGCTATAAAGATAAAAACAATCATATAAGACATGTTAAAATAGACAACAAATTAAGAACAGGCTCTATAAATTTTTTTCGTAAGACTTTTTGGGGGCCCTTTTGCCTTTATTAGATAGGAAAGTCTGGCTTGAAATTGGGAGAGAGAGAGGGAATGACATGCAGCAAAGGGCTGGAGTTGGAATCGAACCCACAGCTTCTGCAACAAGGACATAGCCTTTGTATATGGGGCACCTGCTCTACCAGGTGGGACAGTGGGCACCCCAATAAAAGGCTTTTTAAACAGATACATTTTAAGAAGTGATTTAAAAGATGAACTGTGCTAACTAGACAAATAGACCTGAGTTCATTTTTTTACCAAACAAAGTTGCTTAGGTGTGAAAGCACCCCAAATACTTCAGATCCACCTCCATCAATAATGAAAAATCCACTCTGTTTGTTCTCATTAGATTGCATGCTAATTAAAATGACAAACTGTATTTACCCTCTATTAAAGGGAAGGTTCCGTTTTTTACAACCTGGACCTTATTTTTGGCATTAAATACAGTTGTTCACTCACCCAGATAAGTTTGGTGTCATTTGGAGTCCTTTGGAAGATATTTAGATCCGCGAGAGCCGCATACATCCATATATTGGGAATGATTGGGGCACCGACAATGAGGCTCTAAATAACACATTATCTGCCACGAAACTCGTTCATTTCACCAATATGTTTTTATGAATCGCTAGAGTTGCTTGTCATCATCATCCGGGTCGTTTATTTATCTTATTGTTAATAAGTTTCATTGCAAACAGTGACGATTAACAAACCTTCAAATTGCAGATATGTAGACATGTCTTCATCACGTGCCCTCAGATCTAAAGTATCCGTTGAGCATATCTCTCAACGCTGTAATTAAAGCTGCACACAATCACTGCAGTTTTGTGTTTTCTCTGCTTTTAAAGGTCTCCTGCCGTACAACTTCATCTGTGTCCAGACGGGCGTCATGCTGTCTGAGGTGTCGTCGCTGGATGACTTGTTCTCCTGGGAGAGGCTGCTGCAGCTGCTGGCCATCGCCTGCATGGCTCTGCTGCCCGGCGCCCTTATCCGCCGCTTCAGTCAGAAGCGTCTCAAACTGGATGTGCAATCGCAGAATGGACTCATCACAGATAAGAAGGTCCAATGATTTGTTCTTGGAATGATTTTGTTCCCTGACGCTTTGATGCCCTCTGCCCTAAAGGCTGAATGTATTTTAAAGAGGCGACTCTTCAGAAAAACTTTGCCCCCACACACGTCTTATATCTGGAGTGCTTCATTTTTCTGGAGCCAACAGGAGATGAGAGAGAAATAAGCCTGGCGCAGTCAGTGTTTAAAGCCATGTATTCTGTGTAGCCAAATGTTGGTGTTTCTGTGCCGCAACCTTTGTGGGCACAGCATGCACAGTATATGTATATAGATATTTGAATGTACAGTAATGTAATTAAGAGAGGGAAGGATTTTGAGGAGACTTTGCTGACTATTATCATATAGTAAGAGTTGTGTTTCAAGTGCCTGTCATGCAGTGTTTCAAACTTCTACCTCCAACATGGACTTGTGGAACAGTTAATGTAACGGCCTGTTCATGTTTGCTATGGCTGGATGGTTCAGAAGATTGTTTTGGGGGTTTGTGTGCATTATTGTATTCGTAACTTAAATACATATGCTGTATAGAAATAGAGTGAATAGAAGGGACATTGAACTGATTGCTGTGTTCATTTAACAAATACAAAAACGGCAATTTTTGATATAAACATAAAAATACGGCCGTACACCAGTCTCTTTCACCGAACTGTCGTTAGCTTCATGGCCTTGTTCACTCATTGTAAGGCATCTAGGTAGTTGGTCCTATGTTCCGACAATCACCAGCTCCCGTTTGATTTAAATAAACTCTTAATTCACTGAGTTAGATGTGAAAACATGCTGAGCTGGACACTGTTTATACCTGCAGTCTCCGCCTCTCAGCTGTCCACTGAGCAGCAGCTCTCACTCCTTCTGCAGAGGCAGCTACAGTACATCATCTTTCAACAAACAAGTAAATGATACCAAAAAAGAAACAGGGTTATGGTGACATTTTAAAAGTAATGGAATGCTTTTTCGAAAACATTTTACTCCACTGCTTTTGATCGTTAATGCAAAACCTCACCTCAGTGAGTTCGCGACTTGCCGCAAGTACAGTAAATAGAAGTTTACAAACTACAACGATTGCACTGGCAACGGTACAGATGTAGATATATGTAGATTTGAATGCAAATGTCCATTCTACTCTCACTCTATTTCTATGGTATCATATTTGCAGCATTATTATACAACTTGAAGTTGTGTTTTTCTTTTTGACACATTTTGCAATTTCAGTATAATTGTGATACAATGCGTTGGACAATTTGTACTCTTTTTAAACTCTGTCTGATCTCAAAGTTTTTCAAATTATGTAATTTGGCCTCGGAGTCTTTTTGAGCAACCAGCTGAATTACATCATGATTCATGTGACTAAATGTCATGATATCTGATCAGCTGGATTCTCATCTGAAAGTGAATGTGCAGTTCGTTCAGGCAGTGTGAGGCCTCTGTTAAATCAAGCCTTAATATTGCATCTCTTTGCTGCCTCTTTTCACGCTCTGTGTGTCTTTTGTACTGTACTGCTCCGACGCTGCAAAGTGTTACTTTACAGCTCTTTCTTTGTGTCGGTTAAGATGTAAAATGTAATGTCAGCTTTCTGTTTCTTCAAAGATGTAAATTCTTTTAAGTGTAATGTACATTTGTGGTGTGTCTGACCTTTTTTGTATTTCAGAAACCAAAAAAAACTTGATACAACAACAGTAAATGGAAAACAACAGCATTTGTTTTTTTCAAATAGTCTTTATTGCTCAGATCCAGGTTGCTCAGCAATACAGTTCACTCACAACTCAAAACAACAGCGTGGCTGTTACCAGAAAGGCATGGATCCACGAGATGGATTTAAAAAAATGGATCTTATGTCTGTCCAGCGCACAGTCACCGATTACCTTGAGGTGTTTGGGACCTTTTGGCCCGTGGGAAATGTAGGACTCGAGGGTTTGTGACCTACCGAGGAAACAAAAGGAATATCCCAAATGGTGAAATGCAGTTAAGAAATGGATCCATTTAAAACCACTACTGAAAGTCTAGTGCTATATGATGTGTAGTACATACTGGATCGCCTACAACAGTCTCATGCAATGCTTTGTGTTTTCCCATTTAACAACAAGACAGGACAAAAAACACTGCTGTGGTTCTGCATACATCCAAACAGACTTACTTAATCCTTCCTCAGCTACTCTCGTTAATTTTTGGATGGTTGTTGAATGCCCTCTTTTTCTGTTCAATCGCAAAGGCAGAACGAGATTTATCATCTTTTTCTAAATTTAATCAGACCTGGATACTCTGTCAACCCTCCTCCTTTGTATGTCACAGATTCATTATCAGTCCCTCCAGGATTGCGCGATACATGCTTCAATGTTTTTAGGCCTTTTTTTTTTTCTTCTTCTTTGCAAAAATAGTTGCATGTCTTTATGTAATTCATTAAAAATCGAAGGCAACTTTTCCAGAGAGACTAAAACCCCACTGTTTGTGTGAGTTTGTGACGTAGACTTAATGTTACGTTACCTAACGCAACCTTGCATATTTAATCTATCTTACCATTATTCATCTGGATGCAACAGCCTCTGTCATGACGAGTTGTCTTGTCTGTTGTCTACGTGTTTCAGCCATGCTCTGGGTGTGTTTTGTGCACTCAGTGAAAAACTGTTTTACCCCTGCTTTCATGCAGAACATCAGGGAGTCGCCTTCTAAGATCTTTCGCTGTAGTTCTTGTTAGTAAATGTGACGTACATGTTGCACGAATCTGCAACCTCACACCCAGAAACAAGAAAGTGAGTTAAGGGACTCATAGAAAACTACAGTGATTGATTAAATTTGCGGGAAAGTTGCGTCAATTGGACAAAATTCCAGAGTCGTGAAGAATTCACAGGGTTTGGTTGAATTTGGGTTAACTGCTGTGATCGCAACATCCTGGAGGGGCTGAGTTGTTTTGCCATTCTGATTCCCAAATCTGTTCAAAATCCTAGCTAGAATATTTTTCAACCACAATTTAACAGCTAGTATAATCGGTAGTGATCTAACAGGAATGAATATTAAAGCAAAGAATCCCAGCTACTGCTCCAGACTACATTATTAAGTCAGTGTAAATGACAAGAAAACCAGATCAACAGAAAAAAAAGCCTAAGCTATCCAACCACCATGTGATATGACTAACAACACAGTACACCCTCAGTGATGTGTGTAATTGTGGTTTTCTGGTACTGAATATTAATGTCTAGCAACACCCCACAAAACCTAGAAACACCAATCCTTGGAAGATTAAAAAAAAAAGAAAGTAAAAGGTTACTGTCATCTCGACAAGTTTCGCCTCAGATTGCGGTCGGCTTACAGACGTCTCGACGACCAGGCAGCTCACGACACCACAGTGAAACCGAACCAGCTGGAGGGAAACCTGCACTTAACTGTGTAAAGAGCCAAAAACACGAGCGACAGAGGCCTGAAGAGTCCTCCGCAATGCAAGAAAAAGAGCCTCAACTTCAAAAACTGCCCTAAAAGCTACTCCTGACAAGTCAAACAAACCATGAGTGACAAACTACAATTTCCAGTGCTACTGTGAAAAGCCGTTTTTCTCCACGACATGCCCTACTACAGTGAGGCAGACCGCCACAGGAGTCACGCATCCGAGTAGAAGCACCGTACTGCATTCGTGTGGGTAAGGTCAGGGTATCTGAATCAGGTCTGGTGAGCTATCATCAGTATGAGGTACTGTACCGGCTGTGGGGAGGCTCGCTGAAACAGCCTCAGGCATTGTGTGAGTTTGATAGACCTTTTTTTATGTTTTTATTTTAGCACTGCTAGTCTGTGTTCACTGGGACAAAAACGATCCACCTCATCTGATGACAACAAGAAGTCTGCCCTCGAAAAAAAGTAAAAATCAGCTTTTGACAGTTAAAAGAACTCCAAAGACAAACACTAACTTTCACTATTTCATTCATTTATTTAATTCTTTTTGCCCTACATCGGTTTTAGTAACTAAAGTCAGCCTTGGATTCTGAGAGGTAATTCTGAAATGTACAGCACAACAAAAAATAAAATCGGTAGACTGATGAGAAAAGCATTTAGAGGTCAGTTTTGAGGGAAGCTGTGACGCTCTAAACGTCTCCCACCATCTCTCCCAACGCAGGTGCAGACCGATAAGTGTTATAGAGAGACAGAGAACGATGCATTTATGTGTGACTCTATTGTACATGTTTACAGATATACAGTTATCTTGTCGTACACAGTGACATTTTAACGACTAGAGTTGTTCTACATTCTACACAGAAGACTAGGGTTTTTACACCATGTTCAAGAGTCCCGTCAGTGTATTTTTGCAGCTTTGTGTTTTCTTCAAATCAACCCCAGAGTATGCTGTTATCAAATAGAGCTGGTAAGATTGAATTGGGTTGTTAGAAAAATTAAGTTTTTTTTTTTTTTCACAAGTGAATAAACTTCATTGTTGTTTTTTTTTGTTTTGTTTTGTTTTTTAAGTCTAAAAAAAACCTGGAGGTACAGTTGGGAAAAACAGGAGGTACAGTTTCTGTTTCGATCAACTGATTCGTATCTTATTTTTCTTTCTTTGATGGTGAAATCAGTACACAACATCCACATTCAGAACCACTTCGGGCAGGTATGTACCCCTTAGATCCTGCTCTTCATTCCTTTCTAACAAAAAATGTACTTGGAAATCCTTTTGACGTGTATCATTAAGAGGTTGTATGGCGTCCAGGCAAAGACAGTCCAACAGAGTTGACTACGGTTTACAAAGTTTCACCAGTCGGCTGGACCTGAAGAGTTTTTCGAGATTACTGAAGATCTTTTCTCTTGTTCTTTTTTGTTTTTTCATTAAAAAAGAAAATTAAAAACGCTCAAAATGATCAGTTAACAAGGCATACAAAATGTGGAAAAAGGGGAAATGAAAGATTGGACTGAGGTACCCTGAAGCCTGAGGTAGATCACAATACTGACATGCGCACTGTTCACATCCTGACCAAAGTTAACGCGGTGGTTCACTTTACTGTTCTCCTATTTTTTCAGGTTTTTTTTTATTTATATTATTATTCATAGTCTAGTTTTCAAGAAAATAAACACTTCCCTTCAAAATAATATGGCAGTGTCCCACTGAGGAAAAAAAGAAAAGGACTTTGTTTTTCTTTTTGTTTCTTATCAATAGCTCTCATCACAAAATAGGAAAAAAATAGATTCATAAATATTACTCTCTCTTTTTATATATATATACACACACACATGCGCGCGCGCACACACACACGTACACACACACACACACACGGAGGAAGCTGTGCGTATTGGCAATAACCTTGCGTCTGGAAGATGAAGCTGATGGGTGATGTCTGAAAGGTGACAAAATAAGGCAACAAGCTTCCATGGTCTCCAAAGTAAAGCACAAAGGGACACCAGGACCTGCGTGTCCAGCGCACTCACAGAGCGGTCGGCCAGCTCGCCAAATTAAAACCAAAAAAAAAAAAAAAAAGAAAGAAAGAGCGAGAGTGAGAATGACAATCTGTGTGTCTGTGCCTCTGGCCCGGCCTGCTGGACACCGCAGGGGTGATTTTTTTCTAAAAAGGCTGCATATCGTACATTCACAGCTGTCATGCCGTTTTAGAAAGCTCCCTGACAAGAGAGGGTTAAAGCCAAACGCGGCTGCGGTCATGTTTGCGGTTGTGTGTGTACCACAGGTCATACAGTGCCTCCCCATAAACCCCACCCCACCACCCCAACCAACCCCCACCCTCTAACCCTAAAACTTTACCTAACTGCCACTCCACACACCACGAGTCTGCACCCTCCCTTAAATCCCCTTTCTGGGCTCACATCTTGTGTCGGCCCTGAAGTCCTCATAAGGCCGAGTGTGTGGCGGTGCACATTCAAAATGATTGCAAAGTGCACAAATTTGTTTTTAAGACGTCAATTTTAGCTCTGATCTTCAAAGGGAATGCCTTCAGAGGCATTACTTGATTATTCTTTTTACATCAGGACAAGCATGACTGTAGATATAGTACATCTACTGTAAAGCATGGGAGTGATACCAGTTTACTGGTTTTAAAATAAATCCCTCTGTTGCATTTAACCTCTGTTGAGTGAAAGTGGCAGTCAGTTCAATGTTATCAAAAGGCTACAGAAAAAAGTGTTTCTTGACGACATATTTTTATCCTATTTAAAAAAAAAAAAAAAAACACAATGCCAGATGAGAGAGAGTGATGAGAAAGTGAAGCAGAAATTAGCAGAAAAAAGAAAGTAAATTTAAAAAAAGAAGTGTTGCATCAGATATGAATGGTGAGAGACATTTCAAAGGGACGTTATCTTTTGCGTTGGCACACACACAGGCTTGTTACAAAGACTCAGAGCCATTCACCATATTTACTTATAGGGTTTTTTTTCTTTTTGATTTCAGTGGCCTATAATGTGAACAAACAAGGGAAACCACTTTATGTGGCCGTCACAGCCCGATCAATCTCTGGAACAAGCAAAAATATAAAAAAAAACTACACCAAGCTGTACTGTCATTTTGGTAGAAAAATAACAGTGCACAATCTCAGTGTGTATCAATATACGTTTCTACTCTGTGTTAATACTGCTAAGGATATTTAATCTTGCAATCTGAATATCTCAAACTCTTGTGAGAGAGGGCGTCCATTGTCACTCGCTCTCATTCTAACCGTAAATATCAATCACAATGCCTCGTATACGCTCGTGTTAATACAGTTGCTTTATCAGTTTGTTAGGCCTATGTTAGTCCAACTAAAGAGATAACGTTATGCAGGGCGACATTCTACTTCCTGTTAACCTTTTTAACTGTGAAGACAACAGTTCCCAAATCCTCTGCCATTTCCACCTTTCTTGTATTTTTAGTCTTTTTTTTTTTTTTTTTTTTGGTCTTTTTTTAAATTATATTATATCAGTACGATTTCTCCCACTCTATCTGCTCTCACAGGGCTGGCAGTGCACACAATGCCCTCAGCCTTTGGCTCTCACTTGTTTCCCCCCTAGTGAAGTTCTTTGGTTTTGATCCCGGTGCTGCTGGTCTGCCCTGCATGTCCCCCTTGGCCTTGGCCTTTGTCTGGGTAGGTCTCTGTCCATTTGGGAGGGCTACATTCATTGGCTGGCGCCCGCTTGAGCCACCCCGCTGGTCACTTGGAGTGGTACGGTGACACAGCGGCGCCCTGCTGGTGCTTCTGTTCCTGCTGTTTGACCTGCTGAATGATCTCCCGGATCTTCCTCTGTGCAGTCTGTGGGAGAGACGTCACATGCAGGAGCAGGTGTTAATTGATACATTACAAATGGAATAATGGACAATTCAACAAAAATGAAAATTAAAAATACTGCTATAGTTAAATCCTTTATGTAAAGCAATTCAGATAAAACCCCCTGTGGATACTCTGATGACTGTCACCTTTTTCTGATTTCAAGAAAGGTGGGTTGGACAGTGTGGATGGATGACTGTGTTTTTTCCTGCAACTACAGTATCTGTCAGTCACTTGTATTAAAATATGCATGAAAGGCATAAAACGAATAAAAAAATAATAAATAGTCGATCACAAAATATAAACTAGAATTGTATGCTTCTGTGCACCAGTCAAGTTGCACTTAAAGTTTACATCCATATCTGTGAAAACACAGATGCTTCACACACATCTTAGGAGATAAAATGTCATCACTTTATAATTTTATTTTAGATATTTGTGAGACATTTTGTTATTATTACATATTAATTCTTGAGTTGTGGCCAAAATATGTTTTGTGAGGTGACCTTTGACCATCAAATTCTAATCAGTTCATCGTTGAGTCCCAGTGGACGCTTGTGCCAAATTTGAAGATATTTGGGTTATCACACTCACGAGAATGGAGCAGATGGACAGACAGATAACCAGAAAACATAATGCCTCCGGCTATGGCATTAAAATATGAAAAATTAAAAAGACAGATTTAAATAAAACCTATATATAAATAAAGTACAGATAACTATCATATTTCTATGAATTGCAAGAGGGTTGGGTTGATGACTGTGTAGATGAATTATGTTTTTTTTCCCTGCAATTATCTGTGAGTCAACTGTATTAATATATACTGAACTGGTGCAAAATGAATCAATACTAATAAAAAGTTGGTCAAAATACATACAGAACAAAAATGACAACGTCCAGCTTAATTTAAATTGCCATCTTTCCTTTAAGATTGCAATGCACCTTCTATACATCTAAAAGTAGAATGCTAACAAAGTAACTGGAGCTTTCATCCACGTAACACAGTCTTCACTATGACATGAAGTTGCTCAGTGGTCACATAGATGAATCTGCTGACATGCAAACTCTCTTCAACTCTCAGAGCTCTTATGATTTCATCTATAGCACCTTTACTGATCTGTAAACAGATCCATCTCTTAGGAAACACTGTACGCTGATAAAGACCACTGCTAAGTCCAAAAGCAAGACTACGCACCACATACTCACTATGTGTACTAGTGTCGAACATACTTGTGTGTATAGCAACATCAGTTTGTATCTTTTTGGACGCACTGTGCTGTTGTTACCACGTCACCTCCTGAGAGCCTCCAAGGAAACTATTAAGTATTTTAATAAAATGATCAATTTTATCCTTGAGAGCCTTCTTGCTGGTTGAAGATGCATAACCATGGTAACCCATGCCAACTCTCGGTTCCACGTCAATTTGAAAATAATTTTAAAAATGTATTATACCTAGCAAAGTGAAATCTTACACTTACACTTAAATTGAAGCATTATTATTATTATAGAGCTATGTAAATTGTTTTATGTTATGAACATCGTGGTGTCTACTGTTTGCAAGCTGTAATAACTTACCAGAAATAGAGCACAATTCATGCAGGTATTGGTTTCAGACTAAGGTTTCGGACGTATTTAAAAAGAACACACTGTTTCAGCGTACTAAATGGCATGCTATTTTAGAATTTCAGCCACAGTGATGTAGTTGGAAGCTCCAGAAAAATCTATTACAGTAAGTGGACCTTGAGTTGGGGTTGTTTTGTCAAAAAATGATTTAAAATTAAATTAAATTAACGATATGCGCATACAAGCCCATGTATAGTAAATACACAGCTGGAATTGAAAATCTTTTGTAAGAAAATGCATTACCAGGCCAAGGACAGGGAAAAACAAGCTAGCTTGGACAGTGGGTGAAACTCCCTGGGTCCTGCTAGCCAATTAGAAACAAGTATTTCCTATATTATATATCATATCATGAAAGTACACATGTGCCTAGCTGGCTCACTTTCAAAGGTGTCATTAAACATAAACACAGTTTTACCACAGAATGCTATGAATAGGTGTTTTTCTTACCACACACACACACACACACACACACACACACACATACACACACACACACACACACACACACACACACACACACACACACACACACACACACACACACACACACACACACACACAGGTTTTTTCACTTGTGTTGATTAATTAGAGGCTTTATCAGGAGCATGTGGGCGTTCACACTGGGCTTGACTGACAGTTTTACACCTTGATAATTCATGTTAGTGCATGAAGTCTGATGACACCATGTAATTTTCATTTTCCTTTAACCTGAGCTGAGGTCTAATTAGCCAAATAACACGTATCGACACTCATGTAAGACATAATAATTTAACTTTATTTATGTACATTTACTTTTAAAATTTCTATTTCAGTTCAATGTTGTTGCACATACACTGCTACAGAGTAACACAAAGTTAGATATAGTTTGGGTTAACAGAAAGTACACAGTCATACACTCACACAGGTGTTCTGAGTTTCTGGATGATTTGCCCTCCGCTCAGGTCTAAACTGTGTGGGTGTGTACAGAGTGCATATATTATCTGACTGCTACAGCTCTAAGGCTTCATAAATTGGCCAGCTTTTAAGTCCAGCTGGTGCACGCCGAGTAACAGTGACAACTGAAACGAAAACTGAGTGCACCAAAGTTGCGGATTCAGCCTGGAAGCCAGGACGAGCACATAGTGACACAAGAGAAAGATACACCTCCATGCTCTGTGGTTTAATTGCACAGATTAGAATTTTTGTTGTGAAATCTTGTGAATAAATTGCATGACTTCGTCGCATTCCTCCCAATTTGATCTCAAGTGAGTCAGACCAGTAAAACTATTGCATTATAACCTACAAATAACAACAACAAGAAGGACAAGTACACTTCTTGCATAACAGATCATGAACAGCCTGAAATATCTTCAACAATATGTCTCAGATTTTCCACATTCAGTCAGTGTGCCACTCACTGTCTCTACATGTTCATTTTTCCATACATTTCCTCTCCTGTGTCGTAACATCACCACATCAAACTAAAGTAGAAGCTACTGAGGAAGCAGGTTAAGTTTCCCCCTGCCTTACAAGCCATTTACAAATCTGAAGTTGTGGCACTGCCTCAGCAATATAGTTCCACCAATATTGTTTTAAGATATAAGACATGGATTATTTTGCACTGAAGCTGCTGGTTGACAATATTTTGCACAATGTTCAATATCTTTAAATATGACCACAATAAGCATGCATTGTTTTTTCAGAGAACTATATTCTGGTCAGGGTGGAGAAGCCTCTGAGGGAGCATGTTACATGGAACAGGCTACTCACTGTTTAACCTGCTCCTGACACCTCTTAGCCTTCACAAGTGCATGAGTAGGCAGCCCCTCCAGGATGTTGCAATTACAACACTTCACGCAAATTCAACCAGTTCCCATGAATTCTGCATGACCTTGAATTTTGTCTTATCACCTCAACTTGTGCACAACATCACCAGACTAACTTCCTTGTCTCTGTTTGTGGAGATGCAGACATGTCCAAGAGGAGCGTCTCACATTTACCGACAAAATTTACTGCTTAAGACCGTGCAAGGCTAATTTTCTGCACGACAGTGAGGGTTAACTGTTTGCACTGTGTGTTCTACCACAAAACACACCCAGGGAATGGATGTAACATGTTGATAACAGACAAGACAAATCACTATGACAGAGGCTGTTGCTGTTGCATCCAGATCTATTGCAAGTACTGAACGGACACACCTGGTTTACAGAGCCTTCAAACATACCTGGCTGGCAAAGAAATGCCCGCTGATTTTCACAAAGACCTCGTCGTTCTCATCTGGAGTTTGGTCCCGCGGTACGATGACCTCAGCACTCGTAAGGTTCTGCAGCTCGTTTACCTGAAAAAAAGAAAAAGAAAAAGAATTTCACCTCCAGCTTTATTTACTAAACACACTTACATTACTCACTGACAAATTAAGGTAAATTGAAACACTCTGTGATGAACCCAAGCAAACTGGGTGTTACTTGATGCTTGTGTCAAAGTCAGGTACATCCTTAATTAAAATTCAGTTCAGTTCAAGCATCAGCTCACCGTCTTGCCGCCTTTACCGATGACCCTGCCAGCTGCAGTTGAGGGAACCTTGATGTGCGTCTCCAGTTTGACCTCTTCCTTCAGTGAGACGAAGTTCTCCTCTTTCAGCTTCCCATATATCCGACCTTGGGCCTGGAATACAGAGGAGGGAATGAGGCAAGGAGAGACTGGGGAAAACGGGGACACACAGTCATCCACGGCTGTTTACTATAATACAGGACAAATTTAATAATAATCTTAAGTGGCGGTTTCATATGGTTGCATACAGTTTCAGTGTTAAATAACTTACTTTTGATGTATATTCAGACACACACATGTATGTTTTTTTACCTTAAACTGAGCCTCTGGGGGTCCAGTAATGATAGCCATCCTCACAGGAACATCTGGGCCTTCAGCTGGAGCAATCTGACACACACACACACACACACACACACACACACACACAGAAGGGTTATGAAGTGCTGAATCAGAGCTCCTACATTGTGAATCAAGTTAGATTTGAGTCTTTTGAAGACTTATAATGCCACTCAGAATGGAGTTAAAACAAAATGCCATTTACTGAGCTCACCAGAGACAGAGGTCGGAGTAGCCAGTAAAGCATGCTGGCTTGCATACTGCAAAATGCAACCAGATGTAGTAGAACATCCTGGTATTTCTGGCAAACTGCATTTGACATACTATGTATTGGGACATGCTATATCTTCTTCCGGCATACTATACAGTATGGTAGCACGGGCACTGGAACACACAGTGGGTTTCCTGCTCCTTCTTTTGACTTGTATGATTGGTGTTTTGTCAGTGTGTTCAGGCTCCACAGCATCTCTGCTTTCTGCGTAGGCGTACACCTGAGTGTTGCTCAGAGATCTGTTGCTGCTGACCCTGGTGCTGGTATCAAAGATGGTGGAGACGAGGTTAAAACAGAACTGAGAAATACCTGCTGTTTTCTCACTCGGCATATGGGATCCCACTGATACCCACCGTGCCGAGCTTGAAAAACTTTTTTGCATAAAATACATAGCGCCTCATATGCATTACTCTGTAACGACTTCAGCCATGCCACATAATGTTGCTTAAATAGACAAATTTCAATGAATTTGCACTTTCCCATGTTGATCAGGATGCAAATTTTCTATGATAGTGAGGGTATGACCTCCCCCTACTCTCCTTCTGATTGGTTAGTACTCATTGCCTGCGTTGGTTTTTATTGGTTGGGCTGGTTAGATTTAGGCAAGAGAGATAAGACTTTATTAATCCTACACCAGGGAAATTCACACGTTACAGCAGCAGTCAGAAGCAAATGGAAAACATAAATAAGTAATTGAGTGCTAAAAAAGAATGTTGGATAAAATAATATAAAATCTATATACACTACGTATATACACCTTTCACTCATACAGATACTGTATGTTTATGATTGAAAGTTGCACAGGGTAACTTGAGTATTCACACAGTGTGTAGGATATTTAAAGATATAGAAATATAGTTTAGAAATATTATTGCACAGTAGGTGGTAACATTGCACAGCAGGAAACTGCATAGCCATGTTGCACAATATGAATATAAAAAATATGGATATGTGCATATGATGTGTCCACAGATATAAACAAGTTAAATCTAAGACATTTTAAGACTGCTGCTGGAATAAAGGACCTGTGGTGGCCTCTTTCTTGCACTGTGGGTGTTGCACTCTGGGTGGGGAGTGAGATTGGTTAGGGTAAGAATTCAGGGTAAGCCAGTCAGAGGCAGAGTAAGGCAGAGTCTAAGGAAATGCAAATTTGCATCCAGGGCGCAGTGACAGCTAGCTAGCAGACAGTGGATCTTCTGCTCTGAGCATCCTGCTGGAAACAAAATACAAGTGTTGTTCCACTTTCCTGATCTGCGCTCGTTAATGTGAGAGGCATTCAATAAATTATTTTTAAAAACATGTTACCAATTGTACTGAGATTTAACAATACAAAAAAGTCCCACAAAATCCTACTTCACATGTCTTTGTATTTTTAAGAGTTTTGAAAGATTGATGTAATACATTTTAATACCAATTAAAACCTCATTGTTAGAGTAATTAATTCAGTGCCTTTCAGGACTTTAAAAGGATTCGCGGGAACCCTGTGAATCATCTGAGAAGTCTACAAATTCCTACAAATAAATAGCTCTAGATTACGTTATGAGAATTCACTGACCAGCTGTCCCGCCTCTCCAGACGGGGCTTGAGGGGATTTCTGAAATGCTCAGCTCACTAGTCATGTCCTTTTTTGACCATAAATAACTAACATCCTCAGCTGTGGTCCGTGACACGCTGCTGACTCAGCGAGCACTGACTGCCAACTTGTTAACCTCACCTTAACTCTCGATGTGGAGCTTCAAAGAATGCAACGCATATTGATCAAGGATGGTTTTGACCACCATTTTCCCTCCTTCCTAACTGAAGCCAGCGCTCTATTGACACTGACAAACCCACCTTGATGGAAGCTCCAGCGAAGTGGGCGAGTTGTTTGATGTGCTGGCCCTTCTTGCCGATCAGGGCCCCGACTGCCTGAGATGGAATAAAGAGGTAGACAACCTCCTGTTCTGGAGCCTGTTGCTGGAGAAACGAAAAAGACCACAAGGAGAAATATATTTCGCTCCACTTTTTCTCAACTCTGCTGCTGATTGTGGCGGAGAAAAACATTTCAAAACGGCTTTAAACAGTTGCAGAAATTTTGATTTGACTCGTCAGATAGCTGAAGGGCAGCCAACAACGATGACACCACATGCAAGGAAGGCTAAATTGAGCTCTCTTCAAGGGTTTTCCCTTTAGGTAAACATCCCGCTCTGGCTGGGCCTGAATGGAATATTTGCCATTAAGCCCCGATGGTTGCGCTATGTTTTTGTTTTTCTTAGCATGGTAACACTCATGTACTCGAGGTTTATGAAGTGAATTTTTTTTATGAGCCACAGCACAACTCTGGGCTGAAAAGTCCCCTTCCAGAAATATTTGTGGTGTTCTGGTGACTGGGTGATGGTACACAGGAATGCCAGACTCACTGTTCGCTGACTGGGAGGTTGTCGTGGTCTCTTATTTATGTCTCCCTGTCCATTAGTATTATGTCTTCCTCTTTTTCATGATACTGTGGCAGTCCCTCCCATGTAAGTCACTTGCAATGAGAGACTTTCCTCAGCACAAAGAGCTTGGTAGACTGCTACAGCCTGAGCTTGAGGCTTTTTCTGAGCTTCTCGTGTGCAAAAAAATCTCAACTATTAAAATATCTATCTAGCGTCACAAAAAAAAAAAAAAAATCAAGAAATTAGTGGTCACGTCTCTGATCACCAAGGCAACACTGACTATAGTGCAGATTTTAGGGAACATACTGAGTGCTGGTGGGTGATGGCACTTGCTGGAGGAACCCCGTACAGGCCACTGAGATGTGAAGAAGAGTGACTCTGAAAGTGACAAGCAGACCGATCAGATGGCACACAAACGCGCACATTTACAGACACATGCACAACTCAAGCTCTTGTCAGGGGGAATTTCAGGGCATAAACTCACAGTGAATCACACACTAGCTTTCTTGACTACGAAGCACGCAAATGCATTCTCACACACTGTCTCACACCACTTTGGCTCGACCTCGTCAGGCAATGAGTGGAGACTTTGTTTTACAGACAAACTGACTCATCTCTGGAGAAGATGGGGGAATTCTGGTTGTTTCAAACTGTGTACAACATCATGCAGGAAGACCTGAGTCAACACCGTGTTGTTTTTTCTAAAAGCACTTCAGGGGAAACCTGGTTTACCACGTGTTGGAAACAAATTGCTTTATCAAGTCAAAACTAATCCCTGCAGGGGCCGTGCATCGCTGCGTTGGGCGGGTAAATCCAGCAGCGGTAAGGCCTCTCTGGAAGAAGCATAATCTAAATGTCTTCTTTTCCACCGCGTTTCATGGTTGTGTGAAGAGGTTAAACTCACTAAGAATGGGTTGTATCCTGCTGTCGCCACAGGGGGCACTGCACCACGTGGTCCAGCAACAGGGGGCAGCAGACCAGAGGAGAAGATGCCCAGAGCGTTCAGGTTCAAGCCTGGGATCAGGTTGGACTGTTGCTGTGCGGAAGAAGAGAGGCAGATTTTAGCCATGAATTAAAAACTTCGAGAAAGAACATGATACATGGGATTTAATTAAGTCGTCATATTCCCTGGCACCTGTGTCAACCCTTGCACATTTGGTGCCCTAAGTGATATATGACATTGTAAAATAATAATAAAATGTACAGGGTAACTTTCTAATTCAACTAAGGATGCACCGATTTTTAAATTTTGGGCCAATACTGATACAAGTTTTGCCAATAGCAAATGCCGATGTTTATATATTGGTATTTCTTTTGTTTTTTGTTGTTATTTATTCTTCTTCTATGCCAGGGAAACAGAAATCGACACAATAAAAAAAGCACAGTTTTAAAGTCACTGAATCCTTCATTACACTACCTTTGAATGAGCACAAATTCAATAATACACATTTATAAAACAACCTTTAACATAAGCATCTTTCACATGAAAAACATCTTTTTAAAAAATTAGCAATAAGCCTATTTACTATTTTTTATTGCTGTGAGAACATCAACAAATTTCTCCTTCAAACAGCTATATTTGTTAAAGTTTCTCACCAAAGGCGACATTTTTACATTTTTAAACTGAACACATCGTGGGAATGTTTTAATTTACCTTTGCCCAATACTCATTTTTACTGAATAGAGCTTGAACGCTTCACAGTGTAAATCAATGCAACCTCGGTGAGCTGTTTGTGTAACCACTGGCTGCTTAGAGGTAATGATAACTAGCCCTCCTCCTGCTGACGTCATGTTCTTTCTCTCCAAATACACTCCTCTCAGTAGAGCAGTGGTAGTTGAGTAGGCACCAGGGAGCTCTTGTCATTTTGATGAGATAACAATACAGTGTGTTTCGGGGTTCACGTGACGTCAGATGACTCGCCCGTCTCCCCCAGAGAGCAGGTAAAGTGTTACGAGCTGGGGAGGGTGTAGTTATGTTGTTGTGGCTTTATGTAATATCTCAAAAATAATAGTAGTAACAGTATTAGTAAAGAATGGCACCCTCAGCATTCGCCCATACTGCCTATGCACGGGGCTGGCACTGGTGAGCACTGCTTAGAAAATTGACTACTAATAAGAAAGAAAAAAATTAGGAGAACATACGAATGGCTCCTTCTACTGTAAGCAACGTTTTTTGATAAAATTGTTTTAAATAACAAAGAAAAGGTGCTTGATTCAGTCTAATCTCACTGCTGTATATTAATGTTTTTCTGTACATCACCTTTAAAGGAAAACGACCAGCAAAATGACCTGTGTGTACGACTGAATGAATGAGACTTGGATTGTATAATTATATTACACTGCACGAGTTGTGTGAGAGTCTGTAAAGGATGTTTTGATATATAGTTTCCCTTATGGACTTCAATTTATGAAGAATGATCGCCTTTTTTGGGGTTCTCTGTTCACCGTGGAGTCATGGGAGAAAAAGTTTTCTACAGGAATTCAAGGTAATGCACTGAGTAATTAATACACAAATGCAGGTGAAATATTCTTCTATTGTAAGACATTAAAATATGTTCCAAGGAGAAACCAACAGTCCTGATAACCGAAGTATCTTTTAGATAATTAATTAATTCTCTTTCTTTACTGTCTTTCTATAAAAAAAAGGAGGAGGAGGAATATATATATATATACATATATATACATATACAGGATGTCTTATGTCCTTCAGCCTACTCCCCCACACCAGTCCCACACACCCATTACCTCGACCACACACACACATTGTTTACTGCATACCCAGTCATCTCAACTCGTGATGTGTTTGTCTTGTTTGTCTGTTTATTCACTTGTCTTCACTCATTTTGTAAATGTCTTATTGCACAATGGAAAAAAAAGACAATTAATTAATCAATAACAGTAAACATTATCTGGTTCTAGCTTCTCAAATAGAAGCATTTGCTGCTTTTTCTTTGTTTTCTGTTTTGCTAAACTGATTATATTCAGGTTTTGAACATTGTTGTGACAAAACAAGCAATGTCTGACAATGTCACCTTGTGCGGCGGGAAATACTAACAGGCATTTTTCACAATTTCACATGTCAAATTATTAACAGTTTGATAATGAAAATAATTAGTTGTTTGTTGTGTAGACTGCTCCTTTACTACTACTAACTCCATATACTATATATACTAATGCATCTATAAAACTAATCTTTCAAAATGGATTAATCAGTTTAATTTTTTGAAAAAAAAAAAAAAAAAGTCAAAATTCTCTGATTCCAGCTTTCTGGTTTCTTTACTCCTCTATGACAGTAAACTGACTATCTTTGGGTTGTAGACAAAACAAGACACTTTGGGAAACACTGATTAACACTTTTCACCATTTTACAGACCAAATAACTTTCAAGAAATAATTGACAGATTAATCACCAGTTGGTTGCAGCTCTACTGTCCAATGAAAACCATGTTTCTCCAAATGTCATGATTTTAAATTTTACAGATAAAATAAAGCATCAAGTGTTTCCTTTGTGGGTGGTGGAAGTTCTCCTACTCTCGTCAGCTGAATAAACCGTTTACCAACCCACTGGATGATGTGGAAAATGCTTTGTCACAACGCTTGAAAATAGCTCTGTTTGCTGTTGTGATGGCACGACAGAAATATTTCTCCCTCAAAGTCAAGTCAGCTATTCTGGTTTCATGTCCGTGAAGAGACACGCGGCCTCCTTTCACTTCCTTGTTCCCAGAAAGCTTTGTGTAATGTCCACGGTGTCACGCTAGATGGCCCTCACCGCTTGCTGTAGAGCCGGCGCTCAGCCCGACAGGTGCCAGAACTGCTCTCACCAGCCAGTACAATTTAACCGCATGCTGCGTGGTACTTCTTGATGATTATTTCACAGCCAATATTTGGACGATTGAGACGAGGGAGAACACTGGCAGCTCGTGTGAAAGTAACAAAGACACTGGGGCTCTAATTCTGAGTAGCTGCATTTGATCGCCATGACAGCGAACACACTTTATCAGCATTCATCTGTGTGTTATAGGGAGTGTGCACCACGTGATATCATCATCACTATCTCTCTTCCTCTGTGGTTGACCTCTCTGGCTGGCTGCAGCACTGGTGATGTCATCAGGGCAGCAGTGTGAAAGAGGAGCTGGGTATGAGAGCGGCCTACAGATATCAGATGGATGCTGGGAAACGCAGTGTGTTACAGCAGGAGCACAGACACACACAGCGGGGAAGTGAGTGTGAGTCAGAGGCTTCATGGAACAGGCACACACACACACACGTACACAGACACGCTGTGCTCAAACACTCGCTGATGAGCTATTCAGCGATCGTTTACTGTTATCCATTTACCAAGCAGACAACAACGGGGATTACTAATGCTGGTGGTAACATATACTGAATGGGGAGGCGCGCATCATCCTGCTGTATATCATCGCTCCCTCTCTGTTGTTCACCTGTCAGTCTGTGTGAGTCAACCTGAGATCATAACCACACACACACAAACACACACACACACTCAACGTTCAAGAGGCCTGCAGATGGTAACCTTCAAACTCGGCTTACGTGTTTAGCAGCAACGTCATTCTCGTAGGCATCCCTCAGTTTCCCACTGATCTGCACCTGGGCTTTAATCAACGCCTCCAAGCCGCCCTTCACCGTGATGGTCCTCTCAGGGTTGCAATAACTTAATTCATGTAACCTGCAAGGGAAATCACACACACACAAACACAGAAATAATTATATGCATTTGCAATTGCAAATATGGACAACAGAAACGCTCACATTCTGCTGACTGTTTCCTCAGAAGGTGGATATGACTGACCTGCTTTTAATTGAGCTTCTTATCTCTGTGTTTATCTAACTCAAGTGTTGTTGAGGGATGCGTCATCACCACCAGAAACAGACATTACAATTTCTTGCTCAGCTAACAAGCAAATTGCTGCGGTATTTCCATAAAGTTGGAGGACACAGACACAGATTAAAACTAGAATTACTGTCTCACAGTTATATGCCTCCGCCAACCAGTCTGTCAAGTTTCAGTTGAACACAAACCGCCGTACTGTATATACATACATACACAGACATATCTTCTCCCTGGTAACAATCTCCGCCTGCAGCAGTGACATCAACACCCCCACCTCCGTATCCCTGCCAGACTCTCCATACTACAACAGCTGACATATCTAAATAGTAGTAGTAATATTATGATAATGATTATTATCATTTATTTATTTTGTTTCATTAATTTAATTATTGTGACTTTTATTTTGTCTTTTTTCTGTTATTTGTTATATAAGGACTTAAAATGAATTGAATAAAAGGTATTCTGTGCATTTTAATGATAATAATAATAATAATAATAATATTTTTTCTAATTATTATTACTATTATTATAATTTTTTAATTATTATTATTTTATCAATTTAATTATTGTGACTATTTCATGATTTTATTTTATTTATTTTATTTTTTCAAAATAAGTATTGGGCAAAAGGTAAATCTATCTCTTTGTCTGACCTTAAATATTCTGTCATTCATAAAGCTCCTACTGTTTTACACTTTCTGTTGTTTTTTGGACCAAAAAAAAACAAAAGACGATTCAGTTTACATCCAGTCCATCCAGCCTCATAAAATATAAGTAGTGAAGACTTTGAAGAAATTTAATAAAAGGTATACAAGTATTTTTTGTAAAATCATTATATTGACTAATTTCCAGTGAGAAACATGCTGTATTCACATTACACATGCTTTTACAGCAACCTACAGAGGACTGATAGAGAGCTTCGTCACATGGTGCAAAGACAATCACCTGAAGCTCAGTTTCAGCAAAACCAATGATCTCCTAGTGGACAACCACAGGAACAAGACAGAACAGCAGTGTGTAGCCATGACAGCTGACAATGCTTCAAATGCACAGATCTGAACAATCAGCACAGTTTCAAGGTGGACACCCAAGATTTGAGTCGCCACTTCAATATCTAACCAAATGTCTCCCCTTTTGTTATGGTGCTGAATAATGGCCAGAAAAGTGTTTTTGCAGAGCATTATGATTTCACAGTAAAGTTGACCTTTGAACTTTTTAATATGAAATATTATCACTTCACCAATTTATCCTATGAGACATTTGTGTGAAAGTTTGTCATAAACATGTGGCCAAAAACATGTTTCGTGAGGTCACAGTGACTTTTGACCACCATATTCTAATCCGCCAACTCCACCGAGTTTGAGTTGACTGATTCGTCCGGCATCATGACATGAAACACTGGATTCTCGATTAACATAAAAAGCAACCAATGAGCAACATGGGCGGGACTAACACCATTGTCAAGCAGTGCACCAGAACCAATGAGGAGTTATAACAACAAGCTGGAGCTAGAGACAAAACAGACACTTGCAGTTTGTTTTATTTTGCTCCACTCCACGCTTAAAACCCTGGCAAAACAAGTATGTTGGTATGACTGTGTATCTGTGTGGGCTTAAAATGACGTTAGCTTTAGGTGAGTACATTGGTTGGGGAGATTGAATCCCCCAACCTCATAGAAATTGGTTAGAGTGGACCCAATGTCAGACTGAGGATGGAAAACGAAGTGTGATGTGTTGCGTTCCTAAGATATCCCATTCAAATGAATGAGATGGACAGACAGAAAACCTGAAAAAATAATGCCTCCACTGGTACGGACACACAAAAAAAAACGATTGAATCTGAGGGGTCAAGCTCCACTGGTTCCTACACTTCCCATAATGCAACTCAATAGGGTGTCAATATGCCTCATTCACATCACATCACATTCAGAAAAAACAGATTTTCCCAGGCATACTTAGAGACTTGGGTGTCGATGTGAATGCTATTTACAGGTCGGAAACTCTCAGAGGCCCTATGCTGCCAGTTTGCAATGCAGACTTTATGTTATAGCCTCAAAGTCTCCAAGATGAACCCGACGACATCTTTAAGGTCATTTTCCGTTCAGACTCAACACAGACAGTATTACACAACTCTTTTCACAGTAGTAAACTCAAGCTTATGTGTAAAATGAGTGTCCCTTTGAATCTAATTTGTCTCTCTCAAGGTCAGAATGTGAATAGAGTCAGAGATGGGCAAAAATACTGGTGCCAGAAAATGTATCAAAATAAAATACATGTATTTTGTATTTTCAAATACAGAAAATACTTTTCTTTTTTTTTAGCAGCGACCTGCAGCTCTATAGGTCACTCTGTCGGTCGGCTGATTGGTCAGTCGGTCCACAAATCTTTTTATGAGTAACTCAAAAAGTCCTCGACCAAAAATGCTCAAGTAACTATGCCAGAAAGAACAACCATGACTCATCCATTAATGACATGATAGCAGCAAATTTGGTCGCAGCTATTGCAAATTTGCGCTTGTTTCTCACAATTTGGTATAGCAGTGTTCAGGTTTGGGCTGTAGGATACACACAAAGCTCTGGTGAAGCCCACAAAAAGGCAGAAGAGTCACAGAGCTAACTAAGTGTAACTAAGCAAAGCCATGTAAAGACAACTTGATTATGTTGTTTATTGTTAGCATCGATCGCTAGCTTTGCTAAACACTGGCTATGCACTAACCTAGACAGTTAGCATAAGTGTCACTAGCTTGATATCATAACTATCATCACCATGTACTTATACAATAGGCTATGTAGCCAGACCCAGACATAAATCATACATCAAGCCAGCTGACATCTGTCACACTCGGATAAAATATTTACCTTGACAGACAATCTGTTGAACTTGGAAGACGTGAGCAGCAAGGTAGTCTACTGGTAGTGTGGGTCCATCCACGTGAGCAGCATGCCTGGCAATTCTAGTCTAGCTGTGCTGTGAAGTGTCCACCAATGGTCTAGCTAAACAGCAGCAAGATACTGTAGCTAGTTCACTTGTTTGCTGTCTAACTTGGAGCCTTTGGATTCCTGTGTTGAACTTTTTTCAAATGAAAAAGAGAAAAAAAAAAGCTAGGGACATGTAGGGTACCCTAAAATATTATTTATTGATTCAGATTTGGATTCAGACAACTTTATTGATCCCATGTGACTCAATTCATTTGTAGCATACTTGTCCCAAACATCAACCACAACAACATACAATTTCCTATGTTATGCACAGTCCAGTAAAACAGACCACACCACTGTATATATGTATATATATATATATATATATATATATATATATATATACACATATATATATGGTTACATCCAACATTATAAGAATGTGTAGCCTATTATTTTTGTTTTTTGATTCATGCAGAAAGTATTTTAAATACAAAATGACTCCACTCAAAAGTATTTTGTTACAAATTACATTTGCTTTTTACCGGCCTTATTAAATACAAATGACAAAATACTCAACTGTTATTGAAATACGTATTTTAAATACATGTAATAGAAATACTGCCCATCCCTGAGTACAGTGACATTGAAATGGATTCGTCCATCCTCCATCCTTTCTTATTATTGTCTGAGGAGCAGAACAGTACAAGAAGCATTACTGTAAAAACACTGCAACAAGATATTTAGCTTGATCCTTTTATTCTGTGCCAAATCACGACTCAATCTGTCTGAAATTAAACCATAGTTAACATCATTTAGGGTCAAAAAAGTTTGAGTGAACAAAACTTTTGCCCTGAAAGTAGTTCTCACATTTTTTTGCAAAGCACTGATTGTGCAACTATGAAGCTCACTTGGATACAGTAACATCTTAACAAGTTGTTTTTTTCTCACCTTTACTAGAGACTTATACAGCAGGTGAGCTGACCACAGTGCGACTGAGAAAATAGCACAGCAGTTACAGCAGAACGTAATCTTTTTTAACAACTCCATCCATGAATCAAATTTGCGATCGCTCCATAAAGCCTGGAAGTTGTACAAATGATAACTTTGAAGCAGAACCAATCTCCTCTACTCGGCGTCTGTGGACGAGGAGAACACTCTGAAAGGATTCCTTTTTCCGAGGGATCCTCTCCTGCCCATTTTATCTCTCGCTCCTCAACTCTGTCTCTTTCTCAAGGCTCATTACGTCCTCAGAGCTCACAGAGACAGAGCAATTCATTAGCTCTAAATGAACGAAGGTTGGTGAGCACGGTCCGTTAAATGGGGTGTAATCACCACCTCTCCAATATCATGTTCTAGAGGGAAGGAGCTGTAAGCAACTCTTCACATTTGTTCCCTAACAACTCAGTTCAGATAAACCACATGCTGAGAGGCTAATGAGCATGCTTGTACAAAGGTGTGGCGCTGAGAAGATGAAATCTCTGCCTGTTGTTTGTGCTTTTGTTAAAGGAATACTTCAGCCCCAAATGACCATTTATCAATAACTCACCCTGTGTTATGTGGAATTTGTTTTTCTCGCAGGGTGAACGGAGAATCCAAAAAGGGAGGAAATATTTGATGAACTGAAGTAAAGGGGAGGGGTCCATGTTTGACAACAGCAAAACGACATCAAATTATCCAATAATCCAAGTCTCATTTATACAGTCGTATGCTCAGCACTTCCCAAAGTTCAGTTGCCCTTTCCAACAGGCAACTGAACTAAAAGTGAAACTTATCCATACTATCTTTACAGCCAGGCTCCATTGACAAAAACAGTCATTTTAACCCACTAAACACGGAAGCTGCTGGTTTACCGCTGCCTCAATCTGTGGTGAAATCAAACTAACCCTTTAAAAACACCATAGTCACACAGTGATGGGCAGCGGTAGACCAGCAGCTCTCGTGTTCAGGATGGTAAAATGACTGTTTTTGTCAATAGAGTAAGTATAGATAAGTTTCACTTCTACTTCAGTTCCCCATCAGAAAGAGCCGCCTGTTTGGGAAGTACCGAGTATAAGAGCTCTGATTCTCTGTCCGAGGCAAAGAGGGGGAGGCTGAGAGAGGGAAAGTGACAGAACAACGGGGCAATATAGTGGAGAACTGGGGGAGAGAGATATAGCCTACCATTTCCACTGGCACTCTTTGCCACGCCGAGTAAAGTCATGACGCACCGATTTTTGTTTTGTCAGTTTAGACACACCGTGCCATATCAAGCCGCTCCGCTCCGGAGCCTCACAGGGGATGGTCCAAAAGCCGCCAGCCCTCAAGCAGTGACATCTCACCGACCGCAGCCAATCCCCAACATAAAACATCACCAGTTAAGACACACCTTCAATGAAGTAACCCTGTTGTAATGGAAATGCAAATCCCTGCTGTGCTGGGCTGACGGACCAAACCAAGCCAAACCAGCTCATGACTGTCTAAAAGGGGGAAGAATAGAGCACGCACAAGAAAGAGACAAAAAGTACGAGAAAGAAAAAAAGGGCGGGGCTGCAAGATGACTTGGTTGGCAGTGTTTTGATTGCAAGTGGAAGAGATGTGCGTTACATGCAGTGAAGAGCAGTGGTCATCATCTGCGCACTACACTAGCATAAATCGCCATGCATACTCAACGCACCGAGGGCCGCAGCCCGCTCTGCTGGATGTGTTGTGCACGAGACAACACTATTGAAACTGGGAAAAGAAGAAAGCAAAGTGGTGCAAGGAAACATGTCAGCCCTCAGCTTGTAAAAAAATATATATTATGATATGTACAGTACAATATATTTTGTAACAAAATAATTTCAGGTTTTTATTCAGGCTCGGGCCTGATACACATGTGGCCTTCTGGGGGTGAGGTATTTCTTTAAATTAATAATAGTAAAAATTGCTGCTTCTCCATCATGTCACAATCGCACAAGCACTCAAGTGTGTGTGTGTGTGTGTGTGTGTGAGTTTTCCTGAGGGTGTTAGTATGGCTAGTGGCATCGCCGCAGAGTGTCGTGGGCGTGTGTGAAAGAGGAAGGCGGGAGAGGCAACTTACGGGGAGATGATAATCTTGGTCCCTGTCTCCTCCTCGATCTTCTTCAGGTTGCGGCCCTCCTTCCCAATCAGTCGGCCCACGAGGCTGTTGTGGGCGAGGATCTTCAGAACGATGTCCTCCACCGTCCTACACAAACACACACACACACAGAGTCAGGTTAGGCTTGATGATAGAAGATAAGTTTCACTGAGTGTCACTGATGTGGTGTGAGGAATGCCATGGTGTGATGGGGATGAACAGGAATGTGGACAGCTGCCCAGCTGGAAGTGCTGCTGTAAGCACAGGGCACAATGTTAAGACATGAGCCTTTTATTTGGCCATGTGTGCACAATGGTGGGTTTTTTTGGGTTTTTTTTGCCTTTACAGATTTTCACAGAAAAGCACCCAGATTTATACAAGAAAGAAAAATAAATCCCTGTAGAGTTATAGTCCACATGCACCTAAAAGTTTCCTGCTGCAAGTAGACACTGTTTGCCGCAGTTTACAGTAAACAAGGTACTGCTGCAACAACCACAGCTCAGAAAATGCTTCTGGTAACGGGAGGAGAAGAGAAGAACAGAGCGAAAACAAATCTGCTGATAATGTGCCGGAGTCCCAAGTGAAAACAGTAAAACAACAGATTTTGTTCTGGGTTTTTGCATTGTTTCTTTTGGTTTTTAATCATCAAAATAAAAAAACTGATACATAACTAGATTCTTTAGTTTAATTCCTCATGATTTCCTCGGATGTTTCCTGGAAAGAATCGTGTCATTTGGCAGTAATTATAGGCTAAATAGTGACAGTGTTCAATCGGCAAATAATTCATTCTAATTAAAAGTCCAGTGTGTAGGACATAGAGGGATATATAGGCAGAAGTATATAATATAATGACCGCAATGTTACTACAGTAGCCCAGACTGGACAAACCAAACACTGGCTCTCGATAGGACCATTTGCGTTTTTGTGTCGGTCATCATAGTTTATTCTTTTTTGTTTTGGAGAGGAAGAGACCACTGCGGATAATCTGTCTACCGCTTAAACCCCCTGAATGTCTAGATCTAAGTACACACTAGCAGGTGCTGCACTAGGGTCCTCTCTCCCACATGCCAAACATCATCAGAGAAACACTGATTTGTAATGTGAAACTGCTTTATCTAATGTTTTACAAGTTTCAATCACTTGGTCTGTTTGTTTTGGAGAGGAGGCAACCTCTGTAGATAATTCAGCTCCCGATAAAAACCTCCTGAACAATGAACAGTGAAGGAACCCTAAACAGGAGAAGTTTAAGCTGGTTGCAATAGGCAATCCTGGCCACTAGATGGCACTAAATCCGCCTAAATCTTATACACTGTTCCTTTAATTGCTAAACCAGCATCCCCTGTTATAGTCAGTGCACAGCAGTTTAATTGAACATGTAAGAAGCTTAAATTTTGTCTAAAGGCAAGTACGTAATCAAACGAATAATAAAGTCTCTAATAATAATGTTGCTTCAAATTAAAGGACATATGGAATTTAAAACAAAAGCTTGGCCCTGAATCAAATGTTACATCTTGTTTATCTCATAGGTTTATCTTCAGTGTCACTGTTGAGAACTGGTGTTCTTCCTTTTGCTATTGGGCTTGGCAGATTTAAAAAGTATTCAGCAGGAAAACAGATTGTGTGTAATTTGGATAAAGTGGAAAGTGAGTTCCATTTTCTTTTGTGCCGTACTAATTATGATGATTTAAGAGAGTTAATTTTCCATGAAATGGCTCTTCGAAACCCCTAAATAGTCTGGTGCACAGATGGACAAAAATTGTAATGGTTGTTTAATTTTGATGCTTAAGTCCCTCTTTCTATTAAAAAAGCATGGGGAAGGAGGGAAGATGAACTATTTCTAATATTCAGTATTTTATAGTCATTCTCATTCCTCAATTATTATACAGTAAATGTTTTTGCCAGTGATTCATGAATTGTTGTGCAGACAATGAAAGCCTGAAGATTTGATTGTGAATGATAATGACAAAGTAATATTTAATTAGGATAAATGGAGCCCTTCTTTTAAATAAATTTCTCTGGAAATCATCGACTGCTTTTAAATTCAACACAACTTACTACTCTACCTCAAGTTTTAGACCTCTGTCTCTATTTTGATGTGCAAAATAGAGACACCAAATTACAGTTTTCTCCAGGAAACTATTATGAAATTATTTGAAAATAACAAACCCATAAAAAAGCAAACTTATTTTCCAAAAAAACAAATTCAAAACCTATTTGTGTGTATGTGTGTCTGTTAAGATGGAGAAGGTAAAACACTGAGACAGGACAAGAGTAATTTCTGTATGATATGCTCTTCTGCTCTGTGGGACAATAGAGGACTATGATATTTCACCAGACCCATGCACTGCCATCTTGGACGTAACCCGACGTCTCTTAGCTCTATCCCACTTGCAACAAAAGGCAACACAGTATGGCATGGTTGTGAAAAAATGAATATTTCAACTCTCTGGAAAACTGGGGATGTGCCTTCTTTCAAGACCTGGCTGGCAGAAAAACTGAAAATCTATAAATTAAATATATTTTTAAAAGAAGAAAGAAAAAAGGTTGTGGTGGAGGACAAGCAGATTCTGCAGGTTTCTTTTGGGCTGTGTCATTGACTTGGTGGTGGGTGTAAGTGTGTAATAATCTGTAAGATCTTTAAAGTTAAATTAGTTTGGGGTGAACTATGGGGCAGTAAGGGGAGATGACAGTGTTGTGCCTTCAGGGGCTGAGTTTAGTGTTTCGGGTTTCACTGGGTGTTGGGCCTCCTTGTGCTCACTGAAATTACAGGTTGTGAGGCAGTAGAGGTGACATGTTCATTTCTACAGGTGTGGCACCCACACCTATAGGAATGGTAAGGGTGATGTTGTTTAGTCAACTTTACAGCAGATATAAACATGTTTACAGCCTGGTACAAGAAAGGGTTTTGTGCTATACAGTTAATTTCCCCGTTCATGACAGCTGTACGAAGGGTGAATTTTTCCATAACTCAGCTGTTTACATTTTATCAATGCTTAAGGGCAGGGCCGCTTTGAGTGACAAGCTGCCAGTCTCTCATCCAAATATGGTCACTTCTGCCCCCAAATGAACCAAAATGGCAAACTCAAGGCTTTAAAACAGTAGTCCACAAACCACAGGTAGCAACATGTGTTATTTTTGGTCTCTGGTTTTGAGCTGCTTTTAGTGTTTTTGTTTGTTTTTTAATTTAGAGGAAAATGTTGGTGGCATTTATCGCTAAAGCCCACAGTAGTGTCATTTGAATTTTATTTTTCAACTGTTTTTATTGCATATTTCCGGTAATCTGTACAAGTGGAACACAGCACATGGGCAAACATCAATTAAAAGAACAAGTAGAGGAGGTTAAGCAAGACCTAGATAACTAAAAACAAATCAATGGTAAGAAAAAAATCAAAAAATAATTAAGACAATTAAATAAATGAGTAGATACGCCACGCCTTGTAGTATTTTTTAATAGAGCCCTGACAGCTCTTCAAGCTTTGAGTGTACCTTCACCTCTCTGACCCAACGGGCATGTGAAGATGGAGCCCTGTCCTTCCACATCAGGAGAATGAGTTGTCGGGCCAGAGGGGATGCAAGATTTTTATTTTTTAAACTTTCACTCTTTTCCAGAGATGTAAAACCTACAATGGAGTTTTACTTCACATGCTCTGGACTTGCTCTTATCTGGACGAGCTTTGGAAATACATCCTTGCAATAACTTCAGATATTAAATCAAAATTTTCTGGTGGAAGAACCCCTCAATATTGACACAAAAACTGACAACCCTCCATGAAAAGGTCATGTTCAGTGTGAAGAGGAAAAGCTCTTGGGGCTCTTTTCTGGCCTATATCATTACATCCCATAGGCTAGTGATTTAGTGTGGAAATTTGTCCTTCTGAGCTTTTTTCTATTTTCCAGTCGTGAATGAGGGTAAAATTTCTACTATAATGCGCCTAGGCTGTGGGTGGTGGGGGTTCTTTGTTTGTTCCTCTATTTTTTTCTCATGTAGTAAAAAAAAAAATGCAATGAAAACAGATTCAAAAGATTATCTATTTTTATTTTATAACAGCTAAATATTTTGGGAAATATGGTTATTCGCTCTCTTGCAGAGAGTTAGATGAGAAGATCCATAAAAATCTGTACAAAAACACATGAAGCTACAGCTAGCAGCTGATTAGCAAAGCTTAGCATAAAGACAGGAAACAGAGAAAAACAGCCTGGTTCTGTCCAAAAGTAACAAAATGTACCTAACAGCACCTGAAAGCCTCACTAATTAAAACAGAAAACTTTTAGCTGTTGTTGTCTTTTTTGTTGTTTTCAGTATTTGTACAGATAAAACAAATGAAATTTAGGCAGACTCGCTTTTTCCCCACACTCCCTCTTTTCCAGTCATATTTCCCAAAATGATACAAAGCTTTATGTTTCTTTAATGATACAAAAACCTGGCTTGGATGTCTTGCCTAGTAAACAAAAAAAGAAAAAGATGGTCACATACATTTAAGACCCAACTTAGTCTGGATGTCAGGACATTGGCAGGAAGCAAGGTTTTTAAGTTATCACAGAAAGAGGTGAAAAAGGTGTTTATAACTCCAAGTTTTCCTTTTTTTCAAATAGCCTGAAATATTCTCTGGTTCAATGGGAGACAACACTGATAAAAAAAAAAAAAGCTGGGTAATTTAAGTGTTATGTTTTCTAGGACGTATCATGCAAGTCTCGCAAGACATTTTCATATTTAAATGTAGGCAAATGTCTTTTTTTATGAGTCTAGCAATGTAAGCTCTAAGTGACACAACATCAGCTGTGTGCAAACATCATCGGGTAGTGTAAAGGTGTGCAGACCTTTTGACAAACAAGGCTCAGATCCAGGAGAAGCTCAAAGAGTTTTAAAAGGTGCAAAAGGTGTAAAGCATAAAGCCCAATTAAACAAATGGGCCTCGTTTCGTAAATACTAAGCTGCGATCACATGTTCGCCTATGTGAGAGTGTCGTGTGCACTGTGTTTACTGTGTTAGTGGTCCAAGCGAGAGAATGCACAGTAAGATTAAAAGGTGCGCAGGCAGGTTAAAGGATAAGATTACAGCCCTGCAGACATTATGGCTAATCTCCCTTTGGGAGTGTATATGTGCTCTGCGTGAGCTACACCTGAGTGCATTTATGTGCACGCTTATGCACGTTGGCGTATGTCGAAGTGCAGACTCACGTCTTGGTCTCGTTGGCCTCCTTCTGCATGATGTCCATGATCATGCGACAGGCGGAGGAGCAGCCATCAGGAGTTGAGTGGATGGTGATGGGCTTTTCTGCCGCACCTGCATTTTCTTTTCGATGGATGTCGACCCTGAGAGAGAGAGAGAGAGACAAAGAGATTAACACAGCGCAGAGAAAGAAAGAGACAGAGACGAGAGAACAACATCTAATCTACTCCATTGTTAATAAAAACATTTGTCATTTGGGCCTGACAGACTGAAAGCACACAAAGAAAGAAAATTAAGGTACTGAAAAGAAGACTAGAAAGACAACATTTGAAGGCACCAAAAAGAAAAGAAACTATTTGAAAACTGTATGGTGTTTGTCACAGAAGAACAACATAAGGTGACAGTAAACAAGCCATAAACAATACAGGCTAAGTTAAAGCTTTTATTGTGTGCTATCTTGCATCATATCTGAGACATCTGGTCTTCAAATCCAAGCCTGGATAGAGTATCAAAATATATAATCAGTTCAAGCTTGAGCAGTATTAGAGCAGAACTGTTTGAGAAGTTAATAAAACCACAAACAGAACAAAACAAACAAACAAACAAAACAGTAGGAACCAGGCGAGATCATCAAACCTACTTGGACTGTGTCTGTTTGGTGACATTCTTAATGGTCTGACCGTCCTTGCCGATGATGGCTCCCACCATCTGAGTAGGCACGAGTATGCGCAGGGGGTAGTCGTGATGTCTGGAGCGTGGAGCGCCGAATTCTCCCGAGGGCCCAGGCTGACAGGTGCCCTGGTCCCGGGACGACCGTCCCCCACGCCGCGTGCGGGGGGCCTGGTCGGGCGGAGCAGCATCCATGTCGGCAATATAAGACACCTTGAAGGAGTAGTCGTCGAACTGGTGTCCTGTTAACTTCTCAGTGGCTCTGGGGGTGGGAACAGGAAGTATAAGATGATAACAATGAAATTATGGGTCTAAGTGTCAAATTACAATGCAAAGAAATAATAATATCACAGTATAGATATTCTGTTTTAATTTTTGACTGAGAGTTTGCAAAATCCATTGAAATAAAATCAAACATTCATATTATTTCTCTTACCTGTAATGCTTTGTGTTAAGATTGATTTGGTGTGAGTTGCCGAGAGTTGAATATATCGACCGTAGAGATGTCTGCCTTCTCTCAAATATAATGGAACTAGATGGCACTTGGCTTGTGATGCTTAAAACACCAAAAAAAATACATTTGAAAAACTCAACTGGAATGTCTCTTTCCAGAAATCATGTTCCAGTTACTCAAGATAATCCACAGACCGTGCTGTGAGCTGTTTTACGTAGGAACTATTAACTAACTAGCACCACTGAGCTAACTAATGTTACAGCTCAGCTGAGGAGGACACTATTAATTTTTACATCTCAAGTTGTCACAAGTATGAGCCTCTCATCCATGAGTAGATGCACACTTCCTTCTGCGTAGTGATACAGTGATGTTTGGTTGAAACAAAACAGTTCCTACATGAAACGGCTCACGACAAGGTCTGTGGATTATCTTGAGTAACTGGGTCATGATTTCTGGAAAGAGACATTGGTGTTGAATTTTTCCAATTTATTTTATTTTATTCATTTTTTTGGTGCATTGAGCACCACAAGCCGAGTGTCATCTAGTTCCATTACACTGGCGATAAGGCAGAAATCTCTACGGCTGTAGAGATGACACTCTGATACAATATTATAGTAATACTTAGGCCGCGATACAATACTATTGCAATTTTAAAATGTTTTTCAATATGGTGAATATTGATACAATATTGCCACACAAAATATAATGATACTATGCTGCAACAATTTCTTTTCCAACCTCTGGAGGCTGATACATCCAACACTCGGCAACTCACACTAAAACACTCAGAATAATAAAAAGTAGTACAGGTAAGAGGAAAAATATGTATTTTGATCTTTAGGTGAACTGTCCCTTTATGATATACTTGCTTTTAACTATGTGTGTACACAATGCGACCTCCTTACAAGTACTGGTTGTGCACATCAAGAGAAATTAATGCTAAGCATCTGCAAGATGCACATAAACATCAGCAGCAACACATGACAACAATAATGGTGTAAAGTTTTAAAACAGCAAGAAAAACAGTTGTTTTCGTCTCCTTCTTTGCCTTGTTTTTAGTCAAACAACTAAACTACAAATCACAGCACAACATGTACTGAGGAGTAGAATGGAGTCAAAGCAGGTTTAACCTCAACTGAGTCTCATCCTGTTCTCTGGGATCGCCTTTACTGTGTTTTAATACAGCCATACTCACAATTCAGTTGTTCTTGCTTACATGAATTTTGCCTTTGCACACTAAAATGCTAAGCTGGTGCTTTAAGATTAATCCACTCTTGGCATCATTTTCAAAAAGCTCAGTTTATGGGTGTCTGTGGCGTGCAAAGAGATGATATGTGGATGTATGCTGCAACAGAAAGTGTTGTCGCAGCTGCTTTTTTTCTGCTGTCATCCAAACATTAACTATGTAGTAACCTCTTTAGGTACCACCATGTTTAATGACACACATTTTATAGAACCAGAAGTTCTCAAGGAGAATATTCCAGTTTCGAGCGTGACTCGGCCTTGCTCTCCCTCGTGGATATTCTTTTTAATCCTCACACAGAAAAGTAGGTGAACAATGCTGCTCGTGTTACGCTGCTTGCCTGAACACACACACAGGTAAAAAACAAGTATATCACAGCCTGTACTCTAAGTATTAGGCTTAATCAGAGTCATTATTTGTGTTGCTTACTCTTTAGCTTCCTCCTTGGTTGAGTACGTAACATTCACCACTGCTGTTTCTGTATCAGTGTTCACTGTAAAACAAGACAGAGGGAGAAAAATAAGTAAAAATAAAGTAAACACACATTTGGGCCCCATTTACACATGCACATAGAAAGAAAGTCCTTGTTGCTGCTGTAGGTGAGTCACACACGCATCCAGGTTCCCGTGGTGACCCAAAGAGCCACTCGTCTGTGTGAATCCATTACAGCCATCACCACACTGGCTTCCCTCCAGACCCCGCTGCTGCCTCTACAGACAGGAGCTGCTAAACACAATAGCCCCTCTGCCACTTGTACAATAACGGATTTAAGTTTGACATGACAGCCCAAACAAAGCAGGTAATCTGCGGTAACGTGCGACAACAGGGACACACCTTGGGAAGATCTGTGGTCCTGCACTGCTGCTCAGAGCAGAGCTAACTCTGGCACAGTCATGGGTTCGAGTCCACAAATGCTTTAACAGACAGAACATTGGTTGAGGTGTCCACTGCACAGCACATCCAGTGTCAAAACAACCTCAGGTGAGCCGATTCTTATCTAGCTGACTGACAGAAACTTAATTTGCAACTATTAATTAATTAATTAATTAATACTTTTTAAAGCAAAAATAACAAACATTTTTAAGTTTCAGCCTCTCAATTAAGATTTTTGATTGAAAAAATAACTACCAGATCAATGGGTAATGACAGTTATTGTTAGTTAAAGCCCCAAAGTAAAGGACAAACACCAAAAACAAAAATATACTAAATACTGACTAGAAAAAAAATGCTTTTTGGGAATTACTGAATTATTATTATTGAATTTACATTTATTTTCTGTTTTCTGAAACTACAAGCACAATTTTTATGAAATTCAATGGAAGGGTGTAGATGATGATGGTGATGGTGTTTTGGATTAAAAATAAGTATGTTTGTTATGTAACGTTAGTGAATAAGAACTGTATGTAGATCACGTATCATACACACCTGGAACGTCAGTTTTAGAGGCAGCGGGCAAAAAACCAAGTCATCAAATAATAGCTTTGTCAGTGGATGTAAGACACAGACAGGCACCCTTTGAGGCAGTAGTGATATGCAGTGGTTGACGGCAGTTTTATCGCCACCAGCAACTTCTTTTGATGCCTAATCCTAAAGAAATCAACCATAAAATAAATATGTTTCTTTTTATGCATGTAATGAGCAGAAACTGTCCATTTCCTGTGAAAACGGAAGTGTATTTTGACACAATGCATGTCACAAATGTAAATTGATACAAAGTCCAAAACAGACAAAGGAGGCTACCTAGGCCTGGTGTGTCATATTTTGTGTATGTTCACTAACAGTGTGGCAGTATTTGACAAGTTGAGATGAGAACATGTTGGATCTCCTGGGTGAAAGTCCAGTTTTGTTTGACCCTTACTCCTCCCCTCCCTCCCACCCTTAGCAGCCTTTCTTGTTCTTTATACTACATCAGTTGCTCTCAGTGTCAAGTATTGCCGTGGATGGGTTCACATTGGAGTTAGTTGAGAGCCTGGGGTGTCACATAAACACGCTAAAGGATGCCTCCAGTGTCAGTATCACATTCCGAGGGGTGTAACAAAGCAGCTGTATTTGACGCAGTGGGAATAAGAACAGGCTGACAGTCCACATATCCTGAACCTGTTTTGTCTCATTCTACCTCAGCTTGAATTTTCCTTTATCTAACAGAACAATAACCAGTTTCATTTTGTGTGTAGTGTAACTTCCTGAACCTGCAGTTTAAGAGAGCGAGACTGAGAGTGATAGTGAGAGAAAAAGACACACAGCATGTCTTATTGACGAAATGCCTTCTGGTCTACCAAGACCTCTGTCAGAAGAGACAATGACATCTCTGCTCTGTTTGTGTAACCGCTACATGTCGAAATGATGAATCAACAAAGAAGCCACTGCTTTTCGATTGTGAGGGCTGATGTCAAAGCCTGCTGAGGAAACATCCACCACAGATGCTTTGTCTTAGGGAACATGGACATGCAAGGTTGTTACCAGTATCAGAGAAATATTGAAACAAATGTTTTAGGCATGACATCAAGTCTGTCTGTCAGTGACAACGAAGACTTCCAAACCTGCCAGTGCACAGTGGACAGCAGGTTTGGAAGGGTTAAAACCAGTGAGAGTGCCCAGCTGGCTTAGAGAGGGTGAGTGGGCAGAGCCTGGCATGGTGCCTGGCCCCGGCGCTCACAGCCAGCTCTGCCCCGCCCCGCCTGCCCTGCCCCGCCACGGGCAGCCTTCACCATGCCACACAAGAACATGGGACTCCTCCAAAACCTCACCCCGTAACCAGAGCGCACGGACGCAGGCAGATAGAAAAAGTGACAGGCAGACAGGAAGTTGGACAGAGACAGAGAGAGCAACTAAGATGGGGAAAGATACCCGAGCGAGCTGGCTCTCTGGAACCTTTGATCATACAGTGCAAATCTAGCGTTCGGAGAGCCGAAGGGGGAAGACGAGGAAATGCTGCGCTGGTGTCTGTTATGGTACAGATGAAGTGGGCTGTTTTACGGCAGCGTCTGGGAAACTCTGAGTGGAGTAATTTCTCTGCTGGGCTCTCTTTTAGCACCTGTCATGACTACAGTGGGTGGTAGTTGGTCTTGGCTGCTTTGACGCACAGAGACACCGTGTGTGTGCATGTGTGTGTGAGCATTTGTGCGTGTTTGTCCTTGTGTGTGCATGTCTACTACTCCTGCATGTGTGTGTGTGGACAGCGAAAAGTTCGTAGGGCTGACTACCCTGCACACACAGACACACACACAGAAACACACGTACTCCATCAGACAGTGCAAAAGCCTCACCACAGGCGCCTGCAGTGTCCTCCCTTATTACCACGATGCACCTCCCCAAAACAGACGCACAAGCAAACACGTTCAGGCATAAACACACACACACACACATGGACACATTACTACTGGACGTCTGCCATGTCTGCCCACTTCAATCCATACGCTGAGGCCAAGGGGACCCGTGGCAATACACAGTGCTTATTATAGAGGCTGCGTGTAATTCAAACACTGCTCTCCCTGGGTCAAACTTATAAGACACACATGCGCGCAGACAGACAAGATGATAAAGGCTGATTTATATGCAGAGATGGGTTATGTTTAGATAATGGGTGTGTGGGTTGATGGTAACGAGGAAGTCAAGTCACACAGGGAGACTTGACTCACTGGGAGGTCTGCGTGTGTGCGTGCACGTTGCTAAATAGACACATGTGCATTGAACAGTTGTGATGATGAGCTGTGCAGAAGAAAAATCAGGCAGGAGAAGAGTTCTGTACCTTGTTCCACGTTTTCTACAGTACCATACTGAGCTAGAAGGCCGTCCAAAACCTGAGGGAGGAATGAGAGCGTGGGTTAGAGACACACCTACGGCCACAAATGCAAGAACACACACATGGATACAGACGCAAACAACACACACACACACACACACTTGGTCAGTGGTCCTACACATCAAACTATGATACTCTGGTTTGCCTCCAGCGTCAGTTTTGGACGCTCAAGGAGAGCATATCAATTTACACTCTTTAATAATAATAATACATTTTTATTTACAGAGCACTTTTCATAGTGCTCAAAGACACTGAACACTTGAACTGGAACAGGCAGTTGCATCCTCAAATGTGTTTGGGGAGAGTTCCAGAGGTAGGGGGCAGCTATGGAGAAGGCTCTGTCACCCCCAGTGGTGGAGTCAGGAGGTTGGCATCAGAGGAGCGGAGACTGCGGGAAGGAGTGTGGTGGTGGAGCAGGTTGGTGAGGTAGGAGGAAGCCCGGTTATGGAGGGCTTCATGAGTAAAGAGAAGGACTTTGAATTGGAGGTTCTGGGGGACAGGGGTGATCTGATGATGTACAGTTTTTCATTCTCATTAAATGCATACAGTCTCCTTTCAAAATAAACTTAGAGCAGAAGTAAAACACTTCTCTTGTAGGTTTGCTTCCTTTCATTTAGGCAACAAAAGCATGTGGTTATGTTTACAAAAAAGTATCATGGTTTGGCTGTGTTACTAACGTAATGTTACATCACATCACTAGTACACATACTAGCACACTAAGTTGTTATAACTCCTCAGTTGACCTTTGGTTTCACACAGGACACAAACAGCGGTCTCCTTGGTGAAACTCTATTGTTTGTTTGACCCATCTACCTCCCCTTCCACCTGCCATGTGCAGACTTTATCAATGTCACACTGAATCGGTATCTGATGCCGAGGGCCACTGACCAACTATGGTATTTGTTCAACGATGGTATTTGACGAGTTAGGAGTGAGACCGGTTGGACCTTCAGAGCCTCATTCATAATCCCATTGACATTTGTAATACATATTAATGATGTGTTTAGTTGATTGCCTTTGACTGGATGCCACTACACATGTTTCCTAGCAACCAGTTTACACAAACATAGGTTTTAAGGCCAGCTCAGACCAAAGATTCACAATGAGACGAGTTGAAACCTGCCAGTTCACACCAATGCAGCTGGATGAGATGGTGTTTCATCTCTATGCAACAACTCTCTGTATTACTCCTCTGATTTTTTAGCTTTTCGGGCTTATTTGCAGCTGAATATATTTTGTAGCTTCTTAAAATATGAATGAGGATAGTGATAGTGGGACACTGGCTACAGCTGCATTTGTAGTAGTGATGAAATGGCAAAAACAGAAACAAAACGAGCATCAGATGGACTGTATTCATAATAAATGCGCACACGATAATATGAATAACCAGCACCAATTACTCAGTCAATGAGAATGTGTGTGGGGTGGGGGGCATAAGCACATACAGCGAGCAGCAACGACCCACAGTCTGGCACCGAGACACAGTGTGGATGAAAACAGAGGGCTTAGTGGGGACAGAGCACCTGCCGCAGCAAGCGAACGTGCCGTCTGTGGTCATTTTGGACTGTTGAAAGAAGTGACGTGAAAAATTATACTAAATTATTAGTGTTTTCTGGTGCTGTTAAAAAGTTCTTCACATTAGAATTATAATATTGCCAAGCTGTAAAATTGGCAGAGTTTCACAGTCAAACTGCTCACTTACTGGGTATACAATACAGAATACCAAACAATAGACAGACAATTGAAGTTTAAATCAAATCAACTGCCAACCTCTTTTATTTTGTTATACTGCAAATATTGGTCTGTAATACAGACCACAATGATTGTGTTGTTAGATTGACAAACAGAGACTTACAGGTCTATGTAATTATCTATTAAGTTCTTGCTGGAGATCTGAAATTGTTTACTCCTCCTTTTATTACACCACATATACACACACATACTGTACAGTGCGTATGTAAGGCATAATGTATCGCAAGTGGGTCATTATTGCCAAATAACCTTGATGAGGTGATGCAGGATGAGAGAAAGATGAAGGGTCTTTTTAACGCAGTAATGAGCTCTGTCCATTATCCTGCTTATTACAGGGTTACTTACTAATTAAACCAATAATTTGACACAAAATGATTTGAAAATTATTTCATTGCTTATATTGCTGAGCGTCTCCTCATTTATACCAGTGAAACAAACACAGAGAATGATGGTCCACTTGTGTCAGTACTGATGTGTTGATTGTCTTCTTCGTGGTCTGAGAAGTTTTGGAAGTTTTCTACAAGTGTGAAGACATATAGCAAACCCGAGACACAGGAGAGTCGTCAGGCATGACGACAGAGACACTCACACAGAGAAAAACAACTTGGACCCCGACGAGGTCACAGATGTTGACGCACAGACACGTTGTCATCCTCACAGTAACAAACACTGACATAGATATAAGCACACATGCACACAAATACTCAAGTCTACAGAGAAATACAGTATAAAAGCTGGTGACTCATGGTCCGGAGACTGGTTTATGTGCTACCTGGTGCTTCAACTGGACATCACACAGACACACACACACACACACACACACACACACACACACAGACATACACAGACATACACACACACAGACAAACAACTCACCTCCCACTGTAGATGAGGGGGAATGTTCCGGATCTGGATCTTCCGACTCCTGCAGAGATGAGAGACACAGACGGAGTGGATTTAACAGACCTGAACCACACACTCGCACACTTGAGAGTTACAGTCCTCTGTCGTGTTTACAGAACATCCAAACTTCACCCAAATACACACATTCAACAGCTGAGAAGCAGAGACGTTTGCGGTGACGAGGGCAGATATGCAGAGTCAGAGCTGAATACTGTGTGTAATCTAACAGTCGTCTTAAGTTTCTGAAACACCCACGGCTCATTAGACAGTATCACAAATCAAGGAATGATCACAGAGCTGCTGAAGGATACGTAGGTGTGTAGGTGAAGACGTTTATTAGACGGCGGCTAGTGACTCTCAGTAACACCCTCCTACGAGTGCTATTCTTATTCTACTCTCACTACGAGACGTGGAAATGACACAAAAGACGACTGTAGTTTGACAACAATAACATCATTTAAATTTAAATCCAAGACACTTTGATTAGAGATTAGCACATTGATTTCTATCATTTGTCCCCCACTTGTTTGTAATTTAACAAAGCTGTCTTTGCTTGAGATTTGTCCTGGAGGAAGGAGGTGACAAAATCAAGTAGAGGACACGCAAATTCAGAGACATGATCAGTGGGAAGATGAAGTCACAGGTGTTTTAGAAAATTTTAGAAAAGAGAACAAAAGAAACAAAAATACTGTTCTAACAAATGAATTTCTTGAAAATTCTCCATTTCTATCGTTATTTTTTTGCTGCATGTCAACTTTGTGAATCTGATTTGTGATTAACAATCAAGAACCCGGAGTTTGAACAGACAAAAGTACAAATGGGACACACAGCGTCCCTCTCTGCCCGGTCATTTTGGGATCCAGAGCTTCCACACAGCCTTCCACTCTCCCTCCAGTGAGCGTGTCAGCTCAAACAGCACAGCCACACAAACCGCCCGGTGACCACAGGCTGTTAACAACTACATTAACGTGAGAGAGTCCAGCTCCGCAATGAGAGCCGCTGATTTAAAAAGCAGAGAGGCTGGTGGAGAAAAAGCCACACCGCTGAGCAACCGTATCCCCCAGAAAATCATTTAGGGACAAATAGGAGGCATTACAGGAGCGAGAGTGGGGGGGGGCGGAGGCTCGGGGACAAAGTGGGGGAGGAAAGGTAAGTGATAACGAGAGGTGGATCAGAGTTTAGGAGGATTCTCCATGGGAGACATAAACGCACAGATGCAGGCGGATAACACCCACACACACAGAACTCATCCCTGTGCTCACACACTAACACACATTTCTCCGTCTAGTTTTTGCATCTTTCTCTCCGAACACGTCCGAAAAGACCGCAGGTCAGAATTTCCTGTCAGCAGCGAGGAGAGGACGAGAGGACCGAGCCGGCAGCTGGACATGAATGAATGACTCTTTCTGATTGTGCTGCTCCAGGAAGGAAAAAAAAAAACGAAGGGGAGAAACACAGCGTCACAGGGATTTAGGACAACCCTCTCGTCTCCTCTCCTCTCTTCATCCACCCATTTGAACTTTAAACACTATTGTTAAAAAAACTGAGGAGTAAACGAACGGACTGCTATTACTGATTAAAAGGTAAGTACGACACGAACAGTGGAAACTGTTTGCCCTCCAGTAAAAATAATGGCTGAGCTTTAACACTTTGGAACTGTCAAAAGCCATAACTGAATTTCAGGAATTCACCTAGGCTAGTTGAAAACTATGTCAACATGAGAGTTAAGGAATTTGATACTGATATACTTTGGCTTCTTATTTTACATTACATGTTTCTAATTCTCATTAATTGGGTGGGTAATTGTAACAGGGGTCCATGCACCCCTTTGACCGCTCTCGGGGGCACCAATGCATATCTAAGGAACCAATCCTGTCAACTTGCAGGGAGAAACCAGGTGTACCTACGCATCACTATTTTGCCTTTTACACAATTCACGTTCACTCGACTTGCCAGAGCTCGTGACCGGAAATGAAGTTTATCCAACATTAGGAACATATTATCGTCTGTTTAATAACACTGTCGTCAGGCCAAAGGCTACTGTTATTTATTACTGTTATATTTATAGAGAACAATGAGCTGAGTCAAAACAAAGGTAAGCAGATGTGCTCAAGCTGCAGGTGAGTGAATGAGACAAAGGTGTTACACACAAGCTGTTTCAGGGCAGGTAGAAATTTCTTTTTAATGGAAAAACTTTTAAAGGCATGTGTCCACATCAACACCAAACTCTCTGAACTTTTCAGAAAAGCGCTGGTGTTGTCACAGATCCTTTCCTGTTTATACCGAGCTGTACTTTGATAAATACAACAGCAGAAAAAAATTTGTGAAGTCTGTTTTTTTCCTCTGTTATGTGCCTCCTTCAACAGGGACAGTGACAGCAGACACAAAAGCCCAGAAACAGAAACAAAACCTGACAATCCCCAGCGTGTCCGACCACACGGTGGCCTGCAAGCTTTCTGTCACTGATGGCGGTTTAAAGCGAGTGGCTCGATGAAAGATCTCTCTTGGCAACCGGTGCCCAAACACGGGGTAAACCGATAAAAATCACCCTGTGCCACTAAAACACATCACCTTTTTCCAACGTAGTAAACAACCTCCTGCCGTCCAAAAGCAGCCAATAGCTGAAAAGCGTTTCAGGCCAACTCCAAACCTCAAAACAGCCCCAAACGCTGGCATCCCCAAGCTGCCCAATATGGAAACTAAAAGCTCCTTTCATTCAGCGTCGTCTGCTTAAATAGCCCCGTGGATTCTGAGGGCCCAGCTCTCTATTGTGTTTTTGCTAATTGATTTGCCAACTGTAACCTTGATGTAATGTTACACTACATGACGCTGAACAGCAGCACTGTGATACCGTCCTCTGTGCTCTTTAAGGTTAATAAGCATGCTAGCGGATTCGCTGTAAGGTGAGCTGAAGTCCTGAAGGACAGATACAAACTAGGTTTCCTTTATCATTATTGTCCCACTGTGTTTACATCAGCAAGACTTCCCTTTCTTCAATTTCTTTTCTGTAGTTTGCACATGTTTTAAAGGCCACTTGCTTGTCTGTCATGCTGAAATATGCAGGGGTAGCTCCCTGAATGGACATCTCTCGGAAAAAGTGACAGTGTCTCCCGACAGTTCTTCAAGGTCTCATTTTCAGCATGCCTGTGGCCGCTGGCTAACCATAAGATCACTGCTTTCTGTCAGTCTGTCTGTCTCCAGGGCAGGGAGAGGCCCACGATATGTGCCACCCTGCAACATATACTATTGTGTGTCTGCACTGTTACAGACAGCAACTGTATGTCCCCAGGTTATATGTGTTGCTTTATAATCCACTGGTATCATACGAGGCAGCAGGGCTCTGCTAATATCTGTTTGTTTGCAGTCAAGGTGAACCCAGCGCCCTTTCTCAGCTCCTCCTCTCCCTAAGTCCAAAATGAGCTGCAGTAGAAGATACAGACTGAAGTCAACGGTTACTTAATGTTTGTTGAATGTGACCAAGCTGTCTGCTGTTGGTTTGGAGCGGCCTGCCAGCAGGAAAAAAATAAAAAAAGAAAGCCTCTCAATTTCGTCCTTTAAATATCTGAGGGTGGCCATGTTCATTTGAAAAGCTAATATTTACTGCACCCACCTGCACGAGGTAAGGAACCGTGTCTGTGAACACGCGTGCATACTAATACACACACGTGTGCAGAGCAGTCGAAGGAATTTTAACCTCTGAGAGGGCGGGTGGACGGAGAGGTGAGAAAGAGGGTATTCATCCCTCGCCAGAGGTTTGCAGTGTTCCTAAAGATGATAGTCTGATCATCATCATTATATTTTTATTCCTTTTTTTTTTTTTTTGCTCTTGTTTTTTTAACCTGTTTTTTATTTATTTATTTTTTTCCTTTTGATCACTTTTGTGTCTCGGGGCCAAAGAGGCTCAGCTGGCCTGCGTACCGTGTTGTAACTAGGTTTAAAAAGCTGTAAAGAATAGAGCTGCTATGATGAGTTGTTTAATCCATTTATTGATTGTCAGAAAATTAATCAGCAACCATCAGGGGTGGGCTGGCAAGAAAAAGCAGCCCAGGAATTTGCTGTCAAGCAGCCTCAAGATGATACACCAAATTTACACTTACGCATCATGATTGTTGATCAGTGATTCATTAATTACAAAAAAAAGAGAAGAAAATCTGTTCATTTGTATTGTTTGTGGCAGGCTAATACATAAAACAATGACACTCATTTTTCAAGGTTTTCTTCCCCATGTTTGTGTGTACAGGAAGCAAAAACTAAAAGTTAGAATTAATGTCTTGATTATTGGACACCTAATTTGACTTAATAGACCTATTTTTTTTCAGTATTATTTGAAATATTGCAAAACATGCAACTAAATTAGAACCACAGCCCAGCTGTCCAGAAGTAATCTGATCAGATTTTGGCTATAAGGTAGGATCAAATTTTGGGCTGTTCAAATCAAATTAGATCACATGATCCAATCTTTGTTCTGGATCAAACTTTCAATGTGTGTTGTGCAAAATTTTTTAGCAGGACTTCTATACCTTTACTAAAATAATTATCCTGATCCCAGTTGAAGGGCGGATTCAGGGCGGATTCCAGGAGAAATTTTATTTGTCCCAAAAAAAAAAAAAATTTTAAGTTATAATCTCTAAGATTTCCGTTTTGGTCTCTTAGGCTGCATCCATGGCGATAAGTGGTTAAGTGCCATGTTTTTGTTGGCAGACTGCCTCCATTGTGATATGTAGACCCATTTAGAGCGCTGGTAATCTGGATGATTATTTAATCGTTGAGGTCAAAACCTGGTAGTTCAGGTTCTCAAAGGTGAGAATTGTGGCTTTTCTTGCTCTTACATTAAAGCAAAATTGATGTCTTTGGGTGTGAATTGTTGGTTGGATAAAACAAAGCATTTGATGATGTCGCTTTGGGCTGTAGGATATCATGACAGCCTTTATTTCATTTTTTTCCTGACGTTTTATAATTCAAACAATTAATGAAGATTGAACTTAACAGCAGATTAATTGTTAAAATAATTGTCAGCTGCAGCCCTATAGTAAGGAACAACACCCTCTCCATCTGAACTAGCAATACCTTTCCATTTTTTATGTCCTAAAGAAAAGAGTTTTGATCCATTTCAGCTTTAACTAGTGTCCAGGGTACATGACTCACAACAGAGCTGTATGTGGACAGAGATGATTGAATAAAGAGCATGTGTCTGCCTTTGAAATTAAACTCTCTTTGGTGGAAGCAAAGAAAAGCGGTGGGACGAGACGTCAACAGCTGAGGACAGTCCACCACAAATGATAGACATAAAACATAACACAATCTGAAATATAGGAGGCATTTACAAAATACTGTGAGTCAAAGGTTTGGGGAGATTATGATCTATTACATCTAGACTACAAACGACCACATATGACAGATTGTTATCATGTGACCTACACTTGTGTCCCGCAGTGGAAGATGCATTGAGTGAACAATAACATAAGAAATACACTTTGCAACCAAAAATCCTGCGTTAAAATCTTACTGGCAGCAAAATGTAACCATGTGATGACACCTGTGTCAGCTTCATTCGCTGAAGAAGACCATGAGATGTGGTTAAAACCTCTGAAAGACTAATGAATGAATATTTGAGGGGAAACGGTTCTGTTACACAGACGGTTCCCTTAATGTAAAGGATTAATTTGGAGTGATACTAGAGACACTGGAGTGCTTTTAAAGGTTTCTGTTTTATTTTAATTAAAGCTGGAGTGCAGAACTTTTGTCTCGCCCCCTCCAACAGCCAGACTAATTATACAAACACTGTCTATGTGTGCTTATAACATATGCCTGCAGGGGAGCCTAACGTATCTCCCCTGCCCCCTGGAGCGCTCTCCTCAAGTCTCTGTTTTTTATAAGGTTTACTATGCATGATGTCAGTTACTTTTTGTAAACATGCTCGCCAGTGAAAGTGACAGTAAGAGCCAACCCCAGATGCACTCTCCTTTGCTGTTTCGCCTCACTATATTTGTCTTTTTTTTTTACCTGCTGCTTATGGCACCTGGTCACTACCACTTTATATATCCCCAACCTCACCTGGGTGCTGTGGGGGTTCACACCCATAAATGTCCCAAATACAGAAAATAGAAGAAAATCAGACAAATACACCACCACACACTAAGAGTGTGTCATAAGTGATGACTGAGAGGGATTACCTCTGCATGAGTCTTTACATTATAGGAAAATCTTGCCTAAGTAGGGTTGGGCTGAATATTTGGTGAGTACAAGTATCATCACAGTAAAATGTGTCAATATCCGTACTGTGGTGAAGGCACGGCTCATTGCGGTGTTCACTTCTTACTCTTGTGATAAAAAAAACAATCTGAGGGTCAATCCTGAGCTTGTTCTGTAAATAATTATCTGATAAATAATAAATATAGCAACTTCTGATCAATCTACATCAATTTCAGGCTTAGAATAACAACAAAAAATGTGCCCATTCTGAGAACAGATATAGACACAGATAATTTAGTTGGTTGGACAGATACAAATACAGATAAATAGCCATTGTACAGGTGTTGCAAAATGAACTGGACGACCTCCCTGCTGCATCCGTTCCATGGGGATATCAGGAATTGTATTCTGAGATTCATCGACAGTTGGCTTAATGTTGGACATCACCATTCAACCAGGAGGCTCTTTTTCTATACGCCAATTTGACACAGCGGAGGACTTTGACGAGGAAAGGAGAGAAGATGTGCTTTACGGGGAATAAGGACTGATGTGGCTGCAGTGTGGAGCTGCCGTGTTCAAGAGGAGCGACCATGTGGCCATCTTGTTGGGGTCGGGATGTGTGGACAGTTAAATCACTCCACATCCAGAAGCACTGACAAATATGAAGCAGCAGCCATGGGACTAAATTAAAGTGCAGATTTCAGTCATTCTTTCCCTTTATTCTAACCCTTTTAGCACTACATGGTAAAGTGCATGACTTGGGAACGTCTCCACAGACACCCGACACAGAACTCTGGTATACTGCAAAATATAGAGAGCTTTCCATGGCGGCGATAGGCTTAATCGGCTTTGTGTGAACTTATGTGGCAAGGCCTTTTAAATAAAATAGTGCAATAAAAGGTGCACACAGATTAATAACCGGTATGACTTTTAAAATCTCAAGTATAACAGAGAAGAAAGATGATTTTTCTTTCTGTGTTCCTAATAGGTGATATTGAAAAATCTCTTGCACATTCATCAACAGGACATAGTGGTTATTCAATTTGTCATAAACTCATGTGCTGTAAAATCACTCACGTCATTATGAACTGTGACACAAAATAGTCAAAGCCTCTTTTTTCAGATACCTTTTAGAGTTCCTTGGATGATGGCAAAACCTTTTCCCCCTTTTTTTTTAACAGAAACTCATGAGCGAGTGATTAAACATTTCCTTCTCTGCTCAAGGTTTCTGTCTAATGAGGCCTTTAAAAGCCTTGTTTACCTTTCCCCTCCCGCCTCCGCGTGGATGCCCGTGCTGTCAGAGATCGGCTCACAAGGCATGCCGCCCTGTGCCCAGCGGGGAGGCTCTCTCTCTCTGGACGAATAAAAAGACATCCTAAATAGCCTTCAGTCCGGAGCACGCTGCCTCACAAACACTTTTGCGCACACAGTCACCTCTACTAGAAACCTCACACCTAATTGTTTCTACATGGAAAGTTCACCTGACTGATAAAGTTTCTCCATTTAACTGTCATTTTTTTCCTCCTGTGTCCATTTAGCTGTCAGCGCTCTCACCGACTGATCCTCATCCTGAAGTCCGATTAAAAACTGCCTTGCGGTTGTTTCACACCAATATAGGCACGCATTTAATGCCTAATGAGATTATTCATTCCTTGTGATAAAATGGTGAGCACTATCGTCAGATCAGTCTTACACAAGAGAATCAGAAATCTGTATTTTCCACCCCTCCCTCCTGACGAGGCATTTGCTCCCCACTTGATGACACAACAAAGACAGGAAGTCTCCATCAGTCCAGAAACAGTCCAATGAAAGACTTCATATTGCACACAAGATAATTGATGATTTTCAAAATGAAAGATGATCTGGCCTTCATCACAGCCATACCAGATAAAATAGGAAATGAAAACCTCTGTGGTCGTAAATCACACTGGAGGCGTGTGATTATGCACCTATTACACGATCATATTACAAATCCAGTCATATGCACTGTCTAAGCAACACTAATCCGCTTCTTTTATGTGTAATGGTCCGACATTTCTATGCTGAGTGCAGTATAATGTGATCATCTGACAATCGGCTACATTTACAGCTACATGTACATGTGTGTGAGCTCGCGCAGCATCGGCATGGTAAAGACTGTAAAGCTCTGAGCTGACAAATGCGTCAGCGCTGCTATTATACTTTTACATCTCACTGCAGCTGGCATCGATAAAAGGTCTAATTCATACTCAGTCTAGCAGTGAAACAGCTCCATCCTATATGGGTCAGTTTGGGTGGGTTGGTCAAACAGTCTGGTGGTCCTTATACACCAACCGCAGACTCGTCTAATCTGAATTAACCCAATTTCTAGCTTTGACCCTTAAGCTCTTAAGCGCCTAAATGCCCTGAAATCTCAGAGAGGAAGCAACAAGTCAACAATATTCAGGAGACCCTACTGCGTGGACGATGTCCCTTGGCTCTTCTTTTCAAACTCCGGCGGCGCTCCCACTGTGCCCCACTCCCTATTGCTGGATTAAGACAGAGCTCAGGCCATTTCTGTGTAGTGCTCCTAAGCACTTCTCTAAGGCCCATCCAATTGTTGTGGAGCAGAGATAACAGGATTTGTATGAGAGAAGTGTCTTTGTATTGTTGTTGTCCTTCAGCCACAAAGATGTGTTGCTATCTGTCCTCCAGAAGGACAAACACGCCGAGGCAGTTCTTCAGTTCACATGTTGTACAGCAGGCTGTATGTAAAGGTTCATTATGTATACAGTATAAACTACAACACGAAACATCTTATTATGTAGCAGTCGAGCCATTTTTTTCATCTTTGAAAGAACATCTGAATGTGTGTGTGCGTGTGTGTGAGTGACAGAGAGTGTGTAAAAACATATTTTACATTGTATTCTAGATCACGGTAATCTTCTGTTTTACATTTCTGTTATTTTCAATCATTTCCAAAATGTTTCCTGTAGAGAAATGTGCCATTTGGTATGAAAAGCAGCAACATAAAGACAGTGTTTAATTTGTATACTTGTCAGTGCAGTCACAGCAAGTCTGCATGTAAAATGGGAAATTTGTCTTCAGGCAAGCAAACACTTCAGCATATATGAAGGGCAAAATTTCCAATAACAAATTAATAATGAAATACCCTTTTTACTTGAGCTTCAACTGAGCTTTACTTTTAAAGACATGCATATTTTCTCTCTAATTCCAGGGTCTTCAACAGGTGGTCCGTGACCCCAAGTAGGCCCTCAGGGTGACTGCAGAGGGGCCACCAAATTACCTCTGAATAATTTTTAAAGCCTTTGGAAACACAGCTTGAAATAGTAAAAATGCATATATTATATCAAAGTCAAGTGTCTCATTAATCATCCACAAAAGTCTGAGTGAAAATAACCATTCATAACTATTAGAAAACCTGGTTTAAAAACAGCTCATGTTGCTGTAGCAGCCGTACATGTTTGAGCCCTCTGATGATTCAGAGGACGAAGCACAAGCCCTGCCAGCTGAAAATGATTCCTTTCAGGTGGTCACTGAATGATAAGTTTCAAAATGTTTTGTGATTCATATTAATGTTACGTCGTAGAATAGTTAGCATAACTTTTACATGCAGTGTTAGCTGAGATGAATGACAGCGGGAGGCTGGCGCTTTGCCTTTCTTCACTGAGATACGTTTTCATTGAAAACATAAATCTGCTCCGTTTTTCTGATAATAGCCTTTTTCATTCAAACACATCCAGTCTTAATAGATTAAATATGTCTTTACTCTGACACACACAGACCCTCAAAGCGGGAGAGACCGGTGCCGGCCGGCCGTCTCTCTGGCATTGTGTAGAAGTATTTGCCTGCCTTGAATAATGTTCCCCTCCGGCTAAAATTGTGTTGTTTCCCGCAGCATCACCTCCTCGATTGGGGATATGTTTATGTGTAGCAAAGCTAACTGCTTGGGGTTGGGGTTTGGGGTGAGGCAGGGTGCACATTACTTAAAACATAAAACTTAAGGAACAGATATTTTGAATTTGGATGGAAACTGATTTCTAATTGTTTTTACATGTTTATTATTATGTACATAAGACCCTAAATTACGCAGTTAGAAGGCTATTGTGGATTTGGGTTTCCAGAGGCTTTAAGTAAGATGTGTCTGAAATTAACACGAATCCAACATATTAGTGAAGATAAACTGGCCTATTCATAAAACCTATTTAGTTTACTATACACAACATTAACGATAGGCTAGCTATTACCAATTAATCCCTGTGCAATCACGTAAACTAGCAAACGCTAAACCACTGTGCTGCACCTTTTTATTCCATATACTGGCCCAGTAGCTGTATTATTACTGGTATGTCAAGTGCATGGATATTCTTGTGAGCCATTCTGGGTCATTTTGTAACTTATTTTAACAGGAGACTTCAGAAACCACCAACACAAGTGCAGAGGGTGAAGCTAAGGCACCAGGCCATGCTACAACTGCTGATAACAGCTACAGGCAAACAAGACTTGAAAATATTCTGATTTAGAATAAATAAATGTGGTCGGGGGTGCCTGCTCTGTCTCTCTTTCAGCAAAGGGGTCCCTGGCCTTAAAAAACATTGTTGACCCCCGCTCTTAATTAATACCAAATTACTCTTTCCTGGAAAATTCTTGAAAATTATTCTGACATTAAAGATGGTTAAAATAAAGTGTTAGGAACAAACTACAGACTATTTCAGGTTGGATTGGTAGTCTACTCCTCTGGGCATCCATCTCAACAATTCTTTCTTCTCGTCTCGCATTGCAAACTAGCTGCATGCTCACCAAAATGGCATCATTTATTACGAGTGCAAAAGATGTTATGGACAAGGACATTGTTTACAGCGTATTGGCCGACTGGGATATTCAGGCAGGGTTTTATTCCACCCACCGGAAGAAGTACAGTGGAGAGCGGCTGAGGTTGCAGCTGAGAAGTAGAGGAGGGCACCGCCGGCTGGGCCCTCCAGAGCCTGAGCAGCCGAGAGCGAACAGCGACTGGTGGTGCTGTTGCTCAAATTGCACTCAGATGCCAACAGTAAGGGAATCATTCTGCTGCACTGGATTTCAGTGTGGGTGGTTTTGTTAGATGCTGTTGTCAACTACAAACCAGAAGGAGTCCATGTGTGCATTACTGTGCAAAAAGTTTTGCTCTCCACTTGGACAGAGGTGTGCTGGAGACTGTGGCTGGACTATGGGACAAATGTATCGACAATTGGCTTTTTGTCATTTTAATTTGCTTCTGCCTTCGAAGAATGACAGAGTTGCTGCTCTGCTGTCGGCTGAGAGACAGTGTGATCCAGCATTTTAAATCTAACTCAATGAATTAAAGGTTTATTTTGACCAATTTATGTATTTTGTTTCTGTTGAGTTTAAAAGAGGTGCTTGAACATATCAGCAGCCCCCTGTTGTTGGGCTAACTGTGGCCAGTGAGAAAATCACTGCAGACCTTCTTCAGGATCCCAAAAATAAACTGGAAAATAAAGAACCAAGGCCAGCAGGCTGAGAGGGCTGATGACCACTGAGCGAGTATTTTTGTCACCTAACAGTACAGCAACAAAGTAATAGCTTGTGGCTGTGGTGGTCACGCACAGCCATCAGGTACTATATGACAGGGCTTGTTTATTGCTGATAACAATAAACCACACCTCTTTTCTTTGTTCCCTGCACTATATGATTGACAGTGAGTCAAGTATCTTTGCCACAGGGGAGACTGGGGGCAATTCTAACAATTTTTGGTTTTGATGTCACTACTCCAAAACGTCTTTCATGACGTGGATACAGTTTTTATGTAAGCCACTTGCATCTGCATTCTCCCTGCTAACAGTCATCAAATGTTTTTAAAAACAATGTTAGAGTAACAATATTGACTGAAACACTAGAGGACACATCCATCTTCCCCCACAAGAAGGGGCCATTGTATAAAAACAGGGGCAATCGTAACAATATAATTAAGTAATACCTTCATATAAATACCAAGGACCACAATAACCTCTATAACCTTGAAAAAATTCACAGCAGAGCATGTGTGGTTCTATCTTGTTTCTGAGTGGTGCTTTTTGAAACGTTACAATTGGCCCCAATCTCCCCTACTTTACTAGCAAACCCAACGGAAAAATTTGAAACAATTTTAAGGCCTAAAACAAAGAAAAGACATAAAAAAGAGACTATTCTGAGACCAGCGATGGTTAGGGATACCTAGCGATTAATCGACTTCTCTCTCTTTCACATACGAACAATCTCATGTGTGCTCTCAGACTCGCGTGTGTGTCTGCGCAACGGGGACAAGTCCACAGCTGTCCGCCCACATGGAAAGTAAGTCTGAGCCTTCACACATACTCACAACACCTGGATGTCTTCTCGGAAAGCTGAACAAGAGAAACCTGAACATGTATGTGTGTTAAATTGTGCTCGTGCATGAGCGAGATACCACATGCCTACGGTCTGTCGGGACATTAAAAACTAATACAAGTATTTGTTAACTTTTATTGAGTGAATTGTTGTTGTTCAAAGTGGCACTTAAAATCTTTTGGTTATTAACAAATGGCTCTTATAAAATACACACTATTCTTTTTGGACAATGTTAAATGTTACAGATGAAATTGTGCTCAGTTTGGACTGTTTTCCGAGTGTTTTCTTACTTTAAGACTAATTGATTCATCTAAGTTTAAACTTTTGTTTAAACGTTGGGGAAATAAGCCGTTAAGAGCATCCCTAGTGATGCAGAAACCTTGGTAAAAAAGAAAAAAAATACAAGATTGCTGACCTATCATCACACTAAAGTTGATATGGCTAACAACCTTAGCTAACATTTGCTTATTTATTCATCCAGCACATAGTGAGCAAGTCCAATAATTGCTCTCTTTTAGCTCCGCTTTTGGTCTCCACCAGCTCCTGAGCTACATATTTGGCTATCTGACTATGTTTTCTAGCTAGCTACTAACTTTGTCTTGCCTTTGAATTTATTAAAGCTTTCTTTTGCTGAAAACAGCCCCTTCAGATGAAAATGACGCTGCTGAGAGCTGTGAGTCGACTAAAACAGTGAAGTTATGTTGTGTAAAACCAAAAAATGAGGTGAGAGATGCTAAAAACTCTTCTCTTGTCGCTACTTGACCCACTGTTGAATGTAAAAAATATTAATTATAGCAGCTTTGACTGACTGTTATAATAATTTCCTGAATCAGTACAATAAAACAGTGTCATATCAGTTGTTTCCGAGAAAACCTTCAGAGACCGTTTGTAGGAAAATTTCTTATTTCTCCTTAAATTATAGAAAAACCCCTGAGAGAAAAAAAATCAGGCAGTCCTTGGTTCATCTAAAAGAATATATATGCTGTACTGAAATGTCCAAAGTAATAATAAGTGTTACTGGTGACAGTTTCCTTCATGTACAGTCTCATTAAATCCTTTTATTCCTCCGGGCATTCATTTGCATTCATCAAGGATCTTTCCCCCCATCATCCTAAGTAAGAAAACACCCATTGTATGTGCTCTTCTTCATTGTTCCCTAACCACATATTTTTCACACTGATACTGCAGAATGAACAAAGCTGCCGCTCCACGGTGCTGCTAACCATCTCATCTCAGTGTGTAGCGTTCAGGTGCCTGCTTCTGTTTTCCCTCCCAGCCCTCGGCGGGTGAGAACTCATCAGAATTCAGCAGGCTTACCTGCCTGCCTGTTTCTCTTCACGCATTAGTTTTCTCTGTGGCACCGAGGCGGGGAGGCACAGGCCGAGAGGCAGGCAGGTAGGCACATGCCGCTCTGATGGAAGCCACAGCCTTCCTGTTGACGTCTGTCTGCTCCTCACTGTCGACACTCACTCAGCTGCTTAATAGAAAGATGTAAATAAGGAGAGACTGCACGTTGCTCCTTCATCCATCACATGTGGTACAAAGTTCACCGACAAGGTCTATTGGTACGCAGGGAAATTTGAAGTAAATTAATATCTTGTATCATGTAATGATTCAGTGTCACATGATGGGGATAATTACAAGTGACTCAAATTAGATTTTCAATGACTCAGGCGAAGCAAAACATTCATGTTTGAGATCCGCGCAGCATGAGAGTCTGTTTACTCTGATTCAAACTGAATTATCGCTTACTATCAACTGTATCAACAGAGGCATTTGTAGGTGTTCTGATTGTCACTACACGTCAGCTCAAAGACATTCACACAACACAATTTAAAAAATGAAGAAAATAACTATTTACATCAGATAAGACACACACGCATTCTCATGGAGTGTCCAAAGTTATTTGCATACTGCATCAGATATAAAATGATTTCCAGTTCTCAGGTGTAATCACTACAAATTAATTTCCAGTCAGTGCTAAAATGCCACGGGGAGCCCAGCTGACACAAAACAAATTTTCTCCCGTCACGCCTACTAAGCCAATGAAATGAGTATTTTAAAATGTTCCATTTGCCCGTCGCTGTGTCACAATGCATTTCTATTTAATTGAAAACTGTTTGCTCCGACGTGGCGACTGAAGCCCCTCAGCATATCTCAGAACATACATCCACATATTCTAAATCAACTCTGGGCATTTACATTTGGTGCAAAATACATCTTGTCCCAAGTTTATCTCAATACATGTTCTGCTGAACCTTCTAACAACTACATGACTACAGAGGCAGGAAGCAGTCATTTACTCTGCAGCAGCGAGCTCATAAAGAGTAAAGACAAGTCAGAACTGTACTGGATAATGTGTGATAGTTTGATACTGATACCTGCCTGACTGTGAAACATGCTATTGTTTACCTGAGGGAAAAAAATATTTAAAGATTAAATGTCATCAATATCTCAATGAATGGGGAGCCTCCGAAGACCTATCAATGGATAGAGGAACATCTGCACACCGACTCCATCCCATATGTTTATTTAAACACACAACATGGCGATCTTTGCCCAGTTACAATATTTTAAATTCACCTTCAGTATCTTTGGGTCTCTTCTCTTTAAATAATTTTAAATTCAAAATAAAGGAGGTGTCACTGCAGCTAGCTGTAGTTGTTACTGTTAATGCACTTTATTATTATGTAGTGTATTTTGTCATAGCGTTGCTGTTGTGATTTGATGTTGCTATTTGATCCTGTCTTGGCCAGGTCTCACTTGCAAAAGAGGTTTTAATCTCAATGTGTACCACCTAAACTTCATGTGTTGCATGTTTAGAGTTAAATTTATATATATATGACAAACAAACTTTGCCACAAAAAATACACTGTGTCAGATATGTTTTTTCCACTTCAACTGATTAGTTAAAATATTAGCCTATTAAACATTCACTCATGGATTCATGGATTGATTACTGAACAGGCCTTCTGGGCACAGGTCCTGGGGCCCACAGTGTCAGGGTCCCCTGACCTTCATCTACAAAATGTCCCTCAAATTACTGTGACATGTACTGACTAGGAATAGACTCAAAATAAAACAGACACAAAAAAGCATAACGACTACCAAGAGATACAAAACCACAAACTTTGTGTGTCTTGCTCCTATGTAGGAGAGGTGGTGGGGCCATTACTGTGCCCAGGGGTCCATTGTCTCATAATCCACCCATGCAGTTACTCCTTCTCGCTGAGTTAAAATATCTAGGCTCTATGAATGTGTGAACATTATTCATATTAAAATGAAACCCACACAGGACACAAGACTCCACAAAAGTCCAGTGTGTGCGCGCTAGAGGTTTCAAGTTTCCACATCAAACTTGTGCTAGGTTCATACTGGATCCTGATCGGTCTCCAAACTATGTGTGATATAAAGAAAAAATCATGCTCCTACGCACACGTGTCAAACTCACATTAAAGGTGTGAAAAACAGCCAACTCTGCACATACATCATTCTGCACAGTGAAGGTCAAACATCAAAGTGAAGTAACAATAAGCAAAATACATATGTGAGTGGAGGAGGCTTTAAAATGGTTACCACACACACACACACACACACACACACACACACACACACACACATGTACAGTTAATCAATAAGACCTTTCAACAGCCCTCAAAAAGAAACACCTAAAATTGAATAAATGAACTAATTAATATGATGGACAAGAAACATTATGTGCATTCCTGTGCAGAAATCGTTCCTGCTTACCATGCAGAATGCAGCGAACATTTAATCAGCTGCAATTACAACATTTACAGTTCAGTGTACTGTGCTAAAACCACTTCCCTTGCCACTAAGCCGCAAGCGCGAGACTAAGAAATAAATAAATAAATAGATAAATAAGCAGAGATGATTCAAGAGGACTTGCAGAGTCATGTGCCACACCACTCTGTCCTGTCCTGCGCACATCAAACGCTCGCCTGCTCCTCCACACTGCTACTTCGCTAACTGAGGGCTCCTCTGAGTCCCCCGTCACAAAGCCCGTAGTCAGCACTGTCACTGACAGGCACCCAGCGAGCCTGCAGGGACACACAGCTGACACGCGATCACACACATACACACACACACACACACACACACACACACACAAACACACACACAAACACACACACACACACACAATCACACACACACTAATGTATAGCCGACTAGTGTGCCTACTTTTCTCTACATGCACACGCTGATGTATTTTCCGTGTCTCCCTCACACACCTCAGTGCTAAGAGCTACTGACAGGTGGGTACCAGCTCATACTGCGGTGGTGCAGTGTGCGTCCGCTGTTAGCTGCTCCTCATGGCTGCTTCTGTTGCTTTATGTTGAGTTGTGCAGCTTGCTCCTTAGGTCTCATCCTTTAATCTGCCGACCATGAGGTATTATACTGTAGCTGGAAGGCTGAGCCCGCCTGCCATAGGTGTAGGTCCCGGCAGGGTTAACCTGGATCAATACCACACGCGCACCACTCAACATTACGAAAGCCCTCAAACTGTTTCCCTGCCTGCTTTCCTGCCTGCCTGCCTGTCTCCTGCTCGCTTACAGTCTGTCTCTCATCGTCCCTCTCTCTACCCGTCTCACCGCTCCCTCCAACTCCCTTTGGAGAGCCAGCTTTACTTGTTCACACACACATGAACGCACTACCTCTTCTCTGGTTTCCCCTCCCCCTGTCTGCGGGGAAGTTCCTCACAGAGAGTGAAAACATGTAAAGCAACTAGCAGGAGGTGAGTGAAGATTCATCCTCTGAGAAACAGGAACACCGACGAGCCTGGTCAATAAGCAGCATATTTCAAAAACACCCCTGCCAGTCACAGCTGCTGTCACCGAGGAGTCCTTGCTCTCCAAACAGCGGCAGAACAAAGCTTTTGGAAACAGCGAAATGCACACTGTGTTGCTCAAACACAGGGTCGAGAGCCGGTGCCAGGCCGGGAGACACATGCATGTGGTGGAACAGGAGTGTGATTAAAGCGCTGTGTTTGCGTTTGATTACAGTGCTGCTTACAGAATGACTCTTGGTAAATTTAAGTACATTTTACAGGATCTTAAAAAATAGCACTCTTAGTTTGTATGTGTGCTTTGGTTGTTTTTACTTTATTTTACATAGTTTTGGAAAATCATACTGTCAACACCCTTTGAGTTGCATGACAGTTGTCTTGGCCTGTGTACTTTTTTATTTATCTATATATTTATTTAAATCTAAAACAGACTTTTACCTGTTTAGATAGAGGACAAAAACAAATACCTGAATTTCAGTCAAACAGTATTAATTTAAATATTCATCTAAATGCAACAAGTGTTAAGTAACTCTAGAGCTAAAACAAGTCAATTAATTGATTAGGTGATTGACAGAAAATTAATTGCCAGTGATTCTGATAATCAGCGAATATTTTTTCCAGCAAATAAACTGCTGGTTGCCTTTTTGTCTGATGTCATTGTGAATTAAATATTTTGTTGTTGTTGTTTCCCTGTTGGTAAAACAAAACAATCTAAAGACGTCACTTTGAGCACTGGAAGCTTGAAATCTGCGTTTTATACACAAAATAATTAATAAATAATTCAAGAAAATAACAAGCAGATCAATTAGTAATGAAAATGACTGTGAATTAAAGCCCTGAAATATTTAATTAAATGTCTCAGCACTCTAAATTAATGTAGATCTGGTGTTTAAGAATAAAAAATGTAAAAGACAACAGACATAAACTGCACATTAACAGTATTATCTATTTATTGATTAGTTTAGCAGTTTAATTCACCTTTGATTTAACATAAGCAAATTTAAACATCTAAAGAAAAAATGACGCCTCTTAAAAATAAACATGTCAGCAAAGGACAACAGACCCACCGATAAGAACAAATAAAGAGATTAAATGAACTGCAGACCAGCAGCAGTTTCACACGAGTGAGTGAAGTGTAGTAAAGTAAATAAAGTGCGGTAGCCCCGATAAGCCATCAAGAGATTAACAAAGCGGTGGGATTATCTATATAGGACGCTCTTGTGCGGGATGGGGGGGATAGCACAAACAGGTTTAAGGTTAAAATTACATCAATAGGCAGTTCTGAGCATTAGACAGGCTGGATTATATTTACTGACTGCAGAGGGTAAGAGTGGAGGGGTGCATAAGTGAGCGTGGAAAAACAACACATCACTGTTGTTGTTTTTTTTGTTTTTTTGTAACCGTCGTCTGGAAAAGAGAAGTTTTATAATCATTTATGAGCCACCAGCTGAACTCAACTATGGGTGGAGTCAAACGGATAAGGGCTTCCAATACATTAATTACATACGTAGTCCTCCTCCCAAAACCTTGAATCATCGCGTCACGTGACTCACAAGTGGCTGAAGTGGCATTATCCCTGTCAGACTTTAATCCTGCGGCTAAAACCAAATCCTGACCTACTCTCTGAAATGAGGCAGGGGGCTTGAGAAGGAAGTTGAGGCTGACGATGGTCCAGGCACAGAGCTGTGAGCGTGTGTGTGTCTGTGTGTGTGTGTGTGTGTGTGTGTGTGTGTCTGTGTCTGTGTGTGTGTGTTCCTGTGACAAGTTTGGAGGACGCCTGTACGCTGTGTGGGAATGTAATATGTAGACTAATTCAATTATTGGAGACGCTCACAGGGTTGCCAGCCCTGATCAATATGCGATAAATACTTGAGTAAATATCCTGAGTTGACATCGATATCTCAAGTGTGGAAGCCTGAGCTCTACTGCAGAGGGGAGCGGGTGGAAATGCCTGTTGTGTGGGCAGCATTTAAAGTGAGACAGAGAAGGCGAGGGAGAATTATTGGTGATTGTGAGAAAGCCTGAGGGAAAGGTTTGTTGTTGGTACTTCTTATATATGTGACTATAAGGCGCTCAGAAGAGCCCCGAACGTCTGCGGAGCCGGCGCGGTTCTCCGACTCGCAAAAAAGCTGCAGCCTCCGCAACTCTTTATGTTTGTTTATTGTTTGTCTTCCTGGTTTGATTTTCTGACAAAATCCTACAGTCTGTGAACGCAACAGCACACAAACACATAGCTTAAAAAACAAACAAAACACATGTCACTGTACCACCTGAGGCTCATTATCGAAGGATTAATAACAATTAGAGATGCTCTCTGTTTTGCTAGACAGGATATTCAAGGGTGCAGTCCACTAATTTAACAACTATTTCCAGCCCTATACTCCGGCTTACGACTCTCCTCCGCACAGAAACACCAAAACAAATCTGCAAGCATTTACAGGCGGGCTGCTTTCATCATTCCTGGCAGAAAACATACGAGGCTGGTTCCCCTCTTTAACAAACACCATGTCTAAGTTGAAGGGGCTATTAGCAGTGAGAGCTGACCTGAAAACCTGGCTGCTCATTCCTTAAGACTGCCACAACACAACCGCTCTGAGAAGCACTGAGTCAGTGTGAAGGCCTGGCAGATCTGAGCGCAAATAATAAGATTGTTTGTCATAATCGGATCTCTCTGTAGAAACATCTGCAGTGGTGGACTGCGTTTTATAAAAACACTAAGAGCCTGCAAAGAAAATGGCCAGTGTTGTGAGAAAGCAAATCAGGGCTGCATTTTGTCTGGTGGCATTTCTGTTATGCGCACTGACGTTTGATCAAATCAGAGCCCATCTGTGTGTGTGTGTGTGTGTGTGTGTGTGTGTGGACCTGAGTTGTGAATCATGTGCCTTGAGCGTAGGGATACGCCAGCTTTGATGATGTGCGGTGACAGGGAGGAAGCAGCCATACTGTAAATGCTCCACAAATGCCCGAGGTGGCCGTGCATCCATCAAAGGGTGCAACAACTACAGTTGACAACAGGAAGAACAAACACAAGTCCTGTTAAATTAGACTTTTCCTCAAGTGCAGCGTATTTGATGTGCTGTCTTTCGGCGTCTCCACATCTCCACCGCTGTCTCTTTGACATCAAACTCGCCTTTGAAGCTTGTCATTCTATATCTCTGTAATTTATTCTCCCGCAACGTCAAGCGACCGGAAACCGGCCTGCCTGGAGTCACTCCTCACACCACTTAAAACAAAACCATCTCAGCAACCATCACTGAAATGAACTGTTGCCTCCCGCTTGGGGGAATGGCAGGAACACAGAGGCAGTGTACAAACACACATATATGCATTGACATGGACACACACACACACATACACACACACACACAGATGTCTACTGTTGTCGAAGAATTCCACTAATGGTAACCACCACTCTACTAAGAATAAACTGCCTGTCTCTGTAACACTGATCTGATAGGGTGGCTCACATTCAGCTTACAGTACATAGCATAGAGTTGTACGCTATTTACACCCGCTCATGCTAACACACAGCCGGCATCATTCTGCTCTGCCACGCTGTGCCAGGGGAGCGGTGACATTGCGAGCTGGAGGGAGGCGATGAGAGACAATGCACGCAATCTAGGTGGTACGCATGACATGGTGCACTGACACAAAACATGCACATGCAGGGAGGAGGAGGATGAGGAGGAGGATGGAGGGAAGACAAGCACAGAATGCTGCAGTGGAAAGAGAGTGTGACTCTCCCCCCGAGCGAGGAGGTGAACTACAGCTGCATCCTGTGGAATTCACCATTAATGAAAATGTAGATCACCTGCACAGAATGTGTCGATGTTCAGTGTACGTGGGTGAAAAAAAAAAGAGCGATCTTACAAGACGCCATTAACTTTTGCAACCCTCCAACAAGAACTCATGCATGGCTGCTCCAGCATCAAATATTTACCATCCTGGTGAGCTGAAGATGTCCATGTTTTTGCCTTTGGGTTTTTTAACAAGATCGTGCTCTGCTATAGGGGCACTCGTCAATTTTAATTGGATTTGTGTCAGTGTGTGCTTCATTTAACCTGACAGAGACGGGCAATTCATCAATCAGTGTCATAATGTTGTTTGCATGCGTGAGACAGAGGTGCTGCATTGCTGGCTGGGCAACCAGAGAAGACAGATGGCAACAAGACATATCAAGAAGTCTATGCTAAACACACACGCCCAATCAATCAATCCGCTGGTATCCTAGCAACTTGCGCGTACATTTTAATCCTGACGTTTTACTCATGGAAACATTTAAGATGGGAACATAATAGCTTTAAAACCTCAGGACTGAGATAATACTCCCCGCGTACAGTAGAGATACCGCAGCAGCTACTGCACCCATGGGAAACCCTGAGTATAGACTGTTCAGCGAGACACACACAGATTGAACACTTCACGATAAAACATTCTGCGCCTCCAGGGAAATATTAGCCAAGGGGTCGGCAAGACAACAACTATTTACAAACAGTTTCTTCCACATTCTGTTCACTGCCCCTGTGTGTGCAGCTCTCTGCTGCTCTCGGCTGTATGAAAATACTCCGCTGCAACCCGACGTTTGGTGTGATACAATCAAAAGGAATCCCATAGGGTCCTCCCTTTCCCCTGCAACTCTATTCTCCTCTTTCTTTCTGTCGTTCCGTCGCTCTCTCGCTATCACTCTCTTTCACATACGTGCTCTGTCTTTCTCTCACTGCGACTGACTGGGTATTGGCATGTGCTGGGTCACTTGGCAGCGAGGCAGATGGAGCCGTCCTACTCTCTAGCACCTGCCTGGCCCACATTACCCGACTCATCTCTGGGCTCAGCGAATCACAGCCCGGATCAAGCACAGCTGTGTAAAACAACAGGCTTTATGGCATATCACAATTGCCAACGCTACTTCTGCTGAAGCTAAAGGACAGCCTGGAAGTGCCGCCGTAGCTCAGTTCAGTAAAACATAAGGGGTGCAGACGGTAAATGTAATAAAATGAGGAGTAACAGACGGACATTTAATCGAAGAAAAAAAGCACAGTTTTAAGAGGGGAACCAAGACTTTTACACTTAAAAGTGAAAAGGAATAGTTCACGTCAATAGTTTGAAGGAATAGTTCAACAGCTATGCTACATTTATTCCCTTTCCTGCTGAGAGTTAGATGAGAAGATCGATACCATGCTGACTATAAAGCTTTAACCAGCAGCCGTGTGGAATATTTATTTATTTCATATTTTGCATCCCTCCCCCCAAAATAAAAACATTAAAGTAGCAGAGTACTTAAGTTTTGAAGAAATCAAAGATATTGCCATCATATACTGATGCAGAAAAGGCACAAAGAGATGCATAAAAGTTACCAGAATCCAGGAAATAAAGTGTTTGATGCTTAAAGTTTTCTATGTAAAAACCTCTGTACCCTCTGTTTCATATGCGTCACCAACAATACTAAAGCAAAGCCCACACCCTTGAGCTCTACTGGTGGTAGCTGTGGATTTAAAGGACAAAAAAAATGGCCCCAGGGCAGCGTCATATCCAACAGACAATTAAACAAGACATACCACATGTTTAATGATTTATAGCCTGCAAATGTATTTTTATTTTTTCCATGTGGATTTTCCTCTGGACTTTTTTTGTGGAATAATTACATTTTCTAACAAAGGGAGGCTGCAAATAACAAAACTAAAAACTAGATGTGGAGTGGAACGAAGTAGATATCTGAACACAACTTTGAGGTACTTTTACCTTGAAAAATCTACTTTCATGCATTTCAGAAGAAAATATTGTATTTCTACTTTACTATATTTAATAAAAATGCTCATGTTATTTTGCAACTTTAAAGAACTGATATGAAATATAAATAAACCATAATGTATCATTATAGGTTAAGCCACCCAGCAGTATATACAGTAATTAAAATTTACCAGCTGCAACATTAAAGTGATGAACACATTAATGCACCGATAATTATCATCCAATAATATAATATCATATGATTCTGAAACAGCCATTCTGTATAATGACTATTTTTACTTTTGGTACTTTAAGTATATTTTAAAGCTAATGCATTTTTACTTTTACTTACTGGAATACTTTACCCACAGAATGGCCATGAGAAAATGAGTTTGTCACACCTTGAATTTGCGACGAAAATTTAGCTTTTCTCACATGCCTCCAAAGATAATGGCAAATGTATTGATTTATTGATTGACTGAGGACCACATTTAAAAGACAAACTATATAAACTTGTGCAGTATAATCTAAGTCTCATATATCTAGTCGTATGTTCAGTACTTCCCAGACACATTCATTCTTGCTAAAGAAAAAACTACCCAAGAATCAGAGTCTGGCTTTGATGAGAGCATAGATAAGTTTCACTTTCAGTTCAGTTTTAAACAGTAAGCTTTGGTGAATATGCATGAGTCTGGGAAGTACTGAGCATACAAATGGATAAATGAGACTTGGATTGTACTGCACAAGTTGTGTAAGAGTATAAATCAAAATGTCCCCTGTTTTCTGTGCAGGAATACAAGAAAAGTTTGCTCAAAAATTTAAGGTAACATTGCATTACTAATCGGTATAAGAAATGTAGTGGGGATCTGATCCCACACTGCCTTGTCTCCTCACCGGCCAGTCAACTTGCTGTTCACTGTTTTGATGTGGCAAAGCATGAAAGTGGGAGACAAGCCGAAAGAGGCAGAGACAGAGGTCAGAGATGTGTGTTTGTAGCAACCACGAAATTTGTATTAACTTGATTTCGTGTTTCTTGCCATTAGGACCGCTGATCACAACTATAAGCCATGTTGCTGAGGTTCACAACTGGGAAAGTTCATGTCTGTGGTTGTTACTGGGCTCTTTATCCATGGAACAATAGTTCTACCACTGGTCTATCTCCTGTGGGTGAGACGTAACCCCTGGGCAGTCATTAGGGGGGTTTCACCGGCCTTACTGACTGCAGCTCTGCCATACCGCTCACTTTTTGATGCTGTGAGGAGAACAACAACATCGATCGCAGAATCACAGGTGCCCACTGGGACCAGAGTCAATGTGAACGGAATCGCCCAAGATTGTCACAGCAGTTTTCATTGTCCAACTCAGTCACATCAATCTGGACTTGAGGCAGATAGTAACCATTGTAGTGACATCACCAATCCTAGACACCAGAGCAGTAGGAATCCCAGTGACAGGAGCAGTGACCACTGTCTTTATTTTGACAGCAGTCAATTTGCCTGTGAAGGAAGCTGCCATCTTGGTGGCTGCTAAAATGCTGCAACACTAGTGTCAATGTTTTGGGAGATCGCATCGGCGTGGCACTTGCTGACAAAGTGTACAGAGCTGAACTGGAGCACGACGGTGTCTAGGATGAGGAGCTGATTGGAACAGCTACCTATGATGCTGAATGCACATCCAGGATGAGGAGTATCATTCCTGCTGCTGTGACTCTATTGAGTCCTTTTAATACTGCACTACAATATCTCCCAGAGTGAATTACAGGGTTGACTTTTAAGATTTCTCCAGTGCCAAACAAAAAACTTATGATATCCCTTTCACCTTATTTTATTATTAAGGAGTATCTGACTTGTATTTTACTATAGTACTATTGTAGCAGTGTTTTGGTATTGTGTTGTATTTACAGGTAGACCTTGTATTAAAAGTAATTTTGTCAACATGATGTAGTCGTCTTTAATAGATGTTCAATATCATAACAGATGACACTGATGTAGGTTTTGAATTTAATTCATGTAGTATATGTTGCTACTGAGTTGAACTGATGTAGTTTTATTATTGTATTCCTTTAAGTAAGATTTTGAATGCGTGACTTTTACCTGTAACATTTACACACCATAGTATTGCTATTTTTACTCAAGTAAAAGATCAGAATACTTCCTCCACCGCTGCATAAAACATAATACACTCATAAACACTTTACCTCTGACTAGCAGACCTCTGAGTTCACCTGACACCAAAAATCAAAATGTCTTTCTAAAACTGGAGTTGACTATCAGTCAGGAAGCTGCATATAAGTCAGGGTACAAACTCCTTGAGGAAATAAAATTAGTTGATGGGTCAAGAGAGGGTAAAAAGTGAAGATTGATGTGAGAATAAACATGATTTCCAATATTGTTAGTCTCAAAAGCGCAGCCAGAAACCGTCCTGTTTGTGAGCAGCAGAGCCACTTCAAACCACCAGCAGCAACCTCACACAGCCAGCCAGCAAGCCTCCCTGACAGGGGAAAGAAATGCTGCCCTCTACCAGCAGTGCTCATTTCTCCCCCAACGCAGGAGCACGCACACACACTGAGAGGAAAGCATAAGCATGCGTGTGGGTCATGCACACGTCGTTGACTCGGAAGTCTTCTCCTCATCTTCCTCTTCCGTCAGAAACAGAGGAAACACAATGGTCAGACTGTGCTCCAGGTTTGTGTTGGAGGCTCATCTGCGTGCAGACCTTACTGTAGTTGACTTGTTCTATTGGGGGGGGGGGGGGTTTCCCAGCTTCCGTTGCATACATATGGAAAAGGATGGAAATGGTGGCTCCAAGTGGGTTTATGAATAAGAGAGGTCACAAAAGGGCTGCGGCTGTGACATAGATGGACAGCCCACTCAGCAGTTTTCCCTGCCGCACTTGTGGGAAGAAAATGAGCACTTGAAGGTTTCAATGAAGCGATAGCTTTACACAGGCGTTTTTATTGAGGCACCTTTCCAGGCTATGTATTCACTGTCATATAAAATCAGCACTCTGACCACTGCACCGCCCATAGTGTGAGCCACCAACACATGGCTGGACTACAGGCCGGGGCTTGCAGCTATAACCGGTAGGCAGTCTCAGCTCTCCTGGGAAATGGGTGGAAATTACAGGGTCCCCAAACTGACAGAAGTTCATAACAAATTTAAGCTGTAATCATAGGATTCTGACAGTGATATCAAAAGATATTATAATGATCACTTGTAGGATGAATCTCAGGGTGTTGCATGCAGTAAACTCAACTTTTTTTTTTTTTTTATGCAGCTTGCTGGCGTTCTGTACACTGGAGGACTTTGGGTTCATTTTCTGAAAGCCTTCATCGTTCCAGCTCTCCTCCTATAACTAAGCAAAACACTCAAAACTGGTTCCCATGGCAACGTGGAGAACCTAACCTGGAACAGTTGGAACTGAATACAGCACTACCTGTAAACACACACGGACACACATATTCACGAGTACAATAGCACAGTTTTGCTCCCACATCAAGGTGCTGTAAATGTCAGAAGACTGTATCTTTCGACATTTGCTGCTTCACAGAGAGCTGACAGCAGAAAAACATAGCAGAAGAAATTCACACTTCTACATAGGAGATCCAGGTGGCATACAGAAAACAATCCATGCATATTATTTCAAATTATTACACCATATCTGGATGTTCCTGGAACCAGGGGCGGGATTAAAAAAACATACGAGGGGGCCTGACTGGGGCACTGTTTTAAAGACAAGTGCCACATTTGTAAAATTTGTAAAAATGTCAAGGCCTGTAAACTCCAGTGGAATGAAAAAAGTGACAGCTCTGAGCACAGGGCTGCATTTTGCTTTGTAATGCATTGCTCTCACTGTGTTGCCATTGGGCCAAACCAGGCTAAAGTAGTTAAAGAGATACTCTCAACCAGCTTTGTGTCATAACAATGTGGCTGGTCTGTGTACATGAACTGTGGTAAACTTCCCTCCATCTTACCCATGCCCAGATCTCCCTGCTCATCTCCCAACTCAAATCTGCCATCATCCATCAGATTTTCACTGGCTGCTGCTCAAACAACAGATTGTACTTGCACATTTTTGAATGCCCACCACCACAGACACAGACAGTACAGAAAAGAATCGAAAGACTCTCTAAAACTCAGTCCAAACTCCGATCAAAGTGTAAACCTAGGCCGTGTTGCTCAAATACAAACCAGGATTCTGTTACTGTATTGCCTATTCCTAATATGTCTCCAGAAACAGATTTCAGTGCACTGTTTGGCTGTAATCCAAGAGCTTGTGAACAGGAAGTGAGCGCCATACTGTTTCCTGTATTGTAAAAACTGAGGCTGAAAAAACTGAGATCAAACTCTAAAACTAAGCAGCGCTGATAAAATCTGAACCGAGATTCTGCTACCAGGTTGGCTATTTCTCACAGATAATGTTTTCAGAAACTAGGGCGGCCCACTAATGACCAGAAAGGTCATTAGTCGGCAAGATTTCAATGGTCACTTAGTCACAAAAAAAAAAAAGTGGAAGTCAAAACCTATATGACTGGACCATGTGGGAATTTAATTTGAATGGACAGACACAGGAAGTGGCCACGCTCAATAGTCAGACAGGAGTCACGTTAATTTCCAGGGCTGGTACCTGCGGTTATTACACAGGCTAGTTAATAACATGTCGGGCAGGAAATCCAAAGTGTGGGATCATTTTGAGAAGGTGAAGGACGGACCCAAGGTGATATGTAAACTCATCTTCATTGGTCGACTACAAACATGATGTATCATCTGAAACATGGAAGTAGCTACATGCCCATTAGCCGACAGCGTCATCAATAGGCGGCTCGCTCAGTGTGTGACGTGCACTTGTAGATAAAATATAGGCCTATATTAATGAAGGTTCATTAGTACGGTTTTGTATTTCTCTGTAATGTAGCACAGTGTTAACAATGTGACTGATACTATTCTTTCTCACACCTTCAACTCAAACCATTATGTTGCCCCGCCCAAAATATATAATTTAATAATTAAATTAATATCGTAAACATGCGGGCGATTAGTCGACTAATGACCCTAAATGACGACTATTGGTTGACTAGGAAAATTCCTCATCAAAAACATATTTTTAGCTTGCCGTTTAAGATCATTTGTTACCAGCTGGCCGCCATATTGTTTCCTGTGGAAAAACAGGCAAGCTCCACGCAGTGCATTGTGGTAGTTGTAGGTTTTCTACCACAAGCCAAAGCAAATGCCACATCCCTTTTTCTGTTTCCTCTGGTCATATAGCACCAATTTAAAAAGTATTGGCATTTTTCTACAGCACAGACGTCTAGTTTTATGAAAAGACCTTCTTAAATACTTTGTTCACTGCACACATAATCACATAAATTCTTGCTGACATATGATGTTAATACAGGTGATTATTACAGCTTTTCCTGCACAAAATTAGCTTGTATGTGTCTGCTTAGATGTACCACAAGCTACACACCGAGGCCACGCCTCCTACACTCCTTGCGCTTCACTCCGTTGTTTTATTTTTTAAATATCCTTGGAGAGAGGGTTCTAGCAGGATCTGAGGGTGTAGTTACCCATTAAGCTGACTTTGAACAAGGTAAGGTTCAGTTAAACAGCAACAATCAAGTTACTTTGTTAAATTACAAAAATGAGGTCAAGCATGGTCCTACCTAACTTCAAAGTCTGTGCCCGTGCAGAGCGCAAACACAGTTTTCTGTACGGTCATTATTTGTTTGTCTGGGGGCATTTCACATTTGTTAGTAGTCAGTTTTTACCTCTTTACGGTTGTTTTGCATCTCTTTTCAGTCGTTTTGTGTCTCTGTAAGATATATGTACCTCTTTGCGGTTGTTTTGTGTCAGTTTGTGGACATTTTTTGTCTCTTTGAGGTCATTTTGCGCTTCTTTGGGGTGAATCTGTATTTCTTTGTAATGATTTTTTGTCTCTTTGAAGTCATTTTTTTGTCTCTTTGTGGCTGTTTTGTGTCTCTTGTTGTTGGTTTACATCTTTTATGGTCATTTTGCATCTTTTTCCTGAAGGTTTTGTCTGTCTTTGCAGTCATTTAATTGCCAACAACATGTTAACAGTCACTTCATACAGAGGTTCTGCTCCAAGGTCCCTGAGCCTGTACCCAGAAGTCCCAATCAGTAATCCATCCATGATAGTAATAAGCCAACTACCTATATACTCTTAAAAGGGGGCCCCAAATATTTAAGGAAGGGCCATGCAATCCCTGGCCTCACCTGCGCCTGTATCATCAAAAGCAAGGTGAAAGCTCGAGAAATGTGCTGGGTGCAAAGGTTTGAAAGAAGAGACAAACTTGACCTGGGTAAAGCTTTGCGTCAACAGCATTCCCAACTTGAGGCTCTAAGGCAGCGTTACAAAGTCTCTACATGAGTCTCAATCACTACCACTCGACTCGCTTGCATAGGATTGGCTGCGTGTAAGCATTACAGCCCGTGGCTCGCTCCCATTGGCTGTTGGGAGTTTTCTCCATATTCATTTCACCTGTTCAAGACCCATCAGAGCTATAAAGTTCCAGCAGGGTTATATGGTGTTGATATGGGACAAGGACAGGGTCTGGCTGTGTGAGAATTGCCACCTGCTGTGCGTCTCAGCTGCCCATCCTTCCACAGTAAAACCACACCCTTGGGTGCTGGCTGGGAGGGGAGCACTAGCACACCGAGGGGTGAGAAACTCTAAAGTTTACATCCGGTATGTAGCTTTCAGCTGGGATTTTACAGCCTTTTTCTGTTTCTCCAGTGTTGTGCTGAAGCTGCGTGCGAACATATCTACATGTACATAACACACACGCTGCACACACACGCAGACAGACTGAGCAACAGAGGGATATAGAAAAGGAAGGAGAGACAGAGCAGCTGTTACATCTTCAAATTACTCCCCCCCCCAAAAAAGAACTTAGGTACAAACTGCTCGACTCAGAATCATTATTTATAATTCATTAAATATTCGCAAGCAGCATATTTAAGATTCCAGCAATTCATCAAACCCTGCTTAGCTAAACAGCATCCTCAAACATCTGCTCTGAACAATGTCAGCCTTTCCTGTGGAGGATTGGGACGTAGTCACACTTGCGTTTTGTACAAACAGCAAACTAAGAGTTGTTGAATGCACACCTGGCAGACAGGTGTGTAGGAAGAGCTCACTGTCAGCACTGAAACTGAATTTGGTGGAAATACGGTCAAATTCAATGCTATCCATGGGTGTAGATTTTTTTTTTTTTTTTTGTGGGGTATATTCAGGTAGCACCCACTGTTAAAACAAAAAAGGAGCTGGGCTATAAATTGATACAACAAAGGCACAAATTGTTGCATAAAATTCCACCATAATGCAGAAAATTACATGTTTGAGACTCATTTTTTTCTGGTGTTGTCACGTTGAAACAAAACCTACGCCCACCATGCTATTAGTGTGTAAAAATGAAACGGTTTCTTTTATTTTCTACTAACTGATTTTAACTTCGACGAGCCACTGAGAATGCATCATCAGTGACACATTCACTTCCAGACTGTTAGAAGAAAAACTGCGTCAGTGGCTCAGTTCAAGGAGGCTTCCTGCCTCTCATCTCTAATCAATGAGGGTTTGTTTTACTTCTGCCATGGGCTGTCTGTCCATTACTCACATCATTCAATAATAGCAACTAGTGAGAGGAAATGTGTAATGGACAGGTCACAAATACAAACAGAAATGCAATTTGTTTTTACTATTTCCCTTGTGTTGCTGTTGTGTATTGTATGCGTTCTCATATGTTTGTGAAGCTGCCATCTTGACCAGGACTCACAGGAAAAGACACCTTGTATCTTAATGGGACATCCTGGGTAAATTAAGATGAATAGATAAAATTAAAACAGGCAAAAAAAAAAGCATCTCCTCTTGGATGAAAGGTGTTTCTCAATCTAACTACCATCTGACAAAGACACAACCTCAGCGTATTACTGTTCCACCCTCCCATCTTCGGTATATTTTAGTGATTTAGTATTACCAGAAAAATGTGAGACTGGGGATGGTCAGCCGGTGCAATCCTCCTCATCACACCACCTTCCACAACTCCTCGCTGCTGCTCCTGAGAGTCATCTAGCTGATTACTTAACTCGTGATTGTAATGAGTGTAACTCTGCAGCAACATATTACTCATGCAACAGGTTGGAGTGGAATGTGAACGACAGCTAACTGAGGAATGAATCTCTACAGTTGCTGCTGTGATGCACATGCAAGTGTCTGTTTAAAAAAAAAAAAAAGGAGATTCAAACTCTCAGGGAGCTTAAACACAGCGATCCCACAGGTCTGATAGACACACAATGAATTTACAATGCTCTCACATCTTATCTCGCTGCTCCCTTAAGCTATATACTCTGTTGCAGCGTTGTAGCGAGTCTGTTATCACTTCAGGAGGAAAAATACACTACTCCACTTTCATGAAAAAGTTAATAATTGCTATACAAATCTAGCAGCACTGGGAGAAGGGCTGAAATTTAAATGCAGTAACTTGAACGCATTGGAAATAAAAGGCTTACGCCGATACCTGACAAGCAGATAGTCATTATTCCTGGAAGTGCTAATGAAGAACTTTCTCATTTGGCATTATTTTTTCACACCTCATGAGGATTATTTTACACCATAGGGGCTCAGTCGGAGATAAATTGCTCTACAACGTGAAGTCTTCGCTCTTAATGAGTGAAAAACCTGAGACCAGCCATGACTTAAAAAGACATTGCGAATGCTCTTTAAGGCAGAAAATGAACATAGCAGAGAGCCACCTTGGGCGTCTGCAGATCACTTAGTGCGATCCCTCCACGCAGACAGGTGAGGGGAGACATGAGGAGTCAGGAGGAGGGTGCAGCGGATGTGGCTTTAGAGGGGAGCAGTGCAGTGCCTCCTGCTATCACTCCGGACAAAACCGGAGCCTAAATTGGAGAGCTTCCCCTACACCCAGGATCAACTAGGGAGTATTAATGGATTCGGAGTGGATCAACTGATGGCTATCGTATTTCGCTGTTTTGACTCAGTGTGCACGGACGACCCAACACACACATGTGCATGTGCACCACTGTGGTGCAATGCAGATGTTTACACCCATGTCTTGGTTTGGATCATTTTGTGAGAAAAAAAGCTCTCGCAATCAATTTAGCTGCATCAAACGGCGCTGAGCTACAAACTTAGATTTATATGAAGAGTGCACAACAGTTCATGTGGTGTTTATTGTGATACAGCCTAATGGAGTGTAAGCATTCAATCAGCACCTGTTTATCTGAGCACATTTTCACTCCAGGTTAAGTCAAAGGTCCAGAGAGATAATTAGGAGGAGAAAAATCTGGTTTTGCTACTAACAGCTCAACAAGCAAGCAAACAACTTATATACCACTCAGGGTTTAAATGTGTTTACACCACAACAACAAGGCTGTCTTCACATGCTTAATAATACTCATTGATCAGGCTCACAGATAGGGATCATGTCAGCTGCCCTGTCCACACCTTCACCACTTAGCCTGTGCGACAGTCAAGCAACACTGCATGTCGTTTCTGTAGCACCACAAACAATTAACGCCAAGTCACACTGTTTCCTGGTGTGTGACAGAGACTCAGCCTCATGCCTTGCTTAACAAGAAAACTCATTAAGGGTGAGAAAAATATTGTGTTCTGACACCAAAATAAGCCACAATGTAAAAAACTACACAAGCAAAATGAAGGGGACATATTTAGTTTTGAGCAAACAAACTTAATTCACTTATCAAACTAAGAGTCAGTCCTCCTTTAAAATTTAGACAATATAAAGCATTATTAATAATAATTATACATTGATGTACCTATTTTCTAATGTTTTGTGAGTTTTGCTGCATTGATTATTTCATCATCCAATTATGTAATAGTTTATTTTTAAAACCTACAATTACATAATAGGCTCAGGTGATTATATATTAATTTAATAGCATATTTTAAAAAATGTTTTACTTACAGTAAAAAATAGTTTAGTCATTTTTAATAACAGCTGTCTGAGCACTGAAATGCAGGATCAATTAACATTAAGTGACCTACATTATTATAACACCAATCACATCAATAATTAGATAAAAACAGCCATGATACTTTCTGAAACTATATTACAAATATGACTGATAAAAAGCAATTAATTAATCTGTATTTTCCGTGACAAGTAGCTTCAAAAGCTTTGTACAAATAAAATCAAAAAGATTGTTTACCTCTGCTAAAATTACTTTCATCAAAATAACATAAAAGCTTACACTTCTGTACCAATTTGAAATAACAATATATAAAATGCATTTAAGTGAAATAACATTTAAATAACAAGCAGGGCATCAAAACTACAACAATTCACAGCTTTATCTTTTCTAGGTTATTCAAAGTTGCATTTAAAAAGGCCCGGTTTTTCACAGAATAAACTCAACAACAAAAATGTTGTTATAGTAGATGATATAATGAACAACCACAAGCTCTGCCTTTAAAAATAGACATAATTTAATAGCCAATCCCACCGTGCCTATTAGCACACCGTAGGCTCTACACAGCAAAACACAACAGAAATATATAAACAAACAGTAAACAGCAGCTGAAACTACAGCAGCCCCACAAAACCAAGATAAACCAGCAGGCCTGAGGATGAGCTCACACACTGCCTCCTAAATGACAAAACAAAAACTAATCATTGATTCACTCTTTAAGCCCTGTCACTATAGTAACCAGAAATATATTTTAAAATCAGATCCATAACGATGCACGTAATTATCACGTAATTATCTAAGCACAGGATTTAGAAATAACACAAAGGAAATGCAGTTTTTGAATTTTAAACACGCATTGTTAAATAAAAAAGTTATTTCCAAATATGCCTGAGACAGCTTGAGTGGATTAAAATTATATTTAAATGTGATTTAAAATTTGCATGAGGCAGACGTTTGTAAATTACGACAGCAGGTTTGAAAATACGCGTTTTAAGCTTTACATTTTAAATCAGAGTAAATACTTCTGCACTATAAGACAAAAGCTTTCAGAGACAAAAGGAAAAACCGTGGGGAGCTTTTACTATTAAATTAAATTCTCCACCATCATAATATGGAGTTACACCTCCACGTGTGATTTCGCCCAGTTTCCACTGACTCAAAATGAACACCTGTACGTGTCACGAGCTGCACTCGTGTCGGCCCCACTCTTATGGCGAAGATTTCGCTTTACAGGCCTTTTGAGAACACGCACACGCGTTCAGCAGCTCCACACACTGTCGATTGGACACATGCGGGCACATGTATGGACATTTGCTCCATCTGATTCCGCCCTACAGCCGTGCAGTGTGCGGGGCCATCATGGCAGCCATTATGAGGCTCTCCAACATTGCCATGGCCTACGTGCACACTTCTGTGGGGAGTGGCGCAGGCTTTTCTACACCATGTTGCGCCTTTCAGCACGGAAAAACGAGCCTCAAAGCGAGGAAACAACTCAGCAGCTCGATCTGAAGACATTTTGAACATACAGATTTTTTTCTCGACGGTGTGGCACAGCTCAAAAAAAAGAAAAAAGCGAGGGCTGTAATGCAGGGAAGTGTAGCCTGCACTGAAGGGGGAGGACTGTACTGGAAGCGCATAAAGTATGTGTCACGTGTTCCTCCACAAGGGGCTTGAATATTTACCTTTTTGTCACGCAATGTAGTCTTACCCTAAAGCCAAAGGCATTGTTGTGAAACAGGGTGGGTCTATACGTGGTGGGAGCCTATAGGTTGCGTAATCTGCCACAAACGGATGACTTTATTACGCACTACGCACAAGAGAAAAATCTTTAATTATTATTTCCGTGAAAATAAAAGCTCCTGTTCAAATTGTGAGAAGACAAGCTGGTACAAAAGCACAACATGTGACAGAGGTGTGTGGACTTTAGGGTTAACGTATGGATTTACTCACAAAAAACACCAACTCGTACTTTTCCTGGCGCGCACACACACACACACACACACATACAGTCTGTGCTTCCCACATGCATACACACACATGCATATAGTAACCAGAGGAGAGGCTTGGCTGATTGGTATGCAACTCATCGTGCATTGCGGTGTTACAGGCAATAATGAAACCTAACTTTATCGCTCACATTCAGGGAAAACGGCCTTATAGGGCAACCATTACGCATTACGCAGCTGCCTATATGAAAGTGAGAGTACAACCTATATAAGATTCAGTTGAGATGATTTTTTTAACATGTGATCACTCAGTGTGTGTGTGTGTCCATGTTTTACAGTGGGGTAGGCCTTGCTGCAGATCACGCGATATGGCAGCAGCCACCGTGTGTTCTGCGGATGTTGGGGCTAAACTGCTTCTTTGTCGCTTTCTTTCTTTTGTTTCAACGCCATGCAGTTACACTTCCATCGCCGGGGAGTAAAACAACAGCAGCGTGGCTCAAAATCACGCACAGGAGCCGAGGGAAGAGGGAAAAGCTGCGTGCTATATTTCTCAGCGGAAGGCTACAGGTCACAGTCTGCCATGGGGCACAGTATAGGCGTATGACACAATGTGTGTGTGCGTGGAAGTGTGTGTGTGTGTGTGTGTGAGTGTGTCAGATTGTAGGCCTACCTTAGTTTTTTGGGAACAGAGTAGTCTACCTCTATCACCTTGCCGTGTAATTCAACTTTACCTGTAGGGGCGAGAATTGATAGTGTAACATTAGCTGTGTGTCATGAAAGCAACAATGCAAAGCTGGTAGGCCTACACAGCAACACTTTGAATCACTTCACCAAGTAGGTGCGTCCCCATTCAAACAGCCAACCCCTCAAAAAAGTACTGTACCCGGGCGCGTTGTGCGCACGGCGGCGGCTAAACTGGGTATGTTTGGATTAAAACAAGCACACAGTGACATTTTGGGGGTCACAATTGGGGGGAATCGGCGCCAAAATGAAGCATGATAAGCTTATAGTGTGGGGGGGAAATGGGCAGCCATGCTTTCCACTCCCACAACCCTCACACAGTGCAATGAGGGGTATTTTTTTCAGCTCCGAGTAAAGAATGCAACATCAAAGAAGAGATGGTTTGAAAGGAGAATGACTTGTACTCTTTCTATTCTAGGTAGGTGTTTCTTAATTCTCCGTGTTTATCCAGCTCGAGGGGGTTGAATTTGAAGCGCTCCTCGGCGAAGCTTGAACACGGGTTTTCGTTACTATTGAGTGGCCTGGCGCAGCACGGAATTAGCGTCTCACCTCGTCCCCCCTCAGCTACCTGTTTATTAGCTCTTTCCTCCGGACCCCCATGACCCACCTCCAAGACACCTCGTAAAAACATACCCAGACATCAGAGGAACATGGATCTGACAAGTTTTCCGCGCTCGCGTCGCTCTGCTCTCTTCAATAAAATCAAGATAAAAAATAAGTGAAAAATAATTATGCCTACCCGAACCATCAGACCATCCCATACATTCCAGCGGGTGATTGCAAAGTAGCGCCCCACACTATCGGAATCTCCAAAATATAGGTTATTGTGCGCGTAAATAGCGTTACGACGGCTCGTGTTTTCTTTAGGCAAACGGGCACTAAAGCCCTGAGTGTGTCCTGTGATCGATCATTTATCCAATTTTTGTTGGAGCGTGCATGGCTGAGCGTTCATCTAAAACTCTGATGGCACACGGATGTGATCGCAAAACACTGTCCCGAGCAACAACAACAACAAAAATATAACAATAATAACACAAGCAATGCGTAATATGCCACATTTGGGACACCCTGAGCTTTTGTGTTTTTTTAAACCTCATCTTGCAGTTTGACTCGCTGTGATATTTTCCCTGTCACCAGCACAGCATCACTTATCAAATCCACACTTACCAGAAAGAGTCTCTATAGCCTTTATGGCCGAGTTCTGGTCGGGGAAGTCCACAAAAGCATAGCCGGATTTCAGTAGGATCTGCTCGGGCACTGGCAGCTTCCTCTCCCTAAAGAGCTGCTTCAAGTCCTCCTCAGTGACCGAAGGACTTAAATTCCCAATATATAGTCTGTACATGATCTGAGAGGAAAAATCTCGAAGGGGTATCAGATCTTAAGAGTGAGAGAGAGTGGCGATTTTTTGCAGAGAAGTAGAAAAATAAAAAATAAAATAAAGTAGAAAAAAATCTGATGGCATTAAAATAAAAAAAACGCTGCAATTATCACCCCCCAGGAAATTACTAAACTATAGGCGACCCCCCAGCACCAACTCTGGCCCCGGTCTAACTCTTTTAACAGGGACTGGGGGAAAAAAGTGTCGTTACGACGCTACTCTGGAGCCAACAAGCACCGCCTCTAAATAAAATCTCCCTTAAAAATCACAAGAAAAAAAATGTTTGGAGGTGCATGTGGATTCTCCAGCGTAGAAAGTACATTAGGGTATGAAAGTGGCATGATGATGAGTGGGTACACTGAGCAAAGGGATGGGCTTAAAGGAGGCAGAGGGGTTATTTCATCAAATCATAATAAGGGCCGTGCCTTGGGTCCCTCCAGGCTGGGGGAGTGAGAAAAAAAGGGCTACTGTGTGGAAAATCAAGTCGCTGTCACTGTACTTGTCGACCCAAACAGTGTCACTGATCCCCACAGTTTGCCTTTTATTTATTTATGAGACACACAGAAATATGGATTTATGGAGCGGAGTGCGCAGGGGGTCCAAGCCTCGCCATGGATGCCTGTTTTGGATGTCATAAAAACATCTGTGACTATATTTAGGTAGGATTTATGAAACTAAAAATAAGAAACATTATTTCAACAATACAGAAAGTGAAACCTTAAAGCAGCCATTTTTGTACATTCTGTCCTTATGTAGAAATACCGCTGAAATAAACACCATTTCCTGGTCAGGGCCCCGCTGGTTAAAGGGCTTGCAATCTTACACAATGCCATTAAAGGTGATGACACTTTCGCTTTGCATTTCAACCTGTGGATAGTGCTAATGGATCCAAACTGTAAAAGTGAGCAAATATTTATTTTTAGACACTGATAAGGAGAAGTGAGGGGATTCCTGGCCCTCGGTTTTATCCGTGCAATGGGGGGAGGCGGCCTCTGTGCGGAGTCACTCACTCATGTATACATATCATCTTTTATTGTAATGTAGGTGTGTGCATGTGGGTGTGTTTGGGAGGGGAGCTGAGCCAAGTCAAAAGCTGGTAATGTAAAGGGAGAGGGCTGCGTGGCGACGGGGGCGAGGGGGGGGAGCAGGCTGCAGTGCTCGTGCATGGATGTGTACCTTCACCGGTTACCAAGGGGAGGAGCCTCTCGCCTACAGCACTTGAGTGTTTCTACATGTGACTGGCCTGCGCCTTGGAACATTACTGCCACCCTACTGTAGTGGAGAGAGTGCCAGCAGCAGGAGTGACCATTGCTCGCCTTGTTTACGTCAGTGTGTGAACAGAGGAATGTCCAAGCTATGGCCTATTTACTAAACAGCTCTTTAGTTGCTTTACTAATGACATGCTAACACAGTTGCTGCGGGGGCCTCCCTGCTTCCTCCGGCTGGGACTCAAAGAGTTCAAATAAATGACCCATTTGTTTCAGTCACATTAGTTGACAGTCATTTTTACAATCCTTGACATTTAATTTGTGACTTATAAATTAAACAATATCCAATTATCGCCTTTCATTACCATTTAAATAGTAGTTACATCTTTATAACGGTTCTAAGTGGATAAAATCAAAGCAGGGTTTGTTTGCACCCTCTCTTGTTAACATGCTATGCCCAATTAAGTCACATCATGCAACCACCCAAAAATAAATTCCACTCAAAAAAGGGAAAGTTAACCAGACGGGATGTGACATTTAGGGAACACAGAGCGACCTGCTGACCTCAACAGAACAACACACACACACACACACACACAGAGCAAACGCAGACTTGTGGTAGACGAGGGAGAGAAACAGGCTGATGCAGTTTCCAAGGTGTGGTTAAGCTGTGTGACTGGTGTCCTTTCACTTTCCTCTTTATATCATACCGCTGCATCACATTTTCTGTTAATGATGGTCACCACCTTTTAGCAGAAAAACTCCACCTTTGTGAAAATGCTATCACAACACAGAAAATACACACACGTGAGCAGATAAAAACTGTTAGAAAGAGAGGGGGTGGGATTGGATGAAAGAACTATTCAGCAGCATAAAAACAAACTAGGGCTGAAATGGAATTAAAATGGCAGCTTACATCCATGATAACAGTTTATATGTTGTACTTAATATCTAGGCTGTGTCAAAGGTCCATTCTTCTCAGATGTTGTGAAATAAAAAAGCGTAAAATAGCTACGTATTGCACACACACGAGCAGTTTTGAGGAACTGGCAGTTTACATGATTTTCCTGTTTTGCTAGATTTCTTTTTCATTTTGCCTGTATTTCAGGAGGAATTTCACAAGCAACACATTAAATAAAACAGAAAGAGAACAGTTGAGCCAATTTACATCCACTCCATCTTATATATTAGCTGATCAATATTCTTACCACAGGATATCTAATGTGTTTCCATTGCTGATACTATGATACTTTTATTTAAAGGGATAGTTCACTGAAATTACAAAAAAAATCTGTGATCACCACAAATGAAATCTATCCACCTCTTTTGTACTAGGGTGCAGGGATGATCAGATATTTCAAAACAAGGACAGATTAAACTTTGCTCACTCCTGCCCTTTAAATTACATCTTCAGACCATAATAGAGACTCCAACAAGTCATTTATTAACCATGTAATGTACTGTACTGTATGTCATGGATGAGGAAACACGTTTGGACTCCTGTGTGACCAGTAGGGGTAGATGTTGGACTTGGCAAGCGTTGCTTTACCACATGTTGAGTAGCAGTAAAAACACTGTACTTGGTGATAGTAACTTGTGTAGCTGCATTTACCCATGGATCACTCAGCCTGATAAGTTTAATTATTATAAGGAGTGCCTTATACACATTTAACACATATTTACACTTTAAAGCTTTTTAAGACCTTTTCAAAATAATTTTAAACAAAAATTGAGATAGATTTGTGGAGAAATTATACTCTTTTGTGCAAGCTTTGCAGGTAAATATAAAGGTAAGTAGAATATATGAAACATGCAGAAGAGCTTAACCCATTTATACGAAAAGAAATCCAGTGAAATAAGTCAAATGTTTGTTGCAATTAAGACCTTTTTAATTCATATTTTAAGACTATTGCATGAGTTTTAAGGTCTAATATTAATAAAAATTGAATTTAGGACCCGCAGACACCCTAACACACATATATACAGTATTAGTGTAAACTTGAGCCTGGCTACCTTACTGATACACAGCAGCATTCAAAAGACAGATGTAGGGAATATTAGCCCGATAATCAGACAGAAAATCCATTTTGTTTGACATCATTATTTGAATTACTGCAAAAAAAAAAGAAAAAAAAAGCTAAGATCAAGGCAAAGATTCAAAGGACTGGAACCAGGCGAAGGGAGTGTGCGGCTCTCTTTTCCTAGGAGTTATTAGATAGCTGGAACTTTACTAATGCATTTAGCCATATTCATTCAAGGGATGCACTTAAATTAGATCAGTCAATGTTATTATAGTTTACAGGAAGTAATGGGATTGTTTCTGGGTAAGTAATGAATTTATGATATTAACTGGTAGCTTTGATATAATTTGACTGTTTTTATAGTTTTTAAGAGGAAAGCATTTTAGACTTGATATGAGCTCATGTCGTCAGCATGCATTCGCTGATGTGATAGTGTAACTGTTGCTCTCCAGAGAAACTGCGGCAAAGACACACACTGGCAGCTTTTATTGTCAAAACTGAGAAACTTAATTTCTGTAGAAACCAGCACATAGCAATGTGATAGTATGAAGGCTTTAATGCAACCTTCAGAAGTAATATAACAACCTTGCAACAACAGCAAAACAAAGTAATGTAGAATTGCTGAAAGGAAGGACATGAGTCACAGTGGAAAAAAAAAAAAATCAATTTCCTTTTAATCTGTTCAAAGATGGACTTTCACTCGATTTGTATACAAAAAAAATACATTAATAAAAACATTAATATATTTTTGTGGCAGATGTTGCCAATACATTTAAAATTAAAAACATGAGGGGACAGCTTGAGTCACGTCAAATGACACTGCTTCAAAACTGATCTCGGTATACATTTACTGGTCATGTACGTTAGCAAACAAGAAGTGTGATGATCACCTTAAGAAAGAAGACCTATTCTGAAATCAATCATTCCACTCAGAAACATTTCCTGTCCGTGTGTGGGAGGTGGAGGGGCTTGACGGCAACACTCAGTAGCGACCTGCGATGAAAAAAATAAAAAATAAAAAACAGTATCATTAGACACATTGAAACCTGTTAAATGCTTCAATAGCAGAGTGGATCATTTATGAGAAGCACTCACGGGGAGAATAAGACCGTGATCTGGATCGAGACCTGTAGGCCCCTCTGTAGTATGGGGACGGGGATCGCCTTCTGAAAACAGGCAAATTAAAAACACACTGTCATACTGTCCTTTTTCAGAGGGTTTCACATACAAAAATTCAAGTTGGTGATAAAAGTCCTATTTTGAGTCTGTGGGATTTCTGCTAAAAGATGACGATAGTCACCTGTATGATCTGTAATGGTCCCTGTCGTCATAGCGATCATAGCCGCCTCTGTCGTATCCACGGTCATATCCGCGGTCATATCCACGGTCATAGTCACGTGAGCTGCGTCGAGGACCACTGGGACCTCCACCTCCACCACTACACAAAGGACAAAACACAGATGAGGCTTTTGTTTCATATTTAACTTAACTTACAGCGGTTTCATTTTTACGATTCTGTTTCAAGTTTGAAAGACAGGTATCCAATATGTCACGATATATTCAGTTTATTTTACTGTTATAGTAAGAGGGCTCCACTTATAGAGTCATCTTTTAAGTCTGCTGTTAATGCAGCAGTTTATACTCTCTTTGGGTTGTACTCATCCACGCATGTGGCTTTAGCAAGCATATGGCCAGGCCACGGGACCAACTTAACAGGTAAAAAAAACTGTAATGTAAAACATCAGGAATTACATTTTTCATTTTTAAAAAACACAGAATCTTCCCTTGCTGAAGTCGCAGGATTAGTCATTGCTTTAAGAGGTAACAACATGCCTTATATTCAACCTGGTGACAATTTTCTATGAGTAGACTCATTTCCAGCTAAAATTGCATGTCTGATCTAATCTGTGTTATTATTATCTGACTGAGCTCTGGTACAGTATCAACAAACAAACAACACATCGGAAGCTAAAAGCGCTCTACTGCGTGTTGATATTGTAAATTTAATTAAGCTTAATTTATTAATACGACACTTCCTGTTTAAAACATGATACATACAGTTCTGAGGAAAGTGATTACTCACCTCTGAATTCCTAAACCTACACTTGAATAAGTCACACAACTCCATTTCTTTTCCAGCTTAATTTGTCACTTCGATTAAACCAGATAAAAGTAAACAGAGCATAATCGATTCACTACTGATGGATATGGCCCAGAAATATCCACTTTCCCAATATTTTGCGTTGTTACTTTCATCTTTTAAAGATAAGAACTAAATCTAACAAATCCAAACAAACAATCAGTATGTTTCGGATGTCTTACTATGTTGGCCGGCCCATGTAGATTCCAGGTGTTGGGGTGTGAGGTCTTTTTGTGATGGAGAAGTCCACCCTGATCCTACGACCATCCAGCTCCATGCCATTGGCTCGTTCCTTTGCCTGAGATAAACAAACAAAAATGATCTTTAGACCCAGAAAATTCCACAAACATGTTTGACAGGTGCCTTTGCTGTCTCATCTTCTTTTACCTCTTTAGCATCATCAGTGTTCTCGAAGTAAACGAAAGCAAAGCCCCTGGAACGCCTCGACTGCTGGTCATACACAATAGAGACATCCGCCAGGGGGCCGTATTTAGAGAAGACTTCCCTCAGATCCCTCTCTGTGGTGTACAAGCTCAGGCCAAACACTCCCACACAACCGTTCGGGTCTGGATTAGCCTGTAAAATTAAAAAATATTCAGGTTTTGAAGAGTCCATACTCATTCAAGAGGGTGTTTTTACATCAGAGTTTCTTGAATATTATATTATGAATTAATTTACAGAAATGTTTAGGAACTTGGATGAATATTTTCAGATATTACCCAGGAAGAACGCAAATTCAACTTTAAAATATGTCAAACCTCTTGTACCCACAAGGGCCATAGAGTACTTACACGGTTGCCGATATGCCTGCGGCGGTTGGACATCGGTGAGCGGCTATGGCTCCTGCGGCGGCGCTCTCCACTGTAGGACCTGCTGTGAGATCGGCGACGATAGGACCTAGAGCGGGAGCGAGATCGGCTATAGTGTCTACGGGAGCCACGATGGGAGTGGGACCTGTAAAGACAAAAACACTCAAACATTTGTAATGGTCCCATGGTTATTCACATTTCTCAATTTCTCTAAAACTGCATCAAAAGGAACACGCATCTATAGCCAATTTCTCAACTAGCAAGGGAAAAGTATTAGTAATTGTCACTCACCCAGATTTTGACCTGGATCGGGACCGAGATTTAGAGCGGGAGTGGCGGGAGCCCTCTTTAGAGCGAGCAGGCGACCGAGCTGGGGAGCGGCTTGCCGACTTCCCAGAGCCCCGAGGACTGACACTCCTGGATCTAGAGCGAGACTCCTGAACGAACCACACACACCAACACAACTCTTGTCAGCACCAATGTGAGGACAAACTGAGACATATGCCTAAACAATTATATGTGGTAATTAAGACTATCCTGTGAAAATACAGGAAAGAACAGAATTTAGGATTGTGGGTTAGAAATGCAAGTTAATGCTATTTCTGTAGCCATGGATAATTAATATCAATAAGATTACAATAATCAATATTAAACTGTCAACATGATGAATAACAGAAATTTGTCAGTTGTGTAAAAATTGTAATGATTTAAACTGTTGTATTCAATAACAAGAACATGCACGCATTTGACAAACAGACCAGAAAATTACTTAGCGCGGTGGCCTTATCCAGATTACTTCCTTAACTTCATTTCTGTAACTTCATTACTTCACATTATTCTTCTTTCTTCAATTGTTTTACTTCTTCTTACTTCCCCCATCTCACACACTGCCCATACTTCTTCCCTCCTGTTTTAGCATGCATTCAACAATTCAGCTTCACACATCTGAGCTTCATATTATTGAAAATAAAGTGGACTTCTTCCGCATTTTCTTCGTCCAACCTTAACCTTTATGAAAAAGAAAAGGATGAAGAATATATAACTGCAATTAAAACTGCACCCTCATTCAAATTTTAATGTGTTATTATTATCTTATGACATGCATGGGAATGTTTAAGACCACATAATACAAATCTTAAATGTTAAGTTCTACAAATATTTCACTTTCAGTGCTTCTGAGGACACTGTTATGCCCTATCAGCCACTTTCAGTAGGGTGTACAAAGCATCTTGGTTGAATCAGACACAGACAGGAAAGCAGAACAAACAATAATGTCCTATACATGTACACAATCACAAGATGGTACAGAATATGAAGTGATTTATTCTCATTTTTACATTTCCATTTTTAACAATAAATGTATGGTGTGTCATGTTGAATAGATCCTGCTGACATAATTTGTCAAGTGGCTGTTAAGGCATCCAGGTGTGTATGAAACCACTGAATGTGAGTAATAGCTATGATTACACCCCCACCAACAGTACCTTCATTTAAAATAAGCTAATGACCTCAAGATGCTTCTGCTACTCATTTGTATTGACTTGCATTATCATATACACACACACACACACACACACATATATATATATATATATATATATATATATATATATATATATATATATACATACATACACACACTTATGTGGTAAGAGCAAAGACAAATCTCTTAAGGTAAACTGCTTAAACAGAGGGACATACACACTCATTGTGGCCTTGTATTACCCATTTATTTACAATGGAAAAAATCATAAGTAAGTAAGTAAGACAGGTAACATGCAACTGCAACGGGAAACACGAGGGTTCAATGTGCGAGTTAATGCAAATGAATAAGAAGACATCTTGAGGCGGTTCGTTGGTTAAGCTATTTTACACCATTATGTCGCTTGATTGACACAAAGTTGCCGCGCCCAAAATGAGACTAACCACAATTACAGTTTCGGATTAATGTTTGCAATTGTAGGATCACAAATGATCATCTCATGTAGAACTAGAGTAAAGTTAAACTAACGTGAACATCAAACCATACTCCTCACAATTTCTGCACACACGCCGTCTGTTGGATTAGCTCAAGTTACAGTCAAGGCATTCAACTCATACGGCTGCTTACAGCGCCATTTGCAACCGTAACGTTAGCTAAGCGTGTGCCTCCAAATGACTTAAGTTAAACCATACACTTGAAACCTCAGTTTGATCACTCAGAGGTTTGGTGTTCAATAACCTTGTTGGTTGGCTAAATTTTGCATCAATATTGCAGTATGTGGCCTAGCTAACATTGATCAGCTAGCGTTAGCCAGCTAGCTAGCTTAGCAAACGGTTATAACAGACGCCATGATGTGCTGTAACATTACATTGCCGGGAGCACATTTTCATCATATAACTGTTGGTATAAGCAAATTAATATCAAATTGGGACATAGATAAATCTTGTAAAATCATTTAAAATGCAGTTGTGGATTTCGACTGAAGAGTTAAGCTAGCTAGCTATCGTTAGCCGACACAATGTGAAGACGTTACAATTTCCGCTCCACACAACCGAGACATTTACACATAAAAGTTAGCTCGATTACAACATTACAAAGCTTTCACAAAGCTTATACGTACCCGGTCGCCGTAACCTTTGCCGCTATCGCTCATTTTTAGTGCCACTGAATATATTACAATGACAAATGTTATGCCGCGGTGCTAGCTAGCTAGCTGCATTCGATAGTACGTGTGTGTGTGTATGAGAGGTGGTGAACGTGAGTGCTGCAGCAGCGACTATAAACCCCCTCCCCCCTGCGCAGCATGCATGGCATAGACAGATGCCATGCGGCCAGCTCTTTCTTTAAAAATATACTCTTATAACTTCTTTGACGAATTGGTACTTTAAAGAGTTACTTAGGTCCGTATGCCCCGTCTTAATCTATATCCCAGTAACACTTAACACCCCACTACTGCGAAATACCATGTTTTGACAAGTGATCAACTCAAGTTAGGGACTGTTCGTTGCTGATGAAGGAGGTGCTGCAAAAAAGGGTAGACATCAAATATTTTTTTAAGCACTGGGGCAACGCTTTTTGGTCATATGGGAGGGGAATACAAATTTAAATGGTTATATTTTGTATTTATTTACAGCTGATTTTTAAAGTAAACATGCCTAACAAACTCCCCCCAGAATTACACCATTTATCCACAAACTGTAAAAACAGAAGTCATCATTCAGACTGATGACACTTCTGTCAGAAAATAAAACCTAAACAAAACTGAGCCTGAAATTGTGATAGTTCATCAAAATCACTTTCTCCTACATCTCATTTAAAATGTGGCTAAAAATAAACTGTTTGCACTAACTGGGGCTTTCTTTTAACTCCAGGATTTTGTTGTCAACGTTTAACTTGCAAACATCAAAGGGTACGTTTTAAAAATCGGACTAATTTGTGTTGGAGGGAGGGTCATGCATTTTCCACCAGTCACTGAGGGAGGCTCAAGGAAAAATATTTGTAGCTTTGGGGAGGGTCAAAAAAAGAAAAAACCTGAATTAAAACTGTCCCCAGATAATAAATGCAATGATCATACTGTGTGAAATATTTTTATTTCAAGCTCAATCGAGAGAAAATTTTGAATTCAAGTTTTTCTTAAAATGGAAACTTAACTTATGGAAAAAAAATATTGCTACAAACCATTGCAAAGTAGCACAACACTAATATAAAAATGGGAGAAAATTGTGAATAGTGAAAAGTTGAACTTACCTTAATTTATTTTTTTTACTGGTACAAATAACTCATTCATTTGAATTACTGATTTGATCCTACTAACTTTTATATCTCTTTTCTTTTATCCACCTTGGTCTGTGTAAGCCCAACTTTTGTTTGTTTTTGTTTCTCTTTGTGAAACCATATTGTCATTTCATGTTGTGATCTATGCTTTTATATATTATTATTTGCCTGTAATTAAAAAAAAAAAAAAATCAAGTAAACAAGCCACATCCCAGCCACCTCCTCCACTAACAAGTTAAGAACAGTCCCTTATCTAAATCTTTTACCTTGAAAGATTTGCAGTAAAGCATCTGACAACATTGTCTTTTACATTAAGATACAAAGTGCCTGGATTATTAAGCCATACGAAAACAACCATATTAACTATTGATAAGTCTTTCTGGATACAGAGAACTGAGTTGCATCTTTTTTTGTTACCTGTGAGACGTCAATTTTGTCACAGCCAAGGAGTATGTGGAACTCATATGGGAATCAGTGCAAATAGCTAGTGAAATTTTTATTAATGAAAGAAGTAATAATCAATAATAACAAATTATTATTTCTTACAAGATGCATGCTTTCTGTCAGTCACTGTTTTGCAATTTCATGCTTTCACATGGGAGCCAATGAGACCTTGTTTTAGAGGCTAAACTAGATTTTCACACAATGTCGGCACGAGGAATTCATGCCATTAACACCATACCACAGGGCTGTTCCTGCTACCTATTCCTCACCTATTTACGATGTGTCTTTGCTTTTCTTCTTTTTCCTCTTCTGCTGCAGCTCTATTTAGGCAGTGAAGAGCAGAAAATGACACCTGGTATCCTGTGGATAAGGTGAGGGTACTATGAGGCTGTTCATTCCAGTGTAAGAGCTCTCACAGCTACTTTAAGTGACTGTAAGGAGGCAGGGAAGCACCTTAATAAACCAGTGGTGGAAATAAACTTTGTGTTTGTTTGTTTGATTTAATTTGTCTGATTTCAAATTCCTGACACTTAGCAGGTTTAGTGAAGTGGAAGGTTAAAGTCTTTTTTTTTCTTTTAGTAAAACCCTGATTCATTCCACGTGGGATCTGTCATTCTCACAGAGATCTGAACAGAAAAAGGACAAACTTGTCAGACTGAAATTCATTAACACTGTATATCTTCCACCTGAAACCAATAATGCAGAGCCCATGGACCACGATGCAAAACTTTTGCAGGACAGGTGTGGGACAAAAGTTGTGTAAAATAGACTATTACTCCATTACTGTTGCTTTTTCTTTATTTAAAGTGAGCAGAAGCTGAGAAGGAGGCAGGAAATGGAAGAAACTGATTCAGATATTTGAATTGGCAGCAGGAGGCACATCAAAACTGTCACAGCACTGATTTTAGCTACATTAGAGAAAAGCAGCTTTTAATTCTTACTACTTATTTCACCTTATTTTTTATCCTAGATTAGTAGACTGAGCCAACTGCAGACAATTTTAGTACAGGCTACAATTTGTGATAATGGATTTAAAATACTAACACAGAAAATAAAATTGCCATACAATAATGCTGCCCATTTTATCTACTTAACACCAGAGTTACAATTAACCATTTCCACATCTGACAACAGGCTATGACAGAATAACAGAATATAACACCCTGGATCCAGTTACTCATTGGCACCTGTATTGGGACGTACAGAGAAATTGTAATCAGTCATTTTGAATGAAACACAGATTTCTTTCAGGCAGTATATGTGTAATATCACATACCACAGTTGTATAGGACATTTATTTTATGAAGATCTAGATTACTGGGTCCATCTCGCTGGCCAATGGGAATGTAAGGATCTGGTTTGGGGATTATTGTTGGTCCACCATCTTCAGAGAAGGCATATCTGGATTAAAAGATACATAAAGTATATGTTATTGCGACGCCCCAGCAAACACGCAAAACCATTAATTATGTTGCCTCAAAGAGCAGCTCACCTTCCATAATGCATGACAGAGCTGTAGTCATATGGGCTATTGAGGTTGTTTGTCACCTGCTTCCTGAAGTTATGGAGGTGATCTGTCAAAACACAAACGCATGTGGTGAGAAATTAGGTAAGGAGACGGCTTTCTGAATGCAGTGACATAATGTTAGATGATTTGTTTCAACCTGGCATGATGTTCTTCCACACGATCGAGACATAGTGGTCTCGATCCGAGCGAGACTGCTCATGCACAAAGCCGAGGGCGTGCATGAACTCGTGAGCAGCCACTCCTGACCACATGCACCCTGGAGTCTGCAGTGACAGGGTCTGGCTTCCTCCAGTCTGCCCCAGGAATGACCAGCAGCTTGGGGGTACAGAACAGGATACAGCATGTGTCATCATCACCACGAAAGAATCACATACACAGTAAATTTCAGGACGTGTAAAAGCCACATGTAGCAGTCACGCTCACCCATATCTAGGCTGAATATCAAGGAAGCTGATTTCATGGGTGCGTGGAACAAATTTAATACATGTTCCAGAGGCAATGTCTTGCATCCCAGTTTCTATGGTGATTCTGTCCATGTCATCTACCTCACGAAAAACAAAATTTGAGTTAAACATAAAGTACTCCCACCTCCATTGCAACACCTCTTTAAATCTGTGGATTCATACCATACAGTGGAGAGAGCATGTAGGGAACGTAGACGAATCCATCTACTGATTTAGGCCACAGACAGGCGTTGCCAGGGCAGGTTATGGCACTCCGTATGTATGAGCTGGCAATATCTCCCTCTCTGAATAACAGTCCTCGAGGGGCTCGCAACCCTGACGAGAAAAACAACATTAATTAGTCCAGGGTATACATAAAACAACTTAAATCAGCCCAGGTTGATGATAATTTACAGTACTTACTGCTATTGACTGCCAGGATTTGATCCATTGCATTCATTTCATCACGCTCGAAAATTTCTTCTGAACACAAAAGCAAAGACAGATCTTATAGTCTTCCTATAGTTTTCAAATTTGTTATATACATTCATGACAAAGTGCACGAAACACTAACTTTTTTTCACACCTGAGTATTTCCTTTTCAACCTCACTTTCCCCTCATGCACTCCGGTAGAATTCTGCAACACAAAGGTGCATTTTAATACAGTAACTAAAAGGGACTGTTGCTCTGAAGTATTGTCTCTTGGTACTGACCTTAAGAGGAAGAGTGTATGCCTGGGCCAGCAAGCCAATCAAGACACCCAGAAGAATGATGGTAGAATGCATTGTTGTATGTCAGACTGGTGCACCAGTTTCAGCCCACAGTCCTCCAATGCGAGAGCTAAATGAACTCCTCACCTCCACTGAATCTATATACCCACTTCTCCTCCTGTGCTCTGTACTGATTGGGTACATTTTATGATGAAGCATGATTAAAGACCCCTCATCATCCAGCGTGTGTAATTTGCTCAAGTCCACTGCTGATCCGTAACAGGTGGTCCCGATGCTGACCTTCACTTGTGCCCCGTGTTTAGCGCATGTAAGATTCAGCACTTTCAGAAATGAAGAGACTTAAGGGTGTTTTGCTGTTGGATGTGCTACAACTCAGCATCACGGGAAAGACTGTCCACCCAGTCCGACAGACCGGCAATTTGTGTCTGACTGTACAGGCAAGTGGTGATTTTGTGATAAACTATCAGTTGATAGCTGTCTTGACAACAATCATTTTGTCACATAAGTAAATATATAAAAACACACCCTTATCCTTGTCCAAATATTATTTTTTATTTTTTTTTATCAAGGGGCCAATTTGAAGGGCAATGACCGAGGAAAAAATCACATCTGTTAGCAGTTTATGAAATCTTGCCTGCGTTATTGAGTTAAGGGTGCATCACTTCAATTATAGATACATTCACGTCATGTATGTGTTTTCTTCCTCTAATTAAAACACACAACTATTCTCCTTTACTTTTCATTTAATGTGATCACATGACCCATGCTTTAATTCTTCAAAAACGTTTATTTTACGGCAGCATTGTGTATGCAAGCGTACATGTTAGAAGAATTACATTTCCTTTACATTCAAGTCATCTATTCTGATTCATGTATTCTGTATATTGGGTGGATAAGGATTACATCTCTATGACACCTCTGCTCAATTTCTTAACCTTAACATCAGCGACATCTTGCTCAAACACACGACAGCATGCACACAGAGGTAATGCTGATAAAAAGCTTGAATCAATCTTTATTGAAATTATTTCCATGATTTAACATCCGTATGTTATTTTTCCTCTCAGCACCTCCAGTTCAGTTTGGTTAGTAATCATCCTTGCCACCTGCAGAGAGAGACAGAAAAAGTGACATGTAGTATGAAATGGTGTTATCTGACCGTTCTGCAATATGGTTATTAGCTGTGAAATAATAACTGGAGGGTGGTTCAGGGTGATTGGCACGAACCGCATTTATAAAGCTTGTTGATTTTCATCTTGTCAATGTGGCTGAGAGTCGACGCCTGGCCCAGCTTTATGTCCTTGCTGTTCTGGGTGTTCCTGGGAATGATGGTTGGCTCCCCATCCTGAGAGTAGGCATACCTAAACAAATACGTATTACATTATAATACATAAACCATACTACATATATTGAGTGATCCACATTAAATTTATACTACATTACGTACATCCCAAAGTGCATGATTGAGCCGTAGTCATATGGTAGTTCCAGATTGTCGGTCTTGAATTTCTCAAAGTTCCTCAGCCGATCTGTTGGAAATTGGAAAATATTTTACACTTAATATTTGTGAGTGATTATCTTTGTTCTTTTGTAAACAATATAAAGCCTTTTATATATCTGTTTTTAAAGTTGGTATAAAAATACATTCAATTCTAAATATTCTTCAATTTACCGTTTGCAGAGATCTCACTCCCCAGTGCCACCCCCCCTCCCGCCCCTTTGAAATTACCCCTCCAAATGTTTGGCCACATGATGGTGACATAGTTGTCCCGGTCAAAGCGGGACTGCTCGTGCACAAAGCCCAGGGAATGCATGAACTCATGGGCGATCACTCCAGTCTGGATGCAGCCAGGGCTCTGGAGAGACACGGTCTGTCTTCCACCACGCGCACCAAGGTAGGACCAACACCTACATGAACACACACACACACACACACAGACACAGCACGTCATTACAACTACAAGTTGAGAGTTAAGTGCTGTAAAGTAGAGCAGAAAACTAAATTATACTGGAAGGATAATCTATTTAAATTCTACTAATACTTTGCATTTAACATCTTTTACACACAGAGAAATGTTTTGCCAAAGGAGTAACATTTTTAAAACAAAGACTGCAGGGATCAAACTGTCCAAGCGAAGGCTCTCACCCAGATTTTGGCTGGATGTCGATGTAGTCACGCTGGTGAGTCCGAGGAACAAAGCGCACACAGGTACCTTTCTCTACGTTCTCCATCCCTTTCTTTATCAGCTTTGTCTCCGATTCAGCTGTTCATTTGTTAAGACGGAGTGGACGGGGAACAGACAATTCACAAATCATCAAAATCTCAAAAGGTATCAAACTGTAATGTACTGCATTTATTTAAACTCAGAAAAATAAAATAACATACTGTATTCAGGTGAGAGCTTGTATGCAATGTAGACATGTCCATCCACTGACTTAGCCCAGAGGCAGCTGCGAGCGAAGCAGACTTTGGATCGTCTTCCAGCAGACACAGCAATGTCTCCCTCTCTGAGGCTGGTGGTGCCGTCTATGATTCGAGAAGCTGAGACAGAAATCAGTTAAAATGAAATCATTCTAGACACGTCAACAGGAGCTCATTTGTTATAGTAGATTGTGTGAACTGCTTAAGAATTTAAGTAAACTGTGTGCAACTTACCATGGAACTCATTCGCTTTGATGATTTCATCCATAGCTGTCTGGTCATGCTCCTCACGCTCTTAAAAAGAAGAGTTTTTAGTCAGCATGTGATTTTATTGCTGTTACACATTTAAATCAAATAAAAAATTGCATTTACCTTTGTAGCCAATGGGTCCCCATTTTGGACTGAACAAAAATTTCTGCAAAAAAGACAGACAAAGTTGCACTTCTTTGTTGTTCTTGTTTAAGTGGCAGCCCCAGTCCAATCCCATGCATACATACCTGAGCGTGCACAGCCGAGAGACAGGTGAAAACCAGGCACAAGAGGATAATCCGCTCCATCTTTGCCAGTCTGATACGTCTTCAGTGTTGCTATTTTACCTGCACAAACACCAAGCTTTATAGGTGTTCCCAATCACTGTCCAGAGATAATACCCATGATCATCTCAGGTAAATTACTAGGTTACTGTTATTTGTTTGTGAGCGAGTTTAATCCCCAAATTAGTTTGATTCTTTCATAAACAACAACTCCAACAGTAGGATAATGTGAGGTCTCACTGTGGGTAATAACAGCTCCACTTCAATGACTAGCTTTAAATGAAATGGTTTAATGTTTGGCACAGGTTCTTGGGCAATTTTAGGCTTCATGTGTCTTATACATTTACCAGGAGTGCTGTTTTCTTTCTGCTGAAGGTAAGCTTACCAACTGTGCACGAAGTGCTGCGTTGCTAATTTGAGATAATACGTAACTCGCGCAAAACCCATGTGTTAACAACATATTCTCATCCTCGTTAGTTTGTAAAAAGTGCAAAACACTACCGCCCGAACAGGGACTTGAACCCTGGACCCTCAGATTAAAAGTCTGATGCTCTACCGACTGAGCTATCCGGGCTCTGACATGGCTCACCGGAAATGCGTTATATAAAGCGACGGAAACAGCACGGTCAGACCCGGGTACGAATCCTAGTAGAGTGGATCAACAACCGATAAAGGGAAAACACTCCACAACGTGACAACATGACCGCATTTGGGAAAAGGTGCCTGTCACATGAGCAATATTCTGCGGTAGGTTGACGCTGACATAAGTTAACTGTTAGCTTCTTAGCCTAACTTTGCTGATGTTAGCTAAATGTGCAAAGTTTGATATCAGTGGCTAACTTGCAGCGTTACAAACTATCAAACACTCATTAACGTACAGAAACTGCTATGGCAGCTTGCCAACATTACACAGGGTTAGTAAGTAAACGTCACCTGCTTGTTGGAAAACTAGGGTAGGCATGTTAACGTTGTCACTCCCCCCTTGTTAATCTGCAGGAGCAGATCGAAAGGCTGCGGCGTGCCATCCAAGAAACCAGACGCCAGCTGGCGGAGGTCAGGCAGAAGACACAGCGCGCCGAGGACGAGATCCTCGAGTGGTAAGGTTGTTGTAGTCCATGTTTTTAACGTTGGTTTGGTCAACTTGACTTCATTTTGATGCCTCCAGAATGCAAAAGGTAAAACTTTAAAAACGTTGTTTTGTCTCTACCTGTGTCTTCCCCCATGCGACGTTATTGCTGACGTCACTCGGCGGCTTCTTCTTCTTCTTGGATGCGTTCAAAACAGCTCTGGCACAAACTTGACAGTTCCCAAATTTTCTACCATTTGGATATTCAGAGCACCACACTCTCAGAGAAGCAGAGCACCAAAGTTAGCGAATGTGTGATTAGTTTAACTGCTTGTTAATTCATGTAGAAATAGAGCGCTCTGTTACTGCGAACAACAGCGCTGTCATTGAAGTGGGCCTCAGACTGGATATACCAACCCACACCTTATTTAGACTTTGGTTCTGCACGTGTGAATTCAAGTTTAGCATTATAAATTTTGTTTTCGTTCAATTGTCAGGCACAAAATTATTTCATAATGTGTTTAACTCATGGCTTTATGGACAACAACAATGGCATTAATATGGCAATGACAATTATTTATCATCCCTGTTATATGGTGGTTGATCTCGTCCTCTGCTTGGAGGGTAAGGAGCTCCCGGAGCTCATTGTTTTACCTATTTGCAGACGTTTTCAGCCACTGTTCTTCTTTGAGTTAGCTGCTAACTGCTATCGTCTACTTTTTAAATCTCCTGCAGTGGGTCGCACGTATAACACGTTGTCAAAACGCCACACCTGTGCTGCCCATGATCCTGTCCTGCTGGCTGTCACTTTTGAACAGACATCATTCAGCACCTGTACTACCTCCGATGCTGGCTTAAAGGCGAGACAACTTTGTTCCCCCATTCCATGATTGTGCCTTTTTAAACAGAACGGCAAGGCAGGTTTCTCGAAAACTACCATAATTCCTGTCATGGAGTCCCCTAACTCACTCAACTCACCCATAAAATCTAAATATAATCAGTCCTAACAACCGTTAACATCTGTGAAGTGCTTTGCATGACAACTCGAAAATTATCCTATAATGTACAAGTGTACATTGAAACACTGTTCAAACAAAGTTAAGGAGGAGCCAGACCTGTTACCCAACAGTTTTTAGCTTAACTTAAGGTTGGCCAAACAACACATTGCATAATATCATATCATACAGTACTGATTTTGTCAGTTCATTTTTGTCCTGTTCTCATTTGCAGTAAAAGAGAAAGTGAGCGACGATGGGATTTGATGAAAGACACAAGTGAATGTGCTGATGGATTGCAGCAACTGGGTCGTCTGCTACAAGAGGAGAGGCACCTCTCCGAACAGTTGAGCGGTCAAGACTCTGCAGACAGGTAATGTGCTGTGCTACAAGCATAGACAGAGAGTCAACCCAACCCTGCATAAACCAAACTTGTTGCCCTAACCAGACTGATTTCACTGTGTATCTATTATCTTTCAAAAGTCAAAGAAATGACTTGCAGGAAAGGAGCAAGTGCCTCACAGACAAAGCAACAAGTCTCACTGCTGAAATTCAGAAGGTGAAAGAGCATCTGGCTGAGGCAAAGGCTCGTAATGTAGCTGGTAAGGGGAGCTTGGGTGGCGTCTACGTACTGGTTAACTTGTATTTGAAAATGAGTAATTTGTAATTTGCTTTCTTTTATTTGCCAACAGCCCAAGCTTTGGTCCAGGCACCAACCAGCAAATCAAAGAGAAAAAAACGGAAATTCAAGGAAATCTAAAATGTGTAGTCATTTCGTGAACTGCTGGCACATTTGTTTTTACCTAAATTGCATTTTATCGTCTTAACTGTGTATATATATCTTGCTGCACCTGATAATAAAGTGTTTGATTCGACCTTGTCCCAGAAGCACCTGTTTTTAATAGCCCAGAATAGACCTGAAGTACAGTTTCCCTGAGTTCATTTGTCTGTATTTGTGCCCCACTTCATTTCTGAGGGGAATATTGCAGTTTTCTGTAAACCTGGGTATTCAAAGAAAAACACAACATTTTTAATTCTCTTACAGCATTTCCATATTTTCTTGTTGCTTGAATGTTAATAAGGAGGCTGTTTTGGGCAGAATATTGATTAAAGAAGTGTAAAATGTATACCCTCATGAATACACACTTCAGCATTAGAACATGTCAACGTTAAAGAAAACCTACATCCGGTTAGTTAAAAATGTAAATGAGTGGTGGTATTCAGCTGTTACAGTGGCTGGCAACCATATACAATGCATAAAACGATATTTGAAAGGAGGTTAAATACGGCAGAATGTTCATTTCAATTTATCTTAAAAGATCATTTGGGACGCTGATACACCTAAGGCTGTATTCACAGACATTCTGGGAACACTCCCAGGTAGCTCTTATCTTAGCGTAAAAACCTTTGGATGTTGTAGCTTAGGAGTGATTATGGAAAGGTTTCTGAGCAACTCTGAGCAAGGAAGGAACATAAATTTTAACCTTAGTGAGGAGGTATGGTTGACCCTGTTGCTAGGTATGATGCATTCTTTTAACAGATGTGATTGGTTGTCTCAGACATGCCCTTTTGTGAGCCTGCAAGGTGTGGACACCCAGTGGAAATGAAATGGACTACATCACAATATGAGACTGTTAAAGTGTTGTCATTGTTAGTGTCACTCTGCTGATGGAGGGTTGAACCAGACCCAAGTCATGACTGCTGCACTGATGCATTTTTCCAAATATCTTAGTGTTGTGATCATTTTATTTCTGCCATTATGGCATTATTGCAGTGGGTGGGAATTGTGTGCCTTTCCCTAATGAGATCAACCACAAACATTGTCACTGCACAGTATGATCTGAAGCATTTCATTTACTCGCTGTCATCCAGCATTTCCACTATTTTCTTCTCTGCTTAAGAAACTCATAAGCCTTGTACCTTATGAGTTTCTGTAAAAGTCCTTCTCCCTGCTCCTAACAGTTTTTCACCCTAGGCATTCTTTTAAGGTCTAAGATGCTCTGTGAATAATTTTCATCTTTACAAGGACCTAATCTTTTTCCAAGGAAACACAATATCACAATTCATATTCCAATAATTTTGTTCAAATTTCGTTAGAAGGAGAAACTTTTTGCACTCTGTAGCTTTGTGAATACGGCCCCTGATGTGAATCTTTTGCCTGTCTTACCATTACGGTGCTGACATCTACTGGCATACTGTCCTTGTCTTAATCAGTCGAGTGTTGTTTCACACAGCAATTGGCCGGTGATGTATCAGAAAACTCTCCATTCATTACAGACACACCTAGTATATTTTTTTTGTTTGAATAGAGTCATGTATACAACATAAAGGTCTGTGCCTACATATAAACTTCAATCAATGTTGCTTTTCTACCTGTGTATACAAGTTATAATCACTTAGAAATAAACAACCACCTTCCGCCTTACTAATTAACCAGAAAAGAGGGCAAAACCCAGATAATGTGTGTGGACGCCACATCATGGTACACTTATACATTTCTTTTGGGAATGTCCCAAAGTACAGACTTAATGGTGTGCTATTCATGAAAATATAAGGCTAGATTACCTTACACACATTGTCTGTATGTTCTGGGGATCTATTGCTGCTGAGCAACCTCCCTATGCCTCCAGAGGACTGGATTCACAAAGCAATTATGCTGGGTAAGACGATAATTGTTAAAGAGAGGAAACATGTTGATTTCCCCTCCAGGACATGTATGGCTCTCTCATCTTGGAACTGTAGCAGATTATAAGAAATTGCTTTTTAGCATCAACAACCAGGGGGATAGATATAGTCTGAAATGAAACAGATACCAAAGTCACATTAAAAGCCTTTGGGACCTCTCACAATCAGGTAACAGCCCCTTTGTCTGAAATGTATTTGTCTTCCTTGACACATTGAATATGCTCCACAATGCTATGGCCTATGGCCCCAAATCCCGTTGCTGACATTATAATTCCCACCCACAGTGTAGAAACACTGAGTGTGTTCTGAATCACATACTTTTTACTTTCAGTAGATACTAAAGCTGCCCTTAAAAATGTGTTTTGTTACATGCAGCATGCACACAATCAGGACATACTACTTTCTCATGATATTACACCCTGATCTCTGAACCTCTTTCTCATATATCCTTTACCCTGGGGATAAGACAAACCTCTGTTCACAGAGCTCGCCAAAGATGGAGGTCAACCCAGAGAGCTCTGCTATTGTTATTTTGAAATGTATGTAATTTTACCTTTAAAGTAGATTCTAATGCTATATTCATGACAGTGACAATACATATGCATTTTCTTTTTCATTTAAACAATTAATACTCCTATTTGACAGGTCATCAGTTATATGAATGTGCTGTCAGCTGTCACTCAGCTGCCAGCAGGCTGTCAATCAGCTGTCTTCTTTGTGCAGCTCAGTATGTGAGGTAACCTCTGCTGTGCACAGGAGTGTGGGTCAGAATAGCCAGAAAAGCTGGCTTGCATACTGCATAATGCAACCAGATGTAGTAGGACATCCTGGTATTTTTGGCATTCTTCATTAGACATGTTATGTACTGGATCATATTAAATCTTTTTCTTGCATATTAAATAGCACGGAACACACAGCCTTTTAAACACTTAGTATGGAAAAAGAAAGCATTCAGAATGCAGAATGGTCCATTTCAGAATATTTACAACAGATTATAATTAATGATATGTTATTGTATAGCTCACTTTACTGTTGCAGGATGGGACTAATTTAATTTACTTTAGCCTACACACTGCTGGGTAGCTTACACTATATCAGTAAATAGTGATTCATTATATTTTGTATACATAATCTTAATTTGCACAGTATATTTAAATAAGTGATAAAAAAAATAAATGTAGTAAACTAATGTAAATACTTATGTAAAGTACACGTACAGCAAAATATTCTAAGTACAGTACAAAGTAAATATACATAGAGTCTAACACAGGCTAGTTTGCAACCTTTAATCTGTGGACGCCTGCTCCTTTACGCTTTATTGTCGCTCTCGGGCTTCCGTAGATCTGTCATGAGGTAACACTGTAACACAACGTTAGCGCTCCTTACCCACACATCCTTTTATGGTAAGTTGTCCGCTGTTTTTAAGTTAGTTAATAGTAACTTACAATAGTTGTAATATACTTAAAGACCTATACGTGAAGGTGGACAGCTCAGCTTTTAATGAGTCACTATTAACTGTTTGTCAGTGCTGCACGTGCTGTTCAAAGAGCAGAGACACAGTGACACCAGCCAAGATAACGTTAGCTTTTCGGATAAAACTGGTTTGTACGCTGTTTCCAGCTAATGACAGTGATGTTGTAAGAGTCTGACTAAGCTGTTAACAACAGACTGGTGTAGTTAATTACTGTGGATATGTCCGAATGAAACGTATTATTTTGGATAAGTCCAAAACAAAACGTAACATATGTTTCTCTGTTTCTAATGCAGCAGGTCATGAGGTAGAAAAGAAAACAGGAGTGACAATGACGACTGGTGCCGACTGCCGCTCCGTTTTCCATTTGACCCCAAATGATGAGGCTCTGACTGGACTGAGAGAAGTGAACTCCGTCCTGAAGCAGGCTGTAAACACTGACCCAGCCCCAGAAGGTATGTATGGACTGTAGCTGTGCTTTCTGCATTGGTGAAAGAAGTATTCACATCCTTTACTTAAGTAAAAGTACAGACAATACTGCACTACAAATAAAAGCCTTGCATTCAAACTGTATAGAAGTAAAAGTATCTAAGTATTTCCAGCAAAATGTTCTCAAACTTACTCATTGTGTAGTAAAATGTTCCCTGTCAATGCTTTTATTATTATGTACAGTGGTGAAAGAGTTTTACTTGAATAAAAATAGCAGTACCACAGTGTGGTAGAATGGCCTGTTATTGGATTACAATTATTGATTCATTCATGTGTACATCACTTTAATGTTGCAGCTGGTAAAGATGGGGATACGCTTAATTACTCTATATACTGCAGGGTTGCTTTACCTATAATGATATATTATAATATATTAGTTTGTTTGTATTTCTTATCAATAAACTACATTTGCAGAGTAACTAGTAATGAAAGTTCTAACATAATCTAGGCATTTCACACACAAGGGCAACTCAAAGTGCTTTACAGAGCAATACAATATAGAACATAAAGGATACAGAAAAGAATAAAAAGAGAAAAAAGTTATAAAAGTTCAAATTAATTACTATGATGTTCAATTAAAAAAAAATCCACCATTTAAAATAGCAGACAAGAGGTGCAGAGATAATAAGATTATTTAAAATGGAGTTAAGTACAAAGTACAATATTTGCTTTGAAATGTATTGGCGTAGAAGTATAGACCCGCAGAAAATGAAAATACTCAAGGAAGCACAAATGTCTCCAAATTGTACTTAAGTACAGTGCTGGTGGAGTAAATCTACTTAGTTACATGCATACACTGATTGGTTATGATGTTTATGAATTACCTCTGCATTAATGTATTGCGTTTTACTTCTGTAGATGATCAAGGTTGTGCTTATTTTAACTCCTTTATTAGCTGTTGTGTAATTTAATCTACAGCATTGCATTATATTCTATATGATCATTATATGTTTGTAGTGTTGATGTCCTGTGAGAACCAAGTATCTCTAAAAAAGTCAGCTTTTCATGGTGTCAGAAAAGCAGCCTTGTTTTCAATTTAGTAACGATACAGCTAATCCGAGCTTTTTGTTTTTTTTTAAGTAGTTTTTTTCACTTTAACAAGGAGGAGGATTTTCTCAGCACATAAAGGAACATTTTATCAGAAAACTTCAAATTCAAAATCACCAGATCTGGAGATATAGGGTTTTAACTGGATAGAAAGTGTATTGAGTACTTCAAACAGGTACCTAAGTACAATACTTGAGTCAGTGTATGCAGTCACATTCCACCACTGTGTGTCTGTATTAAGGGATAGATTTTCTGGATTGGGGTACGTATCCATAGTCAGTTTATTACATACAGTAGATGTCAGTCAGCACGCCCCGAGTTTGTAGGAGCAGGCTGGAGTACTGCCACGAAAGCTAAGCAATGTACTACTGTGGATGGGGGTCAGCAACAAAACATATTCAAGCCACCTAAAAAGTCCCACTAAAAACATCAATATCAGTTAAAGTGTATGCTATACTGAGAGTATTTTCACTGCTTTACCTCTCTACAGCCCGTTATGATGGGGAAGCCATTGTATCTGAACTAAAACTAACTATTATCTGAAAGACAATACTCTTCATTTTCTGTCTATTTGAACCTGGCCTTGTATTTCCTACCTCATAGAGTTGGAAGACAAATCCCCAGAGGATGAAAGACACCGGGAGTCCAGCCTGGTTAGAGAGGTGTCAGACAAGATGGTCTGCTCAGCCTGCAAATGCCCCTTTATTAGTCGTGAAGACCAGGTGACAACATTACTTCAAAGCTCAATATCTGTTGATGCTCGAGCATGGGTCCTCATTTGAGTGCAACATGTTTTGTCTTATCAGATGGAGCACTACAAGCTCGACTGGCATCGCTTCAACTTGAGGCTAAAGATTTCGGGAATGCCACCGGTCACAGCTGAGGAGTTTGAGATGAAGACTGGAGCCGGTGAGGAAAGCAGAGTCTGACACCTAAATGACAGCTATGTACAGCAGAAGTGTTTGTTACAGTTGATTGATTTTTAGTTATCGCTTTACAGGAGACATGTCAAGTATCTCAGGCTCAGAGTCCGATTCAGAGGAAGACTCAGATAGTGAGAGTGGGGGAACATACAGCAACGTCACTGGCACTGATAATGAGAGCTCAGCTGAGACCAGTTTATTTAGTGGCCGGCTCTCCAGCAAGGTGGTTTTCCAGAACTCAGCTGGACAATATCTGTCAGTATATCGCTGCATTCTGCAGGGAAAGGTGAGACTCAGCAGTTCCATGGTGCAGTGTGTATTATGTATGTTAACAGACATTTGAATTTTTATTCTGATTACATGTTTTGTTCCTGTAATATTTCAGTCAGATGATGAGCAAGACGCAGCATCCTCGCTGAAGGCCATAAGTAATAAGACTGTGTGGGTCATTCTAATGACAGGTGGAGGCCACTTTGCTGGCGCTGTGTTCCAAGGGTGAGTGGACAGTTTTTTGGTGTGTTTGCTTTCAGTGCCTTAAATTACAGGACAGTGAGTTCAGTAGTGTGTGAGTATCTGCCCAACACAGTTAATTTATTTTACAGAAAAGAAGTCCTTCAGCACAAGACTTTCCACCGATACACGGTGCGGGCGAAGCGAGGCACCGCTCAAGGACTCAGAGACTCTCAGAACCGCAGTCACACACCAAAGTCTGCAGGAGCTGCTCTGAGGCGGCACAATGAGGCGGCACTAGTCAAGGCAAGTCCATTTAACAGCACTGTCGTTTACATTGATAGATCTTTGCAAACAAACGATGCTGCTCTTTAAGCCTGGTGTTTAGTTGCGTGGCTAGTGACAATCCATATAACCTTGATTATACTTCCTGCTGAGCTCTGTAAATTTTTCTGTAGTACCAGTTTCTGTCAGGGTATACATCCTCCTCGAAGACAGGCAATTTTATTTACCTCTGTGAGAACGCCTTGATGCATCCGTGGTGCCAGGGTGCTGCCTATTCACAAAACCAGTTTGCTCTCCGTGTCAGGGCTGCTGCAGGGTTAATGTGGGCCCTTATCAAACACACTCAAAAGATTGGACTGCGTTACAGGTGCTGGCTGTTTTTACTGTGCTTGGCAAATCCAGTTTTTCGCCTGTAACTTATTTGTGAGTGTCAGGATCCTACAGTTTCCCATTCTTCCTTCTGATGCCTCATGTTTTACAGCAGCTGAGCCTGTAACAAGACTAAAGTGGATACAGGCTCAGTTTTCCAGTTTGTGAGCTTATAAAACCTAAGTTGTGGGTTCTTTGCCTTGTTGGTAGTGCATCCCACCACACAGCAGCTTTCAGGCATTTTTCTGTTGTTTGCTAGCCGACGTAAGTGATAAGGAGGCACCTTCAGGCAATACAACGTCAAGGGAGGGCGATGAATTGTTTTCCTCTCCAGTGTGGGCGGTACTTAATTGTGCTCTGTCTCTATATTGTCAGAATCATATACTGCTCATTTTATTTTTGTTGTGCTTAATTAAACTGATTTTTATAATTTAATACAATATTATAGTATGATGCACCTCAATGATAAGGAGAGATAACATGTTTTATCACTTGTATGTCCTTTTACAGGACATTCAGGATCTTCTGGTCAGCTGGGCAGAACACTTGAAGGAGGCCTCTGCGATATTTGTCCGAGCCCCAAGCTATAACAAAAGCATCTTTTTTGGTGGTCGCCCGGCTCCACTTGACAAAAAAGATCCCAGGGTCCGCACTCTCCCATTTCCCACACGCAGGGCGACCTTTCGAGAGGCACAGAGGGTACACGAGATGCTTTCTGCTGTCCATGTTTATGGTGAGCTGAATTATATCCTTGGAATAATGACATGTTATCTGCTCATTGTCATACAGCCAGGGTATAATCAATACTGTGTGCGAAATATCTTGTTGCAGGGAAAGAAACAGACGTGTCTGCAGTTTTCAGTCCAGCTAAGAAGACCTGGAAAAAAACTGTCAAACCCACAGCAGAAATAGATACCAATCAAGAGAAAGGTAAGGTTAAGAGGTTAAAATGGACAAGGTGGCAAAATTAGGCTTACTGCAATTAGAATTTAACTAGTATTAAACAAACACAAGTTTTATTTACTGTGAATTTTAATATTGCTGTACACTTGCTATTTTTTTGGCATCAGCAGGAGAAAAGCCCGATAGCTCTGACGAAGAAGATGGCGGAGAGATCCAGCTGGAGATGGTGGAGCTGACAATAGGAACTCTGGACCTCAGGGAGTCTGAAATCTATCCCCCCAGGCACAGGAGAAGAAGGAGGAAAAAGAAAGAGGAAACCAAACTGCAAAACGAGGGTAGGTCTGGACTAGTGTGTCATCACACAGATTCCTATAGCTGCACTATAGAAACCGAAGGAATGCTTATTTAGCACTTAAAAGTTCTGCAAGGTTAATGAAATTTCACGTCCCTGTGTGACAGAGTTGAGTAACACAGAGGCACACAATCAAGAAGAGGAAGTGCCGGAGGCTACACCAGCAGAAGACGCCCCTCAAGAGACGCAATCAAAGAACAAGAGGAAGAGGAAAGCTCAGAGTAAGAAACAACTGGAAGGTGAGTAAATGTTTCTTTCTCACTATTATGTTGCGCCTGTTTCTCATTGTTGCAACTTGTCACTTCTGCAATATACAAGGTTTAAGATACTAATTTAGCTTTTGTGTCTGTAGAAATTGATGATGAATCATCAGAGTATGCCCTGAGGGATGAGATGTTTACAGCCTGTAAGGTTGGGGATGTGGACGCTCTATGGAGACTCCTTCAGCTTCCTGGAGAAACGTCAGAGAGTCAAGAGCAGCCGGAGAACAACCCTTCTGATATCCCAAGTCCTATAACTATCCTTAACAAGCCCATAGACTCGACAGGGTTCACTTTGCTGCATGTTGCCTCAGCAGCTGCACAGAAGGCCGTGGTCAGGCTGCTCCTGGACGCAGGGGCAGACCCAGCCTGCAGGTATAAAAATGAATATACTCCAGAGTAGTAAGGTAAAATTTTCTGCATGATAATTTGCAGCAATTGTAGTTGAATCAAGACTTAAACATTAATTCTGCAATAATCCTTCACAGGAATAACAAAGGGCAGACGGCGTATATTGTAGCCCCTGACAAAGACACGAGGAACGTCTTTCGTAAATACATGGGCGAGAATCCTGACAAATACGACTACATCAAGGCACAGGTAATAATGCACAGTCTTAACTTTTGACATGTATCCCATTAAATAGAAGAATAGCACTTATTTTCTTTTACACTCGTGCACCTCAAGGTCCCCGGGCCATTAACGGCAGAGATTGAATCCAAAAAGACGGAGAAGAAAAAGGCACAGAAGGCGCTGAGGAAACAGCGAGAGAAAGAGCAGAAGGAGGAAAAGAGGAAACAAGAATCAGAGGCAGAAGAGAAGAAGAGGTTTGCATCTCTGACTGATCGTGAAAAGGTGAATTAATGTGTATTTTCCTCTGAAATTTAGATTGTTTTTTTTGTTTTTTTAAACATCTTGAAAGAGTGAAGTGTTACCTTTTTGATTACAGAGAGCTCTGGCAGCAGAGAGGAGGTTAGCGGAGCAGGTAGCTGCAACAGGAGTCGGCCTCTCCAATGTCAAGTAAGTCCCACAAGAGCCATCCTCTCATTGAGCTTAGTCACAATAATACTGTAGAGCTCATACATTTACAGTCAAAAGCAATAGTCTTTTTTTTCACGAATAAATATCTGAAAATGTAACATGCTTTTTGTTTGTCTTTGTCTCCAGGAGGTGCTGGATGTGTGGAGAGTCTCTGCTCGGGAAGATCCCATTTCAGTACCTGGAGTTTTCCTTCTGCACCCCTCGCTGTGTCCAAGCACATCGAAAAGCCAACGCTCTTCCAGGCAAGACCTAAAACCCGTGCGGAAAAATCTTACCTGGAAGGAAGCTACCTCATTCAGACTAACAGTGAACTTGAGCAGCCTTGATAAAATTCTGATACGGCTGTGTCTTGCCAAGGTGCTAGTTTAATTTTCAACTCTAAACATACACTTAGATATAATTAAATTGTAGTAGATCAACACAGACAACTGGATGCATATACTGTAATAAAACATAATGTAATATTTATTCACGGTATCTGCAAATATGGAAAAGGTAAAAAAAAAAAATCAAATGCAATAAAAAACTGTAATACTGTTTGTATATCAATGTCATATTTTTCCACAGGCATCAAAAGACAAAATTATCACTGTTTGACTGAAGCTGCTGTTTGAAAGCAGTTGACACTGAATTGCAATGATAGAGGAATTAGCAACAAGTGCGACACTGATATCTGAAGTGATAGAGAATAATGATGCCACAGAAATAATGCAGAAAAAAAGCACTGAGCATCTTCTGACGTCAGGTGAGTTTTTCAGAGGACTACTCGTAATCATTGTTGTGTAAATGTGGCACAAAACTCATTGCGTTCTATTAAGACTTTCCAGCGGTGACATTAAGCTGAGGCCGGTCCATAAAAAGAACGCGTAGGTGTGCTGGGGCTCCTTCCAGCTCCAGCACTGTGATGTTGTTAGGCTGGGTGGTGCTGAGCAGGGGTCCAGGAACATAAAGAGTCTGTTGAGGACCTCTGGCCGGCCAGTATCGTCCCAGATTCACACCATTAATCCAAACCTGACCCTGATACAAAAGGAGACAACAATGAAGACGATACAGTTACTTGTACACACATAGGAATGAAGTGTCAACCCCAAATGATCAACATTACCTTTGTCCATTCATTGAGCTTGAGAAAGGTGTCCCAGGCAAGGCCGTTGGGCTGTAAGGTCCCCCTGTACAAGACTGGTCCAAGTGAAGGCTCTTTCTGAGGAGCAGGGGGAGACTTTTGACTGTTTGAATGAGGCCATCCACCTGCAATGGCTCCATCAATGTCCAGAGGGTAGATCTTCCAGTTAGTCAGTACATCTTTACCCAGGATCAGCTCGCTCAAAAGGCCCTGCAGCAGACACACTGGTTACCATCTAATACTTGTATTTTGTGTGAGTAGGTTTTCATCATAGTTACTATCAAACAAGTGGGAATGTTTAAATTTTTCATAAATACTTCAGAGTTGTTCACATCTCTGATAAGAACTGTCCAACATGCTGTGGCTGTATCAATCTTAAGGTTCATATTTCCCGACACAACTTGTGCAACTTGTGCTTTATAATTTTATTTGTCACCTTTCTCAATACTTGTGTGTTTGATGGGTTTTAGTGACAACAATAAGACAAACTGATTTAGTAGTTGTTAGACGATTTAAACAGACACAACACAAGCCTTAAAACGTGAATGTGTGTGCAGAAACGAGAGTGTCATTTACTCTCTACAGGATTGGACTTTGCTGTCTTGCCTTGTAGTCATTGATTTTGCTGCCAAAGTTCACCCTGCCCATGTTCTCAACAAGGATGTCCACCGTGTCCCCCTGCTGTCCAGTGAGGTTCATCACAAGCACAGTATCTCTCTCCAACAGACCCTGAAAAACCTGTTCACACAGACACTCAGTATGAACAGTGAAAAAATAAAAAAATAACTTCGGTAAGAATTAGAAATTTTTACAACCAACATTTTAGGAGCAATCATGCCTGGTCTTAACCTGTGATGTTTTCCCTATACCTGACGTGCAAAGTCTGACAACAAAAGTTCATTGTGAAGGCTCACCCCATTGACGGACACATATGCACGGTCATGAACCCCATTCAGTGGAGAGATAAGTGGCGTAGGCTCGGAGAGGTCCCGGGGCAGCGTGGTCCGATAAAGCATGTATCCATAGTACTGAACACAATGGACATGACAGGTTGCAGACAAAACAGTCTAGAAGTTCTCCATGTTTCAAGAGGTTTACTGTCCTCTGTACTGGTTTACTGTTGTTGCCTTCAGACAGACACCATACCTGTTTCACCTCTTCAAACGTCAGAGGATACTGACACTCCACTGGCCCGAGGGGTGATAGGGTTTTCAACAGATCACTGATGTTGCCAACCTGAAAAGGTGACCGTTATTTGGATCAATCACAGCAGCCTTTGGCTCTGTTATAATTTGCTCTATTAAAGCAGAAATGATATTACCTTTTTCAGGGTCACAAAGCCATAGGCAAACTTTGGAGTTGCTGGTGGCATGGGACCAGAGGGAATATCTCTAAACTGTTGAGAAGCAGTGACACATTAATCATATCTGAGACATATGAACAAGTGTAATCAGGACATCAGCCTTAGTGGGGGGCAGTTCAATCAGTGGTACCTGCTTAATAACATCTCTGATGGCCAACAGCTTCTCTGTGGGGTCTCCTGCCTCAGACAGCGGGGCATCGTAATCATAACTAGTCACGACTGAGCGGAACCTCGTGTCATGATCGGCACCTTGGGGGGGGTTACAAAGACATAAATGCACCACAAGCTGAGCCTTTTATCTCCATCTGTATCATGTAAACACCTGAGATGATCCAAAACTGAGATTATGAAAAGCAAACGTTACCGTTCCAGTAGCCGAAGTTAGTGCCACCTTCGAACATGTACCTGAGATGAGAGAGGGGTAAGGTGTGTTACTTAGTGGGAAAAGCTGTGTTTATTACATAGGCAGGTACTTTTCACCTCATGGAGTGGAGCAGTTTTATTGAAGTGGTGACTGATGCGTCTGAAAGAAAAGGCTGAAAATATCAAGGGAGACATACATGTTGACGTTGGCCCCCATGGTTAGCATTTCCGCCAACACTCTGCTGACCTTCTGGGCATTAACCACAGCATGCGGATCTCCCCAGTGGTCCAACCAGCCGGTGTAGAATTCTGAGTTCACCTGTGACATCATGTAAAACATTTTCCCATCATATGTTTAGTTTGATGAGTCAGTAATTACTGCATGTTATGGTAAGTGAAATGTAATATGTTACTGACCAGTGGCCCGCGAGGCTCAAACCGTCTTTGCCGCTTGAATGCTTCAGTTAAATTGTTGTCTGCAGGAGGGAATAAATAGTAGAAGTTACCGCTTTCCCTTGTTGAAAATGTAGGTTAATAATAATAAATATAGGATGCTGTGTTGTTAATTATTTCCACAAAGTACCAACCTGTGCCAAAGTCTATTGTTGCATATAACCCCTCCAGACTACCACATGTCATTTCCTTGTCTGTGTTTCCGTCAGTGGTGAACAGGACCGTGTCTTCACCCAGGAAGAAGCGGAACAGAGTCCGCAGGTGACGCATGTAGTTGTAGTCACAAGCAAAGTAACTTCCGTATTCATTCTCCACCTGAAGCCAAAGACGTTCATTAAAACCAATATTAAACTGCTGACTAATAAAAAAAGCATACCCACGTGATGGTGTACCTGGACAGTGATGATGTTGCCGCCATTGATGTACAGCCAAGGCTTCATTTTGGGCAGAAGAACAGCAAGCCAGTTGCTGACAGCCTGGACATAATCTGGAGCAGACAGAAAATGAGCGGCATATTATGATTTAAAACAAAGTGCAAAGACACATACAGTAGGTGCATGTTATACCTGCGTCAGCTGAGCGGAGTACGATGTTTGGTTTCTGAAGCAGCCACGCTGGCAGTCCACCCTGGGACGGAAATATCATCAGCAAACAGATATACTGAAAACACGTTTATCGAATGCACAACATCACTGAAAGAATGCAGACAGGAAACAGTTGGAGATCATGTTACTGATTTCTTAGTAGGGTGACTAATATTTAATCCAGGTTATCTATCTAAGTGGTATGCACGAAAAGAGAACTGGCATGCACGATGACATACATCCTTTTGAATTGTATTTTAATGTGTATTAACTGCATGTTAAAGGTTCTATAAATGACATTAAGAACATTAATATAGCAGCAAACATCTATTTGTTATGTAACAACATGGTGGAGTAATTGCGTCCTAAGCAGAGAGTGAAGTCACGCTACTTCTGTATGTGTCGTTATCTGATTTTTCTGTGGTTTGTTGTGGTAGATGGTCTGGTAGCAGCTGCATGTTAGTGCACGCCACTCCCTGTGTGTGGCTCCACTGGCTAGCTAACCACCGCCACTCTACTGTTACTGTTGTTAGAACTGTTCCTGCTGTTAGCACCCTTAGCTTCTAGCCACCGGCTCAGCCACCTCCATGTTGAGAGCCATGTGCAGACAATCCCAGCTCACACTCTGAATCATAGATACGCTATGAATGTCGTATATTGCTCCTTTAAATATAAATTCTGCTACTTACATTCATTATTAGTGTGCGGAGTAATGCTTACATTTGAAGTTTTTAAATGTTATGATGAATATTTAGGTGATAAGAAAAGTAAAACGCAATGTTCAATAACAACATTATTACCTCCACCAAGGCAGCTTATGCTTTCTGTTCGCTTGTTTTGTTGGTTAGTTTGTTTTTCTGTTGGTAGGGCGTAGCATGGGCAGATCTGAATCACAGGTTGGATACACAAATTATTTTTCACATTTGTCAACATTGCAAAATAGGGCATTTGGTCTTGGCTGAGATCTGTAGTTGCTAACTTTGACTGAAAATCTCCAATTATAAAGATGTGACAGATAAATCTTTAACTCTCTACTTCCTGTTTTTCTGTGTTTATGGTTTGTTTTTGAGAATACCACTTTTTTTTTTCATCTATGACACTTTGTTGATAAGATGTAACTTTTTGTTCATCAGTTCCTTTTACTTCCTCTTGGGCTATGATGTTGTGAACTCAACAACGGTTCACTTTCTCACCATTTCCCACTCTGCACAGATGTACGGTCCGGGACGCAGGATGACCAGAAGCCCCGTCTGATTGGCCAGATCCAAAAAATGCTCCAGATCTCTGTCCCCTGTGAAGTTGTGGACACCCTGCACTGTTTCATGGAAGTTCCACGGCACATACCTGTGTGGAGGCAGAGCAAATGTACAGTAAAGAAAGAGCAAACCCAATGACCTCTTTAAGAACGCCATGCGTTGAACTTACACTTGGACAGCATTGAGTCCAGTCATGTACATCTTCATGAGCCGGTCCTTCCAGTAGTACTGTGGGATCCTGGAGTAGTGAATGCTCCCTGAGATGAACTGGAAAGGCTTCCCATCTTTGAGGAAACGGTTGTTTTTGTAGTCTATAGAGAAGGATCGTTCTCCAGAGACCTGCAAGAGATGTCACGGTGTCTACTCTTTCATCTCCACAACATACAGTCGACATACATTGCATTTAAGTACAGTTTTGAAGTACTTGTGTTTACTTGAGTATTTCCATTTCTTGATACTTCTACTTCTGCTGAAGTACATGTGGAAGCCAAATACTGTACACTATATTAAAGCTTTAGTTAATAGTTACAGCTGCAGCATGTAACCCAGTAATATATGTATTATTAAGAAATGGACCATTCGGTATGATGATTAGTTTTATTTTTGGTACTTTAAGAATATCTTCATGCTAATACTCATATACTTTCACTTTGAATGCAAAACAGAAATACCCCAGTAGGTTATCTATCACCTTTCTGGATTGGAAATTATATCAGCATTACATCTAACACTGTTAAAATCTGAAAGGAAACTTCCCGCATTACAAAACCAAGATAAAACAAGGAAGTGTTTCTTTTTTTTACTGGTAGAAACCCTTCCAGGAACTACAGACCTGTGAGTGATCAGGTGACTTTTTCTATAATTAAACTTACTGTAGTATAGTTTCTCTCTTACCAAGTTTCCACAGACAGATAAACAGGCGAGGTTCACAGCAACGCAGAGTAAGACACCAGCAGCCATGTCTGCTGCCGACCCCCGAGGACTGAGCCTAAAACTAATCCATCACTGATTTGTATCATGCTATTACTATTTCACGTCTGTTATTACAGCTCTGCTGCTGCCTGCAGACTGTGAGCAGAGGGAAGCTACAGCACTATGGTCGTCCTGCCCGCCTCTAAAGCACTGTCATGTGATTTTCAATGGAGCTCTGCAGGATCCTAAAGTCCGCCGAGTTCACCTCCACCTCGTCCTGACTCTGCATGATTCACTCCACACAAGTTTCATTGACAGTCATGTGTTTATAATAATATCAATAAAGAATACTGAATTGTTTACCAGAGAAATGTTCAGTCCACTTTGAAAAGATGAAAATAATTAGACATAAGACTTTAAAATATATAAGTTTGACCACCAGGTGTCACTGTTGCAGCTAAATTGTTGATCTTGATGGGGAAAATAGACTTAAAGGTCCAGTGTGTAGGGTTCAGGGGAGTGCAGTATTAATGTTTAAACATCTGAAACTAAGAATGGTTGTATTTTTATTATCTTAAAATTAGCTTTTTATCTTGCATACAGGCAGGTTCTCTTCCATGGAGTCCGCCATGTTGTTTCTACAGTAGCCCAGATTGGACAAACCAAACACTGGCACTATATTCTTATTTTTGCATTAATCACCATAGTTCTCCTACACACTTGGCACACAGGAGAAGTTTCAGTTGGTTGCAATCTACAACCCCACCACTAAATGTCACTAAATCCTACACACTGGACCTTTAAATGTAAAAAAAAAATCCCCAAAATAAATGACATATTAATACTTACAGGCAATACAAATGGGCAGATACAATAGCCAGAATAGGCACTGGATTATAATTATTTGCATTTTTGTACATGTATTTATTTTATTCTATTTTTTTAGAATTATTATTTTTGGCACTTGCCATTTATTATTATTATTATTATTATTATTATTATTATTATTATTATTATTATTATTATATCTATAACAATATTGTTGTTATTAATTATTTGTTTATTTATTTGAAATTTTGTGAGTGGATTCTCTAACACTTTGTACATGGATAAATACATGTATTGAGATGCTTTAGGTATATGCACTGCCTGGCACCATGTTGCGGACCTGTTGATTTGTTTACTTATCATGTTGTATGTTGTGTTTTTAAGGTTGTAGCATGGGTGAAGAGATTTTTGTGGAACAATAAAGTTAATCTTGCATCTTAAAATAGCTGGCTGGAGAGTTTATATATGTATTTAATTATTCATTCTGTACTAGGCTGTACTATAATGATATATTGTCACTCACAAACTGTTTACTCCTCTGTGTACATATAAACTTATTGCTTCTTATTATACATTTTTATTACATAGCTGTTTACATTGCTGTTCACCTTCTGTTTACTCATTTGAAATACTGTCTACACAAATTTATATTATTATTTATATATTTTTTGTATGTTATTTATGTTTATATTTTAGTCCTGTCTTTTAACTTGCACTGTTTTATGTCTTACATTCAGATTTAGCTTTTATTTTCATGATGTTTTTCTTTGTAGATATTTAATGAGGGTTGTTGGGGGGTGCCTGAGGCCTAAGATTTCATTGCCAGTGTCTGCTTTGCTGTAATAGTTGTGCAATGATAAGAATAAAGACCTTGAATTATACATGTTAACAATCCAAAATATATAATGATGAAAAAGAATTTTTTAAAGTATACAACTGTGTGGGCTTAGGAAACAGAAACAGAGAGCCACTCTGTGATATAATGCTGCCACAACATGCTGTCATACTATGCATTATGTAGGTTGAGAACAATTCCATTGTGTTTGCATGGCAAGGTAACAAAGCAGCCAGTTCAGGAATAGTTTGCTTTATTATAGCTGCAGGACACTGCTCAGCCTCTGTCTGTCTTTTCATGCTGTTTGAATGATGTCAACTTTTCAGCATAAAACAGATTTGTTCATGTTATAGATTCTCGGATCGACAGAGACTTTAATTTTGTGGTGAGGTGGTAAACGTTGATGTGTTTATGTTAAATACATTTCTAGTCAGTCCTCTGTTAAAGGTCTAGTGTGTGTGGCAGTGTCACGCTCTCATAAAGAGCACTAGATGGCGCTTCAGTACCTTAATGAGAGCTACGTTGAGCTGACAGTCCTGTCTGAGATGAAACAATCTGAAGATTTCCAAGGAAAAGTTAAATTTTTATATCAAGCTTTATTTTTAAAATTACTTTTTGTTATATTTTAAGTTTGTTGGTTAAAGAAACAAGCGCAGTTTACGTTGCTCAGCACTGATCCTTTCTCCACTGAAGAAGGCATTTTGTGCCTGTTTAATTCCATTTTCCAGCAAAAAGAAGCTCTCTTGTCACCATACCTGAGGCAATCATTTGTGTCCAAGTGTGCTGACTCACTCAGAGAACATCAAAGATGCTTCAAGGACACGTTTGCCTCTGGCCTGCACATCATTACAGTTCCAGAAAGCTTTTATGTGGGAGTGAAGTGGCTCATGTTGTAATAGCAGCAACAGTTTAACTCTGTCTGTCATGTAAACACTAAGCAGTAAACCCTGCTAATTTGGGTTAATAATGCATGCATCTGCCTGCCGGCCTGTCATTGTGTTCACATGTACACACACTTTTCCAGATGCTTTTACTCTTTTTTTCAGTCCCACCCCCTCAACAGTAATGATTGTCCATAACCTCATTTCCTGCTCTGCCTCTTTATACATTTATCTCCATTTTAAGAAGACTGAAGGGTGGGCGCTCACAATCGCTAATGGCAACTGATCTCGACTGCAGATAGAACAAATGCTGTGGCTCTGTGGTTCATTAGCCCACCGTCAGATGCAGTTAATTGTCCTGGGAATGAGAGGAGGAGAGACATACATGGGCTTGTAATTTGGTTATCAGCGCGATAGTGCCTGAGGAGAGCTTGTCAGCATCCCATCTTGGAAGCCCCCAAGCTTGTGGAAAATGGATGCGTAAACCACAGAAAACCCGAGTGACTAAATGCACTGAGAACAACACCACTTACTGAGATACTTTAGGGGAAGTGACTGAGACTAATACAAACACCAGAGAGACTGTTTTGGTCTCATTACTGCAGTCTCAGACTCTGTCAGATGAGATCAGGTTACATTTCCTACATTGCGAATGGTTTAAAAAACACTCATTTGACTTGCATAACCCGTAGACAGCCTTTTAATTACTACGCAAAGGTAAAGCCCAGACCTGCCTACCATAATAGGAGAGGCCTGTCCCTGATGCAGAATCACACTCACCCGAGGGTCGGGCGTCACCTCAATGAAGTCATCTCCCTGGAGTCTGTAATTAGATTGAAGCATCCCCTCTGCCTCACCACCCCCCAGAATAAGCCCTCTTTGTTGTTCCTGGTGGAAGCAGGTGTATTCAGATACCCCCACCTCCTGGAAATACAGTTCAGCTCATTTAGAACAGCTGAAGTTAAAGGGTCACTCCACCTAATTACACTCCTTAATACTGCAAAGGACAGTTTATTTGTCATAAGGGGTGCTACACTGCATTTATACCGAAGCGCTTTACACTAGGCCGCTGCACGCACACATTGACGGTGGCAGAGATCTAATCGAAGGCGCTCACCTGGCCATCAGGGGAAATTTAGGTTCTCTCTTGCTCAATGACACCTTGACATGTTGACAAAAAGAGCTGGTAATCCTACCATTAACCTCCTGATGAATGGACAACCTGCTCTACCTCCTAAATGTGGTTCTGTCGTTTGAAAATACAACCCTGGATTATTCTTTCAGACCTGACATTAAAAAAAACCAGACCTGACATCTCAACATGGGCTTGGAGACTATTCATTTATAACAGAAAGAAAGAAGAACAACCTGCGTTAATAACCATGAACCTGACATCTGTTGGTATGAAGCATTTTTTAGGCAGAGTGTGTGAGAGTCTGTAGAGTCTAGGGATGGGAAAAAACAAGATGTATGGGCCCCTGAAGCATCGACTTTGACCATTATTTTTAAAATCTGTCTCTAAAGTGCCCCGAGTTCATGGACGTGCTATAAAAACACGAAGCCCCTGGCGATCAAGGTGACTTTTTATTAGAAACAGTGGTTGCGTACCTCTACTTCTCTACTTTACTTGAGTATTTCAATTTAAGCCACCTTAATATGTCTACTCTGACACATTTCAAAAGCTAAATATTGTACTTTTTATTCCACCGCATCTGTCTGACAGAAGTTTAGCGCTCATCATACATAACATATTTAACATACAAGGACTATCGCCTGGGGAATACACTACTGTAAGAAACAACAATCATAAAAAAGTGTTATTTTTGTCGTTCAAAAAATGTTTAGGTATGTAATAAATGCAAAAAGAGTATACATCTGGAGTCTATGGGTACCCCAGTTGGTAGGTTGATGGCTTAATACAAAGACACGAACGACTTATACAGTATAATGCATTGTTAAAGACTGAGCTAGTAGCCAACAGTAGCTCAGCCTCAACCAGCTACAACGTAATGCAGCACTAATAGTCAAATAATCCATCAACATCCTCCTGAGACTCTCTGTCTCTGTCTCTATGAGGACATCACATTTTGGGCTTGCCTGACCTCATACTTCATTCTGCTTAACTAAGACCTGTTGTCCTCATTTGTGTATGCTTTTTGTGCCATCTAGTGGTAGTAAGCGCACACTACGGTATGTAAGAAAACAGTATGTACGTAAAAACAAGATGGCAGTCAGTCTGCAGCTGATCCCGACACAAAAGTGGACAAGATCCAAAGCCTGATCACATTTTATAGTTGAAACTTGTTCATTGCAAAAAATGTGACCAATTTTAGCAACAGTAACAAGCTAAGACACTGCTAATTAGGAAGGACTCATTTGACGACATTAGTGCTGTGTCTCAAATCGTGTACGTCTGTACTTACACTTAATATATTAAGTGCATATAAGAGCGTTCACACTGAGAAGTATGATAAAAAATGCAGGTTTGCAACTTATCTACTTTAGGGAAATTATAAATGCAGGACTTTTACTTGTGAAGCAGAATTTGTACATTGGCATAACAGATCTCAATATGTCTCCCACCTTTAACCTTGACTAGAGATTTTTTTTTCTTGTTAAACACCAGCTGTCCTTACCACTTCTGATCATATATGGTAAAGCCCACTGATGACTGAGGCATAACAATTAAGGGGAATCTGAATGCTGAGCTGTCTGTGATTCACACTGCTGAATCATATGATATGAGGCAGTGCTGCAGAATTCCCCACATAGGTCTCCATATCAGTCTTGAGCTCAAGATACAATGAGGAATGTACCCTCTCTGTTTTCTCAGGCTCTGAATGGCCGGTGAGTCACTGCTGGGCTCACTGATGCTGATACTCTGGACTCTGTGAGAAAACTGTTCTGAGAAACAAAACAAAAAACAATAACATCCCAGTAACATGATAAAGCTCCATTGGCATGTTTGCATTCTGTAGCTGATTCACCTCAGCATCCTTGGCATCATTTTCTAGATTTCTCAAAGATATTAATCCACTGACAAGAACTGACAGGGAGTAAAATACAATCTTAGTGTGGGAGCATTGAAATATGAAGCTCTATAAACAAACAGGAAGTTGACAGTGCGGGGGAGCATGGGAAGTGTGTGAGCTGGGCCTCATTCCTCAGCATTAAGGAAGGTATGGTATGTGTTTGGGGTGCAAGTATGTCTAAGGAGGGATGTTTGTGGTCCGATATATAGCCAATGGAGAGGGTTATTAGGCCAAATTAATCACAGTGAAGACCATCCTTCTTCCGTTCTTTCCACTTCCTTTTCTAGTAACATGCTGATTCTCAATCTATAAGCTTTCTCAGTATATGTGTAGCTTTTTTTAGTGCACTAGCAGCAGGGCTTTATGGATGGCAATGTCAGAGTGTTGGTCTGCCACTACTGATAAATACTACTGATAAATGTTTACAACTATCAAAAGGATTGCCATAAATCCTGATGGTCCTTCCAAGAGGACCATCAGCACAAACATAAATAAAAGCATGTTAGTATTGCCACTGTCAGCATGTTAGCATTGCTGTTCACTGCTGTTCATAAGTTCAGCTTCACAGTGGCAGTAGCGTGGCTGTAGACTCCTGGTTTTATTACTGAATGTATTTATTTGTTTATTTTATTATTATATCTTTTTGAACGTGGGTTTGCTCTCCTTCTTCCCCATTCCATTAAAGGTCTGTATTGTAGGATTGAGTGGCATCTAACAGTGAGGTTGCAGAGCTGAAACTTCTCTAGTGTGCCATGTGTGTAGGAGAACTATGGTGGCAAATAGGAAAACACAAATGGCCCTATCTCGAGCCAGTGTTTGGTTTGATTTGGTTTTAATATGTTTTGTGGATGGATTTTGTTTTTTAAATCATTTTTTTGTCAAAAATGGCTCTTTTGTTACTGAAGGTGGCCGACCCCTGTCCTAAGGCAACGAAAAACAAGTCTTATTTTTAGGTGATTATAAACTACTAAAAACATAGTTATGAATATTATATACAATTTCTAATAATGGCCCTTAAATCCAACACACTGAACCTTTAGATTCATGTCTTTCACAGATATATATTCAAAAGGCAAGTTGCACTGTTCCCCACACTGTTCTGATTCATTTTCTTAAATAATGATTAAACACAACAAATATTTTTAGCCTTTGTTTTATTTGATAACCACTAATAAATGTATAAACATGTATAAGGGCAAATAAAACTGACCTCGGACAAGTAGGTTTCTGACCCACTTGCTTGACCCAGCAAGTGACAAAAACATATTTAGCCCTGTATAACACCTCGGGCTGAACCCACTGAATTGTTACCACTTAGAGAAAATGTTTGTCCCGTCATCTTGTGCCCTTTATCATAAAAACAGCAGACATTGTTGATCTAGGTGTGAGTAATGCTTTCAATTGGAGACCTGTTGGCTCTGTGGTGTTCCAGGATCAGCCACATAATCAAATTAATGTGGCACCAGGATTTGTCATCGACCATATTTACACATTAATGTGATGCTGCCAGCGAGAGTGATCCGATAAAGATTGAATCGCCTTTGTTTAATGATATTGTCAGACGTTCCATTTTTATCTCGATGCCCACCTTCTCTCTTCTCGCCATCCATCTTGGCTAAACTACATTTGTTTCAATCAATGTTCGACCCTCTCCCTGCTTCCCCCCCGTCTTTGTTTGCTTTGTTCCCTGGGTGTGTCCAATAATCCACTGCTCCCCTGACACAGCGGTCCCCATGCTGAAAGACGAATAAGCTATGACCACATCAATTTCATTAGTGTAGTCCAATAATAAGAATCATTACGTCATTACTCCCATGAATGACTAATCTTGTAAGGTGTAGCCTCATCTTCAAATGCTATTCCTTTACACCCTGAAGCTCTTGTTACACCTAGATTTACTCCTTATTATCAATCTATGCTTTATTTAAATAATTTTGTAGTTATCTTGAGGTTTTTTCACTTTTTATTATGTAAGGTTTTTTGGTGATTTTTTTTTGTTTTCTGAATTGACAGTGTGAGTCTAGAGGGTGTCGTATGTTGCACAGATTGTAAGGCCCTCTGTGTCAAATATTTGATTTGCGATTTTAGAGTATTTTAAAAACATCTGCTAATGTATTGGTTATAGGGGATGGGTCTTAAAATCTAAAATAAAATCTATTTTTATTACAGCAACAGTTGAATTCCAATATTAAAATAGCTTTCATTTTTTAGATTAATTGTGTCAATGTCACAGGTTTCAAATGACTTTCATTACATCAGTATCTGCAGGTCTGACGCCGGCCATATTGTGTAATATTTCCAGGTAACTATGAAGAAACTATATTTGGTTTTGAATTGAATTTGGCAGTGTTGCCACTGACTTTAACGCCTCATAAATCATATACAAGCAGATGGTATCATAATGAGTCATGCACCCAGCGTGGATCAATGTTTGTGCTTGTTGTTCAGCTGGCTCTTGGGGTTCAGACAATGATACATGGATGGGTGCTTTTTACATAATCAGACCACCTACAGTTAAGTGATTATCATGGTCTGGTTGGAGCTAACAGCTCATGTCTGTGTAGACCAATCAAACAGTCACTCTCAGTCAGTGGGACCTCCATCACATGTGCTCAAGCCACATGTATACTCATTATTTGACGCGAGGCTGCAAAAGGGTCCTCCACCCGCCCTGAATGACTTTGCCTGAGGTCTTGTCTGCTAATGGGAGGGTCATCACAGCCCCTCTGTCTCCATTAGCCTGCCAAATACACAATTCCTCACTTGTCATGCTCTGTTTTCACGCTTAATCAGACGTTTATATAATAGAGCCATTGATCTGAAATGGTCACGTTATCGTGGCTTGGTACCTCTGCTGGAGAGTACCATCAAAAAACTACCTTTCATGCATGATGTATGTCTATTGCCTGGCTCTGTTTGTTGGTGCCACTACATGTGGTGGTAGAGACCATTTCTGGAGCCACAGATCTTTCCACAAATGTACCGCACGCTGTAAGAGCAGGAAGTGGAGGCAACGATTGCACAGTTGCTCTGTATGAGTGCCGCCTCAAGGCTCTTCATTTTACAGCTTGTAAATTACAACAGTTGAGAGCTTTTGAAAACATTTTATATCCCTTACAACTCCATCCATGTCCTTTTCACTGGTATGATAACAGTGAGACCTAGTTGCCCTGGACGCTCTTGTAAGGTGAAGGACTAATTACCATCCTCCATTATGAAAGCACATCTGCTCGGGGTTTTCAATTTCACACTGAATGTTCGCTATCGACCCTGCAGATCTGACACTCAGCTGATTGTTTTTGTCACCTGTGGTATGTCTGGTGTCTCCTTCAGTACGTTTTCAACCCCAATTAAGAAATAGCAAAATACTTTTCCAAATACCTCCCTGACCCTGACAGCAATACTTTGAAAGACTGTGAATAAGAGGAGATATTAAATAATATCTCAACATGTGATGGAGAGTGATAGTATTTCTTGTAATCAAGGTTGAAGCCAGAGTTGAATTAGAAGCACTCTGAAGTGTGTTAGTGTTATTCGCTCCTAAATCATTAATACTTAGTTTTCCTCTTTAACATGGGGACCCATTGTCTCATTGTGATGGTCCATCACTGAATACTGAATCCGCTTCAAAGGCTCACACTACACCTGTACGTTTGATCTCTTCAACGGAACAATCCAGCATATGTTGAGACCATAGCAGGAGTCAAGAACAGCAGGCTCCCCATCCCTTCCCCCAGTCCCTCTGGGGATCTTCATGGACCAAATGGATGTTTTGTTCTTGTGCTCTTTGTCCTCTCAGGTAGAGTGAAAGAAAGGCTCGCTCTAAATCTACTCTCAGCCTGACAACATTGCCACAGTTTAACATCGAGGGGTCGAATTAGTCATGACTCACTCAAACAGCAGTTCTTTCACTATTGTTTGGTTTTGGCAAATGTGTAATGGGCCATGCACAGTCAGCGCAATGCTGTATATCCTCAGCATGCCACCTTGGCTGCTCTCAGACTGAGCTGGTAATCATCCCTGATTTTATGATTAAAGTTAAATCACCTGAGACATGATGTGGACTGGTCCTGCACAAAATTTATTCCATTAGCACGATACACTCCCTAATGCTGCCCAATACAGCCTGCAATGTAACCTCACACAATGGAGAAAGCATATCTCACAAAATAGCGCCCATCATGATACATTCTTATTGTATGGTTACATACTTAATGAGGTGTTGCGAAGGTTAGGTTAAGGAAAAGAAACACGTAGGTTAGGTTTAGGAAAATAAACACGTAGGTTAGGTTTAGGAAAGAAACAGGATTAGGCGTGTCATGTATTGTACTGATCACACAGCTGCAGCTGAGTCAGAACACTGCAGCTCAATTCCTCACTAAGACCAAGAAAGTAGATCACATCACTACAGTTCTGCAGTCTTTGCACTGGCTTCATGTCTCTCAGATAGTCAATTTCAAAATACAAATGTTGGTTTACAAAGCACTGAATATTTTGGGGCCCAAATACATTTCTGGCCTTCTGCTACACTATGATCCATCCGGACCTCTCAGGTCTTCAGGGTCAGGTCTGCTTTGTGTCCTCTGAGTCAAGAGTAAACATGGAGAGGCAGCATTCAGTTTTTATGCTCCACATATCTAGAACAAATTCCCAAAAACTGCAGGTCTGCTGCAACTCTAAGTTCTTTTAAATCAAGACTGGAGACTTTTCTTTTTGCATCTCTCCTTTATTAAACCAAATATTTATTCATTTGTTGCACTGCACTGTAACTTATATTCTTGTTTTTAATTTTATTTTCTATTCTCTAGCTCTTTCCTGAGGTTATAATGTGTTTCTTTTGGGCTTTGTCTCAATGCCTTTGATGTTTTATGTAAAGAACTTTGAATTGCCTTGTTGCTGAAATGTACTATATAATTAAACCTGCCTTGTCTTGTACTTAAGGTAAAGTCATGTAGGTTAGCTAGGACTGGGCATCGTCACGTTACGCATTTAATATAAAGTTATGTGATTACTGTAAAGTTACATAGGTTAGGTTTACGAGAAGAGTCATGGTGACGACGCACCGTAACATAAGTCAAAGTTCACATGGTTTCACATGGGACACAAACGCCAGTTCCCAGGGGGAAAGCCCTGTGGTTGTTTGACCCAACCACCACCTGAATATACCTCTTTACAAGGACTTGCAGTCTTTATACTTCCTCCTTCTTTACTCCCGTCAGCACATTGGTCACATGGTTGCAACCTTCACAATTACATTGGTTAGCTTATATACTGGCTCATGATTATATAGGTTATACACAAATTCTGGCGCATTACTTTTTGTAGGGTGTTCGAGAAGCAAGAGAACAGCCTGAATACACTTCCACTTCCTGAAACTTCCTCCAAGCACACTGTTGACGTTTTCATACTAAGCTGCGGTCTATATTAGAGTTCAGAACAACATACAACTGTAACTCTGAGTACTTATGAAATTCTGTTATACAATTATGGTCAGGAAATGACATAGTTTTTTTATTCATATTTATCCAGAAACAGGAAAAAGATGTAGTGAGTGACAAAGGAGAACCTGTCTGGTCTGGACGAGCACCTGGTCGGTTCTACCACAGTCAAAAGGTCTCTGAGTTTGTAGCTTTGGCATTAAAGTATTACTCTCTAAAAGTCCTTACAGGAACACAACATTGCAAACAATGATTGGGCTGTTCTTATTAAAGCTGCTCCTAACTGTATAATCAGGAATTACTGACCCACTACATTAATTGTGTCAAATCTTGGCAAAAAAAATACCATAAAAATACTATAAGTACATTCCGATATGGTCTAAAACTATACAAAAAGGAGCTAGAAAGGTATATCAGCACACATAGGCCTACCTTAAATCACTACATTTAATCTAATATGTAAATATAAAGGCAAGTCCCTCAAAAGTACCCTGAGTTCACCAAGAGTTCACCTTCACATTAATAATTTAAGGATGAACAAAAGAGCATTTGCAAGATTTAGGGATTGTCCTTTGGTCTTCTGGGTCAACCTATTAGAAAAACATCATCCCAGCATCACTCCATTCATAAAACTACATGGCCACATTTATCAAAGCATCATTAAAACCAAGATCATGAAAGTTGAGCAAGGGTTAAAAAGGAGATCAGTAGAAGATGAACTGTCTTCAAAGTAACAAAAAAAAAAAAAAAAAAAAACCTCGTCTTGGCATTTCTGTTTGGAAATAATACTCAGATTTGAGTACAACATGCAACAAAGCCACCAAGAACCAGCTTCGGGAGCTCTACACAACATTATCAAATGACTCTCAGACACTGAGCTCTGCCATGTCACTTTATGAGCCGCCACAGTGTCAACACTGATTACATAACAGACACAACACAATTTGCCAGTCTGGATCTCATGCATGACTATTGCATATAGATTAATTTGTGTCTGACTACCCACTGTCATCCACAGGTCACGAGTGGGTCGCTGATCTTACTGGCATAAGGTTGCAGATTAAAAGGCTTGTGTTTTTCCTCTCTCAAGCTTAAAAGACAAGATTCCAACTGATGGCTGCGGGGAAAGTGTACGATAATAATGAATTTCTGTTTTAGTTGCCAGCTTGTGCACAATCATCTACATATCGTAAGGCAATTATTTGCTTTCTATCCAAATACCCTACTATCATTGGAGTATAGGCCTTGTTATCTCAGAGGCTGAGCTCTTTTATAATTAACACATTGACTCTTCACCACACGACTGATGTGCAGCCTATACATCCTGAGCTAGCTGCAGCTAACAAATGTACTGTCTGTAGGCTACATTAGCTGCTAGGGGTCAACAAATACAAACACTACAACAAGACCAGCAGTGTAAGTAAGTCTCTTCACTGACCATCTTTTACACTGTTTTTATTTCTGCTGAGCTTGTAAATCAGGTTTGTATAGAATAATAATAATGTTAATACACTGGATTTATATAGCATTTTCTGGATACTCAAAGATGCTTTACAAAGAACAGCAACATCAAAACAAAGAAAAAACAACAATGCAAAGATGACATAATCCAATGAATGGGCTAAAGGTGGCTATAAGCTAACAGCAGGGGCATAAATATAGGCAGTGTAGGCAGTGCGGTTGCACTGGGGCTGGAGGGGCCTGTAGAGAAAGGGGGCCCTTGCAAGTGATTCAGATTGCCACCTTGATTTAAAAATGGTGCCATTTGCTATATATGTCCTCAAAAAGGCAAACCCATTATTTTTATTTCTTTTAAATAGTCAGTAGCTATATAAAACAAAATTATATGTTTGTTATACGTAAGCTATAAACGCTATAAATATTCTATAAAACTAGTCAATTAAAAGATTCATTTTTTACATATTTTTGTTAGATATGCAATAATGATTGCTGAGCAATACATATGTTGATGTTGTACAATGTCAAGTCTCTATTTGTGTCGAGACAATACTACCATACTACCAATCCCCAAGAGCCCATGCCTGTTTGGTGCTCTCTCGTCAGAGTGCTGTGTTTTACCCCCAACCTAACCCTTACCCTAACCCTAGATTTTAATTGGGCTTCTAACAACCTTTTTTTTTTTTTAAAGGAGTATATTGAGGTTTTTGTAACACTTACAGTCCTTGTGAGCCCGTGCCCCTCGTTACGTTCTGACCTGAACCCTAAAACCAAGTCTTAACCCTAAAAATAGGCCAAAATATCCTCACTTTGCATAAATGTCCTCACTTTTTTTGCTTTCATTTTTGGTCCTCACTGTGTAGCATGTACAAATACACACAACACACACACACACACACAATAAAAAAACAGACTGCACATGTCCTAAGAGCCAGATCACTTGATAAACAATCCCTGACTGAAACAAAGCCTACTCGCTCCCCTGCTCTGCCTCTTCCTCTTCCTTCTCAGTTTATTTTTCCCAAAGGAGGAAGTCCAAAAAATGATCTCTCTGATCCCAGTCTACACATACATAGATACCTGGGACTGGCTCAGTATGCTGAAGAAAATTACTTTGCAATGATTCCTCCTTTTGTACTCATGTTCCTGTCTTAAGTATCCCTTAAAACAGTGCCTTGTTCAACAGTGTCGAATAAGGCAAGGGGAAATGTGCACATCCTTTAAAACCATCAGAGCCTTTGTGGGCCTGGACACAAAGAGGGCGTATGCTGAGGGGAGGTCTGTGACCCTGTAGGCTCCGCCCTCTCTGCATAATGTGCCGGCTTCATTGAAACGACCAGACAGCAGCAGCACAGCACCACACAGGCTCCACGGGACACCCAACAAACGGCGAAGAAGACTCCCAAGTGCAAGAAAACAGGGCTGTAAAATGACGAGAGACTTTTGAGCGACGGGACGGACGGAAGAACTTTTCTTTATCTCAACGAAGCGGATGGAAATCATTTGGGAATACAGCTTCCTCTCCTCCTCAGCCGTGGTACCCTGAACTCAGACTACAAAGGGACGTGAGCTTTGGGCACTGCTTAAACATGGATACATTCTTTGTAGAGGTATGTTAAAATTACTTTCTCCACACAGAAACAGTGTTTTTGGGGGTAGCTTTTTACTTTGAACGTGACTTCTAATTTATTTTGGGACCTCGACGGTCTTTGTTTTGTTTATAGCATGATGTGTTGTGCGCGTGCCTCAGCCTGGCTGCTCCACTTTTAACCTCTGTAAAGGGGTAGTTCACATATAGCCAAAAAGCACCATATAGATAGATAGATAGATAGATATCACACACACACACACACACACACACACACACACACACATACATACATAGATTATATATATGTAGGATGCAGCTGTAGTTGGAGCTGTAATACCTCCACAAGCCCCCATTTAAGGACACTATTTCCTATTTCTCTGCATGACTTTTAAAATCTCTTCTTCACTTCTGCCCAGATAATCTCATTACTGGCAAAACAAGCACAAACAGCACTTATATGACAGCATCTCTACCATTCCTCTGTTCCTCTAATGTAATTTAAGTTTATGGTACAAGCTCCACTGCCTGTAAAACCTGAGTGAGTGCCCATGGACAGTAGATCAGATGTGTCATCTGCACATCAGACCAGACACTGACACGCTCACACACATTGAGGCTGTGTAAAAACCGGCTATAGGTCTGATTTGTCATCCTCCTGTGAGTCAGAGGAGGGCACGCACACGCAGCCACAGACAGAGAGAGGCTGTGTTGGTGATGTGAGTCTCCTCCTCTCATAGGCCCTCCACTCACCTCCTGTATCTCTACCAACAGCATCAGCAGTACCTGACCCTCAAACATGAGCTGTGTGTCCTGAGTTATGTTGTTTCCATACTCTACAGTGTCTTTCCAATAGCTTTACAGGGTTGAAAGTTGAAACGTCTGCATGTCACAACAGAGTGAGGTTGTTATTGAAACTGTACACAGAGTGAATATGAAACCAACTGAGGACAGTCATCCTTTGACATGACAGAGATTCATGTTTGAACAAAGCTATGTAAAACCTTGGAAAAGTCTCATTAATTATATTCATTTTTAAAAAACTAATTTGATAATGCCAGTTCAGTGCTTAATGAAATAAGTAATTAGTCTCTGAGTTTCACTCATCTTCAAAAAAATGTCATTATAATGGTGTCCAGCTGTGAGTTTCAGAAACTAGCGGTCTGACTCTGTTTGTTTCCGCATTACAAGGATGGGGAAATGACTGAATTCTTGTCATTTCTTGGCAAGAAAGTGATTAGACTGAGAAACATTTCTCAACTAAATTCCATCTTTTGGTGACCTCAGTCTGAAACTAAAAGCATCAACCTTCAGAAGCTCATAAAAAAGTATAATTTTCAATATTCTGTTGCATAAACCAACCCTGTAGTGAACAGATTGAGGTGAACTGGATTTTGGGTCATAATCTGATTTTATTAGAGTGATATGCTGTCCAGAGAAAGGATATCATTTCAGCTTAGCCCAGATCAGCAGAGATCACTGCTGTAATTTGGTGTGTGTCCTTTGTCCTTCACCAACTGTGTGAGATTTCCCCAAAGGTTTATTTGATTTCATCCAGCGTGCATTTGTTTATTATTTTTGTGTGTGGTGTGGTTGTGTATATTGCTTTTCATCCTGCAATATAACCAAAAGGGCTGTCCTGTGTCTTGACCGACAGTCTCAACTTGTAATTTGGTCAAAATATATCTATGTTTTTTGGCTGCCGATGTGAAACGCTGTTTAGTAATGAGTAGCAACTATAGAAAAAGCAGAAAACAGAGGTATTTGTGGCAGTTGTTTAACCTTTTTAATGAAAAAATTGCAGTAAAATGAATGAATGAACTGCCCTGGTTTTTAAGATGATTTTTGGGTCATGGAAAAAAAACAGCATCCTGAACTCCTCAGTGCGACCAGGGTGGATTTAATTAAGCGGGAATTCTGGAAGTGAAGTAAGACGAGGATTAAACTCGACTCAGTGAAAACAAGTGCAGCGGGATAAATCTTAGGCATGATTCATTACTGTGCATCCAGTGAAACAATCAGCCTGATAGTTAACATGATGAAGATGTCAACACATGAATGATATCATCATCTTTTTAAGCCTGCAAATAACTGCATGTTTAAATCTTGACCTGAGAGGAGTCTTTTGCAGATCAGGTTCATTGAGATAAAATCGTACCAGTGTTCATCAAATGTCAGTTTGTCTTGCTCCAATCTAGAGTCAGCTTTCCCTTGCACGTCACTGTCGGTGATGGTGACGGGGTTAGAGATAGTGGTGGAGTAGAGGGAGTGGCAGGTACAAGGGTGTGTGCTCAGAGGTTTATCCTGAGAGCCCATCCTGTCCATCAGCGTGGCTTTTCCTCTTAGGAGCTGACACAACGCTGTAAAACCCTCAGCGACACTGCCTCGACTCCACACCCCATCCGTCCTCTCAGTGGATGTGAAATACCTGCAGTGTGCCAGAGAGGTTGCCAAGCTGCTAGGTTTGGCCATTGTGGACTTTAATGTGTCAGGAAATTCCTGTACTATATCTTTACATCTATGGCTTTTTGTATATGTGTATAAACATAGAACCCTTTTGGTTATTTTATGTCTTTGTGAAACATCCTGTTGACAAAGTTGAATCCTGGCTATATTTCTAAACTTGGTAATCAGTTCCTTTATAGCAGCAGCTGCAACACACTACACTGTAAAGTCACACGAGGACCTTTCCACACCCGTTAATTCCTTCTCTGCATTACACACCAAATTCCTTTCTCTTAAAGTGACTCTGACAGAGGGAATCCCAGATTCCCAGCCCTGACCCCTGAAATTCCCGGTCATGGCCAGCCTGTCATCCTCGCATTGTGGAGCTGTGGTGACAAGGCTTTAGGTTTCACACCATCACCGCCGCCCCCCACACACAGACGGACACATTCACCCCATCCTAAAACATCTCTCACAGCCCTATGTGCTGTTTATGTCTAGGTCTTTGAAGCTGGAGCCGTGGGTCGGCATGCTCGGTAAGCATTCTCTGTTGAAATGGGTAATGTGAGAAAGGCCGACCTGCTCTGGAGCGGAGGGTGGACTATTTTTCTACCCAGGGTCTTTTCTACCCAGTTGTCACTTCCTCCAGCTGCCACTTTAGAGAGCTGAGAATCTGAGATCATCGCGCTTAACTTCCAGCCATGCGGACAGCCGACGGAGCATGGAAGGAAGTCAGGATGTCAAGATAGGATGTAAGGAAGGAAGGGAAGGTATAAAAATGGCTAATGGATCCTGCATTCCTTTGAATTTTTCTCTGTCTCAGCTTGTAATTAAAGTTGAAGTGGTTATTGTGAGCATTATGCCATCAAATTAGGGCACTTTGAAACAATGGTTTAGACTGTGTTAAAGTTGTGGTGAATTAACGGCGCCGGTTGTTTATGAACAAAAAGATTATTAAGGCAGTGGTTAATGTGTGCGTCAGCAGAACTCCTGCAGCTTTGGTACGGTGTTGTACAGTCTGGAGGTGGTTTAATCTGTCACAAGAGCGCTGGGACTAATTATCAACAGGCATTGTCTGACCACACACCACATAACATGGATAATCCTTTCTCATAATGACTAATGACACAGATGCCAATGTTCGCGGGGGGTTTACGTGTGGAAAGCACCACTGATAATAAAAATTTAGAATTTGATTAATTTGGAGTTTCCATTCTAACTAATAGTTTCCTGTATTTTAAGTCAGCTATTTGATGATAGCGAATTTAGGCTTTTTAAAAAAATCTCTCTAGCTTGTGTTTGCATTTCTTGTGTCTCTATCAGTAACCTGACCCCTGTCTATCAGCGAGCTGACCGTCACATGGGGAGCTCAGTGCTGTGATAACCTCCTGTTGACACCATGCTGTTGACTTTAGCTTTAACCCGCTACACCAAGCTTTTCAGACAAAGCTGTCTGTGTATTCGTGATGATAAAAGAATAGAACATTTTCACCATCCACAGCTTGATCACAAAGAACAAATAATGCAGTGCAGGAGCTCGTCTTCCTGTGTTTGAGGTCATGATGATGGACAAACAGTTACTGTATAAAGTGACAACTTTTTTCATGGAGTCTCTGGTGGTCTTGTCTGCTTACCCACCCAGAACCAGTAACCTTGGAGATATAGTTACACATTTTGAGAAATAAGCTTACTCTCTTTCTTGCTGACAGTTAGAGAGGGTTTGTTTTTTATGAGGGGTTTGGGGATGCAAAAAAACACTTGGGAGGGACTTTGTTTTGGTTTTGGGGAGTGACACAGAAATTAAAATGGTTGTATTTTGTATTTATTTTACAACCCAACCAGCAGAATTACACCATTAGCCAGAAACTGTAAAAACAGACATTGGATTTTCAACTATTCCGATGGTCTTTGGACACACTATGTGCGACAAACGCGTCAGTCAGAAAAAAATAAAAATAAAAATCTGAGTTTAAAGTAGTGATGTTTCATCAAAATCACTTATTTCACATGTCTCATTTAAAATTCTGACCCAAATAAACCATTTGCACTCCCTAACCAGCATGCATGGCAAAAGTGAAAACCAAAAGCTTTTTTAAACTCCAGAATTTCATCTTCAACTTTTAACTTTCAAACATCAAAGGGTTAGTTTTAAAAACCTAATAGCTAATTTATGGTGTATGGAAGGCCATGCATTTTCTGCCAGTCACTCAGGGAAGCTCAAGAAAAAATATTTATAGCTTCAGGGAGGGTCAAAACTTAAAAAAAGAAAAGAAAAAGTCACACCCCAGTCACCCCGTCCTCTGATAAATAAAAAACAGTTCCTTTGATGAGAAGATTGTCACCATATGGCTATGACCTTACAGTTAGCTTAGCTTAGCATAAAGACTGGAAACATGGAGAAACAACCAGCCTATCTAAAACGTTTTAATGTAAAGACATAAGAGTGATAGCAATTGCATTTCCAAAAATGTTGAACTATTCCTTTAATAGGTGACATATCATTGATCCTGATGCTGGTTTGTAAACCCATCAGTTCCACTCCCTCCAGTCTCTCATACTGTAGTGTCCAACAGAAAAAGGCTCATCATATGTTAAAAAGACACAGCTCATAAGAAAATACTACTCAATCAACTCTTCAACACCCATCCTTCCTGCCCTCCCTGTGCGTGTGTGTGTCCCTATCAGGCCAGTCCTGGGTGTGTCATCCTCCGAAATATAAATCACCTTAGGGCACTTGGGTGTTTCACTTAAGTTTTTGTCATCTTAACAAAGCTGTGACGAAAGAGAACTTCCTCAACCCTTTGGTTTATTTGTGAACTTAAAACGAAATGAAGAAGTCACTGTACAGTCATGCAATGATGAGTTACGTCTGGACTTGTAAAAGCGATAGCTTGTAACTTGCCTTGTTTAGTGTAAGAACAACAGGGACATGGCAGAATACAAGTGGCACAAAAACAGCATTTTGAAAGAAAAAAGGTCTTTGAACAGGTCTCTGAACATCGTATACTGTATGAAAATAAATGGATGTAGCCACTGTGATGTCACCCACTGGTTTTTAAAATGGTTATTTTTTTCGTCATTTTGTTTTTGTTTTTTGAGCCACAAGTGACCATATTTGGATGAGAGGGTGGAGTTCGGGAGCAGCGAGGGACAGATTAGACTGAGTGACGCTTAGCAGACAGGCTATCACTCAAAGTGGACAAGCCTTTAAAGATGCAAACTTTAAGCCTTTAAATTGAAATGAATCTTGTGTAAAAATACAGTACAGCTGTCATGAATGAGGAAAAAAGCCGAGGAGGTCAAAACTGCTGTAAACATGTATTTCTGCTGTAAAGTTGGACATTTTAACATGGGGTGCTATGGGGATCGACTCACTTTTGGAGCCAGCTTCCTGTGGTCATTCAAGGAACTGCAGATTTTGGCACTTCGATGTTGGCTACATTTTTTTAGCCCCATAGGTTGCCATTCGCTAGAAACAAGGCTAAACAGCTTGCATGGCTCTGTCCCAAGGTAACAAAATCCACCAATAGCTCTAAAGCTCACTAATTAACATGTTATGTCTCATTTGTTTAGCTTCTTGCTAAGCTAAGCTAATCGGCTGCTGGCTCCAGCCTCCTATTCAGCATACATAAAATACTTACCAAGCTTCTTAATTAACTCTCAGCAAGAATGTGAACAAGAGTGTTTCTCAAAATGCTGAACTATTATTTTCACATCTCAACAATTGGGGTGAAAGAATGACTTTCAGAACAGATTGTCACCTTTTTTGACACCAGAGGTTTCTGAATGATAAGTTGTTCATACTGTAAGCTACTCATGTCACTGGGGTCTGTGTGTTGTGTGCTTTCCTTTCTCTTTTTTGTGTCTCAGTGAGATTTTTCAGTCATGCCCCTGTTCATCTCCAGCATTTGAATTTGGCCTCTAAACCAGATCAATCCCTCCACTCTACAAACACAACCATTTTTCCCCCCAGATTAGCGTGCAGTGGATTTGTGCAAAAGGATTCCTGCGCAGAGAAAATTAAAGTTGCTGTTTATCGCTGCTTACCTACACAATAAATGTCTGTTGGCCTTCACCTTGGCCGCCCTACCTGACAGACACAGTGAGCTGGTAATGAGTGCAGCTTAAATCCTCTCAGTTCAGAGGTCTCGTCTGGCAGCTTAATAACAGCCAACCTGTGATTACTGCTCCCAGGCCAGATGTTGACTTTCCTTTTTTAGCCCCCTATGATTACTGCGCACAGAGGTAGCCTATTACGGGATGGAATATGTCTTTACACACTTGCCTGTATATTACATTTTCCTATGTGTGTAAGTTAAACACATTGCAGCAACCACAGGAGCATATAGTCTGAGGTAAAAAAAAAATAAATTAAAAAGTGTAAAATTGTTGACTCCCTCGTGATGAGGTCACTGCTACAGTTGTAATTTCAGAACTAATTGCAGGAGGAACACCCTGTCGGGCCTAAGTACACATCCCACGCTGTGTTAGCCTTGACTGCCGTGGCCTGAAGAGCCTAACTGGCACCTTGGTGCTTCAAAAACACAAACAACACAGCGTGGCACAATCCACAATCATGACCTGTTAGCGTTCCCATCCATTCCCAGTCTGTTTTATTAGACGTGAGTGTGTGTGGTTTGGCCAGAGGTTGTTTGTAGGATGGTACATTGAGATACTGAGACTCGCATGTGGAGGAATGTTACGTGTTTTCCCACTTGAACCAGCCGTTCCTTCACATCCTCATCCTCAGAGAGAACATCAAAATACCCTCTGCATACCCCAGTAAGAGAGAAAAGGTAGCAGTTTGACGGAGGCACTGCAGCACTTTTTGTCTTGTTTGAACTTTAAAATGCTGCACAACCCCATGCATATCATGTGTCTAATCCTTTTTCAGCACAGTTACATCATCCTGACCACTAATGCTCCCTCCCTACCTACCACTATAGATTACTCATATAAATTATAAGCTTTAGATGTGATATACGTGCCTGTGCAGCTGGTAATTCAGCTCCTGTGAGTAGCTGGAGAGTTGGAGACTGCTGTGAGAGTACGGAAAGTAGTTGAATTAGTTTCATCATTATTCATTAATCTTCCCACTTGTTTTTTTGAGTAATGGATTAATCATTTGCATAAAAAGATATGGTCAGAAGAAGAGCTTGACGCTTGACGCTTGAAACAACACTTTTGTGGTAATTACATATATGCTAATGGTGCATTATGTAGTTTGCAGACTCTATTTCTCAAAAATAAAACTTAATTTCTCTTAAGTTTTGTGCAGCCAGTGATCCAAATCCCAAAGATATTCAGTTTACTATTAAATAAGACAAATCAAGAAGCAAATAAGCACATTTTTGAGAAGCTGTAATGGGCAAATACTCAAGTATTTGTGTCAGCAATACAACACATGTCCAAAATTATAAATGGGAGAGTCCCCTTGAGCTATTGTGATCAATCTGGGACTTTGTGAGGAATGGGCGAAGGTCAAAGGCAGTGTAACAAGAGCCAGGTCGCCTTCCGATGGCTCCCCTCAACCTTAACAACCACTACCCCACTGGCCAGTACCCCAGATGACTCACACAATCAAACACACAGGGGCTCAGTCTGTCCGTCCTGACTGAGCAGCATTCCTAAAATATCTCAGGGATTCCTGCTGTGTGACCCCATAACAGTCCACAGACGAGTACAGAGGGGGCTAGATATGTAGATGACTGACAGGAGGAGGAATGCCAGGTGGCTGTGTAGATATTCAAAGTCACGCAGCTTAGTCGACAATCCAATCAAACATGCAGTAATCACATCATTTGTTGCCTCTTCGTCCCATCCTGGAATTCATTCTGTAGTTAGGAATCATAACCCCGAGCACAGGATCATACTAATACTTTGATCACTGTAGAACAGTGCAGGAAGGAAAATATGTCCACACAGGATAAGGATGTAAAGCAGGGGTCTGTGCCAGGAGTCTGTGCCACAGTGTCAAGTGCTCCTCTTCTTTCTTTTGTGCTCCTGAAGACACAATTTGTTATGCAAATTATCTTTCGATACACTCATTAGCAACGTGGCAGATTAGCTACATCAGACGATGGCAAGGGGAGGTGCTCTTTAACCCCCCCCGGACACAAACAGACGGACAGACAACAGACACACTCATAGTACCAAACACATGTAGACACACTTCTTTAGCACACACTTACACATATTTGCTTTACTTGCTGTTGTGACTCCATTTAGCATGTTAATGAAAATAGATTAAAAGACAGCGATGGCAACAAATTGCTGCCGCATTTGATTTCCATTAACCTAGTGACACAGTTGCATTCATGACTTTATCATCCTCAGACCCTCTGCTTTAACAAAAACAGTCTATGAATATGCAAATGAAGCTCGGGTTAACTGGTGAGGCGGCTGCCTCTAGGCCATCCTGCTTTAAGTCTGTTTATAGCTTCCTCAGCGGGGGGTTCGCGCAGCTCCTCTGAGTCCAGAACAATTGATGAGCGGCACCCTTTTTTCCTCTCACTCCCCCTCCACCACAGACTGGGGGAAGCCCTGCTCCCCTAGGGACTCCTCCTCCTCCATTAGCTAATTTCTGATCAGCTGCTCCCTCCATCATTAATTCATACATCTTCCAGCACAGATGCTGAAGGTTGCCTTTAATCATCTGATTTCTCCCCTCAGTCACACACACCCTGCCCTTCCCCGCCCTCACCCCATGCTGGCTGCGGGCACCAGCAGGCAGACGTTACAGTGGCAACGGGGAAACAAAGAAAATGTAAAAGGGGCACACTTGTATTAAATCACTGGCAGTTATCCTTAATTTATTCTTTATACTGGACAGTAATTATATACATTGTGATGAGCCTGATGACAGCTGCCTGATGGTTACAGAAGCTAGCATCTTGCCAGAGAGCTGCATGACTGAATCTTTGGAAAATTGGTGCAAGAAATTTTCCCCAATAGCCACAACTGAAGAGTTCTTGAGAATGGCACTGAACCCTTAATCGGCCCAGAGGAGCTGCTCAAAGGAACAGTACGAAAATACATAAAATATGCACATAATATATGACAACATGTAAATTCAGTTAATTTTCACATATTTAAAAATCTTAACATCCTGGCAACAACCAAGCTGAGTCAAAATGTTGCTAAAATAAGATCACAAGTGTTTTTTATGTGTTTAAAATTATATCCAGTAACTTTCTGATGAGGTTTTGCTCTTTGTAGGACGTCCAGTTTTTGCCCCACTTGAAAGCTTGTGGTCAAAGACCCAGAGGGACCTTTGCCCAGATTCCCCTCCCAGCTGCAGTCAGCCCATTTGTTTAATCTCGCCAGCTACTTGGCGGATTCCTCCTCATTCCACTCACTCAGCATGCAGGAGATTTGGTTACAATCCCTGAATTTGGCTATTCTCCATTTTGATGGACAAAGAAATAAACCCTGGCATTGTTACCTGCTGTTAATGCTTCTGGTTACATTAGCCGCATTTCCACCAAACAGGTTTGGTATCCCTTAGAACCATACACAACCCATATGGACATTTAGCTAAACCAGTGGTTCCCAACTGTTGGGTCGTGGTCCAAATGTAGGTCACGGGTCCATGGACCTTAAGTGACTCGTAAACGTGTCAAGTTTGCAAGAAACACATTTTGTTTTAATGTTGTTTTATTCTGTAGAGTGAGTGACTAATGAACAGCTACATGACATAGGCAGCTAACGAGCTCAACGACATGGCCAAACGCAAGTATGACGATGAATGTATTATACTGTGTGGACGTTGAACTAATTACTAAGGAGAAATCTGGACCCCGTGGCTGGACCAGTTGGGAACCACTGATCTAAACCCTAGATTTGTACAGTGTTTCCACCCCAGACATTATTCTTGCAGGGTTGTTACCAGACAGTTACAGCTGCATCAGTGCTGGGGTGATGAACAGACAAGAACAGAATGGACCAGTTCTATTAAAACCTTCACAAACTTTTGACAAAGGAAACACAAAAATAACCGTTCTAATGTGTAACCAACTGAACTGGACCGCTTGGTGGAAACAAGGCATTGCATTCCTGTAGCGTTATTATTCTTTGTATATATACAAAACCAAATTAAAAAGTCTAATTTCTGGAAAATGTAGGAAAAAATTAACAGTTTTGCTGGCAAAGGACACACACTGGCAATATTCAAGTGTCAATATGCTGTTTGACCTTTTAAAAGCAGGCCATCCGTCCCTCCAGTGTTCTGGACTGCACATCTGTCCAAGTGAGGTCATAAAGGGTTAGTGACTCGGCCTTATGCCTCCCTATTGTTATGATAATGCTGTTGTGTCCTGGTATTTGAGGTGTAAATGCAGCGCTAGACCACAGTCCTATATATAAAAACAAAATGTTTTTTGGAACATCTGCTTCTAAATGAGACGCTGTAGGTCACTGAGAACTTTGAGTTTATTCCGATCTGAGATAAACACGATTGCAAAACAAATATTCATGAATGAATACAATCAAGCGAGAGAATTTGAGAGGGACAAGTGAAAGCAGCAACATCTAGAGTTTCTTTTGGACGAATTTGTTCCTGGTGGATACGTTCCGGTGTTACGTTTATCTTAGCACAACAAATGGGATGCTTGTCAAGAATCCAGCTGGTCGTTGCTCTTAGTCAGGCATCAGTCCTGGCCAGCAGTCAGCTCAACCTGCAGCACTGCTGTCCGCTGGGCAGGCGTTCACTCACCGCTCCTTGAAACCACGCTATGATCCAAGAAATTGGCTTATCATAACTTAATTGTTTAACCGTGTCCAAGTCAGGATGAGTTAATTAGCTTTCTTTTGTCCTGGCTGATACGATCACCCGATACCGCCTGTGCTCATGCTACGCCAGACAGCAGAGAAAGAGCCGTTGCACCTTGTACTATGTATGCCCCTTAAATATTAAAGGCTCGTTCATTAGCCAATCTCTGAGCTGGATGTCATTATACAAGCTGCAGAAACTCAAGCCTCCAACTTTGGGATCACATCATTCAGCCTGAGTGGTTTCTGTGTCAAAGAGCATGATGGGACGTCGGCGTGCGGCCTGTTTTGGTGGGTCGGATTACTATTGTCAGCTGGGTTCTGCCTCAGCAGTGCTACTCGTGCTCAGTGACATGCAGCATCAAGAATTTCAAATTAGCTTGAGCTGGGAAGATCATGGCAGCGGTTCAGCTTTGCTTTTTAATGGTGCGGCTAAAACATCTGGTTACCAGAGGCACGGGAGCAGGGGTTAACTTGATAATTAAACCCAGTGACGACTGCGTTTCATTATATGAGTGAACTTTAAAATGATTATTATACAGGAAATAAACACACCATCTCAGTGGTTTGGTCAGAATGGTTCCAAGTTTAGGGGACTTAAACACAAGATGATACCCGTGTCCCTTTTGTGTCCCAGCTGGTCTTTGTTTGGGATGTTTCCGCCTGGTTAACTTCTGAGCTCTCAGTCAGAGGTGGTTGCCTTTGTTCTGACTTAGTGACGGAGCTCCTGAGGATGGAGGAGACAAGGGGGAGGAGTTTTGGTGAGACCATCTGTTGCTGAGACAATTCATCTCTACTTTATACCCTCCAGCTTCAGACACTTTACACACACACACGCTTACATACAAAGACACAAACAAAATGGACACACACATCTGATGTTGGTGGTCTTGAGCCACTGGAAAACCACTTCTACAAATTGAAATTTTCTGGCTAATAATCATATAGACAAATCACTGTGTTTATTTAAGCAGACTTAAAAGTCAAAATGTTTTCAGGACATATCACTGGCTGCATATGAAGATGGACAATGTGTCTCCACTACTTACCACTGTACAACAATAAAACCAAAATATCTTGGATACAGGCATCACCATCTTGGTCATTTGGAGTCAGAGTCTAGGAAGTGGAGCTGTGGTACTGAGTTCCCGCCCATGAACCCATCCTACCCAGTCATGAGCAGTGCAATTGATCACAAGCACACCGACTGACACACACAGCTGTCAATCATGATGTCTAACCACATTTTATAGCATCAAATAACTTACTAAAACCAAACCTATTAGAAAAATGAACACTTGAACGTACATCAGTGTGACAAGAATTACCTAAAATGACAGAAACCATCCTAGGGGGAAAATGTATTTTGCGTCTATTTGAGCTCCTTTTCCACGGCACAAAAAACCCTACTAACACCTGCTAACAACTGGCTTTTGTATGTAACATGAAAGATTACAATCGACACTCACACCCAGGTCAAATGACTCTGCAGTAGTCATGAGCTCCGATTAGCAGTGATGGAAATACAACGCCCGGATGAATAAGTTAATTTTGGTCCCTTAACCAACAGGATATAATTACACACCATCAGGAAATACCATCCATTTCTGCCTAAGCAGCATTGTTCCAAATTAATCTGCACCAAATTTGAGAGAGAAAGACTGAATAAGTAAGAGATAAAAAGAAGTAAACACTGTATCATTTTCACTGGCCTTTATGCTGCTTTCCACTGTTTACTAACCTGTTTACCGTGGCACACCAGTAAGAAGACACAGAAATTAATATTCGTCTGCTGCAGTTTTCCCGAGTTTAAGAAAACCTGTGTGCACATGTATATTTTGGTGGAAAAGGGGTCTTTTATATTCTAGTTTGGCCCATGTTCCATCTGCTGACACAGAGGGGTCGGGGTTTATGACTTTTACTGCAGCCAGCCACTAGAGGGCAATCGAGATGTTTTGGCTTCACTTTTGGGGGGCTGTCATGTCGTCCATCTTTATATACATTGGGATAGAGTGTTTCTTATATGTAGTATGACTATTGCCCACAGCTAGTGGTCTTTATTGCTGACTCCTAAAATATGCTAAAAATGCTTGTGGCAGCAGTGCACATTTTAAAAAGTTAAAATATTATAAATGTAAGTAAAAAAGGCAAAGCAAGGATCATAAGGGTGTAACATATTTTAGAGGGTAGTGGATATTAAAGGATGCTGGGGTTGTTCCTAATGACTGCCTTTCAAGTTTATTGATGTTAGTAGTTTCTGTCTGTAGTTTTGTCCAGTTTGCTTTTCTCTCTTTTACTTCATCTTTCTATTTCTGAATGTCTCTGAATTACTATGCTAGATTGTACAATAAATGAAATGCAAGTTGCTATTTTTGGAAGTAGAACAATTTAACCAAGTGTTAAAAATTAAAAAAACTTAAGTAAAAAAACCAAACAAATTTGACTGATTGGTAGAATCTGATACATCTGTAAAATATGACTGATACAGCTTTTTGCCTATTAAGCGACTACTGATTTGGCTGTTCTGCACAATGTTGATTATAGTGCCTGGTGGGCAGATCTCCAGAGAGCCAGTCACTCTGCACAGACGCTGGTGCAGCAAGCCAATCCAGACTTGGCATCTTTATGGGCCAGCTTGTTGCTGACTTTTGGTTTACCATATAGTGTTGAGTCATTTAATTAGCCAGATATTATGTGAATTATTGGGTCTCTCAACTCCTGACCTGTGTGCTGTGAGCACGTTGTTTGGATAGTTTTATCTTTCTGTAACCATAAAATTGTTATAGGGCTTCTCTTTGTTCGTGTGAATGGAAAACCTCTGAGAGTCTGACTCAGCAACTGAACCATTCAATCCTGGAAAATTTCTTTTAATATATGCGTCACTGAAGTTGAAGCAATACCACAAAGTGTTGTAGAAATACACAGTATTATGAGCTTTTCTACTGCTACTTCATGCCATGGCTTGCCTGTTTTACTCACATGTGATCTACCTTTTGTTATTACCTAGTCCATGCATGTTTTCTTTTTACTTTGTCAGCTCCACTGTTGCAGTTACAAATACTAACAGCCTCTACAAGACAACAAGTACCAGCAATATTCTGCTGAGTCCCTGTGATTTCCAGTTACATAACAGCAACTGATCTTCTTAAAAATCTATAGAGTAAACACGATTAATCTCCTCACTGGACTTAAGCAGACTCACGTGAAGCAGCTTTTCCCTGAACAGGCCAGGCTGGTACCAGGCAGGCACAGTCGGCAGTTGGTATGGAAGTCACCAATCGTCTCATATTAAATGGAAACTGAGATCATGTGTGGCCCCATGGTGGAGATCACCTCTGTTATATTGGTGTCCTGATGTTTCTGTTTGTCTACCTCTTTTTTCCAGACAATGGGAGGCGGGACATTATCAGGTGCCTGCACTCTTCCTCTTTCCCCTCTCGCCCTCCCCCCAGCCTCCTCCTAATTTACACGACCCCCTTTATCCCACTCTCCGCTCTCCCCTGTGGTTTTAGAGAGCTACATTTAGCTGTGCTCCATTAGCTGACTGGAAGAAAAAAAATCCTAGATGATGATGGAAGTAGGTTTGCAGACTGGTTGGTTGGACTGAGTGACCCTCTGTCCAGAGAGGAAGCCAGGATCACAAAAGAAAGCCCAATCATCACTCCTAGAGGCTGAGCAAGTTAATTTAATGAACTTTTTTATTGAGCTTATTTCCTCTTTGTCTCTGTGATTCAGCACTGTCTCAAGCAGATTGCATTTCATCCAAATATCTAGTGTATTAAACAAAAGCATCTCGATTCTTCTGACCCTGGTGGCAAACACATTTGTGCTCCACGGAGGAGAGTGTGTGTGCACACGTGGCAGCCTGTTGTTAATAGTTAATGAGGATTGATGTCTGGAAGTGGTGACCTTGTATAAGGTTTCCTAGTGGAATCCATGCATATTGATCTCTTTAGTTTTATGCTCTATTGGACACACCATTCCCTTTCGCTACGTGTTTTCCTCGGGCCACTTCAATGGTGGTGATGATTAATGGTGTTTAGTCAAAGACAGGATTCTCAGAAGAGATGGTGACTTTCTTCAAAGTGCACATCCTATTAATCTCACACTGAAAACCAAAATGTTCAGTTTGTGTTACATGATTTATACTTGTGTGACTGTAAACTCAGGAAATGGCTCTCGCTATGGCCTCTCATAGCGAAGTAGGGCACCCTTTAGCCAATGTGACACAAGGCTGAAACACATTGTATCTTGTGGTTAATGTTGTGAAACGGTTGTGATTAGGTTTAAACAACAAAACTACCTAGTTAAGAAAAAAGATCATGTTTTGGGTTACAATAAATAGGTTCGCTATGTAACGTAAAGTAAACTGACAATGTCTGGGCATGACGACTCTAGTAAATTGCGTAACATTACATTAAAACAACACTGAATGTGGTTTCAGACAGGACACAAACTCGGATCTCTTGGATGAAAGTCCGGTTTTGTTTGACCCATTCCCCCAACGCAGACTTTCTCATTCTTTATACTTCAGTTATATGCTCTCAGTATCAGGTATTGTAACGGATAGATTTACGCTGGAGCCTGGTGCATCTCATAACGAGATATCATATGCTAAGCGGTGTGACTAAGCATTGGTATTTCATCCCCTAGTAAAGAGGACAGGCTCGCAGTAGTCGAGTATTAAAACGTAGCACCGCCCCTTCAGTCCCTCCCCAGGTTAACACTGTGACTTCTGTCAGCATTGTTGCAACTGCTAGCACTGTTTGCTGCTAGCCAGTGGCTCAGTCACCTCCATGTTGAGAATTGTGTGCTGACACTTCCAGCTCAGACTCTGAACCATAGATATGCTCTGAATGTTGCATACAGCTCCCTTAACAGACAAACTTGTAAGTGGTGTTGATCTATTCGTCTGATTTTGAGCAAGAAAGCGAAAGCGGAATTCCCAAAATTGTGAAATCATCTTTGAAGGTCATATGTTAGCTACCAGATGGTTTTTAATAGTTCATATTGTTTAACTAAAGGCCACATTTATTTTTGTAGACTGTGGCAAATGTGGATTTAGTCATCCTTAAAGATTTACAATTTAGACCACACAGGCGTTCACTCTTCTTCACAACAGACATTTAAAGCAGCCGGTTCTATAAATGTATCGTCCACCGCTGTGAGGAAATGACAGTCAGTCTGAGCAATCAGCCTCAGATTCCTGTTATTGCTCCTGGTTACTGAGCTGCTAACAAACATGTCTGGGAAGGTCTGTGACTTCACATGGATACACAAACACAGGACAGGCCGCCCAGATCAGCTGTAGCACTGGTGTTAATCTCTGTCTGGAAGAAGGATCTGGTCTCGGACAATAAGACAAGAGGCAAGAAAGATGTCGTGGTTTGTCTGATTGGAAAAATAGAAAAGAAGAAAGGATACCACTCTCCTGCCTAGAAACATTTGCATTGGTTGATTTGCTAAAGTGGCAAATACTCATTTGGGTTAATTTTCTTCTATTTTATGGAGTAAAGTAGCCCTCACAACTAAAGACTGAAAGACGTTTTGACAGTTTTACTGAGTGTGTGTGACTCTGCGTGGTAGTTTTAGTCTCTGACACACCCTCTGCATACAGGCCTGGCAAACAGCTTTTCTCTACTAAAGGGCAATGACAGTTTAATAAGAGGATAGCTGTGCCAGTTTAGTGTGGTGAGGGAGCAGCAATGTGGCAGAGAGCGATGAGCAATGCTGAGAAAAAGAGAAAAATGGCGAAAAGGACACAAACCAGAAGACATAAGCCCTGCGTTTTTTAGAATATCTTTGCTGTCTCTTCAGACTGAGCAGCTACTAACTCACCTGCCACATTCACATTACACCTAAATAGCTAGGAATAAATCAGTGAAGTTCCTAAAGTGCGATTATAATGCAAATGTGCAGTACCCTCTTCCTCACACAGCTGACTTGAATATGAGCTCTGTGTCCAGATGCTAATGGTGTTTTTTTCTACCTTTTGTGTTGCAGGGGGCCCGTGTCTGGCTGAGACACAAAGAACAGCTCCTCCCTTCCACCGTTAGCTCTTGTGATGATTCGTCCTTGGTGCTTACCAACGACTATGGGAAGGTAAGAAGAGTCCTGTTTCCCTGCTGAAGGGTTAAAGCTGCCCATGAGTAATTTTAAACCACCCTGAACTCTCATCTGCACAGTGTGTCTTCACCATGAAGCATTTTTCATTGTTTTATTCCCACATGATTTTGTACACCCTTTAAAGCCAAGAAAAAGTAACTACTCACACATTCAAGTCATATTGATGCATTTACAGGCATTAACTGATATAGGGTGCAAGTAGAGCCTCCCCTCGTCTTTCAGTTGTATTATACAAGGTTATAGTATAACCCTAGGTGGGAATTGGGCCAGTTTTTATGTGAGAAGGTCAATTGTTTGCACACATGTGTTTCATCTCGGGGCTCAGCGATGGGATCAACATCTTTTGAATAAAGTAAGAATGACAGGAATGGGCTCCTTGTGTCAAGTCACTGGCCCGAGCTTATCTGTTTGGCAGTGCATGGTGGTCTTTGTGTCTGGAGGAAATCCTGTTAGAGTGAGACGCGAGAGAGACATAGAAAGAGAGAGAGGAGTGGCGATAGACGGTAAAAAAATAGATTCTCTGTCAAATGTCTGTGGGTCAGAGAGTGTAGGTCAAAAATGAGCTTCCAGGACAACTCTTATCTTGTGGGATGTGGGATGCATATGATAGGTCCACATTTGCTCCTGACTGACTGTCCAAACTCAGCGGCAGGTCTTTGGTCAGGTCAGGGTTTCTGGAAGGAACAGGGTAGGGCCCAAGGACTGACTCTGTCCGCTGGATCTCAACATGTAACGTCATTTTCATATCCAGAATCTGTCAGACAGCCATCACCCCAACCACAAACCAAGGTTATTCCCTCACTGGAGTCCTAGACTGAAAAGAAGAGTGGCATATGAAAGAGAGGTCACCAAGCTGTTGAGGAGCAGTATGTGTGTTCTTTGTAGAAATTAAGGGCATTTAGCTGAGAGATGGCTCTGAATGGTCTTATTTTCACATCACGTGTGTTGGTTATCATGGCTTGTGCTGAGGCGTGGGCTGAGAGTGGTGCGTTAAAGGTAGAGAGTATAAACGATGTGTGGGAGGGAACATATGAACTCATCCTAGGCATATGTGTTTGATGTTCCTATGGTCAGTGGTAGGGATTCTTGTGGTATGAGAAGTCCACCATGTGTTGAGAAAGGGGCAGGGATGACTCCGACCAACGGAAACACCATCGATCACAGCGAGGAAGGATTCATAGCACCAGGTCAGGGGGTGAAAATGAATCAGACCCCACTTCATCTTCGTTATCATCTTAACATGACTGGAGAATACCACAGGGTGTTGATCTCAGTCCAAAAACATTTCGCCACCCTCAGCAGGATTTAATGGAATAACATTTTTGAATTGTGGCTTTGCAGCTGAACTGAAGCTGCACTGTTTCATATGATCCTCACATGCAAGCTCAGGATGTGTTGGTCATCTGCAGGCATATGGTCTAAAGACTCTGCAGAGAATGACAAGAATGTGAGACTGGAAAGCAGACTGTCTCCACCTTCAGGATTGCTGGCTGACCTTGCATGATCCTCACGTACTGGATGACATATCTGCTAAGGAATATTTACATTTCCTGATTTAGTTGTAATCTTTATAACCCAGCTCCTTTAGTATGTTAAAAGTATTTGTGTGTGTGTTGTCTGTCTTTGTCTGTGTCCTGGTGTCTTAACACCCGTGTGCAGTGTCAGAGGTGGTTTGGTAAATGTACCCCGGCAGAATTTTCCCCTCGGGGGGTACCATTATTCATTGCTTCAGTGCTCACACCAAGGTGCAGCTCCCTGCCTGAGTGCTCGGCTTGCAGACTTGAGAGTGTGTCTTCGCCCCGCACTGCCTCGGCTTTAACGGGCTGACCTGGCTGCTGTCACATTAACCGTCATATCAGCATTCATCACTGTCTCGTCTCTGGTGCACCACAGACCTGAGTGCACCAGTAAGACACAGCAGACACGCTGAGGCTGAGATAAATGTCTTGTGGCTTTGTGTGTGTGTTTGCATTCATCTGTGTGTGTGTGTGTTTTGTGGCCAGATGGCACCAGCTGGATTAACAGTGTGTGAGTTATCCCCAGAGGGGCGCACATGTAAAGAAAAGCAGGAAGAGGCTCTGTCACCTGAACTAAATAGCTCCTGCTGGTGATGTCATCTTCGGTTTACTGGACAATAACACTGAGACTGAACTGTGTCAGTCTAGATGGCCCAAATACCAGTTTTATGCACCAATCTTTTGACATATACAGTGTATGATATTGCTTTAGCTCATATTTTTTTTTATCAGTTTTAAAGCAAACGCAGCAAAACTATGCAGGCGGTGTTTTGGTATGTAATACAAAGCACAAAAAATGTGTCCACTGGTCTATTATGAAACAATTATTGAACCTCCCACCTTGTGATAAAAGAATGACCCACTCTCCTAAGCCATAGCCACCCCCAAAATTCAAGCAACCTAAAATGCCAGATATTCTCCTACAGTTTCTAAATTTTGAGGATTTGTTTGTTTAATTTGATGTTAAACAGAAAATCTTTGGGTTTCTGATTGTTTGTTTCACAGAAAAGCCATGTGATGGTTGGTCTTTGGAGAATTATAATGGACACTTCTTTCTTACTGTTTTCAAATCTGAATCAGTTAATCAAGAAAGTAATTAGCAGATTAATTGCTTATAAAAATAAGTGTTCATTGCAGCCCTTTGTTAAAACAGTTAATATCAACACAATGAACAAAGCCTTTCACTCTTTGGTCAGATGCTTTCCTTTCAACGATTTGTCTCTTCCCAAGTGTTATTTCTGAAGTTGTCCGTTGCCTGCAGTCTCTGAGGTTTAAAATAGGTCATTGATGCCCCCTCAGTTTTTGGTTTATTGGTCAATGGAGCCATTATGAGAGCCTTTTATGTGAATGATGTGTATTCACGAGTGCGACCACAGAAATGACATGCACACACAAACATTATTGTGAGCTTCTCTGTGTGTGCTAAACATGTTTTTAGGTTGTTGATTTGGCCTGATTTTTGAGCAATGAAATGTATAACTCTGTGTTATTTATCTTTACAGTTTCCCCCATTAATAAGCCTAACTCCTTCCTCCCCCCATGTCTCGGGGGTCTGGGTGGGAGGTGGGATCCCCCTTCAGCAGATGGATTCACTGCAAGACAGAGAGAGAGTCAGACAGAGTTAAAAATAAAGAGTCCTGGAGGCAGAAACAGACAGTGATAAACAAGACTGTGTTTGTGTCCACACGGCTGTGATTTTCTATCTGCCCATGTGTCATTTCTAAAGGCTGGAATATATCTGCCAGTAGAAGGCCACAGAGCCACAGAGGCGGACCCCGCCTACTTGTGAATATTCAGCAGAGCCGGTCAAACAAAGCAGCAGCAGGGTGTGGTTTCAGTGAGGAGGACACAAAAGGAAACAGCGTTACAGCTGCAAGAAAGTTTCAGATTCAGATGGTTATTATTGTGTTTAGAATGTGTCACTTTGGGAAAACCTTGTATTTCATTTAAGTTTGATGCATTTTAATTAATGAAAAGGCAATTTTTGTCTAAAGGACAGAAAATAATCATAATTTATCACAGTTCACTTAAAAGGAGGGCTGCAGCTAACAATGACTTTCATTACTGATTCATCTGCTGATTATTTTCTTGATTTATCAGTCTATAAAATGCAAGAAACCTTTAAAAAAAAATGCCCCTCACACTCACTGAATTTCTTGTTTTGTCTGAACAGCAGTTCAAAACGGAATGATATTTAGTTTATTATCACATAAGATAAATAAGAACAGTGAACTCTCACAAAGAAGGGAATGGTACCAAAATCCAAGACTCAAAGAAACTTCTGAGTTTCATATCAGCTTAAGTTTGGTGTTGTTTACTTGTCTGCTCTGTGTCTGGCCTCATGGCTGGCAGCGTAGTGTACTAGTGTCAACACCAGGCTCCATTTGGAGAGGATTGATTTTTACTGTGAACAATTTCACTAATCAATTATGAGTCACATGTCGTTATAAGCGGCATGAAATTATCTCCAGCCATCATCACACCACTGGAATCATTAACATTGATGAGGCTGGATCCCCATGTGAAACATTGCAATAATTGCCTGACGTGCACCGGCTGAAATCAAGAGCAGAAATGAAGTAATCACTTTAATTAGAGCCCATTTGTGCTCAAAATAAACTGTATTTGCTCAGTGTGTTATGATCGTGACTTCAGAGCGCAGTCATGGATCCAAACTGTGATTTGTGTTTTGAAAGTGAACATCATAACAGCAGATGTTACATCACTGCTGGATTAGTCAGGCGGTCATGGCAGCTCTACAGCTCCTGTAGGAGAAATGTTCCAGTATGTCTAATTGTCATTATGGACAACAACAGAACATTATGGCACCTACTAAGAAGTATTAGTCTGCGTCTAGACCTCATCTGCTCTCTTGTTGCATCTTAGTTTCCTGATAGCAGTATCTACTTGATGTTGTTATAAATGTTGTAAATCATTTGGAAAGAAATTATGGAGCCCAAAATAAACACTGATGAGAAATTCTGTGTCTGTGAACAATGAAACCACTCAATAAAAGACCTCAGTGGGGGCAACACAGAGGAATGTGAAACTCTTTTGATGCTGGAAACTCCAGCTCAGTTTACCCTGAGCATCTCTTATAATGTTTCAGGCATGAAAAAGTTTCCCGAGGCTCATTCTGTGAAGTCTGAACAGGAATTCATCCAAAGAAGATCCTGATCATGTGATATAGAGACAGGAACAACACATTCTGAAGAGTATCTGCTCACACACACACATACATACATGCACACACATGCTTTGGTGATATATATTTTGTCTGCTGGAGGCGTGAGGGTGCTTTCCAAGTATGCAGCTCATTGTGTGTTTGTGTTTCTTCCTGTGGATCTTGGGGAACCCGTGGAACTTCACAGCAGTCAAGAGTGTAACACAGACCTGTAGCTTCTCCTAGTTGTTTGTTATCCTGCATTATCTTTGCTCTCGGCCACCTCAGCGTAACTTTGAACCTGTGTTTTGGGAATGTGAGGAATGATAACACACAGGCGGCAGAAGATGTATCCCAGATATCTTTGGTTTGTTTGATTGAGAGCTTGACTCAGTGTCTCTCCATCAGTGTCAACAGAAAGTGAACACCGTGAACTCAAGTGAACTCTATTTTCCATTTCACAGTACATTTTTGTCTATTGAATGAAGAGTATAAACAAATGGAAGAATTAGAATAAGGCGCTTCGGCGTCCCTCTTGCTTATGAGCGTGCCTTCCATGCGTTTACATTGACAACAATGAATTTAAGGGCGCAAGAAGCCTTAATCCTGCATTCTTTCTAATGGCCATCAGAGGGCGACGTCGCAGGCTGTAAAAGGAAGTCTGATTATATGTAAGTCTGTGACAAAATGACCCTACTTCTTGCATTTAAAGTAAAATAGATGGTAAAGCAAGGGACACTTCAGGGCGTGGCTGCCTTGTGATTGACAAGCCGTCGCCACAGCTGTGTCTTCAGGTTCTCATTCAGAATCACTCCTCGCTCCTCCACAGCTCCACCCTTTCCTCCCAATTTGGTCACTTCTTGCTCCAAAAAACCGAGGCGTCTACAGTCAAACAAGAGGCTTCTAAATAGGAGTCTACAAATCGATAGATGACATCACATAGGCTGTAACCACTCATCCTGTTGGGGGCCAGGGGGGGCTGGAGCCTATTCTAGGTGACAGTGGGTGAGAGGCGGGGTACACAAGTATGCAGGTCGCCAGACTGTTGCAAGGCTGGCACATAGAGACAACCATTCGGGCATATGGGCAATTTAGAGTCTCTCTTGGTCCGGTATGACCCTGTGCTTAATACTAGCTTATGGTGGCTAATGTTAGCAAATTTAGCTAACTGTAGATAGATGTTGCCGTGCTATGACTCTTCTATACTTGTGCTGTTAAATTTTATATTTACCATTATGCAAGTGGAACTTCCAGCGACGCGATGGTCTTGCTTTAAAACTACAAGCAGAATCTTTAAAAGGAGATGCTTTTAATTGATATTCTGTCCACTTGAAATAATGTTCGGATTGAAGATATAAAGCTTTTGACCTGCAGATATATTTTTCTATGCTTTTTTTTCACTCTCGCTCATCTCAAATAAATACAGTAAAATATGGTTTTGTATGACGACACTTTAGGCAGTAATCCACCGGAGCCCAGGTGTTAACAATGACATTAATCATATTAAGTGAGTGATGTCATCGAATGTGAGATGATTTTACTGATTCAGGTTGTAAAACAAATGAAAAGACTGTTAGATTTATTAGTCAGTACGACCCTGCCTGGTGAATCAGGGCCAATTTGCCAGAGCGGAGAGGGTGGGGTTAAAGCCAAATGTTTAGGGACATCTGGCTCTGAATCTGCAAGCTTCTGCTCGATGGATGACATCACTGCATGTGCTGTTTTTTCTCCCTGAGGTCGTCTTCAGCCTTTCACAAACCTTATAATCCCACAAAAACATGTTGCAACCCACTGATGACCGCATTGTTATTGTGCTATCGCCTCAGTGTACACCCATTCTCTAATGGCCGTGTAGAGCTGAAATGGATGTGGCTGCCAGACCAGTTTATCATTTCATATACTGAGAAGGCTCTTCCCACATTGCTCTACAGATTCACTTTAGTTAATGTAGTAGATGGAATCCACACCAGCATATCAATGCAAATATTTATACAGTATTATCTTTCCAGACACGTATCTTATTCTTATGCAGCTGACTCACATCATATATATAACTATATAGTATATGTTTACCCTATCAAATGCTTGTGTGCATGAGAAGAGGAGTTTGCGTATTACATTATAGCTCAGGTATAGAAGCATCTTTGATTTGACAAACTGACAGTAATGGAAGGTCTTGAGGCTTTTTCATGATGTCACTGACTTTGTTAAAGCTGCGGTAATCAGTATTTTTATATTAGCAGTGAGTCAGATTACTATGTGTAAAGGTGACAAACAGTATTGGCTAGATTTGTCAATAGGAAACTCAGAAGGTGATAATATGTAATTGGTGTGTTCACAGCTTGTTCGGCTGCCTTAAATGGGTCAAAAGATAAACCAATACTGCCTTATATATGTAATCGATTTGTTAATATGAATGGCTCTGTTCTGAAACATCACTCATCCATTACATCAAGTTTTTGCCTGTAATTGAACCCGCCTGCTGCACCAGCACTATGTAATGATTTGGCCAAAATGTAGCATGTAGCACGCAGTATGCAAAGAAAGTAAAATCTACAATATGCCAAAAATACCTTATTGCAGCTTCCAAATAAGTTCAAAAATAGCCGCCCACAGACGCCATAACAGGAGGTATGATGAACTCACTGTCTTTGGTTTAGTTTTACTCACTGTGTGATGATTGAGGGTGCTTTGATTGATTTTAGATTTGACTGATTTGCAGGATGTGTGGAGAGTTGCAAGATGACACTATGAATTGATTTTCTTGACTGTCGCGTAAAAAAAAAAGAAAAGAAAAATCCCCAAATAAACAGGCCTTTAAAAAACAAATGTCAAATCAGTGTGGTATTAAATGACTTAATTAAACAATAAAAAAAGATTAACCAAACATGCGGCAGTTAAAGACAATAACCCTGTGGGGTCTTCCTCGTTCCACCCTCACCTCAGTGCGCCTGCCTTTAATTAAAGGTTCCTGAGATGTCAGGTCAGGTGGTGCATTAGAGTGACTCAAAAATAATAGGAAACTAGGACTTGCTAGAAATGGCTCTAACATACTTGAATGTCTTGAATCTCCAGTATGCATCAGACCAGTCAACCTTGCCTACTGTATCACAAACAGTCAAAACAACTGGCCGTTTAAAAGTGGCAGACAGCAACACCCTTGCATCAGTGGCAGACAAGGAGGAATACAAATGTTACAGCATTTCTGTTTTTTCTAATTTGATTGTGTAAGGAGAATTCATAATTGTGACAAGGCTACAGCCTATCTGTAACAAACGTGTAACTACACTTGTCCTACTACCTATAACAAAGCCATAATGTTTATGTTAAACCTGCTGAGATAATGTTTGATATCACAAGGACAGCAACATTTAACCTGAGTGAGTCGCCAATAAGAAAACAACATGACATACATACTGCGAATCTAACATTAAGTTGTATTTTTTGCTGTTTTAAACCAGAAACTGACAAAGCCTGGCTGAGCAGAATACATCAATTCAAAGAAAGCCTTTCTTATCTCAGATTCAGTAGTTGTGCCTTCAAAGAACCAACTGAACCATCTCAAGCTTCATCTACACTCAGTCAGCAGCTTCTCTGTGCTGACTCAGCAGTTCTGTGAAAACCAGTGTTCCCAACTGGGACACAACTGAATACGCCTGAAGAGCCAACAGAAATGCACTGGGACACCACAACCTCCAGCTGCTTGTCCATCAGTACTGATCTACACACTGCTTCCCATCAAGTGACCAGCACAGTTGTAGTGTGTCTGTTCTCTTATCTGACGTCTCTTCCATTAGAGTTGTGATAGACAGAAAGTCTGCGAGACTCTCTCCAGGTCTGTGCTGGTTTATGAGACTGTTTTCACCACCACTATAGAGAGACTGGTTCTTATCATTCATCCATTCATCTTTCTCACCATCTCCCTTTTGATCCCTTTCATGTCAACACTTGGCCCTCAGTGCCAAGTCAGCGACATCTCCAATCATCACACTTACTCCACTGCTGTATCTTATTGGCCGTTTTGCAGGAATGCGACATGGTGAGAGATGTTATGTACAAGTGAATCAAACAAATACAGGGAGAGAAGTCCGGGCATGAGTCAGACAGGGGGCTCTCTATCTGACAGGTATGCTGGCAGCAGGCACAGACAGGCACTCACCAGGGACTCGATCTGTCATTTTGACATCAGTTATTCCTGTATCATCGCTTGAATCTGCCTGTCATTCATGCATGTGTGTGCCACGGTCACAGTGGAAGAGTCAGATTCAGATCTGTGTAAACTTGTCTACCTGCCCTCCTCCTGCATAAGTGCTGCTCAGACCCTGAGGCTGTGGTGAGTGTACTGGAGGCCTCTGGCTGTCTGCTGCCTTTGTCAGCTGTGATGGGATAAGTGAGCGTAAAGTTGTTGCCTCTGTAGTATTAAAGATATATATGATGTTCGCCTTGACAGGAGTCTGCTATAGTATTGAAATTTTAATTCTATCTATTTAAAAGTCTTTCGCAAGGCTGGCAAGCACTATGTCAAACTACAGAGGTCATATATTTCATCCATCTATCTATCTATCTATCTATCTATCTATCTATCTATCTATCTATCTATCTATCTATCTATCTATCTATCATAGATATCTCTGACTTGATTTTCTAAATAATTCTGTATGTCATCTTGTTTTATTTGTCTGTCCTTGGATATTTACCCTTGTTCCTATCATTTTTGTACCTTTAATCCACTCAGAGCTGGTTTGGAATACACACAAACATTTTTGTAACGGTGGATTACTCTAAATGCACTTATAAATCAGCAGCCAAAAATGTGTTTGATTAGGATATTAAATTATGTGTTTTTTCCCGTCCATTCCAATGGACAAAATTCTTAATGCAGAAATCGGAAAAATAATAATAAATGGTCCTAATAGACCTTTTTCAACAAAAAAACATGAGATCATTTATTTTTCATGAATGTTTAACTCATATCAATGAGTAAAGCGATGCTTTAAAACATATTGCATAAATATTTTGTGTTGTATTCGTCATCACAACTCAAAATTTCCTTTATTTCTGAGGTATTTCCCAAAACAGTATGTTGAAAACATCCTAAGATCAATATTCAGTGTATATAATCAATAAAATGCATTATAAGCTATTTTTTCTTTAGATATTATATATACACATGATTTCCTCTATTCATTTTCTGGTGGCATTGAGATGTACTGTCCACTGACTGATAACCGATATTTTTTAAAAAGTCCTGAGAAAAACCTTATTTTTTTGACATGTTGAAGTAATATAACTTCTCACGCTGACTTTAAACACTGTTTAAACACAAGTTATTTACTTTAACAATATGATTAATAGTTTGAAACGTGCCTTGTGCTTCGTTTTTGCATCATCATCAGCTATGCTTGTGAAAAATGGGTGCATGGCTCTACTGCAGTCCACTTTAGACGATGTGGAACACTGGCAATGGCTTATAGAGATACCATCAAATAAATCTGTGCACTTGGGTAGGGTGAGAGGACAGCAGTCATAATATAAATTGAATAAATTGATTCATTTATCAAATAAAAAACCTTAACTGATTCCACTCCTTAAATGTATTTAATTATCCTCTCTGCCTAAGGTTATTGAAAACTGTTTTTCAGACATTTAGGCAAGTAATTGGCTGAAAAAAATCATCAGATGATCAATAATATTAAATGAAACTAATAATTGGTTGCAGCCATAATGTATTCAACTGTCATCCTTTCATTTCAGTCCGTTAATTAAAAGGAGCAGATTTATACACTGTTATTGTGCCGATCCTCACTGCTGCAAAATGATACATTTATACCCTCAAATTAATAAAGCACATGGCTCATGACCCTCGGGTGCTGCATGTTCATGCTATACAGGCTGCTGGTTTACATAATTTAAGCACTGACATACTGGATTGTGAAAGCTAACATTTTGATGTGTGTGTGTGTTTGTGTTGTTCCAGGTGATCTACCTACAGAAGGCAGAGCTGAACAGGGAGACGGTGTACCCGATGCACCCCAGCAGCATCCATGGAGTGGAGGACATGTCCACACTGGCAGAGCTGCATGAAGCTGCCATCATGCACAACCTCTTTCTGCGCTACCAGAAAGACAACATCTATGTAAGCACATCGTCTTTATCTTTGAGCACATTTACCCTGTACTACCATGGTAGTGCAACCTGTGGGTCCACTGTCCGGTTCAGGGGTGGGTTTTTTTATATTCCTGGGATGTTTCAGCGTAGCTAGACTGAGATTTCAAAGTGTAACAAATCTCAAACCATCAACACAATCATCTGGAAATGCTAGTTGTTGGTGTAATATTTTTCTTAACATCTTCAGCTCCCCTAATCCCTACCTAATTTCTTTACAAGGGGGATAGGCCATCTTTAGGGGGAGATAGCAGTATTTACCACCCTGTGAAAAATGCCCAGTTTTTCCCTCGCCAAAATTTAGCCTAACTTTGGAGAATGATTTAACCCTCTTGCTGACATGCTAGCTTGACATGGTTGGCACCAGTCGATTCCTTACGTCTACAAGCTTCAAGACTCAACTTTCGGGATTTATACTTGTGCATCAACTCTATGCAGAGCCTACGCTGTAGCCTCCTTATGGCCTTAGCCGTTGGGAGCATTTATACTTGTGCTGTGGTCTGTCTGCTGCAGTTACACCTTCAAAATTTTAGTCGATGGCGGGTTTCTGTGAAGTGCTGTAAAGTTTAGTTGATTCAAAACACTCATTAAACATGGCTTAATAGAGACAATTTCAAACACAAGTACACAAGCTTCACTTAACTCGCAGCATTCACAGACAAACACTTGTCTTTATCTGGACACATTTTCCCATCAAATACAACATGCTAATATTTTTAGCACAAGCCTATGGCATTTTACATTGTATAAATTAGCCTAGCAGCTAGTGGACTTTTCCTCTACTCATATGAAGCCAGGGACAGCAGCAACATTTAAATGAAGGTAAAAATTTGCAAAGTTACAAAGTTCACTGACAAAACAACTGTCTTATACTAAACATTTAAATGTAAAAAAATATAACATGTTAACGTTATTAGCACAAGCCTACGGCATTTTACATTGTATAAATTAGCCTAGCATTAAGCGGAGATTTCCTCCCGCTTAAGGATGCTGCTTGTGTCGTGGAATAGGTTATTGTGAGGCAGATAAATGCAGTGCAACAACAAAATCTGTTGTGTTTTGTGTAAGGAGCATGGTCCACATTCCCTCTCACATTCTTGCTATTTCTCTGCAATTCCTCCTTTGATTGTTCTTTGTAATGCACGTTAAAACTGCACAGCTGAATAAAATAAGTTTACACACTGTTTCTTGGGGTTGCCAGAGGGCGTTGTAGAGAAATAAGACTATAACTATCTTGAACAGAAGCAAGCAAAGCAGACTAAATCTAACAACCCTGAATAACTTCACTTCACAAAACTGAGATAACTCCTGGAGTGCACTGCAGAGTTTTCAGAGCTGGATTTTTCTTCAACAATGCAAGATTTCAGATGTGTTTGTCCGACCCTGTCTCACTCCCAGGATTATTTTCAGGGCAGAGTACTGAAGTCCTCTTAAAACACCACCCAGGCTTTATTAAAATAATCATTCCCCACACAGTCACATGGTAACCATGTTTTTCGAAATCCTATCTCCTAATCTCGTCCCGGAGAGTTTGCACCAGTCTGTCTGCATGGCATCGCAGAAAGATATCATTGTGAAAAAATGACCCACAAACACACTTTTTTTAGGAACTTTCCCCAAAGCGCATTACCCGAGTCAGAGCAATGGATCCTAAAATACTACCAGCCTTTCTGCAAACTAGGCCATATGCAGTAGCCTTAGAGTATTACTGGCTGCAGGTACTGTGTCACAGGAAAGTGGGTGAATCTGCTGAACTGGTAGTGTTAAGAAATTGGAGTGTAGATCAGGAACGGGAGTTCAATGTTTGCACAAGATGTAAAAGTTGCGAAAGTATCATAAAAGTATTCTGTCATCTTTCACTGATAATCTCCTTTGATTTGTTTATCCTCCTCTTTCTTCTTATCTTTCTCCTTTGTACTTCTGTCTGTTCTTTTACCTCCCTCAGACCAACATAGGTTCGATCCTGGCGGCAGTAAATCCTTATAAGCAGATAGCAGGCCTTTATGACGGTACTGCAGTCGATCTGTACAGCAAACACCAGATGGGGGAGCTGCCTCCTCATATCTTTGCTGTGGCCAATGAGTGTTACCGCTGCCTGTGGAAGAGGCACGACAGCCAGTGTGTTCTCATCAGGTGAGCATCCACATTTAATAAAAAAAGACTCCCATTATTACAAAACTAATCCAGACTAGGCAGTTCTGTCTCTGAAACTCCTCTTGGACATCAGAAAAAAAGTTAAACAGGTTTAAAAGATCGATTTATTTATCTACATCTCTCTTTGTTTTCATGTCATCAGCGGGGAGAGTGGTGCTGGGAAGACGGAGAGCACCAAGCTGCTGCTGAAGTTTCTCTCAGTGATGAGTCAAAACTCAGCAGGTGCTCCTGTGTCAGAGAGGACCACCAGGGTGGAGCAGGCCCTCGTCCAGAGCAGGTACTGTTTGAACGACGAACTCTGACCTGAAGTCTGTTTTTTATTCAACACCTGGGGTGCTTTTCATTACGTTAACTTATGCTTAATTGAATCTTCTTTCCTCCTCTGACATTTTGGAGAATCTTTCAATCTCTTAAATGCGTCTTGAGGAGATGAGGAGAGAGGAGGGTTCTTTAGGAGCTAACAGTGAGGAAACATAGGTGTGTCCTACAGGGAATTCTTCTGTCAAGCATGATGTACAAATGCTGCACGGATGTGTCATGTGGCAGCTTCAGCTCCTAAGTCCTTGCATCTCTCTCTCACATCCTTGCTGGGAGGAACTAAGACATGAGGAAAAAATTTGCACCCTTATCTTGTCCCCTTTACATTTGAAAAGTTTTGGCAATGTTTTCTTTGTTATTATTAGTGATATTTTGCATATGCTCATTTTTAGATTATTAGACCAATAAATCATAAACCTTTGGCACTTTAAGGAATATTTTTTAATCATCTTATCTGTGATACTTTGTTTATTTTAATATGTTTTGTTTACATAATAGTTTTAGTTGTAAGCTATGTTGAATGTCTGTCCTACACTGTGATGTTCTGTAAGTTTTTAACGTTTGTTGTAATGCATTTCGTTACTCGTGGATGTCATCCTTGTGATATTAAAATTTATTTCCTTGTAATCATGAACAGAGTCTCCACCAAAACTGCACTCCCTTCTGAAATCTCTAAAACATCTTTTTGCCATCACAAGTCCCAGACATTCCCGTCAAACACAGTAGAATTTAGGAAAGGACAAGAAAGTGTTATTTTGTTTAGTGGCTCTTTGGGGCCACAATACTGATAAATATGCTAAATTCCTTTCAAATATCAAAAATCTTCTCGTCACTGATGCAGTTCAGGGAGAGTATAGAAGTCAAAATTCATGATAGATGAGAAAATATACTGTTAGAGTGCGTACTTTCAGTCACGTTGCATAGAATCTGCTTCTGGATCTTGATCAAGATGTTGTGATGGAAGATCTGTTTATGTAAAAATGGCTTCCTTATTTGACTCGTTTGATTGCTTTTCCTCTCTGCAGCCCCATCATGGAAGCCTTCGGGAACGCTAAGACAGTGTACAACAATAACTCCAGTCGCTTTGGAAAGTTCATCCAGCTTCACTTTTCCCAGAACGGAAACATTCAGGGAGGCTGCATCATTGACTGTATCCTTCACTGAGATACACCATAGAGAAATCACATGATCATAGCGTCTGTTTTCAGCACACGTGTTCACTGTAAGTTTAAATTGTTCTCCTTGACTTTCAATCATCAGATTTGCTAGAAAAGGTAAGTTTGGGTTGTTTTGAAACATTCAGTAGAAGGGGCTGAATTGATGTTGATGAATCAGTCATCAGCATGTTTCATTATTTCTTCTCACCATCTTCTCCTCAAGAACCGCGTGGTTCGACAGAATCCTGGAGAGAGAAACTACCACATCTTCTACTCTCTGTTAGCGGGGGCGGACAGAGACCACAGAGGTTGGTTTTTACAGAGTTTAAAAGAAGACCAGTTACTGACCACAAGTTTCTGACCACAACAGTTGACTAATGTCTAAAATATCAGAATTATAAAGACATCTACTTCACTCAGCTCTAAAGGAAATGCAAAATATTTTAACGGTGGGCAGCCAATCTGAAATTTTGTGTAAAAAATCAGTCAAATAAATATGAAGAAATCCAAATCCACAATTTGAACAAACAGGAGCTAATGGACAAGCTAACTATTCTTTGCTTGTTTTCACAGGAATGGGTTGAGATTGGCAACAGAATACATAAAATCATTATGCTGTTATGTGTGGTGATATGTCTCTTTACATCGCTGTTGCAGACATGTACCTCCTGTCCGAGGGTCCTGAGTCGTATCACTACCTGAGTCAGTCAGGCTGCCTGCAGGACAACAGTCTGGATGACAAGCAGCTCTTTGACAGTGTGATGGTAAGTGTGTGTGTGTGTGTGTGTAAGTATTGTTTCACCCCCAGAGGGCGCCATAAGCCTTTATCAGGATTGTAACCCCACCTTACCAGACAGACTTCCAGAGAACATGAGCCTGAGGGGAAATGTGTTATTTAATTTTGTCATGTCACATTTTGAATCATGTTCATGTAAGTGGTTTATAGCTCCAAGGAAAAACACAATCATGTTTTCCCTGAATGGCTCTCGTGTGTTTCTGGTGTCGTTACAGTGACATGTTGTCTAACTTTGTCTTGTGTTGTGTCACTCGCAGGAGGCTCTCAAAGTGATGGAGTTCACTGAGGAGGAGATCAGAGATGTGTTCAAGTTGCTGTCTGCTGTCCTTCAGATGGGCAACATTGAATTCATGACTGCTGGCGGAGCTCAGATCACCTCCAAAGGGGGTAGGAGAAGAAATAAGAGAATATTACATAACAGATCTGCTACACTGTGCCTGTTAGACTGATCCTGACAAAAGTGTTAGACACACCCTCAGTCTGTTCCTCAGAAGTATGAAAATATGAGATGCCAGGAGTGCTTTATCGCTTTGATTACTGAATAATTTCCCAAGCAAGTTTCCCAGAGAACTGTGTCATTTGATACTAATTATAGTTATTAGTCTGCAGTGTGTTAGTCAGTGCACAGATGGCCTGATAAACACCACAAAAGGGCAAAATTGGCCAACAGGCAAGCAGCATACATGGAAGTTTTCTATATTATCAGTATCTGTATAAGTGAAAGGTGTCTATAATGAATATAGCTTTTGTATTATTTTATTTTTAATTAATCTTATTTGTGCTTTTGTCATGTTGACTTGTTAGAGGTTTTAGTTATCACTCATTTACTTCCTTTTCCTTTCCTCTTTCCTTTTACTTTTACTTTTACTTTTGACTTTGAAGGAAATTCCCGTTTTACCTGTAATTAATACCAAATTATATAGTTATTTCTAGGATATTTCCTAAGAAATCATGGGGAAATTGTTAAATAATTGCAGCTATATCAAAGCGTCTTTGAAATTACCCATTTCCTTGGAACACCAAAGTATGTTTAATAGGACTGCAACTAATGATTATATTATTTGGCAATTAATTTTATTAAATTTTATTTTAGTAAATTATCTATCAATTAATCAATCAGTTGTTTTTTCTTAAAAATGTCAGAAAATGGTGAAATATGTCCATCACTTTTTCCCAAAGCTCAATATGGCGTCTTCAAATGTCTTATTTTGTTAACAACACAAAGATATTTAGTTCACTGTCACAAATATTCACATTTAAGAATCCAAAATCAGATAATTTAGATTTTTTTTCCCTAATAAAATCACTTAAATAGATTAATCAATTTTCAAATAAGTTCACATTTAATTTAATAGTTCATAACTAATCAATTAATCGATTAATTGTTGCAGCTCTTTTGGCAACCAGACAAAGGAACAACTAACTTTCTTACCTTGTGAGCTAAATATAACAGCAGTGACAGGGAAATGTGATGTTTAGCAAACAGTGGAATAAAATTTAATCTTTAATGCTATTTAGGGAAAAACATGGAACATTTGGGCTGAAGTGGTGAAGCAAAGTCCAGTTCAAATGAGTGATTGTTTCTGCTGGAATTTAATGCAGAAAACCTAAATATTCTCAAGCAGATAATTAGCTCACCGCTGAGGTTGGACCACTCTGCTGTACTCCTCATGCCCTGAGTTTGATTGACATTGCACTAGCAGACAGAGCTCTGAACAGGCTGTAACATGAGCTCAAGGCTCCTTTGTTCACTGTGTCTGACCTCTTTTCCAACGAACCAGTGAACTACAGTGACTGCAGAGCGCTGCAACCCAGCCAGCAGAGTAGAGTTTCCTATAGACTGTATAGGATCACTGTCTATATGTCACGTCTGTTGTTTGACATCAAGAGCCGACACCTGAATGCTACACATACGCCACATCTAATGCATTTGTGTGTGTGTGTGCATGTGTGTTTCAGTTGTCAGTAACGTCAGCGAGCTGCTTGGCCTGGACTCCTTCCAGCTGTCAGAGGTGTTGACCCAGCGCTCCATGATCCTCAGAGGAGAGGAGATCTGCTCACCACTCACTGTGGAGCAGGTAACAACACATCCAGCCTCATTACAGGAATCACACAGCTAACACAGCCCCGTTATGTCCCAGATTTCAGGGATTGTTCTGACGTCTGCTCTGTCTGTTTTTCTTGAATTAAAGACACTGAAAAATACAGTGGGTGCCTGTTTGTTGCCCCGTGTCCTCACCCCCTCTCCCTCCCCTGTGGTGACACACACACACACACGCACACACACACACAGCCTTTCTCCGCTCCTCTCCCCCACATGCCTCTCCAGATCCCTTGCGTGACTCCCAGCCATTTCCTGCTTTTTGTCTGCCAGATTCCTGGCACAATAAAGCCATCGTGATAGTGATCTGAGTCAAAAGCACAATAGAGGCAATGACTGAGGGTGAAGTGAGAGTCTTCTCCTCTGGAGGCAGCGCGGCCAGGCACCAAGACGTTGGCGTAATAAGCCTCTCTCGGCTTCACATGTCTGTAATTAATGTGAATATTTCACAAGTCTTCATGTGCTGTTATCCTTTTCACCATACGCCACAAGAACATTCTGACGCATGACACAATCCTTTTTGGCTGAGCTCAAGGCTTCGGCCCACTAACACACATAAATATCAGCGAATATGCAGAATGGACCTTTACTATTATCACAGCGACACGAAAGTCACAAGAAAGCTTTTCATCAGCAGACAAAGACCTTGTGCTGTCACCCTGCTGCTGCTTGTTCTGCCTGGCCTTTGAAGCAGCTTGTGTCTTAATAGACTTCATTATTCCAGTCCTGGAGTCGGTAAGAATGGCTTCTTCTCACAGCGGCCAGGGGTCACCCACCCCACGACTGCCTGCACTAAGCCCCCTCCCACCCCCTCATCCTGGACAAACAGCCATTCTTCTCACCCCTGTGACGGAGATCCTGGAGCCACCGGCGCTCTGTTCACACCCGCTAGTTGCAAGAGGTGACGGGGCATGATGGATTACTCAAAAGCCCAGGAGCATTGTTGCCCCCCAAATACAGTACACACCGCCACACTCTTGTTTTGTTTTCAATTCAAGCACAATGCCTGTGGAGGAAGTGTAGCTGGCAAGCTCAAGCTTTTTATACTCGCGCACGGATGGTGTCTGGCTGCAAGGCCGACTTCTCGGCAGCTGGAGAAAATCAGAGCTGGGTCAAATGGTGAAATAGATTTAGTCGTTTGTTTGACTTGTGTGCGGAGTGTTCAATTAGTGGAGTTTGTCACAAATTACAAGAGCTGTAGAGAAGATGAGTCCAAGATTATGATAGTTTGAAACAATTATAACTCACAGGGAGGCGTCATTTCCTGGTGCTGGGATAAAAAATTATATAGTAAAACTAATGGCAGTCATCTACATAAGCATGTTTATACACTTGTCTTTTTTTACTGGATTTTTGACGTATAACAACTAGTGCCTACAGTGCATCACTCTTAAGATATGCAGGTGATAAACGGCGCTGTCTATTGTGCAAACAGATGTCGTCATACCTGCTGCCTGCAGACAGACGCCGACATAACGCGTCTTTTGTTTTCAAATCACTATTTGTTTTATGGGCACACACACACACCCCATCACAATCAAACCTGTCGTTGGTTTTAACAGCTTTAACTGCCATCTGACAGAGCAGATGAAATGTATATGGTGATGTGCTGTATGTGGTGTTTAGCATACAGTCTGCAAAGTTTCCTCTCTTTGTCTCTTATTATTTATTCCTGTTTTGGTAGCCATGGTAACCCTCATCTCTCTGTGTCATAATTCACAGGCGGTGGACTCGCGGGACTCGGTTGCCATGGCACTTTATTCTCAGTGCTTCTCCTGGATCATAATGAGGATCAACCAGAAGATCAAAGGCAAAGATAACTTCAAGTCCATCGGCATCCTGGACATCTTCGGCTTTGAGAACTTTGAGGTGAAAGTCAGTTGGGTCCCACAATAACACAAAATGTCCTGTCAGAGTTATAACAGTTTTAGTTATTTCATGTAACAGATTACAATATTCTTTTCTTGCTGCTTATTTAAAAATTTAAACCAAATTTCCAAGGGCTTTAAAATCATCATTTAAAACTTAACTTGTATACCAGCAGGATTTTGTGACATTTAAATCTTGGTCCAATATGCAGCTTACCAGAGGTGTGGACTTGTGTCAGAGTTGAGTCACAAATTTTATGACTTTAGACGCGACCTGACAGAATCAAAAAAGACCTGCAACTTGAGCTGGACTTTAACACCGGTGACTCGTTGACATAAAAAACTATGCGGTGGTCAACAAAGGATGAATATGCATCCCTTGCCATTAAGAAGTTACAGACCAAGACGCAGCGCCTTCTAACGAGCTTGTTTTAACAAATGATTACAAATTATAAAAAGCATTTATGAGTTTTGTAAATGTATTCTCTTTTGACTCTGTTGTCAAAATGGTATTAAGCTTAGTGAAGAGCACATTATGACTTGTCTAGGAGTTGGAACTGAATGTTTAGGACTATGGACTTCAGTGGAAAGACTTTAGACTTGTTTGTGACTTATGTGGGACTTATACTTCTGCGTCAAATCAACGCCATACCTACTGTGTAGGCTATGTGTTGACGTCAGCATGTTATATTTGTGTGGTAAACGTGTTTAGTATTAGACGGTTGTTTTGTCAGTGAACCTTGTGAGTTGTAATGGAGCTGAGTTAACTAGCTGCTATGCTAATTTATACAAGGTAAAATGCCATAGACTCATGCTAAAAACATTAGCATGTTGTTTTTTGTGGGGGAAAATGTGTCCAGCAAAAGACAAGTGCTTTGTATGTTAATGCTGCGAGTTATAGTCAGGCGGATTTGTGTACTTACTTGCCATTAAGCCATGTTTAATATGTGTTTAATGTGTGTTTTGGATCAACTAAACTTTACAGCACTTCACAGAAACCCCACCTCTGACTAGTGTTTTGGAGGTGTAACTGCAGAGTGACACAGACACACCACCACAAATGCTCACAATGGCATAGGCTCTTAATCCAGCATTACAAGACAATGACATAGTCCCACCTCTGTAAGTTTGATGTGTATACTTGAAACTTCTAGTGCACTGAGAATGGACCTTTCAATGAAATGGGAGACATTTTGTTTAGTAGTTAAACTTTTGAAGGAAAGTCACATTTGCATTTTCATATATCCTTGATTTTTCAGTAAGAGAGAATTTTTAACAAAGTATTTTAACTTTTCTGTGGTAAAATCACATTAATCCATCAGAGCATTTGTATGTGTCTTAAAACATATCTAAGGCGGATCTTCAAGCTACAGAACTGGCTTTCAAATCATGCTTTCATCCTGTAGGTGAACCGGTTTGAACAGTTTAACATCAACTACGCCAACGAGAAACTCCAGGAGTATTTCAACAAGCACATCTTCTCGTTAGAACAGCTGGAGTACAACAGGTAAAGATGTTTAACATATCCAAACATTTGAGAGACACACTATATGTCTTCAGATTTGGCTTGTGCGCTGGTGGATACTTTGAAAACAAAACAAGACTTTTCATGTGCTGGAGACGGTCCCACAGACAGATAGGGCTGGGGATGGGGGTTGGGCCTCTTTACGGGGATGCAGGCAAACTGCCAGAGGTTTGGAATCGGCTCAGTTTCTCCCACAGACAGTTGTGTTCTTGTATAATTGGCCAGCAGCTTGGACATGGCTCATTTCATCACATGCTCACGCTGGACAATACAGCCATTGTGTCTTCCCAGTTGTTTATATTTATATATATACATGGTGTGTGTGTGTGTGTGTCCTGACAGGGAGGGGATCCAGTGGGAGGCCATAGACTGGATGGATAACGCTGAGTGTCTGGATCTCATAGAAAAGGTAACCCTTAGAGAGCAAAGTCACCAACAGCATCGACCGCTAACCGCCAGCCAGAGCGTGCTGCTGACCCAGACGCCACACTGTGCTTACATTGACCTCCGTCTCCTACTCTATTATTATATAGTCTCATTTTGCATGTTGTGTGCACAGTAATGTACACCAGTCAGTGGCTGGAGGTATGGTTGAAGTGAAACATTAAGATAATTTGTATTATTTTATCACCATAGTTATAATGTGGGTTAAGACTGAGCTTCTACAGAGGTGGGTGTGTGTCTGAACGGTTTCTGGGTCGGAATCACAAATGTTAAAAAAAAATTAGGGAAAGCAAAAAGACTACACTGCAACAATTTTATCCCCTTTTACACGCATGATTTAGCTTGATGGCCCTTCATAAGAGGATTTCTGCTGTTTTAGTGTGTAACTGTGAAGTTAGGTGTTGCTGCCAAACATCGTGCCTGCTCAGTGAACCCTCTTTTTGTAAATAAAAGAGAAAATTGAATGAATTCTTCTGCTGTTTAGTGTTTCCTGGACGCATTGTTTTAATAAAAGCTGCCAGATGTGCCCCAATGGCATTATAACTAGTTCCATCATGACTGCGGTGTGCTTCACCGTCTCTGCTCCTCTTGTCTGTCTCCCCTTTAGAAACTGGGCATGTTGGCTCTTATCAATGAGGAGAGTCGCTTCCCCAAAGGCACAGACTACACCCTCCTGGAGAAACTGCACAGCCGACACGCAGTGAGTCCACACGCACATACGAAAACATACATACATCTTTCACATGTCTCCGGGGAGACACTCACAAAGACATAAAAATGATCCATATCCCTCCACCACCCACTCAGCTCAGACAGCCCCAAAGAGCTAAACCTCTCCCCCGGCCGATGAATTGCCTTCAGTGCAGAGTTGAACGTCCGTGCAGCACTCGTACACGCCCCCGAGCGCTCTCACATGCAAACACAACAATGCTGAAATGTGATCAGCATTGTGTGCAGGAGAAAAGAGTGTCCTCAGAAAACCCAGCTGGGTTTTCAGTGGCTGATGGGAAAAACAGAAGAGGTACAAAGTGAGACCTAAGAACTGGCTGACCTCTCCCTCAGGTGTCTGAGGCACATGTCGAGTTTTAAGGTCACAGGCGAAGGAGTTAGAGAGAGATGCTGTACCATTTCATGCAGGAGAAATGACATCGGTAATCAATTACTTGATTAGTTGACTGGCAGAAAATAATAATGATAATATGATGAATCATTATTTATCGAGGAAAAATGCCAAATTTTTCCGCTTCTCAAATATTGGAAATTATTAGGTAAACCCTTGAGATGTAACATCTGGTTTTCAAGAGTTAGACAAAACATTGAAACAAAAACAAAAATAACAAGATAATTAAACGTGTTAAAGAAATGTCATATAATTGTAAATCAATTAATTTATGTTTTATTTGTATTGACAATTTTTTTAGAAAAAAAGACCTCAGCTGGGGCCCTGGAAAATAATTAGAGACATTCTTCACTTTTTTCCCAAAGACTGTTTACACCAATGGTCCTCAACCAGAGGTCCGGGGACCCCCAGGGGTCCTTAAGGGAGTTCCATGTGGTCCCTAGAAAAATAGTAGGGGAATAGTATAAACTATTTTTTAAATATTTAATTCACCACAGAAGTGAGCCCAATGTGAGTAAGAATCATAAGCATGACTTTTCTGATCACTTCCTCCACGGTTATCTTTACAACTGTAGTTGACAGCTATAGATTTCTGATCCTAGCAGATATCTAACAACCAACATCCTTTCAGATGGAGCTCCCTGAAGCGAAATCCTATCAAATGGGGGTCCATTAACTAATGTGTGTCAGTATATTGGTCCTTGACATGGAAAAGGTTGAGAACCACTGATTTAGACTAAGATTCATAAGCTATTGACAAAAAAGGTAAAATTCTCATTGAGATTTAAATCTCATTTTCAGACCTTGGTCAGACCTGATCTGATCAAGAGGGCAGCCTGTATTAGGGATGTTCCTGGCAACTAATTTCCCTGTCGACTAAACGAAAATTTTAATTAAGACTAATCGGCTAGTCTAAAAAAAGGTCTCAGCACAGTATATTCAGGCTCAACATATTCCATTAACTTCCAGAGGCCTTTACCTTCAACAAAGTTAAGTGGAAGCATGTCTTGTGAGGTAGTTGTCATGATGAGCTGGGTTATCTTCTCAGACCGGGCGGGATCACAGCGTCTTCGAGTGAACTATGTTATTTGGTCTGAGTGAAGCTAGCACCGCTAGCAGCAGCAGCCAAATGCTTGAGTCGAATGTGATTGTGCATTGCTCCAGTCGAGTGACACAGCCTACATGCAACCTTGTATTTTTGCGAGATGACATCTCTCCAATTTCCCACCGTGATGTTTTAAAACTCCAGTCTACTCAAGCATTACAGCGAGGAGGAAGACTTGTCTGACGGCTCTGTAGCCCCCATTAGTGGTGGGCAGCTACATGACATTAAAGCGGCCTTGTACATGAATAAAACGCTAATTGGTTTAACCGACTAATATTTCTGGTGCCGAATAGCGAGGGGGTGGACGTTAAATCGTTTAGACGACTAATCATGTGCATCCCTAGCATAAACATTGTTACAACAATAAACACAAACCATACAAACAGACATTTACAACTGTCACATGCCACAGATTAGCGAGCACAATGTCCAGTTAATGTGCAGTACAAGGTCTAGATCAAAAGAGAGGATAGAAAACAAAAAAACAGTTATGATGCATACACAAGTATAGTTTCCCAAAATTCTGGCCAATTACATGACCAAGAGTACTGTTTTCTCAGTCTTTTAAAATTGACCTAAATTCATCCCGAGTGAGCTGCTCTGACATTTTCAGGTCCTTCTGAAGAACATTATTCCAGGAAGAATTGGCAGCGTATTTAAAAGCTTTTTCACCTGTTCTCTTCTAACCTCGGGGACCAACATTTGTAGAATAAACTAGTCAACAGTTGATGTGATAATGATAATAATCCATTAGCTGCAGCCCTCAATGTGTTAACGGCCTTTCAGCTGCCCTTTTAACTCTCCCCTGCACCTCTCAGTGTTCTCTGGTTCGTTTGATTATCACTAATTAGGCAGACATGAAGAGCATTTCTAAAAGTCAGTGGTCTCTTTGTCCTTTCTCCCCAGACAAACCCGTACTATGTGAAGCCCAGAGTGACCGACCACCAGTTTGGCATTAAGCACTACGCCGGAGAGGTAATTAACAACACAAACACACACACGCAGATACCGAGTAAAACCAGCTTCCTGAATGAATATGTCGGGGAAGTGAGGTAGTTGTTGGATGGGCAGCATGGGCGCCTTTGCCAAAATCAGCTACAGGATGTTGATGCCGCGCCCATCCTCCACTGTCTTTTTCCCTGAGTCAGGAGAATCTGCCTCACCGTCATCCTCCCCTTCCTTTGCTTACATGATGAGCGGAGATTACTCCTGACGGAAGTGTAGAGAAAAGCAAAGTCAGGGAAGAGGGAGAGTGGACAGTGCAGGAGGGATGTGTGTGGGGAGAGTAGAAAGATTTGCCTTGATAAAGAATGGCCTTATGAAGCGCCTGCCTCAGACAAGGTCTCCTCAGTGTGAGTGTGGCAGCTCAGTCACAAGCCTGGCATGGATGTGTATGGTAATGACTCGGTCCAGAGAGGACAGGCAGACCAACCAGTTGTTCTCTCTCCCTCTCTCTGTCCAGTGTGTCTCTCTGGAGAGTTTGGTCGCCTCTCTGAAAGCTCCTTCTGTTATCTGAAATGGTGCCGTGAGTCCAGCAGGGAAATAGTAGCATCACCACACAGATTTGATTATATGTGTGGTGCCGGGGAAGTGCAGTTGATTTAGATTAAGTTGTTGTCTGACGTGAACTTCAGGGCTGGGTGTCAACACTGATTTCCTGAATCGAGTCTGATTGACAAGGTCACAATTTTATTTTATTTTTTAACTTAGTTTTCATTTCAATTCCAGCAACTTATACAATAATTTTCAGAATTTCCATGCTGTTTTCTTTCTGTTTTTTTCCAGCTGTGTCTATGTGGCTTACAGGCAAACAACGCTAAATTGACATAAACCAAACACATCCAAGCTTAAAGTATTAATTTTGAAATAAAACAAAAGGAATGTTGGACAAAAAAAGACTAAAAAAATGTAAAGGTTAGGGAGGGAAGTTGCATGTGTGTGTTTACAGTGGCATGAGTATCTGCATCAAGAGGTGAGTCGGGTAGGGGAGATAAAGATACATATGCTCGATCATTTCACTATGTCAGTAAGGTGAAAGCAGGGCCCCATCTTTTATTAAGTATTTCTTTTTGGAGTCTCAAGGAGTATGTCATCTGTTTCATCTGGTAAATTTCCAAGGTCCCAATTTGATCAGCTTTCTAATTGGAGTCAGTATCAATTTGATTTGAGACATTTACGTAACAATACAGATTTTGCTTGGTTATGAAAGAGATTTTTACAGAACTAATGCTGTAAATTGTACAAGAAACCCTCTAACCCAGTGCATTTTGAAAAATATTGTTTACATTAAAGATACACCATACAGGATTTAACTAAAAACGATGTATAGACTCATACAGGAGCAGTCCCTCTTAATCATTACTTATGACCCACTAGAAGTGTGTGGCAGTGTATTCATATGCAGAAACCTTTCCCTAGATTTTCGTATTTTCTTCTTACTTTCTGTGTTTGGGAAGTTTATGGGTGTGTACCCCCAAAGCGCTCAGGTGGGTCCAGACTTCATAAAAAAGCAGCGACCAGGTGCCAGACTGTAAGCAACCAGCATCCAAGAGACAGCAAGGCAAAACACCAAACCAGAGTAAATCTTGGGTTGACTTTTACTTTCACTTTTGCTGGTCTGTGTGTTCACAAATACTAACCTTCAATCCTGCATAGTACACCTTTAAGAATTGGCCTTAAGCAGTTACATTAATGTACTTTTTATGTGACACTCACAACAGCAGTCTACTTAGTTAAGTCCAACTCTATAAACTCAACAATCAGTACTGAGTGACCAGAAAAAATGTACGTTGTAAAAAGTGGTGCAGAAAAAAAGATGCGATAACCTCAATTATTTTCGCTTCACGTGGAAAATTAGATGGTAACCTAAACACATATGCCATCTCCAGTGGGGTTTTTTTGATTGTGTATCTGGGTGATGTTTTGTTAAATGGTTTTGGAGAATGGCATTTCCACAATATTTAGCACATGTTTGGCACATCTTACATATGGCTTTGCTTTTGTTCAGCCCTTCTGTCATCATAGGTTTTAATTCCTGAAATGCAACTAGACCAAACCGTTCGGTGGAGCAGCTCCCGGCTTGTTTTGATTCAGCTGAGGTTTGCTTGTCTCACGTGGTCACATCTTGTTGTGCGAAGAACCAAAGGCTGGTCACGCAAGACTAATGTGGTTAAAGCTTCATGCATTCATGGAAAAAGGCATATATTAAAAGACTGATCTTGAGATTGTATTAATTGATAGCAGATCATTTAAATAAAGATCGATTTGAATCGGAAAATCGATTTTTTTAAATGCAGCCTCACTGAACTTTAGCAACAAAAAAACCTCACCCACCTTTTAAATGTAAACATTTGTGTCTTTATGTGAAGGAACTTTCCAAATGCAATGTTGCAGATTTACTGTATCTTATTATTGTTGATTGTGTTTGCACGATTAGTGCACCTGCAAGACTTTGCACTCCGACTGTGTCTAATTCTTCAATTCTCTGCGGCGTCATGAGACCATCCCAGTTAACTCAACCTGAAACTGACACACACACAGAGCCTTTTGTACGAGTCTATTCCTATGTGAGAGGAATGGAGTGTAATTAGTGTGTCTGTGATTTATAAATACATGTGTCGTCAAGTTTGGATCTCATGGCTCCCCATGAGCCTCGAGGCTTGAGAATGGGGGATGGGGGTTGTTATTGGATTATAGTATACACGCACACAGCTGTGAATACAAGCTCTCATACACACAAATTCACATGGGTTTGTCATTAGATTACAGTGTTCCATATTATTTCTATGCATTTCTATGCATAAAATACTTCATATGCACTTTTTATTTTCATGCACACACGCAAACACAAACAAACTCAGAGTGCATTACATGTGGGGCGGGCAGAGGAATGCCGTGTTGCTAAGATGAAGCCTGAGCAGAACTCAACAGGTGACTGCATTAACACAGAGGCACTCTGCTGGCCCGTCCCCCTCGTCTTTGGCCATTCTGAGCACTCAAAACACGCTTTCAGTATAGTCCCCACTCATGTCACACTTTGTGCACACGTATGTCTGAATGTTCCCATGTGAAAACATAATCACCCAGTCTGGATATGAAGTCTCCAGACGATAAATATAGTGCATATGAATATGGACAAACAGGCTATATTTTAATTCTTGTGTCCAATCTGTGCTGGATTTGAGCAGTTGAATTATGGGTCAATAATGACACCTTTAGAGTTTGAATCATCTGCACCTCAAAGAGCAAGTTAGCAAAAACTGTGCTAACAATGCAACAAACTGCAGTAAAATCTGTCTGTTACACCCATTCATAGCTCATTATCTTTCATTAAAGCTTATTTGGAACAACATTTTTACATCTCCCTTTACATTAAAATTACAAATATCTCAGTGGTTGTGAATCATAAATTTACCATCAACAAAAACAGACAGTAAGTAGTTATTGTTGTGCATTTTTTATGTCTTCATAGTAATTTAAGATCTAAGTTTATTTGACTTTGATGAATGGACATGCTCCATTGCTTTATAGAATATTTGATTCGCTTGGATTTTATTTGGATAATGCTGCAAATCACTCTGAAGCAAATTGTAAATTCATTACTTCTGCTCATTTGTACTATTTTCTTTTTCTGTTTAGTTGCATTTATTTTAAATACCTTTTAGTTTCCAAGCTCTTTTGGCTTTTTCTCACACTGCTGCACATACTCTGCTGTCTTTTAGGTGCTTTATGATGTGCGGGGGATCCTGGAGAAGAACAGAGACACCTTCAGAGACGACATCTTGTTTATTCTAAAAGACAGCAGGTGAGCATATCACACTCCTCTCCTCCTGCATGCTGAACACACACCTGTATGATCCAGTTCATAATGCAGGTTTCTTACAAAGCCCTGCTCTGCTCTTTATGTCTGCAGGCTTGACTTCATCTACGACCTCTTTGAGCGTGTCGGCAGCAGAAGTGGAGATGAGACCCTCAAGATGGGCACGGCCCGACGCAAGCCCACCGTCAGCTCTCAGTTCAGGGTGAGGACAAAGCTTCTGTGACCTAACTGTTTCTCCAAGTTTAGCGCATGATCGTATGATTGTGTCATCACACGCACAAGGAGTTATTTGTCTCCCATTTGCCGCTGCATATAAGAATCACTTAACCCCTTAACTTTTGGCTGTCTATCTTGACATGATGAGTGTGAGCGCGGGGGCAGAGAAAAAAAAGGAGCATAGAAATTATGCAGAAACAGAGAGGGAAAGAGAATGCTACCAGTGTATTTGATCTGCAGAGAACGATGGGTGATGGGATGTATGAAATATGTGGTTGTGGCGGTAGGGGGGGCGGGGGGTGCAGTGGGGGGCTTATCTTAGCATGTCCTAACTGCAGAGTGGAGAGAAGGAGCAGGGGAGGATTTGGCAGGCTGCCCTGGCCTACAGTTCCTAAAGGCAGGGGATTAGGGTTGATGGCTGGGCAGCGAGGGGCCAACCAGGGGCCAATCACGCACAGCTCTGCCAGGCCAGGCCTCGCTGGAGACAGACTGTCTGAGGCAGAGAGGAGAACGAGGCTGACATAGCCTGCGAGGTTCAAGGGTCCTTTGACTGTGTGTGTTTGTGCATGGACTGTAACAAAGTGTATTTAATCTGTACATTTGGTCAACAATACTTATATACTGTTTTACTAATCTTAAAGGGAAAGTTCACCCCCAAATTATTTTTTTTCCCTGTAGTGCTTTTAATCAGTCAAGATTGTTTTGGTGTTAATTGCTGAGTGTTGGAGATATCACCTGTAGAGATGTCTTCCCTTGCTTATATATAATTGAACTAGATGGCATTTAGCTTGAGTTGTCAAAAATTAAAACTTAACAGCAGTGTCTCTTTCCAAATATCATAACCCGGTTACTCATGATAATTTACAGACCTTGTTGTGCACAGTTTAATGAAGGGACTATTTTCTTTCTACTGACCTTATCACTGTTCAGAAGAAAGAGAGCAACCACTCATGAACGAGAGGGCCTAGCTCGTGACTGCACAGATATACGCTAATTTAATTTTTATTTAATTGTGTATACGTTATTATTCTCCAAGGAGGAAATTCAATTTATACTTGTGTGTCAGCTCTATGCAGAGCCTACGCAAATGGACTACGCCACTGTGAGCCACTATACTTGTGCGTCTGTCTGTGTCACTCTGCAATTACATCTCCAAACCACTAGTCAGCGGTGTGAAGTGCTGTAATGTTGATTTGATTCAAAACACACATCAAACACACATTAAACACATATTAAACTTGGCTTAATAACAACATTTTCAAACACAATAACACAAATTGGCTTCACTATAATTTGCAGCATTCGCAGCCAAAGCACTTGTCTTTTGCTGAAAACATTTTCCCCACAAAATACAACATGCTAACATTATTAGCACGAGTCTATGGCATTTTCCATCGTAGAAATTAGCTTTGCGGCTAGCAGATATTTTCTCTACCCATATGAAGCCAGGGACAACAGCCTAGCGACTAGCGGAGTCTACTCATTTGAAGCCAGGATAAATCACACACAAGACATAAAATGCTTTTTGTGAGGGGCTTTGTTGTCCACAGTTTATTGTTTCTTATCTGTGAAATAAAACTGAATGCTTAGTTTCCACTGAGAAAAATGGTTTCAGCTTACAAAAGTTGCACGGAGGTCTGCGTTGCCAGGCTACGTTGTAGGCTCTATGTCGACGCAACCAACTCACACCAATACAGTCTAAACTGATAAATAGCGCTACACAAAAGAGAAAAGATATTTACGTTTGATTAATTTTTTTTTTTTCAGGACTTGTACTTGTATTCAAGTATTCTTTCATTGTTTTATTGGTACTTTTACATAAGCAGGGTCTAAAAACTTCTTCTACAGTACACCTATTTTCTGCTGCTTTTTACTTTTACTTTACTACATTTCAGATATTGTGCTTTTACCCCTACTTTGTAGATTAACATTTTGCATAGTGCAAAAAATCTTCATCCTACCAAGATATTATGTCTGTTATTAAAATCTGCCATTGCGGTGAGACAATTTCAACCTGTTGTAACAGAAGTGAACGAGTTTTATGACATTTTTCTTGACGCATGTGCATAAATAAATAGATAAATAAGATAAGATAGATAAGATAAATAAAGGATTATATTGGATTGAAAAACTATCTTCTCTGCTGTTTCTATCTTAATCCTCTTGTTGCTGATGTGTTTCAGGACTCTCTCCATTCCCTGATGGCCACACTAAGTGCCTCCAACCCCTTTTTTGTACGCTGCATCAAACCAAACATGGACAAGGTAGGTCATGCAAATTTCACTGCACAAAAAAAAAAAAAAAAGAAAATCTCAGAAACCCTGCCAGGTCTTGTCAAGGTCAGCGCCTGCAAAGTTAAACCGCCTTGGTGCTATTCATAGCTCCCGTTGCTCAAAGCTTATCTTTAGTCATACAAATGTTCCACTTGAAAAGTAACTACTCCTTTTTTGTTTTTGCTGCAAATTCTCTTATTAATAAACTGATAACTCTCTCCTGCGTTAATGCAAAGACACTCATTATACTTCCTCAAATAAAAGGGCTGTGTACCGGCACATTCCTACCACTTTATCCCCTTTGCTCGAGGTCAGGGGTCACTGCTGGCCATTCCAGCTGCAGCGGCTTGGCTGATGCTCCGCTGATCTGGCCGCATCAGTGGAATGCCAAGATAAGACCACAGTGCTGTGGCTGTGGTGCAGCCAGGGGGACATTTATTTACTAGCCCTCTACTCCTCCACTGCTCTTTACCACATAGCTGCAAACCCTTTCACAATCTGCACTGTGATCCAATTTTCTGATATTGGATAGTTGTTGAATCGGTTGTATTATGTTTCTTTATTCTCTGTGTGAGAGAGAGAATTGGCCGCTCTTTAATCCGGTGGCATTCTCTCTGTTATTGTTAGTTATTAATGTACACAGTGGGGTGATTGTCCTCTTCTCTCAGCTCCCACTCCATATGCGTCATTCCACACCTTCTCGCTTACTTATTAGCATGGAAACTGCATCATCTTCCTCTCTCGCCCGTCCTCGGCTCTGCCTCGCATTCGCTCACCTGGCCTCGGTCGGTCAAGATGGAACAAGCCGTGCCTCTGTTAATCCTGCAGAATGACAGGATTGTGTGCATGCAAACACACACACACACACACACAATGTATTTGTGTGATTTATATGCACCCACCCTCCTTGGAAAAAATGTCACTGAGGGAAGGGTCAGCTTGTTTTCACTCAAATGAGTCAACATGCCGTACCTCTTTCAGCTGCCTAAATCCTCTGCTAAAGAGCAGAGTTCAGAGCTCAGAGGGGTGCACGTTCATGTGGGTGTGTGTTTGATGATGAACATGAACACATCCAAGTGTGCCTTTGGCTATCCAAGTGTGTCTGTTTCCATGCATAGTAGCATTAGCCTGTAATTAGGTTGACACATTTGGGGAATGCCGTGGTCCTGTGTGGGGCTTATCTGGCGCTGTGTGCCCTCTGGGTGACAATGGCCTTCGGGCAGTTCCCTGTGAGTGGTCAGGCAGCCCAGCCTGTGTAGAGGTGTAGTGCGGCAGACATCACAGATCCTTTCCGATAAGCAGGCCCGAAGATCATCGGTCACACAGAGCTGTGAACAATACAGCTGATTATTCCAGAAAGAAAGGCCTACCCTGGTGTTGCTCAACACTGTTCAAGTTTCTCTCTGATGGTGTGCGTTTTCTTTGCAGTAACCTGATTGTTAATGTAAAATGATAGCACTCCCCACGGTAATTTACTTTTTAGTTCAAGTTTAACGTGACTCAGCAGTAAGATGATTTGAATAGGTGTGTGGGCTCAACACTGAAGGATTATATTTGCCTACAGTGTTTAGCTGTCCCATATCTTTCAATCACATATACAAAACATCAGTTGTGCTGAGTAAGCCCTGTATGCAGGTCAGCTTTTAATGCATATATGGAAAGGCCTCAATCAAGTTTGCATAGAACTGTCAGTAGGGGTGTCAGAAAATACCATTACAATTAAGTGTTGTGATATTAGGTTTTATAACACTTTATTGATTCACTTTCACACTATCGTTTTTTAATTATTAAATTACATGCGAAGATTCATAGCAATGGTTAATTTTGTGCTGTGTTTGAACCCCTGGCCACTAGATGGCAGTGTTGTGATCTAACCACAGCCATTTGGCTCTTTGTCTCCAACGTAAGGACATATTACTAGCGTAAACTCAAAAATCATGGGCCTATGAAACAGGCAAGCAATAAAGGGTGCATTGCTGTCTCTTAGAATTAGGTACAGTGACATATAACCACTATATTGTGATATGTATTGCATCGGCAGGTCCTTGCCAATATACAGTCATATGGGGCTGTGCCCACCACAGCGTTTTTTGTTTGGTTTTTTTTCCCCTTAAGGCCAGCATATTTATTTAATTCTTTGCAATGGGAGCGCCTCGTATTTATGCTACACAACGTATTCTCATAGAAACATTTGTATGATATCCTACGAGTCAGTGCCCAACGTTACATACAGTTATGTAATTGATGAAAAGTTGGAGAGGTTTAGAAAAAGAAACATAGCAAGGACATGCCTTGAAATGACTCAAAATTCACATGGTTCCGAACACACAGCTCCAGGGGAACGTCCCGGGGGAAAGTCGAGGTTTTGGTGAGTGACCCATCCATTACTCCAGCCTGCATCCTTAGAAGACCGCCAGGGACTGCTTCCTTGTTAACTCCCATCAGTGCAGTGGTGACATTGCAGCCTTTGAAAATTCGTGAGATTTGTTTGAGTTTGGGTGCATTACTTTTTGTAGAAAAACATACCAACAGTTTGTGAGAACAGCCTGATGCTACACTACGTTTGCCATTCTGGTCACAGAGAGTTGAAAAAACTTGAAAACCGTCGTTGTAACTTTTTACTCAGTCATACAATCAGTGTTGAAGGCACTGGACAAATACCACAAAGACAAACTGTCACATCAACAGCCTTCCCTTCCTTAAGAGCAAGCACCCTGTACTAGCATTTTTACTTCTGCGGATATTCCGTATCATCACAATCAGATGCAACGAAAGCATCTCAGCTGCTGCACCTCCAAAGTGCTCACAAGTGCTCCCAGCCAGGTGTATTCTGAGGAGAGCCCGGTAGTTTCAGCTGGGAAGAAAATACTCTGGTGGACACGGGTCCTAACTGATAGTGTATCCTTTCAGAGAAATATGCAGGCATTTTGGTGTTTGTGATTTTCATGTTCTTTTGTTGTGTGTCATCTGCAGAAGGCCGACCAGTTTGACCCTGATGTGGTCCTGAACCAGCTGAGATACTCTGGGATGCTGGAAACTGTGAAGATCCGCAGGGCTGGATTTCCCGTTCGTAGAACCTTTAAGGACTTCTACAGCAGGTCAGAAAAATACCCCTCAAAATACTGTACACGCCAAAGTTGATGAGTCACCTATAAGTGGCTGAATCATGTTGGACAACTTAAAAAAACAAACCAAAAAAACTTTTTTTAAGTGCTAAGAAACCCAATATTTGCCAATGCATGGGTTTATATGTGTGTGTTTCCACAGGTACAAGATGATCCTGAAGAACAAAATCCCCTCAGACGATGAGAAGCAGAGCTGCTCAGAGCTTCTCACACTTCATGACAAAGCCAAGACAGAGTGGCAGCTGGGGAAGACAAAGGTGGAGCACGCACACACACACACACACACACACACACACACACACACACACACATATTCCCAAACTTGTTTTTGTCATTTAGGAGGACATTGCGTTGACTTACTTTTATGCCCTGGATACTCGCAGTCACCATAACCACTGCCCAAAACCCAGCCCCAACCCTTAACCTAACTTTCAACCCCATCCCTAACATTATCTAAAAACAAAGTCTTAACCCTAAAATTTTATGTTTGAGGTTGTGGGGACCAGCTCTCTGTCTGCAGAATGGGAGGCAAGTCCCCATAATGCAACTTTATTCAATGGAGAGTCCCCGCAATGTGATTAATGCAAGTGTAAATGCACACACATTTTTTTTTTACTTTGAATGTATATCAGGTGTCAAAGTGCATTAAAAAGCATCAAAATAGAGCTTGTTAGTCCAAAAAACGTGTCAAGGAGGACCTGCACTCGGTTGCTGTGACTGGATTTGCCTTGTTTATTCATTTTGTCTTATAAGTCTGGCTCCCAGACAAAGCAAGTTGAGTATCCCTGATATATATGTTCTTCAAAACATGCTCAGCAAATCAGAAATTGTCGTCTTTAAGCTTTTTGAAACATATGGGATACAGACATTTCATGCTTCCTGACAGCATATTGGTTCAATCTGCCGTCTTCTGAGGCTGATTCTTTCTCAAAAAGTCAAGCTGCTGTCATTCCCAAGCTGTTAATGTGTGCCACAGCTTGGACGGCCCCAACCGTGACTCATGTCTCAAAGATTTTTTCTGGCCGGTTGTGGTCAATCTTCTGCTCTCCTGTTGACAACCGCAGAGTTACATGGCTACTCCTAAAAACCCCTGACACCAACAACTGTTACTGTAACTGTAACCCAGTGCGGGGGCTTACGGTAATCCTGAGGCAGCCTTATTGTAGCTGGAAGAGCGTTAGCCTCTTGACACTCGTCGGAGCTGTCGATTTAATAAACTAAACTCCCGACGAGTGATTTGGAGGCGGTGATGAAGCGTTGCAGAGGTTAGAGGAAAGTCATGCACTCGCCTTTAAGAAAAGTTATCATAGCTTTGTGATCGCCATCTGTTGCAACACAGCTCTTGGTGATGCTTCCCTCATTCTCTCTTTCTCTCTCTCTCTCGGCCTCTTCATTTCAAACAATCATCAACTCCCCCACACAAAGCCCTCTCTCTTTTTCTCTGCACTCCCATTGAATGATTAACCTTTAATGACTTGTTTGATCTGGACAGCAAAATCTCTTTGCATCATGTTTATCTCAGCATAGACAGCCTCCGCGCAGCAGAAAGACGATATAAATAAAACTGTTTTATAGGCTTTCTTGAATTCGGCTGAATCCACATTTGTCCCACTGCTACTTCCTGCTCTAAGTTGTGGTTCCTCTGCAGCCTAAATCACTGCGACATTTGAAATTTGTCGGACAGTTTTGTCGTAATACCACGTTTGGTTGGCATGTACGAACGGTGTCAGCTGCACACGTGCTGAAATGTACGTAGAGACCAAAAACGTTTGATGTGTTGGAACTTATTGAGGATATAACCAGTGCATAACCACTAATGTGCACATGGCTATCTATATTAAAGTTCTGACACTTGCACACAGGATAAATCTGACTTCAGAGAGAAACCGTTTTTTCCTCTGTGTGGGTGAAACTTAATTATGCATCCAGGGTCAGCACTTTGACCTTTGGACGCCTCTGCTTATGCCTGCTCCACTTTACACGGAGGAAAAAAAAGGAGAAAAGGTCTAGTTTTTCAAATTAAGAGTCTGTGTCATTGCGTTCACATGCCTGTGTTTTTGATGGCAGCGTAATATTTTTGGGCTCAGGGAAATGTAGTGTGGGTTGTGGGAAAGGGGGCCGAGAGACAGAAGGGGGCTACATTTCCTTTGGAGAAACAATCTGTGTGTAATTATATACGTGCTGATTGTGTGCAGAGGAAGTGTGTTACCCAGAATTAGGAGCTCGGGTGACGTTGCACGAATTGTGTGTGGGTGTGTGTGTGTGTGTGTGTGTGTGTGTGTGTGTGTGTTTGTAAGACATTTGTTATACAGACGAGGGAAGGATGTGGACGAAGAGGAAGCTTCCTCCTCTCACAGACTTTACAGAGGCAGGCAGGGCTGCAGCTGTGGGATCCTTTGATTAGAGGAACATCTGGGACACACACACACACTCATGCACACACACAGCTACTCAAAGGTCCCCCCCTCCCTTATTGAAGCAGTTGATCCTCTCGGCTAGCAACAGATATCGCATTATCACATAAACCCAGATTCACAGCTGGTTGGTTCTGCGAGCCTGCTTACACGGCCAGACTGATGAAATCTGATTATGGTTTATGATGTTGTGTCACGACTGCATGTTCATTTCTTGTATGCATTTCAGTCTGGGAGGAGCTGTAGGCTGTCATATGTCCCACAGAGACGGTACCAACTTTGACAAAAGTCTCCAGGAGCAAGGGAAGGGTTAACTAAACTCTTTCTCCTTCCTTCATAAGAGCAAGGAGGGGTGTGGCTTTATATCTGGACACCAGCCACCATCCCTCCCCCTCATCCCTCCATCCCTCCTCTCCCTACCTCTCCCCTCCCCTCTTCGTGCCTTTTTGCCTGTGCACGTCAGTCGAGCTACCAACGCAGCGGTAGCAGCAGCAGCAGCAGCAGTAGAGAAATGCTCAGGAAGGACGCCTGAACACAATGAGGCTCTGCAGCAGCGGCATCAGCAGCAACACTGCAGTCCCCGTGCCAGTTTTCCCCTCTGATCTGCTCTGCAGTCAGGGAGAGCAGCTAGCCTGCTAGCCTCAACTGCACCACAGCTTCCTCTGCAGTGGGCACAGGGTGCTGCCAACAGACAACAGGGGCCCTTCACATCTCTGTGGGCCCTCTTTTGCAGCTTTACCAAGGAGAGGAACTAACCCATCCTGTTTCCTTCCCTCCCTAATCTCCCTCTGTGTCTCTCTGTCTCTGTCACTCCCTGTCGGCCGTGGCGTTGCTCGTCCCGCAGGTGTTCTTGAAGGAGGCCCTGGAGCAAAGGCTGGAGAAGGAGAGGGAAGAGGTGCGGCGCAGGGCTGGCATGGTGATCCGCGCCCACATCCTCAGCTATGTGGCAAGGTGAGTGGTGGAGTGTGGAGGAGGGGTGGAGGGCTGAGTGGCAGCGACAGTTGTCAGTGTTTGTTTTGTAATAGAGGTGTACAGCCTGTGTGGTTTTGGGAGGGGGGAGAAGGGGGATATGTGCACATGTGCATGCCTTTGCACACGATTACCTTTTTGTCTGTGTGTGCTACAGGGGTTTATATACAGTATCAGTGCTGAAGTTGTTTCACAGATTCACTAGTGCAATAAAGGCATACAGTTATTTCATTTCATGAAACTGACTCGCTGGTGGATCAGACATTACAAACTCATGCTGTGCATTGCTCAAATCCACAGAACCAGTGTTTCCAATGATCCCAAATGTGTCATGCAGAGTTATGGATAAAATGAACTACAAAGTTCCTGCACTCCAGAAAGTCTTAAATATAGGTGTGTGGAATCATAAAGTCTGATTTCTAAAGAATTAAACAAACCTTGCCCTTTGAATCACTCTGCCTCACTTAAATAATGATACATCAGTCATCAGTTTATCTCTTCTGGCAGTTACAGTGTCTCATGTACTTGACTAACACTTCTTGCACAGGTCAAGCCCCCTCATTGGACCACCCTTGGACATGCATAGTTATCTGTGCACATCAACAAGGCGTCCACCATCGGCAGCACAATCAATGCTGTTTTTATTTACTGAATAATCCTCAGTCTTTTCAGCTGAGCAGCAACTTTTCCACCTCTCCGCTCTGCCTGTCAGACAGGAGGACATCCATCATTGTGGTGGTTCAAAAATTTGCACATGCAGACACCCTCAGGGATGTAATCTAGCTGTGCTCCACCTGCGTGCTACAACATATAAGGTCACATACAGTCCTCTGAAAGGCTCCGCTGGGAGAGTATAATGGGACTGATGACAGTGTTCAGGTTGTTCCCTTCCCCTCAGAGCCCCTAGTACTAAAGACAGAGGCGAGGGAAGTTCCCTTAAGTCACAAGTAAAGTCTTTGTATTATTATGTGTAACATTATCTCTGTCCTGAGATCAGCCAGAGGCCACAGAGTGATTACTGTGGAGACTAGGCCAGGCTACGGGTCAGAGTCAGAACAGTGTGTGTGGTCCTTTTGCGAGTCACGTGTGTTTGTGCACTGTTTATATGTGTGTTTTCAATGCATGTGCAGTGTGTGGGTGATGGGGTTAGTCACTTAAACACAGAAGCCCACGCAGCCACAATGGAACAGCAAAGCTCATCTAAACATTGCACAGTGTTGCAGTGCTGTGCAACGTCACAAATAAGTTTGTGGTGACACACAGCGTTGGATTAAATATGGGGCTGTGCTTGACTGAAAGATGTGTGTTTTATTTTCTCACCAGGAAACAGTATAAGAGGGTTCAGTCCAGCGTCATCACCATCCAGAAGAACTACCGCGCTCACTTTTGGAGACGCGTCTTCCTGCGCCTGCGCTTCGCCACCATCATCCTGCAGAAGCATCACAGAGGCCAGCTGGCCCGGTCCCTCCATCGCCAGCTCAAGGAGGAGAAACGGAAGCAGGAGGAGGAGGAGAGGAGAAGGAGAGAAGAGGAAGAGGAGAGGAGGAGAGTAGAGGAGGAGAGGAGACAACAGGAGGAGGAGGAGAAGAAGAAGAGAGAGGAGGAGGAGGAGAGACAGAGGCTGATGGACGAGGAGATGAAGAGGAGGGAGGAAGAGGAGGAGTCGATGAGGAAGGAGGAGCTGAGACTGATGAAGGAGAAAGAGGAAGGGCAGAAAATGGCAGCTAAGGCAGATGAGAAAAGGTAAGGAATAATTTACTCTGTGATATGTGGACGAGGCGTCACATCAGATGACTCAGATCGTTCTTTTATGTGCACATTTTTCATCCCGAATGTTTTTTGTTTTATTTTTAGGAACTCGCTGGTAAATGGCGTTTGTCAGAAGGTAATTTCTTTTCAGAAACAAAACGCATCATAAGGTGGTACTGTGGTGGCATCAAGTATTTAAATTTGCTCTCTTCCTCTTTCCTTGTCCCGTCTACAGAAGGAGCTGTCCCAGACTCTGTCCAACAGTCACACCTCTGAGGAGGAGAGCCGTCAGATGGAGGAGATCCTGCGGCTGGAGAGGGAGATCGAACGTCTGCAGAAGCAGCAGGAAGATGGCGTGTCTCTCCTCGGAGATATCTCCCACGAGGAGCTGAGGCAGATGCGAGACGCAGAGATCTACAGACTGGAGAAGGAAGCCTCCCGTGTAGCTACTGAGTTTTTGGAGCTCCTGGACTTTGGCGGTTTAGAGCCGTCCCTCTCGAGCGAGGAGAACCTCCATGACCCCACTGAATCTACTGCCCCTCTTGCTGAGGAGGAGGTGGATGAGGGTTTCCATGCTGAGGACGAGTGCGTTGCTTTGCCTGACTTCCCTCCTCCGGCTGTGGTTCCTTTGGACAAGGAAGTATTCCAAAGTATTCCCCCTCCTCCGCCAGCTTTTGCAGAAGGACTAGTTGCCTCTGCCTCTGCCTCCCCTCCTGCACCGGCAACGCTCTCCCCACTCACCCCCAACGGACTGAGTCATCCCCCTGCTCTCACTGACTCACGAACCTCCAGACCTCCTCTTCCTGTAGTCACTAATGGAGAAAGGCGGCCGTGCCAGAGAGCAAGCAGGGGGTCGGACTTTGAGCCTGTGAGCGAGCAGCCGTCCCAGTCGAACCTGCCAGACACAGAGTCAGACTACGACCAGGAGGAGTTTGAGGAGGCTCATGGGAGCTCGGGTGCTAGCACCAATGACGGCCATATCACTGATGAGGAGGTGTTGCGAAAATCCTCCTGCACCCAGAACAGCCTGGACTCCTTCAGAGGCAGCTCGGACTCGGTGAGAACTGACAAGCTGAGTGTAACTTCTGTCAAATGCAGATTCTGATCCAGATGGGTAATCATTTGGAGTATTATTGTGAACAAAAAAAATGACTGGAATAGCAGTTGAACCAAAAATTATGTCTTTTGAAGCCAGATATTTTCCATTTCTCAAGTCAGATCTAACATAAGCCATTGTTCACATATATACTGACATACAGCAAGCTTTCCTCTGCGTATATTATTCTCCAAATGCACAGTCAAACACTGTTGCAGTAATTATTATTATTATTATTGTTTTTTTGGCTCTGCTGATGAGCATGTGAATCTGTTCCCAGATACTGCAAGTCAAGCAGAGAGCCCAGACCTAACACTGTCACATCAGCAAAATGTCAAAGGGAAAGAAGGCAGGGTGTGTGTGCAGGAGTGTGAGGCTGTGTATATGTCAGTTTTATGGCGAGAATAATTGACAACAAAGTGACAACAAGGTCAGACAGATTTTGGGCACTGATTTTAATACTGAAATTGCAAAATGAAGACTCTAACATCCTTTAGTCTTCAGAAAATGAAAAAACAACCAGTTCTTTCTTGACTTCAAATATGTGGTACCTCTGTTGCGCGTATAAATTGCTCGTGAAGGCCGAGGTATTCTCATGGGGGACGCGTGTCGTCATAAATGCTGGTGTTTGTGTTCCAGTTCATCGACAGTGATGAGGACAACGATGGCTACGTGGACACAGATGAGGAGGTTTCAAATGGGAGAGTGAATCTTCTGAATGGCAGCGGGCCTCCGTACTTCCATGGCTACCTCTACATGAAGAGTGAGTAGCTTTACCAAATCACTGGCCAGCAGGCATGCAGATGATTTCTGCACAGCTGAACACGACTTGTCTGGTTGTTTCATCAGTTTAATTGTCTACTATTACTGTTTATTTTTGTTTTGCATGTATTGTCTGTATATAGAGGATTCATGCATGTGTGTGAATTTCTGTGTTGGTGGGAGGTGTTAAAGTTTTTTTAAGGTGTTAAATGTGTCTGTTTTTACTACTCCAATCACAAATAAATAATTTCTTTCTTCCTCTTCTCTCTGCACCTTTCCTACCCTCAGGCGGTCTGATGATCCCGTGGCGTCGTCGCTGGTGTGTCCTAAAGGATGAGACCTTCATGTGGTTTCGGGCCAAGCAGGACTCCCTTAAATCCGGCTGGCTTTACAAGAAAGGAGGAGGAATGTCCACCTTGTCTCGGCGCAACTGGAAGATGCGCTGGTTCGTTCTGCGGGAGTCCAAGCTCATGTACTTTGAGAGCGACAGCGAGGAGAAGCTGAAAGGAACCATTGATATCCAGACAGCCAAGTAAGACCTTCTTCTCACACACTGGTGTTAAAAATAGTGATTTTCTTTCCTTTTGTTCACCTATTTTGGGGGAGTAACTACTTTAAATAAACAATATATAGGTCAGTAAGTTTTGGATCTATTCTCGCTCTTTCTGTAGGGAGATTGTGGACAATCATGAGAAGGAAAATGCACTGAATATTGTGACAGAGGAGAGGACCTACCACATCTATGCAGAGTCCCCAGAAGATGCAAGGTACACTACATGCATATATGCTAAAGAAATCACCAACTAACTGTGGCTGTGTTGTACATGTGTTTTGCTTTGTCATCATCTCTCTGAGAAAGTGATGCGTGGAAATAAAGTTCCCCCTTGTGGTTGCCAGCTGAAGTTCATGGTGTAATTTACAATTATATGTTTGCTGACTTTTTACTTCCTGAACTCCCTCTGACCCCATCCAGTGGTTGGTTCAATGTGCTGAGTCGGGTCCACAGCGCCAGCCCGGAGCAGCTCATGGAGATGCACCATGAACAGGCCAACCCAAAGAATGCAGTGGTTAGTGCTGTTTTACCTCTCTGCTGCCGGGGCCCCAGCCCCAACTCCATTTTTCAACCGAAATGAAGAAGCGTGTAACAGAATCAGTTGAACTATGATGGTCCAGATCTGGGTCTTATAGTAATTTAAGCTGAAGAAGCAGAATACACACACTGGGGTGTCATTGTTCATTTTAATGGATGTTAAACGATTACAGTGTTAATAGCTTTCACAGTCTTTAAATGAGCCAGAAAAGGTTTACAAAATGATGAAAAGACAAAATGCAAACCGCATCAAGTAGAAATAAGATAACATATGTACAGTATAATTAACATATTACTGCTCTATAAACACCCATTTACTTCCTTTCAAAAGAAGGGCTGGAGAATATCAAATATCACAATATTTTTGATCAAATACTTCAATACTGATGTTGTGACGGTATTGCAGTGTTGACTATTGCAGTGCTTGCCTGGTATCAGTTTCCATCTTCAGTTTAACATGGTGTCCACTCAGATTCAGTTTTCCCTCACCAGTCACTGGTGACCAATGTATCTACCTGAATCTAACATCATTTTAAGTCCACACTGATGTGTAGCCATGCCAACATACATGTTTTCCCTGGATTTTAAGAGCGGAGAGGAGCAAAGTAAAACAAGCTACAGTGTCAGGCAATATTGAGAAGTCATGTTGATTAAGAACAACCCCAGTAGCAGCGTCTATGTTTGCCTACAGCGCTCGCCATCGTTGTTATTACTCCTCTTGGCTCTGGCGTGCCGCCTGACAACCACAACACTTGACAACAGCTTGACAGCGGCTTTTTTTCCCGCCCATGGAGCTGATTGGTCATTGGTCGTTTTTTGTTTCAACCGAGAAACTGCTTTGTCATGCCACATTGCCAAATGAATCAGTCCACTCGGATTCAGTGGAGTGGGCAGACTCAAAGGTCTGGACCTACGCAAAACTGGTGCTTTACACAATGACATTTTTGATAAACAATCATCAGTAATGTGGATGCAGTGACTAAGGCAAATGATAGAACAGCTAGACCAGTCCAGTATCTCAGAAAATTACATGAGTTTACTGTGATGCAGCCTTTAAAACCAGGAAAAGACAACACAAACAGTATGATGATATCCAAAATCTTATGCAACTTATTTTGCAACTCCAGCATTAACTTGGGCGAAAAAACCCACCAAGAAAAATATTTGCAAATGGGCAAACAGCTAATGACATTATTTAAATTCACCTCTCTTTTCTCTGTCCAGGGCACACTAGACGTGGGTTTGATTGATTCTGTTTGTGCATCAGACAACCCCGACAGGTGAGATACAGCCAGTAAGCCTGAAATATGTATTAAATCTGCAGTCTAAATGGTATGACAGCATGTATGTGATATAATGATGTGTGTTGTGTCCTGCAGACCAAACTCTTTCGTGATCATCACAGCTAACCGGGTGATCCACTGCAACACAGACACACCTGAGGAGATGCACCACTGGATCGGCCTGCTGCAGAAATCCAAGGGAGACTCCCGGGTTGATGGACAGGAGTTCTTAGTCAGAGGTCAGTCAGAGGAAACACACACATTTTTACAATTTGAGGGTTGATTCATTTACATGTATGATCCTGCAGTGACAGAACAAAATGTGTTGCCTGAGAAATGGAAATATTAAAAAATATTAACAATGATGTTTGTCCTCCCTCAGGCTGGCTGCATAAAGAGATGAAGTCAGGAGCCAAAAGCACTTCTCTGAAGCTGAAGAAGCGCTGGTTTGTCCTCACCACCAACTCTCTGGACTATTACAAGTCGTCAGAGCGCAGCGCCTCCAAACTGGGAACTCTGGTCCTCAACAGTCTCTGCTCTGTGGTGCAGCCAGATGAGAAGGTCTTCAAGGACACTGGTCAGTTCATGGGCAACATTATTCTCAGTCAGATTGAGCAAGAGAAATATACTTACCGGTTTAGGATTTTATCTTTTATAGTTTATCTGCTAATTTTTAGGTTTGGGCAATTTGTAGGGATTTTTTTCTGATTTGTTAAATTGTCCTAACGGGACACTTCAACCCCAAATCAAAAATACATATTTTTCCTCTTACCTGTAGTGCTACTTGTCAGTCCAGATTGTTTTGGTGTGAATTGCAAATTGTTGAAGATATCGGCCGTAGAGATGTCTGTCTTCTCTCCGATATGATGGAGCTAGATGGCACTCAGCTTGTGGTGCTCAGGGCGCCAAAAAATACATTTGAACATTATTTTATAATTTGTGGTGAACTGTCTCTTTAAGCTCCACCAGTGTGTTACTTGACCACTAATTACTTTCTGCCTTGTCCGTCTCAGGTTACTGGAATATAATCATTCATGGACGCAAACACTCGTACCGTCTTTACACCAAAATGCTGAATGAAGCCATGCGGTGGGCGAATGCCATACAGGGAGCAATAGACAGCAAAGTTCCCATTGAAACGCCAACACAACAACTCATCAGGGACATCAAGGTATGAAAGGATTCACTTGACTGTTTCTCCCTGTACTGTAGTCAAGTTGCTGATACTAATAACTGCTCATCTGACTGTGAGATTTCATGTGTTTCACTAAATATGCATATAATCATTTCACAAATAATTCGGCATGGTATTTCATGAACTTATTGATGTTAATATAACTCCAATTCTTTTCAGTCATGCAAACGTTTGGCAGGGACACACACTGTAGTAAAGTGAGGTACTTGTACTCACTGAGTGTCTGCTGTGATCTTCTTTAAATCTTGGCCTTGCCTTCTTCAAAACACTTATGTTTACCTCTCTTCCTCACATTAAGTTGTTTCCCAGTTTCACTCTGTTATATCTCCTAAAGTAAACTATTGAAGAATGCTCCACTTTGCTTTTACTTTTGCGTTATGATACTTCGTGACCACTTTAATGCAAGGTCGCTGATCCAGTTTTGTGTCTGTGCAGGAGAGCAGTTTGAACGTGGAGGCTGTGGAGCAGACATACTGGAGGAACCCCATCCTGAGATATACCCAGCATCCTTTGCACTCCCCTCTTCTACCTCTGCCCTACGGAGATGTCAGCGTCCACTGTGAGTGTTCTGGCCTGCAGCTACTGTTTGCAAGTTACTGGCTCTTGTTGATCCTGACAAAATGAGATACTGCAATTGTACTGTTCGGTGTAAACCATTAGAGGTACTTAGACCTTTTTCTTTGCGTTGAAGCAATACTCCACCCCCACACTTTTAACTCAGTTCCCTGTCACAAATTAATTGTAACAAAGGGTGAGTAACTGATATACAAATGATAAGCCTCCCACACACTGGCAGCTCGATCAGTTCTAAAAGGCGTTAAAATTAAAAATTAAAGGCACAATATTTGAAAACAACTAGATATAAAGTAAAATAAAAATGACTGGTTGGGCTGGAATTTAACTCCCCTCTCTTGCTCTCTCTGTCCCAGTGCAAAAGGAAAAGGGTTACACCAGCCTGCAGGACGAGGCTGTGAAGATTTTCAACTCACTGCAGGAGATGGAGGCCGTGTCAGACCCTGTCCCGATCATCCAGGGAATCCTACAGACCTGTCAAGACTTGAGGCCACTAAGAGATGAGGTCTACTGTCAGCTGATCAAACAAACCAATCACGTCCCGCACCCCAACAGTCCTGCCAATCGCGCCCACTGGCACCTCCTGACCTGTATGAGCTGCACCTTCCTGCCCAGCCGAGGCATCCTACGCTACCTCAAGTTTCACCTCAAAAGGTGCAGTGTGTTTTTGCACACACGCCATCATTCCTAACAATCACATGGTCATACATTATGACTGGTTGAAACTTGTGCTTCACTTTGTCTCCATCTTGGTGTGTTTTCAGGATTAAGGAGCTGTTCCCCAGCACAGAGATCGAAATGTTCGCCCATTTCATCGGCGAGTCTCTGAAGAAGACCAAGACCAGAGAGTTTGTTCCCTCCCAAGAGGAAATCATGGCACTGCTTACCAGACAGGAAATGACCACCACAGTGTACTGCCATGGAGGAGGCTCCTGCAAGATCTCCATTAACTCACACACCACTGCTGGAGAGGTATGCGAGCTGAAGTCATTGATACTGCTTTTATAAATAGATATCACAGACTACATTTATTCGCACATAAATACTCCATTATTATTCCGAATATGACAATATAATGAATTTGTTACGGGTTATGTAAGTATCATATTCCATTTAGATTTGAATTGGGCCTTATCTCTAATTGTAAATTTTGCTTTTTCCAACTAAGATGTGGGATATGCCGCTATTATTCAGGTTATAGGGACATGTATACAGCATATTTGGAATATGCATCTCAATTGGGTTTTTTGCCACGGTTTGTACTCTTGCCTGTTTGTGGTCAGCACTGTGCGTTGTACACACACCAACTCACCAACAATTTGCAAGGCTGTTTTTGAGATGCACACCCAAAAGAAAAACCCACATTTCTGTTTGGAAGGAGAAACACACCTACTTTTAGATATTTAAAAGGCTTGGATATCAACAGATTTTTGAGTATGAGCAAATATTGCAACACCGACTAACCACCAAGAAGATGGTTAAAGGAATGAAAGAGTGATTGTTGTTATCTATCTCTTTGTCCAGGTGGTGGAGAAGCTGATCCGAGGTCTGGCCATGGAGGACAGCAGGAACATGTTTGCACTCTTTGAACACAACAACACTATTGACAGAGCTGTGGAAAGCAGGGTTCTTGTGGCTGATGTTTTAGCTAAATTTGAACGGTATGTTACTCATGATGATCATGGGTTATATTTAATACTGTTATTATAAATTCAGGTTCCAATTAAATAGGATACCTTACATGTAAAGAAAGGACCAAAATATACATATGTAAGTGACCGAAGTTTGTGGCTTTCCCCCCAGACTTGCTGGCAGTGAGGAAGCTGAGGATGAAGGCCAGTGGAAACTCTACTTTAAACTCTACTGCTTCCTGGATGTGGAGTCCATGCCGAAAGAAGGAGTGGAGTTTGCGTTTATGTTTGAGCAGGTGTGTTTTACTCATCTATTTAAACTTTATTAAAAGTCTTTTCAATCACAAGCCAACTGGTGATAAAAACTATTTTACTGTTCCACCAGGCCCATGAGAGTTTGACCCGGGGCCACTTCCCTGCACGTGAGGAGACACTGCAGCACCTGGCCGCTCTACGTCTGCAGTTTCTGTTCGGAGACAGGGCAAAGGTCACCTGGAGTCTGGAAAACGTCTACCCTGTGGGCCGCCTGCGCAATCGCATCGTCCAGTTCACCAAAGTGGGTGGTGCCTCAAGTTCAGGCCAAACTCTGGAGCGTCGGAGGACCAGCTTTCTGGACGGGACCTTGCGGCGGGGGTTGAAGACGGGCTCAATGAAGAAGCAGCGCATGGAGGAGGAGCAGATGTTGGAGATGTGGATAAAGGAGGAGATGTCGGCCACCAGGGCGAGCATCGTGGAGAAATGGTCCCGTCTTAGTGGTCTGGACCAGCACCAGGCCATGCTCAAATACATGACCATCATCAAGGAGTGGCCTGGATATGGATCCACGCTGTTTGATGTCGAGGTAAGTGTAAGTCTTTGATTGATGCCCGATCTGCTCAACAAGGTCAGATTCAAACTTGATACCATTCCAGTAGATCAGATCCTGTCCTGTCTATGGGATGCAGACAGTGGGTATAAGCCTGTTATTGGCCACCTATCTGACAGTAACCAAGCCCCCAAGTGGTTAAATCTGGAATTACAACTTCTTCATCAGCCATGTGAGCATCATAGAGCCCACAGAGTGACTCCTCTCACCATCGGGATTCGATCCATTCGGTCCAATAACATTTTGGAATTCTAGAAGAGCTGGACGATTAAATAAATTTATCCCCATTCAAGTTAGCAGAGGGCTAAACATAAAGTTAGCCAGCTTTGCCAGCGTAAATTTCTGGTGTGATTGCTCTATGGGCCAAGTTCCTGTGTTACTGTTCTCAAAATCATTGATGATGTCTGAAACTCGTGACAGTTTCGCAAGAGCACCATCCTTGCATCCTGGGCTTAATGGCACACAAGATGATTGTGATTGCTTTAAAGAAATACAAGCAAACCAGAGTGTATTTCCCTTTGTGCGGAAACTATGATAGGGTCAGCCTGGCTATACAAGACAAGTGCATCTCTAGTTGTTTCTCACACGCCTGCACACATTAATGATGTTTATAACTTCCTGTGTTTGTGTCCTTCTAGTGCAAAGAAGGAGGCTTCCCTCATGACCTCTGGTTGAGTGTGAGCGCTGAAAATGTGTCTGTCTACAAGAGAGGAGAGCCCAAGCCTCTAGAGACCTTCCCATATGAGCACATCATTTTCTTTGGTGCTCCTCAGCCCTGCACCTACAAGATCACTGTGGATGAGAGAGAAATGCTGTTTGACACACCACAGGTACGTGATCTGTCATGTAGATATTAGATTGTGTGTGTTTGTGAGAGGAAACAGGAGTTCAGAATTTGCCTCCCTCCTCTGCTGACTGTGTTTCATCTGTCTATTTCCAGGTCGGAGAGATCACCAAGATCATGAAAGCCTACATAAACATGATTGTGAAGAAACGCTGCAGTGTGAAGTCTGTGTCCAGTTATGGAACCAACTGGATCAGGTGATCAACTTACAGGACTCAAGGTGTACTCAGCTGCGGTACACTCGACACATAACAAGCAAGCAAGGAGAGAAGATATAGAGACAGCAAGAGGAACAAATCACCTCGACAGAGACTGTGTTTCAGAGCTTTTAACTCCATGCAAACAAATTTCATCCAGACAGATTCCTTTCTACAAAAACATGGCTCTTTTGCTTGTGGCAAAAGTTGGAACATTCAAGCATCTGCATCGTTTTAAGCTTTACAGTCGTCCCGAGTGCTGCTTCCCTCCACGCAGTCTCCAAACCTGATCCTCGCTCTTAATAGTTACACTGGTCATTTCTCACATCTTACTTGAAATGTGTTTCAGGTATATGTTTGTGGATTTTCTTTTCAAAATATCCAAGAAAACCAAACCTTGCGTCTCACATTTCAAAACAGATATTTATACATCTGAATTTGGACTTTTTCATTTCCAAAATTTTCTTTTAATACATCCAGACCAGATAAATGACTCAGTGGTCACCAGATATTACACCCCATTTTAATGAATGTTCTTCTGAATGGAGATCCCCTCAGGTTAATGTGTAACGTAACTGTCCCAGGGAGATTGTCTCCCTCATTTTGCCTTATTTAAGTTTTTATTTGAACCATTCTGGACTAAAAGATTCAGTGCAGATGCGGCCTTTTAGGAATGGAATATATATATTCGTCCCTATCTTTAAAAAAAAATTAATCGCCCTGATTAACCACTGCATCAGTGGAGATGCAACGTCTGTAACCACTGAGTATTTTCTCAAAAGGCACACAGTATTTGTGCCTCTCTCCTAGAACAAGTACTTTGTGTTGAGCTGTTTTATTGTGTGCTGACTCGAGGGTGTGTTGCTGAAACTGATGTTCAAGGTTTTGAGAAACAGGATGTTGCTTGCGTAGTATGTCTGTGTCTAAAGATAGTTTTACTGTTTTATTCAGTGATGTCAAAGGCCATGTGAGGGTGGGGTATTTATTTATGGAAGTATCCATGGATTGGGAGAATAAGCAGAGTGAAAGCGGTGAGCAGTGTGCTGGAAATGTCCTATTTTGTTTTTTTCCTATTATTTGTGCATTCAGGGACACAGAAATGTAGATAAATAGACAAGTTGTTCATAACTTACTATTGATTTTCTCCATTTTGTGCCCTGTTTTAAGCTTTTGTCAACATACAGTAACTGAAGTGTGTTGCCTCTCGACACCCAACATGCTCACATCCTGTTATTAATCTGTTGTATGTTTTCTCTCTTCCAATGTAAATGAACACAAAGGATGCCTATGCCAGTCGACTTACAGTATAGTTCGTGATAATGATCCAAACATAATGAGCTTAGTATTTACCTCACATTGCATCACTGTCTTCCATCGCTCTCCAATCGTACCCACTTAGGCGATCTGGTCAGCTGCCGGCGGCCACACCAGAGACTGATCTTGCCATTGACGATGACTGTATTTCTGAGATTTCTGATTGTTTTGAAGAAGAAAAATCAGAAAATGTTTTATATCAGAATTTAAAGATGCTTTAATAAATTATTGTATTTGAAAAAAAGCCTTTGTGTGTTTTTAATTACCGTCTCATTGTCATGTCTCGCAGAGGACAAACGGTCCGTACAGTGAATGTGTTCACCAACTCTCTGGATCTCCATCTGTGTGCACCAGGTGCCAGACATGAACACATTATGACAGATTATCACAGCTAATACTAATGTGGGTTGAAACACCAAAGTTGGAATTTGTACACAAGCATTTTTGTGTATAAATTAAGAACAAAAAATAATAAAACATTGAAATAAACACATTGTTAAGTTGTGCCACAGCTGCCCCTGCACCAGCAGAATGCATTACTGTGAAGTCACAACAGATAAAGGACTTATACATCCATAGTGCACTTTTAGTGTTTTTACATTATGCCGTCATGATACCTTTAGCATTCTTATTACTAGCCTACATATAGTTTGGTGACATCACATCATACCTTTAGCCCTGCCCATCATGTGCTGCATTCAGGCACGTATGCTGCATTGATGCACTGTTGGCTGACAGGGAGGAACAGGAAAAACTCCCCTTAACTTGGTGGTATTCATGTGTATTCCAGGGCCTTTTAACATAAGTAGGTGATGGTCAGTGATAATAATATAGCATATATTATATTATAAATACAAACGGCTCTGGAAGATCAGGCATGTGGTTACAGTAACAAATACTGTATTAATATTTATATTTTTCCTTTACAATGTTATGTATGAACATGTTGAAAAGGGCTGGATATTGGAATTTGTGGCTCATTTGTTATTTTATATGTTATTGTAAGCTAAAGTAGTTTGGATTGAGGTGGAGCAAAGATGTAAAGACAGGAAAAGCTACTGGGTATCTAAATTTCATGAACAGGTACCCCCATAAAGTTGTTTTTAAAGTTGCAACAAATAAGTTATGCTCATAAAATATTTATGGACCAGTTCTAGATTATATTAATTCATTTTAAAGGGTAATGGATTTACCTTAGCTATCAATTATATGACTTTAGACTTGTCAAATTCAAAAAAGACTCCAATTGGACTTTAACACCAATGACTTGTGACTTCACTTGGACTTCCATCCATCCATCCACTTTTCCGAGATATGTAATCCCTCCAGTGTATTCTGAGTCTGCCTCGGATCACCTTTAACAGGAGGCGCCTGTTGGACTTTTGACTCAAAAAAAACGTGTTACCTTCCCCCAAAGCCAAAGATTAAAAAGTATGTTATTAAAACACTGTGCCATGAATCAGTTCATTTCCTGAATTAACATTAACACTATTTTTTCCCAGCAAGTCAACACTTAATTCTCCAGATCCACCAGATGGAGATGCAAGACCTGCCAACTTTGTTTGAGGCGAATATTAACATAGTTTGTGAGCTAATGTGGGGGCTGTGAGTGGATGGTACTGGTTAATAGTGCTGTAACAGACTATACTCTATATTGTATGTCCCTCTTGAGTTGCCATAGGGCAGAGAAAGGGGTGACATTCTGCTGTTTTAGGGGGCCCATGCATGTGTGAGAGTTTTGGTGTAATACTCTGGGGCTCACAATTTATGTATGTATTCATTAATGTAATTTAATTTAATTTTATTTTATTTATGTTTCACAGCTCCAACAGCAACCGCTACCCATTTATTTTTCTTCACACCAAAACTCTCACACATGCTTGAGCTCCTCATAACAGCAGAATGTCACCCCTAAAACTTCCTCTTCTCCTCCTTCCTTGGTCCCACCTCTGAAAACGACAAATCATTTTAAGACACTTATAAAGGGCTTTTACAACAATCTGCTTTTAAATGTCTGCAGTTGTAAAAGACAAATAATGCAGAAGGAGGATAAACAGCTTGACAGATTTGTCACAACCTGGCAACCCATAACACGTTATTATTAATGGCTTAAACCGGATAACCATCGATGAGGTTATTAGTTAAAGCGTGATGAAAATGGTGGCTCGTTGTCTCCCATCCTCTGGCATCACTAACACATTATTTCAGTGACATGTTTCACTCTGCAGCTGTTTTCATGACACCAGCGTCAGGAGTTCATGACGTCAGCCCTTATGTTTATGAGGCCCACCCTCCAGTTTGAGTCAGAAACCTTTAGTTTGGTCGCTGCCTCCACGCAGTCGATGGCTCTCACTCGTCTCATGATGTCCGGCGCGTACAGAGCTCCAGCTTTTGTGTTTGCTCTGATTTTATACGGTGTTATAATAAGCACGGAGGCGCAGACAGCCACTCCTGCTCCAGCTCCGGGTGAGTGTGTGTTTTGTTAAAGCTTTGACTGCTGTGCTTTGTTTTATGTTGCAAGACTTGGGTCAGGAGGGTGTCACATGACAGCAGAAAAATGGATTTCCACTCATCATAGGAGCAGAAATAATCTTGATAATTCATGGTAGTGGCTCCCAAGCAGACTTTGGTCTAGTTTTACTTTTTACAAACTGTGTCTGAATGTGTGAGTCACTGCAAACTGTTGATGATTTATCACTGTAAGCAGAATTTGATTTCCTTTCTTGAGCCTAACACACACTGCAACTTCTCCATTCCAGCTCCCTGTGCCTTAAGATCCAACACCAGCTGTGCTGAATGTCTGCAGAATGTGACAGTGAGTCTCCCAAACTCCAGCCAAACACAAACACTATCATTGTCTTCACTTTTGTTGTGGATGTGTTGTTGTAAATATCAGAGATAAGATACTAAGCCCAGTGTTTGTTGCCTCTTTGTTGCAGTGTTTGTGGTGTGAACCCACCAAACTATGTGTTGACTACCCAGTGAGGAGGATCCTGCCCCCCAGGAGTGTGTGTCCACTGAATGATGCACGGTGGGGGGTGTGTTGGGGTAAGGCTGACCAAACCTTAGGCCTCAGAATACCATGAATGCCAAACCTGGGTATATATCCTGCAAAAACTTAACAGCATTTTGACTATTGTTTGACTCATTTTTCAAGTGAACATGCCAAACATTTGTCACAGCCTCTCAGTTGTGATTTGCTGCTTTTTTCTGTCTCACTTGAGAGTAAAGTGAACATCTAAAAGGCTTTTTAAAGACAGGGCCTTGCTCTTTAGGAAGCTTTGAAGCACTTATCTCTACTTTGACATTTTAGAAATCGAGCAGTTAATCCACCAATAGAAACAATAATCAGGAGAATAATGAAATGATAAGTAAATAAGTAAAATGTATTTATATAGAGCTTTTCACAGACATAGGTCACAAAGTGCTTCACAAGGGCAACATACAATAAGACAGAAATCATAAAGGCAAAGTGACGATGTGAGCCAAGTAGTGAAAAGTGCACAACTAGCAAAACTTCTTGCACACACAAGGAAAAAAGAGAAGAATTCACATTACGCAACAATAAAACACAAAATTTGACAAAGTACAGCTCTGGTACATGCAGGTTACCCAAACGCCTGTCAAAACAGGTGTAACTTTAGCACAGAGTCAGCAGATCGTAAGGGAGCAGGCAGCATATAAAAATTTAGGTGCTACAGCCGTAAAAGCTCGATCACCTCGTGTCTTAAGGCGAGTGCGAGGGACAGACAACAAATGTAGCGTATTTGAAGAGAGCAAGCTGTAGAACACAGGTTAAGTAGTTCAGCTGACCGTGTAAGCCCTAGAGTAGGACTATTTTCAGGTACAGTAAATCTTCATAATCAGAAGACGCATCTGACGACTTGACTAAATAATGATTGACTAATTATTAGTGGTGGGAATCACCAGAGAACCCATGATACGATATTATCATGATACTTAAGTCACAATACAATATTATTGGATTTTAAACATTTTGCGATATGCTTGCCATATGAGTATTTGGTTAACATATATTAGAATATACTGCAATATAGTACCTTTTCTCAACTGCAAATTATGTCTCCAAAGTAAACTATTTCAACATCAGTTTTTGTCACTTTTTTAAAAATTCCATACTTAGCATCTATGTATTGACACAATAATGCCACACAAAATAACAACAATATGATTTTGGTGTGTAGTCTGCAGAAGAAGCAAAAACAACTTCAAACTGGCCAAAATTTCTTGTTCCTTAAGTCCTCAAGTCTAAAAGGGGCGGTGCTGTCTATTTAATAGGATTTATAATATGATGCATGGCTTAATCATTGACTTATTTCCAGTGTTTTCTTTTTCTGTCTTCTGATTTCCAGTCAACTTCCAGATTTTGATCATCACCATGTCCGTGCTGGGGGGCATCATCATCATCGCCATCCTCCTTTGCTGCCTCTGCTGCTGCTGCAAGTGTGAAAGACATGGGTGAGCTTTAAGTGTAGTCACGTGAAGCGTTGGCTGTGAAGTCTGGGTCGACGTGGAAGGAGGAGGACGGGGGAAACACAATGGGGTTGTTTTTCTGCGAGGCCGGGCTGACACCGCCGTCTCCAAAAGCCTGCCAGAATTTGTAACTGCAGCTTAGCTATGAAAATAACATTGATCTTTCTATTTAGATGTGGGCTAGCCTCCTCTAGAAACTTGGTTATTTAGTAATGCCTTATGGATGAGGAGACTGATTAACTTGTGGTGTATAAGCTAAAAGCAAAGCATATCAGGCTTTTAGTCTCACTATTGTCATTTATGTCATTTGTAATGAAAGCTTTTATTTACATGACGAGGATGAATGTCAATATATTTACAATATATTTATTCTTATATTCTAGGAACAGTAGAGAAGATGCAAAGGTGGAGCGACAAAACCGTGCGAGGAAGACCCGTCAGAAAGCAAAGTAAATGGCTGCTGAGGAGGGGATATGAAAATAATTTATTTAGCTATATATTCAGATAAAAACACACACAACTTTCCTGCCGTCTCATAATGATGCAGATAGAAAACTGTTTTTTATCAATGTTTTTGTATTTTAAAATTTGCCACAGAGTTTTGGTTTATACCATCATCACATTACAGCAGTACTTTCTGTCGATCCTTCACTGAGGATTCAAACAGTGTAGGCTTGAGTGCGTCCAGTGTTCTCCGTCGTCCCAACAATTTGTCTTTGTTTCTGCCCCTACAGGAGAAATGAGATGCAGATGAGACATGATGAAATCAGGAAGAAATATGGTGAGATAAATTTCTTGTTTGTGTGGTTTGTGTGGGTTAATAAATGCAAATGTTGGAATATCAAAGATGCTTGTGCTCGAGATGCTTGGTTTACATGCACACAGTGATGAAACGGGAGCTAAATGAATGTGTAAAGGGGAATGGGAAAGATAAGAGGATGAGATTATGATACCTGAGCAGATGAAACAATAGGGAAACAGACGTATTCATGAATTGAGAGAAAGAAGTGAAATAAAAACAACTAATTTGATCCAGTAGCTCCCTCTACAGGATAAACTGATACACTAGGATTCAATTCCAAGGTGATTTTGTTGTTAAATTATATGCAACAGTCAAAACACTCACTAATCTGTTTATGTCCTGTTTCTAATTCAGTCACTTGCAGCCATACAATGGGATATATGACTTGTATTCTGTTGTTCTTTTCAGGTATAGCAAAGGATAATCCATACGCCCGTATGGATGATCATTGAGAAGAACGTCAGAGATGATTCCTTAAAAAAATCCCTTAAGATGATTTTACTGATGCCAGTAACATTGAGATCCACATGTAGCATATGAGAAACTGTGATTATCTGAGTTCAGTGTTTGCCCCAAAATGTCACCGATATGTTCTGAAATTATTTTGACTGAGTGTGCACTATATTTCAAACATGTTTCTTCACCTAATGTTTCACATTTTATACATATTGCTCTCTGCATTTATGCCTTATCATTATTTCTTTTGCCTTAATTTTGATGTAAATGATTGTAGGCAAATCTGTTCAGTTCACTTGTCCACACAGGAAACCATGATATGCAAACATTACTGTGTTATTCTGCATAAAATGCAGTATTGTAAGATTTCTACAACTGCAGAGCAAGTCGTAGCTTGTGGTGCTTCTTTTATAACCAGCAGTGTCATTTTTATACAGTATTTGTAATACACATTATTTTACTGATCACCAGTCATGTCTAAAGGTCAGCATTTATTTTTATATAAAAAGTTCATTTATAACATGTAACTAATTTTACACTGTTCTCTTGGCTTTTTTATCTGTGGATGAATATCAGGATCAGAATTTGTTTCAGAATTTTCTTGGATAAAAGAAATGTGTGTCGTTAAAATCCATGTGAAGGATTTGATTATTGTGCAGCTTTTGTAAAAACAACTTGTGGCCATTTGAAAATTAAATAAATACGAATTTTCTTTTGTGACTTTAATTGTAAATCAATTTCTAAATATACAAATTCACCCTCTTACTTTCCAAGGCAATACACGTGCCCCACTAGTGGAAATATTTTTCTGCCCTATTCACATATCTGCAGCATGCTTTCTGAAATCTATCACTCAACTAAAAAGGAGGCACTCAACACATGGTGCAGTTCCTGTGGATGATTAGCAGATAATACAAATGGTCTGCCAAAGACTAAAGTGTGAGATACACACTTTGAATCTTCATCCAGAATTGTAGGAATTTGGGGTATGCCTGAATCTTTTAAACTAAGTCTATATAACCAGTTTTAATGATGGAAAATCCTAATTTGGATGAGCCCTGCTTCAAAATCCTTTGAGACATGATTTTGTTTTTGAGAGGTGCTATGGAGATAATCCCAAGAGTAAGAAATGTTTATCCTGATACCTGGAATATTGCCTCGACGTTATATAATAGAGAGGATCTGCTCTCTCAAAGGAGAACACCACCTACATTAAGAATTCCAATATGTTATTTCCGTGGCAGAGGGAGTTCAATCAATATTTGTGAACATGAGCTGCTCTCTCTCAAAGCCAGAAACCACAGAAGGAAGTCTTAGAGACTCGTGATGTCATAGGGTACAAAGTCTGGAGCTGCTCCATAGACAATGGAAGGGAGACTGATTTTATGCACCCACGGTTTGTTTTCTATTTTCATAATCTAATGTACTTTATTCAAGTGTTGAGACAGCAACGGAAATAGTTTTTCTTTCAGCTACAAGTATTCAACTTTCCACCTCTCCTGGAAGCCGCTGCCCTTGCTGTCAACTTCACACTTCTTTGCTGTGTCCATGTGCGCGGCCTAGCAGGAAATATCTGTTGGTAGATAACCATTCGTTTGCTTGTTTACTTTCTGTTTATAAAAATCTATTAGTTCCACATGCGTAGTTCCTACTTGGTGCATGCCTACAAACTGTGTTAGTACTCACCCCTTTCACCACTTGTGCACACTGCTGCCCTCTGACGCTAAACGGCCCAGGAATGCTGCACCTTCAGACTGAGGAACAGTTTTTACCCCACAGCCATACACAAACTGAACTTCCCCAACAACTCTGAATTGCACTTCCATGGACAAATGTGCAAAAATTGCATATGCACTTTATCTTGTCCTTTTTGTGGCACCTTATTTATGATATTCATAATATTTTTGCCTTAGTTTCAGTGTGTGGGTATGTGAGTGTGTGTTGAGTGAATGGAGCAGTTTTTCTTTTATGAGACAGCAAATTTCATTGTATGTGAACATGCAGTGACAATAAAGGCATTCATTCATTCCATTATGAGGTGGACAGAAAATGCAAAGTGAACTAACTTGATTAACCAGCATTGTGGAAGGCCACATATAGTATATTTTGAGATGACTTGCGAGCCATAATTGGGCCCCAGGCCGAACTTTAGACGTGCCTGGATTCCTTATATCTTCCCAACTCATTGTTCATGGAGCAGCTCCAGATTTGATATCACATGACATCACAAATGTGAGGTCTAGCACTCCATTTTTTGGATTCTGGAGAGAGTTGCTCATTTTTGCTCATGTTTTTGGACTGTTTTACACCAAAGGAATCACATGTATGAATTTAGAAAATGTCTGTACTTCCCCTTTAAACTGAAAGAAAGTAAAAGATTACCATTATATTTCTAGTTGGCTTGTTGTATTTCTGACTCCTACTACAACAGCGTTCAATTTAATAGGTTAACTCTTCGTATCTTTGGTTAAATTCCTTTGTTAGGCCCTGGCCTAGGCTCAAGGCCTGCTTTGCAGAAGGCCCTTTTGTTTCACCTATCTCGCGGGCATGCGCAAATTAGCTTGCGCGCTCACGTATCCGCGGCCCCGAGGAAAACTGGAGCACGTGACCCGTCTGAGCGAATCACATTTTAAATTTCAGTGCGCGCTCCTGGTCCAAACGAAAGAGCCGGAGGAACTGATATCCCGCTTCACCGTCAACACTCGGTCTCTGTGTTATAAATTAATCCCCGGGAAAACAGCACAATGTCTGAAGAGAAGCCAAAGGTCAGTACTGTGTTTCTACGAGGAAACATCTCGTCTGTATTTGCCGTTAGCTGCTAACGATGCCGGTTGCAAGTTACCGTTAGCACACTCTGCTAAGCTAGCGCCGCTTCCAGGCTACGGATACCGCATTTGAGCGGGTCGACGGAGAAAACAAAGGTTGACCAATATGCGGATCTTTCGGCTCCAGGCGCAGTTTTGTCTCTACAGCGTCTCAACAGTGTCGACATCCGCTACTGTTAGCTACTAATTGGTGTGCAGTTGAATAAAGATATGTTTGGTAACGTCGGCACCAGGGACGGACAGTGAAATGAATGATTTGTGCTTTTCCTTTCATTTGCGCCATTGTGGCTGTCTGCGCCAGTTTGAACATGGGCTAGCATGCTAAGCTAACAGAGGGTAGAGCCGACTCTGTGTGTGTGTGTGTGTGTGTGTGTGTGTGTGTGTGTGCGGTGATTGGATGGTGTAGCCTGCCGCTGGGAACAAGCTTGTCTCATATGTGTAACGTTAGCTAACTTAAGCTAGCTGGCTAGTTAAATTAGCTGCTGATATAGATTAATATCATGCGAGCGGACACCGGCAGGCCACCCTGTGGTTACATTAACGCTCATTTAACGTTACCTGGTGGCGCTCGCCTGATACTGTCGGTCTCTTGTCGTAACGGAAGATGTTGAAAACAGGAAGAGGAAACGTTGCTGCCTTACTAATGTTTTTTTTTTCATAAATGAACCAAATCAACAATACATGTCCATCCTGTTATGTTTCATCTTATCTGTGTGTGTGAGCAAAATCTGGTCGTCAGCAGGATTCACTTTGAATGCCAAAAAAAAAAAATCAACAGCATGTGGAAGTCGATATTATTCCTGTCTGTAAAACACGAGCATCTACACGTATCACCACCAACCAGGCCTTGAATGGTGCACACATGCTGTCATAGCACCTGATTTGTACAACCTACAATATGATTTGTAACATGTGACACCATCCGCAGTGTTGTATTTGCAGTAATACACCTTTTTAATCACAATTGAAATTCAGACAAGGCAGGTATGTTGCTGCTGCGGCTGATAAGTGTTTTCATTACAGGAGGGAGTGAAGACGGAGAACGACCACATTAACCTCAAGGTAGCTGGTCAGGATGGCTCAGTCGTACAGTTCAAAATCAAAAGGCATACTCCCCTCAGCAAACTAATGAAGGCGTACTGCGACAGACAGGTGAGCTCATTGTGAAAGACTGTAACATGAACAATAGATTTTAACTTTATTACTACTAACAGCAGTCTTAATTGATAACACTACTATTGTTTATGCTGTTATACCTATTTCTGTCTCCTCTGTCTCTTACAGGGATTGGCACTTCGTCAGATAAGGTTTAGGTTTGATGGACAGCCGATTAATGAAACAGACACACCTGCACAGGTTGGTGAAAGCTCAAGGCATTTAGCCATGGAGATGATATTTTTTAGAGTTCAGAATTTGTGTTTTCTTAGATTAATCAGGGTTAATTTATATTTTGAGGCACAAATGCATAAATGTCAGCACAAGTAATGTACACTTTAAGTTTGTCTAGTGTCTGTGCTGTAACTCTTGAGCTGAGACTTGTAAAGTGACTTTAATGAAATGGAACATACTATAAAGTGTTCTTTAAACCAGATATTCCAAAAATACTTGAATGTTTAAATCAGTATCTTAGCTGTTGATTAAGTTTAAAGGCTTGCATTTAGAGTGATTTTATTGGTATCCCTTCTTAATTTGTATAATTTATTTTAGTTTATTTGCACACACATGTACAGAAAATTGGCCCTTTTTAAAATAACAACAATCACATAAAAAAAAGATAAAAGTGAAGATTGTGTAATTGAACAAGAGTTTAAGACAACAAAGTGAGACAAACTTTTTAGAGAACTGCAAATTAGTGTCATTTTCAAATGTTTTTTGAATAACAATAATTTAGAGGATGATTACAGAGATGGAAGAACGTTGTTTCATAGAGATGGTCTTCTGTGTTTCATTGAATAATCACTGAATAAATACAACACTCATAAATGAAAAACGAATTCTTCCATTTTAACTCAGTGTTTAACTCAGGGTAGTGTAGTTAATGCTGAACCACTGATTTTGCCGCTTGCTTTGTTATGTACAAGCAACTGATGGACATTGTTCCAGTGGTGATTTTTTATGTTTAATCTTCAGGTAGTTTCTCTGTATATATCGCTGCAATGTCTAATTTGTGTTAGACTCATGACAGTGAAGTGAGGGGCAGTTTGCCACTGTTGAAACACCCTCACTTCTTGGCCCAGTTGCAGTAATCATATTAAATTAATCAAGCATTTTAGTTGCACAAAGTAAGCAATATTCTAACAAATATGTACACAACCCTCTCTATCAGTTTTCTGTGGTAATTTTAATGCCCCCCTCCCTCAAATATGTTTGATCTGTAATGCTTTAGCAAGTAACCCCACCTTAAATCACAACCAGTCATTTGTGTTTGCATACAGAAGTGTTATTTAGCAGTCTTTAAAGGTGCTGATAGATGGATTTTGTTTCATGTGACAGATGCAGTCTAACTGGTTCCCTTGTTCCGGTGTTAATGTCTAAGCTAAACTAATTTCAAGCTGGCCTAGCTTAATTTTTAGCTTCTGCGTTTGCTGTAGAATAATCTATATTTTTTGTCATTACAGCTGGAGATGGAGGATGAGGACACTATTGATGTATTTCAACAACAGACAGGAGGAGTCTTTTCTTAAGTTGGATGTGGACTGTTGGAAGAACATCCCCCATCATTATTTTCATGTCGTATTTGTTTTTACTTTATTCTTTTTTTCCTCCACTGTGCTTGGTCAGGCTGTACACAACATAAAAGAAGTAAGATGGTTTTTCATTTGGGGCTAAATCCTAACTTTGAGATGCAGGGTAATTTTTTAAAAAGTGTTTTATTCACATAAATGGATGATTTGAAATTGTCCAAGGCAGGGACACGTCTCAGATCAGATCTGGCTCGTAATGAAAAGAAACCACTGCGTTCTTTTTGATGTTGAAATGACCTCATGCATGTCTCATAAACCATAAGCTGAACTACATGCCAAAACTTTTTTTTTCTTTTATCTTTTTGTTTAAGTTTTCCAAATTGTTGTGAGCATTTAAATTCAGGGTGGGCTTGACTATTTTTAAATCGTGTACTTGATAGGATAGCTATGGAGGAAATCTGCCGGATGGGAGCCTGTGGTTTCTCTCTGTAGACGGGAATGACATTATGACATATTTCTCATGTAATAAACTTTTAAGTCTTTTTTTTTTCTTTCTTTTTTTTTAAATGGAACATTCAAAATAATTTGGTGTATCCATGCCCAAGAAAAAAATGCTTGTGCCGAGAAAGATCCATATGAATGAGTTACCTCAATACTGTCACCCTCGACTCAATGGTAAATAAAGTACAGTAATGTTTCTGGACCAAAAAGCTAAATGAATAGTGTTCTTTTATAAAGGGGTTTGGTTAATATATAACATGTCGATGTAAAGGATTACCGTGACTGTAACAGTGGTCTTTGTTGTCGCACAGCAGAAGAACCGTTCTCTCAGTGTGTACATTGATTTCTCTCCACCCATTCAGGACTTCAGAATAAAACTAAGTCACCTTTACCAGTGCAGATATTGAGTGTCTCATATATATGTCACCCAGTGTATAGGCGAATATTGAGTCAATGCTGTGTTGCCAATTTGAATACATTTGTCCATAATATATCCAAACAGATGCTTAGTTTGTTTGATTCTTGTGTGTTGGTAGAAATCTTGTTTTATAAGAAAATTCACCTTCATTTTTAAAAACTTAACATTTGTTAGATTTGCAGGGTGACATTGACAGATATTCCCCACTTCTTTTTTTTTTTTATTTGTACATTTGTTGTCCCTATACTGTATACAATAAATATAGTTTGATACTCAGCCTCTTGCATTATATATTCCCTTCCACTTGTGTGGACCTGCTATAAAATGCACAATGCAGGGCGAATGCTTTGAAATTTTCACATCTTGGGTGTAAATAAACATGCAACTGTTAAAGGGTTGACTGCGTTTTAAAATCGTTCCTAACCTGGTGGTGGTTTGATTCATGTAACCAGAGGTGCAAATAAATTTTGGCTATTGGTTTAGCTATTGTTGAAGTTAGAGTCATTTATAAACAGAGGTTAATCTCAGCATGCCTGTACTTGTGTGGATTGTTTACAGGGTTTCTGCAGTTCCTTAAAAAGCCTTAGAATGTCCTAAATTCATTTAAAAAAAATACGTTTATCCATCTTTCTATTTTTTGTCAAAATTAGTTGAGCTCTTTGTGTCTAAGATTTTCTAATACAAATGTTTAAACTTACCACTGACCTTCTTTCTATATTTTCACTTTATACTTGCACTTGGATGTTGGCGAAATGTAGAAAAACCTAACTCACTCTCAAAACCATATTCCCACATAAAACCTACCTCTGTGCTGGGCCACATACATAACCAGTGGTGGGTGAAGTACCTGAAAGCCACACTTGAGTAAAAGTACAGATATCTTACCAGAAAATGGTTTTGGTAGAAGTTAAAGTCACATATTAGTATACTGAATAAAAGTCTTAAAGAAACTGATATTTATTGTACTTAATTATCAAAAGTAATTTGATGATGTTAAATGTCATTAAGTATTGAAAGTAGAAATACAAGTGAAAGCTGTCAATAAAAAAGCAGGTAGTCAGAATTTGGGGACTTATGACATTAAAAAAAAAATTTAGTGTACATTACACATGACAACGTAAATGATTTAAGGCAGTGGTTCCCAACTGGTGTGTCCTGGTCCAAAAATAGGTCCTGGGTCCATTCTGAATGGACTGCAAGTGATTTGTGAACATGTACGGTTTGTGAAAAACACTTTATTTTGAAGTACAGTGAATATCTGGCACAGAGCTTTTACCTTGAAGTGCCATTCCCTGTTGTAGAGTGATTGACTAATGGACAGCCACTTGACAGAGACAGCAAACTATCTTAAAGACATGGCCATGACATGATGCTGAATATATTGAACTCTGTGGACCTTACACAAGTGTCTAAGAAGAAAACTGGACCCCGTTGCTGGACCATTTGGGAATCACTGATTTAAAGAACGAATTCCTGTTTTCCTTCCCTGCAGTTCCTTCATTAGTCTAGCCATCCCTTCCCCCCTGCTTCCTTCTTCCCTTTCCTCCCTATTTGTAGTAACAAAGATGTTTAGGAGAAATGTAGTGGAGTGAAAGTTAAAGTTGAACGAGATAATAACTTATCTGCAGTGCTTGGATAAGGACAAGATGATTTGTCCAAAAATCTGTCTTAAATTTTGTTAATAATGATCTTTAAAAGGTCTTAAAGGCACCAAATTTAGGTTTTTGACATCTGTAGGCACCCTGGTCTAGTCTTCCTTGAAAAAGTTTGTAGAATTAAGCTCAAAAGATGTGTTTAAATTGTGCTTATAATGAGGCAGTCTGGTGCAGAGTGGGCAATACACTTTACATACATTAGAGGGCATTGTTGTTCTGAGGATTCCCAGGATCACTTCTGCATCTACATCTCTACTTGTTTGATTCACTGAAGTCTCTGGCCCTTAAATTAAAACACAAAGACACGTTTGTTGCTCCACTTCAGCCTTGTGAGGGCCATAACTCCACGAGTCTTCTCTTACTTAAGAGAACTTGATTTCACAGATGTTACTTAACTAAGCAGCCAAATGAACTCCCTGTGAGGCTCCTCACACAGTGGTTTGATTGTGCTGCCTTTATTTCTGGCATCTCCTTTGCATTTTATATTTCCTTGTGGATATATCTGGAGTCTCTCATATTTCCCCGGACCTCTCAGACACGCAGCTGCAAGGTGCCCCCTCAACCCATACGTTCAAAAACCTCCTCAGTCTGTACGTATCTACTATATATAAGAGCACACTGACATTAACTGTAACAGACAAGATTCCAATCAGTGCGTTACTGTTCTTTTGGTGTGTGCTGTGCGTCATCATCAGCTGTGTCAGGGACGCTTGTAAAGCAGCACATACCATCATTGTTCCATGCAGTTAATGGAGAGACGCCTTGTATTATTGTTGTGGTTTTAAAGCTCATTCATCATCTCGCTTATGTCACGCACCGCCCTGCTGTCAGCATACACTGAGGTCTGTTTGCTTATTATTGTAACAAGATGATACAGTAGGTGGATTATTGAGTCCAACTATACAGTCACTTACATTTATAAACAATAAAAATGATTTTCATTTGAGAAACAGATGCCTAAAAGTTTATGTTCACATGAATAACTAACATAGGCATCTGTGTGTGAAAGACATTTTTGCTTGGGAACAAATAATCTGTTGAAGAACCCAGAACCTCAGGGGCCCCAAAAGTCCCAGGTTCACCAGTGGTTTTTGGAAATATATAACTGGCAACTGCTTTTTGAAAAATATATGCACATTTTTAAAGCACATTTTTAACAGATAAGACAAGAGCCTTCAGGTGAGCTCTGTTTTGAAGATAGTGTCAAAAACAGATTTAAGATTGTGATGCTTTGTTTAAAGGGACAGTTCACCCCCAAAATCAAAAATACATATTTTCCCTCTGACCTGTAGCACTGTTTATCATTCTATGTTTTGGTGTGAATTAAAAAGCATTAGAGATATCGGGCGTAGAGATGTCTGCCTTCTCTCAGATATAATGGAACTAGATAGCACCAAAATCATACATTTAAAAAACTCAACAGCAATGTCTCTTTCCAGAGATCATGACCCAGTTACTTTGTACACTTTGTTAAACTGAATTATAGTAAACATTTTATATTCCACATCATCTTCATTCAGTTTAGCTCAAATGCTGGATTTATGTGTACAAACCCCTGTTATATAGATATATAATATAGATTTTTTTTTAAAAACCATCCAAACCCTGGTTCTATGTGTTGGTCTGAATTCTGATCTTTAAGCTCCGTCCTTCACAGTCACATTCTTGACGTGTTACTGTTCAACCAATCACCAGAATGAGCAGCATCCTGTCAGTAAATAAAATCCATTAAGTGCACAAACATGCTCAGGTCATACATTACACAACAGCAGGGGAGGGGTCTTCAGACAGGGCAAATCAGCTTAACTGGGAACACGTAATGATCGTATGAGGTCAGTCAGCCGCGTATCGCTTCCTCAATGTGTCCAGCCAGCAACCTCAGATGTGACACCCTCCCCCGTCAAATCAGTCCAGAGCAGCCTGAATGAATCCACTGTGCATCTGGAGAACTTCTGGATCGTCTCCAGACTGCTGCATGCTGATGTCACCCTCTTGTGCGTAATGTGGTCCCCACCCTGCCAGCAGATCAGATTTCATCCCAGTGCATGTTAAGATGTTGAGGGAGCATACACGTGTCAGTGTCGGTGTTACCATCAAGTTGTTGTTGTACAATAATTCTTACATTTTGAGACTACAAGTAAACACATGTATCAGAGACAGTGGATTTTAGATAACTTTGAGTGATGACGCCTGTTATACAGTCGACATTTTAACTTGTCAGCGTAAGAAAACATCTGTGCTTTTCATGTCATGTCCAAAAGGCCCAATGTTCTCACGCTGGGATGATTTGAAAGTCAAAAATCCTCAGATAATCTGAATAAAAGACCTGTCTGTATTTGCTAAAGGTTTGGTCCTAAGGATATTGCCAGAGGAGAGATGTGAGAGACAAGAGCAGGAGACAGGAAAGGTTAAACTAATCACACATTCCCTCCAAGCAGAGAATTTTATTATAGAAAAAAGATTAAATAGAGATATATATTTCTCAGTAAAAGCATCACAGCCACACTCACAATTAAGCTTAAACTCTATGCAGCAGCCTGCCACCACTTTGATTGCTTCGGTTTTCAAACATGCTTTAACTCAGGATACAACTAATAATAATCATACTGTTTTAAACTACATGTAGTTTGATTTCAGGAGTTGTTACTGCAGTGGAATTAAAGAGGCACTGTCACTTGTCAAACATAGGTGTAACCAATAATGATCATAGTTGCTGCATTCAGGTGTGCCACCTCCAGGATCTTGGTGATGTGCACGTTATCCCACTGTCATGACTGATTTAATTAGTGTTGTAAGTTACACATCTGTGCTCTTCCTGTCATGGCACAGTCAAAATGCTGTGGAAAAGGCAAAACTGTCACTTGAATGGAGTGATTTTAACAATTAGAGTTCAGTTGATAACAAGCAATGATACACTGACTGGAGCTGCTGGTTCCCACATTCACAAGCTACTTTGGAAAGTACTATCTAATATGACTTTAAAGTAATCACTCGAACTTGGTTCCTTGGTTCGTGTAAATATTCTGGCGCAGGCTTGGATCACGTGTGATTTTAGCATTTTAAGTCTTGTGTGTGATTTACATTTAAGCTGATAGCACCCGGTCGCTGCCCGGCAAACTCAAGATGGCAGCGCCCGTATTTGGGATATTTTGGCTTAATTTTTTACAAATTGAGGAAGAAGAGATGCATTGTCCACGATTATATACAGTCTGTCGTAACATAAACACAAGAATATTAATTAAGTGTTAACTTACATTTTACATATTAGATCAGGAGGAAGATGGGGAAAAGACGATGACCTCAATTAAATAATTGAAACTCTGCCACATTGTTTTGGAAATGAAAACAAAGGTTTGCCCTCTGATATCCAAGCACACTTCTCTTCCTATCTCCATGTTGCTCTGTTAGCTAGCTACAACCCACAAACAGTAAACAGTGTGTATATTTATAATACTTTGATATGGGATGCCAAAGTGGCGTCTGATCATTCCAGTGGAGTTGCTCTGGAGCATATGCCAAAAAGGTCTTTAGCTACCGGGTTTACTTCCATGGTATTTCGACCTGCTGAATATGTGCAGCAGTGTTTCTCTCTCTGACCTTGCCCACAAATTCCCACTTGGATCATAGTTTTTACATTTCGATCACATGACAGACTTTAAAAGTGTTTTTCTTGGCTCCAGGAAAGTTTTACAAATGTAAAACCTCCATGCATCAAAAATTCACAGCAGAAAAGTCAATATTAACCTTGTTTACATTTTGCGGTAACCTGTTAGCAGTTTTACAAACATCCCTTTTATAATGGTAGTGGCTTTTTGTGCCACAGGGAAATTCTTCGCTGCAATACTGCAAGTGGCCACTGGGAAAATTGGCTGGATAAGACTGAACAGCATTCCTGGTGGCCTGGACCAGTGTGGCAACATATTTGACCAAGTCACATTTGATTGGATGAGCTTTTTCAAACACCCCTGAGCGCAGGAGTAGTCTTCAAACATTCAAAAAATTTAAATCTGTTTTTACAGAAAGTCTAATATGAAAAACACCAGTACCGCAGTTAATGTGTTAGTTGTGTTATGTGTATATTTCATTTATGATTATTATAACTTGTTTTGTCTGTTATATTGTCATGTTAATGAGAGAAATACCATTTGTATCAGAACACCGTAAAACTTCAGTTAAAAGCCCAGCCCGGTGCGGCTACACATTTTGACAAATAAAAGCCTGTCTCAATTAGAAGCCTGGTCTGGTTGCCAAGCAGCACATTTTCTTTAATAGAAGTTCTTTGGATGTATAAAAGCAGGTTGTTGGCCACCTCAAATTATGTGTTCGTTCCTTGATTACCCTGTAAGTTATTCATATTCCTTAAGTCTGTAACGGTCCTAGGATCAAAAGAATCAAAAGGGCTTTTCATTAAAATCAATTCAAGTTGTAAGTATTGTTTTAACAGGATAAAGTATTGTCGTGTCGGTATGCTGGGTGCTGCAATCCTCAAGTGCTGTAACACTCTCTCTCTTTGATGTGCGGTCTGTCGGAGCTGGAACAAATGATTGACTCATAATTAATACATGATTTGAAACCTAATTTTTATACGAGTAACATTCATACTGGTTTAAATAAAAAATTGTATTTCCCAAACTTTGCTGAGCAACAGTTTTGTATGAAAGGAATTAAAAGCCTGTCCCACATATAGGCCCGTTGATTTCAGCGACTCAAGCAAATAATAGCCCGGGCTATTATTTGAAGTTTTACGGTAGATTAGAAAATTCTATAGGAGAGGTTTCGGGTTTCTTACCGCTCCTGTACAATGTATATTTTATATGCTTGTTTTTTTTAAATCACATCTTGTGTGCAAATTAAATTCAAATTCAAAATGTATTTTCATCTAATGGGGACTTTAATATTACAGGGGCACTGGCCCCCTTACTGCCTCCCCTTAGAACCGCTACTGCTGGAGTGGTCCTATGATCAATATATCAACAGCTGGCACATCAATACAGCAAATAAACCCTTGGACACACATTTTAAACACCACACATATTTAAATTGAGGGGAAAATGCACACAGTAATTAATGAATTCACTCCACAGAGCTTCATGTAATCATCTCTGAGCTGTCTGAGGAGGGTCGCTGTGGCCCCAAGTTTGTTGTCCCCCACAAAGGACTCTAAGTACCACAATGCAACACAGAAAATATCATCTCCTTAGCTACGGCTTTGGGAGCTACGCCCCAAGAAGAAGAAGAAGAAGAAGAAGAAGTGGGAGGCTTTCCCCCTGAAAGGACTCATTGTAGGGGAGGGATGAGAGTGTGTGCAGCCTCGGTGTGTGTGGTGTGACTCTGTGTGTGTGTGTGTGTGTGTGTGTGTGTGTGTGTGAGGACTGTGGAGGAGCCCCCTCCTCCTTTAACTAGCTGGTCAGCAGCGGAGGGATTAGTGAAGCCAGCTCCACTCACACTACCAACAGAAGGAGGGGGGTATTGCAATAAGCGTGAATCATGCTCGTCGTCATTACTACCGGCTGGGAGTGGAGAAATTGTGCAAGATACGGATAACAGCGAAGAAAGGTCCGTGTGGATCGAGTCAAGTTTCCAGAGAGCTCCTCTTTCTGCCGTGGAAATGCCTCACCAGGGGCTGTGCTGCTGCTGCCGCCGCCGCCGCCGCTGCTGCTGCTTCTCGGACCCGTCGCGTTACTCCTCTGCGTCCCTCACATGTGCTTTATGTTGAACAAGTGACCGGGATATCAACCTGTAAGTGAGGACCACAAACCAAAGGACGTGCGGATATACATATATAAATATTTCTCCTTTTTTTTTTTTATTTGCCGTGCGGAGATTTTTTACCAGAGGAAAACAGAGAGGGGGGAAAAGTTGTACTTGTTGGTCAAACATGGGGAACGCAGGGAGCATGGACCAGCACACTGATTTCAGAGGACACAACATGCCTCTGAAATTACCCATGCCCGACCCTGGGGAACTGGAGGAAAGATTTGCAACTGTTTTGGTAAGATATACATATAAAAAAAATGTTCATCTGTGCTCTTTGTTCCCTCCATGCTTCAGTGTCCTGGGACGGGACAGCTGTGTGTAGGTTGGACCTCTGTTTGTCCAGCACGCCTGTCCTTTGTTGTTCAGGAAAAAAGGGGCACTTATGTCAGAGATTGAGAGATACTGCACAGCTAGAGTACAAATCTGAAGGCTAGATAACACTTTAAGGTCTTTCCAAAGTATCAAACTAGTGATGAAGTTGCATGTGAGCACTCAATCCACTACTTTTTTTTTTTGGACTCAACAAGTTTCTGAGACTCTTTTCGCCACATCATGCCCAAATACATCGAACATCCAATTTTGGCTCCCTCAACTCCAAGCACAAGATAATAAATGTTTACTTGACAGTTCTCATTTAGCAGCCCACGTCCAGCCTCGGTGCTTCTGTAAATTTCCACATGAGACACCTGCAGTCAAATTATTGGTTTTATGGCATTCTTTCCCCGCACCTTCCAACTTTATGAGCCCCAGACGCTGGCCCACTACTGAAGCTCTAAGTGCCCAGCATGCCAGCTCCTCCTTGAAACATCTGTCACATCATAAAGTGTCAACAGCGTATGTCAACAATTACGCTACCTGGGAGCGAAGGCTGAGCATTCCTGGTGTTGCTGAAAGGATCCTCCACGCTTTAAAGTGCTAACAGGTCTCTTAATAGGAGGAAAGTGTTTATTCTGAAGGTTGACGAAAACTTCTTTCACCAATATATCGACTGATTTGTGGGGATTTAGTTGAAAGGTGGACTAAAGTGTTGTTTACAGCCATTATTATAGAGGCCATTACTGTAACTTTTTGCTGACAAGGAGATTTTCCAGTACACAGCTCCCCAGTCTGTGAATAAAGGCCGAAATAGAAGAACAGTGCAGTGATGGTGAAATTTGAGAGCTGGTAAAATGTGGGTCAAACGTGATTGTCGCCTGGCCTACTGCTCCCATAAACACCAGCGGCTCAGAAGGAGGAATTTGACTTAAGCAAGCAGGTTCCTACAGCGGCGGCGTGATTGTAAAGTTGTCTTAAAGGCGAGGAAAAGGTCTTTCTTTTTAGTGCAGGGATTTGTTTTTGTTAACGTCAGTGGCGTGGATTTTTTTAAGCCCATTACGAAAAGTGGATCGAGTTCAGGTGGAAGTCAAATCATCTGATATTGTGTAGGTCATCGTGTTGTGTTGGGGTGTGATTACTGCTTGTCAGACACTGATGAATCCTATTCTGTGCAGGAGGCAGCAGACTTTGGGGTGGAGAGGTTTTGACGTCACACCACAGAGGGATTTAGGCCTTCTCCTTAATCACGTCTGCTTTTAGAATCACCTACTTTTTTGTTGAAGCATCAAGGTTTCCTCCTCTAACACTCTAAGCAGTACATGTCAGGGATGAGAGAACGATTAGGATCCATACATTCGGTGTACAAAACTAATCCCTTATTATCCTTTCCAGAATAAATAAAAAATCTACCTGTCCAACTCGAGGATTTTGTGGGCTGGCTGTCAGAAAAGCCGATCCTCACAGCATGTCAGGAACTCCCCCGCTCCCTCCCTTCCTCCTCCCCTGCTGCCAGCATGATGCCTCAGCTCTTGGCGGGATGGAAGCCCTCCAGCATTAGAAGAATTTAGTGCTATAATCACCGCATTTAGTGTTATTTACTGCCATTTAAACCCTAATGTGTCTCGGCCGTGCCTGATGGCAGTTGGCTCCATTGATTGCGGGAGCGAGTGGCACTGTGTGACTCTGATGACATCACTTCAATTTGAATAGCAGATGATTAGGTTGATACCTCATCACGCCTCTCGGTCGTCTTTGTGTCGCAACACATCAGTCACTACCAGTGCTGATGAATCAACATTTAAGTGTAATTGGCTGCCGATCAACGACCCTTTCACCTACTCATTAATCTTTCCTCTCTGTCATCGCTTCCTTTATCAATCGTAAAATACCTAACAGACTATTTTAGACTTGATGCAGGTCTTCCTTCAACATATTCTCCACCTTCCATGATGGAATATCAGCAGCACTGTTTACCTGCCACTCCTCATATGTTTGATCAACAGGCAAGCCCTGGATCACAGTAGGGAGCCGTTTGGATTAAAGGCTCGCTCTGTGAGCCACCACATTCAAGCGCTCGCCTCGCTAAACCCTTGAATTTCTTATCAAGGACATACAGTGTTTGAATTTGGGTCCATGCCGTACGATGTGAAAAGCTGTCTTTTATACTGACTCATGACCTCCATCATCTGAGCAAACCACATGTGTGTAACCACACACAGAGAATAAGGCCAATTCCCACAGTAAGAGTTGTGTATGTTGATCATCAGCTGAAGAAGTTCTAAGTAAGTTATTTGATTCATAGGCCTGCGGCTAATATTCGCCTCTGTTGTACAAGAATTGGCTGATGATGAAAGTGAAATACCTTATCAGCAGCCGTTAAAGGAGGCACTGCTTCTTTTGTGTCAATTCTGGAGGGATGTGTTTTGCTTTTTTCATTAAGAAAAAGCTGAATTTCCTCCGTTTGTCAGTGCTTAGAGTTGCCTAATATTCAAACAGTTGTACAAGAATTCTGCATTTAAAAAATAGATAAATAAAGTCTCACAGTTTCCTCCTTTAGATTAAAATCACCTTATCACAGAATAAATAGACCGCCATGAAGCATTTGTCAGCATCCAAAAAGTATTGATACGTGATACTCAGCCCTGATAACTAGCTGTGTTTCCTCAAGATTGCAGATACCAGGACTGTTTGTTTTTGTATCCAAGAAGCCATTCACACCCATGTAGTTTTGCAGAGTATAACAACCATTTTCCAACAGCTTGTCAGCCGTTAAATCCTTGTAAACATGAAGATTGTGGTTCACAAAACTGTAACCGCTAAGGGTCAAAAGCTCAAGGAGCTTGTGGTGCATTGAATAAGTGACTAAACTGACCTTGGGTGGAGGTTTTTTTAAATTTATTTTTTTGTCAACTGCTTTTTCTGTGGTCAAGAATGAACTGTAACGCTTAATGCAGTTGATGTTTACGTCTAAGCTTAGTGGTTTTCCTCTGTACACGTAAGAAGTAATAGTTCTCACCAGGACTTGACCTTTTCTTTTCTGGTTTGTCTTTTTCAGGGACAGCATTTTGGTTTGAAGTGACAGTTCACCTCTCACTTATAGTTCTACGTATCAAGATTGCTTTGGTGTGAGTTGCAGAGTGTTGGAGATGTACGCCTTCTCTCGATTTAAAATGGAATAGCTGGCACTATTTCCTTTCTATCAAACTTCACCCACCAAACGTAACACTCCACTGAAGGAAGTGTGCATCTACTCATAGATGAGAGGCTCGTGCTTGTGACAGCACAAGATGTAAACATTAATGGCATCTTCCTTGGCTTAGCTGTAACGTTATCTAGCTCAGTGGTGCTAGTTGAGCTAGCAGTAGATGCACGCTTCCTTCTGTGCAGTGATACGGTTGGCGGATGTAGTTTAAGGAAAGAAGAATTTGTAGAGAGAAAATAGTTCCTACATGAAAGCGCTCACAAGAAGGTCTTTGGATTATCTGGAGTAACCGGGTCATGATTTCTGGAACAAGACATTGCTGTTGAGTTTTGTCAAATGTGTTTTTTGGCACTTTGAGCACCACAAGCCGAGTGCCATCTAGTTCCAATTAGTTTCAGAGGAGGCAGACATCTCTACAGCCAATGTCTCCAACACTTGGCAACTCACACCAAAACAATTAAGGTACAAGATATAAGATCATTTTGGAGCTAACTCTAGCTCTAGCTAGGTTTGACTGTAGTTTGTATATGAAACATACATAAAATAAAGCTGTCTATTAAGCCTAGATAGAGTGATCTAGAGGCTTTGTGTAATCGTAGTACCACTTTCTGGAAAAACCTCGTTGTTAAATGCCCCCTGAGTCGACATTTTCTACTAAATGAAAAGCTCCCATTGAAGACTGTCTCATGAATCCCTGGGGCCAAGGGCTGATCTTCGAAATAGACTTAGGCTAATTGTAATGCAAGGCCTCTGCCATGATAAGAGGCTAATTCACATGTGACCTTGGCCGTGAAGTGAGGTGTAGTTTAAACCCAAATATTCATTGTTTAAAGCACCAAAGGGGGTGTAGACTTCCATGCAGGTGTGAGATGGAATTTATCCATTGCTTACAAGTTTTTACCGAGCAGTTTGCTGTGTGTTTAAGGTCTGCTCTTTGCCTTTTATGTCTTGTTAATGGTACTGGTTGTTGTGCTTTGGGGGTTAGGTTTTCCCATAGCTCTATTATGGGAAACATCCAGGGAAAAATGGCTCTGTGGAAAGCATGTTTGCAAGTCTTCACCTCTCTGGTGGTTGCCATAGTGTTGGTGAGACAAGTCTACAAGAAGAAGATGGGTCACACACGATGATTAGCCAGGATCGGGGCAGCCCTCTTGGTGTTTACTCTACACAGCACTAGCTGATATCCCAGTGAATCTGCTGGTCATATCAACATCCTGGTAGATCAATCTGGACTGCACTTATTGCCTAATCAATCCAGCACTGTCATTTAGCCAACCATTAGAGGGTATAAGCAACGCTTAAAAGTGGCAATTTTGTCTCTCGGTCTATAAGTGCACACTGGCTGAAAGCATGTGAAATGACTGCAGTCAATCTCTGTGAGTCACATGTACAGTATGAGCCAGTCTATATGCTTCATGCTGAACCACAGGAACATGACTCTGTGTAACAGGAATTCAGCTCAGGCCTCGTGTCTGCTCCTCTGCCTCGGCTCACCACAGAGCTGACATCAAATAAACCCACATCCAGGATACCATACACTTCAATCTCAGGGCAGTAGTTTTGGGCGAATATCATGACTGCTGTCAGGGAGGCAGAGACGTTCACAGCTACTACTTGTTTAAATGCCATATGGGGACTATAGGCTTAGCCGTTGTTGTAGCTGCTCTTCTTAATAGTCTGTCCAGATTACATTTAAGCTACTTTGTTTAAGGGCCACTGAAGCACCCCTGAGTTGCTGTTATTTGTTCTGTGATGCTCTGCATCTGAAATCTACTCCTCAGATTAATCACATGAGAGCTGTCACGTCCAACTGACGTGCAATTTGTCACATTGACAGGTCCAAGCTAGCTGTGTTCTTTACCTGCACGCACCAGTTCAACTGGAAAGCCTTACCAAAAGTATTCAGCTATGCTTTAACAAACTGAACAGAGTTGAGAGTATATTGCAAATCTTGCTTCCGATCTGCATGATGTGTAAATAGATAACATTAGCCATAACATCTTAATTCGACCATAGTATGTCAAATGTGTGCCTCATGTTCAGCTTGAGACATTCTGTCCTCAGGCAGCCAAAAACATTGATTAATGCCGCTTTTAACATTTGCTTTGTCATTGTTTCCAACACATTACTACATGAGTAGTCTCTGAATGGTGTAGGTACAGAATCTCCATCAACCCAGTGGCCTGGAATAATGTTGGCAATGAACATTTCTGCAAACCACAGATGTGTTACATTTGTGTGTTTCATATATATAGCAGCTTTGTTCAAACTTTACATTTTAAATTTCATTTTGATGTTGTAACAACGCTGTGGTCAATATGTGGTTAGGTTTAGGCGCAAAAAACACTTGGGTAGGGTTAGGAAAACATCGTGTTTTGGCTTAAAATACCAGGTTTGGTTGCTATAATCATGGCCGGACACATCCAGAACTCTGGTTAAAAATGCCTGTTTTTGTTGGTTGCAAAAACTGGTCTGCTGCTTGGCATCTGTCTTGCCTGGGTGTCACGCCATCCACCATCCCCTCCTCCTCCGATGAACTACATCATACGTATAAAACGCACTAAAAGGCCTATCTGTGGTTTGCAGAAACTTACAATGCCAACATTTTATTCTGTCGACTGGGCTGTCTCAAGCCTCCTGAATGCCTTTGAGAGACGAAACGTGTTCATCTCTCCAGAAGAGTTTTACAGACTTGTGAAGAAACAAATGCACTCATCTTTAATCAGGTTATATGGTGGAATTATGGGAACACCTTTAGTTTATTCCGAAAGACAGTCTGACTTTGAGAGTTTGACTGTCCATCTCTGAGCTTGTGATTTGTCTCTCCCAGTGCCATCTACTTTTTCACCTCTGTGCAAACACAGTGATGTATCTGTCTCCTACATTGCTACATGGGACCCAGGAAGTGACTAAGCTATCCCTCCTAGTTTTTATATGTCGACTCTTCTTCATTAAAAAGCAGAACAATGGGTATTGTCTGAGGAGCAGAGGGTGAACACTGGCTGAATCCCGTGCAGCAGGCCCGGGGAACAGAGCTGCTCTTTATTCTGTGGAGAGCCCAAGACGGAGCCTGGCACTGGACCCAGACCCGGCAGGCTGCGAGAGGCCACCACACATACCCAAATATGCGTGTGTGTGCGTACATGCTTGTGCACGGTCATGTGTGTTTGTGGTGTAGCCGGAGCCCCGGGATGCTCACCCACCAATTAGCCGTAACAGAGCTGAGCATGAAATGCTTGGGGAGCGATGAGATCCGTCAGCCAGTGTGCTGGCCTTTGCAGCCTCTCTGAAGGAATGTGAGGTGCTGTGGTGTTGAGCGATAATGTGCTGCTTGAACCCTGAAGCGGAGCCTGGAGGCATCTTGCCTGGCTGGCAGAGGGTCAGCTGATTATGTGCGAACAGGTCTCTCTTGGCTGTGTGCAGGCACCGCTGAGATGAAACCGCTGGGGCTTCAATCACTATTGTTATTCTCAGGTCAGTTTTGACATCTGCACATTTGGGGGTGGTTTGGTTTTTTGCACTGCAGCGTGGGTGGCGACAAGCACTGACCGAGGAAAGCAATATTAACTTTAAGGGGTAACTTTGATATTTTCAACCTGGACTCTATTTTCCCATGTTTTTGTGTCTTGGTGAGAAATGGGAACAACAGATTTTGAAATTGGTCCAGTATTGAGTGAGAGGGCTGCAGCCGGCAGCCACGACACAGGCTGCAATGTAACCACTCGGTGCATGTGTGTAAGTGCTTGTTTTTGCCACCGATTATTGTTAAAAATATCTTACTGCATTGTGGAAAGGATCCCTACAGAGATAGACCTTTTTGTTGAAGTTAGATCCTTTTTGGTAAACCAGAAACAGCACAGAAATCTCTATCGCCAAAGCCAGACTCCATATAAATAAACAGTAATTTTAGCATGTATAGAGCCAGCATATTTACACATCGAACTGGGTGACCTGAGGGTTTATTTCAAGCAAACCAGAGTTGGTGATTACTGGAACAGTGGAAAAACTAACCAAAACAGTTTCTGTGAGTTTTATTTTTGATTTTGTCAACTTTGAATGAAGCGTGTTTTGTTAGGATAAAATTACAGTTTATTTAAATGGAGTCTGGTGGCTCTGACGATAGAGATTTCAGGGCTGTTTCTGGTTAAACATAAAGGATCTTACTCTTAAAAAAACAGTCTGTTTCTGTATGGATGCTTTACATAAACGTGTCAGACACTTAGAATTATAATCTAGGTCTGTCAGTGGCAAAGACAAGCACATCTAGTGGACATAATTGGACGGTGCGCATGTATGCCCTGAGTGGTTACGGCTTAAATGTTGTACTGAATGCCGGCTGTCAATAGAAACTGTTTTCAAAGACTTTCCCCAGCAGCTTTTTGACGTCACTCCTGAGTAAGGCTTTAGTTTTGGATGTAGCTTCGCACTTGGCCATGGATATCTTTGCTGTAGGTCTAACTGCGTAAGGAGCAGGTGTACGATGATGCAGCTTGGAACAGGCCACTCCGGTCCTTTCATGTTGGTCACAGCCAGTCGCCAGTGTTGTCCAACAGAACTGGTCCAAGGGCCACACAAAAGAACAGCAGAGTCACTGCTCTGTGGAGAAGTGCATTATGGTCAGGATCTGTCAGGGCTCCAAGATGGCAGCTGGGCTAATAAAGTGAGGTTGCTCGGCCAAAGGGCTGCACAAGAGTGGGTGTTGTGTTATGAACTGTTGAGAATTAGTTGATGTTCACTGTGTTCAGCTTTTTTATCCAAAACCAAGTCCAGGATATCCTTCAAATGTCTGTGTCATTGTGACAAATTAGTGCCGTGTTGTGGCTTCAGTGACAGTTTTATCTTGTGGCATCAATGTTATTGTTCACTTTTAGGGACCTTGAGCTATGTCAAGTATGTTTACAGTTTGGTTTTCGACTTCCCCTGATCTGCTGACTTAGTGTTATTTGTTGGATCTGCAGGGTGTTGGTTTTTTAGGCCAGCACAAGGAAGCAAATTCAGGGTTTGTCAGCTGACGTTTTGGAGTTGTTGGAACAAGTTCGTCAAGGACTTTTTACAACCTTGTACAATAGCTACACAATGTTCTTCCATCCAAATACAGGAAAGTGTGCAGACAGAGCTTTACTACCAAGTTCTCTAACTCATAGTCTAATGAAAAGACTCAGCAATTCACTTTAAAGTTGCCTTGTTTCTTTTTAGCCTTTTCTTCTGAGTGTTTTTTCTTGGGACATATGCTGCCTTTGACGCTGCCAGAGTCAAAAAGGCAGGTTTTGTCGGGTAACGACTTGCCAGAATTAACATCTGCAGAGCAGAATGGGAGGTCCTGTTGCATTTGAATGTACGATCTCTGAAGTACATTCAAATGCAACAGAACCTCTCCAGAGTTTGATATAGGCCCCATCACAGCTCCACACAATGTAGCAGTCTGTTGTTTCAGGCTTTATTGGACAGAAGATGTGCCTTTCACCCTGGACCCCCCACGTAAAACAAATGCAGAGTGTATGAGCCAAAGTCTCATAGGTTAGGCTTTAGGTTAAGTAATTATGTACTTCCTGTAAAACTTAAAAGCGAGCGCAGGGATTTAACAAAATGTCATCCTGAGAAGAGCTCATCATTCAGAGGGTCTGAAGATTAACTTCACCCTTTTGATATTTTTGGCTTTGTTGTTCCTGCTGTATTATTCACTTGAACACATTTTAAATAGTTCTCCCACAAAACACAGAACTTACTATCACAGGATCAAAGCCATATGTGAGCAGGTAATTTCAATGAGAAGCTTGTAATAGCTGCCTCATGAGTCACAGTGCACGACAGATACGTAGAGGTATCGATTTCTTATCGTGTTGAGTGAATACGTTTAGTCAGGCGCTCAGACGTTTTAGCTTTAACAAATCTGACAGTGAAGACACAAATTGGAAAGGGGCCAACCATAATACAAATTGCTCAGTGGGCTGGTACTTTGTCCGCACTGTATCCATGTAGGCTACAGCTTACTCTGCTTGATGCACTTCTGCCTGGCCCCCAACACTGCTGCTTGCAGCAATGTTTTCTATATTTTTCTGTTGGCAAAAAGGTAGCAATGTGAACAGCGACCGTGTATATTCTTGTGTTATATAGCTCTCATACAGCTTCTCCTCATTGGATGATAGAGAATGATATTTCTGTGTTGGCCACCTGCAGTTTAGAGTGCATCAGTCATCTCATCAGTAGAAGTGGTTGTACTTTTTGTGTTGGAGAGATGATGTTGTTGGATGTCCGTGAAATCACTGTGATGGGATGTCTTATGTCTTTAAGATCTCTAAGCTTTTTAGTCTAATAAAGAAACAAAATGAACGTAAAATATGTAGAAAACAGAAAAAATACAACCGTACACCTTCTGAATTCAAGTTTCTCTCTTTCTCTTACAACTTTTTAACTAATCGTAAAAACACACTTCATTTAAACTTGACAGAAACAAAATAAAACTCCAGAAAACCATCTTGAGCTCCTTTCATACATGCACTGCAGTCCAAAAGTATCTAGAAATTACCTGGAGGAGCTGTGTGTGAGAACGCAAATGTCCGAATCAGTTGAGTTAGACATTAAATTGACTTTATTTTGCCAGCTCCCTCAAACAAAGTCCGTTCAATGTCTTTTGAACTCATCTGTGTATAGAGCAAGTAATTGTCCGAAGAATTCACAGCGAGAAAAGTGGACGTTTTCATCATGTTTCTATCATGAGGCTTTTTGCAAATCCAGACAAAAACAAACATCCATGGTTGAATAATAGCAGCTCTCTGTTGGTCCATGGAGGCAGAGTGTTAAAATTAGCAAAATAAAATGACAAAAATAAATAATAACAACTGGCCATTTACTCAGTCAGTTGCCTATAGCCGATATGTTTGACCAATAGCCCAACCCTATTTTCCACCATTGTGAGATGTTGCACTGAGTGTGTTCTAGTTTGTAGCTTTCCACTCTTATTCTACTGTTTTAAGATTAAGACTATATGAAGAAAATGTTTGTTTTATGTTGTATGTAAGTAACAGTTGCTTGATTGTGGCCTCAGTGCAGGAGGAGGTGGAGATGTATTGCGCCACAAACTATCCCAGTTTCACATCTCATCTGAAGATGTTGCCATAACACAGAAGAGGATGCCCACACACTGTCAAAAGGGGTCATTTTTTTACGTATCCAAAAGGTGACAAATTGTTTAGAACATGAAAATCGTGTCTGTTTTCGTCATGGGACCACTGTCAGCACAACTTCACAGATGAGTGTGTGGTGGTGTATGTCATGGGATGTTGAAGATTAAAAGCTCTCAAGGATTATACTTAGCAGCATCATTAAATTAGTCAGCCTCCTTTTTGTGAGCTCATAAATTCCCTCTTCATCCCTCTGCCACCCACTGAAGTAAAGTTTATTAATGCAGAAGTAACAAAACTTTATCTGAAGTTGTTTTCTTCAAACCTTATGTAACAACGTTCAAGTAAACCTATGATTTCATCCGATAACCCGCTGCATTTACACTCCTGTGAGCCATTGTTTATCTTAGAGATAAACAACTTTTTTCAGGATTCATATTCTTTGTTCGCTTGAACAAGAACATGGACTCCACCTCAGTCCAGACACTTTCGCAACCTCGCAACATCTGGCCTGGCTGGAACTCATCTGTGTTCATGTATCACTTGTTTTGTTTGGACAACTTACTGCTGCTCCAAACCATCTCCATAATGTTTCCGGTATTTGGATAACGTCCAGCATGAAAGCCATTTTGTATCAGGCCAAAGTGATTTTACCCACAATGTAAACACTGCACCAGCCTTTTTGCAATGTACTGTATGTTTGCCCACAACACACCCGTGTAAGTGCCTTTCAGATGTCTTCCTGCAAGATGTATTCTGTTAAAGTTGAAGCAGGGAAGCTTGACTTTACACTCAGTCTTTCTATTTTTGCAAAACGGAAGTTATTTGATTCCTCCCTCTTGCAGCTGCTGTATTCTGTGTGTATCACTGTTGATTTCACTGTGTCATCAATCATACACAGTATGATGATGCATGTCTGTGGTAAGGCTCACTCAGTGCGCCATGTGCGCAATGAGTAGGCCTGTTATAAAAGTTACATTATCAACTTATGATACAATATATAGATATGACCTCAATCATTTTGCTGACCTTGACATTGCCCGTTGTGTTTACATGTGTATTTGTAGACCTAACAATATCATCAACATTTTAGCCAACATGATGCCAGAATAAACAGTAGGATTTTCCCTTTTTTTTTCTTCCCATCGCCACTAACCTACATGAATCTGGAAAAACAATAAAAAACAAAACGACAACAAAACTTCAGAGACGACACAGTACCCCGCCTCTCACCCAATGTCAGCTGAGATAAGCTCCAGCTCTCACGCGACCCTTAAGAGGATAATAAGGGGTCACGGAAAATTAATGAATGAGTCGTATAAAATGGTCTCAAAATGACAATATTGTTTATTTCTGGGACAATGTATTGTCCAACAAAAGTAGTTATTATGAAAAGCCTACCAATGAGGTGATATCTGTCACCGAGGGTAGCTGGTGATGAGCTTCTATCAGTGTATATGAGGTTGGCAGAAGTACAGTAAGATTACGCCGTCCTCACACTGAGGTAAATGACAGGAATTTTATTGGAATGTACTCGTATCGGGGGGAAAACAAGAGGCCAGGCTCAAACATTTGAACTCCCCATTTGGTCGAGAGACATTCCAGCGCACAGCTTCACAAACATAAACACTATAGTCCCAATGGAGGGGGCTGCTGAGCCGGAGCAGGGGGTCCTGGGGATTACAGACCTAATCTGAGGACAGACAGGGGACACCTGTGCCCTCAAAGAACGCCGAGGATTACGGATCCACACTGCTCTAATGAGGGGAAGACAGCTCGGTTTGGATAGCACATGCCTCAGGGCCATGTTACTCCTTTCTCCCTCATGTAGGCAGTTATTGCTCACCATGAAAATGATTTTGATTCTTATATGTCTGAGCTGCAGGGCTCCTCCACCTCCCTGCAGGGTAAACAAGGAACTACATAAGTGGAATGTAATGCAGTCGTGCAGTCTGTCACATACGGGTACACTTGTGGAGGTATTTTACAACTCATAGTAGCCTGCAGCGCCAACCTCATTATATCTGTGTAAATGCCCTGAAAGACTTAAACACTCCTGTGACTGACACAGCAAGCATTGGGAGAGAACAGTACAGCATTCCGTCATTTCCGGAGTATGGAGCAATTTGAAAGTATTTGTTATGACTAGTCTTCAATAACTGATGCAGTCAGAGGTTTTCTTGTTGTGGCAGGCAGTGCGGTGTCTGTAATGCTCATTGAAAAGGAGCGATTGGTTTTAAAGAACAGTAATAAATTAGTGGTTGGAACATTGCTCCGAATGATGCAAACTGGGTGTTTACAACAGCAAGCTCTGTTAAAGTCATTAGTTTGATTTTGCCTCGTGTCATATTGCTTATAGGAGCAGAGAAAACTGTTTTGATGATCTGGATCAAATACTGCGAGATTTACTGGCTTGGTCTGTGAGACTGAAGTTTCTCTGTGGTTGTGGTGCATTAGCAGGGAAAAAGGTAGAGCTGGAAGAAAGAAGAGAGCGTGGGCGTGTCTCAAACTCATTGCAGCCCGACTCCCCAAGGACAAATCAATCCCTGCCCTGAAAGATATCTGAGAGGAGGCTGGGTGGCTGAGAGGCGTTGCGCTGCACACTTTTGTCAGTTTCTGTCTGCTGTTAATGTTTGTAATACGGACATTAGAGGAAGTTACACAGTGAAGTATGGCCCTGGTTTCAATCACTTAAACCACCTTTCTTGAAGGCGGTAGTTTAGTTTTTAGATTGTAAGGCTGTCTAATGGGGCATGAACTGGAAAAACTGACTTAAAAGAACTCATCTGTTTCACCTCCAGTTTTTGACTTTGCTTTATATCTTTTTGTCCACAGCACATCACATTTATTGCAACCCCTCCACCCGAAAAAAAACCCCTCTTGTATTTAGCTCTTTTGTTGAGTGCACTCAAATCAAAATTGCTTTGACGTTGGAGAGCACTTATACACAGCTTTCCTCAAGAGTCAAGTGATGATGTGAAAGCCAGGATGTGTAAGTTAACTGTAATGCAACAGTCCGCTTTGTCTATTGTACCACAGTTTTACTCCTGGTGAAGTACTTTGTGCCTATATTGAACATGCCCAGTGTGGTTTTCAGATGAATTTTCTTACAGTAAGTGCACAAACTGTGCAAGACGATAAAGGTGATAACCCACCTGATGATTCAGTAGTTCTGCAGGTAGAGATTATTTTCATTATTAATTAATCTGCCTGTTATTTTCTTAATTACTTGTTTTTGTTTTTCAATAAAATGTCAGAAAATAGTGAAAAATGCCCTGTGCAGTTTCCCAGAGTCCAAGGCGACGCCTTTAAATGGTATGTTTTATCCAATCAGCGGTCCAAAAATCCAAAGCTATTTAGTTTATTATCATGTATCACAAAGAAAAGCAAGTTCTCACATTTCCCTGCGGGGATCAGTAAAGTGTTTCAGATTTTAGGGAACATGAAACCAAATGTTTGGCTTCTTTGCTTAAAAAATGACAAAAACAAGTATTGGATGATCAAAAAAGTTGCCAGTTAACTTTTTTCCTATGGATTAACCACTTAATCGACTAATCGTTGCAGCTCTGTCATCCAGACAAGCAGCATTTGAGTCAAATGAAAGCTCCACAACATCATCAACACTACAGTGTAAAAAGTGATCTTGTGTTTCCTCTTAACTTGAGTTAAGACTTGGCGCTAACTTGCATCGTCAGGTCATTTTTTTTGTGCTTTGTGCATTCAGTTTGTAACAGTTGTGTGACAACAAAGGCCTGTTCTGAGCTGATTTGGTAACAGTGTACTCAGAGGAATGAAGCAAGGAGCAGAGGGACATTGATATAAAAGTGTGACTTGTTACAGGTTATATAGGTCAGTTTAGGTCTGTTTGACCACCTATATACTTCTATTTAAGACTCACCGTCATTCAAATGTGTAGCTTCTCTATTTTTAAACATAGTCTACATCTTTTCACAGCAATAGCAACCAACGCAGGCCCTTCATGTGGTTGTGTGTTTGCCTTTGTAGCCAGCTGTGCTGTGAAGGCCGTGCCTCCGCAGACCTCCTGGAAGGTAGCGGGTGGTTGGTGGGCTTCCAGCCAGCTGCCTATTTTTACTCTTTTTATGACTCAAGCTGCTTAATGAGAGGATACATGGTCACTAATAAGTTGTGTCCATATATCTGAGCCTTGTGGTTTGATGAGAGTTAAACATTGACGTTTATTGATATCAGTAGCAGCTGTTCAAGACGAGCTACTGATTGTAGTATTTACACATTTGTGGCTGGATCCAGTGTGGTATGCTGTAGCTGCACCATGGTGTGGTGAGAGGTGATCACAGGCATTTCCACTGCACCCTCACATCAGAGGAAAATGCTCTGACCTGGGGTCATGTCAACCTGCTGAACCTTAACAGTCCACACTGTGTGAGTCACTTCCCTCAAACAGATTGGAGGGATGTGTTTAAGGATCTAATACTATACGATTTAATGTTTGACTATATACAAATGTTAAATGTAGCATAAGTGTGCTTTTTTCGGATAAGTAGTTGTGACTGACTTCACAGCATGTACAGTGAGCATAGCGCTGCATGAAATGCTGAGTACGAAAACATTTCTTTTTCCTGTGTCTTTATAAGTGCGTTATTTTACCTGGATATAATTGTAACACTCAGAAAGGCCATGGTCCAACACACACACACACACACACACACAGACGCACGCCTGTTGTAAAGTCTGCAGCAATCACTTCATCGCTTTTAATACCAAAAGGTTAAGGTTTATTATCTGTGCCTTTTAAGATGTGCAGCTCTCTCACACTAAAACCAGAAGGGTGAAAAATTGTGATGATAAACTGGCAAGAAGGAATACAGATACTACAACATTTACTACCTTCTAATAATTTACAAATCAAATACTCTTTTTTTTCCTTTTTAGTAAAGTGTTAGTGAGTAATTCATATAAACTTCGTGTAAGATATGACTATCTACAAACATTGGTTTTGGATTGTATGGAAGTATAACTGTATAAAATGATGGATGTCGGCACCCATTGGTTTATGGACTCCCATTTTGAAGGTTAAAGTTTGACATTTTGGCTGCCGCCATCTTGTTTTTTTTGCAGCCAGAAGTGACCGTATTAGGCAAGAGGGTGGAGCTGTGGTGATGTCACGCAGACAGCTTGTCACTCAAAGGGACTCGCCCTTGATTATGCATAAATTCAAGCCTTAATGAAACGTAAGTAGGCGGACAGGGAAATTAGCTATATGGACAAAAACTTTTTTGTACCAGACTTTAAACGTGTTTATTTCTGCTGTTAAGTTGGCAGTTTTACCAAAGGGGTTTATAGCCAGCCTCATGTGGCCATGCAAAGAACTTCAGTTATTGGCATTTCATTTTTCCAGCCCCTGGAGGATGCCGCCTGGTTGTAAGATGACATGACGTGTTTCCTGTTTGCCATACATTGGGGAATTCCCCCATGTGTGAGCCCCAAAACTGCAGCCTGGAGTGGTTTAGAGTCTGCTGTAGGATTCATGTTTGAGCTGAAATTCACAGCTCTAGCTGTCTCTGAAGGAGTTCACTGGCCAGCAGTACAGATGTAGAACAGCTGCTGTGGAGATGAAATGTCAGATTGGCAGCGTGAAGTCAGGCTGGAGATGCGTTGAAACCCCACAATTCACAGAGAGGGGTTGGTCATCCAGGACAGTAAATTCCATCATTTTCCCCTGTTATCATTTTCATGTTTTTGCTGTGTGGAGGGAGTTTCTTGTGCTTTGTCATGATTTCTGACTGTTGCTGACTGGCATGCTTTTCTCCTTGATGTTTGTTGAACTTCATCATATTCCTTTGCATGATGCTCTTATTATATTAAAGCTTCTTAGTGTGGATTCATTTCCCTTGAAATGTGACACATTTGGCATTCTGCTGTTTTGCTTTTAGGGAATAAAATCTCCACACAGCTGACATGGTGATGTCAGGCAGCTGCTATCATGCGATGTTGAGCTTGTTATAATAGCAGGTTGCACAAAGAGTAGCTACGTGAGTAAATACATGTATTTACATCCACATTTGTCCCTAGGTTACACTAGATCTTAGCTTATTTTTCCTGACTTGTTTCAGACTGAGCTTTGAATCACTGTGGCAGAACCATGTGATAATTTTGGACTCTGCTCAGTTTGTCTGCGTGTGTGTGGTTCAAACTTGTCATAATCTCCCTAATGAGTGAAATTTAAGCGTGTGCGTATTCGCCAGGGTGGTCTGCCATCAGGTGTTGGTGAAAAGCTGCCACACCCTCCTCAACATCAACCCATTTATACCACAGATGAGCACACACACACTTGCAGGAACAGTGTGGCTGTTAGCATGGGGTAACCTGACCCCAGCGAGCTGAGTGCCTGTCACAGCTCATTAGCATTGGGATGAACTGAAAGCTGGTAGAAGTGGTTCTTTGCTTTAGTTGGAGCCTCACCAGGCAGGAAGCCCACAGCTCAGTGCACCCACAGTGACTCAGGAAAACCACCCATCCAGTCCGCAGGAGCACAGCACCTATATCCAGCACCTACATCATCACCGCAAACCCATTTGTGTCCAGGCCAACAGTTCTCTAATATCTAAACACAACTAAACAGGAGTCTAGGAACACCTTAATGATTTGCCTTCCTTTACTTTCCTGTGTAATAGACTGTGGCTTTCTGTCATTTTATGCAAGCGTCTCCTCAGGTGTCAAATTGTATTTTAATGTGTTTAGGGGAGGAAAGTGGGTACTAACTCTAGTCCTCTGGTTAGCAGCCAGACTGAGTCAATAGATCCTCTCCAACTCCCAATTCCCTGCAGTCAGCACAGCAGCAATCAGCCGGCTGGCAGCATCTGCTGAATACTAATGTAATTTCCCTGCTCACTCTCGTAGAGGAGACCTGACAGGCTGCACCCTGCGTTTGTACCAAATAAAACCTAACTGTTGTGCTTTAAATTGAGTGCATATATAGACACTGGTAAACACTGAAAGCAAGTTGTGCTTCTATATTAGAATTTCAATTCACTTTGCAGGTTTATCGGCACACCTGTAGGGGAAATCAATTCAGCTTCTTCAGTGTCTCTTTAGAAAAGCAAACTTGTTTAACTATGGAAGGAACAGAACATAATATGATGAGTATAATGATATTATCAGCATATAAGTCTACAAACTGGTTGATCCCGATGCTTCTTTTGTTTTGTTGCTACCAGTTAACTCATTTGTATACATCTGTTGTTGTTTGTCTTTACATTAGTCTTCCTCTCATGAACAAGATATGTGAACGCCCTATCTGTGCCTCACGAGAAACTCTCTCTGCATTGATTTTCTTCTCCAAACGCACTCTTTTAAAAATTAAAATGGATGATTTATAGATATCCGCATTATAATACACAATATGAAAAAATTCGAAGTCCAAAGCAAGTTCGGGATCAGACCACTCGATCAGTGTCGGACTCTACCCTGGTATTACTCGCTCATGGAAATAGGCTGGATCCCAGGATATTCCTCATCCATCTTCCTCTCGCTCCCCCTGCGAGCTCCGCTGGAAAATCCAGTGGAGGAAAAGTGGAGGCTTGAACACACACTGATAGATGATCCGGCCCATCGAATGCGGAGAGGAAAAGAACCCCAAGCTGAGCGGTGCTCGATGGACACATTTTTCCCCTTTTTCTTCTCTTAGCAGTGGAAAAAAACTCTCACTAAAACACGTGATATCTTTTAGAACTGAAAGCTGCAAATGTACATGCAGATGAAACACAGCACAACTAAAGGCTTTTGTCAGAGGAGGACACATCTGTACTATTTACATGTTTTGATGCTCTCACTTTGGAATTTTTTTTTGTTTTATTTTGTTTAGTTTCTGGTGACGTATTTGCATGCTCCCTGCTCTACATAGTGTAGGTGGCACTATTTAAGTGCTGGTTAATTGTTTCAAGGTTTTTCTAAGTCACATGAGGGCGGGGTGAATCACACAGGATAAAGAAAGAGAGTTGTGTAACAGTTTTTGGATGATTATTATTTTCAGACACATGGGTCAGATTAGAATTGCCCTGAACAGCACACACTTCTCAGGAAATTATTCAGAACGTCACGAAAGACAAACATCTTATTTACTGCAATCAGGAAGAGAAAGTTTCGGTGTACAGCGCAGACAATCATTCGCAGTGTCCTCCTTTACTTCAAAGCCTCTTGTTTTCCACTTTGTCTTAAATGCTCTCATTCACTCTCAGTGTACTGTCTTGGGATTGCGAGTGACTGCAGGATACATGTGATGCAGTTTAGTATGGTGGGGTCAAGCTCTGTCGCTTGGTTGTCAGATTCAAAGCGTTGACTCAGACAGCGGAGCTTAGATGTTTCTCCTCTCTGCCTCTGTGTCGCAACCTAACTCATTAAGGCGAGACCTCCTTTTCCCAGCTTTGTTGTAAGACTGCTCCGCTGATATTTTGGGATTGTCTCATTAGTGGCTTTTCTGTCAGGCATATATTTGGGAAACGCGTTGAAGGAAATGGAAAATATTTAGGTAAGATGTTTTAATCAGGAGGAGCTGGGTGGTTGTATCAGGGTTTGAATCCCAAACTGTCGAGGAAGAAAAATCAATAAGTCTTAAAAAGAGAGGAAGAAGTACGCTGGTTTCTTGATTACCTGAGACAAGGATGAGGATGGAGCACATGTGAACACTCGATCAACATGCTGTAACTTGAAAACTGATGGCCAGTTTGACAGCGTGGGAACTGAGAGAGGAAGCAACCTGTTATTTTAGGTGACCCTGTGACCTTTTCCTACCTGCACCACACCATACTTTTCTCATTTCTCAATTTGTACATCCTCAATTCCTTTTCTCACCACCAGAGAGGAAACTTGGTTAATGTGCATCTTTTGTCACCTGATAATGGCCAAGTGGACCTACATCAGTTTAGGCTCTAAGTAGGTCTGCAAAAAAAAAAAGAAAATATCATATTGCGATTATTTTAGCAGATATTGTGCTTGCAATATTAGTTGTGATTTTAGTGGGAATGGATATTTTATTTTCGCTAAAAATAAAATAAAAATGATGATGATGTGGTTTTTGCTGGCGTCTGTACCACACAAGCATGTTCCCATACGTCTGGAATATGATTTCCAGCCAAGCAGGACGTACTCCTGGGCCAACATTGCAATCACCGCCCTCTGACATCATCAGTGTGCTGCTCCTGTGCTTCTTTCAAAATTCCTTTGTGCTTCTTCAGAGCTAAGCTAGTTTTTTAAATTGACACAAACAAGCACAATTAAACAAAATCCTCAGTAACACTGAGGTTAACTAGCTTAGCTCTGACAAAGCACACAGGAGCAGCAAACTGATGATGTCAGAGACAGGGAACAGATGATAAAATTTTGGTGGTGATCGGTTGAAGCGAAGCAGATAAAATAATAAAATGGTGGGAAATCTGAGCTGCTTGGCGGAAGTCTGCGCTCTCCGAGTGCTTTTCTAGATTATAATGGTATTTTGTGACACATTTTACCTTTACCAAAAAAAGGCAGCTCCTGTGCCCTTGTCTTGTTCTCAATCTGTAAAGTATGGCTTCATGAATGCTGCAGACACCCTGATATTGTTAGTGTAAATTGTGTTTAATGCTACTGGAAAAATGTGAAAGACGTCTTCTTTACACCAGGTAACAAAGTGTTAGGACACAGGCTTCTCTGTAATAATGTTAAACTATTCTGTTGCATACCTCTCCCTCCTGTGTGTGGGCTTCATTGTTTTTAGTTAATCTGAGTTGTCAGTTTTTACCAGGCCCATGCAACTGATGCTGTTTCATTATCCACATCCAATTAACTCTGACCTTTTTCTCTCTTTCAGAACTCGATGAATCTTCCTCCAGACAAAGCGCGACTGTTGCGGCAGTATGACAATGAGAAGAAGTGGGAGCTCATCTGCGATCAGGTGGGCGTCAGTTACTCGTCTGTATGATATGGTGCCATGTAGTGTTAGACAAGTCGCACTTAATGCATTGTGGCTGCATGATTACCAAACACACAAGGAAAAATATTGTACTTAGGTGCACAATTATATGGCTTCACAGTGATGAGTTATTGCACTCACCCTGATCGTGCATGTACCATCTCTCTTATCTGCTGAATATGTAATCCTGGAGAACGTCCGTCCCACTGTGTGTCGTGACCACAGCACCCATGCTCCATTGCCCTACCTTTATTCTGTACACACTGCCCTGGCTTCCCTGGTCAAGTGGGTTAAGCGGCACAGCAGGGCGCAAGCATCAGTTATCCAGTTAAAGAACTCAGTCGGTCATTGGCGTCAGTGCTGCGTGTAAGAAAATAACAGAGGCGGCACGTTGTGCAGTGAGCTGTGGTCTGAGTGCTCCACTCAGCCCGCAAACTCCGTGCCAGAGAGTTTTTCTGCCTCTCTGAGCACAGAAGAAAAACTGAGACAAGATCAAGACCACCACCCACTCAAACTGTATTGGTAGTCAGTGACCCCGAAGGGAACGGAGCCAAAGAGAGCCCACCAGGCTGCTGACCAGCAGTCAGAGATCCTCTTTCAGTTTGGAGTGGACTCTTATGTTCCCCTGTCAGAACTGAAGTGAAAATAGTTGGTTTCCCTTTTATTGTCAGTAAAGCAGTCTCCAAAAACATTGGCCAGTGATTTTGATGTCAAGCATGTTGGTTGCTTGATACTTTCTCACTTCCTGAAACTACTATAGGTGTGCCCCTGCTGAACTACGTAACATCATAAATCATTTGCTGCTTGATAACATGCCAAGAAGTTGATGTTTACGATGTAAGGCAATCCATTTTTCTTATTGTTTGACACCCAAGAATGTTACTGAACTGGTCCTCCAATGTCTTTATTCCTCACTTGTTTTTCCAACGAGCCTATACCCATGACAGCACAGGGAGCTCTGGGAGTCAAGTATTTTCTGTGTCATAGCTACAGTGAATCTCTTTATGTAACCATGGCAACAGTGATGGAGGGAGGCAGAGAAGCAGAGACGACAGGTACATCCCCTTTGAAAAAACAGACCCCGCAGACGCAGCCGGAGGTTGAAATATTAAACATTTTTCCAGGCAATTATGGGGATTTATGAAATATGAAGGATGTTCTTGATGTGGACACAAGGTTAAAACATCCAGGGTACAAAGAAAGGGGTATGATGAACTCGTCACTGTCAAATCCTGAGACTCCTCAGAATTCGTTTGTATCTTGTGGCTTCTCCCAACCAAGAAAGTGTTCACACAGAAGTTCACACAGATAGGCTTTTCTTCATCCTTGAAAGCGCCCTAAACATGTCTATACACAGCGAACGGCAAAAAACTGCTTGTTAGCTGATCCCTCTTGAGTCTCTGCTCAACTCCTCAGGTGCAGAGGGGGGAGTGAACCTCACCTCTCAAATTTAATCCAAACCAGCTCCTTCAGACAAACTCTATAACATCCATACAACATGTTAGAGCCTGTTTATATGTTCTCCTAAAACCTCACGTGTGCTCTCAGTGATAAAGTCTCTTGCCACATGTATTTACCGCCCTCCATTCCTCACATTTCTTCACAGGCAACAGGATATATACAGTCCTTGTCGACACATTTATTATTTTGCACAACCGCAGATAATTCTTGCTCCAGTAGGTTTGAGCTGCCAGCTCTCTTTCCTGACGCCGCTGTCGTCTTTCCTGTTTTCATGAGACAGACACTCTCTGGCAGTGATACATGTGATGTTGCTGATAATACAGCAGTGTATCCCAGAGATTTCATCTGATATCAGTTTCTGTAAACAGAGAGCAGCACGATGATGTGAACGCCCCTACAATATGCAATCCAGTACAATAGCCTTGTAGCAAATGCTACCCCTTTATGACTTTGTTTAGACTGTAAGAGAATAGTTCTTACTTTTGAGGTGTAGTTTGTGGTGCTGTTGTGTTCAGTTTAATCCCTTGTATATAGTTTAGGCTCATTTTATAAATAAATTTACTGTTCTCTCATTTGGAAAACCCGACACCCATCTCAGCAACAAGTTCATGGCCATTGTCTTTAAATGATAAAAGGACTTACAGGAAAGGAATGAAAAGTAGACATGACAGGTTGAAGGTGGATGGCTGTTTAATAGCACTTTCTAGGTGGTCAGGTTGAGTCATGGGTGTGTAATTGGGACTGTCATCAGTAAATTTCCATTTTTTTTTTAGCAAATTGCACACAGGTGCTACTGAGGTGAAATTTTCACCACCCCTGCAGAGATTCAGGGCTCAGTTTCCAGTTATGGCACCTCTGACTTGCGCAGTCCTGTGATCAGAACTGACAATTCGTCAGTGGGAAGGCATTTAGGTATCCTCGGTATCCTTGATCCTTTTTGCGGTACTTGCAGGTGGAAAGAAAACAGTCTGGGGACACGTCGTGTTTTAAAGAGGTGTCTGTCCCAAGATAGATGGTGAACTGGACAGAGACAAGGAACCAGAGCAGAATAGCACATCCCAGAATGGAAGAGGGAAACGCCAAATTGTTTTTCAGTGGAGGTGGTCCTGTTTACAACTGGTGTAAACATGTGTCTTGGGTGATCTAATCACATGTGGACAGCTCTTAGTATGTCAGTTCACACCTGGCATTAGAATGCTTTGTTATATGCTTCTCAAGTGACACACGCATCATTTCTGTTTGACCAAATGGGTTATTTTTTAACGATTGGGAGGCAGCAATGCTCTTCCTGTGTCTGGTCTGCCATCCTCATTAATTGCCTGGTTGGGATGTGAATAGTCAAGTTTCTGTTGTACTGACTCTTCAGCCCAAATGTAAATCAGACAGCATGTTTCGTGTGAACTCCATCCTCGAGAATCAATTTTGCTTGTTGTTATGGCCGCCTCCTCTTCTTTTATTGTTGTTTTGCACTTTAAATCAGTGTCACTGATGGGCGAGTAATACGTTCCACTTAGCATACACACTGCTGAAAGAATGTGGTCATATGTAGCCCAGACCATCTCCAAATGTGGTATTAGCGATCGGAATAAAAGATGCATTGAGGAAGCGTTGGGAGCATTCACACTTGAACTGCGGTACACTTGTGATCTGATCACCCAGGACATACGTTAATACCAAGTGGAAACAGGGCCTTGGTTTCAGGTTAGGAGGGCCACACCCACTAGAAAACACTGCAGGAAAGTCATACCACAGAGATACCAACAGCACTAATTCTTGGTATGTTAATTTGCAGCTCTCGCTGAGCCGATGCATGAATGTGTGACTTCCTGCTGTTCTTTGATTCTCAAATATCCATTGAGAATCAAGATGGATAATGTATGAAAGTCAGATAGTCAGCTCCTCTAGCTAATTGCTGAGGTCAGGATATATCTTGAGTGTCTTTGCTCTCATCATATGAAGAACACATTTCCTCAATGGCGTGCTCTCCAGTCTCACACTGTCTGGTGCAGTGTAGTGTGGTAAATCACTAAACAGAACCATTCATGCTGCTGTGGTGTGGCGCTCAGCCTGATCCAAATACTGTTTCCCGCTCAACACTCTGATCCAAATCCAGCACTAATCTCTTGTATTTATGTTTAGAGCACAATCGTGACGGGATTTGACCTAAAACCTGTTCCTGGCTGTGAACTTCAGACATGTACACACACACAGTCACACACATATGGGCACAAGCCCCAGGCAGGCTTTGCTTTGTAGCTCATTAAAACTAATCATAATTATTAACAGAAAAGTCGTTTATGACCTCATGCAGCCTGAGTTACATTAAGACTCACACCTGAAGCGTTCATCTCCTTCCTGCTCTTATCTGCTTGTCCGTCAGCTGAACAAAACTATTAATAAATACATCGCTGTTAACCTTTGAATGCTGAGCTGACAAAAGAATTGAAATATGATGAGAATTCATGTTGTGGTCATGTATCAAACTCCTCCGCTTAGATTACAGTTCAACTGTCCACACAAGGGCCATTCGTAAAGAGCAACACAGTTATCCCTAAATGGGCACAGAAGGGAGTTTTCTGAGAAGCAAAGTCATGTTAATTACTCAGACATGTCATGTCCACTATAACAGGTTCTATGTAATCATTGTTATTTTCTTCCGCCTCTTAAAGTCGGACATAATCTGGGGTTCCCACCAATTTAGGAATGACTCACGATGACTGTAATTTACTGAAAGCCTTTTCAGTTTCAATCTGATGGCTTTACAACAGCTAACTGTGTACTGGCAATGTGTTCAGACTTGTATGGATGTGATTTTTTTTAGTGTTACGTATCATATTTAATGAACAGAATAAAAAAAGAAGGATAAATTCATATTACTCTAACTGTGACTTCTGTCTTTGTTACTGTCCTTGTTTTTGTCATCTTTCTGTCATCTCCATTTCCTGTCTTTTGCTCATCTCCCTCTTTTGTTTTCCTTTTTTTGACAGGAGCGATTCCAAGTGAAAAACCCGCCTCACACGTACCTCCAAAAGCTGAGGAGTTATCTAGACCCAGCAGTCACAAGAAAGGTGAGCGCCCCCGCTAATGTGCTATCCTGTTCCACTGCTGCAGCTTTTCCTTTTTCCCCCCTTGACCCTCTATCTCTTGTCCAGGATATCCCTACAGCTGAGGAAAGATTTCACACATGGCTCTTAGAGCAGACAGCTTGGGAACTTAACAGTCAACAGTGTGACTTAATGGGAAAGGAGACAGTTGTTTATCTGAAACGCCCAGGTTTCAGAAACCTCTGCCCCAGCTGAAGTGTCATAAAGTATGCCACTGAAACCTTACCCATCCTTGTGGTGCTGCTCTGTGGCTGACAGCACGCTCTGACCTCTCTGTGAGGAAGAGAAACAGGAAAAAAACACAACAAACCTAAAGGCAGAAGAGAGAATAATGGTATTGGCAGTCAAAGACAGGGATCAGTTTGCTAATTGCTGCACTGACATTGCCTCGCAGTCTGGCAGGAGCTAACAGGAGATATCAGAAGTGTCTAAGCTACATGATAAATATGGTCTCGTGTCATCTGTTTCCCTGGCTGCTTGGAAGGGAGCAGAAGGGAGTGAGAGGAGGGGCTCCATGAAGTTAAGTATCAGCCAGCTCTCAGGCTTTGCCAAAATGAAGTCTTTTTGGCCTGAGAGAGTTGTGGGGGCAGTGCTGGGAGACCAATCTCTGTGATAAACAAATTAACCAATAGACTGTGCCAGAATAACAACAAATCGCTGAATAATTCAATTTGCACTGGCTGGAGTTAAGATTTTACATCACAATAGGGCAGCTAGAGCAACATGCACAGAGCTATAATGAGAGCAGCAAAAAGAGAGCATCAGTGGCACATAGAGACACAAAAACTACCACAAATCGCAGCACACAAACAGAGGTGTTAAGTTACAGCTCTCCTGCCTGATTTGATAATATAAAGAGCAAAAGTGTGTCATGCAGCACATCTTGTGTGTGACATGGTTCAGACCTGCATTATTGATGCGCAGGACAGTGATTCCCAAATGGTGTTACCTCAGTTAGGTGGTTATGCCAGGGGTACGTGGAAATACTGTGGAGTAGCTTTACTACAATAGAGAAAATATTAATTTCCCACTTAAAATGAATTAAGTAATTCTTCTCCTTCTCCGTCTCTAATTCAAAACATTTATCCACATATTGAGTCATAACGCCTGGACAACATGTGTTGCTATCAAGCCCCCAAGAAGTGCACTGGGCTTTTGAAGCCAATTCTCCTAGTGGCCAGACAGTGTAACTACACTGTCACGTGACACCATTTGGCCCAAAAATACTCTTTCCAATTGACTTACATGGCAAAAGAGATCTAAGTCAATCAATCATTTAATCAATCAGTCAGTCACTCAGTCATTTACTTGTCACATGGAACTATACAAGGTACAACTCTTGTGAAATGTGATCCCATCAGCTCCTTTAACTTGTGCACCATCATTTAGTCATTTTTTACATCTTCTGACATTGTTGGCTGCTGCTTTATAATCATCCATATTTCCGGATGGTTCTGGTAATCCATGCTGTCTGGTTGCGGAATGATTTACCAGTCCACAAATCCCGACCTCAACAAGATCACTGCCGTTTAGTTGCTCCACCCAAACATGGCATTGCTCTGCAGCTGCCTCTGAACCATGTATAGCAGTAATCCACAGCAGGCATGGGAAAGCACTTCACATTGGGTGTTTTGGTGAATCAAAGGATATTACAGTTCTTGATATCCTGCTTGAACCTGATGTGACACGGACGTCATCCAGCTAGTTCAGCCAATACTTGATTTCCAGTGACAGCCCATGCCATCACTGTCCAACGACGACCAAAAAAAGTACCACCAAGACTTGCAAAGCAGATACAAGAACATAAATTTGGCACAAATTAAGTGGAGCAGAGAGAGAGGTGACGGGAAATGTCTGCACCTATGTCAGCAGAGAGTCTTATATTACCTTGTCTGTAAATCAGTGGATATATTTTTTTAAGCGCCGCAACTCCCATGAAATGACTTGTTTCATTATCGCAATTTGATTTATTCGGTCCGATAACATTTAGAAAATCTGGGAGAGTGTCACGATTAAATCATTTTACCTCCATTAAATTCAGTAGAGCGCTAAACCGGAAGTAGCTGGCTTGGCTGGCAGAAGTCTGTAATGCTCCTGCTCTGTGGGAAACACAGTGCAAAAGCAGTGTTGACCGTCTGGGTAATTTCATATGCAGCAGTTGAGCTTTATTTGGCTTCACGCAGCACTGAGCAACTTACATAGCAATGAACGAGGCCCTGCCTCCAATGCTGTAATCAGTTCCCTTTGTACATCAATGGTTGTGATACAAGTGAATAGTTAACAAGCAATCAGAGAAGTTGAAGCTAAAAAAATGGATAAACTGAGGTAACCTAATGGATAAACAGTTGAAGTTCATGAAAGTAGCAGATAAATTAAAGTAAGCGATAAGTGGTTAAAACATCCAGCTTCAAACCAACTTAAACATACAGTTTAATTTGAAAATATACAGTTAATAGTGCCAAATAACACACAGTTTGAAATACTTTCAAGTGAACACAATTAGAGCATGACGAGTGGTCACCTGAGCTCATCTGATAGGCCCGCGGGGGTGTATCAGATAAAACAGGCATGGAAACCACCGGTCTCTGAGGCTGCTACACTCCTGTGACAGTGGTTGTGACGCTTAACGTAATGCCTGAGAGATTACACACACATAGATCTGATAAAAGCAGGAAGCGACGGCAGACTGACGCAGGTTAAAGCAGACAAAATAAAGGTTAAAGCGTGGAGACAGCTGGTTTCAATCTTTAGCCTGGCTCTGAAAATCTAGATGGAATAAGTATTCCTGTTCCCTGTTTCTACACCTACTGTTGAAGTGTATTTTAGCAAGGCAAATCCAACTGCCCCCATGGGTGATAGTCAGTGTATAATGTCCAACAGGACAGTATGCACTGACTCATCTCCCAGTGCAGTGTATTTCCTGTGTCAGTCAGAGATACAGGGTGGGTGCACTGGGTGTATGAATGTGTTTTGGTGCGGTTGGGAATGTTCGGATGTGATAATTGGAAGGATCGTCCCATGTTTAAAGACTAATTTGACATGTGCTTGTTTACTTTCTTTTCCTGAGGGTCGGATGAGTTCGACACCGCTTCCAAGCCTGTCTGTTAAATATGAAGATACAGCAAGCTTAGCATAGCAGAAAGACTGGAAATGGTGGAAATGGCTATCCTCCCAGCACCAGTTCACTAATTACATCTTACACATGTACAAAAACAGAGTTTAAAAACTAGTTTTATCAGTTGTGGAGGTGTCATTTCTTTCCTGGACACAACCAGGCTAGTTGTGTCCTTCTGTCCTAAGCTAACCATCTCCTGATTTTAGTCTCATATTTAGCTCACAGACACGAAAATGCTATCAAATTTCTCAACTAACTTTTGCAAAAAATGCAAAAAAAAGTGTATTTTACAAGACGTCTTTGACTCTTCCTTGACGGAGGTGGTGACCTTGTTTAAAGCTCTCTGGGTGTAAACACTCAACATGTTTATGGTTGAAGGACTTTGGACAGACATTTACAAATGTTTGTTTGTCTAACAGAGCTGAGTCACATCCACCTTCTCTTTTGTGATTGAACTCATCCGTGGCGGTATGACTAACAGGTTGCTGCGTCTATGTTAAACCACTCTGTATGGGGGAACCTTTGACAGACACGCTCGTGCTCCTTTTGTTTATTTATCATCTTGTTTTTAATGTTTAGTCTCATGGGCAGAAACACGTGGGATGTTGGAAAATCATCCTGCCTCGAATTTCTGCCTCCTGCCTCGTCGTCGCCTTGATCAAAGCCTTGAGGCAGACAAGGAAACAGGAATTGCATGAGAGAAGAAAGTGAGAAGGGCAAAGGAGAGGGAGGGAGCAAGGAAGACTGAATAATGTAGAGAGGGTTAGAGGGGGGAAGAGATGGACAGAGAACAGGAGAGAGACAAAAAAAGAAGCATGGAGGAAAAGAGAGTTATGGGCTTCTTTCTACATTCCTGCTCCATCCCCCTTTTCTTCAAACTCAAAACAATTGCCACTTTGTGCCGCTGTGAGAGAGCTGGAGGTCATTGCCTCTGCTTTCCATAGGCAGGCTCCGGTGCATTCCTCTGGGCAGCTCCCAGCCAATAGGCAGCCAAGGAGGAAGAGCTCCAGTCCAACTAGTCCCCAAGAATGTATCAGCCATTGATTTGTTTCCAGGATGACCCCTCCTGAGCTCACACTCCCCAAAATCTCTCTCCTTTTTTCCCCCCTGTCCACGCTCTTAGTGCTGTCTCTCTGTTCTCACTTTCCCCTTTCACTGCTCCCTCGCTGTCTCCTCCTCTTCTTCTCCTCCTTTCCCCTCACACCGTCTGCACCCTCTTCCCCCCGCTGTCGGCTCCTCTCTCTTCCTGCTCTCTCCGTGTTGCAGCTGGTAGTACTTAGAGTGTGGAGTGCAGGGCGTTTTGGTGGGAGAAGAAGAGGGGGAGGAGGGGGTGCCTCTGGGAGCCTGCGCAGTACCCCTAAATATGCTCTGCTTTCCACACAAACACACAAAGGGCTCCTCCCTAATAAAAACACTCTGTTTCTCATCTCCTCATGTGCCAAACACACCGCCCAAGCCCAAAGACACAGACTAGAGAGAGAGAGACCCTAGCTATGGGAACAAGTCTCTTCTCTGTGGATGGTAATAATAGGTTAACACAGGCCTGAGCTCTGTTTCCTCCCTGATACAAACGCATCATGGAAAGTGACCTCCAACCCTGGGTGGACTCTTCTCTTCTCTTCTCTTCTCTTCTCTTCTCTTCTCTTCTCTTCTCTTCTCTTCTCTTCTCTTCTCTTCTCTTCTCTTCTCTTCTCTTCTCTTCTTATTTTGGGGCGTATGTTTTAAAGTTTGCTGTCTCTATTTTTTATATGTTAAAAAGTAGTTGCTAGCGATGGCAATGAAAGGCCAAAAAATGGATGCCAATTTCTCAAATGGCAGCCAAATCTGTCATTGTCAAGCCCAGAGAACAGAGAAATAATAATAAAACATTTGATTTATGTAGCGCTTTTCAGGATACTCAAAGATGCTTTGCAGAGAACAACACCACCAAAAAAAAAGCTGCTAATCTTTTCCTTTTGAGAAACTGAAATGAGGGATTTTCTGACATTAGTGCTTGAAAAATGACTAATAATTATAATAGGTCATTGACATAGCTGAAGGTTAATTTTCAGTTGATCAAATAATTGATTAATTGGCTAACGATTTCAGCTTTAGTTATGATTATATCAACTTTTTTTTTTATCATTGGCCCAGGGCTCTTTAATGTTTTACACTAAAAAAAGAAATAGTTAAACCGTATTTATTGTTGTATTTTCTCATAAAAATATATGACAGGTAATTTGTTTTGCATGAGAGAGGCAGTTGTTGTTTTATATGAAAATCCTCCTCCTCTACGTTACAGCAGCTTCACTCCCTCTCAGCAGGGATTTCCCCCCTCCCTTTGATTACCATCGGTCATTCACTTTGCCTGTCTCGGCGCTGCGGTTGTGTAACACCCTGAAGGGCCTTTTGTTTGTTTGGTCTTGCTGATCACCTCCTATCAGAGGACGAAATCAAAGAGGAACCCGCTCATGTTCTCTGTTCTGTTGTTTTCTGTTTCGTTTACTGGCAGCTCAAACCTCCAAGCACGTTGCGCACACACTCTTGTTACAGCGGTAGCCACAGTAACAGGACAGAGAATGTGTGTGTGTGTGTGTGTGTGTGTGTGTTTGTGTGGCTGGCTCCTGGGTGTGCTGGTAGGGCTTGAGAGGTAACCAATTAGGTTACTTGATTTTATCACGGTGCTACCAGGAGGGATTACTGCTATATAAAGAACCAATGTGAGCAAACAAGATAACGGGAACCACTCCATATTCACAGTTTCCAATGAGTCAGCTCGCCCTCTCTGTTAGCCTGTTGAATGGTTACTGGCAAGTATAAGGCTCACTTAAAAATCTGACGAGAACAACTCCAATCCCAACTTTTATTTTGTAATCAGTGCACGCCTTGAGCGCTTTCACATTTTAATGTTACTGTGGTTGCGTCTGTCTGTTTGTCTGACCTTTCAGTCAGGAAAAGTTTTCTCCAGCCAAAACATCACTGCGCTACCACTTGATGATTTACAGTTCTGGTGGTACGATGAAATATTAACTCCCTCTCCTTCTTTCCTTCCTCAGAAATTCAGACGGAGAGTTCAGGAGTCCACCCAAGTCCTGAGAGAACTGGAAATTTCGTTACGCACCAATCATATAGGGTGAGTCACTGCAGGATTGTGTGAAGCTTGTGTAGTGTTGAATGTCCCGGACCTGCTTATATTAGATTCAGGGGGAAAAGTCTGACATTCCAGACACTCAGAGACGCAGACGTTGACACTAACCACCACCGCTACCACCATCCCCCATTCATCTCAGTGCTCCAGCCTAATATTACACAGAAAGCCATGTGGCAATGGAGAACAGATGAATCGATTGATTGTTTGGGGGCGTCTGACACGTGAACAGCTTCTGAAAAGAAAACATATTTTTCCTCCTGCACAACTTCAGTTATTGAATCTGCCATCCTTAGAAGATATTCTTGCGCATGTTACCAAAGAGATCATGATTTCACAACAGATAAAAACAGTGGAGTATTTGTGTGTAATTCCAGGTATTCCAGGGTGACAAGCATCAGCCTGCAGCAGCTGCTATTGATTCACTGTTGTACAGTCATCCTCAAGGAAAGATCAATATCTCAATGAGAGTCACACAGTGTCTCAGTGTTTTGTCTGGCTAAAGATCATAGGGTCTGTCTCCGTGATTAGAGACCCTGATAGTTGAAGACTGTGATGGATTGCTCAGCATCACTAATGAGACATAATGCATTCTGGGATCTGTAGGATCCAGGAGCCTCATTTATCAAGGCACGGAGACTGATATAAAGTGATTCAACTATATGTGATGGTCAAATAAAGATCTGCAAAAAAACAGTTTTTTAACTGTGACTATGTTGTACAGTACTTTTTAAATCAATATTTAATTAATATTTTGGAAATATATCAGATTTTTTGTGTAGAAATTAGTGTATGTTTGGTTTAAGCACAACACTGTCCATATGGATGGTTCATGAATGATTCTTTAGTAGGACTTAGGATGTGAGCCAGCAGCTGGGAGGGATGTTGAAGGTGGGCGGTCACAGGAGACATGGAGATCCTGGCTGTGGTTGAATAGTCAAAAAATTTACATCCTGTGTCTTCTCCTAAACACTTTTCCATGACCTCGATGGACAACGTCATGAGGTCAGGGAGAGATGTGAAGGAGGATTCATGAGGGAAGGACAACTGCAGTGCTACGAGAATCTGACCACACTTACACTAGGCTATGTAATTAAGAGACAGTGGATGTTATCGACGTGGGTCTGCCCTGGTAAAACTACAGTGTTCCTAAGGTGGACAGCTGAAAGCACATCTTAAACACACAGGATATACACTCACTGGCCACTTAATTAGGTACACCTGCAAATAGCTAATCAGCCAATCACGTAGCAGCAACTCAGAGCATGTAGACATGGTCAAGACGACTTGCTGAAGTTCAAACTGAGCATTGGAAGAAGGGAAGAAAGGTGATTTAAGTGACTTTGAACGTGGCGTGGTTGTTGGTGCCAGACGGGCGTTTTTCAGAAACTGCTGATCTACTGGGATTTTCACACACAACCATCTCTAGCGTTTACAGAGTATAATCCGAACAAGAGAAAATATCCAGTGAGCAGCAGTTCTCTGGATGAAAATGTCTTGTTGATGCCAGAGGTCAGAGGAGAATGGCCAGATTGGTTCAAGATGATAGAAAGGCAACAGTAACTCAAATAACCACTGGTTACAACCAAGGTCTGCAGAAGACCATCTCTGAACCAACAACACGTCCAACCTTAAAGCAGATGGGCTACAACAGCTGAAGACCACACCAGGTGCCACCCCTGTCAGCTAACAACAGGAAACTGAGGCTGAAATTCGCACGGGCCCACCAAACTTGAACTATAGAAGATTGGAAAAACGTTGCCTGGTCCATCCATCCCTTTATGACCACAGTGTACCCATCTTCCGACGGATCTGCAGCAACTGTGTGATGCTATCATGTCAATATAGACCAAAATCTCCAGCACCTTGTTGAATCTATGCCATGAAGAATTAAAGCAGTTCTGAATGCAAGGTGTACCTAATAAAGTGGCCAGTGAGTTTAGAAATGTGGACAACCTGGCTGGTGAAAAATATTACTTTATTATCAAGGTTGGAATTGAAATTAAAATAATTTTTTTTTTAATGAATGCCCAAATGCTGTGTTGCAAGGAATTGTGGAAAAAGGTGGTCCAGTGTGTGCGATGCTAAAGGAGATAAGAAAGGAAGGATTTCAGCACCCCTACACTCAGTTAGGAACCTTTCCAAGCAAAAAAGACTATTCGACCACAGACCTTGTCTCGGACATGAGGAGACAGCCACAAGTGGTCTGCTGGCCACAGACTGTTGTGACAGCAAAGATGCAGAGATACGCTGGTTACACAACCGTCACAAGACCTCAAAAACACACACACACACACACGTAATCTAAACTACATCTCTTAATCCCTCTGTTTTTCTCTTTTCCTCCCTCCTACACACACATTGCTTGACTTCAATTTATCTCCTTCGCCGACTTTCGCACAAATTACCTCATGTATCTGACAACACCGTCTCCCACACTCCTACACACTGTTTACACACTGATCAGATTTTGCTTTTCAAAGCAAAATAAACTCCGACCACGGCCAGAGACGACGTCCGTCTGGCAAATCAGTTGCGGCATTGTTTACATGGATTAATTCCTTTCTGGAGACCTTATGTTGGTAAACTAGATTACATAAATAATCTACCTAATCTAGATTAGACAGAGCATTACCATAATGGCAGTGGGGCAGGGAGAGAGATTGGGAGAGAACAGGGAGGGGGCTGGCGAGGGAGCAAGATGTCACCAACACAGACTGAGTAATTACTGCTTCTTTTCAGAGGTGAAACAGGGAAATATATCTATCATGTTGGCTGTGTATAATGGGTAGATTGTCCCTGTACGAGTACTGCTGATGATAACACCGCTCCCTGCCTGCTTGCTCCTCACATGGTGCTCACTGGTCAACATCATGTGGTGAATAGGAGGATTGTTAGTTAGTGTCCTGTGGTAATGATTACCATGTGGCCCGAGAAGCCCTCTTTTTTAAAAACACGTCAGGCCCCACCAGGCACTGCTTTACTGGACGCACTCGTTAGCCTCATTCGCCCCCATGTAGGTTCACCGCAGGGGAGCTAATAAAGACGCAGCCAGTGGACTTTAAAAGCAGTTTAACCTTACATTCTCATCAGTGCAGTACCACCCCAAAAGCCTGCCCGCATGTCATTATGTTTATGCCCCACAAATTTCTCTAATCACTGAGCAATCAGGCCTGTTGAAGCCGTCGGGGCTCCGATTAAAAAGCACCATCGTAGGATGCGATTAAATAAAGATGCTCTGTGATTCAGCTCACACTGCTTATAAATATGGAGGGAGAGAGGCACATGCCAAAGGTAGCGGGAGCTTCACCCTGTGAAGAGCTGGGGTTTTCTGTGCAGAATAAAAAAATGAAAGCACGCCGGGCGCTGAATGGGTGGCCCACTTCAGTGCCTGTGAGGAAGGTGAGAATGGGCTTTTGATCATTCTGGAGGCTAGTCTTTACCACAGTGAGAAACTGTGAGTGTGTGTGTGTGGAAGAGAAACAGAAACAGAGAAAACGGGAGACTCAGTAATGAGATTCTGTATGTGTGTGTGGATGCCTGTGCTTTTGCAAACACATGCATGGGGGATATGTTTGCTGCTTTGAGCCAGGAAGCTTTGAAGTCTGTCAAACGGGTCATTACAATTCTTCTTGGGGAAGGGAGGGAGGGAGGGATTGTGGGAGAAGGGGGGAATAATCTGAAAACATCTGTATGCCAAGGTCAGGGTCGGTCAAAGCATTCATTGTGTTATTACAGATCATATACTTCAAGTAAGCATCTCCGATATCTCTAGATATTATTCTAACAGATTTTTATGAGTGAACTAATTTTTTTTTGTGCAGGTTGTGTGGACATTTTTTATGATTGTGATTGACACATGGTGATCATTAGACATGTTGAACATTGATACCTGTTGACGTGTGCAGGCATAGTTAATTAAAACGTATTATATACAAATAAACTGGAAAAATGGAAAGACATTAGGCACTACCCATTAAATATGAAGCATCTGGGGATATTTATTTCCAGATAAGAGACCAAAGAAAAGCAAATTCTCCAAGTTTCCTTCTCAAATCATGTTTGTTTTTTCTTCCACACTGAGAGAATGAGTTTTTTAGCCGTGATTACGCCAGAGGAGATGAGTTATTGTTGAAACTGAACCAGCTTTTTTAAGTGTATTTGAAAACGTGCTCTTGCTTGAAAGTTTGTGTGCTGATAAACTTCTGTCAAACTAAACTTTATTCTCTCTGTCTTCTCAGGTGGGTGAGAGAATTCTTAAATGAAGAGAACAAGGGCCTGGACGTGCTGGTGGAGTATCTTTCTTTTGCACAGTATGCCGTCACGTAAGTCACTACCAGCTCTTTCTCTCTACATCACTATAGTCTATATGCAGAACTGACAATCGACACAATGCTGCTATTCTGCACAGCCGCTGATGCGTCTCCGCCACCACCACCATCACCGCTGCTGTTGCCTGGTTGTCAGAAACACTGAGTCACTCGGGGCCCATAGCTGACACATTGGCACTGTGTATTATACCAACCATAGGCTTCTATTCATAGATTGATGGTGTGATTATTAGTCAGTCACAAGGTCCCTGTTCAGGGCCAAAGAGCCACGCAGTTAAATGTTTAATTCACCCTCCCCACTTCACCATATGTTATTATGGTCTCTCCACATTATGAATGGTTAGCCGTAAAAGTGTGTTTACCCTCAGTACCACCGCAGCAGCAGCGAATAAAAGTCATGGAAACGACCGGTCTAAAAACTGAAATAGATCATACCAGGTATGCTATAACTACCAGCTCTTTCCAAGGTTTCTGCCAAGTTCAGTTCAAAACATGAGACATTCTGCTTACCTATCATGTCCAACCCAGAAACCTAAGATGTGGGTGTTAGCATCAGAGCTGAGCACAGTTTCACCTTTGCTAGCTCTCATTGGTACAAGTGCCTGACAGATAGAAGATGCAGTGTGTGGGACGTACGGGATCAGCCCTATGTTCCCTGAATTTGTTTCCATCCAAATTAGGCCCTATGTTCCCTTACGAAGTCAGGCCCAGTATTCCCTCATGGACTTTTTTTCCCTCAGCACCTATAAACTTTTTTCCATCCAAATTAGGGCCTATGTTCCCTAAGCGCCATGTTCCTTCATTAACTTTTTTTCCAGCCAATTTAGGCCCTGTGTTCCTTTAACCCTATGTTCCCCTTAGCACCAAATAACATTTTCCAACCAAATTAGGGCCTGTGTTCCCTAAGCACCATGTTCCTTCGCGAACTTTTTCCCAGCCAAATCAGGCACCATGTTCCCTTAGGAACTTTTCACCATTCAATTAAGGCCCTTTGCTTCCTTAGCACTTTGTTCCCTCAGCACCATCAATGTTTTTCCATCCAAATTAGTCTCTATGTTCCCTCAGTGAAAGTTTTTCTGTGTTCCCTATTGAACTCTTTCCCCCATCCAAATTAGGCCCTATGTTCCCTGTAAATCAGAGCCGGCCCTTTCATAACTTGTTAGGTTAGGATTAGAGTTTATGGTTGCCAGTGTTACTGCAGGGGTGAAAACATTACATCATTGGCGGAGGTACTGATCTGAGTGAAGATAGGGCTGAGGGAACATAAGGCTTAGCGAACATAGGTCTATAGGTTTACTTAAGGTCATATCTTCCACCATCAGCAAGTTAATGCTCACTGAGTTGGTTTCTGTTGTTTTCACGGTGCAACAGGTTTGATGGAGACTGTGTGGAGAACAATCCAGAGGCTGCCATGGATAAGTCTAAGCCCTGGAGCCGCTCTATAGAAGACCTGCATGGAGGAAGCACCCTGCCATCTTCCATGACCGGGAATGGCATCACACGTGCTGGGCGACATTCCACGATACGGTACGGTACACACACTCATTGATGATAAAGAAGACTCGCCATTACACATGTATGGTTTTACAGATGACTTTGCCTTTCAGGGTTCTAGTCACTGAGTGTTGAGGCGGAGCAGTGTGGCTGTATTGTTGATTATTGTATTATTTTAAGAAGTCACACGTTTCATATGATGCCTCAGCAGCCTCTTTGTATGGTCATGAGGTCTGTAAGACCTTAAATGGCTTAAGACACATTTCTGCAGCAGGAGGCAATAACCATTTGTCTGGACTTTTAGGATTGTCAAACCCAGGCTGGTTGTGCACATGATCATGACACATGATTGACAGCAAGTTTTCACATGACAGTCGATGCAGCAAAAGGAAAAATCTCTTTCATGGAGCAAATCTGTTTTGTTTTTATGAACACCAAACAAACCATTCAACTCCAAATCCTGCACACAGAGGATTTCACAGCAGTTAATTCATAAGTCCGTGCTAATGTATGCTCTGAAGCACAAATCCCATTCAGTTGTGCATTATTTCTCTAATCCTCCCTGTCATTCCATTGATGTTTCGGTACAGCGCTGGCCCTGACTTCTGTGACCTCTAATCCTTCAGTTTGAATATGTTAACTTGAACTAATTTTACACAAAGAGCTCTATTGATTCAATGAGGCACATGCCTCTTAAATAGTATCCTTGCATGACAATCAAGTCAGTTATTTTCTATTGCCTATTGTTATCTCAAAAGTACTTAAAATAATACATGTTAAAGAAGATATTTACAGAAGAACATCAGTCATACACAGCCATAGATATGGAAGGTGTGTCCTGTTTGTAAAGCCACACCTATTACACATTTAAACCACCTATTAAAGTCACTGTATATGCCATTCAGAACATTATTCCTGAAATTGCAATACATTTTATCAAAATAATATCATATCGTGACCTAAGTATTGTTATAATATCATATTGTGGGTCCTCTGGCGATTCCCACCCCAAGTACATATGCAGATATCTGTTATAAAGATTAGCCCCTAACTGACTTTCACCCACACAACAGCCTCGTCCGGATGTAGCCTTGTGTCATCAGCATGTACAGTGTGTGTCACAGGTCAGAGTGTGTTCACTGAGGCTGACTGTCTCTTCTGTTCTGCCCCGGTGTTCCTCCATAGTCATCTGCTCCTCTGTCTGCCAGTCTTCGACAGCAGGCAGGTCTCTCACTTTGCTAGCTCACAGTGAGCTTTCAGCAGCTTCAACCCGCATCCCTGCTCCCTCCCAAGACGCACACACACACACACACACACTCACTCATACAGAATCCCCCTGCCTCATTGTACTTTATACCTCCCTGCTAGCGCTGCCCAGTTTATTTGTCCCCCTGTCTGTGTCGGGGATGTGAATTATTTGTACTGCCAGCCTCCCCTCCCGCGCTCGAGACTGAATTCTCCTTTCCTTGGAGCAAATGGGTTTTTCTGCACTCATTGTTCTTGTCTCTGTGCCTGTGTGCTGCTTGTGTGGCTCCCTAAATGCCATTCTGTGTAGAAGCTAGCCTAGTTTCTACAAAAGCCCTGTAAAAGCAAAGGCTTTCACTAGGCTTAGGTAGCCTCCAAACATCTTCTGTATTTTGGATATGTTATCTTTTTTTCTGGTTAGTAAGAGACGTCACACTGATTATGAGGCATTTGCTCTGCTCTACTGTTGGTGGTTTTCTTTTAATTAATTCTTAAATGTCCATCATACAGAATCTATGTCCCTTTTTGTCTTAATCTCTCCTTAGTTTGGCTTCAATTAAGAATAATGTAAGATCAACATCTCAGTGTCAAATTTAACATGTTATATGTTGTCTTCAAACTGCCATCTTGAAGGACACCGAGCACACTGAGCTGTCCAAAGTGCTCTCAAATAAGACGGTATGGAGTTTGCTAGAAATAAGTAGCTGTGCTGTATCCTATAGTTATAGTTACAGTTGTAGTGTTTGATGTTGGTCTGTGTTGTTATTTAGAACATGCTCTGTTTGTTGTGGTCCTGCTGTTTTGAGAAAACAGGCAGGATTTTTTTTGATTCATGTTTTTGTAATCCATGATGGCTCAGAAATTTCTCCAGTCCACAGCACCTCTCACCTCTCTTCAACCTTTAGGTTTGGGCGCCCTGTCTCTTTGAAGTCCAATTTGGCAATCAGATTTGACACACTAATGAATCAAATCCAAAATCTTCTTTGTAAAGCCCCTTGAATCAACTGTGTTACATAATATGTTCTGCAAAGTTATTGAAGCAATGTCAGGCAAGTCAGTGCAGGTCAAGGTGTTGCATTTTGCTGGTATTACGTAATGATTTATCATGAAGAAATATTGTTACTCATTTCCTCACGACTGTGCCACACCTCTGTTTAGATGTTGATTAACCAGGAGAGGAAAAAGCCTGAGATGAACTCCTCTAAGTTCGTTTCTGTTGCTGCTGCTGTGGAGCGGCGCTACAGTTGCAGAAAGTCTCCTGAATCAACAGCAGACTTGTTTTGCATCAGGCCGGCACCACATCCTGCTGAACACAGCATGCAGAATAATTACGAAGACACACAAGCTCTCGTAGTAAATGTCAGACATACACAACATTTGTCAAGGCATGATTAACTGTTTACCAGCACATTTCAATGTGAAGTTGCCTAATTAAAGAATGTTTCTATCGTTCTCTTAAAACTGCTGACTCCTGCTTGGAAGCTTTTTTTCAGTCCCACAAACACCATGTTGTGACTCACACAGGAGTCACGCCTTTAAGTATGGGAGCTGACACGAATCGGCGTGTCTATCAGCAGCCTGAAGACACATTTTCCCCAGAACTCTAGCCGGTAATTGAACCTCGTGACAAAAGTCTGAAAATAAACTGTTTTGCTTCGACTGGCTCTGCGTATTATTCAGTAATACTGCTGCTCCAGCATTTCTCTTTTTATTGTGAGAGCTGCACCGGGAGAAAAGGCCTTGTTTTTGTTCACGTAAAGCTGCACAATCAGTGTGCTGCATGCAAATGACTGGCTGCTATTGTGCTAGCTGTAAGTGATATCTTTGTGAAGGACATAAAATTAAAACAATTGGAAGAGGGCATCCCGTGGCCCCTTGCGTGGCTGTATATTATATGGCCTTTGTGTGTGTTAATGTAAGGTGGCGTGGCAGTTTAACAGCCTCCCTATGTGAAGGAGGAGGTGTGTGATGGAGGCTCATTCACAAACAGCATCTGTTTTCTTATTCATCCGAGCCTCGTGTGCTCTTGTTTGTCTTCAGATGCTCATAGACTCACTTGACACAGTTTAACTGAATTGTTTTTGTCTTTTCTGGAACATTATTTTAGCTGCAACACACTGCCGAGCCGGAGAACCCTGAAAAACTCCAGACTGGTCTGCAAGAAAGACGACGTCCACGTCTGCATCATGTGCCTGCGCGCTATCATGAACTACCAGGTCAGCCCTCTGCACCACACAGAACGCATGTCCGGCTGAACTAAAGCACACTTATCTAACTGAAGCCAAATTCAATTAGTTCCTCTGCTCGATCTCCATGTTTCATTTATTATGCAGAGGAACGCTCGTCTCACTTATTCAGTGGCTCCTCTTCTCTGTTAATTAGCTTATTTGTCTCTGTCTTTCTCCCTCTGGTTTGTTTTTCATCTCCCAGTATGGCTTCAACATGGTTATGTCACACCCACATGCTGTGAATGAAATTGCACTGAGTCTCAACAATAAAAACCCGAGGTAAGTCAAGTTTTGTTTTTTGCGCATAGATTATGTGTTTGCTCTTAAATTTTTCTTATAAAGAAACCAAGAGATAAAAGATTTAACTTGAGAGAATAATGTTGCATTTAGAGCAAAACAAGTTCAGATACTTTACCAACAAAGACCCAAATCCATAATGGAACATTCAGAGTCCGCGTCTCAGTTAGCCTCAGTGCACCTGCACAGTCTGATCCAGAGTGAGTGTCTTTGTAGCTCAGGGGCACATTCATCTCAACAGACGGGTCAGGGCATGGCTGGCACACTCCACTACGCTGGCAGCTGCTCACTGAGACAGCAACCAGAAGGACTCACTTCTGTGCGCGCGCGTGTGTGTGTGTATGTGGGTGTGTTTTCACTTCATGCCCCGAGGCTCAAGGATTTCCTCAAAAGTGGATGTGAAACCACTCCGCATCACCTGTCACATATCGTCTCATCCAGGCAGAGAGATCCTGCATGAAGGAGCTGGAGACTGGACGCACAGGATGTCGCTGTCCTGTGTGCTCCAACACACACACACACACACGCACACACGAATTAGGCCCGAAGTATTCATTTTTTATACCTACCTTTTAATCCAGTGGATAAGATAAAAATGGGGAGTTCTTTTATTTTTTTTTCCTCTCAGGATGTGACATTACAAAACTTTTTTCCCAAGTTATTCAAAGTAAGTTAAAGTTTCCAGTGTTTCCAAGTGGTATTTTTATTGGCGCCACTGACACAAAGACAACAGGATTACTTTCCGTTTCCTTCAGAGCCTAACACAGGACATGCTGCATTTTGTTTTCCACAGTTATTGTGGTTGTTCCACCATCCACTAGTTCTGCTACTGGGGATAGTAACTACAAAGAACTTACATTGGTACTCTTTGATATCTGGGGATGGCTACTGATAGCTGCTGGGGAAAACAAAAGTGCCATGCTTTTCCTGTTTTGGTTGCACAATTGTTGAAGCACTTAATTTGTGCCACAAATCAACCCTTCATTTTTCTGGGAGATCGTACCCGGCGGCAGATAGAATTGTGTAGTGAAAGCGAGGTTTCTAGAGAACCAGTCTAAACACAGATGGCGTCATTATTCTATAGCTGTGACACTGTGTAATCAACATTTAATTCATAGATCTGAAATAAAGGAATACTTCATCCATAAAAATGACCATTTGTACATCAAATATTTATACAGTGTTACCTTGAATTTGTTTTTCTCGCATGCTTTCAAACCACAAACACATTGATTTATAGACTAATTTGGGACTGCATTGCTCAGTACCTCACAAACGTGCATTTTTGCTATAACCTTACAATTTAAAACTAAACTGAAAGTGAAACTTGTCTTTGCTGTCTTCATGCAGAGTCCCATATGAAGGTCTAAGCGAAAATACATGTGTTTTAGAAGTAGTGAGCATACAACTGGATAAATGAGATTTGGATTATACTGCCAGAGCTGTGTGAATTTGGAAACAAATGTTCAGTCAGGAATACTTTAATCAAAGAAAACTTAATTTCCATTTGCAGTATTATATTTGGTGGTATGGCTCTGTTCTGGGGCTCCTCTGCCTTTCCACATAGCTCACACCTCCGCTCTTCCACATGCTTATGTGGAAAGCCTAAGGTGGAGAGAGGACACCTCTCTGCCCTTCCACATGCACACAAGGAAAGCCTGAGGCCTCCCTGCGGAAGGAGATCTCCCAGGAACAGAAATGACACTGATAAGTCAGACACAGCATGAAAAGGAGGAGCTGGGGTGGAGCTGCAGGTTGCAAAAGCAACAGTAGGCAGGCCAGAGCAGTTTAAATAGGGCTCCCTGAATGAGATTCAGAAATTGGTTGCAAAGAAAGGAATCATGTGATCTATCTATCCATCAGTCAGCTGCTCCATCAGTTGACTGGGCTGTTTGAGATCAGCTGATGTAGCTGGGATGTGGGGATTGACATGGTGTCCTGCCTGATATAGATGATATAGTTTTTGCTTTTGTTAAACATGGTCCCCGATCAATTAATAAATCAATATGTTCGCCATTTTCTGTGGAGGCATGTGAGAAAAACAAAGTCTTCTTCACGAATTCAAGGTAACATGTCATGATTAATTGATAAACAAATTATTATTTTGTGGGTGAAGTATTCCTTTAAATCAAAAAGTTACCTAAAGGTTGTTGATTTAATAATTATGAAGACGTTAACACTTTAAAAAGACAGTAACTGTACTAAACACCCTGTAGCTCATTCTACGCAGAGGTTCCAGCGTTGGCAGGATCTTTACTCATTACACTGTTTTCCACTTTGTTTGCTCCGTGTCTAAGTACACGTTTGCCACAGCGCTGGCACTTGTCATTTACTAACCATTGCCGCCTTTATTTTCTCCCTGTTTTATAGAACCAAAGCTCTGGTCTTGGAGCTCCTGGCGGCAGTTTGTCTCGTGAGAGGAGGCCACGAAATCATTCTCTCTGCGTTCGACAACTTTAAGGAGGTACAAGCTGCACAGAGAGGGGGGAAGTGGGGTCCGAGGAGATGAATATGTCATTACAGTTCGACTGTGCAATTTCAAACGGTGACTCAGCCCTGGAGGAATGCTCCCCCCCTGGCAGATGTGAGGAGCAGCAGATTCCTCAGGGTAGCATTCAGGAACTTTGTCAACAGATTACAGACACCGGTTTAGCTGCAACACACAGTAGGACTGGAAAGGAAACAGTTACACGTGTGGTAACTAGATTTGGCAGACACATCAAAGCTCAGACGCACACGCAGAAAGATGCAACAGACAGCCTAGTCTGACCCTTGTCTGTCTGGATGAGGTATTCTGGCTGCTGGAGGAAAGAGTGGGAGGTTTATGATGGAGTGGGCGCTAACAGCAGCCCCATTTTGTAGCATACGGCCTGCAAAAAAAATGGGCCGACTGCAGTTAATGCAATATTTACACCCCTGAATGAAATATTGAGTGTTGCTCTCAGTAGCATTGGCATTAGTGGGAGAATAAGGCTTAGAGGGAACATAGCTCCTCTAATGAGAAGAGGGTTGGTGTCATGATAGTGGAGTCTGCTAAAAACCATTTCAAGACTCACTCGTGTTTCTGTTTCTTTTGCAGTGTTGTAAAGGCAGTTTGTGGTTGTTAGTTTTTTCGTTTTCGTTAAAAAGCGTCATTAGATGTAGTTTGCTAAGTGACTTTGATATCCCGTGTTTGATGAGGGGGCTGCAGGCCGAGACTCTACACATTATTCAGAGGTTTTTGGATACACACCCCTCCTCTTTCTTCCTCCCTTCCGTCTCAATTCTTCATCATGCTCCATCTCCCTCATTGCCCTCCAGATGAACTGTCTGAACTGCAGAGCATCTCTCTATCTCTCTCTGCCTCTTTTTATCTCTCTGTTCTTTTCTGTCTCACAAATTCTTCTTCAGATAGGCAGGACAAAGAAACCCTACAGTGTATGTGGTAAAAGTGGCGCCACAAGCCATATTGAACACAGATGCAGTGTGTACATTCAGCAGCAGTTCATGAATAACTGAGGTCAGGGTGAGCTGTGATGTCACATCACAGAATTTTCATCTTTGCCAAATTGTTGATAACCAGACCAGGAATGGTAATAGTCATTAAAATGTATCAGTAAAAAAGTACATGAGGTAAAAAAGTCCTGGCTAAGTTTAAAGGGGAAAAGCATCAGTGTCACTGCATATTCGCAGTACTGAAGTTAATGCTGAAATCAGGAGTGTTTTTGTCTCATTCAAAACACTGTATGGTTCATGTGAATTGTGAGGAGTTAGTTGTGTCATTTATGCAAATCACTGATTGGTTGCATTAATCACTGCAGGTCGCTCTCTACACCTGAACTCCAGTAAATACAATAAGTGAGATGTTTTTTGTTTGCAGGTGTGTATCGAGGAGCAGCGGTTTGAGAAGCTAATGGAGTATTTCAAGAACGAAGACAACAACATCGACTTCATGGTATGTTCACCCCCTCCCCTACACACACACACACACACACACACACACACACACACACACACACACACACACACACACACACACACACACACTCCTAATGAGTATTGATTGCACTGCAATCCCTCGAAAATCACATGGCTTGGGAAGGTTTTTGAGGTGAAGAAGCTCTGAGTGAATGATGCTATCTGTTCTCAGCAGTAGGTGTGTTTCTACCCTCCTGTTTTTATGTGCAAGTTCAATTTGTGCATAAAAAAAACTGAGTGGAAATGCCAACATTTCAAAAAAAATCTCAAAATATAGCAAAAGGTGGAAAAGTTGGTTTATTGATTAAAGGTATTATAAATGCAAGTAAGTGCAATTGAAACCGATTCAGTGAATGAATGATGACATACAGCCTTTACGCACTGTCACTATCTAGGCCACACAACACACTTAAATGAAACACACCAGAACCCTTTCAACAGCACACAGTTTTTGTTTGAGGTTTGACTGGCACTCTTTTTATTTTGTCATTTCATTGCACCCTCTTCTTTTGTGGCACCTGACTGCAGAATTAGAGCCACTTCCCGCAGCTTAGCGCAATTAACCAAGTCCCAACATTTGAAAAACAGTAATGGTTGGACAAGGACACAAAACCGGATTTTCTTTTGTAGATTTTTTTTGAAAATTTGGTTAAAATTTGCTTTACATTTGGATGGAAACCCGACTAGTTTCAAGCCTTTAGGACACTTGTTATCAACTTGGAAATGCCAACCGCACTAGGGGTTGTCAAGGCTCAGCAGGGGTCTGTGAGGCCTTCAAGATTTTAAGTAGTTTAAAAAGATATTTTAAAAAATATATACAGTAGGACTGTATCTCAGTTTCGATTTAATTTGTGTGAAGAAAACCAAATGAAATGGTTATTTTTATACTTTATATCTATTAGTTTTTACAAAAAGAAAAAAGCAGACAAAACCAACAACAACAGGCAGGGATATCATAGGCAGAGGCAAAATGCACAACATCCAGCAAAACAGAAAATAAGAAGCATCAAGGCGACTCAGTCAGTTCCACAGACAACGGGTCCTTCGTGTCCATGACTGTCCCCATGTTCCCCAACTTTGACCCCTGGAAATCCAGGGTACCTTCAGGGAGGGAGAAATCTTCCACTCAACTCTTACCAAATAAAACAAACACACAAATAAAGTCGACTACGATTTATATTTTTTTCCAATATTGTTCACATTTTTAGTGGCAGGGAAAAAGTCACATGTTGGAGAACATACATTTCCTTAACTATTTCTGTCCATTCAGAGGTTGTTGGAGACTTTTTACTGAACCATTTCCTGGTTATTGCTTTTTTACAACCTGCTAGTAATATTTGTAATAAATATCCGTCCTGCATTTACAAATAACCTTGCCAAAATTCATCCAAATTGCTCGATTTACACAAACTTCCTGCTGTTATTTAGTTAACTATTTGGATAATTTGGATGAAGTATACAGTTTACCAGCTCTATTCTCAAATGCATGAAATATAACATGAATGAAATCTCGATAAAATATATCACTTAGTTAGGGGGTCATCAGTTTAAGAAATATTTTGAGTATTTTGAACACTACTCCATCTGTGTTGTGATATGTTTGACCAAACTTAAAAATAACTCAGAATAGATCAGCTTTCAGTTTGATGATACACTCTCCCAGGGCTATCAGTGTTTGTGAACCCTCTAATTTTTCTCATCACAGCTCAACCTACAGATGTGTGGCAGCAAGGAACTCATGCCAAGTCTGTCATTTCCAGGCTGAGTAGTGCTAATTAGCCTGGCAGACAAGAATAAACGACACTGTGAAGCAAGTGCCAACTTCGGCAGTATTTTATGCAGTGTGTGTGTTCGTCTTAAGTGTCTGAATTGATGTGAGGCAAACACTGCATGTGTGTGAAACCCAACAGATGCTGTGTTTGAATAGGTCTTATGTCACAAGTCCGCTCACAGTCCCTCGGACGGCCGTCGTCTGACAGCAGCACTAAAGCAAACAGACTTTGTCGAAGGCGCCGTGTCGCACCGAGACAACTGAGCTTCTTACCGGAAGTTCATTAAGCCAGTGTGTGTGTGTGTGTGTGTGTACGTTATAGACACTGAGGATTCCCCTTGATCTGTTTACGCAGGCTCCCATAAGGCAGCCGATGGAGTTGAACCGGCTGATTTTGTTAATTTGTTTTTTCAGATCCTCTTAATCTGCCAGATAAGCTACTCTGCCAGCCAAGCAAGCACAATAAGGAGGATTTATTCACACAATTTCAGTGGAAGCCATATTAAAAGGAATTGGATTTGATAATGAGCATAAAGCCATTTCACAGAAGTAACTGGCTGATGTTCAAAAACCTCAAACCTGCTGTAAATTTGTCTATTAACACATTTTTATCTTGCATTGTCAGCAGACACACACTGAAGCAGGGTTTTAAAAACACTGAGAAAACCTACTGCATGGAATCGGCGCTCACTAACTGTATTCTTTCTCTTTTAATTCCCCCAGGTGGCCTGTATGCAGTTCATCAACATCGTGGTGCACTCAGTGGAGGACATGAACTTCAGAGTTCACCTACAGTACGACTTCACCAAGCTGTGTCTGGACGACTACTTAGACGTGAGTCGAGACATAATGCTGCGAGAAAAAAGCACAGTCAGACAGAAGCACTCTGGCTCTTGATATTCAGCTCAGTCCAGAGCGCAGGTTGTCATTACAGCACCCTCGAGACAGCAACCACACAAAAAAAAGCAGTCAATAATGGGTTTTCCATTCCTTCAGAAAAAAAAAAATCTGTCAGATGTGTAAATCCTTACCTCCTGCCTCACGGCGCAGGTGAGATCAGTGCTGGCCGTGAGGTCTGAGATGTCGACCTCATGCAGTGAACTGAGAAAGTTTTTCATTTGTGTGCGTGTTTTCCAGAAACTAAAGCATACAGAGAGTGATAAGCTGCAGGTTCAGATCCAGGCCTACTTGGATAATGTGTTTGACGTGGGAGCCCTTCTGGAGGATGCCGAGACCAAAAACGCCGCTCTGGAGCGGGTGGAGGAGCTGGAGGAGAACATGTCACATGTGAGAGACCCCGACTGTTTGATTTCATTCTCTGAAATTCCACAAAACTGAGTCCTTAGTCTCATTTATCTTCTCTATGTATTAATGTCCAGGATGTCAGCATGGGATTTATGATGATCTCATGCTTTCCCTTAACTGTCAGCCACCATTTTAAGACATTTTAAGACACATACACAGTTTTCTTTAACGGGCCGGTCACAACCTTGACATTTGTAGCCTTACATTAGTTCCCCACTGGATTTCTTCATTGACATATTGGGTTGCATGTTGCCATTGCAGTGACTTCATGTCACCGTGTCACCCTTTTCCTCCTGACTGTTCTGACAGATGACAGAGAAGCTGCTGGACACAGAGAACGAGGCCATGTCAAAGATCGTGGAGTTGGAGAAGCAGCTGATGCAAAGGAACAAGGAGCTTGAATCGATCAGGGTCAGACTCTGAACAGTCGCATCCATCTTTAAAGTTGCCATTAAGCACTCACAGTAACCACTGAATACAAATGGAAGTCCTACCCTCACACTTACAGCAGAAATATAACTCTTAACTCCCTGTTTCTGTCCCTCTCCAACACAGGAAGTCTACAAAGACACCAGCTCGCAGGTGCACACACTGCGGCAGATGTTAAAGGAGAAAGATGAGGCCATCCAGCGGCAGAGCAACCTGGAAAAGAAGATCCACGAGCTGGAGAAACAAGGCACCATCAAGATCCAGAAGAAGGGAGACGGAGACATCTCCATCCTGCCCTCACCGCCCTCCGCCGTGCAGGGCTTGCCGGGTGCTGTGATGGGAGGAACCGGTGCAGCTGTCAGTCCGAATCAAACAGGAGTCGTGGCGGGTGCACCAGCTCCACCACCACCTCCTCCACCCCCTCCACTACCAGTGAACGGCACATGTAGGTTCAATATTCGTCCAGTCCGACACATTTTACATGTTGGATATAAGATGATACTAAGCACTGAGAGTCTCTCCTCTGTCACAGTGTCAAACGGACCTTCATCAGCCATTCCCGCAGCAGCAGCAGCTCCCCCACCTCCGCCACCTCCCCCTCCACCTCCGCCTCCTCCTCCAGGGCCAGCCTCACAGATCTCAGTACCTATACCTCCTCCACCTCCTCCTGTAGCGCCCCCACTGCCTGGCTGTGGGACGCCAACTGTCATCATGAACTCTGGGTTAGCGGGTAAGGTTAAAGTTAGTCTAAATGTGTATTTCTATATTTTATTGGTTGCTTGATCAAAACAATACAGTATGAAATGATTATTAAATAGATTGAATAATTGTAATCTAATACTAAAGTTGAGGAAACATTTGATGAGTATAAGTTGATTTAAACAACAAACACATCTTATATAAGGTCAGTGATTAAGCTATCAATCTTGCCAAATACAGTAATTTCAGTATTTAAAGACAGTTTGTAGAAAGGTCTCCTGTCAGTGTTGAGTTGAGATCTTTTAATGTCTGGCCTTTTTCCCCCAAGCTTCTGTGTCTAAGTGACGAATGGGAACAACAGAAATTGGTCCAGTATTAAATGAGAGTGCTAAACAGGTTGCAGTGTAACCACTCGGGGCAATTATGCACCATCAGTCTTCTAGAAGTGCTTGTTTTTGCCACTGATAGGCTCACATTGTTATTCTAAGTGTCTGACAATATTTTGGAAAGGACCTGACAGAGATAGAACTTTTTGTTAAAGAGAAAGATCCTTTTTTGTTTCAACAAAAACAGACCCCAAATCGCCATTGCCAAACCCGCCAGACTCCATTTCAATAAACTGTAATTGTAGCGTGTATGGCATATTTTCACATCTGACTGTATAAATTAAGGGTTTACTTTAGCAAAAAACAGAGCTGGTGATTGTTGGAACAATGGAAAAACAAACCAAGATGGTTTTCTGTCCGCTTTGAATGAAGTGTGTTTTTACTATGATAAAATTGCCGTTTATTGAAATGGAGTCTGGTGGGTTTGGTGGTAGTGATTTTGGGGCTGTTCCTGGTTAAACAAAAGGATCCTACTTTCTAACCTAAAGGTCTCTTTCTGTAGGGATGCTTTCCATATTGCTGTCAGACACTTATAATAATAATCTGAGCCTGTCAGTGGGAACAACAAGAATTCTCGTGGACATAATTGATGGGCAAACATGTGCCGAGTGGCTGCAGCACTCTTGCACAATACTGGACCAATTTCAAAAATTGTTGTTCCCATCAGTCCCTTTAACACAAAACATGGCAAATAGCGTCCAGGTCGAACAATATAGAAGTTATTTTGTAACTTACCAAACTTACTGTTGGGCATGCTCCCGCTCAGATGATGAGTATTGATGAGTAACGAGGCCGCTCCCTCATGCGACTCATTAAATTAGACCTGACTGTACTGTACAGTAAGTAGATGTGGGCATGAATGTATAAGATAAGCTTTTAGAGTGACGTAACAGCCTCCCTGAGAGGTCTGAAAATACAGTGATGACAGTTTTGCTGGTTATAGCAGTCAGTAAACAGTGGAAATCCCTTTAAGTTCATATATTTTAACTGTGCCTTGTGCGTTTGAGATGTGCATGTGTAAGCTTTCTCACTAACTCTGCCAATTTCTTAATGATTTATCTTTGAATTGTTTCTTTTTCTGCCAACCAGAGGGACCCATCAAACTTTTCTGTAGGTTCTGCTTGTCATGTTTCTTGGTGTCTTGTCCCCCCTACTGTTCCCTTCCTTTATCACAAGTTTTTTGAAAATGGTATTTTCAGTCCCTAAATCCCAGTAAAAAACAAACAGACAAGTCCCATTTGTGTGATTCAAGTCTCTAAGAAATAATTTATAAATGTTTTCCCTTTTTTTTTTTTTTGGCCACTCGTAACATGAGCTCAGCTGCACATAAAACCACATATTCCAAAACACATGAACTGTGACTTCATGAATTCTTTCTGCTGTTCTTCCTCTCACAGTGAGACTCTCTGTGAAACATTTAGATGGTTTTAAACAACAGAGAAAATACCAAATTTCAAAATTCTGCATGCTTTACTTTCACACCCTGCTATAGTTTTGTGATAGTGTGTGTGTTTGTATGAATCAAGTGTATCGCCACATCTGAGAGTGTTGGTTGCATGCTAAGACATAGTTACCTGCTGTGGCACGCAGATGGTAGAAAGTGATAGGCAAAGCTGGAATGCTGTTTACCCTTCTCGTGACAGCCTTATCTTTCTGTCCCTGCTGACACCTTGCCTGTTTGGCTAAGCAGGCGCCACCAAGATGTTCGGCTTCGGTGAATCAGCCCAGGTGGCCACAAATAGTCATAATCTGTTCGATAAATAGTGTGTCACCGGGCCAGGCAGGAAATCCCGGCCATATGCACTGTTAACTGATCAGGGTATACCCTTTGGCCTTACTCTCAGGCTTCACTCTGCTTCCAGTGTGACCAGGTGTCTTTTTTATTTATTTTAAATGAAGCATTCTCTCCAAATAAATCAAATAAGCTATCAGCTTGAAGTAAGGTTGTGTATTTTTAGAGATAACACAGTCACATCCATGTGTGTCACGAGCCACAGATAACTGTCTACCCTTCCACCTGCACGTGTGTGAATGTGTGTGTGTGTGTGTGTGTGTGTGTGCTCTCATAGCACATAGAGACGCTGTGCTAACTCTGCTATTTCTAATGTAGCTGTTAAGATCAAGAAACCCATCAAGACAAAGTTCCGCATGCCCGTCTTCAACTGGGTCGCCCTGAAACCAAACCAGATAAACGGGACCGTCTTCAATGAGATTGATGATGAGAGGATACTCGAGGTAAGAGTCGACAGTTTAGTCCACCTCTGGCGTCATTCCCACGATAACAGATCTTTAACCAATTCTTTGTCGCCATCTTCAAGGACCTGAACGTGGACGAGTTCGAGGAGATGTTTAAGACGAAAGCCCAGGGCCCGGCAATCGACATCACCTCAAACAAGCAGAAGGTCATCCAGAAGGGGCCGAACAAGGTGGCGCTACTGGACTCTAACAGAGCGAAGAACCTGGCCATCACGCTCAGGAAAGTGGGCAAGACTTCTGAGGAGATCTGCAAGGCCATACAGATGTAAGCCCCTTCAAAATAAAACATGAGACCTCAATCCTTTTAGAGTCCTGAACGAGCCCAGTGCTGACGTGCCTTAAACCTGTATTTCTTCTAATGGCCAGCAGGGGGCGACTTCACTGGTTGCAAAAAGAAATCTGTATAGAAGTGAATGAGAAAATGATCAACTTCTCCCTTGATTTAATACCTCAGTAAATATTTTCCTATGAAGTTTATCGTCTCAGTCGCTAGTTTAAAGTCGTCTTCAATACAGCATGATGTTCATGTTGTAATTTAAGGTCCCATTTATTGTAAAACAGACAGTAAAGCAGGGTGTTGCTACCTTGTGATTGAAAAGTTGCTTCTACTGTGGGGTCCTCGCTCCTCCATAGCTTCACCCTCTTGTCCAAATACGGTCACTACCAATGACACATACAGTTGTGCTGAGTGTGTGTTATCAGATATAATGTGTCCTTTACTTCAGAGTTTCCAGAGTAAAATCTTTTTTTGTGTCTCCTCGTCCTCCAGCTTTGATCTGAGAACTCTGCCCGTGGACTTTGTGGAATGTCTGATGCGCTTCCAGCCCACCGAAAATGAGATTAAAATCTTGCGGCAGTTTGAGAAGGAGCGCAAGCCGCTGGAGAGCCTGACAGACGAGGATCGCTTCATGATGCAGTTCAGTAAAATCGAGCGGCTCATGCAGAAGATGACCATCATGGCCTTCATCGGCAACTTCTGTGAGAGCGTGCAGATGCTCACGCCGGTGAGAACTGGGATCTCTTTTGCGTTGGAATAAAAATGATTAGGGGCAGTCTGTATGGGATGCTGTAATCACAGAATGTGGCAGAGGTACATTAAATACGACATTGTCTCACGTCTTTCTCCGTTTCCCCCACAGCAACTTCACGCAGTCATCGCAGCATCTGTGTCCATCAAGTCATCACAGAAGTTAAAGAAAATTCTAGAGGTAACTCTTTCATCTGTTTCTTGACGAACATTATGTTAAATGAATGCATGTTTTTCTGTTTTTCACTTTCTTTTTCCTTATTCGTCAGATTATCTTGGCGCTCGGAAACTACATGAACAGCAGCAAAAGAGGAGCCGTGTACGGATTCAAGCTGCAAAGTTTAGACTTGGTAAGTTGCCTCCTCTGACTTTAAAACCCTCTGCTTTTCTGTTACAAATTCTTTCTAAAGTTTTGTGTTTTCTCAATCATTTTCTCTACAGCTACTTGATACCAAGTCGACAGACCGTAAGATAACGTTGTTACACTACATAGCCAATGTAGTAAAAGAGAAATACTCTCAAGTTGCTCTCTTCTACAACGAGCTTCACTACGTGGAGAAAGCTGCAGCAGGTGAGTCCTACGGTGGAGATGTGTTTGCATCCTTATCTGACTTTTTACAGTTCAAAGTGAAGCGGTGCGTGTACTCAAATGTCGGCTCGTGCTCACAGTGTCGTTAGAGAACGTCCTGCTGGATGTTAAGGAGCTGCAGAGAGGCATGGAGCTGACCAAAAGAGAGTACAGCATGCACGGCCACAACACCATGCTCAAAGACTTCATCACACACAATGAGAGCAAGCTGAAGAAGCTGCAGGATGATGCCAAGATTGCACAGGTAACATGAGCTCACCTCGCTTAGTGTTGCTCTCATGTCTTTTGTTTTGTAACTCTGTTGTTGTGACATGGTTTTAATAAAGTGCTTTTAAAATAAGTCCACTGCCTGTGTTTGAAAGGATGCCTTTGACGAAGCGGTGAAGTTCTTCGGGGAGAACTCCAAAACAACGCCGCCCTCCGTCTTCTTCCCTGTGTTTGTGCGATTTGTAAAGGCGTACAGGGTGAGTTGGATAATCACCTCTCACACAGTCACACGAAACTAGTCGAAAGAACACACCCCAACAGCCTGTTAGACACAAGACTTACTCAACTGAATCAACTGAAGATTCAGGTTTTCAGGTTTCTTTGCCGGTGTATTGCTGAAATCTGTTTCCTCTTTAACATGCATTTCCCTTATTAGATAGCGATTGGCCTTTGCATCGGTGACGTACCTAATCTAGCTTGCCACTGTGTCGAGGGATGTGCACACACATCTCCCCCTTCAGTAGAGTAATGTGCAAACACTTCTCTAGTGACAAACTTTGCATGGATACAAGTCAGTATAGTCAAGGTCGGACATTAACACAAGGAAAACACACTTTTGAGTGGAGAGAATCCGTTATCAAATTTAAAGCATGATGTCTTATAGTAATACAACAAACCCATCGCACCATGTGTTACTGCACCTCACAGCATCTTGACTGTTTATAGCTGTTAGTCTCTCACAGCTGCTGTGCGTCAGCTCTGTTTAGTGTGATCCTGAACGACTCCAAACCACATTAGTGACTTCATCTCATTTCATGAAACTGAAATAGAATCTCAGCTTGCCCTGCACACATGGTGAAATTATTGAATGCTTTTTAAATGAGTGTCTTACATTGTGTAAAGGATAAATTTGGTATTTCTCAACCTGGATTCTATTTTCCTATGTTTTGTGTCTAAGTGACTAATGGGAAAAAGCAAAAGGAAAGAGGAACTGATCCTAACTATTACAGTATAATAAAACAGGTTTTTAATTGTGTGTCATGCATTTGTGATCCCCTCAGCAAGCAGAGGAGGACAATGAACAGAAAAAGAGACAAGAACAGCTTTTGATGGAGAAACTTCTAGAACAGGAGGCCATGATGGAGGAAGACCAGAAGGTAACTCAACTCTCAGCCCGTCCTCTTTTTTTCCACCTCCTCCCCTCCCTCCCTGTACCCACCTCCCGCTTTCTAGGGCAGGAGGCTACAGTGGATCATGCCGACCAGAAGGTAAGCCTGTTTCACTTCCTCCCCTCTCCGCTTCATCCTCCCGTCCTCCAGACTCCTGATCACAGGATTAGTTGAGCACCAACTGCCTGCCGGGTGTAGTTATATCTGGTTGTACAGTCTGACACCCTGCTGAGCCACATCACATCGACTCAGGATCAGCGGTTGTACTTCTTAAATGGTTCAATTAACTCACACATGCACAAACCTGACAGAGTAAAGTGATGTGTGAAGCTAAAAGAAACTGTGGGTGGGAGAGTCCTTTGTAGAATACACTGGACTCATGACTGAGAGTTATTGATAAATGTTAAATGGTGTCTCGCTGTGTGTGTGTGTGTGTGTGTGTGTGTGTATCCCCGTATCCCCAGTCTCCATCCAAGAACAAGCGGCAGCAGCAAGAGCTGATCCAGGAGCTCAGGAGGAAACAGGTGAAAGACAGCCGCCATGTCTACGAAGGCAAAGATGGAGCCATTGAGGACATCATCACGGGTAACGTCACCTGGCCCTGGCTGCAGTCTCTTGTCACACACACACACACATACATACACACACACATATACAGTACAGGGCGCTCTGCATGAAGGTCCTCTCTGGTGCTCTACATTCAGTCATTAACAAAGGGACTCTAAACCGACTAACACGATAACTGTGGCTCTTTCTAAATAAAGCTGTCAGATGTTTGAGAACTAAAGGTGGAACCTGATGAGCACAAACATGACCTGACAGTCCAGCTAATCCAGTGATATTCAGCTCCAGTGTGTCTGATGATCATTGCTTATCTTATCTGCTTTGTCACTGCTTTGTAACACCATCTGTACGTAGACGGGGCCAGGTTGTGACTAGCTCCTAGCATATTAATTCATCAGAGGAGAATAAATTACCAGGGGCAGTGATAGAATTTATCTAAGTACATCTACTCAAGTGCTCTCTGGTGGAAAAACTATGTAGTAGGGACAGTATATACTTTTCTATCAGCCGTCATTCACACAGATACTGGTACATATTTCAGTAATAAGCTAATAACGTCTAATACAAGTCTAGCTCTAATAATTTAATTTGTAAAATAAGATTTCACCTACAAAACATGTAATAAGCTATTACTTTATATTGTTAAATACTATATATTGTAGATTTCATAATGTTTGGGTGTTTTTAAAGAAGTTACAATCTAGTAGCAACAGTTTAATGCTACTTACGAACTACTAGAAGTAGAAATACAATAATATCACATGTGATACTATAAGACGTTTATGTTTAATGTGCCTCCCTAAATACAGGGAGTACATTTTGTTGTTAATACTTCTGCAGTTTTAGTTAAGTAAGATTTTGGCTGCTTTTAAAATAAAGGTTCACAATATTTCTCCACCACTAACCACAGGAATAATGTAAATGTGCCCCAAGTGTTAAAGACCTCTTTATGATTTTAATTCAGATCTCTATAACATATGGAGGCCCTGAGAGGCAAATGAGAAAAAAATATCTGGTGATCTATTTTTAAAGTATGGTGTATTTTTTTCTCTCCTGTGTTTATGACTAAAGAACATGTGGTTTTGGGGACATTTTTGCCAATTCCTTAAAAAAAAAATCATCTGTGAAAAGGTGAAGATAAAAGTTTTGCCAGGTAAAAAAAAAACAAAAAACTTTTTGCCAGGTTAAGGTACTTTTATTCATTTGTGAAATTAGCTGTAAATAGGTTGGGCCAGTGATTTTTTTTTCCAGGATCAGGATTCTGTGTTAATTCTTGTAAAACTAATTAAAAAAAAAAAATTATTCGGTGTATCGGCTTCACATTTTTACAATTGGTGAATGTAATTTAGGTCTATAACATTGCTTAAATGAAAATTAAAATATTTTAAAAAAGCCACTGTACAGGGACAGGTTGCCTACCACTGTATTAGCGGGTTATGTAACATTTATGTGTCATGTCATTCTTTTGGATAGAAATGTATTTTTATTGGGGCTAATCTGTCTTAGTCCCATTTAGAATATTGGGTAGTGGCGTACTTCAGCCTCTTGTGGCCAAAATGAGTATTACAACAACAAACACTTGAAAACAATTACTGACAAAAAAGTGTCACCTGCCAAAACCTTTTTTTTTCTTTCTGTTTTTTTAAAGGTAATTCAAAACATTATCCTCACAAAAACTTTTTCCTGTTCTTAAGTCATAAGCACAGGGGAGAAAACTATTGAGATCAGACAAAATAGATCAACGCAATACTTTTTCTCATTTGCCTTCCGTAGTAACAATATAACTTTGCCGTATTCTAACAAACATAGCTAGACAAAGTTTATCGTGAAATTATAGATTAAAATAAATGAATTACTGTCAGGCCCTTCAGTAGAGCGTTATTCACTCTCAAACACTGTAGAAGACATTTAGCCCTGGCCCCTCCTGATGCTGTTGTTGGATATTTGCTTAGCGCTAACCAGTGCTAAACCCCTGTAGGAGTCTGCTTTTCTTATACTGTGTTTGTCCTGTCTTGTCCTGGCTGTTGTCCTTGTTGTTCTCAATGCAGTGCTGAAGACAGTGCCCTTTACCGCCCGCACAGCCAAGCGTGGCTCTCGGTTCTTCTGCGAGCCCGCCCTCAATGAGGAGTACCATTACTAAGCTTGTAGAACTGTCTCTCTTCTCTAAGGTTGCTGGAACAAAACGTTCTCTTCTTTGTCTCTTCTCCTCCATCCTTGCATGCCTCTTCCCTTTTCCCACTTCCTTTTAAAAAAAAAAAAAAAAACCTGTCACACTCAACCTTCACACTTTTGGACTCGTGTGTGTGCACTGTGCCCGATCACATGGTTTTTGCACACACGCCTGAATGTGTGTGTTCACACGTGTTCTCTCCCTCCTGAGCATGACTCGGTGTCGGTGTAATGGTTTTTCTTTGCACACCTGCATGAAGTGTGACACACTCATTTATCATCATTATTTTATCAACCACGGCAAACCATAATGTCACAGAGGAAACTGTCTCCAAGGTCGTACTCTTATCTGCACTGACAGGAGATTAAAATTGGTGAAGAGGGTTCTTTTTCTCATTAAGTAATGGTTAAGCTGCATGCTGCCATCTAGTGGTGACAGATTATAAACAAGAATTGACTCATGAATCAAATATTAGAGGGTTTATCACTAATAAAGTGATTTAATTGACTGTAGTACATACAGTCATCATCTACATGGCAGATATGACCAATGTCATGGTTGTCAAGGTGCCTGTGGCATTATATTTGCTTTTCTGTGTGTTTCAATCAGTGTTTTAATGAAAAATGAATGTTTGTATGTTTGTTATAACATAATCATAACTGCTGCTGATACAGCTTCTTGCATGCTGATTGCTTCATCCCTCCCACTTTCCCACAATGCACTCCTGCTCTCCCAGTTAGCCCATATGCTGTGTCTGCTCCTGCCGCCTGCTGACAGGTCGCCTCTCTGTCAAATGACTCTCTGGCTCACTAATATCATGCATGACGTCTACATGTGAATAATCACTCACATTGCAGCGGTCTGTCGTCACTCTGTGTTCGCTACTAACATGCAACCAGGGTGTTTCACTGAGATTACACCTGTTTTGTGGTAATTAATTCAACGGTAATCAGTGTTTTCCCTGGCTGCACGCATGCTTTGGTTGGTTTTCGGTCAAGATGCTGTCGGGCGTCCCAATCCTGCTGTGTCCTGGAACCATGTTTGTTTATTTCAGTTCACAATTGCTCTGCACTGGGGGTTTGAAACGGGCTCTTATTCCTGTCCTGCTGGTAGCCACTCCGCAAAGCAGACTGAGTTTATAACACAGAGAAAAAAAAACTTCAGAAGCTTTGATCCTCCACTCTTCCATCCTTCTCCCTGAACTAGTTAACCATCCTCAAGCTCTGTCCCCTCTCATGCCCTTACCCTTCTCTGGCCTCCCCCTCCCCCAGCCTCATGCAGCCTGCTGCCACTTTGCTTTGCTCTCGCAGCGCTCTCTTAGCAAAGGCAGTGTGAATATGTCGGGCTGACATGCTCTGGTCGGCCTCCTCCTCCTCGATTTTTAACCTGCGTTTTGTCTTCTCTTCATCTAGCCCTAAAGAAGAATAATATTACTAAATTTCCCAATGTCTACTCGAGGGTAAGGAACTCCTCCAGTAGCACACCTGTAGTGGTGGATGTGTCCCAAACCTGGCAAGCATCTCTTTATTACCTCCCTTCCTCTTTTACTGTCCTCTCATGTAGAACCACTCAGTACCTATTTCTATTCTCCCCTCACTATATCTACCTCATATCAGTAAGTTTAAAAGTCTAACACTGTAAAGTAGCTCTTCAGTAGTTTACTCACCCGTCTTTTGGGTAAGGATCATCTTAGTTTCACAAGGTTTTCCACTATGGCCTGTCTCAGTCGTAACACCCAGAGACATCTGACCTGCGAGGCTTTTTTTTCTGTGTAGAACTCATGCTGCTTTGAAAGACAGGCTGCCAGCACCCTGAGCATGTGGGCTCATGAAATTGCCCTGACAAGATGACTGACAGCTCTCTTTATCCCCCCTACTCCCCATCCAATCCCTTCCCTCCATCTCAGATTTGAGGAATCAGCCTTACAGGCGAGCAGACGCTGTGCGGAGGAGTGTCAGGAGACGCTTTGATGATCAGAACCTGCGGCCGGTGAACAACGGCGAAGTGGTCATGTGACGAGGGAGCAGTGCATGTGCTGGGAGGGGATATGGCGACGGTGAGGATGCGTTAGAGAGGGAGAGACAGGAGGTTTGAAGGATGATAAGTGAAAGATGATGAGTGTAGCAACCATAGAGATGAGTATGTATATATATTACATATGAATACACGTTACTCCATGTCTGTGGTATAGTAGCAGCTTTTCACGATGAAGGACTGGGACATGTGTGGGACTGAACTTTAAGTGTCTGAAAGGTTGATTGAGAAACCTTAGACAAGCCAAGTGCCTGAACTTATATTGTTTGTCTGATGACTGTTTCTAATATTACCCCACTTTAAGCAATACAACTTGACCTGGCTTTAATTTTAAAGGGATAGTTCACCCCAAAGTCAAAAATATATTTTTTCCCTTTTACCTGTAGCGCTGTTTATTAGTCTAGATTGTTTTGGTGTGAGTTGCTGAGTGTTGCAGATATCAGCTGTAGAGATGAGATACAGTGGAAATACACTGAACAAGAGCTAAAACATTTTTACCACTTCTTTTCCAAGAGAATCCATCCGCCTAAAAGGTGGCCTTTTATTGTGACCATCCCAGGGTAGTACCCACACCTGGGTAATCATGCTTTTTAATGCCAAACCTGTCAGGTGGATTTCTCTTTCCAGAAATCATGACCCAGTTACTCATGCAGAAGGAAGTGTGCATCTACTGCTAGCTCACCTAGCTAATGTTACAGCCCAGATGTACAAGTAGAACTGTGCATCTACTATTATTTTTGCAGTAGATGGCATCTATTTCTACTACAGCACTTGGCATGTCATTAATGGCGTCCTCCTCAGCTGAGCTGTAATGTTAGCTAGCAGTAGATGCACGCTTCCTTCTGCGCGGTGATACGGTTGGTGGGTGTAGTTCAGTAGAGAGAAAATAGTTCCTACATGAAACTGCTCACAGCAAGGTCTGTGAATTATCTTGAACAACTGGGTCATGATTTCTGGAAAGGGACATTGCTGTTGAGTTTTTTAAAAATGTATTATTTTAATGCTTTGAGCACCACAAGCAGAGTGCCATCTAGTTCCATTATGTTCGAGAGAAGGCAGACATCTCTACAGCTGATATCTCCAACACTTGGCAACCCATACCAAAACAATTTAGACTGATAAATAGCGCTACAGGTAAGAGTGAAAATATGTTTGTTTGATTTTGGGGGATAAAATGTCCCTTAAAGAGGTGTAAAACTGGACTTACGGTGGCCTTAAGAGCCACGTGAAGAGATGCTTCCTTGGAGACCTAATGTAGAATGTATGGGACGAGTTCCCTTTAGCTGTTACAAATATTACATCTGTCGTATCTTGGTACATTCCGGTGCTCTTTCCATTCCTCTGACTATACAAACGTGCTCGACCTGCACTTAATTCATTACATCTCGTGATTCTTCGACTTTGACTAAAAGGGCTGATGATCAGGCATGAAGACAGCGATCAGAAAAGTAATTAAAACTCTATATTTGTACTAAAGGAAGTATAAGGATGATGGGAAATTAACAAAAGACATCAAAACCATTTCAAAACAAGACCGAACCAATGTGAATTGTATATACATCAGGTGTCTATCTCCATGCTGACTCCCCTTAATAATTTGCCACTTCAGTTATGAATCAAGCCTGAGTTTGTAGCTCTTGAGTCAAAGAAGAAGGCTGTCTGCTCGCATTAAACTCTACCGTCCATTTGAAATGTTGCATTGCTGTAGCAGCACAGCAGTTTGTCTGGTTTCTGGGAACAAATTTTGAGTAAACAAGCCTGTAAAGCAGCATAAAAAAACCCACACATTTTCTACGCAGTAACTGCACGAAAGAAAACCCTACTGGGGAATCTCATTGTCAGAACTGGATATAACTTCACATTTCATCTGTCAACTTTTTTTTTTTTTTTTTTTTACAGATTAATTATATTCCAGGCTACTGTGTTTACTTACTTTATTGTAATTTTAATGTATAGTATTTAACCACTGAAAGGATTCCTTTAAGTTCCTGTTTTCATCTAATGTGTGTCCGTGCTCATTAAAAACAAAGTACACAACACAAAAAAAAGTTTCCTACATGTACAGATATTTTACAACAAACCATGTTTTGTTGTTTTTTTTTACTTACTTCACATTACCAGATGGTTAATATTGTACATATTGTTTAAACAAAAGTTTTCATTGCCTTGTGCTATACAACTTGAATGTTATTTTAACTTATAGTTTTCTTTTTTTTGTATATTTAATTAAGCCAAATGCAGCCAGAGTCTACAGTAGAGTGTTGAATCATAGATTTCTCACGGTCATGCAGGAGGCAGCAGATCACCCAGTTTGCTCGTGGGTGTGTCACAGGCACGTCAAAACCAGCTACAAAAACACGCAACACCTTTCATCTGCAATTGTTGGTACATTTGAACAGATTTCAACTTTTAATCACATGTATTGTACCTAAAATAAACTAGTTTCCATTAGTTGGCCTGTTATTAGCTGGTTTTGTGGCTCAGTGATTCACCCTCCTGTAATTACGTCCACTGAAGCACGTGCTGCCGTTTCATCTCCTTTTTCTCTCAGCTTCACTGTCTGTAATAGTGACATTTCTCTAACTGGATAATACTGGCATGTTGTTGTTGTTTTTTTTACTTTCACCGGAAATGTATTTTAGGCACTTTGTGCTTATTACAAAATAACATGTTTTTTTGTTGTTTAATTAGGTTATATGAGATTTTCAATGAATATGATCAAATAAATAAATAAATTTACATTGAATATAAAACGGATATCACTGGGAACTGTTTTTTTTTCTTTCTGAAACCGATGTAATGGTTGAGAATGGCTGTGCTTGCTTTTTTTTTTTTTTTTTTTTAAATGCTGTTATCTTGACATCACAAGTTAATTTGTTTATTTATTGCGATAATAAAGCTTATTTTCTCATGATTACAGGTTAATTTAAGTCGATTCCTGAGATAACAAGATCATTTATCACAAGAAAATGACTTGTTTTCTTCTTGAGATTGCAGAATAATTTGGTTGTGATCCCAAGATACCAACACTTAAAAATGACCGCAAGCACGGCCCCCTGCTTCTGTAAAACTGACAGAGAGCTATCAATACATGACCGTATTACTTGGGCAAAAATGCCACATCTTTCAGTGTTTCTTACTGTAACTCCCAGCTGAATTGTAAGGTTTTAAGCTTAATCATATACTCAGTCACCTTGCTAAAACAGGCAGTCTAACAATCAGTCTAATAGAACACACATTCAATAAATTCTACCTTCATTAAAGTCATGATGTTCAGTTTTTGTTTAAACTGTTATAGAGAGGTGTTGATTCAACTTTATGGTCATTTAAGGCTACAGTTTTAGGTAGAAAGACCTCAGTACAATTCAACAGCTTTATACAAGTGTCAAAATTGGCCATAAAGTTGAATGGCGACCTTTAAAATTAGAATTGACTGCAGGATTCTTGCATTAGCCTGCGTTACTTAAGCTAGGTGTGGCTAATAATCTAGCTGAGTGTAGAACTGAATTAAATACTCGTCATCCATGTAATATGATGGATGCCCCCATGGATTAGTTGTCCTAGCAGCTGGCTTATCTATTAATGAAACACTGACAGTTAATATACATCCTGTAGAGCAGCATGCAGTTACTGGAGGGTTTGATATACCTGTCTCAAATGTGAGACTACACAAACAACATGAGTAAATACGAGAACATTTGCCTTAATGATCTCAAAGTATCCCATTACAGACGTAAGCCATTGAAACAGTATTTTATTACATTTCACTACAGTATATCAATTTTAACAGATGCTCCAATTAAAACCTTTTTGGATCATTCCTCATGAATACAGCTGCAGTTAAGACCAAATCAAAAGCATCGTTTCATGATCTCCGACAGTGTCCAGAGATGATGAAAGATCCGTCACGGTATCTATCTCCTGAAACCTTTTACTTCTCAGGCTACTTTTCCAGGTGAGAGTCAGTCAGTGTGACATTAAAGATGGATTTTTAATTGAGTATAAAAATTATTGGCAATGGAAAACATGTACAACTACAGTCAACTAAAAAATACTAACAAAAGCAACAAACGTGACATTGAAAGGCTGATCCGCTCATCAGTTTCCTGACAACCAAATTATTCACCAAATAAGTGTTTTAAGCTCAGTGTCGCACATTCCCATAAATACCGGAGGATGGTGTTATGTCACACAGTCCGTCCAGCGTGGTACAGTCAGATGAGCTTGGAGGGGAATGCATGTTTGTAGAGGTGTACAAATACTAGACGTGTGATCATCAAGGTGCATCCAGCTGTTCCAGTAAAGTTCTTCTCCTTTTCTCCAGCTCTCCTTCACTCAGCTCACTGCCTGACGTGTCCCAGCCGCCCTGAACACAACACACAGACTCAGTCATATACTGTGTAAACAAACTGTATAAACATGGAGGAATGAAACTTGATGGTGTAAAGATTTAAGTGAGCCACTAGCTGTGTCTGAAATCCTTTACTTATTCACTACTCCCTTCTCAGTATGTAGTGGACTATTTTGCAAGCTCAACGTCAGTTGGTAGATCATCCATAATAAATGCTGACACGTATTTTTGTGATAAATACACACTATTGAGTGTATTCTCCCAGATTAATAACAAGTACTCTGTAGTTTGTGATGTGCTGCGCTACGCTGCTTACATTAAACACATTATTTCTGTGCCACAACTCAAGAATTTGTCTCCATACTTTAGTCATAAGGAAGAACAAACTATACTCCAATTGAAAATTTGTGCCAATAATCATTTGAAACAGCTTTTAGACTTCTGTGAAAATCCCATCCAAAATAAATTTTCCTATTTGTATGAAGCCCTGCTCTCTCATCTCATCCTTCTGCCATTTTTTCTTAGCCTATATAGGGTATAATAATTCTCGATATACATTCACACAGCACTACAAAATGGCAACTATGAAGTGGACCATATGGGTTGTAGTAAGTGATTCTGTACACAGCCACTGAGTTTCCAGATGACAACTACTAAATGATAATTGTGGTTATAGTGGATAATAAAACCACTTCATCTAAAGATTTCAATTGTCTTTTGACTGACAGAGAAGCGAGGCGTTTATGGCGACCAGAAAAATAATTTACATGGTAACTGTCACTACTTAAATTTCCATCAACTTCAACATCCTTGACAACAGCCATTAAAGCATAATTTTGCTTGATTAAAAAAATGGAAATGTATACAGTGGAAACCGTTTATAGTGATCACAATGACAGTGATCAACTGCTTATATGGATCATAAAGTTTGGGAGAGAATCATTTCTTTTCAAATGCTGTTTAAATATCCTGCTTACAGTGTCTTTGAAAAAAAGTACAGGAATTCTCTCTCTCTCCCTCTCTTTTTTAATCCATGATGTTTGCCTCGTGGTAACCTGTCTGTTTCCAGCTGGCCACCTGAGGCTGGTGCTGCATGCTCACTGAAATATTGACGGGACAAAGAAAGTAATTTCCTCTTAATGTAATTGTCTTTCGAAGCTTATTACTGCTGGTCATGGTCAAAATGAATGCGCATGATGAATGTACCTACGGTTGAAGTCGCCCTCAATATTGCCTGCTCATGTAATGCCCCAGTAATGAAACATCTATTGTTTTTAAAGAATCAGTATGATTCAGTAAAACAGCTAAGATGCTTCATTACTTTATATTCTTTTTTTAAATATACAAATGTCAATTAGATGCTAATCTGCAGGAGAAATAAAGAAAAATAAATGGTTATAATAATGACTCAGCCAGACGTGATCACTATAAGCGGTTTTCACTGTGTATATTTATGCAGTAATAAAGAAAACCAACCTCCTCTTTTGCAGCTTTTCTTTTCGGAGACTTCTGTTTAGAGTCAGAGCGAGATTTCCCCCGAGACTTGTCGTTCTCTTTATCTCTCTCTAAATCCTTTTCACGCTTTCCATCACGCTCTCTTCCTTTCTTGTCAGCATCAGAGTCTGGTGATGCCTGGTTGGAATAATCATCATCAGTGCACATACAGACATGCACATTCACATTATACTGTATATACTCATAATAAATGGATTCTTTCTGTACACTCACAGACTTATGACGTCTCTTCTTTGCCTTCTTCTTGTGCTTCTTGGATTTTTTATAGCTTCTCTCTGGTTTCGGGCAGAAAATGTCAGTAAATGTCAACAGTGCTGCACTTCTGCACTTCCATATGATACCATACAGATCATATAAGCTCTGAAAGCCACTCACCTGACTCTCCACTAGACGAGCGTTCAGAAGGAGATTTGGACTGTGACCGTTTTTTCTTCTTGTGGTAATCTTCGTCCTCAGACTCTGAGCCCTGTCAAAACATTTAAATGGAGTAATGCAGAGATTAACAACAAGGTTTTCTTGTCAGTTTCCTGTCATTAACTCTTATTAGCTCGTTGTCTTGTCTAGGCACAGTGGTGAGGACTACTAACCGATCGAGAGCGGGATCGTTTCCTATGGTGCTTCTTGGACTTCTTTGAATGCTTCTTTGTCTTGGAGTGGTGATGTTGGCATTCATGCTGTTCAAGAAATACATGCAATGTTAAACACCATCGTCTTTGTCATCAAGATAAATAAATTAATTCCCACTGTCCTGACAGACTGACCTCTAAGACATGCATGAAATCTTTGAATATCCTTTTCCTCTCCGACTCCAGAGTCACGTCTTCAAAGGCAGATTCCTTTAAGAATCTCTCTCTGACCTGAAATCATCACAGAGTACAATAACATGACAATAAGAACAATCACAACATAAAATACAATACACAGTTTGTGCTAGAAACCATATGAATACATTCTGCGTTAAGGTCGTACCCCCTCCCATGTAGTCTCTGGCTCCAGTGGTGGGGTGGCCTGTTTCAGCATGTTTTTAAAGGCTGCTTCCTTCCTCTTCATCTTCCTGGCCTCCTCCTTTTCTCGTTCTCTCTCTCTGGCTTCTGCTTTCTCCAGTAACTAAACAAAAAAGAGGTTGTAAAATTAAATATAAACAATAATAAAAAATAAAAAAACACGCACAAAAAGGCCTTAACATAACATAAAAGGTGGGTTTTAATCAAGAGGTCCGAGAGTCAGCAACATAACAATTACTTAACTATAATAATAATTCTACATTTTTTAAGCTTAACTTCCTAGAGTTTGTGTTCTTCTTAAAGGAACAGTTTGGATTTCTTCAAGTGGGGTTGTATTTGGTTTTTATCTATAGTCAGCAGACAGCGTTCGGCACACTCCCAGTTAAGAGAAGCAGACACAACTACTGACACTGAAGCTAAACAATAAATTGCTGTGGACAATCTCAAAAAAACCAAAACAATATAAGTTTACGTGTACTCTATATTTAAAATATTTTCACCACTTTGCTTTGCCATCAGACAGCCCTTTCCAACTGGGAGCTGAAGCTGTTTAATCATTTATGGTCACCAGGCCCTTTTTAAAAAACTTTGGTGAATCCAAACTAACCCTTTAAAAGTTCAAAGTCACACAACACAAACATACTACCTGATAATTTAAAGAGAGCATAGATATCATAACTACCTCTTGAAGGAACTACGTAGGATTTAAGAAAAGCAAGTGTGTAAACATGTATGTAGGAAAGGAGTCTTACACTATTGAATGCCAGCTTGATGTTTCCTGCATCCAGTGTGGTGGCTCTCTTGTCTGAGCTGATGACTGATCCAAAGTCTTCAAAGCTGGTGTTGACTTCCACCAGGAAGCCTTTGTCCTGGCAGCACAAAGGAAGCAGAGGATTGAAAAGTTGTATGACACAACAACCCTCTTAAAAAGAAACACTGATATGAGCAGATGTGAAGTGAACAGTTTGTTGCATGACAGATATAAGTAAGATTCTCAGCAGAGGTACAAGGAACTCACCTTAAGAATATCTTTGATGATCCTCTTTTCATCATGGTAGCGGGCTTTCAAGTCCTCCACGTAGAATTTGAACAGATCTAGGGGAGTGGAACCTGCAGAAGAGGCAAGGCAAAAGATAAAGACAATATGTTTTATGCTGCAAAAAGCTATGAACTAACAGTATCAAACAGTAGACCACTAGATTGCAAAAACAATAATGCAAAATTTAAAATGAACAGAATAAAAAAAATATTTATGCATCAGTCAACTGCTGTGGTTCACACAGTATTTACTTCCTGAGCTGTGCTTGCTTTATTTCTGTGTTCATGTCGTGTGCTGTTGTCTGCACATCACATCCACGTGCTTCAGAGCATTCGGCTCATGTGGACGTGTGAAGCCATGTGTGCCACAGCCGGCTGTCCTACCTGGCTGGCCCAGCATGTTAGCGAAGCGGATGTCTGAGCTCAGGGTCGGGTACATCTCCATCCAGGCAGACATGGAGTGAAGCTGACCGTGATCATGGAGCTCATCCAGGAATTTCTGAGAGAAAACAACAAGACATGAATTCAGAGCAGCAACTGATATCCGATGGTTATACAAGTGGAACTGGTCCCTTCTGTGACTTGGAATTAGATTATTATTGAACAACAAAACTGAAAATACACAACTACTTTAAGGGATTGAAGCAACAATTTACTCCAACAATGTGAGAAAAATAAAATGTAAATTTCGGACACCAAGCTGACACTTCTTTCCCTAACGTGGTGACTATAAGTGTTTTGAGATGCACGTGATTTTTACCTGGAAGGCCTCTCTGTTCTTGCGTTGTCGTCTCCTCTCCCTGAGAAGAGTCTTCTGTTTCTCCTCCTCCTCCTCCTTCTCCAGCGCCCGGATGTGCTCCTCAAAACAAATGAGGGCATCTTCTTTGTCCATATCTGTCAGCAGGTAACAACTACGGTTAATATTTTTACAGACAATGACACATTATCTGTCGCAGGAACAGAAGAACATAATCGCAGAAAACCCAGTAAAATGGACTTGTTTTTTAGGTATAACTTCAGCTACAGTCAGTCATATTTCACTAAACACTAAATGCAATGAGGAGAAACATGTATTAACTTGTGGGTTTCCAACCTTAAGGCAAAAGCACACCAGTTAAAACGACCTTAACATAAACTTCACATCCAGCTTAAACTTCACAGTGGCAGCAAGAAATCTGAAACACCAAGTTCATTGCCTCTGATCTCATCTGCCTGCGGAGAACAGCCTCAGTGAAGTGGTATCAGAGTTTTTTACTGTACAAATAAAATGAATTTGTTAAATTGGTGTTTTCAAAGTCATTCTGCTAGGCTGAGATAGTTCTCATATTCTGTTCTTTATTGTTCTTCTTAAGTATTTCCACGCAAAGCTGGTAGCAGACATTGAGTTGTGATTGTGTAAGTCTAATTCAGATGGTAGAGCCTAAAATAGATGAATCTGGTGGGCAAAAACGGAAGTTACTGTTGTGCTTTTGAGTACTGCGTCCCTGTCCACTCTGAGAACTGCATCCACGCCGGAGGACATAAAGCACATACATATTTCTGTAGTGATGCATATGTTTTGTACATAGCAGCCTATTTGGTTTACGCTTTTAACCTAACTAGATTTACCAGGAAGCGTCCGGGATTAAACCCTGTTCATAACACCATCTCCAGGGATATCTGAGAATACCATAAACATAGAAGTGAACCTATGATTTTTTCAAATAAAATTAATTAGAAACTTTGTCTTCCCACTTTTACCATCTGTTTCAAACTAAAGTAGGTAGATAAAGACATGAATTTGTGTTCTCATACTCTGCAGCTCCTCGTCCTCTGCAAAGGTAGGGTTGTCTAGCAGGTACTGCTGGGCCTCAGACCAGGTGGTGCGGTATGTGACGTTGGCCATGTTGTCCAAAATGTTCTTCAGAGCTTCCCAGTTCCTCTTTCTTAGCTGCTTGGCTTGCTCCTGGAAACATTTGTAGAGCAGGAAACCAGGATGTCAGTTGTGCTCTGTTCATTATGAAACTGGTGAATTTTTAATCCACCTATTTGTGCTTTTTCTGCATCAATTTAATTTTGTTAAAATAAGAGCTCTCTGCTACGCCCATGTTTTCACCCCCCCTGAAATCTACACCTATAATTCTCCATCATTATGATAAACCTGCAGACTGAAAATCTCTTCACAGACTAAAACTCTGGGGGAGGTTTGGCTCCATTGTAGAACAATGCCTTACCTTCTCTTTCTTAGCCAGGTAGAACAATACATCTTCATAGATCTCCAGCCTGTCTCTCTCTGGTACACAGCTCCACACCTCCAGCTCATTAAACATCTGCTCTGCTTTCCTGGTTTACAAGTACACACAGACACAGACACACACACAGACACTCGTTTAGGATATTTTCATCAACCCACATGAGGGCAGCATTTCACAGGCCAAATTTACCTCTAACACATTGATCTTTAGTGCTTAGTGCAAGCTATCAGATGCAGTTGTGTGGACTTAATACAACACTCATTACATGTAAATAAAAACAGAAACTTCTTAAGAAGTACAGCCTATATTTTAAGATGACTGAAAATATCTAATTTCCTTGATGAGTGCTCCAAACAGTCAGAAGATTCTGAAGCCGTGGTTGACTGCAGTGAAATAAGGAGCTAAATTGAAGGAGACACACACAATGAGAAAGCCCCGCTATCCAGTCTAACTGCCTGTTGTGTGCCATCCCAGATTACAGCCCCAGTCACCACAACAACCCTGGTGCCAGAAGAACTCTGAAACTGGCTCGCTGTCAAGGTCACCAGTCGATCAGTCCATCCCCTCTGTCTGTCACGATGACTTTCACACAAATGCCAAACCAAAGAGTGCCAGTGAATGGTATCTCATGCAAGACCAAGGACCAAAACATTTTAATTGGTGTCTGCATAATTTCTGATGCACGACTGTGAACCAACTGAATTAGTATGTTAAGTAAAGAAAGATGTTATTGTTTTGAGCATCTCTGTGGCATTTATGTGTGAAATTCAGAAAGATAAGAAAGAGGATAAAACACCAAGACTGTAATTTGCATTTACATCCGAGATGTCACATGTACCTTGGCCCCAAGATCAAGACCAACAAATTACAATGTTTCTCAAGTCCGCTCGCTCACTAAACTGTGACCAAGCAAATTAATGGAAACTGTGACAAGAGTCACCGCAGTATAAAAGGAAGCCAATAGTGTTGTAACTGCAGCATGGCGTGCACAAAGCCATAGGTGACCTCTCACTGATCCCATCTGCATAATCATATTGACAATTCAGGGAACCACGAATCAATACAGGGAAAAAAAAACTGAGATCACTGCAGTACTTACTTGTATCTGGTGGTAGACGTCATCTTATCGTGGTTCTCCAAGAACCTTTGAAAGGTCTCTTTGGACTCTTTGTATTTAATTCTGGCCTCCTCTTTTTCCTCCTTCTCTGTTTGGACTTTGTAGGCATTGAATGCCTGTTTCTTCTCACTCAATTTGGGAAGTGCACTTTGTTGACAATGAAAAGAGAGAATGTGAGGTCAGATTAGGGTCGCTATCACCTACTGCAAATAGGATGAAGAGATACCAGAGGAAAAGTGTACCTGTAGCGAGGATCATTGATAATCATTTTCATAGCCTGCTCCCAAGAGGAGTTTGAGGACACACCCTGAAATACAGACAATAAATTCAGTCATGATGGCTTTACTGACGTGAAATTTTCAACACTTTCAAATGACAGCTCAAGGTATATGTATTAACGAACACATTTTTACCAACAAATTTGCTAAACTTTTCTCTATTTTCAGGTATTTCGATGACATTCACAATAGTTTTCCAGCATTTTCCTGTTTCTCTCCTGATGGGACAGCACATTTCTGTCCCACAAAAAGGGGCATGGCCTTGATACTAGTGATGTTTTAACAATCATGCAGCACAACACTAGATTGTAGATTAGCAATACAAAGAATGTTAGACACGTTTTGGAACTTCTATAAACATTTTTTATACAATAGCTAAAACAATGTGTATTCATTCTGTTAATTCCAAATCATTTCCAGGCCTGGAAAATAGTTATACCAATTTCATAACTTCTCCAGGAATATAATGACTGTGGGAACCTTGATTGTTTTGTTTCCTTTGTTAGAAAAACAGCACAGGAGACAGGCAGACGAGCAATGAGCTGTGCTGCTTTGTCTCCTAGAAGGCAACACATTTTCTTAATTACTAATAGATGCCTGGTTAAGAGGTGTGGAGAGGGAATAATTCAAAGGAGTGCCACTAAAGGACTTATGTAAGCGCCCTTTCTGCCACTTGGCTCTCTCAGGGAGTAACTCCTTCATCCATTATAAACTGATTCCACCGCGTGCCTCCGTCTTGTAAGTTGTCACAGTTATTCTAGCTCACTGAGGCATGCCACTTTCTCTTACTGTCTTAATCCAAGCCGCCCTCGTGCCTTTGATCCAATAAAGCTAATCATAAAGACAGAGCCATTAAGATCTTGCAGGAAATTGCGAGCAATCTCAGAGGAGAGCTTTATGCACAAAATTAAAAAGAGCCTAAATATAGCAGCATTCAAGGTGGGTGGCGCTCGGCCGCCTCGCGACACAACACATCCACAGCAACAGGAGGTGAAGCTTAACAACAGAGCTAAGACCTCCCAGGGGCTCATGAGGAGGGACAGGGATTAGATTCAGATCACAGTGCAAAGGATGTGCTGGTAAACACATCAGTCATTAGGAGCGACTGTAAAATTAAACTTAAAAATAGACCATCTGTGTATGATGCTGTATCACTCCATCATTAAAACACTTAGGGGCGTCAGTGGCTTAGTGGTAGAGCAGGCGCCCCATGTACAAGGCTGTTGCTGCAGTGGCCCGGGTTCGAATCCAGCCTGTTGCCCTTTGCTGCATGTCATTCCCCCCCCCCCCCCCCCCTCCTCCCCCTTTCACGCTTAACTATCCTATCTATAAAGGCAAAATTCAAAATTCACAAGGGAATATTTACTGATGTTATCAAGCAAAATGTGAAAGTCTCTTTAGCCTATGTTAACCATAGGCCATAATTCAAACATGTAACAAAAAAAGCTATTAAAAAAATCCATTGACGTCCAAACAAGGGAACGGAGCACTAAAATGCTAACTCATTTTCACGTTTTAAGTATCATTCCTGCAACACTATATTAGTGGTTCATTCAGCTCTGGCTACATTTTAAAACAACAAACAATCAATGGCAACCTACTGTCACCTTAATGATTTTTTTGCACTGCAAACTGAGCTCCATTTAAAGTAGTAGCACATGCAAAATGAAATCAAAAGCAGTCCCAGCTACAGGAAAAACACATTAATGTACACTAAAGTATGTCAAGGGAAGCATGCTGATACAAGCTGAACTGTTCTTGTATTTAACCTGCTAAATGTCAAGTAATGTAAAGTGTGCACGACAGGCTGACGGGGGACAACAACCTTCGCACTCTCCTACAGTGTCTGTGGCCTCTAGTTCATCTACATGGTAACCCCATCTGACAGCCTGACTCACCTTCTCCTTCAGCAGCTCTTTGAACGCCTGCTTGGCCTCCTCTTTCGTGTTCCACTTGTAAGTTTTCTTCTGAAGTTCTGGCCGTTCCTCTTTTGTGACTTCAACACTGAGGGCAAAGGAAGATGTTAATGCATTAACTTGGCTGTGTTAGTATTTAAGATGATGTGATACATTTAATAAATTTATGAGACACAAAAATAGATTGCCGCATTCATGAATGCATTAAGGTAAAAGGCTGCTGTGTACATAAACCCAGTGTCATTATGACTATGGTTCTGGTGTGATGTATATGGTGTGTGTCTGAGTACTGGAGACAGTACCCGTCTCTGTGTCAGACATAACTGTTTACCTGGCTGTGGCCTCTGTGGCAACTGTGCTCTCTAAGGAAGCCACAGGTGCTTCTGCAGCCTTGACCTCAGCTGTGTGATGCACGGCCGCCTGAGACAGGTGTTCCTCTGAGACTGCTGTTGCAGTTTCCGCCTCCATTACGGTTGCCATAGTGGCTGTATTATCTGCTTGCACTGCAGGAGCTGCTGTGGTGCCAGGAGCCATCGCCTCTGCCGTTCTGAAATCAGACCATGACAGGTCAAACCACAGCACATGATGGGAAGAATACCATTACAATGTCGCTGGCTGGAATATGAAGGGTCACTACATGGAAATGAAAATCTGTCATATTAATAATAAAAAAGTTTTTGATAATGGAGGAAGAAATAATATTACATAACCGTCGTATTTGTTGTTAATAATACATATTGCAGCCGCGAAGAGTAACTGAAGGTAAACAGGAAGCTCTTACCCATTCTCCTCTGCTTTGATCATAGCTGGAAAAGACAAAAAGGAGATAGCTGTTAGAGTACTTGTTTTCATTTCAAAGCACACTACGGATAAGAGAACAGCACAGAGATAAATGTACTGCAGGAGCCACAATGTGTTCCTGTATTTGTGTTTCCTGTGTTTGTACATCAATGATGCCCAAGCCCCCTCTAATGCATGGTGTTATTCGTCAAACAAGCCCGCATCCTGCCATTCATCACGCTGTCAAAGGCTTATCCATGGAGCGCAGCATGGCTCGGTATGGAACATCACTGACTTTCTCACAGCAGGTTTGACATCATCAGACAGCGGCTCTTTACCTTCCAGATCCTCCAGCTCTTTGGGTTTGGTCCATCTGGACTCCTTCGTCTGAGAGTTGTAATAATAAGGCTTCCCTGTGTCTGACTTGTACTCCTTCCAAGGGCATTTAGACAGCATTTGCTATAAGAGGGAAACAAAGAAATTTAGTTGTAATAACTTCTGTGATGTTAGGGGATCCATATGAAATAATTAACTACTTTTATAACTTGTTATTCATTTCATACTGAATTATAGTTATGTGATATTTTCCAGTTAGATGTCCCCGTCAGTGGCTAGAATTTAATATTTCTTGGGGAGAAAGGGAACGGAACCATCCACCCTAATTACATTTAAAGCTCTATTTGCAGGGACTAGTTTTACAAAGGCACCTCGTATGATTTAGAAATTATCACAAAGTAACCAGCCCGTTTATCCCATTTACTCCGTTAAATAACAACGTTTAACTCCCTGATGAATCCGCCCCCACTCCAACCCAATTTTCTCTTTATTTTACTTAATTATTTTCCTTTTATGTTGTTTTGTATCTTGGTTTGTTTCTTTTTCCCTTGTGATTTTTTTCTCTCTTGTGGCTCCTTGAGTTTGTGATTGTTATAGTTACAGTAAAAGAAAAATATGGAGAAATGCTCACATATGAAAATGTTTTACTTTTCCTGCTTTGACAAAACACACTGGACTAATATTATCATGACCTCTTTGTTTTGGGAAACATGCTAGGTAATTTGTGGTGGAATTCTAACATGAGAAATTATAGACAGGTGTGCGCGAGATTGAGATCACAGACGACCCTGCAAGTACTACAAATTACTTGAGATCCCCAAGTTATACTAGTCCCATGTGAATAGGGGGTAAGTTGTTTTCTTGTCTGTTGCTGCTGTTTGTTTTGGTTTGAAATTTCTGACTTCCTTGAAACATGCCAAGTTTTTGTATTTTTGATTGTCATGGATTAGATGAATGCATATGAAATTGTATTTAGTATGAAAGACTTTTCATACATGCAAGTAGTGCCTTCAAAGACTGCAGATAAAAACCTTGCCTGAATCTGGTATATTTTCAATTTAATGAATTTCGTGCACGACCCCTGATAAAAACTATCCAAGTGAGTGAAAAAATGGTTCCTTGGGGGCCCTTTACGATGATGATACCTATATTGTCAGATCAAGTCTGAAATGTTTATTTTTTCACAGCAGCTCCATTTGCAATATAAAAAGGACAAACATTTAAGACAGGAAACAAAGACACATACATTTATCAACATTCAAGACACCTGGACGTGCATTGGATCGCAGATTAAGTTCCATATTTAGATTTGATGGGTGCACATTAAGTGCTTTAGTCTAACCTTTCTACACCATGGGACCCTGTATCTTCGATCTGATGGCAGCATTTTACAAGTTTTTGTTAAACATGTTATGTACATAATAAAGGTTTGTACCTCTGCAGGAGACTTGAGATCATCTGGTTTTTCCCATGTGGACTGCTTAGTCTCTGTATTATAAAAGTAGGTCTTCCCATCCAGTGATTTGTGTTCTGTCCACACGGATTTCTGAGGCAGACAAACACAACAAATAAATCAGCTTCAGTGTTAACAACAACAACACCCCCCCAAAAAACAAAGCAAGAAACCACTCTACTTCTACTCCATTTAAAATGCTTTTAAGCTCCAAATCTGTCACATCTATCTTTCCATTTTCATTGTGCACAAACCTTCTTTGGCTGCTCCTCCTGTGGAGATCCATTTGTGGTGCTCTGCAGGGACAACAAAATGAAAGGTTGGCAGACTGCGGATATTGAGGAGACAAAAGACTGAAGCTACTGCTGAGAACTCTAAATTGTCGAAATTGTAAACTTGCAATTACTGCATATAAAGACAAATTATGTCTTACAGCTGTTCCAGGTGCAGCAGCTGTGAGGACAAAGGCACAAATCAGTCAGACGCTTTACTTCTAATGAACACAAAATATGCAAGAGTATGATTTGTATGTTAAGTGACAAATTAAATGATCTTACCTGTAGAGTCGACACCAGGCTGTGAAAAAGACTAATTTTTAATAGTGGATTTTTTTGCCCAAGAAACACACACAGGAATGATGGGAATACAGACTCATCAATCATAATAAACAGTAACTGACAAAGCTTTGCTAATTAGTGCAAAACTCCACACCCTCAAGATGCAAAAATATACTTGTGATGATAAAGTGGATGTCTTATGATCTCTAAAGCCGCCTGGATGTTGTCACAATAAATATGTTAGATTGCTCATTTGCATAACTTGCTTACCCACTGGTATAAAAGAAAAATTAACAGAACATCAACAGTGAAGGGCTCATGTGTTTCATTACGTTTACAGTGATTCACAGCTGAACCAAAGCCAAAACAAAACAATAAGGGACATATTGCACGCAGGTGTTAATTTTAATTTTAATCAGCCCCTGTATTTAATGATGTTTTCAGCTGTTTCATTCAAATTTGTGGTTAAGAATATGATGATTTTTTTAAATGGAGTGACATCAATTGATATCCAACAGTGTTACTTGGCAGTGCAAATGATTCACTTGGCATTTCACAGATTGCAGTGTATTTTTAAGAAGTGTGAAGCAGAGCAATGATGGGAAAAGTAGCAAGGAGAGTTACCGGTCCCGTTGGTTGTACAGCCGCAGCTGGTATGCGAGGGGGCATCATCATCCCTGGCATCATAGGTGGCATCATGCCTGGCATCTAATAAAAGAAGCATCATGAAATATTCATCTGGCATTTCCATACCACCCAGTGCAGGAAGAAGTATTAAGACACAGTGTGAGACAGGGTGTTGGTGTCTGTGAGGAGGGCTGCTTTGCAACTGGGGGAGAAGAAGGTGAGACTGAAACCGAGTCTGCAGCGCTGATTTAATGGTGTGATGCCACAGCTTGCGATCTGTGAAGCAGCAACACACCAAACTACATCCCCTCACCACCTTTCTAGACTTGAGTTGACTGCACCTTCATCAAACACCCCCCCAGTGTCTCATCTATTTATATGTATGACAGGACCACATATGCTTGCTAAATGTGGCCCAATTTTGCTTTAGAAGATCTTTTTTTTTTAAATAGAGTGTCACTACCTCAGGAGTATTCACTCAACCAATGGCAGAGGTTCAGGAAGATGAAAAAGTTAAATGGCATCTCTTTAGAGGGACATAAGTGCTACACGGAACAGCAACAATTACCGCATAACATATGAGCTTCTGTGCAGCAGTGCTAAACAAAACAGGAAAGTCAATTTCTGCCCTGCTGTGACACTCTACCACTTGTCATGTCAACATGTCATAATTGGACATGTTTATGGATAGTGGAAGAGGTCATGGTTAGGGCTAGTACTGACCAATCACAGCATAGCAGTGTGGGAATTACAAAGAAAAGCGGTGGGATTAATATTAACACATAACTGAGTTGAGGGAAAACTTCAGCTTATTACAAATTGGGTTTCTTCTTTTATTTTTCAGACCACCAACTCTGTTAATTGTGATAAAACTGTGCTCACCAAAGTCATTTCTGATATCTCAGAACAGCGACATGTCACATACTGCTTAAAAAAAAAGGTCTAATGTGGCAAAACACAAGCAGACAAATGATCACACAGATCTAGAAGAGCATACAAGTCAATTTTGCCAGATAAGCTACCACTTTATTTCAAGGTAAAACCAAAAGTGAAAGCATCATGATGTCGCTGATCATCCCTCACTGGATAGGAGAACCCAGGAGTGCACACATCTACAAGAACTACAGTAGGTCAAAGCTATACCAGGGGTTACTTTTGGTTCTTTCCAAATAAAGTGCCTAATCTGGACATAATATCGTCTGACCACTTATGTGTCAAGCCCAGTGAGTCCTGTCTTTCCCACAGAACTAAATTCTATTCGTGGCTGTAGCTGACAGAGTGGGGGGTGCACCGCATACACAAACTTTCTGTTGCCGCCTTTACACAGGTTAGACCCAGTGCCTGACAGTAGGATGCGCGGTTTCCATGGGAACGCAGACAGTTTCATCTAAAGTAGATTGGAAAAACAATAGACGCAGATGGGTCCGCTGTCAATGACTGCATCCATATATCCAATGTGACAGTCTACACTAAAGCGAGATTGCTGTTTTGCTATTTTGATATGAATTAACGAACGACTACATTTCACTTTCACGGTGCTTGCCGCCTCATCTCCTCAGGCTGCCTGGAGTATGCCCTGCTGCTCTGAGAGTGTGCCAGTAAAAATATAACTAACTGCACTCCAAATTAACGAACCATCCAGTTTGCCAGAGTGCAGCTCCAAAAATAGAAAATCAATATGTTACAGGCGATGTTGATATTGTGGTGGGGCGCCACAAACAAATGAATGCGTGGGAAACCTTGGAGTCTCACCATTTTTTAGTAATCCAGCCGACATGAAATATCTCAGCATTAACTTTGGTAAGTACGGTGTTATCACTGATAAAATCAATGACCAGAGAAACTGTAAAAAACCCAAGTTGTTGTGACATATGGTATTTCTTTAAATATCTAACCTTTCCCCTCTGACACTTCACAGTGCTTTAAGGCTACAAATGATGAACAGTGGAGTTGCTTAAAAACTTGTTTTTTCAGTACCGTGGTTTGAAGAACATAAATCTAAAACACTGGGGAAATATTCGGAAACAGCACCAATTGTCATTCTTTAAGTAATACCATCTTATAAATTCACTCACCTAGCTTCTAATCTGCTTTGGGATGTGTAAAGCGATAAGTCCTTGTCTGACTCAGATTCAAAGCAGAAGATATACTGCCGTGTGTGGAGCAGCAGAAACACAAGCTGTAAGCCCTAAGAACTAACAAATCCAACAAAATAGAGACAAACGGCTCACCTGTCCCATTGGCGGTGCCCCCATTGGTGGCATTATACCAGGGGGAATTATACCAGGAGGCATAGGTGTCATGCTGGGCGGTCTCTGTCCCATGGGGGGCATTCCGATGGGAGGGAAATGAGGCGGTATTCCTGGTGGTCCCATCTAGACAAATGAATATGGAGAGAGAAGAGACGCATTAGACTACATTAAGCATTAATGAAAGCCTTTAATATTTACCACTCTCAGGTCAACCCTGTATGACGACTGGAAATAAGAGGTGAGAAGCTAATTGTCATAAACATATCTGTCACTGACTTACAAATGGGGGAGGTATCCCTGAGGGCGGTACGCCTGGATAAGGTGGCGCTTGGCTCGGGCCATTATTAGCGTCCGACGAAGACTGTCATGAATGAGAAACACCACACAGAGTTAGTGAACTCGCAACAGTCAGTGGTGTAATGCTATTAGCAGCGTGCTTAATTCAATAAAGCCACCATTGCTGTTTCTCCAAATATGTCCTTGAGTTTTTAAAATGTGATTTAGATTTTTTTTCTACTATATAACTGTTAATACTGCAGTTAAAATAGAAATTAGGTTATATATTTACATGCACAACCTAAATCCCATTACTATTTGTTTATAAAAAGAGAGTATAAGGCAAGATAATTCAACAGCACCACAAACTACAGCCTCCAGGTGAAATCAATACCTCTTTAAAGCTGTTTGAACAAAAACTCAACATTATAACCTTCATGATTATTTAATTCAGGGCTGTTTTATTAGCCTGCATTTGTTTTAACTTGGAAGTATATTGGCTATAAAAGACTTGCAGGAGCACAAAATAAATTCTAAGCACTACTCAGTCTGCAAGGCAACATTTGTGAGCACACAGGCAAGGAAGCATAAGAGCAGAATCAGATTTCAGCGCACAATCCTGATTATGCATGCACTCATTTCTGAGTCCACTCTCTCTTTTCACCAGCTGTTTTTGGCAGCTTCTAAACACCTGAGATCGCAAAGTGTCTATTGCCGGCTATTTTTGATTCGCAAGCAGCAGCAGGACACATCCATATCTAGATGTAAGGGTCACACCTTTTTGAAAGTCCACAAAAGGAAAAAAGTCAGCTTTTGAATATATTGCTCCTCTGTAAGGAGTGATAGGCAAACCATATGGCTGCTTAAGACATGCCATTTACATATTTATGCATATATGCCTTATTGTTAAACCTACAATTTCTTTTTTTGTGGGCGTGTGAACTGACTGATCAGTAAATTTCTGTCAGTCCAATAACTTTCGCCTAGCTCAGTGGTTCTCAACCTTTTCCATGTCAAGGGCCACAAAATGTATACACTTTTGGTCACAGACTTTCATTTGATAAGATTTTGCTTCAGGGCCCCCTATCTGATAAGATTTTGGTTTAAGATATGATTAAGACCAGAATTCTATAAATTTCAACAACAGATGAGGAGATAACTGGAGGGAGTGACATCAGTGATCGGAGTAGTCACTCTTTTGACTCTTACTCAGACTGGGTTTACTTGTGTCGTGAATTAAAATATGAAAATAAACTATGTCGCATTTGTCTTAAGACATCCTGGAACCCTTGGAGGTCTGAGGAGGAACTGTAGGCTTGAAATGTTACACTGCATAAAAATCCCTCTAAACAAGAGCTGCTTGGTATGCAGACGTATTTACTTTCTTCACCCCCTGGACCACTGGGGGTCCCCAGACCACTGGTTGAGAACCACTGGCCTAGCTCATTCATAGTGGTATGTCAAAATACTCATAAGTGGTAAATCTGTATCAGCATTCACAAGCACTAAGGCAGCCGGTAATCATCAGGATCTGCTTTATGGACTTGTGTTCACCAATACGAGAATAATTAGCCAAGGGTGGGTTCATGAGGATATTGGGATAGCGCAACAAAAGGACAATGTCTACACTGAGTCCAAAATAGTATCCAAAGCAACTATACTGAAAAGTTGGGGAGGCAGTGGGAAGGCACGGAAACACTAACAGTACACTTATCACTTCGGGAAAACATCCAACAGGTCATTGTGACCACTCAGTGTCATGATAAAGAGACAGAGAAGTATATTAAGATGCAGAAAACATAAAAGAAAGCCAGGTGAGGATGACAGTTACAAAAAACATGCCAAGTGGAAGCCGGTGTAAAAAAATATAATGACTTTGGAGGGAAGGAAATGGCTCTGTGGTTTAGCTATTGGACTTATTAGTAAGTATTAAGTAAGAATACTACATCCAGAAAGAGGCTGTAATGTGACACTGAGGGTGCAAACTGCAGTAAGATTTTCAAGAAGAAGAAATTTGCATTGCGGGTATTCAGACCATTGACTGCATATTCTAATAAAGATTCAGGCTGCCAAAAGATAGTATGGGCAACTTTAATCATTATGAGTGTGATAGCCTCTACTGGTGGCAAAATGTAGCCACACAATTCCTCTTGCATATTATTGATGAAGTCCATAAAAATGTCCTTGCTTGTGCACAAATTTGATCCTGCTTTAACGAATCCTGTGCTCTCCCAAATTTGACTTGCAGAATTTGTTTTCAGCTACCTCACATATTTTGTTGTTAATATACACCCATAAGCCAAGACACAAACTGACATGCTCAATAACTGGTTACATATAACCAAAGACAAACTTATATCTTGTATTTTTTAATTTTTAAAAGCACCTTTATTAGCTTCACTTCTACGTATGAGTCTCTCTGACCTAACCCTACCATTTGTAAAGAGAAAATGTTGCATTAGCATTATCTAAGTTCGTATTTCTAAGGACTCCACTATTTATACGTTTTAATTTAGGCTTATGGGACTTCATTTTAAGGCATATTAGGTTATTTGTAAATGATAAAGCAACGTTACCACAGCTATGAGTGAATTAAATGACTAAATTAACCCTTTCTATGACATTAGCGTTGTTATCTGACAGGTTATCTATCAGCAAATTTACTACTTTGGATTATCTCTGTCCATTTTACCTGACGATAAGTCTAATTGGTAGCAAGCACGCGTATTATCAAACAAAACCTGTAACGTTACATCTGAGTAATGCTAACATGCTAGGTAACTACTACCATGTAAAAATGCCAGTGGCGATGAATGAGGACGGACTCTGTCTAAACGCTGGTGACGAATAACCAATTACTGTTGCCAGAGTTTAGCTAGTTAGCTAAATACTCAGCTAGCAAAACAAACCTTTTGTCGATTTTAGGATTATATTTAAGACTACCGTTAAACGTAGCTACTACTATTGTGTAAAACTAAAGCTAACGGCACCTTAGTGTTCTCTTTCTTCACTTTACAATAAGCATCACTTCCAGGATATAGTCTGTTCCCTGATGATATGTGTGCCGCTTTCTTAGCTTGGCGCTAGCACGTCATGCTAACCTGTGATGTTATAGGACGTGCGACATTGTTATAGCATCGTGGAGACAAAGACCCGGTCATTAACCAAACGACAAGTACGTACACATACACTTTTCACATTTACTGGTTTTAACTTTACTGTTAAAATTCTATTCTTTTGAATGGTTGTACTCACCATGTTGACGAGAGGGTAGGAACCTCCAAGTAACTTCAGGACCTCTCAACAACGAGCAATACGATTGGTTCAGCTGCCTCCGCGTGCACAGAGGTCAAAGGTAAAGATTCTGCGGCGTCATACTGCGTCAGTAATGTGCAGAAATGCGCAATGAGTGACACAGTGGTGATGTTGTGATCCTATAACTGTATGTGTTACAGAAAAATACAATCTGCGACAACAATATGCAACAACTGAGTCCCTTCCACAAGAAAGAAGGAAGAAGAAGACCGTGAGATGCGAAAAGCCAGTAAGTGGACCTTTAGTTAAGTATTTATTTGCAAACTTAACAATTTATTCTTTCACTGAAAGAAAGAGGAACAAATTGCAAAGTGATTAAACACCACAGGTGGAAGAAGTGCTCTCATTTTTATTAAAGTAAAAGTAGAATAACCACAGTGAAAATAGGGGAGGTCGGGGACAGTTGCAACAGCTCTTATTTGTCCAATTAGAAACATACACTCATTGGCCACTTTATTAGGTACACCTTGCTAGTACTGGGTTGGACCCCTTTTGCCCTCAGGATTGCCTTAATTCTTCATGGCATAGATTCAACAAGGTGCTGGAAACATTCCTCAGAGATGTTGGTCCATATTGACATGATAGCATCACACATTTGCTGCTGATTTATTGCTGCACATCCATGATATTCACCTCCTGTTCCACCACATCCCAAAGGTGCTCTACTGGATTGAGATCTGGTGACTGTGGAGGCCATTGGAGTACAGTGAACTCATTGTCATGTTCAAGAAACCAGTTTGGTATGATTTGAGCTTTGTGACATGGTGCGTTATCCTGCTGGAAGTAGCCATCAGAAGATGGGTGCACTGTGGTCATAAAGGGATGGACACGGTCAGCAACAATACTCAGGTAGGCTGTGGTGTTTAAACCATGCTCAGTTGGTACTAAGGGGCCCAAAGTGTGCCATGGAAATATCCCCCACACCATTACACCATTACACCACCACCACCAGCCTGAACCCTTGATACATGCTTTCATGTTGTTTACACCAAATTCTGACCCTACAGAATGGAGTCTCATCTGACCAAGCAACATGTTTCCATTCTCCTGTTGTCCAGTTTTGCTGAGCCTGTGTGAACTGTAGCCTCAGTTTCCTGTTGTTAGCTGACAGGAGTGGCACCCGCTGTGGTCTTCTGCTGCTGTAGCCCATCTGCTTCAAGGTCTGATGTGTTGTTTGTTCAGAGATGGTCTTCTGCATAACTCAGTTGTACTGAGTGGTTATTTGAGTTACTGTTGCCTTTCTTGAACCAGTCTGGCCATTCTCCTCTGACCTCTGGCATCAACAAGGTATTTTCACCCAGAGAACTACTGCTCACTGGATATTTTCTCTTTTTCGGACCATCCTCTGTGAACCCTAGAGATGGTTGTGTGTGAGAATAGTTACAGAGCTACATTTTATAGACAAATAGTAAAAGAAAAAGCAACAAAAGCAATTAACACCAAAAAACAAGTCAACAAACATACAGTTTCTTTACAGGTCAAATTCAGCTATCCAGTTGATAGCCCACTATACAAATAAAGGAACACTCGCAAATAGTCCTAAATATTGAATTGGCAATACAATCAGGCAATGTACTGTATATATAGGAATGTCTTTATGTGCATACTATGCTAGATCATAAGTGATAGGATCCTATCAAATAAAGGCTGAGGAGCCCCACAAAAATCTAATCTAAAATACAAGGACATAAATAATTAGGTAACTGCATTAAATGGTATTTCTGAAATGTCATCATGACCTCAATTACATCCTGTGTTACACACTACATGCTCATAATACAGAATTCTTGGCCAAAGATTTTATTCTTTATTCTTTTACAATGGCTGATTTTCTCCCCTGTTATTTTAGATGTTATAACAGGTGTCCATTTCAGGAGCTGGAGTAGCTGTTGTTCAGACACAGCAAAATTACCTTGGTGTATTGGGGATCATTTGGAGAAGTGGCTGTGATTTTCCAATTATTGGCTTCTGTGAGAGAGTTCTCCTGGCAGTGTGTCGCTGGAATGATTCCCAATGACGGTGGGAAATTAGAAAGTGGTCAGCACGGGCAACACACGCTTCTTACCTCTTTAAGTGCTGTTCACACAGTCTTTATTCTGTCATTGTCTCTCCTGTTCATGCAGGCTGGTCATATGTTTTTCACACAAAACAGGGTTAAGCAGTAGCTCACCCATTATGAGGGTTATTCAAACAGAAAATTAGCTTGATGGCCTAATGAACACATTGATTTCCAGTTATTGCTGTTCTTGTTCTGTAGAGATGCCATGTGCACATTTTGACTGACCAGTGTGTGAAAAATGAACGTTACAGATGTATGTGATGTGCAGCAAATCTATATGCTGCTCAGTGCTGCTGTTTGCTGTGGAGCTGTCCCTGGGATTTAGTGCTATTGGAGTGTGAAGCATGCAACAAAGAGTTGGAAAACAGATGAGCCCACACTCGAGGTAGCCTGCAATAAACTCTGATGTATTTACTGACAAGTGCAGGAGAATTCCCTATCCATTCTCTTAACAAGCCAAAAAGACAACAAGGCGACAGTGAGGGGCAGTGATGGATCGAGCATCAACCTAATGATAGGAGTCAGTCAACCACAGAGCATTGCTTCTTCAGAGAAACAAACAGACATAAAACAAGCCATGAATCAACACTGTTGCATAGCAGCAAATGTTTTTGGTTGTGCTGAATGATTAAGAAGAAGGATTATTTTTAAACAGTATTAAACTTAGGCCTATACTAGACAAAAAGCTAAAATAGTATCAGAGGTTAGGCTTCCCCACAACCTGGTGCTCTCAATGAGAATTATATGTAAATTCAATTAACAAAAATCCACCTAAGGGACTGTTCTTCATTTATCAGAGGAGGGAGGTGGCTGGAGTGTGATGTCATTTTTTGTTTGTTTGATTTTTGTTTGTTATCTTCACCCTCCTGGAGCTACAAACATTTTTTCTTGAGCCTCCCTTAATGACTGGTATGACCCTCCCTGCAACATAAGTAACCATAATTTTGTATATAACGTAGGAAGGGAGCCAATGCAACGAGCAAAAAGCACAGTAGGAATTATCGCCAAAACAACTTCTTCAGCAGAGTGCAATCCTTCTTAAAAATCGTATCATCATGTAAGCTGTGTGTGCACCGAAGCAGAATATGGGTGCATGACAACCACCTGTCCTACCACACAAAACCAACAAAAATTAATAAGTCTACACATCACACACATGTCAACACACACACCCCAGCAGGCAAGCAGCTAGCAATAGCAACATAATGACTGACCAAATAAAGCATTACATACATAATGGTGGCGGAAGCAGCCAGCAGTAATTTACACAATGGGCGTTATTAGATTGAATAAATGTACTCATTGATGATTAAAATGTAAAAGTTAAAAATGAAATTCTGAAGTTGAAAAATGTGTGCAGGAGAGCAGAATTTAATGTTTTTACAGCATTTAGTTTGTGCAAACGGTGTCTTTTTGGTGACACTTTAAATATAACAAATATAATTTGATTTAATTATTTTGTTGCACATGATATGTTCAAGAAACATTTGGAATTTGAAAATCCGATGATAAATTCTGTTTTCACAGTTTCTGGCTATGATGAATGATGAACAGTGAAATTTTGGTGATTTTTTTTTAAAAAAGAGAACATGCCTTTTAAACCCACTTGCAGGCTGTGGGCTTCTGAGGGTATTTAGAAAATAGATACAAAATACAACTATTTGAAGTTGAATGTCCGTCCCCTTAGCCAAACCAAAAAACAACTTCCTCCCCAGGGCTTAAAAAATATTAAGTGCATCCCCCGTTTTGCGCCACTCTCTGCCCTCTAATAAATAATGAACAGTCCCTAAACTAGTTAAAACGCTAATCCTTGATGGCAGAGAAACAATATTTATCTGTAAATAAATAAATTGTTACTATAGTAAAAATCTTATTTTTTTTATTTAATGTGAATATAATTATATCAAAAATCACATTAAGTGAAAAAAAAAGTATAATTTCATAATTCAAATATTTACAATTCTGATCTCCACAAAACAAATTTTAGAAAAAGAATTTAGTAGATTTTTCTAATATATAGTTAGAATTATGTATCCAACTGGAATTAATTAGAAAAACATTTAGAATTCTTGGTTTTTGAAATTTTATCCCTGATATTTAACTCCTTACAAGTAAATATGTGTATAAAATACAGAACTGAAGAAATGTTAAATTGTCTGTTATGGTGCTCCCTTGGTGTTCTTCAGCAACACACAATGCCCTGCCCTACCAGCAGGGGCGCTGTCATGCAGCTGACAACATGTCCAGACTTCACTGTAGAATAGGCCCAAAGAGGATTTTCCCAAAAGGAATCAATTAAAGATCTTTTACACAAATCAAATATCACTCTGACCTAAGTCTCTCGATTCACATTGTTATTGATCTACTTTTTTTTTGTATGATGATTAATGTTAGATGCTTAGACCATTTCTCAGCTGTTTCCCCACACTGCAGATATATGCCCAGTATATTTAAATGCGTTAGTGTTCTATTTATACATCCTAACATAGTTTGCTTGTGCCTCAGTGTGTGTGTGTGTGTGTGTGTGTGTGATTGATTCACAATATATGAGGTGGTCAATGTTTGCCTGCAGCCATTTTACCCAGTGAGCTTTGAGTCCAGCATGCTGCTGACCTGCCTTACAGGCACTCTTCTCTCATCCAACAATTGGCTTCCTGTCAGCGCCGGTCACATTAACTATTAACAACAAACAGTATTACATTCAGGGCATGCCTCTGTATTCCTCCTTTCACAGGCGTCAGAACTGATCTGAATTAGGTCATATGAGTCCGCTTAACAGCTCTTCCCGAACAAAGGCTTGTGTGAGAAAACTGTTATGATGAAACAGTTCTCTTTTCATGATTAATATTGTTTTTCTTTCATGTGGTGAAGATATGTGTATTCACATCTCGTAACACCATTCTTCACCACCTTAAGGGAACAGTTCATCCCAAAATAAAAAAATATCTATTTTTCTCTTATCTGTTGTGCTGTTTGTCAGTCTAGATTGTTTTTGTGTGAGTTGCTGAGTGTTGATGATATCAGCTGTACAAATGTCTGTCTTCTCTCCATTATAATGGGAGTAAATGGCACTCGGCTTGTGGTGCTCAAAATGTCCAAAAAAAAAAAAAACAATTTAAAAAAAAAAAAAACCTAACAGCAATGTCTCCTTCCAGAGATTATGATTCAGTCACTCATGATAATCCACAGACTTTGTGAGCAGTTTCATGTAGGAACTATTTTTCTTCTACCAAACTACACCCGACCACCGTATCACCTCTCAGAAGGAAGAGTGCATCTACTCCTGGACAAGAGGCTTGTGCTCATGACAGCATAAACTTTAATGGTGTCCTCCTCAGCTGAGCTGTAACGTTAGCTAGCTCAGTGGTGCTAGCAGCATCAGATTAAAACGCTTGCATTTTTGTGCGCAGTTATACAGTTGGCAGGTGTAGTTTAGTAGAAAGAAAATAGTTCCTACATGAAACTGCTCACAACAAGGTCTGTGGGTTATCGTGAGTAACTGGGTCATGATTTTTGAAAGATGAAATTGCTGCTGAATTTTCAGTTTAATTTTTTCGATGTTTTGAGCAACACAAGTTGAGAGCCAGCGAACTGGGGAGAAGGCAACCCCAACACTACAAATAGGAGGAAAAATCAGGTACCCAGAAACACTGCTCGGCCTTGCAGCCAATTTTTCCCAGTGGCCACTTGCAGTATTGCAGCAGAAAAATCCCCTGCAGCCCAACAAGCACTTTCCCTGTGGGCCACCATCGTAAAAGAGACGTTTGTAAAACTGTTGACAGGTTACCTCGAACTGCAAACAAGGTCAATTATATCTCTCTTATATGAATTTTTGATGCATGGAGGTTTTATATTTGTAAAACTTTCCTCAAGCTAAAACAAAGGTATTAAAAATACACGTTGTCATCATAATGTAAAGTCTATGAGCCGAGCAGGTGGATGGGGCCAGTGGGAGAAACACTACTGTGCATATTCAGTTGGCTGCATACCCTGGAAGTAAACCCAGATGCTATAAACTTTTGGCATATGTGCCAGGTGAGCAACTCTGTTTCAATAAATAGGCACCATCTTGGCATCTGGTATTATTGTAAATCTATGGCAAAAATATGTATTGAGCACTTTGAGCTATATCTTTAAAGTTAGGGACTTCTTGTCTAAAAGCATATATATCCTCTGGGTGATTATTGACCACTGTGCCATATGATCAATGAAAGCATGGCCTCTGAGCCAAAAAACAAAACAAAAACAATATCCCTTTACATGCTACATGCAGTCTGGTTTATCTGTGCCTTTACATGGCACTGGCTTCTATCAAACCCTGGGATCACAAATGTGAACCTCGGCTACGCTGAGCTCTGCACAGCAATTTTGTATCAGCGGTAGAGAAACTATTTTTGGTAAGATTCGTCTCTGGGTTCTAATTATCACACATGAACACACAAAGCTTTTGATTGCCGAGCACTTGCTATTCACGGTTTCTTGTTCTGAAAGAGCGGCTGATTTTATGGGTGTCAGCCATGTAGGTCAAAGGGTCTACTGTACTTCCCCTTTGCGATGCATGACACGAACACGCTCACACACCATAAACCACATTTTCCAGCTTTCTTTGATTGAGATGACAGAAAACCTATGAGCGTGACGTCAGAGCACAGCAGAAAAAAAGTATGAATAAGGCAGGTCTGCTGAATGTCAGAGTAAATGTCAGATACTATTTTTTGAGTAATTCTTACTCTTTTTACTCTATAAATAGAACGTCTCCAAAAAAGATTTTTCTTCTGAACAACCTGATGACTGAGGAAGATCCCCTGGCTCAGATGTGAATATCTCCTGATAAACCCGACATTATGCTCAGCACTTGCTGAATGTGTTCTTCTGTGGCCTGTGAGGCTGTGTGAGCACTTTTAGAGCATCTGAGATGCATTGTCATCTGTCAGAAAATGAATTGGTCAGGCTTCTGCTGACAGGTTGTCACTCAGAAAAGGCTGTGTGTGTGTGTGTGTGTGTGTGTGTGTGTGTGTGTGTGTGTGTGTGTGTGTGTGTGTGTGTGTGTGTGTGTGTGTGTGTGTGTGTGTGTGTGTGTGTGTGTGTGTGTGTGTGTGTTTGAAATGACAAAAAGGATACTGTGCTTTTAGGCCCTGCTGTGTGATGTAAATTGATACCCAACACAAATAAATATACTTATAATGCAGTAATCAATTTCGTCACTTTAAAAATATTTCACAGTGCATGAAACTCTTGTTAAGTCAATACTTTGAATATCAATTCACATTGCTCACATTCAGTCAATTTTCTACATAAGCCAAAATGCCTACTTTTGTATAATGCATGTAGCTTAGCTAGCTTGCACATCCTTTGGTCCCTCCACCTCATTCCCCACCGCCACGAGACTTCACAGGGAGGAGGTTGGATTGCAGCTCCACAGTTGGACCTTCAGTTAGTGGCTGTAGCAACTCAAATTCAGCCAGCGCAAACCCCAGTGCCAGGGGTCTGATCCCCGTCCACTCCGGCTTTCCCCCAGATTAACAAACTTTTTGTCGCTGCTGCTTGCTCTCCTCCTGGTGAAGTAGTCTTCTAATGGCAGGGAGTGAGGTGGAGGGACTGTGGGGTGCACTAGCTAGCTAATTGTCTCATTTGTGATCTGATAAACAGTGAATTTCATTAAATTTAGTGCCCCGTATTGTTATTTTCCAACTCAAGCCACTAAAGCTGTTACATTGCGTGGGACTAGCGTGAGAATGGTTTCCATGGGAATGCAGCCATTCAGGCTTTGTCATATGGAAGTGGCCGTGGTTTAATCTTAAGTAGGTTGAAAAAAATGATTGACTTGCAGTATTTGCACAGTTTCTTAAGCGCTTTAGATTTACATAGATTTCTGGCAAATGCAAGGAAAGTGCAGCTAAATATTCTAAATATAGGTTGGGATTTGTGGGTTTGAGTTGCTATAGGCTACTTGTATTAAAAATGTTGCGCTGAAAATGTGGTAACGTTAAAGGAATAGTTGGTCATAGTGGGAAATTTGGTCATTTGCTTTCTTGCCAAAAGCGATAAAACAGCTAACACTCTTAAGTGGGATTTATAATTGTGCGGCAGACCCTACGCACATGGTCTACGCACGTTGCCTACGCTGTTGTGAGCATTAATACTTGCACATTTCGTGTCTGTGTCACACTGCAGTTAGGCCTCCAAAACACTAGTCGGCAGCAGGGTTGCTGTGAAGTGCTGTAAAGATTAGATTCAAAACACACCCAAAACACACACTGAACATGGCTTAATAGCGACAATTTCAAACACAAGTCATCTTCACTATAACTTACATCATTCACAGACAAAGCACTTGTCTTTATCTGGACACATTTTCCCCACAAATACAACATGCTAATGTTTTTAGCACAAGCCTATGGCATTTTACATTGTAAAAATTAGCCTAGCGGCCAGCGGACTATTCCTCTAATATGAAGCCAGGGACAACAGCAACATTTAACAAAGGTAACGTTACAAAATTCGACTCTATTACAACTCACAAGGTTCACCGACTAAACAACTGTCTTATACTAAATTTGTTTTCTAAACAAATAGAACATGCTAACATGATTAGCGCAAGTCTATGGCATTTTACATTGTAAATATTAGCCTAGCCACCAGCGAAATTTTCCCAAAATGTAAACCTATCCTCTTAGGGTTAGAAGTTTTAAGACATTCTTGAAACACATATAGAATTTCAAACTCACAAAGCACCACCATAAACTATTGACATAGTGGTTTATTTCATGACTGAGAACAGAAGAGTTGTATTATGCAAAGGAGATGAAGGTCTGTTGATTAGTTTTTAACCCAGCAGTGACACACTTATGGGTTTTCATGTGGCTGACCTAACCACTCCACTGTCTCAATGCATTAGCAAAAGCACTGGTTTGATTTCAATGACTGTCTTCAGACATGTAATAAACCTTGTTCTTGCTTGTCTGAAATGCATTCACAGCATGATTGTAATTATTTAAATTGCAACTTCACAGTGCACGCAGCATTTTCATGTCGGCTCCATTTTGGAACATAGCATAAAATATAGTTTCTTGCTTGATGCGTATAGATAAGAATGAAGATAGTAAGAGGCTCTAATTTGAGCACTGATGTCCAGCTGTGGGCACTCTCTGTGTCTGTGGCCTATAATGAGAGGAAATGGTTGCAGAAAAAAAGGAGAGCAGCGTGAGCACAAAGAGGATGCCAGGGGATTTATGTGTAGCCTAATAGCAGTCTACGAAATGGGACTTTATGCTCCATGTCCTTCGTTTCAAATTTTCTAAAGAATATCTTGTTGCTGCAGTGTGTTTTGTGATTGTGCTAGTTTCTGAAAAATAACTTGTCCTGCAGAGAGCAACTGGTGTTATATCTGAATATAAGATGGCTGCAACTATTTGAGATGTTGTGGGAGTTTCATTTGGTTATTTTTCTAGTAAATCTCTTCCTATCAGGCCAATACCTGAATGCAGAAACCACCTGATATTAACAGAACCTTTTTAAACAGAAACATGAGTTTATTTAATTGTGTGAATGATAATTCATATCAATGAATTAAGTGACGCTTTAAAACACATTGCATATGTATTTTGTACTGTATTCATCATTATGACTCAAAAGATCCTCAATATCTGAAGTTTCTCTTGAAAAAAATCTGTTGGAATCCTCCTGAGATGAATATTCTGTATAATCATAATCAATATGATGCTTTAAAAGCTGATTGTATTATTAGAGAATCAAAGTGTTTCTCCAATTCCAGTCAAACTTAGATCCCCCTTCCATTCCAGTGGACGGATATTTAAAAAAAAAAATCCAGAGTAAAAGCTATGAATCTTTAATGGGATTTTTTTGACATGTAATATAACATCTCATGTTTACTTTAAAACGGTTTAAACACAAATACTTTAACAATACGATTAATAGATTGAAATGTGCCTTGTGCTTTGTCCTTGCCTCACAGTGAGCCATGCTTGTTAAAAAAGGGGGCGTGGCTTTAGTGCAGTCCACTTTAGAGGATGTGAAACACTCTGACTGGCTTTTAGGCAACCCATCAAATAAGTCTGTGCAGTTGGGAGTGACAGTCATCATAGAAATATATATCATAGAAAAGCCACGTCCACTGAAATGGACAGAGGATCCGAATACATTTTTATGATTTAGAAAATACCAGTGGAAGTGTTTGGCTATAAAAAATGTGATAGGCCTACTCAACTTACGGCACACTGGCTAAGCCTGGCCTACGATAGAAGGCTGGATGGCCTGCCAACCTTTTTCTAATTTCAAATAAAATTAATTGATTCATTTTTTTCTTTTGTTTTGTATTTAAATGTAAATAAGGTGCCAATGTGCATAAAAAAAACCCATCACAACTGAGCAAAAATTGCTGGTGGTGGATCCCTAGGACCCCCCAACAGAAGCCCTGAAGCTAAGCTAAGCCCCGTATATCCTCAAATCCTTGAAAGGACCCTGTGTATGTACACCTGACCTGTGCAGGGCTGCTGCGTTTGGATTTGCCGCTTGGCAACAGCAAAATATCTGATTTATTTGCCACATAGGCCAAGTGTCAGTCATCAAGTGAATTTAGTTAATATGTTAAGGTAATAAGTCAGTTAATTTGAAAATAAAGAGTTTCAAAGAAAGATGAGTTATAAATGTTTAAATGTTGATTCATTTTATCTGATAAATATAATGAATGTTTGTTCATTAACTGGTCCCTGGCTTCCATGTATTGCAATGTATTGTAACAGCTTGCCTGTTTCCTTGCTTGCTTATTTAGCCCATCACATAATCAGCGACATATGAATAAATCTCATTTTCACTCCTGCTGTGCAGCCTTTTAAATCACTTCGGCAGCTCTGTACAGTATTTCATATGAAAGGCACTTTACTTAAATGTATGCATTATGCAGCCACATATTACAGCTTTGCACTAAACACCACAGGTTTAATTAAAACATGAGCTCTCCGCCAAGTAAGTGCAGCATCACATAATACTAATACTCATGGGAACTTATGCTTAAATGCAGGATAAATATTTTAGCCCCTGTTTTTTTTCCCAGCTTATCTTGACGAAGAGTGAGTGGGTTACGGCGTGATCTCTGGATCAGCTATGGCTTTTAACCATACTCACCACGCTGCTCTTGCAAGATTACTTTGAAATATAGACTGCTTTCAAGAAAGTATAGCCAATTTAAGCCATCTGATATTAGTCCTATCTTCAAGGAACAGCATAGACTTTCTTACTGAAAGGAGGAGAAAAATATACAGAATCGATAAGCACATTGACTTCCACTGCTGAATGTAATGTTACACAGTCCCTCCCCTCTTCACAGAACATTGTGTTCAGGACATGAATGAGCGGTCAATTAGCTATTACAGTGCTCATTTGTCTGTGTGTAATACCCTGCTTGTCAATCAGACAGACCGACTCCATGGCGATAATGATGCTCACTTAACTTTATGAATCTAAATGCACCGGAGTCGTCTCGGCACAGTGCAAACAATCAGAGAAAAAAAGGATCTGAACTATCTGTAGGTCTGATGTGGCATCTGTTTGTGAAACTGAGCGTGGTTGTTTTTGAAAGACTGCCGAGATCAGGTGGGGAACCAACATCAGGTGTGGAATGAGACACAGATCCCCGAGGGGGGCCGCTGTGGGAAGTGTACTGTAAAATGGGGCAGCGATGGCAGGTTCACCACACCTTGTTGAATCCCACAGTACTTGACAAACTGCAGATAAATACCTCCCTCCCTTTCAAAAATGCTCATTCAGAGGAAACATTTGACATCTGTTATGCAAGACGACTAGTTCTGTAACACACTGGAATGCTTCTAAACATCTGGCAATACCAATTAGATATGCAAGATTGACCACTTGGGCCACAGGAGAACAGAACACTTTGTTTCAAGTTTTGTTGTTAGAAGTTAACTTAATTCATTCTTTGAATATAGACTATGTATGATATAAAAAGGGGTCCTCAGTTTAATGTCTCTGTTTTGGTCAGTCAGTCGTGATCAAAGTCTATTTTTGCCACAAATGCAACGTGATTATTGAGATATTGTTCCTTCAGTCGGTCCAACGCTTTACTCCAGACTGATGTATCTGAATAACTGTTGGATTGATTGCCATGAAATGATGTACACACCACAGACTATAATAAAGATGGACGACATGGCAGCTCCCCAAAAGTGAAGCTAAAATATCTTGATCGCCCCCTGGTGGCTGGCTGCAATGTAGGTCATAAATCCCGCCTTCTCCATGTTTGGGGATGGGACGTGTGCCAAACTAAAAGGTTTTTGTCATTATCACGCTGATGTATGTTCAAGTGTTCATTTTTCTCTTAACCTTACTTTCAGTTTGTTATTTGCAATCAGTGGTGCTGCTTGCGATTAGTTGGACAGAAAACGCTATGCGCAGACTCTGGCTACGACATCACCAGCATAAGATGACAGCGACCATATCCAGGGTATTTTTGGCTTTATTTTGTTCAATGGGAGGAAGTGGAGACACGTTGTCCTCTTTATATACAGTTATCGGTACAGACGTTCATGGTCCCCGGACAATGTATCCTGGTGACTTTGGTGAGATGCTTCCTCAAGTTCTACCATGAGGCTGGCATTTGTGGTTTTGTGTGAAATGGCCGGACAGTTATTTAATTTTAAGTGTAATGAATTTTGGCACGGGCATTCATGGTCCCCAGAGGATGTACTATAGGCCTAATAATAATGCTTTGGGTTTTCACCAAATACTTGCAAACTAGTGTCACTGCCTCAGCTTTACTTTGTGTTTGGTGCTAATTATCAACTGTTTGCAGGGTAACACACCAAAATAAGGTGGTGAACATATGCCTGTTGTAATATTTGCTGCAACTGTCACTACATTCACAAAGTATTGTATGAGACAGATAATCTGTGAAAAATATCATGTTAATCTGCCTTCCTGTAGTGCCTTTAATAGCGCTACAGCATACGAACGAAAACAACTAATCAGAGTCAAGGAGTCTTTAATGCAGCTGTCAATCACTGCTCGTCAACTGTGCTCAAACTGTCAAACTAGGCAGCGCTGATTAAATATTAATCATGATTCTGTTACTGCATTCATTCATTTTCCATAACCGCTTATCCTGTGAAGGGTCCCAAGGGGGCTGGAGCCTAGCCCAGCTGACATTGGGCGAGAGGCGGGTTTCACCGTGGACAGGTTGCCAGACACAGGACTGACACATAGAGACAGACAACCCTTGGTGCTCACATTCACAGTCACCAATTAACCTGACATGCATGTCTTTGGAGTGTGGGAGGAAGCTGGAGTACCCACAGAAAACCCATTACTGCTTTACTGCATTGCCTTTTTCTCACCTCATCTGTTTTTATAATTAAATTTTAGTGTACTGTTTAGCTGTAAAATGAGAACGTCTGTGAACCGGCTGCCATAAAGACAGCAGAGCTGAAAACTAAGCAAACTCTCATTTTACAGCAAACAGTACACTGACATATGCTTCTTTAGCTGGTTGCACACAGCAAAAATCAATGTATCCTCCTTACATGCTCCCTTGCTATTGGTTGAAACTGCAACTTCGACGGTCATAGTTCACCAAACTCCACATTATGTAAAGATGAGAAGTTGCCACCAGAGGCAAATGTTTTATTTGCCCCCATGATCACGCTAGAAGTTAAAGGGTGCCGAATATTCACAAATGTTAATTTCACTCATGTGCTACCGTACACTGACCACAGTTAACAAGCCGTGATTGACATGATTGACAACTGCCTTAGAGACTCTTTGGATCTGATTGGTAATTTTCATTCATGTGCAGTAATGCCAGTAAAAGTACTTTGTGGAGGCAGAGAAACATGTACTCATGTAATACTGTGCAATTATAATGACGGCAAATATGACAAAAAAGTTATCTTTAAAAAAAGTGTTAAAAAGTAAAGTAAAAAATGTGCATGATTAAAATGGGCAGTCAACGATAGTCATTTTAATTTAAATGTCACTTATATATATTATTGTGTCATTTCCTCAGACATTCTTTTTCAATATTACCAGTGGGCTGGAAATTAATTTCCCATGTCACGTTTCACTCCTGTGAAAATTTTACTTTTTTGTCCATTCCATGACTTCCATTCGAAAACACTTTCTAAATGTATTAAGAGGGAGTTTTTTTCCCCTGCAGCTCTATTTGCTGACCTACATTGAATACTCAATTTCCAAGCCTCCCTGGGACCCATGAGACCCTTAATGAGTCAGAGAGAGACCCATTGTACCCCCAGATGTGATGTGACTGACACAGCATTATGATATTCAGTTAGCTGAAAGCACCTGGTCCCAATCTGTAATGAGTATGCAGAGTTTGCCGCACATGAACCAAATGGCAAAAACCTGATGAAAACTGTGAGCCCGGGCAAAAAGTAATGACCTCATGTCTGATGCTCAGGTGGAGTGGCTCTATTTAAAAATTCTCCCACCACTTTAACTCGCTGACACATTTGATATTTTATTAAACTGACGCCTCAAGCCACCACTGGAATGTGATGAACCGATTTTATGTTGTTCTCTCGCCTCACTTCTGGGGTTTGTTTTCATAATTATTCCAACCTGCAAAGCGATTTCTCACCATGTAGTGAAAGGTCATTAGTATTTTGTCATCCAAATTTTGTGAACAGTGAGTCAGGGTTCTACATTTTCACATTAGAATCACATTATAATCAAAGCACAGACTGTGTGTTCAGTTTTACTGGGCACAGCTGTTCACATCTTCACACTTAAATTGCATTACAGGGAGATGAAGCAAATATGATGCAGCAAACAGTCATGTACAAAGGATGGTCAGGTGGAATTCATAGCCAGTACATATTGTTCAAGAGGATGTTTGTGTTGCATCTCCGAACATTTCAGGAACTACAAAGGAATTGTGTTTGTAAATTATGGAAATGGTGCATGAATTAAATAATATACCTGGGTGAAAGTAGAACTACACCTTGGAAGATGATGCGATATGTTATTTAATACCCTATTTTCTTGGACTAAAATGTGTGAAAGCACAGGATAATACAATTCAAGGTCAGGCATCTTAGGATTTATGTCTATTAAAAATTACTATGTATCTGTATAAAGATCAAAATCAGGTCTGCCATGAATTCTTGGGAATTGTGGCTCAATTATAATTCTGTGTCTGACTTAATTTTCTGTTGAGGTGATGATGATTTTCTTTCTTTTCTGTGTTCAATGTTGAACTGACAAGATTAGCTGTTTTGTTTGTTGTGTGGACTCCAGGAAGAATAGCCAATGCATGTGCTGGTGCTAATGGGGATCCAAATAAAGAGAGAGAGAGAAATATATTAAAGAAGATAATGCATGTAGCCGTATCTAGAGCCAGAATTGTTAATAATGGAAGTGTATTGCTATTTGTACATTGTTGATCTTTGCCCTGACTCATTATTTGCAGTTTGTGGAATTTCATCACTGTTTATACACCTATTTATGCTGACTATTTTGTCCTCTCAAAACCTCTGGAAGTTTCAAGCACCAAAGAAGACAGTACAGATTTTTTTCCTGCAATAAGAAAAAGCTGGTAATGGTGTGGAGGATTTTACAATTCCTCAGTGCTGCATTTCATCCAAATTGGACACTTGTGAATGTGTCTGCATCTGGCAATTCCTGATTGCTAATTAGATATCATGTTAAACTGTCATTCTGTGTTTGCCTGACTTATTTAATTTGCTCCATCCCAAATGCTCTGTTCCCCCTTATCTCCAGGAAACAGTTGGGCTGACGCCATCTCTCCGCTGGCTCTCATTTAGGCTGCAGCAATCCTGTTGACTTCACACATGGAGCAATCCTTTTGTGCTGTTCCCCAGAAGCTCTGATACCACAGGTCTGTCCTGTCAGAACTGAGACAGGCATTTAATTAAAAGACCATTGCTGAGTTGTTTTTCCGCTGGCTTGCCTTGAGCCATATCACTCCCACTTCACTGGGTCAAGAGGTTTTGGTATTTCATCTTTTTAAATGGCATAGCCATTTGATAGAAATTGATAAAGCCTTAGGCCTCTTTTGAATGGTCTGTGAATCAGATCTATGGTGATTAAAAATTGCTTGTGATCAGTGATGTGAATTAAGGTGGAAATACGCCGCAGGATTTAAGAGATATCTCAAAGATTTGTTCAAATGAAGTGAATGAAATGTTTTTACCAGGATAAACACTGATAGAGATTCTCGTTTCATTGGATTGTGGAAACAGCCGGTTAAGAAAAACAATAAAATGCCTGCTGTGTTATCATTTCCTCCAGTGTTCATTTACTCGGATTGAAGACGTCGTTTCACTCAAATTAGATGACACATGTTGCACAGCAGGTAAAATGGACCTGAAAAACTGAGTTGCCTTGAAGTTCCCTTCAGCTATTCTTTTTAGCCTCTCAGTATATTGAAATACAAAACAAATGTTAAATTGGAGATACGTGTGATGCTGTTTGGAGTCTTGATTAGCGCTGTTGCCCAGCAGGATCTGACATGGCTGCTGATTACACAACATTGCTGCTTCAGAAATAAGCTAGAACTGTTTTATGATCTGACAATGCTTTAGTTAAGATTTTAGTTAGGTTTAGACACACAAATAACATAGCGTTGAGGAAAGATCAAAGTTTGACTTAGAATAATTACTAGAGTGGGGGACCTTCTAGGCTATGATTGTAAAGCCAAACCCTGTTACTTTTTCTGAACCTAACCACTTGCTTTTGTTGCCTAAACCTAACTTAACGTGTGTTGGCTAAATGTAACCACGTGTGTTTGTTGTTGAAGAAAAAAAATGTCAATTTGCGGTGCTGTACTGACATGGTACATTTATTTTAAAAGTGACTATATGCAAACTTTACATTTCCTGTAAAAACTGAAGTGTATTTTGAAAAGACAGAATGCATGTCACAGGCTCAAGTTGACACGATGTCCCAGAGTGTCAACAACAGACGTACCCAGGCTAACTTTACGTCATATGTAGACATGGAAAGTCCATGACCAAGTGGCGATATGTGACGAGGTCAGAGTGAGAATGTGTTGCTTGAAACTAAAAATCTCTTGGTTTAACACAAAGGTACAAAGTTTTGGAATCCCCAGCTTAAATTGACACCCTAAAGACTGCAGGTGTTTTGGCCCAATTTATAACCAATTCACCCCTCCAGAGAGGAGGAGGAGGAGAAATCTGGTCCCTGGGCTGGGAAATAAAATCAATTAACCAATAAATACAAACACTGTTGATATCTCCTGTTGCACTGGCAAGAAAACTTTAACTTTAACCGAAAACTTTTCAGTAAATGTCTGCTATCAGTCAGCCTGGTGAAGGCAGTTTGACCAGCCTAAAGATAAAGTATAATAGCTGCTTCTGATGGACGGCATCTGTGGACAGAGACGCTGAGTCAGTGTGGATTTAAAACATCTGGCAGCAATAGTAACATTGGCTTTTGCGTTGCAGCAGCTATTCTTCCCCTATATTTATTTATTTGTTTTATCTGTATTATTTTAATCGTAGGTATTCTTCTTCCTCTTCTTCTTCTTCTTCTTTCTTCTTTCTTCTTTCTTCTTCCGAGGAAATCATACTTCCCATGGGTGAAAACTCACCAAACTTTGCACAAAGCTCCAGATATCCTCAGCTGTAAACTCAAGCCAATAGTCCTGATGCTGGCGCTACAGCAAGCGTCTAAGGTTCAAAACTTAAAATGAAAATTCATAACAAGGCAACCATATGTGCTACAACTTCGCAACTTTCATCAAACTGTAGTCCTAATACTGAAGAAACTTTTGTACATTTAAAACTATTAAAAACATTTATTATGAAGTTCATCACTCTGTTTTTTCAAATACTGTAAAACTTCTTAAACCTATCTCCTCTCTCAATTTTTGCTCAGTTGACACCAAACTCACTACAGTGCATCTTCAGACTGTCCTACAAAAACTACATTTCTCAGAATTTTGATTTATCAAAAGTTGAGCCTACAGTGCATCAAAATGTTTGACTGTAAACGGTACTGTAAACATAACACATGCAAATTCTTGCTAAATAAATCTTCAATGTTGAAAAAAAGACAAAATTCTAGTCATGGTAGATGGTGTGTTGCAAATTTCAGAATTTTATCTCAAAATTTCAATTTTAAACATCAGTTTTTCACTTATGGAGCAAATCAGTCATTGTTAAAATAAATTACCAACATCTCCATGCTGTCTAGATGCAATATGTGTATTGTCAGATTTCGATAACTGAATTTTTTACAGTGGTTTGAAATCTGCTTTTCCATGCATGGACAGCTGCTAAACCTGCACGTCTGGCTTAGTCAGTTTGTAAAGCTACACATGAATTGTCCCTGACTAATTAGCTCAGTGAGATAGAAATTGATTCTCAGTCTCAGAGGTTGTGAGTTCAAGCCTCAGCTGATGCAAAAGGCAGATTGTGTTGCTAAATTCCTAAATGTCTTCCAATTCTTCTGCTTGTTGCTCAGAATTTCCTAAAAATGCCCGGACCCGACCCATTGCTGCGCAGCAGCTATAATTAAATTTGGTTTATCCCTTTTTTAACGTAGTTCATGAGCCTGGTGCTTCGTCATGCTAGTTTGGAGGGAACATTTCTCAAAGTGATTTTTTATGAAGTGTCCCAAGTGTTGAAAATTGCATCATAGCATAGCAACAATGGAAGCTTTCTATGTGCTATCTGCTTTTTTCATTCCCCCGTCATTGCAAATTTTCCATGTTTCCTCAAAGTTTTACACATTGAGCTGGTATAAATGAGGGTAACCTTCACAGAATGTCATGAGGTCGTATATCATTTTAAAGCTTAGACCATAATCTATCAAACAGTCTCATTTTCAGGACACTGGGGACAACAGAATTTGACCTTTGACCTTTAAGGCTGCAAATAGGTCAAAGTCTGAACGCTTCTGCAAATGCCCCTATATCTAGATGGTTTTGTTCGGATTTGTAATGCTGTCTTTTTTCCAGCATATATTTTGACATGCCCCAGTAGGGGAAATCTATCAATAGGACTAATAATGGCCACACGCTATTTAGATACAATAGTTCAAAGGTTAAGGTATTGTGCTTGCTCGCAAATTGGCCTGGCTTACTGTGAAACTTAAATGAAAAGCAGCCATCATTACAGTATTGTAAGTGGTTTTCCTGCTAGGACAAGTTAAAATGTTCTGAAAATAATGAACAGAATTACAGTTTTAGAAGTTGGATTTTGCTTGTTTGCCTTCCCTGTTTCCTGGATTTCTCTGTCTGTCCCTCAGCTCCTTTACAAAGTAATACCGCCTTGGGACTTCATCAGTCCAGCAACCACAGGGGAAGCACTGAAAGACCATTTTTCAGCTCCATTACAAACTGAATGCAGTCTGGGAATAGGGGGACTCAAAAATATGACATTCAGGCAAAAGTATCGTTGACGTTGAACCAATGGGATTTTCAGCCACACTAACTAGAATGGCTTTATGAATGACAATGTCAATCTGGACTATTGTTATTACACTGAATGTACCTTTTTACATAAACAAAGTTGTAACAATGGATGAAGCAAATACAGAATCATAAGTACAGTTAAATCTTAAATAATATCCATACTTACTAAAACAAAATGCTGTGGTTGTAACCTCATTGGATGAAGAAGATAATAAACAGAAAAGAATATGAAGTACTGCACTACAGCTGCCAAACCATTTCGACAATGTGGTTCTGTGAGGGACATTTACATCAGAAGATATACACCAGTTTAGAGCATAACCAATTGGCGGAATAGGCTCTGCTCCTGACAGTGGTCCCCAGAGAATTTAAGCAGCGGCGCAGGATTTTTTTTGGGACTGCGCAGTAAATGCTTCTGTGCTACACAGAGCCGAACCCAGCTGACACATATCGCTGAGATATGAGACACATGCACAAAGCAGCAGATGCCTTCAGCTAGTATGGTAATCAGTCAACACAAGTTACAGTTGCGTTGCAGAAACAGGTACAGTAGGAGCAAAGCATAACTAGCAGCAGTAGCAAAATAAGCGGGACTTATGTCTGTGATTAGTGTGGGATCTGAACGTGATTAATAACAGTGTGCTGATTCTGTTAATGTACACAGCACTAATGTCATTCCTCTGTGTCACACTTCCTTGCAGTGGTGCTATCTGGGGTCCCTCGTACATTGGCAACGCCCAGGTCCGTCTGAAGGGGAGATGGGAGCTGATTACCAGCCTCAGACTCCCACTTCCTCCCCAGTTGCTACAGAAGAGTCCACAAGGCCAGCTAGGTGATAATGAGGGCTTCCTGTTGGGCAGTGTAGCAGGTAGGTGTGCAAGGCCTCCTAACTTGCATTGGGACAAAGGTCTTTTTTTTTTAGATTTATTAATTTAATTTTATGTGTTTTTTTTAATTGTTTTGTTTTGTTTCCACACAATTTTTACTCAGTAAGTCACAGGAGTGAATGAGATCAGGCCTTAAGTGGTGTTGTGTTTACAACTGGTGATGTTGCCTTCACTGTGGATGGGAAAGTGGTTCAATAACAGCATTGACCTGTTGCTGCCGATAAAGCATACCAACTGAACTAATCACTTCACTGAGGTCACCCTACTTTCAAAACCATGCTTTACATAATGAAAAATATATGCATGCAACAAACCATAAAACTTGATTACACAAATGACAAATAAACACAATCAATCATTGTTTGGTCTTTATAGTCACCAGAGCATTTGGCTTCAGGATAATGGCATTTTAGCTTCCAGTTCTCTATTGTACACCACACATGCATTCGCCCACTTGTGGCACTGAAGGATGACTCATCTAACCATTGACATTTTCCCCCCACATCTGTGTAACCTGGTGCCTGTATTTTTTGCACCACTGAACTCTTAAATGTGCATTCATCTTTGTAATGAGGGGTTATATACTGCAGCCCTCCTACAATATCCCTTTCTATGTTCTTGCTGACACAGTCTGATCACGTTGACTCTCTCAGTCACATGTGGAACAGTTGCTTCTCTGTCTGTCTTTAGATATAACATCTTTTCAGTAATTACAAATGAAGCTGTCACTACAATCACTGTTCCTATTGAAATATTACCCAGTTTAGCAGTCATGTGACTGAAGCTCCTGCTATGCAATAAAGAACCATCTTTCAAAGGGTCTCTTAGATCTTTTCCTCTTGCCGTGGTCTATCGTGATCTAAAAGTGGGGTCAACTGAGCCGGCTCTGTTAAGACAGGGAGTGCAGGCAGCGGGGGAAGGAGCTAAACGCAGATGAAACAGGGAGACTGATGCAAGGATTTATTGATAAATGATCTCACAGGCAGGCAGGTACAGGTAGAGGCAGATTTAGGTCCAGGAGCAGAATCAGAGATGGGTTCACAGGTTGTTGGAAATCCAGAGTACAATGTGCATGGCAACTAGGGTGAACTGGCAAAGGGACAAAGGAAGTGGGCTGGTATTTAAAGTGACTGATGATGAGGAAAGTCATGTTTAGCCCTGACAAAGGGTGGCAAAACTGTGATTCAAATTAACTCAGTGGTGCAATGAACATCCCGTGTTATGGAAGCTCAAGTCCTTATAGTAGCTACGTTAGGGTTTCATTCTTTTCAGCTTAAAGGGCTGTATTGGTCCTGGAAACATATACTTACATTGCCAAAGCAAGTGTTAAATATAAATTAGAAATGTAAGAAATATAGGTAAAGATCTACTTGGCATTTTTTTTATATACACATCACTGCTAATTGGGTAAAACCTCTCAGTAAATGCAACCCGTTCTCATTCCAACTCGTCAAATACTGCTGCTTTGTCAGTGGATATTAACGTCAAAATATGATGCACTATAGGTAGCCTCTTGCATTGGTTTTGGACATTCTCGCATGATGCTTCAATTGACGCTTGTTTCATGCATTATTAAATTATTATTAAAAATACATCTCTTTTCACAGTCTGTCGTTTTTAGGTTAATTTCCTTAGGTTTAGGCAACAAAAGCATGCGGTTAGGTTTTGAAAAATATTTCTGTTGCCAGTGGTGTCAGAAATAGCCGCCACCCGGGGATGTATCGTACTGCCGTGAAAGGTGCCTCAGCGTCGGTATCTGGCAAAGTGTTGGTATTTGACGAGCTGCCAAGTGAAAACCTCAAAGTCTGTTGCACACAGTGCTTCAAAGAAACATGCTGTTAACCTGGAGACCGTAGCAAAACGGTGCACATCGCTTTGAGATTGAACATGCCTCAGGTGATTGAGGTCAGGTGACTGCGGGTCTGATGAGGGAATGAAACAACAGAGGCACATTTAATTTGAAAACAAAGTACTACAGAACAGTTAATGGGTTGAACAACATGTTTCCTTGAAAAAGTGCAATACGCTGATTCTTTTACTCTCTCTTGATGGGTGTTTCAGAGGTGTTACCCAGTCAGTAGCAACATACATGTAAACGCCATCGTATTAAAAGGCACTGCACTTTTGTAGCACAACTGTAAACATTTTACCAGGTTTTAAAAGGGCTGAATGTGCCTCTGGTGAGCGGGTGAATGAGGCAGTCTGGTAAAAATGTATGAGGGCATCTGGCAGCAGGTAGGGAGAGGCAATAAATGGTTTTAAGGTGACAAGCTCTGCAGTTTTATACACGTTACAGAGCATGAAAAGATGCTGATTGCGTCATTGTATCATGCAGCGTACTTGTTTTGAAGCATTTGCCACATTTCCCCACTCATTTATCTTTTTTGTTTGCATTAATTTCTCATCTGTCTGAATGCTTTCGAGTTTTGGTAAAGTGATCACATTTCATAAGGCAACCTTAATGGAAATAAACAGTGCAGTTAACACGAGTCTGTTAGTTTTGAGTACCGATATAAATTTTATGCATTACCAGTGATTGTGGTGTTAATGTTTGAGTGGCAGCTGCTCCTTGTTAGAGTCATTTATTAAATCTGCAAGCCCACTCACAAGTCCACTAACATGCTCATTTCCATAAAAAGAATCTCTGAAGGACTCCATGCCTATTATCTCTAGACCTGAACATGGAAGTAAAGGTCAGGAGCTGGGGACGTTCATCCAGTTATAAAGGACCGAAAAGGAGAGAACAATCCTTTGAACAGCAAGTGCACAGCATGTGACGCTCTGACCAGACAAAAACTAGGTTTGAGAGAGATGCATCTGAATATTTATCAACCAGCTCTCAGATTCCACCCCAGTGTCCTGGCTCATCTCAAAGTGTCAGTTGCCTTCTGTCAAATCTGTCCAACCTGCCAGTAATCAAAGTCTGCATTCAAAGGCTAATATAATGTGACAGTTGTCAAACCCATGCAGCATGTCACCCCCAACATCCCTCTTGGAAAACACTGTATACTGCTCACAGCTATTTATGGCCATCCTGACAATGGGAGTGTGTCCATCTCTACAACATGTCTTTACTCTTTTTTCAGACCGTAAAGATAGATGTTCTGTTGGTCTGATAATTGATTTTTAGACAGTTGCTGTCATCAGAGGAGGAAAATAATGCTGTCAAAGCTATAGGAGTGTCTGTCAAGTGCACAATAGAGAATTAAGATGTTTACGAGGGATGTACAATGTGAAAGATTGAAGATTGGACATTGAAGATTTTTTTAAAATTGGGTTTGCCTTTAGTTTGTCTTCTATAGCCTATGCAAACCCGAAATCCATCTGTTTTTAGTTTTTTTTATCTGTTTGTCTGTAAATCCTTGTTTTGCACATGTTGTACTTCGTCCTTGTTCACAGCTCCACTTTTTAGTACCGAATCAGTGTGCTAGGTACCCAACAGAGGGGGTACCAAAAATGGGAACAGTACGGAACGGTCCACAACTTTTCACAGTGGAAATGGGAAAAAAGAGCCTAAGAGTTTACAATTTTGACAATGACAAATTTTGACAACACAATATTCAGGAGTAACTCTTACGTTTTTCCCCCTGTCACCCCCTCTGTTGGGGTACCTAGCACACTGATTTCATACTAAAAAGTGGAGCTGTGAACACTGCAGTCCGTTGATTGGCCAATATCGGATGGTCAGGGCTGAGTTGTGGCTGGTTTTGGGGCTTAATGTAACCACTGTTCATACTGTGGAGAGTTTTGCATATATAAGCAAACTGTAACTATAAAATAAAAGGATGTTTTGCTGTCTCTTGCAGCAGCTGCCGGCAACTCTTGAGGTAGAACATTTACTTGTCTTGTTGCTCCATGTATGAGTTGACGACGTGAATCAATCAACACACATAAAATTTGAATGTGACAACTTTGGCCATTACTTTAGTTTTCATTGTCTCTCTTGGATGACATACACTTTTAGGAATGAGTGGATCTTCAAGTGTTTAAAAATATATGATAATTTTGACTGCATTATGTGAACTGCATGTATCCCAGTCCTCCTGTGAGAATGATGCTTTTTCCCGATGGGATATTTTCAAAGAGACTCTCACTGCAGTCTGTTGTATTTTTCCCTGAAAATGGCGGCGTGCAGCCTCGTTCTGTGGCCAGTAAATAAGGTGCAGACTGATAAAAGAGAAAGTACAGTGAGTGCTGGATGGAGCAGTGAGTTACAACAACCCTGCCCGCATTTAAGGGTACTGTTTGTAGTGGAGACGCAAGGGTCTAGGAACCATGTCTGAGAGGTTACTTTTGGTTCCAAAGGTACCATACTGAAAGTTTTTGGTGGAATCAAAGCTTAAGACAATATTAAATATATATATAAATAAATAAATACATCATAAAATAAATAAAAGTATAAATATATTATAAAATTGTCATGATGAACTTGTTATCAAAAAAATGTAAATCACTTGCTTATTTACACATTCAACAGATGTATGGAACAACATGAGTAATTTGGGGTTGTAATGTAGGCCAACTCATGAATATAAAACCAGCACGCACTCTCTTTTTAGCTCTGTTTTGGTCTCCACCTACTCCTTACCTAATATCTGGCTCTTTAGCTGCTAAATGCTCTACTGTATTCACCAGCTAGTTTCTGCTGTTTGGTGCTGGGCAGGTTTTCCACAGCTGCTTTTTCACTGAAGACTGCTGCCTGCTGTGACTGGAAACAGGGATGATGTCAGCACGAGACACTAATGTGCTCTGTAGATCTGAGGGAAACGGAAGAGTTGGTGATAATAATCTGTTGGTTCATCACTATGAGCAACCCCTCTCATTGAACACATAGTTGTTTGATCCAGCCTTAAAGGGACAGTTTACTCTAAAATAAAACCCTTTTCCCCCCCTCTTACTTATGGTGCTGTTTTTCAGTCTCGATTGTTTTGCTGTGAGTTGCTGAGCGTTGGAGAAATTGGCCATAGAGATGCCCAGAAGGAGGAGTGCATCTACTATCTATTCTAACTGACAGTCCAATACTACTCACAGCAAGGTCTGTGGATTATCTTGAGGAACCGGGTCATAATTTCTGGAAAGAGACATTGCTGTTGAGTTTTTCAAATGTTTTTTTTCTTGTTGCTTCGAGTACCACAAGCTGAGTGCCATCTAATAAAGCTCAGTGTAAGCTCAATCAGGAAAACTTTCTTTGTGCTTTATTCATTCACAATGCCCTCTCGCTCCGACCACTTCCTCCCATCAGCTAATTATAGGCATACGCTTCTTTACTTAACCAATCAAACTTTCAACAAGACCTCTCCCAGCCATTGCTGCTGTCAGTGTAGGCGAAATCGTCGCACCCTCCCCCACCCAACTCACCTTCATTCACCTCATCCAGAGCCCAAGACGAGCTCTTCAACAGCCCGCTCCTCTTCACATCCAGATCCTCAGCTCCCTCTTCAACCCATCTCATCACCACCACCAGCGTCTAGACTGAAAATGAGGGGTTCCCTAATCTACTACGTCTCTACCAACCTCATTAAATATATGACATCACGATGGGGTCAAATCATCAAAGACTTCACATCTCTCGTACTTATGTGCATATAAACATTATTTTCTTTCCAAACCACTTTCTCCTGATTGAAGCTCCATTGTATTTGAGAGAAGCCTGACACTCGTCAACTCACACCAAAATAATCTAGACTGATAAATAGCACTACAAGTAAGAGGAAAAGTATGTCTTTTTGATTTTGGGGTCGAAGCGTCTCTTTAGATTAGAGCAGTAGAAGTAGAAGATTTTTTGCGGGTGCACAGATAGTAAATTAATAAAGATGCATTTCATAAATTGTTAACAAATTAATATCCGACAAGAATGTATGGTGTTTTATTTATTGAATGGGACTCATTCGACCTCATCCAAGCGACTCAGAGTCTGTGTCGTCCGAGCACTGCACCTGTAACGAAGGTTCTGTTTTTACTGCACAACCCTTGTGCTTTTTATAGACCAACACACAATTCGTAGTTTCTATATTCACCCTTATGATGTCATTACACATTGTAGCTGCAGTTGTTCCTTTTCTCGTCTCCATGAGGGCGGTACCCACAAAGGAGTATTTCGAGAAGAGCCTCTGAAATTGGATGCCACAAAATAAAGTGGGGATTATGAGGCTAATAAGTACTGAGACACTCGACAGCAGCGTACACTTGTGTCATTTCCGATCAGAGGCCTGAGCTGAGCGTTTCTATTCACCCACAATGAGAATGACTGATTGCAGACAGACTGCCAAATGTTTTCATAACCCAACAGGGTTGTATTATTCTCCGATGAGACACCAAATGTCAGTTCACCTGAAAAATGTGCTGCTTGTTAATGGCAAAGTTAATCACTGTACCTGTTTACTGTGGCAGATCCACTATCTTTTACATCTCTCCTTGTGCTCGTCTCCAGGGGTCTTGTTGCTATGTACATTGCTATCTACAGACCCATCATTCTTCAGTAAACACATTACCACATTTATGGGTATTATTAGAGTTCAATTTACGTTCCTCTTAGCCCAGAGCAGTCTGTCAGGCACTGATTACAAAAACATTGCATTTATTTTGTCGGGTGTGGGAGCGGCTTTAATGTCGTGGTTTTAGGGAGAGATGAGGGTGTCTGTAACCCCCGTGAGAGGTTTTGCATTTGCATTCACAGAGCCAGGTGGTAGAGCCTGGTGGCACTGAAACCTGCTCTGCTCGGGATACAGCTGATGTGTTTTGACACTGCTGTCACCAAAATGCAGGCTGAAAGCAAGCAGAGGGACACTGAGGACCCCGGAGAGAGTGACACTCACAGAGAGATGGGAAAAGGTAGAGAGGATTGAAGACCATTGAAAACCAGAGGGACAAATAGACAAAGAAAGATGCAGCGACAGAGACAGACAGATGGGTTTTTTTTGTTCACCATGAAGTTCTCATATTTCCCTGCTTAAACAGGCTCCATTTCAGCCCCGGTCTACCTCAGAAATCCGGCAGCTGACATACCCTGTGATTACATTTTCATCATGAAATTAATAATTTTCTAAATGTCACTTGTAGTTTTTGGGGCTCTCATCCATCAGCAGCTGACCAGCAGAAATGGACTGTAACAGAGACAGCTTGTCATACACTCCCAGGGGTTTTTGTCACAGCCATCACCTCTTCCAACAGTTTATTTGTGTATGTGTACATGTACTTATGTATTGCATGTGTGTGTTGCTTGTATTGAGAGTGCTTCGGAGTTCACTGACCCCTATATGCCCATCGCTTCAAGACTTCAGAGGTGACTGCTGTCACTTAGCTGTCAGAGGGCATTAATCCTGAGAACACATACACAATGTCATGCCTGAGAAGGGAAGTGCTTTCTCTCTAGTCCTCTCACCACTGTATGTGTACAGATATCGTCTTGAGTTAGCACAGACTAAAGGGACAATATTATCAGCCCATTTAATGCCAGATCCATTCATTATGTGCTATGACACTCCCTGTGCATCACATCTGCTGTGTAAAAATAGCCTAACATGGCAGGGCACCACATTGACTGAGCTATTTTTAGTGGAAACCTTTGGAAACCAATTTGCCTCTCCAATAATCCTCCAACTATCCAGACAAAGTACTGTCTATGTCTGACATATGACGAAGAGACCCCCCTCTGAGGCTGCCTGTTTTGGGATGCTCTGATGTGAATTGCGTGATGAAAGTGGGGGGCAGCAGAGCGCTGCTTTCTCTCGCTGTGCCCTGGGGTCGCTCCAACAGGGACCTGCTCAGCCTTTACTGGCTGGCAGCTTGGGGAGTTTATGTTGAACTGGTCTAACCTGGCAAGCTCACTGTGCTGGCTGCAGATGTATAAATGTCTTTGCCAGTGTAAAGACTCATTTGTGCTGTTATCAATCTGCAATATTGGACAGTCATTTAATGAAACAGTGGCGCTCCTGTCTGCTCTCAGTAGAGCAAAACATGTGACAGGCTGCGGGTTGCTGTTTACAGCAGTGGAAAATCCCATGGACTCATACACATTGATTTTAATTCTGTCTCATAAATGAAAACTGCTGGGATCAACGTGAGGGATGGCAGCAGCAGGGGACATCATTTGGGCAGTGTGTGTACTGAAGTTTAAATAGAGCTGAATTCAGTGCAGTTTTGATTCGAGTTAAATATTAAAAAGTCGGTGTGCAGCTTGGAGCCTCAAACTCATGGCTGTCAGGTGGAGACAGTTGTTGGTAAAGAAACATTATTTACTGCACATGGTGCACTCTCAGTTCAGTCCTATAGTTCCACTGTAATATTTTTTTATGCTGTTGTTGGCAAGAGCAATTATTTTGTGCAATTATTCAGTGTGTTTACATTACATGATTGTCCTGTCATAGAAATTAATGCAAGATTTTCTTTTGTTTTTAATATTTAGACTTATGGAATTCTAATTGAGGCATTAGTTACTGGGAATGGTTCAGCTGGACATACACTCTACAGCAAAAGCTCACAACTTATGTGCTCACACTGTGCGGTCTGACCGTCAAGCCACGACCTTAGTGCTCACACTGTACGTGTGAAAAAAAGACTATAAAATGGTCCATCGGCCCCTGTGGACTGATCTTGCTATTGATAATTGTCAATAAAGATTTATTGGAGAGCTCTGGGGCTGTGGGCAGGTAGAATTTGTTTGCTAGCGGAGGTATGATTCACAATAATCTAGAGACAGACATCCCAAGAGAGCCTAAAAGTCAATTTTCTTCTCAAAAACAAGTCAGTACAACTTTAGATTTCCTCTCCCTGTGTCTCTCTCTCTCACACACACACACACACACACACACACACAAACACACACACAAATTAGCTAGTTAAGTTGGATTTATACTTGTGCATCAGCTCTATGCAGAGCCTATGCCATAGCCTATATGCACGTGGCCTACGCTGTTGTGAGCATTCATACTTGTGCGGTGGTGTGTCTATATCACTCTGCAGTTACTCCTTCTGTGAAGTGCTGCAAAGCTTAGTTGATTCAAAACAAACATTTAGCACACATTAAACATGGCTTAATAGCAACAATTTCAAACACAAGTACACAAACCAGCTTCACTATAACTCGCATTATTCACAGACAAAGCATTTGTCTTTTGCTGGGCACATTTTCCCCACAAATACAACATGCTAATGTTATTAGCACAAGCCTATGGCATTTTACATTGTATGAATTAGCCTAGCATCTAGCTGAATTTTCCTCTACTCAAATGAAGCCAGGGACAACAGCAACATTTAACAAAGGTACCGTTACAAAATTCTGTACCATTGTAACTCACAAGGGTCACTGACAAAAACAACTGTCTGATACTACGGCATTTTACATTGTATGAATTAGCCTAGCAACTGGTGGAGATTTCGTCTGCTCAGATGCCAGGATAAACCACACACAAGACTCAAAATGCTATTTTGTGGAGGCTTTATTGTCTTCCCAATTCATTATTTATTATACGTAAAATTAAAGTAAATAAAAGCTTCATTTCCACTGAGCGAAATGGTTTCAGCTTGCAAAACAGGACAGGAGGTCTGCGTTGCTGTGACGTGTAGTTACATTTCTGGGGAAGTGCACATCAGGCTACGGCGTAGCTGTGGTGTCGATTCGATGCAGAAATAAAAATCCTGCTTTAATGTTAGCAGCACCAACAAACTAGCTGGGTATAGGCTTCACTGTACCAGCGATTAAGTGTGAAAAAGGCTCTTAACTCTCAGAAATGACTTGCGGCTGTGCTTCAACTGTGCAAGAGCCTGACAAATCTAGACAGAAATGGTTTCAAATCGTGCAGTGTATGCCCAGCTTTAGATGTTTTGGAAAACAGGCATACTTCCATTCTTGCCAAGAGGATTGGTCTCTCTCATGTGTGTACAGTAAATATGAGCCTATAACCAGCAGCTGGTTAGCTCAGCTTAGCATAAAAACTGGAAACATGGGGAAACAGCAAGCCTTGCTATGTCAAGGTAACAAAATCCAGCTCCCAGCTCCTGTAGAGCTTATTACAGTAATTAACACAATTTAGAGCTTTAGAGGTGCAGATGAGCAGATTTTGTTACCTTTAGTTTGTACTAATATGCCAAGAAAAAGTCATTTAATGTAATTTGAAGTTGTCAATAAGCTAATAAAACTTCAGCAGCTATGACTTTAACAGGTTTGAAAAGGACACGGACAGGACAGATGCTCTGTGTCAGCCACCAGAGCAAGTCCCATTGACAGGCAAATGTGTGATGAGAGGTGTAGTGAAAGGTACCATCGGTCAGGTGAAGCCCTGAGGCGTTGTCAAGGGATGTGATCAGGTCTGCAAGTGGTGAAGGAGGGGAGGTCAGAGTCGGAGTCAGACTAAAATGGTGCACACCAGCTGCAGCTGCCGAGATCGACGGCGACTACAGGGCTCAGATTAATGACAGCCGTGGCGCTCTCACACCTCTCTCACAGCAGCAGTGGCGTGGCGGGCTGTTAGCACTCTAAACACCTTTAATTTCACACTTTATGAGTATGTCCACATTAGAGCTCACTCACATTTATAGACCTACCTGCTTTAAACCAATCCTGGATGAGGTAAGACGTCTAAATTTGAAAAGCCATACATTGTTCTATATTTTGGCCCTGAAGCTTCTAGAAAAAGATGACATTTGCCCGCCCATATTATGTCAGGGACTGTGATCAAGTCTATCTCAATACAACACACACGTCCATAAATATGAGTTCAGAAAGAAAGCAAAGCGAATGTTTGGCTGCTTTTACTTGTGTGAATTTGTCCACTGGTCAGTCTCTGCAGTCTGTGTTTATTTGCCCTGAACAACCAGCTGAATGCACAGATATTAGCTGTAATTTAGCTAGCAAATTACACACCTGTCATGTGTATGTCTGAGTGCTGTGTATGGCTGTGTGTGAGCTCACCAGGTACTCTATTTCTTTAATCTGTCATTATCCTCCAGTTTCTCTTGTTCCTCCCATCATTGTACATATATAGAATATATTGCGCCCAGGGGTAAGTTATTAAAGTAAGTCATTTTATGCTAAAAACTGAAACAACATGTAAATCATATGGACATTTCTTTGCCTGAGTTTGTGCTGCTCCTCTATTTGCACCCATTTAAGTCTATCTGTTGACTTTATCAGCAATCATGTCCAATATTCACCTGACGTTCTGTCTGAGCACATGCAGAGTTGTTGGTTGGTTGTTCCTACACTGGCCATGAATCTCTTCTAAGTGCAACTCCAACCAAGAAATGGGGATCGAGATCCAAAGTCCACATTTCTGCTAAGCTAATACTGTATGGGGCTTCAACAGTCCAAGTGATATCAAAGTAACAGTCTTTTTAGTTAGTCTGGGACAATATGCTTATCTATTTTTCTTTTTCAGTATTTAGTATTTAATTTTTTGTTTTGTTTTGTGTTTCAGCCCCTTCTTGCCCCACTCTTGGTCTCTCTCTAGCTACCCTGCAGTTCTTCCGCCTTGCCCGCCACTATTTGTTGGAAGGAGAGTGGGTAGAGAGTGAACGTAGGGCGCAGAGGGTCACAGTGGGCTGAGTCTAATCTGTGTAATGGCAGCAACAGAAAGTTTGCACCGCTCTGGCTGAATTTGAGTTGCTGTTTGAGCAGCTGGAGGTATGTGTCTTCAGACTGTCCACTATTTTCTGCTTCCTTGCTTCGATTTTGTTTTTCTTGAAACAGATTTGATGTCATGTTGATGATGCTTGAGGGTTTTAACAATAAAAGCGGAAACTTCTTTCCATCTTCCTATCTGAATTATATCAATTAAAAAAAACAACTAAAAAATGTAAAAAAGAAAAATTGTGATACCAAAGTGAATTTATTTTTCCCAACCCAATTTTTTAGTACATGATAACCCCTCTTTAAACATGCACACAGACTGCTAAGTGTGGTTTTAAGACTTAAACAAATGTGGACCAACCCTTTAACCCACATTCAGATCTCAGTAGAGCAGCACACAAGTTGCTGCTTGCCCAGTCAACAAATAGAAGATTATTTTCATCCATTGAACGTCAATGGAAATTTTTCTTGGAATGATCTAAAAATGCTGGTGGGGACACTTTCACCCTTAAATTGCTTTTATGTTGACGTCTTTGCCCTGTCACAGCCACAGCTACCCTGTACTGTAAAAGCTACCCACACAAATGGGAGTCTGTTTGGACACAAAGACACCTCTTCTCCTCTTTCCTTTTTTTAAATCACAAATCAATTTCCTCTCCCAGTGACCGGGGAGCTGTTTAATGCTTTACAAAGAGGGGAAAACAAGCAGAGAGATAGATCAAAGCATCTCCGACACTAACCAGGTGCAAAGCCAGGAGATCCAACCTTTTATGTGGCGACTCAAGCAGCTGCTTGGGTAATCCACAATATTAGAGCCAGGCTTTGTTTTCTTAAATGGGTGGTTCTACAGCCCACTCCCAATGTAAATGGTATGAGGTCACACAGAATGGTTATGAATAGGCTAATCATATCCCATATGCTTGATTGGATGACTGGTGATTCAGAGGAGCTGTGGTTTGTAGCGAATTCATGAAATCTCATGAGAGCTACTTAAAAGCTGAATGGCATGTTTGTGATTACTAATTAAAATGTTATGTTAGATTTCAGACGATGGGTTTAAGAGGAGCTGGTGTCGCTCGTGGCATCACTATGGAAAGGATAGTAACACTATTTTTAACTGAAAATTATACCTTGAAAAACCCACAGAAATCAGCTCTGTTGGACTGCTGACCTGAGCCGATGCAAACTGACACACTCAAACAGGCAGGACTTTATTGGTCACGTGATGCAGCTGACCTTTCATTTGTAAGAATAAACAGTGAGGACAACAGAACAGCAGAGGTCTTTTAGAAAGCGGCTCCTGGAGTGTGGCGGCCTGGATGCTGATCCTTTGTGACAGCTGTTGTGTTGTAAGGTGTGGCTCTGCTAGGCTGGGGATGTCATTTCACACACACTGCTGCAACACTGCTGCACCTGTGACGCTGGCCCTCATAGCACATATGAGCACGGGAGACAAAGGTGTTGCACACACGTGCACACACACACTACGCAGCAGAGGTAACAAAATAACCCTGAAAGGAAGATATTATCAGTGTGGAGGTAATTAAAAAAAAATCAAATTTCTAGATTATTCACTGTTATTTTGGCACGTGGAGGTGTGAAATAACATAACAACAGATTCAGCATGTAAAAAACAGTTCCAGGCCCATACATTGATTGTAAGTGTGACCGGCGATGTTATATTGGTGACATTTCCGAATGCCATCCTGTTCAGTGGCTGTGAAGTCGCACATCTAGCTTGTGAAGTGAAGTGGCTGATTCTGACACTGAGTGATTGACGCTCTTTTTTTGCGCCCAGATATCATCATCGCCACAGAATAACATTTTCATAAGTCATCTCCTTTTCTAACTCATTTGCTTTACTTCCTTATCCCTCTAATCTTTACTTTTTCTCTCTCTGTCTCCCTGTATCTTGTCTGCTTTATGATAGATCTGTTCTGTCAATGCAGCTGCTTATCTTTGCTCACCAAGACTCCCCTTTAAGGATTCTGTCTTTTATAAAATATGATACATAGGAGTGATTATTCTCTTTCACAAAGGCAGAATTGTCATTTAAAAAGTTCTGTTAGTTAGTTACTATTGTTTTTAATGTACCTACCTATATGCCGACTTTATTATTCTCATTATCATGTGACAGTGTTTGTATTTCCATAGGTGGAACTGCTTATTTGACTGTTTGGAGATTATCAGCAGCACACAGTATGGGTGTTTTCTCTCCAGCTAAGCTGCAGCATAGCTTAAATGGAGAAAGTCAGTGATGTGACCGAAGAGCACCTGCAGACAGAGCCAGGCGATAATGGAGCCAGGCCTGAGGGAGGAAGAGCTCGCAGCACTGTGAGATGCAATTTTAGGAAGCTCAATAAGTCATGACCCTGTAGAGGTTTTATCATACAGCGCTCTGGCTTACTTTCATGTGCTGTGACAGAACCACGAGGTGCACCAGTAGGCATGAATTCCTAAGGTATAGCATGTGAAACATGGGACAGTGCACAGCTGGCAAATCAGATTAGTGTTTATACTATATGTTGACAGTATAGTTTGTGAACTCACTGCTCCTATGCTAGGGTTTTCTATACAACACTATAAAACCTTCAACACCCTCCCTACAATGAATGACCTGGCAACAATATCCGGGGCTAAAATGGAAGTGCGTTTAATGGCCATTTGAAGCTAGTTCTAAAAGCGAGTCAATCCTCACAGACCCTTATGTTAAAAGTCAAGCCCCAGACATCTGTGAATCAGTGGATAATTTATTCTTAGCATCACAACCCCCATGAAATGACTTGTTTCCATTCGGTCCGACAATATTTCGAAAGTCTAGAAGACATCCTGATTAAGTTAGTGGAAGGATAAATCAGAAGTCAGCCACTTGGCCACAGTAATTCTCTTGTGCCCTTGCTCTGTGGGCCCCACAGTGCAGAAGATCTGGGTAATTTCACACAGCTGAAATCAAACATCTTTGGCTTCACGCGCCACTGAGCAACTTTTGTAGAGATGAACAGGGCTCTACCTCCAATGCTATATCCAGTTCTCCTTATACATCCATGGTAAAGATGCCCAACTTTGCAGCAGATAGAAACAGCCTGGTACTAAAAATGGTTTTGGTATCTCTAGCAAATTTCCCTATTCGTGACAACTGTATGGGGATAATTTTTATTCAACTCAACAGTTATACCTGAGAGTTGTGCAATTATTGATTAAGTTATGTATAATTAAGAGTATGGCCAATTTGAGTGAAAGGCTGTCATCTGGGCATCACCAGTCCATGAGTCAGATCCAGCTCTCGCTCTTCCACAGTGCTGCCCTGTTATCCAAATACAGTCACCTCATGTTACTTCTGGCTCCAAAAATCCATGATGGCAACGGCCAAAATGCCAACATGGGAGTCCACAAACCAATGGGTGACATCATGATGACTACGTCCATTATTTGTTATACAGTCTATGAGAACGACATATAACAATTTTCAGTGTACAAAACTGATTTAATCTGGGAGAAAAATGTAAAAAATGCATAAACCCTGTCATAACTGCAGTGTAGAGACGATGCTGTTAGATGATCGGGGAGAATGTACTGTATGTAGTGGTAAAGGATGGCTTCGCCATAGGTGGTACATAACTGGTACAGTGACTGAGTGCAGCTGACAGCTGGGGCACGGGAGTGCGCCACATAAGGCAGGCAGGACACTGCTCCTTGGCAGGCAGGTCCAAACTGTCACCGCTGATTCCTGCAGTCAGGTCTGAAGAGAACGCTTTTCATCAGTGTATCTTTGCTCAGCCAAGAGTACTGGAAAGGACCTTTGCAAACGTAATAATTACGTACAGTTATTTATTTTGCGGTATGTTTCAAATCTTGCATTTATAGAGATACGTTAATTAATAATAGATGTTTGCAGTATTCTTTCTTGCTATTTTTCTCCATCTATATCAAAACTTGTGCATCAGTAACAGCTTGCTTGTGTCAGTCAAGTCTTGGGGGAGCAAGTGAGGTTGATGGAGATAATGATGATGATGATGATGATGATGATGATGGCATAATGCCGGAGGAGGAGACAATATCTGTGATGCCAGTGTGAGCCAGGTGTAGTGCTGACTTCTCGAGGTGTCTTCATGGCCAAAGAAACCACCTGTCAGAGCTCAGCACAAAGAGCTCTGTGCACAATCGTCTCAAAGTCCTTTTCAACAGTCTAATGAAAAATACATGTTCACATACACTTTAGTCGTGTTGACAGGTCAGGAGAATGTGGTGCTGCAAACCATGAAAGGAAGAAGAATGCCGGTGGAGCCGCTGAAGTCGTCTTTGAAATAGAAATACCATAGCAGGAGAAAATGTCCAAAGGTTACACACAGACAGACACATATGGAATCAGGTGGTGCTAGGCTTTACAGTGCCTTCCTGAGTATCCCTTGTTGTGACAGCCTATTCAGTATATGAGTGTTTGTACAGCTGGCCCCTCTAGCATCTTGTATACAAACCCAACAAGATGCTTGGACGAGCTTAACTTTCAGATGCTAGAAAAGTGAGAACAGTATAACAAACATGCATGACCTAGGATATAACAGCAGATAGATACAGGTCACGTGCTAACAAGCTGTTGGCTAAATAATGAATATTTCTATTAAACATCTTGCTGAATGATTTTTTAAGCTTTGTTCCCTACACCTGACATACGTTATTGATGTCTATCCCCATGCCAACAGCCTGTTATGCATTAAAAAATGTTATATGCAACGTCAAAGTGGATTTAGAAAATGACAGCTAATGGCATCTTTACTTAGGCTCAAGGGCATTAAGCTGAATAGTATCAGCATATGCTTACAGGGTGTACTATACAACATGTACCATGTAAGCTCTTTAGGAATTATGTCAGCTGAAAAATACTTCAGGTGATTATGATTTCACTGAGATAAAAATAATGCAGAACGCACTGTACACTTACTCCACGGGAAAAGCATGGCTGCCCAATCAAATTGTATTTGTGCCACTGGGCAATGGCTTCAGCAGTGAGTTCGAAAGCTCTCTTGAAAGTTTTTCTGACTGTTGAAAAAACACTTGAAACTCCATCTGTGCCTAGAGTGCTTTCTTGAAAAGGTTATTACCTTTGTGGTAATGGTGTATGGAGAAACCTTTCCCTGAAAGCAAAAGTAATGGTTTGCTTTCAGAGACAAGGCTGTGCCGAAGCTGACGTTGCTGCCAGAGAGCTGCATGATTAGAAGGTCAATAAAGCCTGAAACACGCTCACGCAAGAATTGAAATGGATTTCAGGGTCAATATCACATCATCACAGCTATTATTTCTAAAGCAAGCAACACTCATTACACATTTGCATGACTGCAATGAATAATGACTTCCTGCTGGGTGCCTTTAATGGTGCTGCGTTATGTCACTTGTGTAAAGAAAAGCAAAGACAAATAGGAAATTATTTAGTTTCGAGAAATAAGCCTCTCATTACAAGAGTTTATGTTTCTTGAACTGACAACTGACCTGTTACACTTACATCCATACCCTGGAGTCTTACCCTAGTTTTTACTATTAACCCCCATAACCCCAACCTTATCCTAATCTTAACCTTAACTTGAGGGAAGAATTTCACAACAAGCTACACTGAGAAACATTGATTGGAAATAGTGTTTCTTTCCAGTAACAAAATTTAAGTCCACTATTCACATCTCCTTTAAACTCTGTTTTGGTCTCCACCATTTCTTTAGGAAATATCAAGTTTGGGTTGTATGCAGCTTTTTTTCTTTCCTTTCCTAAATCCATAACTACTGCAATGAATTTGCGATTTATCTCGTCCAAACGATGGATGGACCAATGAACGCCGGGGGTGGGGGCGGGTCTAGCGATTAGCCAATCAGCGCCACGCTAATGGCGACCGCTGCAGATCCTACAGACCACATTAACAATGCTATCGAGGTATTTCGCCACTACTCGCGTTAATGGAGGACCAAATTAAGGAAGCTGCTAAACTGGATTTAACGGCAATGCAGCTGGGCGTGCACGACGACGGAGACATTTTAAATGGGCAATGCTCGCTTGTTTTCGCCACCCCCAGAGGCATGGATACTAATGACGTCAGATTCTGGGTGAGTCGTTGATCTCTACTGATTGGTTAGGGAAAAATCAAATTCCCTCCCCCTTGTAAATCGCCTTCAATGGAGGCGATGTCAGTCTGAAGGTTCTGGGAGCTTCAGTCTGACACTCAGGCTACCAATGGGCCCCTTGGCCTGGGTCCAGTAGGCCCGTTCGATAATATGCCTAAGCTCCTAAGTTCTTGGTAACTACTAGCTAGTTTCAAACTAGTGACTGACTAAATCTCGTTGCACTATTGAAACTAGCGTGAGATGAATGGGTGGTTTGGTGCAGCTCCTGCAGTGATGCAGTCGGTGAAAAGGGATTTACTTGTCCATCTACGTCCCAGTGTCACCTATGGTCATGAGCTCTGGGTAGTGACCGAAAGAATGAGATTGTGGATACGAGCAACCGAAATTAATTTCCTCCATGGGGTACCTGGGCAAAGCCTTACAGATAGGGTAAGGAGCTCAGACATCTGGTCGAAGCTCGGAGTAGAGCCGCTGCACCTTCATGTTGAAAGGGGTCAGTTGAGGTGGTTTGGACATCTGATCAGGGTGTCTCCTGGGTGCCTCCTGCTGGAGGTGTTCCAGGCACATCCCATTGGTAGGAGGCCTTGGAGCAGACCCAGAACACGCTGGAGGGATTGTATATCTCATCTGACCTAGGAATGCCTCAGGGTCTCACAGAAGGAGCTGGAAGCATTGCTGAGGAGAGGGATGTCTGGGGTGCTTTGCTTGGCCTGCTGCTCCCACGACCCGGCCCCGGATAAGCGGATGAAAATGGATGGATGGTATGTCTTAGTTAGTAAGATGTTTGGTTGTGTTGCTATGTTATTAGCATCAGATTTTGTAAAAGAAAAAAAAGTAATTTGATTTTCCAGCTTATATTCATGTTATAACTAGGCTAAGTTTGAATCTATGAAGAGCTGATGCAACTGGCTCCTAAATCTTTAGGTCGCTAGATACTTGTGTGTTCACTGGCTAACCTCTAACTTTGCTGCAAAATTGTCACACACTGTTACAAACAATGCTGAGGTAGCATTTAGCTAGCTATAAAGTGCTAGGTTAAAACAGAAGTGCTTATGGTTAGGGTTAGAGTTATATATTGTCAATGTGATTTACATTTTTGTGTATAATAAATTATAAAGTGGATTATTGTTAGCCTACGTGTATTTTATTCACTACAACGTAGCCTTGTAGCAAGCTTCAAATAGCCATTACCTTGGTGGGTTTGTCTCGCTGGTGAAGGTGGAGATGTGGAGGAGTGGGAGGTGGATCCGACTGAGAACTTGAGGGCACCATCGTGTCAATCAAAAAGTAGCCATGCCCCAAAGTGTACCCTGCATTATCATCTGTTTTTCTTTAAGCGAGACCATAATTTACTGATCATCATGCTGTATTGAAGAAAACTTTTAACTAGCGATTAAGACCATAAACTTATCAGTAAATTTTCCAGGCCATGAATTAAAACACTGAAAAAAAGGCGATACAAAGCTGAGGGCAACTCGTCTGATGATAATTCTCTGTGGTTTCCTCACCACAAGCTTCAACTTTTGAAATATACTCATTTCACTCTTTGTTAATAAAAATATTCAGTAATGTGGCTTTGACTAATCTGACCCACCACTTTAAATTCAATGGTTTACACTGAGCAGACCAGCATTTTGTCCCTGCATTCCTAGTGAGTCCCCACAGTGTGACTGCATGAACAGATTTTTGTTCCTACAACGTGTCCCCTCACACACACCTACACACACAGTGGATTACAGTAAAGTGTTAGTGGCAGGATTGTTCAGATGTTAAATCCATGTGACGTTTGAGTGTGAAACAATCAGCGCTACAACAGAGCCATGACTCATCCCATAACTGGAATCAAACATGTCAACTAATGGAATCATTCTTCAAAACCAGTCTGCATGGATTTATCACAGCTTGACTTCAACAATTACTGCTGCTGTCGTAGAACCCAAACGCCACATGATGTCGGTTTAGACTGAATAGGCATTGCTGCTGATGGAAATGTCAGCTATTTCACAGCCTGCGCTCACTTTAAAAAAAAAAATCAAAAAAAAAATCTATCAAGTCTCTTTCCAGAGCGTAGATCCCATTGGGGTCAAAGATCCTAACTCAAGTCAGAACTAGCTTTGAAGGAACCACAGTAGAAAATCAATACAGTGTGCATCAAATATCATTTTCAGGAAAATTCGTAATATAAAACAGTCACAGTTTAATGACACAAGTTATAAGGCACATTAAGAGATGTGTATCTCCCACTGCAAAGTAGTGGAAGAACGTAATGTAAGAAGTGAGAGGAAGGACGGATGAGGAGCTGAGGGAGAACAGAGTATACGGTGGGGGAATGATTGTGGCTGCCTTGCTGCTATTTGGAGCTTTTAGTCGCTATCCAGTTCATCGACTGGACCTCGACTCGACAGCCAATCACACGAGAGCAAGCCAGGACCTGAAGCCTCTTTTAGCCCACAATCAACACCCTGCAGATGCTGCCACAGTTGAACACAGCTCACATACAGTAGACATGGTATAAAGTATGGTGATGCTGTTTTGACCCGTGCTGTAGCGATGATGTAACCACACTGCAGGTACACGGTGAAAATGTGATCACATTGTTTTCCTTGTCTTCCTCGGGGAAGAAATGTGAGAACATACTGTAAAATCAGGCAAAAGTTCTGAGCTGAATCATGTTGTTTTTCTGCCCTGACCTTTGTGTTTTGCAGAGTAAAACTCCCGGCACACTCCTCAGTATCTGATGTGGAGTTGCTCATAAACCCTGCAGAGGACTATCAGTTTGTTGACAGCAGGAGTGCCAGGGGTACAGATGACTGTTTGCTGTTAATATCTCCCAAATCTCTCCGAGCACTGGTGTGAGACGGGTGTGTGGAATCTTTGAGTTTGCAGCACCGACTGTCCATCATGAAATTGACTCTCCACAGTGCATTCCTACAGAAATGCTTAAACTTTAATCTCCAGCTTTACATCCACCTCTTACAGGCTCTTCGAAACTGATCAGAATCCACTCAGAATAAATGTGCGTGAGACACCGCCGGATGAACTAACAATGGTTCAGCTGCAGACGGAAGATTGTTCTCTGCTGGATATTAAACTGCCACAACACTTTCCTGGGAGCTATTCCCAGCCCTCTCTAATGAAAGCAATCACACAAAGCAGAGAGAAACACATGGTGTGACATATAGAAACTAATTCTCCCTTCTGCGATGACTCCTGTGTAATCAGGTTGGTGATGAATTTACAAAATGAGGTTTTATTTTGTAATTTAGAGAGCCAGAAACGTTTGTCTGATTTGTTTTTACCACTGACTGAATCCGATCCATACCTCCATTATAAAAGTCTTGATTAAAGATAATTGGCTACGTTGTTGAGGTGTATTTCTAACAACATAGAATCCTGCCTCGGGGTGAAAATGACGCAAATACACTGCATAGTTACGACTTTATCATGCATAAACTAAATGTATTTGCTAGTGTAGGTGCTAATTAATTCTGTGTGATTTTTTATACTTGTATAGAATCAAATTACCTTGCCATTTGTAATGTGCTCTGACAGGACTTGTTTAAACTTAGATATCATGCGTCATTGCAGCCAAGGCAAGACGACAAAAAGAGTACATATATACATAAATACGTTTTTCAGCATAAAAAAACTGCGTTTGTGACATTAAAGTGTTTTAGTCAGTTGTTTATTTTTAAGAATTTGGATTTCTGAGAACTGAATTAAAATAATAAATTAGGATATCTTAAATAAAACAATTTGATTGCTAAATAGCACCAAAAGTTTGGAAAAATATTAAGTTGGTTCAGCTTATCTTTTTGAGGTCAAAGCAAATCATGTTGGCTGAACTAAACTAACTGAGTTTGTCAGATTATAAAAGACAGAGTTGGATGTACTTGTTTGTATGCATGCAAATTGTTACCATAGTGTCTTTAAAGTTTTTATTGTGCACAACTGCGGACTAGTGCAACTCAATTATATTGCCACTGTACTGGTTTGTATACTTAACAGGGGTTGTTTTAATTGTGTCCATCCTCAGTACCCACCCCTGCAAAAACTATAGGAATTCAAAGAGATTAATTTACTTTTTTGCCTCATTTAGTTGTATCAGCTGGCTTCTTACACACAGTACATCATTTTTAAATTCACACAACATTTTATCAGTAGTTGTTCCAATGATTGTGTCAATTTCTTCAAATCCAACATGAGGATATCAAGTATGTGACCTCAAACAGCAGCCAGTGCTTCTTGACAGGCTGCAGCCATCCATCATCTGACAGAATAAGGCCCTGACAAGTGGGACATGGAAGGCAGAACAGGGAGAGGGGGGGGAAACTGAGGTGAAGGACTTTTTCTTTTAAAGAAAAGCGAGATTCAAAGTATTTAACTCTGCGTGTTGTGCACAGGTGGGCAATCAGACAGCAGCATATTGCCTGGTGGCTCCATCCTCCCTGGGTTGACAAGACAAGTCATTTTTGAAGCTGCTGGTCTCACCCTGGGGAGCTGGCGTCCGGGGGTGAGCCAGGAGCCGAGCACAACAGATGCTTTGACAGGAAGAAGGAACAATGTAAAATGCGGCATTGATCAAAATCTGACCCAGACAGAAAATCTAACTTTTACACAACACCACCAGATAACAGGAAGGCTATTATGTTTGGAGTATTTTTCAAGTAGCTATTAAAAAAATGAATGATTTTCAGTTAAGTGAATTATCCTCCGATTTCTTCTCTGTTCACACACTGCTCCTCACATGCCAGAGAAAACACACATCTTGATGTCAGATTTAATGAATAAATGCCCATAATATACCCAGATCCCTGATAGACTGAGCAGCACTAATAACCTACATTATGTCTTATTAACATGCCTTTTAAGAATAATTACCACAACATAACTAACATCTGAATTAAACGGCTCCTCTGGCTCTCTCAGTGTCTGAAATCTAAATCACTTTGGCAGAGGGCGTGGCGAGGGCGATGTTCACGGAAGGAAAAATAGACTTTCATTAAGAGGAAAACTTTAATTACAGAACGAATTTATTCCAATTAACAGGATACACGTCATGTTGGGCTTTTTCTCCACCGCCCATGCAGACACTCATACAGTTATCACCAGGAAATCCAGAGAAATACACCAATTAATATGTTGCATATTGTATGCAAAAACACATACAACATACAGAACATGTTTAACATTTATTTCTCCATTGCATTTTGCAATATGAAAGGGCATTTTGAAGCAGCACATACAAAGACTTTGCCACTTCCATGACAAAGGATGCTGCTTGACAAACGGTGCTGCAACTACTGAAAGTACAACAGTGCTTCTTTGAATACTTTATAAACAAAGAGGCTTAAAACGCACAATACCTCTTGGAGATGAATCAGTCTTTGTAGGCATTAAAAAGCCACAAGGAATAAGGTGGACACCTGTGAGCCGCAGTCACCAGCAGGCTTTGGTTACCTCTGAGGCTTTTTCTAAATACCAATATGAAAACAGGGGGGTTGTTAAGTGAGTTGATCATCCCATTTGTCTCCCATCTGTCTCCACCAGACTTCAGATCTGATTCAAATCATTATATATCAAGGTCCCCAGCAGTCAATAGGCTCCCACAATAACTGCCTCCGCTTCTTTAGACGGTCTCCTGTCCGTTACCAAAAAGTTTATCATCCCCTCTGACTTTATGAGAAGGTTGCAACCCAAGAAAAATATGCCAAAAACCACCGTGAGGGACAAAACGCACATGACGGCTATCTGGACCACCCTCATGATGAAGAGGCTCCTCTCATCCGGTGCGGCCGCCACAAAGCCGTTATCAGTCACCACGGAGGAAAAGTTGCAGCAGAAAAACTCCTCGGTCTTGTTGAGCAGTCCGCCCTCCGTTTGGTTGAACCCGGTGTTATTCATTTCCACTTTAAAAAAAAAAAGAAATCAAACTTTAAGTGCGAGAGATGTGAAAGCCAGAGAGGGGACAGACGCGCCTGGAACAGTCCCTGCGCAAGGTGTCATCAAGTGAAAAGTGAGGATGATGATGATGATGATGATGATGAGGCGCTCAATTGAAGAAGTTCCGTCAGATCACACAGCGCTCCTCTGGACTTTGACAAGCTGCTTTTGCATCGCATTACTGGAGATTTCATGTGGTGTGTAGACAGTTTCAGAGCGGAGTGGATCCACCAACCCGCGGTTAAATAGCCAGACAGTACATGTCTGCGTTAAAGCGCTCAAGTGGCACGACCACACAGCAAGAGCGCCACCATACGACCAGACTGCACCCGCGTCACGAGTGTCCAGGTTCACCGAGGCATGGGCTGTACTGTATGGAGTACATTATGTTCTGTTTATGTACCTTTATGTATGTACATGTTCCTGCAGCCTGCTGTGTGTTCGTGTGTGTGAATGCATGTTTTCTTATTGTGTTTACCAGTGTTACAGATGCACACTGACAATATGCACCCTGCAGCAAATCTATATTTATTAAGTTTTTGTCATTTCTAGTGGATTATAGGCTAAATATAAATGACCTTTTTTTAAGGATTGATTGTTTTTAATTTGAACTTGTAATTGCTATAAGTGCTGTTCCTCCTGCTCCTTTTAGCTCATATCATATATCATATTAATGAGAATTTATTGAGATTTTGCCAAATGTTTAATGTTTTGTTCTCTTTCTTTCTTCTTCTTATCCTTCTTTGTCTTCTTCTACATGTTCGACATAATGCAGGACAACCACTGCTCCACTCAGCTTAGTCTTGGCAAGGTGCTGAAAACATCAATACGTCCAAACTGATAGAAAAGATTTGGACACACGTACACCTGTGCAGTGTTTCACCTTGTTCTTGAGCTTTTGGTGCATAAGATCTTCATCAGAGCACACATGAATCAGCATTGGACAGGATTTATTCATGCCTATTAATTCATGTCATTGTCCATTGTTGATTCATGTATGCTCTGATGAAGGTCCAGTAGACCAAAAGCTCAAGGATAAATTGAAACATTGCAAAGATGTAAGTGTGCAGAAATCTCTCTACCACTTTGGACATGTCGACATAATAAAAAAATCAAATGAAATGTAAGTGCAATTCTGGCTTGATAGCAGTGGCACTGCTAAGTGGTGGCCAGGGGGGTCATGGTCACCCTCATGAAGACAGTCAAAAATAATTAGACGCCTCTGTGTGGTGCTTTAAAACTGGAGTAGTCTTCCTCTCAGTAACGCCGCATTCACACAGGACAAGGAGACGACCATATTCCGTGGAGTGCTGCCCACATCCTTTAGGCTCCCATGTAAAGCAACTGGGCTGTTCACACAGAACGCACTGTGGCCTTGAGCTCCGCGGCTGGCTTGTGATCTGCGGCGATAGTTTAGGAGTCTGGTCTTTTTTCCACCAGCTGTGAGCATGTCAGGCAAGAAGCACACTGACAATCTATTATGAATGACATAAAGGATATACTGTTCATGTAACCCATTGCCTCTGCACGCCAGTCGGAAAGAAGGCACCACACGCAAGATTCAGGATTGTGGTTGAGGCCACATCCTCAACGATATCGTCAGCCTTGCAGGGCAAGAGAAAATAAACATCTTTTAAAAACTGCATCTCTTACTCAAACAATAATTAACATAAAAAATGTATACATCAAATGAAAATGAACATAACTGTCAAGGTAAATAATGACTCTCTGTAAGGAATAAATTACCAACATAAAACATACATTCTCAAGTAAACTTAACAGTTAACAGAAAAGCTAATGCTCCGTCCCACCAGGCTGACACAGTATCAGTTGCCTCCTACTGGCTCAAACAGGTAGCTGCCTTACATCTATTATGTAAATGATCTAATGATGATAAATGGTAAGATATGCATCCCATGCTTCCACACATTTGTCAGTTATGTCTAAACATAGTGTGAGAGAGACAAGCAGACACACACACACACATCACACACACACACACACACACACACACAAGCAAACATAGGCAGAGCTCTAAATGTGATTACAACAGAGCAGGGGAGCAGAATCGCTTGTCGATCGGTGCAAACAAATGCGCTTCTGGAGTAAACTGCCAGGCAACTGACAGGCAGCTGCGCAACATACTGACATAGTGGGTCGCTTCTACGTCCAGTGTGAACATGGTGTAAATGTTTTGTTCCTTACAATCAATATACTCCTTCAAATTCAAGCTGTAGCCCGTATTTGTCTTTTTAAGGAAAAAGACAACCAGCCTGTCTGAAGAAAGAAATTTGGGCACCTCTGCTCAAAAATTTTGTTCATTGTGAATAGCTATGCAAGGAGAGATTTTCACAAGGCAAACATTAAAGATGACACATTTCTTCAATACTTTAAGCAAGATTACCTTTTTTTAAATGAAATCTTTTATAATTACCAAACAAAAAAGGGCCTGAAGCTAAAGTTCGAGCGCCTTCTATGGTCAGTACTTAGTAGCGCCCCCTTTGGCAAGTATCACAGCTTCTAAATGCTTTTGTATCCAGCTAAGTGTCTTTCAGTTCTTGTTTGGGGGATTTTCAGCCATCCCTCCTGCAAAGGGCCTCTAGTTCTGTGAGATTGCACGGACTGCTGTTCTGAGGTCTATCCACAGATTTTTAATGATGTTTGGGTCATGAGACTGTAAGGACAAAACCTTCAGCTTGTGCCTCTTGAGGTAGTTCATTGTGGATTTCGAGGTGTGTTAAGGATCATTGTCCTGTTGTAGAAGCCATCCTCTCTTCATCCTTAGCTTTTTTACAGATGGTGTGATGTTTGCTTCCAGAATTTGCTGGAATGTATTGAATCCATTCTTTCCTCTGCCCCTGAAATGTTCCCCGTGATCCACACATGATTGATCCACCCCCTGTGCTTAACAGTTTGACAGGTGTTCTTTTTATGAAATTCGCACCCTTTTCCATCCAAACATACCTTTGCTCATTGCATCCAAAAAGTTCTATTTTAACTTCATTGGTTCACAGGACTTGTTTCTGTAAAGCATCAGGCTTGTTTAGATGTTTTATTGCAAATGTCTGACACTGATTTTTGTGGTGAGGACACAAGGAAACGTTTTGTTTCCGTTAATCCCTACTGATGTTTAGGGTATACACATAGAACTGTCTGTTTAGTTGTTGTTGTTTTTTTTACGTTTTTTTTTTTTTCCCATTGCAAACTGACCAATATGCACCTACTACATTTGTATGGGATGCTGTTTGTAAAGTGGCCACACTGAAAGTAACATCAACATTTTGCTGCATTTAGCTTTAAAAAATGTTTAAAAAAGTGTTTTGAATTTTTTAACATCACCTTTTACCACATTTACAGCAATATTTGTTAACTTAGAAATATATTAAATAGTTAAATCTAAATATTAAATGTGGCACCTAAATGTTACATGTTAAATGTTAAATGTAAATATTAAATCTAAATCTAAATGTTAAATCTACATCTAAATCTAAATTTAAGTCTAAATGTTAAATCTAAATGCTAAATCTAAATCTAAATGTTAAATTTGAAATCTAAATGTTCTGGGTGAAACTAAATATTTAGCTGATATGCAAATTCACACCGCCTGTCACCGGAAGTACCAAAATAAAAGCTTGAGATGGTCAGACTGTGTTTATCGGGGGAAATGAACACTTGAACATACATTAGCGTGATAATAACTACCTAAAATAACAAAAAAAAAGCATGTTTGGAGAAAGTTAATTTGACGTGTACTTTGAGTTGTTAGTGTCCCTTCTGAGGGAATCGGCTGCTCTGGAGTCACTTGTGAGACCAGAATTGGCAAGATGGAGGAGACTAAAGGAGAGAATTCCAAACTGACCAATATGAACCTACTACATTTGTATGGGGTGTCGTTTGTAAAGTGGCTCACACTGAAAGTAATATCATCATTTTGCCGCATTTAGCTTTAAACAATGTTTAAAAAAGTGTTGTGAATTTTTTAACATCACCTTTTACCACATTTACAGCAATATTTGTTAACTTAGAAATATATTAAATAGTTAAATCTAAATATTAAATGTGGCACCTAAATGTTAAATGTAAATATTAAATCTAAATCTAAATCTTTAATCTAAATGCTAAATCTAAATCTAAATATTATATCTAAATCTAAATCTAAATCTAAATGTTAAGTCTAAATATTAAATCTAATCGATGGAGGAGACTAAAGGAGAGAAGAAGAAGAAATTATGAGAAAAAAAGACAAATACTTAAAAGACATTCATTATTGTTAAATATATTTTGGCAAAGAGATTTCTGTTGTTGTTGTTCTTTGGGCTGTAGCTCTGTGATGGTTTAAGGGAGAGTGATTTGGAGTATACATGTGGAAAGAGTGGAGTCTCAGCTTTCATTTGAGATGAATGGCATGTGTTTTGAATAGTGTGTGGTCGAGTTAGAGCCTGAAATATACAGAGTGGGTCGGGATATCGTTGCTGTTTAGAGTTGTTGGAGTTAGTTGTTGTTGTTTATTTAGTTGATGTTAAAACTGAGTTTGGGGCATGTAAAAAGTTTTTTTACAGCCTTGTAGCTGAGGTTCTGCTGTTAAATTTGATGGGCAACATCACTATATTCTTCTGATCAGTGTATTGATACACCCCAATTGGAGGACTTTAGGGATCAACAGGCTAATTACATTATGTACTGAGGAAACAGTTCCCCGAAAACATTTTGCTATGCTCTCATAGCGTTCTCCTGCTTTGTGAGCATCAGTTAGAATAATATGTCTTCATTGTCCTCCATGGTTGGAAATTTGTCACTGTTATTTTAGTTTTCAGAGTCTTAGGCAGCTGTTTAGGGGAGAGCATGGCTGCTGATTGTTGGGATACGGTTTCAGGAGTCAGAGTATTTATAAAGTTTTGAAATTTGCATCACCTGGCCTTTTGTTATGATGATTGTAAACAAGCCATGGCCCTAACAAGCTAATTATGGTCTGAGACCTTTTTAAAAGTTGTCCAAGAGCTCAAGTGTCTTGTGGTGGCCAGACTTTTGCATGGTGCTCCTTTCCATTTTTTCACTCTAAAATTGTACAAAACAAAAATAATACACTAACTTCAACTTCATGCCTTTTGGAGATCAGTTCATCCTCTACTCACATAACTAGTCACAGTAAAAGAAATTTTGACCAGGGGTGTCCAAACTTTTGCATGCGACAGTATACACAGATACAAAACTCAGTGAAACAGGATTGCTGTACTGACAATAGTCTATGCACATCAGATAATTGGTAACTTTAACTTTAAAGTAAGAAACCGAAGTATATCATATACTATCTTGACTTATTTTAGGGTATGTTGTCACGTTACGTTAGGTAGAACTTCATGATAAGTGCAACACATGACAACGGCCAACAACGATTTTTTTTCCTAAACCTAGTCGACATAACTTTACTTTCCTCAGCCTAACATACATAACTTTATTTTAACTATATAAGGGCACTAATTTGTTGGCCACTAATTCATACTAACCACTGTAAGTGCATTTTCATGAGACATCATTGGTTGAGAATACATTGCCCAGACAGACGAACCAAACACCAGCTCTTGATAGGGCCATTCATGTTTTCACATTGGTCACCGTAGCTCTCCTACATGCTGGCACATAGCAAGAACACAAAACATTTCTATACTTTATCAGAACAGTAACCTGTACAGTAATCCAGCCATTTGTAGATGTTGGCACTAATGATAACTGAATTCAGTGTGGCTGTGTTTAATATATACATCACAGGGTTTCTTTTGCAATGATAATGGTGATAAACAAGCAAAATAATAAGGCACAGGTGTTACCAGTGATATTAACAATGGCTGAAAATGAAGCAACTAAATTGATTTGATCATTAATTATGATTGTTTTTATTTATACCATGTGGTTTTCCTACTGTGACATGTCAAAATGTCCTGGAAGCAACAACTACTGTCTTCCATACTGAGCAATTACAACAAAAGCTAACAAGCAGAGGTTGATGACAGTAGGTGTAGGTGGTGAAAACAAAGACATAAAAACACATAAAACACATAAAAACAAGTAAAACTGTTCATTGCTCTTTTGTAAAAAAAAATGTATTTATTTAAAAATTTCCAACAAAATTTCCAGCCAAATGTACAAATCCATGACATGAGGTCATACTAGCTCTTGAAAGGGAACCAGGATGTGCACTGACATCTAGTGGATGCATTGAGTCTGTTGTGGTGGACAATATGTTTGTTCATCTACATACCATATATGCAATTACAAATGTTCGTCAGACTCACAGTGCTCCACACTACCACAGTATATTTCTTAGCTGTTGCATTACAGTTGATTTTAATTAAATAAAAATAAGAGCCTTGAATATAAATGCAGTTGACAGTCAGTGACAATGCTTCATTGAGAGTACATCAGAGTTACTGATGATAATTAAATGCTGGGCTCACATTTGATCTCCTACATTGCTCAGAGGCCAATGCAACATCGAAGGTCTCTCATTAAAAGCAGCAGATGGCAGTATTGTTCAACACCATCCTCTGAGAGCCTGCATTAAAATAGCTGCACTATAGACAACAGTGTCAATCTGACTATCTAAATTAATTGGCCCATTGACACACACCAAGATGTATGTAATTGAAGGTGTTGATTTAAGTGTTTAAATGCTGCCTGACTGTAAATTGTTCCCTGCGTGTCGTTCTTATATCAAGTACCTAATGTGAAAATAAACATCAACAGTGTGAGGCCTCCCTGTGGGGTTTGGTATATGCATCATGATGGTAAAACTAGAAACTCATGCCAGGATGTAACATGTAATTTTCAACAAATCTGAACTTCATTATTCTGCTGCATTAATTAAAAACTCTCTCAACTATGATTTATATTACAGAGAGATGCCCAGAGCCATTTAGACTTATTATTTGTCACTGTTTTTATCTCCTCATTATCTGTGGTTTCACCTTGTTCTCATCTTGTCTCAGTGTTGTTCTTTTCTTGTCTTAATGTTTTACATTTAGCTTCAATTTAATGTTTTCATTTCATTTGTGTGCAGCTCTCAGCCTGAGAGTCACCAAACATACTTTTATTGTACATCTACAAGGACAATAAAGTGTCTTATGTTATGTGATGTAATGTTATTACTGTATTATAGGTGACCTGAGCTAAATGACAACCCACAACAATCAAAAATACAAAAATTAAAGGCTTAATTTCAAAGCAAACAATTCTGAGAGCTAGGAATGGAAATAAAATATGTACAATATCATTAAAAAACCAGTTTTGAATCATGGATACTTTCCTGGCAAGGGGGTCCTTGTCTTTTTCATTCACAAAACTACAACAAACAAAAAGAACAACAGCTATATGTGTGTGTGTGCATGTGTGTGTGCATGTGTGTGTGTGTGTGTGTGTGTGTATACATATGTATATATATGCTAAACTGTGCAATATCTATAGTTCCACCATTCAATTATTCAAATCAGCCCTTTTTAGCCTACTTTCTCTCCTTGTTTTTGCTGCTTATTCACTATATTGCTTTTGTTTTTGTTTTGTTTTACTGTATACAAAGACTTAATTTTAAAGCAAGCATATCTGTGAGCTAGGAATGGAAATAAAACTTGTACAATTCAGTTAAAGACAGTTTTGAATCATGGATATTTTCCTGACAAGATAGTCCTTGACTTTTGCATTTACAAATCCCAAACTACAACAAACAAAAAAACAACAACTATGTATATATATTGTACAGTTTATACTATAGATATTGCACAGTTTAACACATATGAAAAAATCATCTTAAATAATTGTATTTCTGATCACTATATCTGATAGTAGACTAGTTAAACCCTTGAGAAAATCTATTTTCCCACCTCAGGCAAAAAAGACTAATCATGGTAATGCTTTTCTTTATAACTAATAGTCACTTTGACTTCAACCCCGTCAACTTGGACCCTGTATGAAATGGATTTAAAAAGTTGTCCAAGTAAATTCTTGTAGAACCTTAATGAGAAGTCCCTTGTTAAAGATCACTAATTCCAAATATATTTTTTTATTGCTAAATACAAAAAAGATATATACAGCCTAGATATATATGGACATATTAGATAGATAGATAGATAGATAGATAGATAGATATGTAATACTTACGTGCTACTTATAATATAACCTACATATACTTAGTGTATATACATAGTGTAATAGTTATATAGTCTACACACACACACACACACACACACGCATATATGTAAATGTATATTACATATATATGTCATATATATGTACATGTATATGTCACATATGTGGGCATATTAAAGTCGCAGTACTGTTCACTGTACCCAGCAGCCTGCGGTGGTTGTGCACGCGCCTACATTTACCAGACGCCCGTGACGGTCCACTTCCAAGCGGATTTCATGAGCGACGTCGCTGTGAGCCAATCAGAGAGCAGAGCCGAGACATTTTGAAGGTCGGTCTGAGCTGAGGTTAGATTGTGCTGAATATTATCTCGCCTGTCCTCTCACCGTTATAATATTCCGCCGGAGAACAGGTGCGTGCCGTGGCTGTGACGCCGTGCAGCGCTGACCGCATCCGCTTAGAGACGAACTGGGGACATTAATGGAGACTGGCTGTGTTCGCCGGTTTAATGCGGCTCAACTAGGCACAAATCATATCCAGGAGTCCAAACAGGTACCACGAGAGGCTTGACTGGACGGACAGTACCACACTGCATTGTGGACTACACTGTACTGAGATGGACTGTAACTTAGGTGGCGTTTCTAGACGCTGTGCGCTTACAGGAGGAATTCACCCGGTTTAATTTAGCCTCTACTAATTGTTCTGTGTATCGGGTCATGTTGTCTGCGTTCAACACGTTGCCTGAGCGCGAGGCTGGAGCAGGTCACTGGTTCACTCCATCCATTATTTAGGTAAGCACAGAGTATCCTCATTTTGTGTCGCGTGCACACCTTTCATGGGGGATATAATGTCGCTGTCTTATGGCTTCACACGACATGACAGTGGATTAAATGGTGATGGTTATAATTTGATAGTGCTTTAAATCAAGGTAACCATTTTAAGTATGAGTGAGAATGAGTGGTCATTAGCTGCTGATGTGACAGTGTTTTTTATCATAGCTGATGTACATGCACATGAATTAGTCTGTCCTGTCAGTACTACCACAGTAACTGTAATCTTTTGTGTTGTTTGGGTGATAAAGAAGCTGCAGTCATTGGCCTAATGGGCTTATTGAGATCAGCTCTATAATCACCTCCTGTTCCTCATAGGGCTGGGTATAGATTGGCATTTTTCACTATTAGTGCCAATGCTAATATGGATCCAAACTCCAGTCTTTGATGCCACATACAGTTTGTTCTTTGCTCAAAAACTTATGTTTGACACTGCTACACTGCTTGTGACAGTAGAGATGCAGGAAACTGGAACATTGCTGATAGGTCTGACTCTCTGAAGTACCCATAAACAAGGCACTTAAATCAGCCAGTGTCCATAGCAGACAACAGTCTAGCTTTGTGTTAGATCACTTTACTTTCAGCTTTGTCTGCAGCTCACATTACAGCTGTGGTTCCAGTGTCAAGTCCAGTTGTTTTACTGTGGACAGCAGTAAGGTAACAGTGTGGCTTAAAGCAGAAGCACTGGATGAATGAGGAACTTAACTCGCCACACAGGCATTTCACAACAAAGGGGAGTTGCTGACATCACAATTAACTGTCACCTCATGAAGCAATTAATGCTGCCTGGTGGTTTACACTTGTCTCGGAAAATACTGGAAGAAGTGGAGGGACCTGTTTTTAGCACCGCGTACAGCAGGGGAGAAATATTCCTCTGTGCAGATGGTAAGACTAATTGACTCAGACTTCTTCGGACGAGACTCCAGCAAGCTGCCGGCAGCACGGTTGGTGGTACCAAACCCAAACATGTCTATGCCACTGACGCACCAAAGCAGATGGTTAGAGATGCAAACAGATATCATCAGCAAGAATCATCATTGATCTGTCTACGGTGTGAGCTGCTGAGGTGATACGCTACACACACACAGACAGATATGGTTTTGCTGAGACTTTTTTTTCTTGATTAGACCCATTACCTGGACGTCTACATCACGAACATCTACTTGGGTTAAAAGTCAGTGAATGTTGTTTGGATAATGTCTGACTGAAATCATCCGCCACGCCGTGATGTGAGTCCTAAGCTGTGGATGCAGGCGGATGGAGGCTGCCTTGTTTTTGAATGAGATAAGAGTTAGCCCAGGGCAGCAGTTTCAGACCCTGTGATGGACATTTAGACAGGGAGCGGAGAGGACAATGTGTGTGTGTGTGTGTGTGTGTGTGTGTGTGTGTGTGTGTGTGTGGAGAGCAAAATCATTACCATGCTGCAGGAGAAAGATAAGGAAATCTGTCAGATTCCCCACAGGAGGTGCTGCAGGCATTTTCCACTAGTTGTAGAACTAAAGGGTGGGGTTATACATACATGCATTTGCAATTAAATATATACTCATATGCACAAACCTATTTGTATCGGAAGGATATGTTACATTTGTTGGCTTTCATGCTTCCCATGTACCACAACATTTTAGGTAATCTCCCTTTAGTATAAAGTAACATGTACTACACTGTGTGGTACACATTATTGTAGCCAATATCTCTGTTATTGGTGCCTTCAAGGCTACTGGGTATTTGTGTTCGCCTCTCTGTGGCTGAAAGCATTTCCCCCCCACATCATTCCACTTTCGTTCTGATTATACTTTCATAAGCCTTTTCAGTCAACAACAACCTATAATTTCAGTCAAGTAGAAATCCTGTTTGACAGAAAGCGATGTTGTTTTTCATCAGAAATATTGCGGGGCATACATTCCATGCCAATGAGATATCCAACCTCCACAAATTGCCTCTGGTGTGAAAGCTTCCCAGATGGTCCGAGCAACACTGCTGATGAAGTGGGTGAAGTCTGTAAAGGGGAAATGAGCATTCACTCATCCTTTCAAATGGAAAAATATGGAGGGTCTGGGGTCAATCCAATGTGGGAAAGTGGGATGTGACCTCCATTGGACCATCCCTGTCGTAAAGGTCTGCATGACCAAACTGACACCTGTAAATCTCTTTAAAAAATACAGTGACGATAAGAAAAATCTAATAAGGAATGTATTTTAGAGCTTTACGGATAAATTATCAGGGACAATATATTGTCCGTTATTATTAAATATACTTAATATATGTCAGTATTGGCTTTTATGTGGGGCAATAATCAGAAAGAAACTGCATTACACAAATGCCAAACATATGTGTGAGGTAGTTTTTAAAACAGTGATCCCATTAAATACACTCTGAACTGTAAACTGTCCTGCTTAGTACATATCTTGGTCGCAATTGGAACGCACCAATCCAACTTTTTCCCCTTCCAGTATAATTCTTGATACCTCAGCTCAGGGTATCTGCTAGGTTTGGGGGACGTGTCAGAATTTTGGTTTGTCTTAACATCGTTCTAACAATCACTGACTCTTGTTTGGATGAAATAAGCCCTTAATTAGTTAAATGTGGAAATATGCTGGCTGTGCATGCCTTTTTTCCAGCTTGCCTGTTGAGCAGTGACTTTTACTAATTCTTCTTCAAATGACAAAAACCGCCCCTGAACAACAAAACGACCAGCATTGTTCTCAGCTGATCACCGATATATTCCTTCAATCGCCCAACCCTAGACCCTAGTACCTGCCAATACTGATTTCTGATTTGAAACCAGTTCTTTCTTTTCCCCAGTACTAAAGCTGTGTACCTCTTTGCAGTGGAACTCACGGATCATTTCAGTGTGAGGTAACATGATGCCAGGGATTGCTGTGGCACTACAAACTGAGTTGGCCACCCGCCAGGACTTAATGAATGTAACTGATCATGGAAATGCTGAATTTTATGATGACACCGTCAAAGCAACTGTTTTCAGCAGGAAGCAGTCACATCTGGTCGATACAGAATCTGCTAAATATAGTTTAACCCTTAACCCCTGACCCACTGGGGCACCCCATTATTAGATTTTAAGCTGTGCCCAGCAGCTCTATAGGGCGCTTTGCTGGTTGGTCGGTCCACAAACATTTTCCCACCCTTTGGCAGCCACAGTTTATGCCCTCAGAGGCTGAAATTTGGCATGAAGGTCAGGTGTGTATGTGTGGTCATGCCTATTGGTGAGAATGGTGGAGGTGGAGTGGCGTGGCCGATCACAGACAGCGATACGGATTCAAAAAGAAAAAGATTTTGTGGAAAGACGGGTTATGACAGTGGTCAAAAATGGTAATGCATGGATGCATACACATACACAGTCGCAGGTATTACGAATTTACGCCTGTTTAAGCTTTCAAACAAAGGGGTGAGGGGAAAAAATGATTCAGAAATGTCAGTGACTGGAAATTTAAAACCCAGTTCTTGACATTATGATCGTCTGTAAGACCGGATGTTGCTTACAGCTGAACCTACTGGATGATGAAACGTAATGGATGTCATCATGTGCATCCTGCGTCAATGTTCCAAGGTTGGGCTTTCATTTGTTACTCCTCATGTATTAGTAAAAGATATTTGAAGTAAATTAATCTACATTATCATTACAATTATGTTTAAAAAATGGCAAGTAGTCACACACGGAGAAAAACAAATCATATATAAATAAATAATTTGATGCATTAAGATGCATAGATAATTGTTTTATGATCACATCCTAGCCCCGTGAATCCACCGCTGCTCAAGATGTCTAGTATGGTGTCCTTCATCCTTTATTCTTTATTCAGGATCCTCATTAGTCATTACTGCAGAAAGGACTACTCTTCCTGGGGTCCACACAAAACACAAAAACAAGACAAAATATTAAATTATGGTCGTAGAAGATTCACAACATCGACAAAGTTAAATAAAAACCCAAACAGAAGACAGCTATTTTACATTTATAGTGTCATCTCATCAGTAGATCACAAATGCAAACCAATAGAACTCATAACCCAGGCTCATGAACTATATGTGACTGCACAAAACATAACCTTCACGAACATTACTTCGTATATTCTTTTTTGATAATTGCTATTCTTAGTTTCTTTTTTAAAAATCCTAAAAAAACTTTGCAACGTTACTGTATATGTTAATCTTTTCACTTTTCCTCTCACTTCCTCTCCTTTTTCTTTGTACACAAATTCAATAGTTCCCTCATTAACATATTTAACTGCACATCTGCACCAACTCTTACTCATAACCTGTGTTGTCTGTATCACTGTATCACAATATTTGTTTTGTTGCTGTGTCAATATCTGTTGTCTGCTGATTTTGTTGCACCTGTGTCTGTCTGTCATTCAACCTTTTGTGTAATGTGACATTTTACTAATATAAAAATAGAAAATGTGAAATAAATAAAGAAATTGGAAAGTGCTATGTCATCTGTGACTGTGTGGAGCTGTGAAGTCTGGAGACGGTAACTAATCACTTTTACACAAGACAAATATTGATCCACTTTAAATGTGGTTCACTCACAGATTTCGCTGACATCATGTTCCCTCCTATGCTGATTGTTTTAAATTGTCATAGCTTAATGATTGACTTTCATCCCGCATCTCAGCAATAAGACGAAAATAATCATTCCTGTCATCAGAAGCTTTAAAATCCCACCTTCTCACTAGTGTTTTCTCTCTCTCATAGGATGACACCTCTCGGTCACACCTGCTCGGTCTCCTCCCTGCTTCCTCACCCCGTCTCCAGAGTTCAAACGCCCTGTCAGCAGACTGAGCGCTCCTGAGCACTCGCTGTGACCCTCTCTTGTTTGGCTTTCCTGGCTGACGCCCCGGGGAGGTGATGCGACGGTTTGTCTACTGTAAGGTGGTGCTGACCACCTCTTTAGTGTGGGTGCTGGTGGATGTGTTCTTGCTGCTCTACTTCAGCGAGTGTAACAAATGTGATGATAGGAAGGACCGCTCGCTGCTCCCTGCCCTGCGAGGTGAGTCCACACCACCGCTGCTGTTTCACCTTTCATTCACAGATTAAATGTGATGGGGCAGATAGTCTTCAGATGAACTTAGACACTTTATTTCCTCTCCATTTCCTACTCCCCTCTCTTTAGGTTTTGATGTGAGTTTTTGAGTTTTCAGGATTGGTTTTGTTTCTCCTTATCAAAAGTATGTCAAGGAGACAAAGGGGGTTACACTGAGTGAATTTTAAGACTTCTCAGAGAAAGATATTTTGGATTTCTAGGGCTTTAGTAGGGAATTTGTGATGTGTGTATGGGAGTTAGTCCAAAACTGCATTGAGAAATGATAGATTTTTGAATATGTAGAACTTTTTAGCTATGACCTGCTAACTAAATGAAACAACTGTCGTCCTCTTTTTGGTCGAGTGAGTAAACATGCTTGAGATTTTAAACTTTAATGCATTTTTGGAGCAAAGACTGTGGTTTGTGCGCAATTTCTGCATTAGAATCACATAGGAAGGGATCCTGCCATGGCCAGTATGGACAGGAGGAACAATTACAGCAACCAAAAACTGTGTTCTGTCTTTTATAATTCAGCTCTGTACATCGATGCACTGCTGTCAGGCTAATGTTACGAGCTAACTTTACCTAATTATAGCTGCTATTTTCTACCTGTTAGGTCCACCGTTCCCACAGGTCTGGTGAAATGCCATTAAAAATCTGGGTCGTGGCTAAAAAAACAGAGAAGTTGTCACAGCACATTGCAGCTGCATCTAACCTGAATCATGTTTAACACAACACTTCAGTGTGTGACATCCAGGTGGTGGTGGGGGTGGTGGGGTTTGTTGAGGTGAATGGGGGCTAGTTGCCTATAGCAAAGAGGTTTATACCTGCTGAAGGGATTCACATAGCATGTCCAGACTTCAAAGAAACACACACCCCTATACGGATTTACAGGCATACACTTACACACATACACACACCATTTTGCCTCATCCCCTGTCATAACTCGAACTAGTTTTAAGGAAGGCATCATTTGACTGAGTGTGAGGTTGTGTGTGTGTGTGTGTGTGTGTGTGTAAATGCATGAACATGTGGATACATGTGCGTACGTCATCACAGTTATTGTGAATTCAAGCTTGTTTAGAGAATTTTTTTTTATCAAAAAAAGTAATCATTTCTGTATTAAAAATATGTGAGTATTTGTTCTTTAGAGAGACATTTCAATCTCTGTTCATATTTTTGGCAATGACACTTCAAACCGCTTTAAGTTTCTGTATACACCACATACTATACACTAAACTACATCGAGCACATCGTCTACCACTTTTGGTGTTATACTGTTTTTTCATGCATTCATCACAGTGAGTTGTTTTTTATATTTTCACAGTAAATGCAGGTGTAAGTGCAGATTGATTTGAGAAGATTTCTCTGCATTTCCGCTCAATGAAGCTGCAAATATAATAAGATAAAGATAGATACAGGCATGATGTTCACTGTAATGGATGAACCCATCTCATGTCAGAATTACATTTATATATAACTAATTTAAAGGAGCAGTACATTTTGAGGGAAATGTTATAAACTGAAACAAACCTAAACCTAAAAGTAAACCATTTTCAACATTCATACGCATTGCTGCTGTGGTCTAAAATAGTCTGACAATATTACTAAGTATGAAAAACCAAATTCAAAAGCTAGAGTGCTAAAACTCAACTTTGGGATGTCACAGGATATAAAGTCTGGAGCTGCTCCATAGACAATGAATTGGAAAAGATGTTCTAGATGACACTGAGAGCACCCAGGGGAACGTTCTGAGTATATGGGTCCATTATCTGTTTCACAACTGAGAGCACTACGATAGAATAAAGCCCATTTGGGAATAAAAAAAGAAAACATTTTTTGGGTCCACAAATTCAGGCTCTCATCCATTGTCTATGGATCAGCTTCAGACTTTATACATGATGATCACAAGTTTGAGACTTACTTCTCTTGTTTCTGGCTTTGAGAGACAAATACTGACTGAACTTTTCGAGGCCATGGAAGTGTCATGTTTGAATTCTACATTTGGGTGTTTCCCTCTAACGTACCTGGCAAATTGTAAAAATGTTGACACAGAACATATCATCAAAATGTTCACAGACATAGAGATGCACCAATCCAGCTTTTTCAGTTTTGATACTGATCCCGATGCTGTGGCTTTCAGTATCACCCGATACCGATCCGATGCCATGGTTGACCTAAAAAGCTATACCTTTACATGTACAACAGAAAAGATTAGAGGCATCAGGCATTGATGTCTACACAGTTCTTTCCTAAGATAAAATGAAACAAGATGAAACAGATTAATGCAATGATGAACTATTTCTTTTTAACAAAAATAAACAATTGTGCAACAGTAGTTAAAATAGTGTGAAATAACTCCACACAGCAGATTCTCTCCTTCGCTCCATGACGTATGACGTAGCTTGAGTCGCAATCGATTTGAAGGGAAAAGGATCGCCTCAGGTATAGGTTGCATTTTCTGATACCTGATCCATCTTTTTTGATGATATCAGGGCCGATGTTCGATCCAGATATCGGATTGGTGCATCCCTACACTGACAACGTATTTTATTCGTTCTGCACCAAAATAGTCAATCTTGCAAGGCAGCATCTCCTCGTCATGACTACAGCATTATTTTTTATGTCGTTGAACTTAATCCAGACAGTGATCAAGTTGTCCCAACAATGAAATACTTATTTCTAAGGAGACAGGGTTGGTAATGTAAAACAGGTTTGTAGTTTCTACAAATAGACTTTAGACTATTTCACTGAAGTGCTTTGAACTACATAGGAGCACACAGCACAGGTAATAAAGACAAATATAGTGTTGGTATTAATAGCAATTAATTGCCAAACTGAGTGGAGTGTGTTGTGACATATGTAAAGTGAGATCTCTCTTGATACAACTTCTGCTTTCAGCCAGTCTCGACGACAGCGGTCTCAATTACATACATGTTTGTTTAGAATTACATGAAATGGAGCTTTGATTTAGTTTTTGTTTGTGATTCTGGGTGTGGAATTGTCAGGTTTCAGCACTATTATCACAAAACAACCAAGTTAATCAGCTAACTTGAGGCACCAATCTGCCTTCATCAATCCATCTTTCATGTTAAATGCCATTTAAAGAAAATTGCAGTTAGTCTTTGTGAGGGAGTGAGGGAGACATGAACAGTTGATTCCCTTTTTTGGGTCTCTGCATTTTTGATCCTGTAGAATCTAACTTTTGTTTGGCATTATCAAGTCAAACAAGCCTCAGTGTGTGGATATAAGCTGTAGACTTAAAACGTTCCATCATTTCACCAGGGTGTTAAACTTAATCTTCATCATCTGTCACAAATCCTATTAACAAGATGAAGTTCACTGAGAGGAAAACACTGCCTGAAAGGTCAGAAAAACAGTCTGGAGAAATTTGTCATCTTTAATTGATGATACCAGTGTCACAAATAGATGACTTATGGTTATTTATGTATAAAATGCAAAAGCGTAGGTGTTAGTTTTGTGATGTTGTGAATCTCTACCAGTTTAATGCGATTGTCTAATTAGACTAAAAAAGATCTACTTAATTTACCTGTGGTATGAAAGCTTGAAACTAACTGTGTGTGTGTGTGTGTTTGTTTGTGTACGAGAGATCCACCTAAAGCACAGTAGCTGTTTAGCAGAGTTCATTTCCTCACATGCCCTGCAGTAAGCAGGTTTCTAAGAGGCTCGCTAAGCTGCTTTTAAGGTTAGATTGAGGCAGAGCTGCAAGCTACTGACACTGATTACCATACTGAAGTGTAATGTAGCATTGAAGTTACTTTGAAATAGTTGGTGATTTCCTAAAGATGTGAGGTGTTGAGAATATTTTACAATACTGGTTAACGCTGCGGTTGGTTTAATCCTATTCATTAAGCCTTGAACAGCCTACACTTAATAAGATGTGATTCACATGTTAACTTTTTGATTGGCATCAGTTTAACCCAAATTGATTATTATTTCAGCCAATTTGTTAGGTCACACTAATTACCATTGAGTTAATGCTCTTGTTGTCAAATTGAAAGGAATCCTCAAAGATACATATTTGTTGTTGTTCACAGTGACATAATTTTGTCCATAATTTTGTCTGCCATTTGCGTAGTGTTTTAGTCGGAAACTTCTGCCAACATGTTGATTAGAGTGGCTCTGACTGAACCATACAGTAAATATGGAGACTGTTAAACCAAAACAATGAGCAAAAAGAGGCTAAAATGTTACTAACCATAGTATGAGTTGCACAAGCCTATAGTGTGACGCTATGGTTTGCAGCCAGTTTCTGCTCCATTGCATCGATTTTGGCCAGTGATCCCACACTGGTCATTACCAGGGTGATAATGATCTTTTAAAGAATGTCTGCCTTAAATGCCTGATTAGTGCGGGCACCCCTGACCTCATGTCAGTGTTTGTCAGTTTGACAATATTGAACTTTATGGCCAGTTGCTCCTCCTGCCCATTATGTTTATGGAAGGTTTTACGTTTGCTTGACATACTAAGATAAAGTTGTTTGTAGTGGTGCTTTGTGTAAAGATGTGAGGGAAGGGAAGGATGCTGCACACACCAGTGTAACCACATGTTCTTTTCTGCAGCATAAATATGTGCAGTGCTCTGTATTTTTTGCACTTCATTGTAACTAATTTAGTATTACACTTCCATAAAGTTGGTAGACTCGGCAAAGAATAATGAAAGAAAACTCAATGAGAGCAGTTTGTATTAAAAAATTCACCCACTTCTTAGTCTTTGAGAGTTTTTATTTCCATTACTGACTAAATTTAGTAGGAATGTTAGAAAAAACATTTAAAAATGTGTATTTTTGCTCTTTTCTGCACACTTCAGATGTGCATGTTTTAATGTGGCTGAACCAACCATCTGTTACTGGACTAAGACCTGCACTCAGACAGCTACAGCTCCTTCTGTGAGCATTAATTAGATTTTCACCGTTGATCATCAAAAGTAACTTTTCACAGTTTTGCCATTTTGGAAGTGGAAAGCACAGTTGCATTTGTTATTATAAAAATCACTGCCTGAAAGGGATAGTATATGTCTATGTATTACCTACAGTAGATGGTGGTCACCAAATATTTTTACTGCTTTACCTTAACGTCAGACAAGGAACTGACGCTGCTGGCTGTGCTCTTGAAAGCCAGACTCCATTGACAAAAACACTCAGTTTACCGCACAGAACACAGGAGTTGTTGGTCTATGGCTGCCTCGATTGGTTCGTTTGTTTGGGTTACTGTGTGACTTTGGTGTTTTAAGGGGTTATTTCACCAAAGTCACACAACAACACAAACAAACTTAATGATTTGGGCAGAGGTAGACCATCAGCTCCTGTGCTTTGGTTTTCGTCAATGGAGTCTGGTAGCTTTCAAGAGACCAGGAATTTGTTTCAGGTTCAGTTTAGTTTCCCATTGCAAAAGTCTTGTCTGACGGTATGGTAAAGCTGTGAAAATATTCTAAAAATAGCGTACACTTGAACTGATATTAGTGTTTTTTAGGTGACTAAAATACATATTGCTGCTGCCCCTGTTCACAGCAGGACGTTGCTTAGCGTCTGTGGTGGTACTCCTGCCTGCTTCTCCAAACTGGGGGTGCCAACCACCATCTACTGTAGGTAAAACACTGACTATGGATAAGTATCCTGTACAGCCCACTTCAAAAAATCCAAAGAATTCCCTTAAAGCTCCAACAATCAGTTCCTCTGCATTTGAAACTAATATGTCATAAGACTGTTAACTGACCAGTTGATTGAAAGTCAGTTAGTTTATGGAGACTAAATAGAATTGAACACTTTGATAATTTTCAACATTATAAATTGGTAGAGTGAGTCCACAGCCGAACCATTGCATCACTGAAATGCACACAGAAGAAGAAAACAGAACTCAGTTCCTATTTTGTAACCACAGTCAGCCCCTTGAGTAGGCTGCACGTCACAAGGCAAAGCTACTGTATGTACCACACATGATATTTTTGAAAGAGAAATGTAATTAAATGATGGAACAGGATTGCAGTGCACTTCTGCCGTAAATCACAGCATCTATGTTTACTATTCCAGTATGTATGTACATACAATATTTTCCATCCTCAACATGATAAATTTCTGGGTTTTAGTTTGATTTTAGCTGCAGTGTTACTCCTAAAGATGTGCTGAAGCATATTCATTAAAATTCACAAACAGTCATGAGGAATAATTACAACAGTGAGAACAAACACCTTTATTTATCAAGAGCATCATTTAAAGCAGGAATTTTCACTTATTTTTATGCCCATGATGTAAGCCATCTGTCATTCATATATCTCAGTCTGTTTGTATCACATATAGCGATAATTTATTGTGTATAATCTGCCATTAATTTGAATCTGATACCACAAGGTTGCATTAATGTTGTAGTGGCACACAGAGCTGAGGTAAGATGACACCACGGGTGTGCTGCAGAATGCTTTCAGCTGTTTTTCAGAAGACAAAAATGTAATTCTTACTGTGAATTAGTGTTTAGAGACGTAACTCCCCTCCGGGTACTCATACCTTTGCAGATATACACTTAATGTCATACAAGACTTCTCATCTTAATTGCTTTGAATCTTTGTTCTTTGTGAAAGCATTGCCTCAGTGTTGCAGTTAGGCTGAAGGTGCACATCAGGGCAGCATAGTCGAACTCTGCAGGGCATTTTGTTCCCGGCCTGATGCAGTTTTGTGTTCAACAGGAGCTTCTCTGATATATAATGTAATGCCAGCTGGGTCAGACTTGCATGGAAGCAGCACGGGTAAAATGTATGAAGGAAAGAGAATGGCTCAAGCTTGTAATGGAGCCTCCAACTATGCACCGCTACACAGGCCTTTTCCTACAACTTAATGAGAATGAAAAGAGCTATAGGACAATCTGCATGCAGATTAGTGTCTGAGTCCACCTTGACAAGAGGATCAAAGAGTCCAGCTGAGCACTCACAAGACATTTCAATAACCACATAGAGAAGGTTAAGATGTAGCATATGTGGCAAAGGTTGTTTAAAGAGTCTAGGGTTGCACATGTATTGCTAATTTGTCAGGAATATGAGCGTATGAATCACGTGACGGACAGGTTGACAAAGACATGTGGCACTTTATTTTTGTTGAGCACTGAAATGTGAGTGATGGTGTCTCAGAAGACTCATTACCTGTGAGTGTGAGGGGAACCTTTTCACTGTAATTGTTTGGGATAAAGCTGCAGGCAGGGACATTGAATTAGATTGATTGATCCGAGGACAGGCAGAGCCACTGTTTTCTCTCCAGATGATCGCGGTCATCTTTTATAATGAATGCTCTGTGTCAGGGGGGAGAGTGTGTGTCGTGCTTGAAAATACCACAGAGAGTTTGTTTCCTGAGGCTCCTCTGATCTGTGCATTGCTGAGCAAAAACAGATTTATTTGAGTGTTCCTAGACATTTTATAGATGGATAACTTGAGAGCATGAGAAATGATGATCTACAGTCATAATGAAGGAGCAAAGTTGTTAATTAGTCACATATATTATTTCAGACTTGATGACTTAGCTTCTGCAAGAAAAACAACTGGCTGCCAAATGCAGCACACGCATGCTGACAGTTGGTGTACAAATAACGAGTAATAGATGAAGTTAAAGGCTTTAAAACAAAACCCTCCTCTTAGCGAGAATTCAGGATTCAAATTACTTAAATGTGCCTTAGGGGCAATTTGTTTTACACACGGAAGTACAACACAAATATATAGAATAGCCTAAATTATGCACAACACAGCACAAGATCCGAGTCTCCTACACTGTCACCTTGAACCAAAGAAGAAGATAAAAGAAGACACAATGACATAATATCCAGGGTTGAAGGTTGTTTTAAAAAAAGAAGAGGAAATCTGTGTCTATTCGTGCTACCTTTATGGAGAGACTGAACCTTTACCCGGATGGAAGCATCTGGAACTCAGCATGTACAGGATGCTAAGGATATCGGGGAAATCCTTGATGTTTCCCTTCACTGAATTGTTTCTTTTGTGACCGACACGCGTCCCTGAAACCTACAAATAATACACGCTTTAGTGAAACAAAGCTAAGAGTCTGCTAATATACTAGCAGCTCTGGCTGCACTAAGCCACAGCAGTGCTTTGAGCTAAATGCTAATATTAGCCTGCCAACATGCCCACAATGACAATGCTAACATGCTGATGTCTAACGGATTGAATGTTTATCATGTTTACCATCGTAGTTTAGTTTTAGTGCTTTAGCAAAGCTGAGGCTGATACAGATATTTAGTCATAGAGTATTGGACGAATACAAATTTTGAAAAGATATTGGCGTTAAATGAAAAGTTAGGGGATCACAAAAGTTATTGTAATTCATCTGGAGGCAAACATGAATGTCTGAACCAAATTGCTGCAGACCATCCAATAGTTGCTGAGACATTTAAGGGTTCAGTTTGTAGGATTTAAAGGGAAACTATGAATCATGTTTCTGTTGGCTTAGAATGAGCCGTTTATATCTACATGTGAAGTGTGTTTTCATCCATGGAGTGAGCCATGTTGTTTCTACAGTAGCCCAGAACGGACAAACTAAACACTGGCTCTAGAGAGTGCTATTTGGCTATTTGTGTCGGCCGCTATAGTTCTGCACGTTTGACACACGGTAGAAGTTTCCCTTGGTTGCAGTTTTCAACCTCACCACTAGAAGCCACTCAATCCTACACACTGGACCTTTAACAAAAACAAAAAATGTCAACCTCCAGGTGGCCCTTGAGGAAAAGTCAGGGGATTGTTTAAGTTATTAGGCTTTATCTTTGGGGGACCATGAATGCCTGTACACAGTTTTTACAGCAATATATGTAACAGTTGCTGAGATATTTCAGTCTGGAACAAATTGGCATTCCAGTCGATGGACAATCCAAAGAGCCTTGCAGCAAGCATAAAATTGGAATAAAGGATTAACAATTAGTTGACAGAAGCTCCAGCAGCCTCTGCAGTTTTGACAGAGATACACTGTGGCACAAATATCAAAGTTTATCTTAAATGTAAACTGTGCTGCTTAAAAGATATTAATTTGTCCATTATTTTTTAACACTGAAGTTGTAACAAAGAGATAGAAGTATAGTAGTAAAGTGGGAATGACAGTTTGCCTTGTTATATCAAGGCCTGAGGATTTTCTGCTACAAAATTTACAAAGTATTCTGCTCTTTGCAGTTCTTCACATCTGATAATAATGCTCCACACATTATTCAGTAATTCACTTTAACAGTCAGATTGAAATACTGTATAAATAATTTTACACTTCATGTATAATCTGTAGGATTAGTTGTTTATGTTGTGGTGAAGGTGAATATATCATATATTCATATGCTGTGTTTATGCGTAGCTGTCGACTGATGGATTGGAGAGGTTCAGCATGTGTTTGATAGACACTTTATTCAGTCATCCAGCTCAGCTCTCGAGCTGCGTCCATCAGATTTAAGCCAGTGTCCAAATGGAGAGTGTCAGCAGCACCGTAAACAAAAGAGCAGGATCAGCTGAGGTTAACAATCCAGCAGACACCAGCCCGTCTCCATGAGGGGTCGCAGGGAATCCTCTTAACCTGGGACTGTGCAGCTAATGTGAAATATATGTGTCCCCCTTTCATGGAAATCACTGGCTCTGCTCAGAGAGATTATTAAAGAGAGCACAGTCATAAATCCGTGGGAGGTTATTTACCTTTGGTGAAGGGAGCTGGCTCTGTGTAGTGGCGGCGGCGGCAACAACAGCAATGCTGATGTTTTGCAGGCATTTGACTGTATAGCATATAGCTGAGAAGACCAGTAGTAACTCTAGAAAGGATTTTACTTTCATACTACTTTTTCCATCTATTAATACATTCTCCTAAATCTTCGAATTCAAGACCTCGTAATAGATTGAATTAAAATTAAATATAGCTGCCAGACTGTGCAGTGCTTAATACCCAGTCCGCCCGAGCTGCAGCATGCAGGAGAGAGCTTAAGCAGAAGTCTGTATGAAACGTCTGACACTGTTTCTCCACCTCCACTGAAATGTGAGGAACCTTTACCGGTGCAAGTGAGAATGATATCACATTGTCTGTATGTGCAGTGTTACTGAAGGGAATACGGCATGCTTTTTATATGTGCACACCTTGTACACAGCACAGTATTGCCAGTACATGATCTGCTCTTTAAACACACAAGTTTGGTACATGCACATTGATCTGGAAAATTACGCCTATCTAACATTGCCTGGCTTTATGCCAGTAAAGAAAATTAAACTCTACAGAGTGTACAGAGATAGAACGAGCATGCTTTGCAGCGCTCTCCGCAGCCTGAAGAGACTTATAATAAACTCTACCCAATGCTTTTATTAAAAAAAACGGATCTCTCAGAATTTAACTGTTGTTCATTTCCTTTGTCATGGATCAAGTAAGATTAATAAAAGGCCCAAATTTTTTTTAGAACAGCAGATTATATATTAGGGCTGCAACTAACGATTATTTTGACTGTCGAATAATCTATCAATCTTTGTACAATTCAGATAAACACTGGAAGTTTGTATGGTTTTATATGATTTAATGAGAAATAAATGATTGATTGGCTCATTTACCATTAATTAATGGCTCTTGTAAAGCTCTCAGCTTTTAAATTTAGCTTGGTGTGGTTTTATGTGTTGGATATCTAAAAAAAAAAAAGACTGATTAATAGATAAATACTTTGAAAATTGGTCTTTAAATGAACTTTCCTGTTGATACAGAGGAATTTTCAACTGGAATCCAGTCCTGTCATTGTGCACTAAACAGGTTGCGATATTAACAAATGGTTTTTAGTTATGAAAGCTGTAACTTTTTACCAAAAGTCAAGTTTTAATGAGGTCAAATAAACCCATATCGTGTTAATTTGAATGCAACCCACATTTGGCACACACACATAGACAGACGTCATAAGTTACAAATTGTCGAATTCTCCCGTGTTCTCTGAACATGTGTTCTGTGCACTCACCACCCATGACATCAACACATTGTCTAGCCATAATGTTTAACGTTGCTTTAAACAATGCAGCATCTAAGATTGTAAAGTGGGGGCACATGTGAATAGGGTTGTTTTAAATTATAATTAGCTGCTAACATGACTCTCAATGCCATTAATGTATTCATAAATAGAAAATGTATTTCAGAAAATAAACATTACAGCTCATAATACCAGGCAGTTACAGAGGATGGCTGGTTCCATCCTGCAAGATGGCTCCCACCCACTACATGGGGAATTTCAGCCCCTCCCATCAGGCTGCAGATAGAAACTCCCAGCCTGCAAAACAAAGCAATATAAAGACAGCTTTGTCCCATTTTTATTTATTTATTTATTTGGTATTGTTAATTATTAAATTCATATTTTGGGTATTATAATGGTTTTACATGCCCTTTTTAACTCTGCACTTTGAATTGACGCACTGATGACACTTTACCTTTTTACTGTTACTATGTTACTGTGTCTGACCTGTTTGTCTGTTTTGTGTGGATGAAGCCAAATCATCACTTAAACTGTCAACCAAATCTACCTTCGGGTACAAATAAAGTTACCTTACCTTAATGTAAGGTAACATGGCTTTTAACGTTAAGCTTACTTAAGCCCCGTTTCCACCGAGCAGTACAGTACGGTTCAGTTCAGTTCAGTACCCTTTTTTTCCATTTCTACTTTGAAAAGTTGTGCATGGTGCCAATGGAACCGTTCCGTTCCTTCCCAATTTTTGGTCCCCCCTCTGTTGGGGTACCTAGCACACAGATCTGGTACTCAAAGGTCATGAACACTCTGCTCAGGACTGAGTTGTAGCTGGTTATGTAATCACTGTTCATACCATGGAGAGTTTTATTAGTGAACTGTAACTATAAAATGAAAGGATGTTTTGCTGACTCTCGCAGCAGTTGAAGAAAATAAAAATAACTTAATTCACTGGGCCGACTGCCGGCAACTTTTAAGGTGGAACCCTACCTTGCAATGTTACTAAATCCATGAGTTGATGATGTGAAACCATCAGCACACCTTAAATTCCTCTGTGACAACTTTGACCATCACTTTAGTTTTCATATGACATACACTTTTAGTAATGAGTGAATCTTCAAGCGTTTATATGTATTCATTTTGACCGGGTTATATTCTAATCCTCATGCGGAGAGAATAAAAAGCGTAGCGGAGTGTTGCTCCAGCAACACTAAACTCCTGAACTTGCCTGAGAAAATACAAAACAAATGCGGTATTTTTAAATATCCCATGGAGAGAGACTCTCACTGTAGCCTGCTTTATTTTGTCTGTGGAAGATAACCAAGGTGCAGACTTCCATCTGTGTCACCAGTGATGAGGAAATAAAGTGGGTGCTGGGCGGAGCAGTGAGTGGCAATAACCCCGCCCACATTTAAGGGTACTGTTTGCGGTGGAAATGCTGGGGTCTTGGTACCATGTCTGAAGGGTCATTTTTGTTTCCAAAGGTACCATACCGAAAGTGTTCGGAAATTTTAGCTAACTAACTTACAGAGAGGATTCTTTATCATCCAGAGAGCCAGCGTGCCTCCTGTTAAGATGCTCCAACATAACTGATGTGGTCTCATGTCAGGCAAGGTCAGCTTTGTAAATGTTACAGGTAACAACCTTTGTAGCCCAGTCAACACTAAATTTTCCCCACACATTGGAGGGTTTTGGTTGTAAATGTGCTGTCATCATGCTGATGTTTACTTCACCCCAGTAAGCTGCGTCACTGTCGTCATCAGGCTGCTACTCACATTGCAGCCAATAACGTCAGTATGTAGTCGACTATTAGGTTCGTTGGCAGATAATTTGCTCATCGATTTGTTGACTATGTTGATTAAACGTTGCAGCCCTATTATATATTTATATAAATGATCAAAGTTAATTTCATATACATATACAGTATGTACTAAGTAAATCATTCTTCTTCATTGAAGCTTACTTTGTAGTCAAAACAGCGCTATATTTATAATGTATTTGTTCAACTTTTGCACTCTTACCTCTGCCCAGAGTTCTTGAAAAACCAACACAACCTTCCCCCCCCCACTGGTTAGAACAGGGCGCACAGCCAACAGACTGAGGTCAGGGAGGTCAGTCTGCACTCATTACTATCTGCCCCATTTAAAGAGGTGGTGTGGAGCATTTGTAATTTGGTGGTCTTATATAACATAGTAGTTCCTCTTATATTGTTTCTTTATTAAAAATAGACTGTATATACAAAGTGATTTATTTTGCAGTGCTGTTTGCAATTAACTTCTCAACCCCTTGGAGAATAAAACAATAAGGGTTTTGATTTCTCCTCACTTTTTTTTTGTTGTTGTTTTGCCTCTGCTGTATTACAGCGGTAATATCTCGGAGCCATGAGGGTCCAGGGGAGATGGGCAAGGCAGTAAACATCCCCAAGGACGACCAGGAGAAAATGAAGGAGCTCTTTAAGATTAACCAGTTCAATCTAATGGCCAGCGACATGATCGCACTCAACAGGAGTCTGCCGGACGTGAGGTTGGATGGGTGAGTAAGCTTGGGTGTCTTCCAGATGCATGCTGTGAATCACACTGCTGACCCTTTAACACCTACACAGGCATACAGACCAGACTAGCCTTGCACAGTCCTCACCCTGCTCCTCCGCTGCCTGCAAAACTTTGATACCTTTGGTACCCCTCACACATTGCAAGGCGCTATGGTTTCTTTATGAAAGAGCTGACATTCTGGCTGTTATTTTCAACTTTTTTCTTCTTTATTTCTTGGGATTTCACTCCTTGAAGAAGTATTTCACTGCTGGAAAATGGCCTTTTCATAAAACTGGGCTGTCTATTCTGTAGACAGAGGCAAATACTTTTGAAATTGGTGGTGTATGACGACAGAAAACGCAAACAAAGGACTGTGGCATTTGTTATTTTTGCACAATGGGTAGAAAACCTACAACTACCAGAATGCATTGCATCACACTACACCAATAAATGTTCCCACTGATGGGCAACGTAATGCAAGCGAGGCCGTTTTTCCACAGGAAACAACATGGCGACCAGTTGCTAACAAAAACAATACGCTAAATACACTGCTTTGTTTTACCACTGATTTTAGTTTTTTAGCCTCCGTTTTACAATACAGTATGGCGCCCACTTCCTGCTCACAAACTCTCATATTACTGCCAAATAGTGCACTCAGATATGTTTCTGAAGACATTTTAGGCAAGAAATATACAGGCAGAATCTTGGTTTGTATTTGTTTGCCTAGTTTTACTACTCTGAGTTTGAGAAAGCCACAGAGAGGAAGAGGCTACAGTATACTCTTTGTGTCTGTTGTGGCGGGCTTACAAAAATGCAGTACAATCTGTACTTTCTGTGACAGCACTCAAGCCAACAAATAACTTGAGCTGGGGATGAGCAGGGAGATCTGGGCACTGGCTAGATGAAGGGAAGTTTAACATAGTTTATTTACACATACTGCCCACTGTCAACTTCGTTATCACACAAAACTGTATGAAAACTGGCAACGTATCCATTTAATGTGTGCAAACTTGTATGTCGGGTTCATTAGAAACTGTTCCAGTATTTAGACAAATGTGTTGGATGGCTCAGCAAGACAGCAGAGATTCGTTCTCTTGTCAAGAGTCTCAACAGGGTTGCAGACAGTGATGCAGACAAAATGCTCCAAACTATCAAAGCAAGATTATTCTGATGATTAAAGTAATTTTTAAACTGTTTGTTGAGTCAGTTAGATTTTATTGGGCCTAATAACTTTATCTAATGTGAAAAGACATCACTAATTACGGCCGCCGTTTCACTGCAGAATCCATCAGATCTCTCAAGTGTGTACATTATCCCCGACATTTGAATGAGAGTGGGGTTTTGTTTACTGTCACTCAAGATCCACTTGAGCACTTAATGAAAATCCAAGGAGCAATTTGTGTGAAACATGAGCACATTCGTCTCGGGCTGCTGATATGCACCGGCATTCGCCTCTCGTGGAGACATTATCCAAGTGATTCATGTTTAAATATTCCAACTGAACACGAGTTCTCCACAGCACTTTCATTAAGTGGATGCCAAAGGCTCTGCCAGTCAGACGCCATGAGAAATAGGCCACAAGAATGTCTTTTTTTCACACCTACGTTCCACAGTTTTCTTGCCTATACGAAGAAAATGCCAACTCTAAGACGTTTTGCAACATGGAGATGCAAATATAAAGACCATTTTGCCTGCCTAGTGCAAAAGAAGACCTATATTTTTGAGAGGAAGTGAACATTCAGCTGATTCCAACATTTTTTTCTGTCCATTATGGGTCCATCCTTCTCTCAGTATAAATATTACAGCAGTTTTATTACAGAACACAGCTTAGCTGTGCAAAATTTTTCCAGTTGTGTGGTGAAAATTATCCAGAGCTATGCAGAATTGCCAGTCGTTGCCTCTGAACGGCAATAACATTTTGTCTTGAAGGCAACCTCCTGGCCTAGTTGTGTCAGTCAGTGCTGTCGCTTTGAATAGACAGGACTGAGCTAGCTGTGTTGTCTGCTCCAATGACTTCTTTCACCCTCCGTCACCTCCCAATGCCCCTCCTCCTGCCCCGGCCATCCACCTCTTCCACTCCTGTAATGCAGCTCATTCTTTATTCAGCATCATTCATGCCGTCCCGATTTTGCCACATTCTCAGTCTTTGGCTTTGACAGACAGCCCATCAAGCTGAGGATGTGCTGACGTAGCTGTCAGCACCGGTTTTACTTTTTCTACTCTCTTTAGAGATATTTGTCAGTGAATCTCGTGTGACAGTGTTTCTGCACTGATGGCAGGATTGGATAGCAGCAGGATACTCTCAGATTCTCTTCTCAGACACTTTTGATACAATATAATGAGCTGCAGGCACAGAGTACCACTGAGACTACAGTATGTAGACTGGGTTTATTTTAGATTTAGGTATAAGAATACAAGTGGTTATTTTCAGGTATTACATTAGTCACAGTTAAGTTTAGCTGCTACTAATGTTTTTTTATTTAGTAGAATAAATGAATCATTTAGTCTTTAAAGTATAAATTTAAGACATCCATCTTCAATTAAAAATATTTGACATTTGAGAAGCTCTAAACAGCAAATGTGTGAGATTCTATGTATTATAGGATTGATATTTGACCAAAAATGTTATTGATTATATCTGTTTCTTTTACTGAACAACAACTCAATGTGAATCAGGGTTTTATCTGTAAGTGGTGAACTCTAAAACAGTGGTTCCAAACCTGAGGGTCGGGACCTTCACAAGGGGACCTTACGTGAATCTAATGGCTTGTTAAATGATTACAGATGAGTAAATAATTTGAGCTTCAGACCATCTTAGGAAAGACTGTTTCACTGAAATTGCATTGCTAGGCAGTAGCTTTGGTCCATGGTTACTTCCTGTTAGTTGATGGCATTCACATACACTGCAAAACATTAAAACAGGAAATAAAAAGGGACCCATTTAGACTGTTCATCTTGTCAAATTTGGTACGGTCTAGGATCACACTGGCCGCTATACAGTGATCAGCAACTTAAAATGAATGTGGGCCAGGTGCGTTAAGTGGGGGAGCCATTGGCCCCTTCCTTACTTTCAGCTCGATCTTGGCCTTCAGTTTGCTCTCAAATACACACATGTAAAGCATTTTGTGCATTTTATGTCTGCTTGATCTGTGTGATGATACCAAGGTGACAAAATCTGTCCACAGACAGACAAGTTTACTACAGACATATGAACATTTGGGGAAGTACTCAAAACTGCTTCTTTGGTAGTTCCTGTAACGATAGATGCAGGACAACATTTTGCCATGATCACACACACACACACACACACACACACACACACACACACACACACACACACACACACAGACTCACAAGGTGAAAACAATACCAGTTTTTTTATTGTCACTGCTGGTTTAAAAAAAAAAACTTTTTTTCATGATAATCAATGATCAACCAATAATCACTTTCTGTTTTGTGAATTGATTTCCCCCCCCCTCTACAGGCATCTAGAAAATGTTAGAATGAAATAATGAGAGAAACACTTAAACTGAACTGCTCACATGTTCAAACTCATGCAGTAGATGTGCGGCCTGTCATGAGAGGTCGTAAGTAGACATGGCTTTATATTACCTGCCGTTATACCCGTAGCTCAGTGAGACTGTTTAACTAACTACTTGCCATTCAGTTTTATTTCATCAACCTCATTTTGTCTTCCTGTTGCTTCATCAGCTGTAAGACCAAGCTGTATCCAGATGACCTGCCAAACACCAGCATTGTCATCGTGTTTCACAACGAAGCCTGGAGCACACTGCTGCGGACAGTTCACAGTGTCATCAACCGCTCTCCCAGACACTTGCTAGTGGAGATCGTACTAGTCGATGATGCCAGCGAACGAGGTCGGTAGCCTTCATCCCAACTAGTATCTGATAGAGTATCTGACAGAATCACAGGTTTAACTCTGGAGGCAAGGATACAGGACCTATGTTTTGAATTTGAGTAGGCTGATGATTACTGTGAACAATAAGAGTAAGGCTCTAATCAATAAACATAGAATATAAGAAATAATGAATACAGTGTAGCTTTTTACCACTGTCACATGGATCTGATAATAAATACAGCCACTAAATTGAAATGTAGAGCTGAAAATAACACTTGTTTTTGTTTTGGATTAATCAGCCGATCAGCTGACAAATTTGTTTCAAATCTCAAATACCTCCAGAAAAAAATGGGATTGATTTACTGATTGATTGGGGACTGCCTTTAACAACAAAAAACTATATCAAAACATGCGTTTACAAACTCCCACACAACTCGTGCAGTATAAACCAAGTCCCAGTTGTATGCTCAGTGCTTCCCAGACACATGCATTTTTGCTCAATCTTGACTATTCAGAACTGAACTGAAAGTGAAACTTATCTATGCTCTCCTCAAACCAAAATCCAACAACAAGTCTGCATGTGGTTGGGAAGTACTGGGCATATGACTTGGATTATACTCCGCCAGCAACCTCCAAGGCTGAAAAATTAAGCCAATGCAGCGCCAAAAGCTGCAGTTACTTGAATGGCCATTTGAGGCTGGCTCCAGAAGTCAGTCACTCCCCATAGACCCCCATGGTAAACGCCCAATTTTACAGCACAAATAAACATGTTTACAGCCTGGTACAACAAATGGAATTGGTCTCTTAACTTTAAGGACAACTGTATAGGGGTGACTGTATAACTCACAAGGTAGCTATTGCCATTATTTTATTCAGTCTATGATTACACTGCATGAGTTGGGTAAGAGTTTGTGAATAGATGTTCATTATAGTTTTGTTATTGTCAAACATGGTACCCAGTCACTCAATAAATCAATATGATCTGAGTTTTCCATTTTTCCTCATGAACTCAAGGTCGCACAGCATGACGAACTGATTTACAAATGGTCGTACTGTGGGTGAAGTATTCCTTTAAAAGAACAATGACAGCACATAACAAGCACCCCACTCTCAGCTCTGTTGCATTGCATCACTCTGCAGGTGCACCTTTGCTGAAATGTCTGTTGTTTTGTCTCAGACTTCCTGAAGAAGAAGCTGGAGAACTATGTGCGGACTCTGGAGGTGCCAGTGAGGATCCTGAGGATGGAGCAGCGTTCAGGTCTAATCAGAGCCAGGTTGAGGGGAGCAGCCGCTACCAAAGGTCAAGTCATCACCTTCTTGGACGCTCACTGCGAGTGTACTGTTGGCTGGCTGGAGCCCCTGCTGGCGCGCATCAAAGAGGACAGGTGGGAGCCCAGATGAACCACACTTGATGTTTCAGGTTTAATGATGACATTCAAGATGCTGATATGAAATAACGAGGTTCTACGTTTTAGAAGCAGTTGCTTCGGTGCTGATGGGCTTTTCATTGTCAGTGACTTTAATCTTTTGCCTGAAACATGCTTTAGTAACACTGGCGTTAATCACATTTCACTTCAGTTGCATCATCGTGTGCTTGAGCCAAAGCTCTATCTGAATATTGATGGGACAGCAAACTATCAGTTATGAATACACAGTTTGAGCCTGATGCTGCTGATAGGAGAAGATAATCATTTTGCATCGTTTGCTTCTGCTGCTGCCTCGGAGGGAAAGCTAGCTCTAATTACTGTAGCTTTGTTTCTGTGGTAACTCTGCTACAACTGGAGCTAGTAGACAACGGTAAAGTCAGGATTAAAGTGGACAAAGACACATTTAGATACAAATATGATGTGTGAATTTATAGTGACAAAGCATTTACTTGATTTATATAACGCATCAGAACATTAAGGTATTATTTCAGGATTTTTCTTCCTGCCTGTTAAAAAACAGAGGGTGTATCTGCGGTGTGTGTGAGAGTGACATGAATGGATGGATAGATTGATAACGATTCTCCTGCGATCCATCTCATATCTGAGGTCAGACACATTCATTTTCCCTCAGGGAAGAAATCAGTATCATATGACTCAGAATATTATATTATGGAGCCATTACACTTTTACTGAATGCTGCTGCAGATGTATTGATGTCTACAAGTATGAGCGCAGACTGATGAGATGGTGCAGAGTATACGATGCGTTAACTGCAAGATCACATGATTGATGATACAGGTTGTTTTGGTAGATCCAAAGAAGGACTAGAAGGACAGCTAGATTTTGTCCGATTCTTAAATACACTGGCAAATGTGTTCAGAATGCAGTTGACTGTGTTTCACTGTTGTGTGAATTTCATCAGAAAAAAAATCCAGTAACTAATTTTGCTAGGTTGTAATTACAAAGCTCATGATATTGTTATATTATCTTGCAGTTACACTTGAAATTCAGTAACAATAATATTAAAATTTTGATGTCAAAGTGAGTAAAAGTGCTCGTTAGACATAATACACTATGATAAAGGACAGACATTACAATTTAGTTTGATATACATTGGTCATTCAAAACATTACAACCATTGCGGGTAAAGTGGAACATGGCTCATCTTCTGCTGGCAGATCTTGGGTCCTGGTGTTCAGGTAGATGATGCTTGATGCGATCCACCCACCCAAACACCATTGCAGACCAAGTACGCCCCCTCATGACAACAGCACTCCCTGATGGCAGTGCCCCCTCTCCAGCAGAACAATACACCATGCTACTCCATAAAAACTGCTCAGGAATAGCCTGAGGAACGTGACAAAAGGTTCAAGGCATCAACCTGGCCTCCAAATTCCCCAGATCCCAAACTAATCAAGCATCTGTGAGACGTGCTGGTTCCCCACCTCCCAACCCACAGGTCTCAAAGGTGCTGATGTCAACACCCTGGTGCCAGACACCACAGGTAACCCCCCAGAGGTCCCGTGCCTCGACATGTTAGAGCCAAGCCAGATCCAATGAGGCCCAACTGTGGATTGGAACTACCTCTAGGGTACCGCCACATCCCATGGATGCTCAATCAGATAGGGATCTGGGGGATTTTGGAGGCCATTTTGATGCCTTGAGGTGTTTGTCACGTTCCTCGGGCCATTTCTGAGCAGTTTTGCAGTGTAGCATGGTGCATTGTCCTGCTGTGGGGCCACTGCCATCGGGGAGTGCCATTGTATGTGTATTTGCAGGATGGTCCTTTATGGTTATACTTACTATACTAAGAATAGTGTTTTATCTTTGTGATAATGTACAGTAATTAAGACTCAAGAGATGCTTTGAAGCTATTTTAATAATGTGATATTTTGTTCTCCTCAGCAAAACAATGCCACGCTGATGCAGATTTTTAAAAATTTAAACGACATTAAGTAACATGGTGATGTCTAGGCCCAAAACAATTGGCCGATCAACCGATTAGTCAAACAGAAGGTTAAAGGTCCAATGTGTAGGATTTAGTGGCATCTAGCAGTGAGGTAGCAGTACTAAAACTTCTCCCACGTGCCAAGTGTGTAGGAAAACTACGGCAGTCAACACGAAAACCTGAATGGCCCTCTCTAGAGCCAGCGATGATTTTGTCCATTCTGGGCTACTGTAACATGGCTGGCTTCGTGAAAGAAGACCGACTCGGTATGTAGATATAAAGGGTTCATTCTGAGGTAACAAAAACACAACAACTTTTAATTCTAAATTATCATAAACTAATTAAAGCATTGTTGTGATTATTATTTACCAGCTCTGCTAGTAGATGTGTCTAAATCCTACACGAGGGACCTTTAATCAACAAAAGTTTTGCTAATGGATTAATTAAGCGACCAAAAATATGTAAGATTTGCTGCTTTTCTTTATTTAATATTGTGCTAATTTGAATATCATTGTGTTGTGGACTTCCGCCAGACAAAACAAGACATCTGAAGATGCCGCCCCTCAGAACTAATGGCTGCTATTTTCCACTGCTCGTTGACTCTTCATTGCAGCTTTCACTTTAACAACTCATCACCAAATGAACATCCAGTTGATTGAAACTTTTCTGTCCATTATGATTAATAAAATATCCACAGATGACTCAGTAATAAAAATAATCATTAACTGCAGGCCTGGTGTGTTCAGCACTTGGCTCCCCTAACCTTTAAAGACCAGCCATTATCTAATTTGCTCTCATTCAGAGTGTGTATGCTCCTTTATGTGTGTTGTGATGTAGAAACCACAATGAAAATAAAACCTCCACACCTTTCATCATATGCATTATCTGTTTTTTATCTTTATCAGGGCAGCATTTACTATAGACTGTTTCAAACTTAACAACATCAACACTCTTGGAGTGTGTTAAGGCAGTGGCTGACAAGGAAACTATATTTTACAGTTTCCTTGGTAGCTGTCAGGAAGTAAACAGAGACCAAAGCTGTTGCCCTGGCAACGGAATAGGAATAATTAAACTCAGCATTGAATCTTACACTGTATTTTTTATTTTGTGTGTCTCAGGACAGCAGTGGTGTGCCCCATCATTGATGTCATCAGCGACGAGACGTTCGAGTACATGGCAGGCTCAGATATGACCTACGGTGGATTCAACTGGAAGCTGAATTTCCGCTGGTACCCTGTTCCCCAGCGGGAGATGGACCGACGCAAGGGGGACAGAACACTTCCTGTCAGGTACACATAGAACACATTCCTCTTCAAAATCTAGATCATTTTTCAAGGTAAGATGTGACTGACTTTCCACTTGTGCAGTGTCTTTTGATGAGGAATTAAGATCGAGGAGGTCAAAGTACACACAAAGAAGGGGAAGAGACACTCCTAAGTTCAGACAGATGTTAGTTCTCAGTGTCTCATCTGGGCTGAGAGTGGGTTTATCTGTGATGGCAGCAGGCTACAGAAGACATGGATAGTTAGATTTCTTCGCACAATAAAAAGTGCCATATTTATCCTGCAGATAGAAATAGATCTTTTTCCCTCTGTGTATCCCACTGTGCAAGCAACTGCCAAAATAGCATCCTGATAGTTGTGATTGTGCTCTGCTGAAGTCCAAGTACGTATGAGTTCATTTATTTTAAAAATAGACAAACAGAAACTCTGCTGACAGTTGCCGTTTTTGGGGGGCTACACAAAGAAAGGCACAGTGTGTCATCTGTATGCAAATCACTCCCAGCAACAAACAATATCCTTAATTAAGGGCCAACTTAAACATAGAATGAATTAAAAGATAAAAGTAATTACCCCTCTAAGGCTTTGTTTCAAATTGTCAAACAAATTGGTCTTTTATTATTTTCTGAATGTTCCCTCAGAGCTACACCAAGGTACTAATAAATACGGCACAAAGACACACACATTTACAAAAGGATTTTTTTTTCTTGTCTCGCAGGACTCCCACCATGGCAGGAGGATTATTCTCCATAGACAAAGCATACTTTGAAGAAATAGGAAGCTACGATCCAGGGATGGATATCTGGGGCGGAGAGAACCTGGAAATGTCTTTTCGGGTGAGTGACAGTCTGGGGAGGAAGCTGTCTCGATTTTATCATGTCACCCTTTTGGTTGATGTCAACGGGTACACGCCAGCATCCTTAATCCACATTTCCCTCACCTGCATCTCCTCGTGGAATCATAGCCGATTTCACTTAAAATCACAAATATGTATTTTTCTTCTCACCTGTAGTGCTGTTTATCAGTCTAGATTGTTTTGATGTGGGTTGTCGAGTGTTGGAGATATCAGCCGTAGAGATGTCTGCCTTCTCTCTGATATAATGGAACTAGATGGTTCTGGGCTTGTGATGCTCAAAACACCACAAAATACGTTAGAAAAACTCGACAGCAATGTCTCTTTCCAGAAATCATGACCCAGTTACTCAAAATAATTTACAGACTTACCTGTGAGCAGTTTCATGGAGGAACTATTTTCCACACATCTACTGCTAGCTCACCTAGCACTACTGAGCTAGCTGACGTTACAGCTCAGCCAGTAAGGACGCCATTGTTGCATGGGCCTCTTGTCCATGGGTAGATGCATGCCTCCCTCTGTCCAGTGATACAGTTGGTGGGTGTAGTTTGGTAGAAAGAAAGTAGTTCCTACTTGAAACTGCTCACAACAAGGTCTGTGGATTATCTTGAGAAACAGGGTCATGATTTCTTGAAAGAGACATTGCTGTTGAGTTTTTCAAATGTACTTTTTGGGGGCTTTGATAGCACAAGCTGAGTGCCATCTAGTTCAATTATATTCAAGAGAAGGCAGACATCTCTATGGCTGATATCTCCAACACTCTGCAACTCACACCAAAATAATCTAGACTGATAAATAGAACTACAGGTAAGAGGAAAAATATGTATTTCAGATTTTAGGGTTAGCTGTCTCTGAAAGACTAAAGGGAAAGATTTAAGGAAGGAGGAATCATAGAAATTCATATTTAGTAAAATGAGATGATCTTACCTCTCAAAATAAAATAAAAAATAATAATCCACATTCTGATTACACTGTCTCTTAATCTTTAAAAAGATGTTAATAGCTCACACCAAATTGCACTGTGATTGATCTGCAGCTTCATGCGTGACTGAATGGAAATGATGCAGATAGACGGTTTAAAGTGTTTTAAAGACAACAGGCAGCAGTGACAAGGCGAAACATGAGAGTCCAGACTGAAGCCCCCCTCCTGCTCTCCTGGTCTAATAAAACACAGTATGAAAGAGAAATGAGAGATTATAAAAGGAAACCTTGATGACATGAAACACAACATGAGCATGAAATGTTGTTAAATGCTTTCTTTCTTCCATGCCACACGCGATATAAAGCTACACTGTGTGTGTCTGCAGATCTGGCAGTGCGGCGGCTCATTGGAGATCGTAACATGTTCGCACGTGGGCCATGTTTTCCGGAAGGCCACCCCATACAGTTTCCCCGGTGGAACGGGCCAAGTCATCAACAAGAACAACAGGCGCCTGGCAGAAGTCTGGATGGATGATTTCAAGGACTTCTTCTATATCATATCACCAGGTACAGAGCTGTCTGACTGCGTCTCTCTGCCACTGGAACAGCAGCGTCATGTACGGATGACTGTTCTGACATGGCATGAACTCTGCATGTTTTAAAAGTTTCAGGCAGTATATAGTTCAGTCAGGAATTACACAGATGTTTTATTCATTGTGCACCGCCGCTCAAAAGCAGATATGAACAATCCTCATTACTAGGCCTCTCTTTGCAACTTGTGTGCTTGCTGATATTACATTTAACAAATTGGTGTGAAAAGGAAAGACGTGTCTGCTCGCTTTTATTCTTTCTTTCTCTTGCATGGTACTTTTATCTTGCTCATTTAAGAATTTATATTTCTCCTTTTGCTCTGGCTCACATTGGTATTGAACGCTGCTTTTGTCGTCCTCAAACTGGGATTAATTAATTCCTTTACTTTCAGACACAGTTTCTCAGTTCTGCTCTGAACTTGAGTTCAGAAATTTGTCAAAGATGGTCTCGTCTCCAACACAGACTTGTCTCAGACAGAGCGCAAACACACACCGGACAAACCGGAACAATAGGACAGTGCAGATTGAGAGATGAGTACCCCTCCATCTGTCGACTTAGTAATGTGATTACCCTTTAGCAGACAGCAGTGCCCCGAAAATCTCTGGTTAAGTGTTTTAGATGCCAGCCAACCTATGAGGGATCATCCGTAATCTGACGATCTCATGGCTCAAATTGTGACCTTCTCCTCCGCGCAGTCAGGCAGGATTCTCCTACAGGCAGGTGCGGAGGCAGATCCGTGGTCGTGATGGATGAGTCTTTCTGCGTATTGTGGCCCCACAATGACCGTCTGTTCCTCCAGGACATTAGGGAGAATGATCTGGGCCACGCTGCTGCCAGACCTCACTTATTGGCACAGAGGAACGCAGTATGCTGCTCAGGCTGAGTTTGGGAGTGGCATCTAGTGATCCTATTAAAAGTGCATCTCCCTCCTCGTCCCTCCTCGGCACTGGTGATTTCAAGATCAAAGGGGCTATTCATCATCTGCAACATGTGATGTGCAGACCCTACGGAGGGAGAAAGAGGGAGAGAGAAGGAGGAAATAGAGAGCGAGGGGAGGAAGAGTGGCCTACAGTTTTGGCTTTTATCTGCCAATTTGAAATTTCTGTTCTCCAGATTAAAGTGTAGGATGTTGTTACAGAAGGTGCTGTTTGCATTGTCTGGCTAGTGTTGGATAAATACACAGCACTGCAGCTCTTACATATTGGCTGGTTTTTGAATATTGTATCCTATTTTGCCTTATTGCAATCACACTCTTTGATGATAAATTACCATGCTGGATCTTTCTACATGCAAGCTATGAGTCCTCAAGAGGCACTCTGGGGAGAAACCATCTGCCTAATGTGTTTGTAAGTGTCTGTGCCCAGTCGCTGTCTAATCCTTCCTTCGTCTTCAGTGGCATCAAGGCTGATACATCGTGCAGTCTCCGTTTTGGCTAAAATAACAAACATCATGGCACATGGCACTATGCAATTGTTGCATTTGCGCATTTCTGAAGGAGGTGCCTTATTTAGAAATACACTGTGTGTGTATAAATGGGATGTGACTTAGTCTCCTGACATGCCTCTGTGCAGAAATTAGATGATCTGTGTGGTAGAAAATCTTCCATGACCACCCACACAGTCCATATTTTCAGGTAGGGTTGCAAGGTGTTTCTTTTTTTTCTTATTATAAAGGGTCCCTCTGGTGTTAAGTCTTGGTGGTGCAAGAACACAGGGCTGTTCTTTGTGTTTTCAGAACAAAAAAGAAGTAAACACTGACTGATAAGCCAACTGGAGTCTGGAGTATGTTCCAGGAGACGTCACCGATGACATCAATGAATTCACTGTGGCTGTGATGGATTTAATATGTAAAACAACAAAAGCAGCTGTACACAAAACTACAGATAAATCTTTCCACAACCAGAAACCATGGATAAACACACACACTACAGCCAGTTTGGAAGCATTGACATGACTTATTGGTATTATTATTATCACTACTTTCACTACTACTACTTTGATTAATATTTTAATTATATTTTTTTATTGGTGCAAACAAAAAAACAGTAGTGGATTTGAAGGTACAACCATTGGAACAGAAGAAAATAACAGACAAAGAAAACAAGGTCATACAGCATTTAACATGGTAAAAATAGAACCAAACAACAACAATAATGAGATAATTGTCCAAATAATTTTAATAATATCTTGCAAAAGCAGTTAAATTTGGGAAAATTTGTAAAATATGGTGCACATGTTTATTTGTATGATTATTGGTGTGTGTAGGGAGAAAAAACAATTTTAAAAAAACATGATGGTGTTAATTAATCAAAAATAGCAATAATCCATAACTAGTGACAGGCGACACAGTGGTGCAGCATTGTCATCTCAAAGCAAGAGGGTTCTTGGTTCTGTGTTAATTGGTGACTCTAAATTGTCCGTAGGTGTGAATGTGAGCGTGAATGGTTGTCTGTCTCTATGTGTCAGCCCTGTGATAGTCCAGTGACCTGTCCAGGGTGTACCCTGCCTCTTGCCCAGTGTCAGCTGGGATAGGCTCCAGCACCCCTTGTGACCCCTAACAGGATAAGCGGTCACAGAAAATGAAAGAAATGAATGAATACACTAGTAATACAATTACAGTTATACATATAAATAAATAAAACAGCAGCGTGGTAATAGTAACAAAGGAATGAAAAACAGCAAGATAAATCATCTGTCTGAAATTTAGATGTGTCAGCTGATAAGGAGGGTCCTGGCAGGGAGGTGGGGTCAGTGATGTCACCGTCAGTTCATGGACATTTATAAAGCAGCAGCATAAAATGTAAGAAGAGGCAAACGTGGTAAACTGCAACGCACAATAGGGCTGCAACTAAAAATTATTTTCATTGTTGACCGATCTGTCGATTATTTCTTCAATTAGTCGACTAATCATTTTTTTGAAAAATGTGTTAAAATGTTGAAAAATGTCAGTCTGTCTCTCCCAAACCCCCAAATTATGTCATCTAATGTCTTGTTTCGTACTCACGCCAAAGGGTTTTAGTTCACCGTCATGGGTGAGTGTGTAAAGCTGCCAATATTTGAACACAAGAAGCTGCAATAAGAGTATTCTGGAGTACTTTTATAGTACTTTTCTATAAAAAATGACTCAAACCGATTAGTCGACTACTAGAATAGTCAGCAATTATTTTGAGAGTCGATTAGTCATCTATTAGTCAACTAATCGTTGTAGCCCTAATGCACAAGTTGAAGGAGCTGACTGGATCACATTTCACTGGAGCATAACTTGTATGATGTCGTGTGACAAATGATAACATGAAATGATGTTCATTTTTAGCTTATAGCTGAATCTTTGTCTTGGCGTTCTGTCTGCAGGTGTGATGCGGGTGGACTACGGAGACGTCTCTTCTCGTAAAAACCTCCGCGAGGCCTTAAAGTGCAAACCGTTCTCCTGGTATCTAGAGAACATCTACCCAGACTCCCAGATACCGAGAAGATACTACTCACTTGGTGAAGTATGAGCTTTCTCCTACTCTGATCTCCCATAATTTAGTGGACTGCCTCGCTCTGCATTCAGTCAGATATGTCCTTGCGGGTTCTGGGCTGTTGTTTTTTTTTAGATAAATCAGAAAATCTCAGGATCCAGCAAAGACTGAACGAAACCAGATAAAAACAAACATCCCCGGCTGTTCGTATTCAACACGTAGAATAAACAAACAAGGGGATGTTCGTGCAGTCAGTATTGATCCCAGTCACATGTTTACACAGTTCTGCTATGAATGCTGGGTAGCTGAGATAAGGCTTGTGTATACATTTTGCACAGTCTCATGGCACAGTTTTGTGTTGTACGCAGCGAGCAGAAATTAATTATTAAAGTCAATAAAGTGCAAATATAAGTCAGAATCTGTCTCAGACAGGGTTGTAAATTGTTAACCAGCTTGTTGTGCAGTTTGTTATGAAAATATTTATTCCCTCTTCGACAAATCTGACAAAAAACAACAGAGGGCATTATTCATCAGATAACTGGAAGAGATGGAACATACAAAGTCGTTTCTTTAGAAATTAGAAAGGGGATTGTGGGAACTGTGCAATAATTTGCAGCTAAGTCGTGACAATTCATGCGTAATTGTTTTCAAGATAATGGAAGTTTAAGTTCCTTTTATGAGTTCACACAGAAAACTTTTTTAAGTGACCTGAATTTGCCTCTCACTGCCTGCGGCTCCATGTCGACAGCAGTGCAGCATGGGGTAAAGTCAGCGCTGACATGCAGTGTGCGGTCTGTACGATAGACAGGAGCCATTTAAAAGTAATGTCAGCTGAAGAACTTGTGGTGAAATGAGCTTGTAATCCTCCAACATTTATACAGCATGAGGATGAGAGGATTTCTTCATCGGTGCTGCTCTGCTGTACTGCAGCACAAGCTGGTTCTCTCTCTCTCCGTCTCTCTTTAGCCACTGCAGCACCTCAGCTCCCATCTTCCCCTAAACCAGACCTCTCCCCACTGATTCTCCTCCTCCATAACACACAGTCAGCCTTTCTTTAACAGCTGGAACCATTAGGTTTTATATCACTTAATTATGAACGCCATTCTGTTTCTGCATGATAGGCATAATAAGTCGCTTAGGCAACATATAGAGCCAGCTCAGCTTTAGCTCTCTGAATGTGTGAGTTCATTAGAAAGCTGAGTTGACTGTAAAGTCAGTGATAGCAGGGGATACTCAGGCTGTGCGGTCCCATCACTTCAGCTTTGAAAGTCAAGATAATGAGCGAATTGATATAACTGGCTGACGTAATATCTGTTATATGGAGAATGTCTAGGGCTTCAACTAATGATCATTTTCATTATTGATTAATCTAAAAATATTTGTGAAAAATGGCTGCTGTAATTTCTCAGAGCCTAAGCAGCAGCTTCACACAGTCCAAAAAACCCACAAAATATTCAGTTTACAATGATATATGACAAAAGAAAATCGGCAAATGTTAAGCACAGTAAGAAGGAACGATACTGCAGGTCCTTCGCTCAGACAGCAGTCAGACTTTAAGAGCATAACACAAAGTAACACTCATCACTTACAACCTTTATTTATTTAACAGGGACAGTGCACAGATATTTAGCTGCACCAGGGTTAGCTATAAACTAATTTTCATCTGAAGTCCCTGGGCAGGAAACAGAGAATAATTCTTCTGCTAAAAGACACTGTTGTATAAAAAAAGCACAATTTCAAAATCGAACATATTCACAACACAACGGCTTCAGCAACAACAACAACAATACAACTCGGCATCACTGTTTAACTTAGGTTACATATATATGCATATGTGTTTATATGTATTTAATTTGTGCAGCTTCACTACTTAATAATATTTACTACCTACTATGCAACAGTAGTTTTTATATTTCAGTGCTGCACACCATGTGTGCATTAAAAGTATCCATCATTGACATAGAGTGTATATGCGAAAGGCGTTAATGTTATTTTAAGTTTTATTCTTATTTTATTCTTGTCCTGTTTTTATCTTGTTAAATTTAATTCAACACTTTTATCTTTTGCTTTTGTCTCTTGATCTGCTGTAACGAGCAAATTTCCCCAGTGTGGGATTAATAAAGTTTATCTTATTTTATCTTTTTCTTATCTTAGCTAATAAAATGACTAAAACAATTATTTGCTTATCAATACTTATTAATATTCTGTACATTGACTGTTTGTTTATTCAGCTAATTGCTGCAGCTTCAATGATTGCAGCCTATTGTTTAGTCCACTGTCTGATTCAGTATAACACACTAGACTTTTGGAAATAAATCTCCTGACATGAAATTTGTCAGATTTGGGCTAAAATTGGCTGTGGTGACTGTGTGCCACTTAAATTATGTGTAAAGAAAGGTTCCACAGCAATGAGATTGTCATTTATTGTATAATATAATTTTGTTCGGCTGTATATTATATATAACAAAGAAAATGAAAGCTGGAATCAGAAAATATTCACATGAAAAATACCAACTTATATTAATTGATTTTCAAAATAGTTGCAAATAATTTAATACCAGCTGGTCCAGGAACAGATTGTTTCAGCTTTATATGAAACAAACACACACACAAACAAAAATTCTGTAAAGTCTGAGTGTAGCAATTAAAGATAGTAAAACTGTAGCTATAAAAAGTGGCCATTCATGAACAGTGAAAGAAAGAAAGTAGCATAGGGAAGAGGATTAACTTTTAATGAGAAATATCGAGCAGGACCTTATGTTTGATTAAGTTGGTAATAAGTATGAAATTAGCCCTTCAAGAGACAAAAAGTTAATTTCAAATCAGAGTCAAAGTAACTTCTAACTCTCGTATTTCTAATTTCCTGCCTGCAGATCAGAAATGTTGAGACCAACCAGTGTGTGGACAACATGGGAAGAAAGGAGAACGAGAAAGTCGGCTTTTTCAACTGTCACGGCATGGGCGGAAACCAGGTGAGAGATGGAAAAATACGAACACTTAAAGGTCCAGTGTGTAGGATTTTAAAGGGTTTATCAACAGAAATATAATATAATATGCATAATCATATTTTCATTAATGTATAATCACCTGACACTAAGAATTGTTGCGTTTTCATTACCTTAGTCTGAGCCCCTCTTATCTGCTCTACATAGAGAGCAGGTCCGCTTCCACGGAGTCCAATCTGTTGCGTTCTACATTTCTACAGTAGCCCTGATTGGACAAACTAAAACTCACTCTAGAAAGGGGCCTTTTGCATTTTTATGTTGCCTGGAAGTCACTATAGGTTCTCTAAAATGCTTGAAAAGGGAGGGGTTTGGAGACGGTTGTTTAGTTGGTTGCAGTCTTTTACCTCACCACTAGATGGTACTAAATCCCACACACTGCTCCTTTAAATGTTGTTTTGTGTTCTGGTGTCTGTTTTAAATCTATACACAATGTGCAATGAACATAAGCTGGAAAATTTCAGAGGTATTTTACAAGTGTTGTAAGTGGAATGTAGAATAAATCTCTTTTAAATGAACATAAACCAGTCGAGCCTTTGATGCTTCTTTATCCTGGATACATGAGCTGTGGGATTTCGTTTTTGCTCGGGAGCTTGAGTTTAATCAGGTTGGACCCAAAGTGTGTGTGAATTGCCAACTTTCAAGTCAATCCGCATATTTTCAATACAATTCGAGTCGGGGCTTTTGCCAAGTTTTTCTTTCTTGTTCCTAAAGGCCATTGTTGATCTGGCTCCACGCTGTGGGTCATTGTGAAGTCGCTGGCATTTTACATTCAGTCTGAGCCAAGAATTTGATTGTACTTTGGTCTAATCATTGTTCTCTCTGTCCTTGTAATTCTCGCTGTGGGATATTGTGTGTAGCTGCAGTACATGACATGAGGTAGAATCTCAATGTAACCCGAACTGGCAAACAGAGGAGCAGAAAGCACTATAGGAATTTCATAATCACATTGTCCAGGCCTGGAAAAAACATGTGATGAGTCAAAATTGTCATGGACGAATCATGAAATTTAGTTCTATGGATAACCCTCCACATCATGTAACATAACAGCAAATTAATTTTCTGTTGCTGTCAATGTTTTGTCATTTTCTCCCTGGATTTTTCCTCTCCCTTTCTGTATGTTAATAAACACTGAACAAATGGAATGGCAAAATCTTTGCTGTGGGTCCTTATGGGAAATTTTTTTTAGAAAGCTGTCCTTGAAAATGTGTGTGAACCCTGTACAGTGCCTTATCTAAATCAGTTTTGGCACCACAATAACCATGACTTCTGTTAATCAAAATAAATATGCCTAAATCATTCACACACCCTCTCATCAAAGACCCTTTTCTGAACAATGATTGCATTTCTAGAAAGCCCATTGATGATGCCTCACGTCTTGTTTTGCAGGTGTTCTCTTACACGGCGGATAAAGAAATTAGGACAGATGACCTCTGTCTGGATGTCTCCCGCCTCAACGGACCCGTCGTCATGCTCAAGTGTCACCACATGAAGGGCAATCAGATGTTCGAGTATGATGCCGAGGTAGGATTCATATTCCCCGTAGCGGCCAGATAATCCATAACCAGGCTGCTGTTGCAGGCGGTCATTCTGTGTTTCCTGATGACTGATGTTTTGAAAAATGACTTTGGGTGAAAGGCCGATTGATTGTGTTGTCATTGGGGAGGATTTTGGGAGCGTTAAGTGGGGAAGGAGTACCAGATTGCTGCCACCAGATGGTGCTGTGTGTCAGTTTTTTAGTGGCACAGAAGTTGCTTTTCCGCCTCAGTGGTGTCTCTGCTCTCATGCTCTCTCCTTTCACTCAGTATGTTGGCAAGTGGGAATATGATTTCGAGGTAAGCTGTTCAACGCATTGCTCCTGAATATCCCCCTGTAGTTTGAGTCCTGTGCTGTGTTGTGATTTATCTCATTACTCTGTGTAAGTGTCAGTGGTTATTAGAGTAGATGTCGTATGGTTAATAATTTTTTTGCAGAGGAATAAAGTTGAATCTTTAATGGATTTCGATCCTAATGTATTATTTAAAATTAGTTCTATTTTACTCATCACACAAAATTCTGCACAGCAAATCACCCATTCTTGAGAACTGGGACGAATCATGTCCAACCAAAAAAAGCCTTAAAATGACACTACTAATTTTATTTCTGGGGTGAAACATTATTTTCAAAGGATGTATATGTATGAAATGAATCTGATTTATAATATATTTTGATCTGCTTTTATTTTTATAACTTCCTCCAGAATTCACAATTTCAAATAATTAAAAAATGTGTAAAAGCCTTCAAGATCTCAAACTAACAGTACAACAACAGAACGTTGACAACAAGGGTGTAAAAATTAACTACTGTAATCATCTTTGTTTTGAAATTGATTTTTTTGTGAAAGTGTTGGCCTATTAAAAACATGTCCCAGACTCATGGTAACTCTGTCAGATTTCTACAAAAACATAACTTAATCAGGCATAAAAGGGGTTGGCTGTAACCTAAGGACCCCTGTCTCACTTTATGGTCTCCAAAAAGGCAGTAATGCTGCTCAAATACTAAAGTATTAAACAATATTGCTACTGGGTGTGTCTCAACCATAACATGTCAACTCCGCAACCCTTCTAAATCAAAACTAAACAAGAATAATGATTTAAAAATCCACAAAATACAGTTATGTCTTAATTCTCAAGAGTGAGTGAAATACAGTCAGTCAGGTACATGCATCTAAAACAAATGTAGTTTGACGTGACTGTGTGTCAAATGTCTGAACAAAGGGTTGTGTGTGTATTGTAAAACCTATTCTGAGCTTTTTAAATCTTGCCCCTGACACATTCCTCCCATATTATAAATAAAAAAAATAACAAAATACCTAACTAAAACTAATACTTAAACAAATAAAATAAAATAAAACTAAACATAAGAAAATTAAATAAATGAATAAACTGAAACAAGCACACCCACGCTGGAAACTTGAAAATAAAAAATAAGGAAGGAAATGAAATAAAAATCAAAACTATGATGATGCTGTTGAACCATTATTAACCATTATTAACATAGAGGTGTTTCTGCTATTTAATCTACCCTAATTGAAATTAATGCGGTGGACAAAATTATTAAAACAACTGTCAGTTTGTTTTCAAACCTTATCCTAAGGCATTCTCATGTTGTGTGGTACATTACAGACCTTATGGCCTGTAAGACACACTCAGGCGAGACACTGTTGTATTCACAACATAGGAATGTGTCAGTGAGTCACAGTTTACTCATTTGTGGAAGCACCAAAGTAAAAACATAGACAATATGAATGACAAAGCAAAAATCTGGCAGAATAATATTACTTAATACTCCTGGCTATACAAGCTGTAATATTCTCATAATTACAGTTTTCAGTCAAAAGCAGAAACAGATGAAACAGAGAGACATTTTGAATCTCATAGGAGAACAAAAATATTCTCCTGGAGTTCTGTTGACTCAGAACTCAAAGTACATTATGGATTATACAACACAAAAAGCATCTTTTATATTAACAATTTATGCATTTTCTTTTAAACCACTGGGAGACGGTTATAAAAGAGTGCACAGGATACAGTGTTATCTATCAGTGATTGAGATGTCCAATTGCTGGCATGTAGATATGACAAGGTGAGGGAGCCTGGAGGCCTTTCCATCAAGCAGTGAACAAACCCTGGGAGAAATCCTTTCATTACACTTTGTTCTCTGGGTGCATTCTTAATATGGAAATGTTGAATAATTCATAAACTAAGAGGACCGGTCTCTGTTGTAAACAGCAGTGGGGTTTCACTGCTGTCAGTGGCCGAGGTTATTTTAAGCCCAAAGTGTGACGGACGGGGACCGAATCCTGGGTGACTACAGTGCCATTAACATTTCATCTGCTCATCAGTTTCACTTTCACAGGGATACCTGACTCTTCCTTATTCCTGCTGTATTCATTCAGCATGGTGACGGACAGCCTTCGTTCTTTTTCACCTGCTCTGCTGTTTCAGCCAGAAATAAGCTGTGTTCAATCTGCTTTGTCCAACAGCCCCACGTGAATATACCAGATACATATTGTGAAGCAAATTATTCACCTTATCTTATTCACACAGAAAATTTAAATCTGCCAAATCTATCCAGACATCCTCGCAACACCTGTATGCGTGTAATGCCCCTGTTTTCACCCCCTCTGCACGTTAAAATCATGCAATGATTCTGTATTGTTTAGCCGAAGCCTTGCTAGTGAGCTTGCTCCTTATTTCTCTGTGTGGTAAACACAGAAACATCAGTGTCATTCTACCTTCCTTTTATTTTTAACTGATATTCAAGTGGTTACGTGGAAATAGTATATTTCCAGTTTTGGTGTGTGTTTAGTTAGAAGTTGTTTAGTTGATCATAAAAAGTCCTAAATTTACCTCGTTCATACCTGTAGACACCCTGTACATGTCAAGTCTTGCATTAATGTAGTAGAGACGAATAGTTTCATTTCTGTGTTTTTCCAAATGAGGTCTGTCAGGTTGTCTCAGACACAAAAATAACTTAGCTGCCAAAATGTAGGAGTGTGTTCTTCAGTGTTTTCTAATTTACACCAGGGCAGGTGTTCAGAAAAATAAAATAATGTAAATTCCTTCACCCTGTTAGTGCTGACTTTATTAGAGAGATAACATTTTCATCCTGAGCCTCTATTAGGCATCAAATTAACAAAAAACAACAACTTTATACCACTGTCGCCTTTCATATGATATGTATTTTAGAGACGGGAAAGATTCTCATGTTAAGACTTACAAGCGTTCAGTGCATTGACTATATAACACAACATTCATCAAATTTGGGCTTAATTATGTTGAACATTGGGCTTTCATTGTCCAATGTGTGAGGCGGCCATATCTGTTTTGTTCTTAGTAAGAAATATCAGAGATGTCAGAGTTTACCCAGTCATAATTAAAACTTGGTAGCTGGCTTTAAAGCTATTCACAAGTCAGAAATTGTTATGCATGCATTGTTAGGCCACAGGTTGTATCAAAAAATTCAAAAAGGTAAAGCAAACATATCAAACATCTCTGCCAGATTTCACCCCAGTTACCCCCTTAGTAATTGATTTAAAAAATTCTTAAAATAAAGGCAAACCGTGTATATCAAAATCCATACAATACAAAAATGAAAGTATCGAGTAAAGGAGAAAGATCAGACAATAATCACTAACCAATTTTAAAATACATTGTCTCATTTTAAGGATGTTTTTATCAATCATTAATGTGGTAATTGTCTGAGGATGAAATCTAGCTCAGATGATTTGATAATTGCATTACATTTGTATTTTTCATTGGGTCATATCAGTGTTTCTAAAGTGATTATCGTGTGAGCTGATGGCTGCCAAACTGCAGACCACTGTTCGAGACCAACAAACAACAGCATCAGTTGTTTTTTAGCGAACTGTTGCCGTGTTTCCAGCAGCTTTTGTATCCTCTCCAACCCAAACCAAGTGGGGCTTTAACATAAACAGACATCAACCACAGCACTGTTGAAATGTAGTTTCAATGTATACACTTCAAAATAATGCACAGATGTAACGTCAGCAACATACAATGCCAAGATTTATCATGGTGATTGGGATGAGGAATTGAGTCCAGGCTTTGAACAGCGTAAATAAACAACGCACATTTTCTATGTGAATTAACTGTCATTGAAAAAAATCACCTGTTATTAAAGTGGAAACGTTGTCTGTGAAGAACAGATGGATTCATTTAACAATAATTGATGACTCTCGGACTTACCTTCACTACCATCTGTCCCTTTCACTCCTGGCTCGCCGCAGAAGCACACCTTCCTCCACATCATCACCCAATCATGTCTGACCATCAGCCGTCTGGAGGACGGCACCTACGGCCCCACGGTGGAGCACTGTAACAACAGTCCCATCCAGGCCTGGATTCTCCACAACTACACACGTCTGGAGGTCGCTAGACGCCTTTACTTCAATCCCACTGATTATTTTCTCTAAGCTGTAGGGCCCGAGGTGAGCAGGTTAGTACAAATTAGGCTAGGAGTAGAAGCTGGTGGTCATTTTATCTGCTCCGTAGTGATGTCGTTTGTCATTAGCATTGTTAGAAGTCGATTAGTTTGACCTGTTGGGGCTTTAATAGGCACCTTTGTAGCTGATTGTTGTCTCTGTTTGTAGAGGAGTCTTTTCTACTTTGTAGTTTTTGTCAGTGATGGCAGATGAATGCAGAGCTTGTCGTTATGATGTTGATCTTTCAGGTATTAGGCACAATGTGCATGCAAATTGTTTTAGGAAGCATTAAGTAGCTTTTACCGGTGACCTTTCAGGAGGAACACATGAAGACAGGGGCACAGACACATCAAGCAATGACAGATGTCCCATCAAGACGATTCTGCGTGTAAGATGCTATCTGCAGGACCTTTAGCCAGGCTTCATGCTAAATTAGATCTCATTTGACATTCATTTTCCAACATAAATATTTTATTTTGATGTGAAAATCCACCGGCTGTCCCCTGGACTGCCCGTGCTGGGTGAATGATGCCGGAGATGGAGAAGGACGTGTTTATTTTTAGCTGATTATCTGCGTGCAGGGCTGATTGAAATGGGCTTACCATTGTTTACAAGTTCTTTTGAAGTGATCCTTCATTGTGAACCTGCCTTTCATGGCCCTGGCCTCTCAGGCCACTCGTCTATTGCCCTGGAGCAGCTGTGTGCACTGTGTGCCATGTACATATTGTAAAACCAATGAATCCCAATTGTGAGTGCTTTCACCACTTGGCCTGCTTATTTACATACTTTTGTAAGAAAGGTTTTTTTGGCTCAGCATTTCAGGGATGTTGTTTTTCTGCTTTTCCCCCAGTCTGTCAATTTCTCTGTGGCCTATTCTGTTCTGCTGAGTTATATGGTGTTTGCACCTCAGAGTCCCGCACTGTTGTATCTCTCAAAAAGCTAAAGAGCAATTTCACTGTAGCATGCCACAGTTTTTGTGACCAAGCAGGGTAAATTGGGTAAGGAGCTCCCAGGGCTGCTGGTGTGTGTCAGAGTTGCGGCAGTAAAGTGACCTGCTGTTAGATGGCCTGATTTGCTGTCCACACTCAGAGGTCCTCGTGGTATAGCCAGCACCAGAGGAGAGCACGTACATGAGAGCGGGCCACCATTAGAGCAAATGAGACTGTTGCCTGACTCTGCCTTGAGACAAAAGGAATCCGCTGTTTTTTGTACTTCCCACAAAAAGCAGCCTGGGCCCTCCAGATCTCCTCCCAGAGTCAGCACAAGATCGCGTCAAGCAGGAACTCTCGTGCCTTTCAGCAAGTCCACTGTGCTGCTTGGCGACAAAGAGGATACTTTTCCTCAACCGGGGCTTATGTTTAGAAACCGTCCTCATTTAATTAGCCGGTCTCAGCTGTGCACACACTCAGCGACTTGCTCCGGAGATGCTGGTTGGTTTGCTGGGAGGCTGAGATGGGAGTTTTCTCTGCCCCAAAGGAGGCATGAAATAATTATGAGCAAAGGACAAGACCTCCACATTTCTAGTATTTTCATTAAATGTGGAACAGGTTTTCTACCCTCCACCATTATGCTCCCCCTCTGTCATCTCTGCCGCTAGAGTAGGTTTGGATCTTTCAATGAGAAGAAAAAATGCAACTCTCATTATCGCCAGGTTCATATGATTTATTGATTCGAGCTACATCCAGTTGGGAGAAGTTCCATGTATGAATACGCCTTTAAGAGAAGTATTTAATGGTTATACTGCTTGTCATTTGCAAATTCTGCAAAATAATGAGTGAACATTTCTGATTTCCTTTACATATCATTAAACCTAGCTGCTGTTTCAACAAAGCAGGAAAAGTAAAATGTCTCCTTTGGTGAGCTCCCTATTGTTCTCTTCTTTAGTTTTTTGGCAGGTGTGTAAGGTCGAACGCCACCTGCTCTCTTTGTTCTTGTTCTGTTTGAACAAATGTGCCCTGTAGGGCGGCCGGCAATGTGTACTTCAGGAAAGATGTATGTGTGTGTGCATGTGTGTGTGCGCACCTCTTTGTATCCAGGCAGAGAATGTCAGGCCCTTGTGTTTTATAGCTAAAGATCAAACATGACCTGAGCGTCTGTGTGTGCTCATTAGTCTGAATATCCTCTGTCAACAGTCGAAGCACAATCTTGTTTTAATGATGAATTATGCCTCAACTGCAAGATAAATCATGCCCATGCTCGTGTTTTAATGGCACATACAGACTGTGTTTATAGATGTTTACATGTTTACATTCTATCATGTGTGCTGTTCTGTTCACTTTGAAAATGACTCCCATGATTGCAGAGTTCAGACTCATTGTGGTCATATATGTTGTCTTTTAAATCCCTCCATTTATAAACATTACAGAGCCTAATGGTGTCTCAGTAGCACTCAATGATTTATTTTTAACACAAGTTTCCCAATTTATCTCACGCCATTGTTTCCCTTCCTTACAAACTAACTTCGGCTCCTCTGCTTCTCCCCTACTTCTCTGCATGTGATCATTAGGACGAGAAAAGCAACTCAAGTGAGGAGCGAAATTGCGGAAGCGTGTTACTTCTGAGGGAATGAACATAAATGGTTAATCAAGGCCATTGAGAGTTCTCTTCCAGTTGTTAGTGGGGGGTGTTATCTCTGGAGCCTTTGTGGCAGATAGCCACAGATTTCTGTGGTACTTGCTCATGTGGTGCTCGAGCTCAGCTCATCACAACAGGTGTGTTTTTCCAGTCTGGACATTTTAAAAGTGCTTGTTCTGTCCTCTGGCTTCTCTGGTTTGTGTGATAGAAGAGTAAACAGACAGGACTGATGGGCGAGAGGGGACAGTGTGTGGAGTGGCGCAGGAGATACATCTGAGAGGACGAGGTATACTGAAGAGTAAACTCCAAAAATAACAGCGATGTTTGAGGTCAGAAGCAGCAGCTCCACTCCTGCCTGTTTGTTGGATTATATTCTTTCTCAAACACAGAATGGGGGTGTGGTTAATATTCATTCATTTATTCATTATCCATAAGCACTTGTCCTGTTCAGGGGTACAGGGCGGCTTGAGCCTATCCCAGCTGGTGTGGTTATTAGTCAGACGAAATCCATTACCATGGTAACCAGATTGCCATTCTAGCATAGAGGTCAAAGCGATAGCATGGATATTAGCATGCATAGTGATAGCAGTCCATCTAATGAAAGGTTTGCTGAGGATTTTTCTCCACATCCTTCACCTGATTGAAATATGAATATGAATTGAAAACGATAGCTGGGATTCAGTTACCTCCGACTGATGACTGCGTAGCTTAACTAGCTTAACTGACAGTTGATATGGGCAACTAGTTTATTTAACATTAACAACAAGTTAAAGAAATTTTTCAAGCAATATATCCTATCAATATAATTATCTTTGATAAGTTAGCTATGTTGGACATCAGCCATTTTGTATCAAACAGGGTTTCCACCGGGGGGTTTTGACCACCCTGTCGGTGAGTTTCACAGTGCTGTGCTTTAACAACAGCAAAACAACATCCATGCTCCAGTCTTCACCGTGGCAGTCGGCAGACATTGAAGCAGTTTGAAATGTGTTTGCGGTCCAGCCCCTTCCACTACATAGGCAACATGGGGACCACTGAGGGTGAGAAGGTCCAGTGTTCGACGTGACCTTCATGAGTGCACCATTTGGGTGCTTACATTATACTGCATTTTGCCTTAACGTTACTTCTCTGTGTCAACGCACTCATGTACTCAAAATGGTAAGTATGAGTACAGAATTATGCGATTTGAGACACAGCACATTCAGTCGTATGTTCAGTACCTACCAAACACATGCATTTTTGCTTAATAATAACCTTAGTATTTTTTTGCAATAATGGATGTGCATACGACTGGATAAACGAGACATGGATTATATTATAAAAGTTGTTTGCAAATGGATGTTTTGATATTATTTTGCTGTTGTTAAACGTGGTCCCCAATCAATCAGTAAATCAAAAAGTTTGCCATTTCTTGTGGAGGTAAGCAAGAAAAACAAAGTTTTCCTCAAGGTAACAGGCAGGACTAATTGATTTACAAATGATTTTGTGACGTATTTCTTTAAGCTACCTGGACATTTATGTGTCCTGGCACCTGACTGCACCTCTGTGTCCACTGTCTGCCTGCCAACTCCAAAAGAAAATATTGAGCGAAAAGCAACATAAAAAAAACATTAAGGAGAGGCAGACTGAAGAGTTATCAGTGATACTGGTGCCACCAGCAACCCTGTTATATTACAGCAACTCTTGTGATACATCCAAAATGTCCAAAATATACTCAATGCAGCCATAAATATGAACATTTGCTGATGGTTTCAGTCGTTCTGAAGTGGAGAAATTAGTTTTTTTCTGGTCTCTTGACATTTTGAAGCTTCTGATGTTCAACAGTCATTCACAGTGAAATCCTTCCTGTAAAGTGGCCATGACAACAGTCTCCTCACCGACAGGAGCCTCAACTCTCCGAGCAGCCTCAGTGCATGTCGTGTTGTATAAGGGACACGGCTCTGGCTTTTTCTCGACTAGAACATCCTGCTCTCTTGATGTGCCTATTGTTTTTTCTTGCTCCAGCTACAGTTACTGAGTATAACAAGCCCGGGCCATTTAGTTGGGTCGAAAGGTATTTTTGTGAAATGTGGGAAATCAATATTCGGAAGTGTGTCTGTGAAAGTTCATCTTAGTCATCCAGGTGGATTCAACTTTCTCCAGAGAAGAGTTGAAATAACTCTTGAGTCAGACAAAACATTATAAAGCATTGTGTGTATTTATACATAAAGGTGTGCATGTTTATGTCTAACTGCCTGTCGTCTTTCTCTCTCCAGCGACTCACCCTGCTGCATGTGAACAGCAACCAGTGTTTGGACATGCCGTCTGAGGAGGACAAGATGGTCCCAACCCTGAGAGACTGCAACGGCAGCCGTGCACAGCAGTGGCTGCTCCGTAACATGACCCTGAGCGTCTGATCCCTCGCCGCACCTCCCCACCCCACGGCTCGGTCCTCATCCTAACAAGTCCTGGCTCTCCCCACCCTCGCCAGGTGGCTCTTACCACAGCAAATCATAACGCCTCTTCCTGTAACAGCCTGGCCAGCAAACACAGAGATCCAGGCAGCAGCGGCTTATCTTCCATTATGGAGGCGTCTCCTTTTACAACTTGCAACAGGTTTGAGAGGAGCTGCACCTGCCGCTCAGGCAGCACCATGAGCTGTGGCTTTGGGGACCTTGTTGTGTCTGAGCAGGGAGAACAATGTGTGAGGTCTGTGCATGGAGAACATTAAAATCGAAGCACTCACACTGTGTCAGCCAGCTGCTAGCCGCGCATCCACTGTGCTGCTCAGACTGCCGCTTAGCTGCAGGACAAACAATTAAACAGAAGAGCATCTATAACAAGAATACTGCAAGGCACATGTCTGCGACAGTCCGCACTGTAAATGACCTTCCTTGTACTGTGTACACGCAGTGAACTCGTGTCCACTGTAGGTACTATCTAAAAAACAAGACTGTTGTTGTCATGACTGCTGCTCATCCTGTTTCCATATCAGTGTCTGAGTTACATTAAAATAACAGGAAGTGATGTCATTAATAGAGCCCGACCACTACTGGATCTGTGAGGCAGAAGAAGTTGATATTTGAGGGTTAAACATCTGAAACTGTGTGAGCACTGATATTTGATTTTCAAGTCAAACTGAAATTTGAATCCTCATCACTTTTGGTGCCAGAACATGTAAACTACAATCTAATGATATTTCAGCTATTGTGTATATTTTTAAAAAAGAGGATCACACACTGTGTAGACATATTTGTAGAAACAGTGTCTCCAACGCCAGCTGGTAACTGACAGGGCCAGTGTCACGCTGTCGTTGTCTGTTGACTGAGGAGCCATATAATGCTTTTTTTTTTTTTTTCTTTCTTTTTTAAATAAGCCCACGTAGTGTCGGCTATCAACCTGATTTAAGCCGTGTGTCCCCTTCCAATTTTTAACATGTGGGAGTACCTTTTTTAATTAGATACCAAATAACTACACAAGACAAAACAAACAAAGGATACATGTAAAATCTGAATTTTTTAGCTCAGTCTGACTTTAAAATAACCTGCATACATTATTTTTATTTATCTGGATTCTTAAAGGTACAATGTGTAAGATAAAGCCAGAATTTTAGTTTGAAACATTTAAAAAATTTACTGTGTTGCAGAGATATCTACTGAAATGAGGATGCTAACCAGCTGGCCCCAGCCTGTCTCGTCCAAGGCTATTCAAAGAGGGCTTTGACACACTCCTTATCGCATGAGATCGTTGTTGGAGGGTCACAGCAGATGGTGCTGGAAAAAAAACGATGGTGTCCTCTCCGGTGCATATAGTAATATTTGCATATAGAAAGCTTTGTTTATGGTCTTTAATAATGGACGTTTTCAGTAATTACACAATTGTAATTCTCACCCATATCGTTATTTTTCATACAACAGTATGCCGAACCAAGGCCGACTGCGGATGACTCAGTGAAATAATCCAGTAAACCCCATGTACTGTGACAGTGCACCAGCTATTGAGCCTTTTGGCAAGTGCAGACCAAATTTTACTGTTCTTTTACTAAAAATATGGCTACAAAAAGGCGATACTGAGTCAGTAGCGTCCAGTCTGCCCTCAGTCCAACATGACACAATCCAAACATTTTTTGCGGAAAATACAAGTTCGTAGTTACTACCTGAGTCACCTCAGCCAGGGGCCAGCAGGCTCAGCAAACCCATTTGGTCAAGGTTTGCTCTCATGATCCAGGCGTGACTGAGAAAATGTCCCAGTTCTGACAATCCCAGGTCCGATGATAGTGGTGTGGTTAGGTCAGCCACTTCAGGCCGGCATACAGCCAAGCTAAGATAGCTAGGGTAAGATAGGTTGCTCATGACCACCTTTGGTCATGAGCTCTGGGTTGTAACCAAAAAATGAGATCGTGGCCAAATTGAGTTCCCTCATTGAGGTGACTGGGCTCAGCCTTAGAGATAAGTTAAGGAGCTCGGACATCCAGAGGGAGCTTGGAGTAGAGCCACTGCTCCTTCATGTTGAAAGGGGTCAGTTGAGGTGGTTCGGACATCTGATCAGGATGCCTCCTGGGTGTTTCAGGCACATCCCACTTATAAGAGGCCCAGGGGCAGACCCAGAACACGCTGGAGGGATTACATATCTCATCCGGCCTGGAACGCCTCGGGGTCCCCCAGGAGGAGCTGGCAAGCATTGCTCGGGAGAGCGGCGTCTGGGTCCTTTGCTTGGCCTGCTGCGCCCACAACCCAGCCCAGGATAAGCGAATGAAAATAGATGGATGGAAGGTAGCTTGCAGACTCACCGTTGATCATTCGTTCAAGTGCGTGATCTTAAGTCATTGTGTCAATCCAGGCGTTGTTCAAAGCCATAATATGGACAGAGTCAGAGTAACCGAGGTTCGGACCCCAAAGTCCATTGTTTTAATGGAAAGACTTTTGAAAAGCCAAGTGCAACTAATGATAACACAAACCGTACCAAAAAATGTTCCCAATGGCAAAATATGATTTAAATATGACTGTGTTTTTGGAGTTTCAGCAGTCAGTATGAATTTTGCGTTTTCTTGCCCTGCTTATAGTTTCCAGTTGGCTTGGAGGGGAAATGCTGCCCCTCTAGTTTGGAGCGTGTGGCCAGGCATTACACATGGCACCTTTAAATTTGGTTATTAAAAACAAATATAGCATTTATAAGATTTACCAATCAGTGCTCCAAATAATGTAGTAGACCCCCATTTTTTCTTAAATACCTCACACATATCTTTGGCATTTCTGTACCGTTTCTTGTTATCAGCTGACATAACGGCAGATAATAACATGTCTTTGATGAGCTAGTATTGGCCGATTTATTGGTCAGGCTCTACTTATTGAGGTGGGTTTCTTCAGATGTTTGGAAAAACACATTAAACTGAAGATTTCAAACCAACATCTAAAAAATGAATGAGTCCAGGACAAGAGTGCAGCTATAACATCGTCCCTGATCATTCACATAATGTTCCATATCAGTGAAACTGGAATTACAGTTTGAAAAAATATGAGGCAGCTCTGTGGACGTTCATTTACAACAGGTACTTTGGAGAAATGAAAGAAGTGGTTGCAGGAAAGTAATCGAATGTAAAGGTTTATCTAAATGATGAAGACTGTATTCTGAGGTACTTTAACTGCACTGTGTTATGACAGCTAAACCTTTTTGAAAGATTTCAGATTCCTGCTACCAGTATGTTGAGAAATCACAGCGACTTGGAGCTGGATAGTTACGTGTGCCTTTAGAGAGTTGTTTTGTATTTGGTTCATTGGTTTTAGAACGTTTTTATTTTTTTTTGGAGTTAAAAGAGAGGAATGTCACATCGTTTTTCATTTTAAAAAAGTGCATATTGATATTAAATAATTGTCATACCATGATCATGTCATCGTCATATTGATGCTCGATCAAACATTTAGTTGCAGTGAAATCAATGCTCAGTATATCAGCACACACATGCAAACATGACAGGTTCTTCTTACTGCATTTGTTGATCAGGCGACAAATGTTACTGTACATAAGGCTGTTAACATGTTTCTATCACCATTGTTGTTGTTGTACATACAGAACCAATTATTTTTCTAAGATGCTGTAAAACTTGAACACTCCTCTGAGGAAAAAAAAAGAGACGTTGAATGATAAAAAGATCACGAGGTATTGCAGTGTTGTACTTGGAATCGTGGTAATAAAAACCAGTGCTTACCATGGATTTTGAAATTGCGGTGTGTTTTGGGAATCATCATCGGCCCCACAAAACCAATTCTCAGACCACCTTAAGGACCTCAGGCGAGCGTACATGAGGGAGCAACTAATGGTGAAATACTATCAATGCTGCTTGAATACTGAATCCTTGCCAAGTGCCTGCTTGGCATTCAGACTAAAATTCAATCACCTCTTTCATATTATGCACACACATTTATTGTTTTTCATTATCTTAAAGTGCATGGTGTTAAAATAGGAATGTAATGTTTCAATGTACTGGTTGCAAAGTGATGTTACCTGTTTGTACATTTTGCCTTTTTTGTTGGAGAAAAGAAAAACCTTCAACTCAACATAGTTAGCATTAATTTCAGTGTCAAGCAAAGCACATCACACCGATACGTCATTTGTTTAATAAACCTTGTTCTTGAAGCTTTTAAGACCCCCGTACATCTCATTATCAGGCTTCAGTGTGTGGGCTTTTAAAGGTGGTAAATTACAGCCTCTTTTCCATGGTGACCGTTGGAGGACAACACTCGTACAACAGGATGTTAGAAGAATAACATTGTAATGGATTCTTCCATCCTCTTTTGTCCCGTGTCTGTAAAGGTGCCCGCCATTGTCAGCTGATGAAAGGTACTTCTGACACGGTTCATTATTCTGTACATTTAAACGAGGAAGGCTTGACCTTTCAGGGGGACTTTGGCTTTGTTAAAATCTGAGAGGCAAAATTTTTCCTCCTGAATGGGACACAGGAAAATGGAGAGCTACAGTCGAAGGTCAATAGAGGGCAATGGAGAGGGACAGCAGGGAATATCCAGCTTGACACTCACACATGCAATAGGGCTGAAACTACTGTCATTACAGAATCATTTCTCAACATCATCATCAATTGATTATTTATTCTACAAAATGTAAAAATCGGAAAAATGGCCATCACATTTCCCAGAGCACAGAGGGACATCTTCAAATTGGTTGCTTGACCAAAAGCCCAAAACCAAGAGTTAATCAATATACAGTGATATTAGAAAGAAAAACAGCAACAAAATCACACTTTTGAGAAGCTGAAACTATGTTTGGCATTGTCGATTAATTTCTCTTGATGGAGTGATTGATTAAAGGAATAGTTTGACATTTGGGGTATTGCACTTTCTTGCCTAGAGTTAGATGAAAATAGCACACAACCGGCTTGCCTGATATTAGACAGTATTGTCAACTTGTTACTGTAAAACTTCAGTTAAAAGCCTAGTCCCAATTAAACACCCAGTCCCATTTACTGGCCCAGTGTGCTGTCACATTTCAACAAATAAAGGCGTGTCTCCAATAGAAGCCTGGTCTGGTTGCCAAGTGGTTAATTTTTATAGAAATCTTGGATGTTTAAAACTAGGTTGTTGGCTACCCACTTAAGCTAATGTTAGTTACCTGCTTCGATTACGCATACAGACATCATCCTGAGCACCAAAGACGACCATAATTCCTTTAGATATACCGGCATGGTAAACGAGAGACCAAATAAGGTGGTATCTTGATTACCTGGTATATTATTCATATTTCTTTAGTCTTTAAGGGTCCACTTAGTGGTTTTAATAAAAATCAATCCAAGAGAATATTGTTTTAACAGGATTAAGTGGTGGTGTGTCGGTATGCCGGGTGCCTTAACCCTTGGGTGCCGTGTAATGATAGTCAGTAATTATCTCTCGCTGATGCGCTGTCTGTCAGAGTTAGATCAAATGAATGAATTATAGTTAATATGTTATTTGAAGCCTATTTTTTATACAAGTAATATTCATACTGGATTATACGAACAGTTTGATTGCATTTCCTGATCTTTGCTGAGCAACAGTTTTGTATGACAGGAATTAAAAGCCCGTCCCAAATATAGGCCTGTTGAGTTCAGTGATTTAAGCAAACAATAGCCCAGGCTGTTAATTAAGGTTTTGCGCTATCTTTAGTCTGACATTGCGTCAACTGTAACTGATTTACGTGGTGGAGAGGATTCGATTTTCTAAAACCATTCATTAGAGACCAGCATATACGCCTGAATCCAACGTCAATTTAAGCTGACAGTGATGCCTACCTGTGCCAACATATTGATTTTGCCAGGGTCTCAAGCATCCAATGGAGCGAAGTAAACATGAACTACAATGTCAGGTGATGTTGAGAAGACAGTGATTTAGAGCAGCCTTGATAGCAGCATTTATCTCAGTGGTCACCACTGTTGTTATTACTCCCCAGTGGTTACAGCACACCACTTGACAACAGTTTAGCAACAGTGTTAGTCCTGCCCTTTGCGCTGATTGCTTAATCCAGTGCCCCTGCAATGCTCATTGGATACAAAAGTCTTAACGATGTGGCCAACTTGGCAAGTTTATCTCCCCTCTAAGCAACTTTTCAAACCCTCTAAGCAACACTAGAAGAATTAAGACTAACAACAAATTTAGCAACATATGCAGAGAAATTCATTATATTGTTATTAATTTGCTCAGAGTAATTACAGTCCAGGGCTCTGCCATCATCAGAGTGAGTACATCACTCACACTTTTTCCTCTCTCCCCCTTAAAGTAGGTGTGGGACAAGCGGGAGGAGAGGAGGCCGTTTCATTCTGGGAGTTAAGTTGTAGTGAGTTTCTATGGTTCCTTCGACACTCTTGCTCTCTGGATTGGTATGAGAATGTGGTGCACTATAGTAAAGGCTTCATAGCACTTCACAACACTCAAATATTCTTTGAGGATTTTTGTATTAGATATAATTCAGGAAAGTTGTACTGATTCCATTAATGTGCGATGACGCCACCAACGTGCACATGAGCGTGTAACGTCATCTTGGGACTTTTAGCAACTTTTGGACTAGCGCTAGCTACTTTCATTGAAAAAGAGTCGGCAACACTGTCTCTGAACCTCCCAGCAAACCACTTGCGTGTCTGTCAGTAAATCTGAGGCTGCGAGATGCAGGTGGTTAGCTTAGCTTAGCATGAAGACGAGGAACACCGAGAAACAGCTAGCTTCTGTTGAACAGTATAACAGACTGGCCTGACAGCATGTCTAAAGATCACAATAAACATGTTTTCTCTTGTTTGTTTCAGCGGTACTAAATCCAAAATGTGACAACACCCTCCTTTCTTCATGCTAAGCTAAGGCTAACGAGCTGCTTCTCGTAGCTTCATGCACAATGAATGAGCCTTTTACCTCAAACATCAAACTACTTCAACATTTAATCAACCTATAACTTTAACACTAAAGTATCATTAGTATCATTATTATTATTACTATTACATAAGTTATTTGGTTTATGATAGGCTTAAGTGTTAATAGATGCAGAGAAGCAGTTTGCAGTCCACAGTTCAGCTGCAGAAGTATTCCCTTTTTAATAACTTTTACTGCACATATATTGTTTCTTTCCATTTCCCTCACTTAGGCTTTTTATTAAATATTTGTAAACCTCTCTGAGGTAGCCACTGCAGTAGTATTAATAGTTGTTGTTGTGGAGCTGACAACACATCAGCGCCTCACCACACTCTCAGCAGGGGCCCTGTGAGGACCGACTGCGGTTTCAGACAGTCTCACACCTGTAGCGAGCCAAACCCAGGCTAGTTAACTGGACCTGTGAGGATAAGATAGTGGGTCTGTGGCTGGGCCAGGGGAGTCCATTAACGGGTGAGATGCTTTAAAATAACAGCCCTAATGGAGGCCTTTATCTGTGGGTATCTGTGGCTCACTGCGGCTCTAGGAGCTAGTACACAATCAGAGCTTTACACTATGCAGGCTGTGCGGTGCTTGACTATATAAAGCATGGGCTCATTTAAGCTTGGGAATATTATAACTGAGTCGATGCCCTGAACCTTTAAACACGCACCTCGGGTCATCAGAGACTAAAGACCATATTACATGCTGCATAATTCCCTCATTTTATCCAGTTAAGCCCTAAAGTTATTCCTCATACTATTTGTTCTAACAAATTTGCAGTGTTTCTTTTGTTTTTCTCCAAAACATTCACAGGGTTTAAGATGCCTGAGGTATGTAAGAGTTTCTTTATGCAGTTCCCTTTATGCAGGTTTTAGAATTGCAAGCTACGTTATTTTCCTAGTTGACCTCATTCTGTGTTGCTTATACTATAAATCAGTACAAAAGGCTATAGGGGTTTCTTTATGTTGCTTTATGTCACCAGTGGAGGAAGAGCTCCTCCACTAAATACTAAGTTTCCTTTGGTCCAACTGTCAATGACTCCTAGACATCTCGTGCAAAATACAAGAACAACAAAATTGTACTGAAGTACAGTAAAAGTTGTAAACAGTTACTTTCCATGACTGACCGCAACATGACGGTGCAGCTTAAGTGTGTCAGGCTCACTGCAGCAAAGCAACTGTCTGTGATATTGGACAGAAATACTGAAATTTACTATAACATGGAAGTGGATGATGATGAGAATTATATTGTCTGTGCCAAGTGATCAATCAGATCATTTAAAAGCAGATTGAGATCTGAGTACGACAATGCTACCTCAGAGGCTACAGGCAAAGTGGACCACTGTAGGCAAGCAGAGCATACAGCCATGTAATGTAATGACCACCAGACTGTGATCATGACACAATGACTGTGATTTGTGCTGACTAATTACTGTTACAGGCGTAGGAACAGGAGCAGTAGTCGTTTGAAGTGGAATCAGTAGCCTGTGGGTAAGTATAGATATGGACATATATATAAAAGATAATACTGACAGCTGTGTGTAAAGACACAAAGACATTTTTTAATAGTATAGTATAGTATAGTATATCAGTGGTTGTTCCCAACTGGTGGGCCGTTGTCCAACAGTGTGTCGCAAGTCCATTCTGAATAGACCGTAATTGACTTAAGAACATGTCAGGTTGGAAAAAACATTTTTTATTTTGAAATCCAGTGAAGTTTTAACGCAGAGATTTTATTGTGAGGAGCTGTTTCCTGCTGTAGAGTTAGTGATGTGTTAGTGTTAGTGTAATGGACAGCTGCCTAACAAAAACAGAAAACTGGCTCAATGACACGGTTAAAGCAAGTCTGACACTAAATATTTTAAACTCTGTGGACCCTGAACTAATAACCAGGGAAACATCTGGACCCTGTGGCTGGACCAGTTGGGATCCACTGTAGTATAGTATTGGGTAGCATAGCATAGCATAGCATAGCATAACATAGCGTAGTGCAGTACAGTATAGTGTAGTATCAGTATAGTATAGCATAGCATAGCATAGCCTACAGTAGCATAGGGAGATTATAGTATAGTAAAGTACAATATAGTATAGTGTTGGGTAGTGCAGTGCAGCATAGCATAGGATCCCAAAGCGGGGACAGCCCTCCAGTCCAAAACACCGCCATTCCGACACTGATTTTCAAGTCCATACCGAGTTTCCTGCATCAAACACTGCCCCCTGCTCCCCAGCCGCACTCGCACAATTCTGAAATTCGTTGTACTACAAAAGCTTGAAATGAACGTTCAACTCTTTGTTTTTTATTGAAACTATGTCACTGTCTTCATTTATTATGTATAATTTCGCTAGCAGCAAACACATTTAAAAGGAGACACGTCAAGTCTTTATATGTGCGCTGTCCGTGGTGCTGAAATCCCCACTCCCAGCCACACTTGCACGTGATTATTAGACTAGTGATAATCTGGCTTCTGGTCGGAGTAAATATATTAAATGCATTTATAAAACGGAAAGGTGAAATCAGTCAATCTGATTGTTTCTTAACTGTGATATAATGAGCATATACCCACGGCTACAAGTTTAAAGCCTTATCACAGCATATCACCAGCTAGAAGCAACGATGTAGGCCTATCCATGACAACAATAAGCCGAGTGGAGCTGTAGTTGCAGGGGGAGGCTGGTCGGAGCGGATCTGCGATTGAGTGTGCGGCTGATTGGAGGCACTTGTTGATGAACTGCGGGCGTTGTCCCCAATATTCGGAATAGTGGGGCCTTTAGAAAAAATGGGAAACCCCGCCATTACGAAGAATGGAGGTCTATTTTCGGAAAGGCGTGGTTTTGGAAAGGCGGGATGTTACCTCCCAAAGCATAGCATAGCATAGTGTAGTATGGCATAGCATAACAGAGTAAAGAATAGTATAGTATAATATAGTGCAGTGTAGCATAGCGTAGCATAGTATAGCATAGAATAGCATAGCATAGTACAGTAAACTATAGTGTTTGATAGTGTAGTGTAGCATAACATGGCATAGTATAGTAGAAGAAGAAATAACAACAAGGCATTAAAAAATATAGACTGAAAAGTTGTAGACTGAAGCTTAAGCTTATTATGCCTACCAAAACAGTACCAAAATCCCCAAACAATTCATGTTAATAATCATACTTCATACATCGCTATCATATTTGTTTACCACCTCATTTTTAAACTTTGTTTGTCCTCACCCTTGTTTTTTTCAACACACCTATTCACATAGGTTCATACTGGCTCTTCTGAAAAGATTCCAAGCAATTCAAAGTTGAATCTGTGCTACATAAATATCTATAAAGCATCTCGTAATGTTTGGAAAAACACCTGTGCATTTAAGGGTAAATCCAGTCAACGTGAACACACCCTGCTGTTGTACTCCTCAAACAAAAGCTCACATTTTTACCTGCTCAGCTGATGCTCTTATCCGGGGCAACTTTCAAGGACAGCGCAGCAGGAATTGAACCTCCCTTCTGCTTATGTGATTGTCTCTCTGACCCGTTTCCATTAGACCATCATGACAAGAAGCTCTCAACAGTTTCGTGCCTTAAATTCAAATGCGGTGCTATACATTTCCTGTCCTATTTCTCCAGGTGTCTCCGGTCTGCCTGTCTCCCCGAGCTCAACATTTGGGGTTTCATCAACTAAGTGAATCCAATAATAGGAAGAGACAGACTGGGGGGACAGAGAGGGGGATAATCAACCCTCTGGATGTGCCATTTCTTTTCGCTCGAGACCAGAGGAGAAATCCTGCACTTAATTGTTGAGGGGACCTGAAGTTCCAGAGCGCCTGCATTAAAAAGCAGCTTTAATTAGACATGGTTTGAGGCCAGTATCTCTGTGGGGGTCAGATCTACTGCCACAGGAGGCATACGCCCACACGCGCACACACACATACACACAATAATGTACAGTCCCTTTTTTTTTTTTTAAATGTGCAGAGCCAGCTCAGGGATTCAACCAAGAAAATTTCTGATGTATGCTTGCAATCTCTTGAGTAATTTTTTATTGATTTGCAAGGAGGAAGTGCCTCTAACAAGCTTCTCCTATGTGATAATCTCCTTTTAGCGACGAAAGCAGTGATTAGGAGGAGGGGCCCTGCTGCTTTCAGCAGTAATTGTGTAGTAATCAATCATCAATCTCCAGGAGCTGTTCCACAAAACACTCCTGTTCAGATGCTATTTTTGACCACAGCGACAACTAATAAGGTCTTTGCTTCAGCTGTGGAAAGAAAGAAACACAGCCGTCTGCGCCAGAACAATACATTCACTTTAAAGTGCACCTATTAAGGATTGTGTCTATAATAATTCCTCATCTGACACGACTGTGTGTGGCTGTATCATTATCAGCTGCTATTTTGCCTCCAGTGAGGGTTCAGTTTGTGGTTAATGCTTCTTCCACAGTCGCTCATGAACAGCTGTAATGTGCTTTGATTACCACAAGATGCTGACAATCTCATGTGTCCCTCAGAGGCACCATATTTTGACCCAATTGCCGTACCCCCATGGAATCAGAGATGGTGTAGAGATGCTGCTCTGCTCATCCACCACATGGCTTCACATTACATGCCAAGCGTTGAGAGCCTGTTAGTGCTTCGGCATCCAGTAAGCATCATGTTAAGACCTTATCTTTTCGAGGGGGGAAATCATAGAGCATGTCTGTCATAAGAAGCACATTGTTTGTTTAAAATTAAAAAATCAATCTTGCTGCGGAAAAACAAGATTACAGAGGAAAATTTAGTGTGGAAGTCATGAATTTGTGTGTGGATGTGTGTGTGTGTGTGTGTGTGTGTGTGTGGAGGGGGGGAGATGGAAGGACAAATCCATCAAAGCCAACATCAAAGCTGAGGCGGTTGTCCCTGCTCTGTCTCTGATTGTAGAGATTATAAAGGAAGATGGAAAATTACAGAAGATTGCCTGAAGTGATTGGCTGATCTTCTCTGAGGATGACCTCAAGTGCTATCCGAGCTGATTCTGAGAGGAGGACAAATGCATCTCGTGTCCTACATTGGTCTGATTAGATTAATAAATCAATCCTATTTCCACCCGCCCATCAGGTTTTGCCGGGGCTATTTTTATGAAATGGGTTACAGAAGATCATCAAAGCATTTCTGATCATTGACTAACGGAAGTCTGAGATGCGCTGGTGCAATAAGTGCCAATCTCTCACACTGCACTGGTAAATGTGGTGATGGAAGATTGTTAACAAAAAAAAAACCCAAAACAGTGGTTTTTCTGGGGATGATGTAAAAAACTTTTTATAGAGGCAAAATGTGCAGCTCTTCCAAATCCAGCAGCTATTAGATATGAACTAATCTGCATATATTCCAATTTAGTGCACAGTGTTACACATCAGCTGCCTCCTGGTGTGTGACAAGAACAAGCCGGGACCTTAACCTCTTTCTTGTATTTAGCTGTCAGTGACAAAGCCTATGTGTTGAGCTGAATTAGAATAGTGTTTCTGCAGGGTCGGGAGTGTTTGAATAATTGTTCATATAAGGGTTTCTATAGACTCCGTTATGGCTGATGATTCTGGGGACATATGCTGTATTAATGGTCCCTATGACTACTCCTGATCCTCAACTGAATCCACATGGAAATGTGATCTTTGTGGCACGACAGTACCTTTACTCTTTCTCATATGCATCTCCTTTTGCCCCATGTTATATAACTTTAAAAAAAAAAAAAAAATCATTATTTTTTAATGCAGTGGTGGAGTGTTTAGCACTGTTGCCTGACAGCAAGAGCGTTCGTGGTTCTAACCCAGGGTGGAGGAACCCCTCCGTGCGGAGCCTGCATGCTCTCCTCACACAATCCAAAGACATGCAGGTTAATTGGTGACTCTAAATTGTGAATGTGAGTGTGAATGGTTGTTTGCCTCTATATGCGATAGTCTGGCAACCCGTCCAGGGGTGTACCCCACCTCTCGCCAAATGTCAGCTGGGATAGCTGACAGCAAAATGCACTTGAAGGATATATCCATGATGTCAAACTGACTCAGCAGCAAAAACAATTATAGGCTACAAATCACATTGTAAAAGTGAACCACCACATCATTGCTGATCGCCACAGAAGACAATGAATATAAAGGGAAACTTTGCTGATATTGAACCAGCTGTGTGGCATCGCAGTGTGTGCAGATGAACACTGTTTGGCTTTGCCCCCGTGCCGCTGCCAACACCCGCACCTCTGCCACCAGACGGACAGGAATCTCTGGGGAAGTCAAACAGTGTTCACCTGCACACACTGTGATGATACACAGCTGATTGAATATCAGCAAAGTTTCCCTGCTTCCCTTCACTGGTTCCTGTACAGCAGGGTCGGTCTTTGTTTCAATGTTGTTATAATCATAAAAAAGCAAAAGTCTATATCTTCAGTAGCTAGCTAACCCTACACTTCTCAGGGTTTGATTTTGGTTTTGAAACAGGGAAGAAACATTTATCTTTTTCCAACCTCTCCAGGTAACGAGTATCATTAACGAACGACGTGCCCCAGTTTGTGGACTCCCGTTTTGAGGCCACAAGTTTGGCATTTTGATCGTCACCATCTTGGATTTTGGAGCCAGAAGTGATGCGAGGAAACCACTGGACAAGAGGTTGGAGCAAACCCTCACACTAGCTGATAGCTTGGTGCATAAACAGTCTATGGTTAACTGTAATGATGCTAAAGCAAATTTTTGCTAACAAAAACAGTCCTAAAACCATTAAAACAAGATGTGCCTGTAGTGAATAAACTGAACATCTTACTCTTCAGAGGGTCTTTCAGTACACCCAAATGCTAAACAAGATTTTTTTAAGGCGACCAAATTGTTACAGTTAACTTTTATGGACTGAAAAGTTATCGCAATGGTAGCGACTTGTCAACAGATACCCTGGGTGCGTTGGTTGTTGACGTTCTGGGACGCCGTGTCAAGTTCTGCCTGTTACATGCGTTGTCTTCTTTCAAAATACACTTGTGTTTTCACAGGAAATTTACCGTTTACATACAGTCTCTTTCAAAATAAATGCACTACGTCAGTACAACAGCAAGACGTGGTTAGGTGTACCAAAAAAGAACAAGGTTTGGCTTGAGAATCTTACGGGATGCGAACACTGCTCTCCTAGGTGAAAGTCGTATGTTTGCTGAAACTTTAATGACGACTGGCTGCTTAAAATTGCGATGTCCTTTTATCAGTGTCTTACGCCGCGTGTCACTGCTCAAGTGCAACGGAGTGAATCTGCGTCGGCCCAGCACTGTTATCTGTGGTCAAAACAATTACACTAAAAGTTACTGTACACATTAGCTCGCATAAGCCATATGTCATAGTAGCATTTTAGTAGGCTGGAAGGAAATTAAAATATAATACCAATAAATTAGGTCTCTACTGGATTAATCTGTTGAAAAATGGCATCCAATTAATAAAAAAATCATGATGTGTGGCAGAAAAAATGCTGTATCACTATTTCTGATTAGTATTCTGTGATGATTTCTTCCTCACTCTCTGATGTATCATTAGGTGTTTCACGGGTTTCCCCCAAAGTTAGGGCAACTAGAGAGGGTGAAGGTTATATGATGCCGTTGACAGGCGACCAGATAAAATGCAGCATTACCTCGAATAAAGTTATAGATTTCCCTGGGTTTAAAAAAAACAGTTGGAAACATATGAACACAGGTACACAAAATATACAGGTCTGGTTGTTTTTTAAACACTGTAATGGAGGAATGTTACATATCTTGCCTGTTATATTATAGAGGAATATTCTGATGTGAAGTTTTCAGGGTCTGTAAAACTCAGGAATAGTAACGCAGACAGATTGTGTCATCAAACAACCCACTGTATCCTGAAGTTAATTGCTTTTTCTAAAAGTGTATGCAGAACAGACATTTTGACAAGAGTTGTAGGGAGAAAAAAACTTTTGTCTCAATGAGTATATCTTTGAAATACAGCAATTAAAAATGTCTGGCTCATGGTGCTGCCTGGCTGGCTGGCTGGCTGGCTGGCTGGCTGTTAGCCAGTCCAAACTAATAGCCTTATTTTTGCTCTGCAAATATGTGAATAGCCTTCTCCTCCTAATGAGGGCCAGAATGCATGGTGGATGACCTGTGTCCCCTCGCACTCATTATAAAAGCACAGAGTCCTGCAGAAGCTGTAGCTAATGTTCACCTGGCAATTATGACGGGCCTGGTGACTGATGGGGGAATCTTTTCCTGTCTGTCCCCCTCAAGAGGACTGAACCGCAGAGCCTCGCAGACAACACTTGGAGACACATCAGCGTAGCACCCGCACTGCCATGCAATCGGTCATTTGGAAGTGGTTATGTCAGGCCTTAGTGCTGCTTTTAGAAGCTACCATTTGTACAGTAGGGCACACTGGGCTCAGACTGGACATGGAATATCATGGGGTAAACCACAGGGAGCTGCAGGATAATAGGAGAAGTAGATTGCGCCTGGAACCAGACTGACTCGACAGCATATTGATTCCTGTGAGCTCAGACAATGGATCCAAAAATGGTTTAAAAAATGAAATTAACAAGCTGCTGCAGACCTTTTACAGTTTATTTTGGCATATAGAAGATCAACAGATGCCACATGAGATGGCAGCAGAGTGTAGAAAAGATTATGTTTCATATTCACATGAGATTGTGTGTGATGTTATACAGTAGTGGGTGACTAATGAGCTTCATTCAGAGGGAGATTTAATTTGAGGGCTTATTCGTTTATTTAGCTTCTGATATTTACTCTTTCTGGGGTGATTTGATCAAAATTGATCCCCAAACTGCTTTGTGGCTGATACACCTTGTCTCCAGCTGGAACTGACTGCCATTTAAATGTCAAAGCTGCAGTCATTACTGATTTCTTGATTAAGTAATAATTGTGATTTTAACAGGGGGAAATATTGCCCAAGCATTCTGATTTAGCACAGCATCACTATATGGAGTAGAGGAAAGGTAAAAGGGTGGAGAAGCTGTGTGTGAGTAGAGGTGGTGGTATGTTCACACTGCCTCATGTGTGTTCGAGAGACACGGTGTGAGCCTGGGTAACTATGGTGTGGGTGTATTCCTCTGTGGCCATGATCTCGGTAATACGATGAGTGAATTCTGAGCAGTGCATCCTGATTGCAGCTCCCTTCTTCCCCCCTGAGATCTAATACAGTTTGCTGTGAGTGTCGGCAGCTTTCCTGCAGAACTTGTTACTCTGTTAAGATCTCCTGTGTGTGTGGCATTCACGGGAATAAAGTGGGTGCAGTCACCCATGGGATGGAAGCGGGGTCATCAGTGCCTGTTAACACAGGTGACCCAGAAAACAAGCGGTAAACAAGGTACATTTGTAAATGTCCACTGCAGAGGAGAAGACTTTTCCTCTGGCTACAGATACACTGGAGAGAAAATTAGGGTGAATAATGGATAATAATAACGTTCAGCATTATGCAACCAGGAGGCTTCATGGTAGTGCCTCTGCAACACAGCCATAAAGGTGTAAAAAATGTTGTTTTTATTATTTCCATTTTATAATCATATCAACCAATTTAGTGATGCTGCAAAGAGCCAGAGGCCTCCTTATTCCCTTGTTAAGGGCTAAATGTGGCTTTAAATGTGATTATTTGAAAGTCATCATGACATCTTGGCTGCAGTTTCACATATTTGATCACTTGAGAAGAAGAGAAAAAAAACTGTCAAATCAGGCGAACCCTCTTCCCTCCTCCTCCTCTCCTCCTCCTCCTCATCCTCCTCCTCCAAATTGTCTGTCTTTGTAGTACCACTAGGCAACAGTGAGTGCATCACTGGAAACGTGGAAGTGCGCAGGAGCCGCGCAGAGAAATCGACGGGAAAGAAGGATCTAAGCAGCCAAAAGAGTATCTGGTGGATCTCTACCGCTGAACCATGAGAATCCTGTCGACATTTCTCTGAGAGAGGGGAAAAGGTGCCCGAAGAAAGAGCCTGGCAATCAGCGTCGATGCGCGCAGCCAAAAATGACGACAGTGGGACAGTGATTTTCTTCCACCATCTCGTCATTTTTTACAGTCATATGCTTGGATGCAATTCATCTCCTATGTCTACAGATCACAAAGGAAGGACTGGAAACCGAATAATCTCAGACGCAAGTGCGCACAGAGACGTTTCATCCTGGAAACCGTTTCCAGCGACTAATTACGCAGAGATATTGGTGTTTTATGGGCCGTTAAAGGATTTTGAACTTTCGCATGAGAACTTACTCTGTGAGTACAGTTTTGAACAGGTCGATATAGCCCCAACCTTCACGGGCGATGAGTAATCCACGACGCAGCAACTGATAAACCTGTAAAACCTGGACTGCGACTGGCGCGTTTGGATACCTTATCCTGTGCGTCGCTTATTATTATCATTTTTTCATATGGCTTCTATCTTCGGGGTTTGTAAACTACTCTTACATTATTGATATTTCATGGCTGTAGAGTGTAGCAACAGTAGTGTGTGGCGAAAGAGGATGGTGCAAGACTAACTGGGGCGAAGACAGCGCACTTTTATCGCCTTATTTCCAAAGAGGAGACATTGCGCACGGGCATTAACGACTGCAGCAACTACAACCCAGACTTTTTTTTTTTATACCATTGAATCCTTTGTTATTTCTTTCGCTGCTGTCATCGTAGTATGTCTGCACTTCGAAAGAAATTTGGGGACGATTATCAGGTAGTGACCACCTCATCTAGCGGGTCTGGATTCAATCAGCCTCCCCCAGAGAAAAAGAGGAAGAGGCAGCGGTTCGTGGACAAGAACGGGCGATGTAACGTCCAGCATGGGAACCTGGGTGGTGAAACCAGCAGATACCTCTCAGACTTATTCACAACACTAGTAGATTTGAAATGGCGCTGGAATCTATTTATTTTCATCCTCACCTACACGGTCGCTTGGCTCTTCATGGCCTCTATGTGGTGGTTCATCGCATACATCCGAGGAGACCTCAACAAAGCCCACAATGACAAGTACACTCCATGTGTGGCCAATGTCTATAACTTTCCCTCAGCCTTTCTCTTCTTCATAGAGACCGAGGCCACTATAGGATATGGTTACAGATACATCACAGACAAATGCCCCGAGGGGATCATTCTCTTTCTTTTCCAGTCGATCCTCGGATCGATCGTCGATGCCTTTTTGATCGGCTGCATGTTCATCAAGATGTCTCAGCCTAAAAAGAGGGCCGAGACTCTGATGTTCAGTGAACATGCGGCGATTTCTATGCGAGATGGGAAACTAACTCTCATGTTCAGGGTCGGCAACCTGCGTAACAGCCATATGGTCTCTGCACAGATCCGCTGCAAATTGCTGAAAGTAAGTGATGCTACTTTTAGTCGGGAGGCAAGCAGTATTTCAGTTTTATTGCCATTAATATCATGGCTCAATCCAGGTTGGTTTTTTTTAGGAAACTGATGCTGAAAGGCCTACACACTGACATTTAAGCCTACTCCTCACATGAAGCCATGGTAGACAAAGCTTCAGAGACTACAGTGATGCAAACAGACACAAATAGACCTTACAGCAAGTCAACAAGACCAGGAGCAAGACACAGCACAGAAGGACATTTACGTATTTCACAAATCACATATTTTGCACAACTGATAGGGGGACATTTATCCCTCAAGTTTGCCAAGAGGCCTTCGTGTCCCTTTATCAAACATGTTGTCCACTGGAGCTGCAGCAATTATCAGTTAGTCGTCAACTATTATATTAATCGGCAACTAAGATGATAGTCGATTAATCAGTTTGAGTAATTTTTGAGGGGGGAAAAAGTCAACCTTCTCTAATTCCAGCTTCTTAAATGTTAATATATATTCTGGTTTCTTTACTCCACTGTACAGTAAGTTGTGGACAGAACAAGACATGTGAGGGCATCATCTTGTCACCATTTCTTGACATTTCATAGACCGAACAACTAACCGAGAAATCGAGAAAATAATTGTCCATTGTAGCCCTGTTGTTCATGTGCTAATCTTTACACTGTTTTAAAGTGGTGTTTATCAGGAGAGCATCATCTACTGTATGGATGTCCCTGCTGTCCACCTCCTGGCTTCACTAAAGTCTTTAGAAAACTTGTACAAACTTTTTAAAGCTCTACAGTGCACATTCCCCCTGATTATCATGTCATATGTAGTGATAATAAAGGAGATTAAGTGCAACTGTCATAAAGTTTAAGGTAAGTATTAACTTAGTAAGTTTTACCACAGACACACTGCAGCCACATCCATCTTAGCAGGTTATTAAAACCGTTTTTCACAAAGAGAATTAAGGATTTTTTTCTAGTTTCCGTGTGCTGTCACAGCAGGTGAGTATCAGGCAGATGAATCCAACAATATGTAGTACATTAAAACCAGTCTGATTCAGTTGTTTTAAGTCTCAGCGGTATATTAAATCACATGCTGAGATGCATATTCCTGCAGTATAGATGCCTCTTTAGGTGCCATTTAAGGAAATTATAGCAATTTCTGCTGATAGACTGATGACTGGTTGCTCTGATTGCGAATAAAACCCTGAGCAGCTCCCACAAAGGCTCTTGATGTGCTGTAGATAAGTCTGTCTTACCCCTTCCTTCCCCCACCAAACATCTCTGTCTCTGTCTCTTCTTGTACGCTTCCTTAGTCTCGCCAGACGCCCGAGGGCGAGTTTCTTCCGCTGGATCAGTTGGAGCTGGACGTGGGTTTCAGTACCGGGGCAGACCAGCTCTTTCTCGTCTCACCACTCACGATCTGCCATGTGATTGACACCAAAAGCCCCTTCTACGACCTCTCCCAGAGGTCCATGCAAACAGAGCAGTTTGAAATTGTGGTGATACTAGAAGGGATAGTAGAGACGACAGGTGAGTAACTGCAAACACGCATTTTTGTAGGCCTGCTGTTGTTGTGCTGCATGTTGTGGCTGCAGGCTAAGTGGCTGGAGATGTCCTTACAATGGGTTTTAAGTGCAGCAACATCTATTTCTGGAATCTTATAAATTATAGTGAGCTCTAACATAGGTGATAATAGCTGGCATCCAAATAGACTCACTATTGACCCCTTTATTGCATTGTATTGATTTTTGTTCTGTGGCAAACATAGAGAAGCTACGAATAGCAGTGGTTAGCTTTACACATCATAGGTGATTAATTTTCTGTTGCAGGCATTAAGTTAACCAGTTTTTAATCTGTGCATTAAAACACCTTCTGGGTTTTGGAGGAGTAGAGCCAAGTTTTAAGCTACCATAAGAGCCACTGAACACTTTCAAACTCCAGCAGGGTCACTGTCAGGCTACATACATTTTCTTTTTCTCATCTGAAACAAATTCCATCCCTCCGCCTTTGTGCCCGTGCAGCACTTACCTCATGGCTGCTATTCTCAGAGGGGATAATAATTTGCTTTCTAAGGTCCCTTTGGAATTAGGGAATTCCATTTCCACGAGATGAGTAATGCCCCGAGTAAAATTCTCCACTGTGGTCATTTTGAATTCAACCGTTTATTTGACACAGCTGATATAGTGTGGGGAGAGCTCCTTGGGTGTTGTAGAGCGAACAGAGGAGCGGTTGTAATGGGAGGGTTCGGAGAAAACAGCATATGGAGATGTGACAGGGAGGCTGACACTGCAGGCAGCAATTAGCAAAGATATTCAGGTGCTATTGATCGTTAAGTGCAGTTTTATTAAAGTGTGTTTGCGGCTGAGATGCAGATTCCTCAGTTTATGACATGCAGCATTATGTCATGCTGATGAGATCTGACATATTCTCAAGCATGGTGTGCATAGATGTTAATGTATTACAATATGGAGTGTCAGTGCAGCAGGGTACAGTGTTAGATGTGTCCCACAAAATCTGGTTGGGACACCTGATTCTGTTTCTTCTTATGTGTTCAATTAATAATCAGTAAACATGCAATGTCAAAATTATGTTTTTCATGGGAGTAATTGTGATATTGCTGCTTTGCACAGGTTGGTTTTAAGGTATAAGAATATTCATTGCGGCGATGCGACTGAGTTATCATTGATATATTAGCATTTATTAATAGTATTACAGTGGCTGTCACAGGGGCATGTGTCATCGTATCATTTATAATAGTCACAGTCTCAGTTTGAATTCACGTTTCGGGATTGTTGTGCTCACATTTTTTCACGTCACAGACACTCCTGCACCGACGAGCAGATGTGGTCATGTGAAGTCGGTCGAGAAGGCTGATGTAGAAACAATCTATGGTTAAAAATTTATGTACAGTGAAAGTCTAAATCCTCAGACGCTTTCATTTCTGGCCAATGTAACTCTGTTTCCATGGCAACCTCTCCTTGAGTATTCAGGATTGCAGCACTGCACCTAAACTTAGGTTTTTTATTCCTATGGTATAGGAATCATAACAGAATTTCAGCAATAAAACAGGCAAACATGCGGTGCTGAACATTAGATGAAATTGCTTTTGTTGACAACGTCGCCTGCTATTCAGGAGGATCTCTTCTGAAATGTGAAAAGCACACGGAGGCGTTACTGTACCATGAAGTGCTTGCCAGAACAGGTGTTACAGCAGGGAAAGAATAAGATGAAATATTTATGAGGCTTGGTGTTTACTAGTGAAGAAGCTGCCCAACTCCCCAAGATCTATGTTGTTGTTGTTTTTTTGAGGTTATGTGTGAAAAAAAAAAAAAAGCGCTGTCTGGAACACAACTTAAAATACTCTCCACTGCAAAGCTACACAATCACTGACTCTTTGTCCTTCTTACTTGATGATAACAGACACAACTGTGTACCCTTTTTGACACAGTAACCTTTTGTTCCCAGAGATCACGCCAAATATTTTGGACTGACTGAAGTTCTCTTTTATGCTCAAGAAAAGAAAAATATCTGAGCACGTAGGAGCTAAGAATTGTTACGTTCTGCTGTAACCTCTGACAACCTCTACATTGTATAAAAAGGCAGGAGCTATTCTTTATTCCTTTTGAATAGGAGCCCAAGGGGTTTTTGATCACCACCTCAGTATGATGCACCTTCCAAATGAGACATGTAGGATGTCTGGTAGCAGCAGATTTTCTTCTGGACTCGTGCCAGTTGTGGCTTTGTGGTACTGAGTTTGGTTTTCTAACGCAGCTGGGGAAGATGCTGCTGAGGTTGAATTGGCTTTACATCACGTTGCAATTAATGTACTGTACATGCCGTCTGACTGCTTGCCCTGCAAAACAGGATAGCTGCAGGGAGGGGGGGAGCACAAACAAGACGCCTGCACTAACACGTTTTGGTTGAGTTAACAGCGCTAACAGGGATAATGTCTGACACAATAACAATCAATGCGAGCAACAAAAACCACATCACTCAACAACGAGTATCTTTATAGAGTGTTACAGTGTCATTGGCTACAGAGCAAATATGCATGTCAGGCTCTGTGTGTGAGCGCGTCATCACCCTGCCACTTTGTTGATGTGAATCTCGGCACAATAACACCAAGCTGAGTTACTCCTGCATTATTTGTGCATTGCAGGAACGACAGGTGTTTGGATATAAAAAGATGAGTTTAACACTGCAAGAGTGAATAACAAGTAATGACTGCAGCTCAGCTCTTATCAGATGTCTGTGTGTAGTGATAACACCAATTAATAATAATACAATACATGAATTCAAGTTTTAAATTTAAAAATAAAAATAGATTTTGCAGTTGAACAATGAACGTATTAATTCTCTCAGAGTCCGCAGTGCAGTAACATCTGCTCAGTTGTGATATGGTGGATTCAGCTGGACAAACGGACCACAGTTTCTCTTCTGTCATCAAAATATTGTTTCCTTTAATTATTACATGATCAGCTAATATCTGTGCACAATATATATCAATTATTTGCAACAGCAACTTATTGAAAGAAGTGTAATGCTGGCCAAACTATTCTTTTTGTTGACACTGTATTTCATTTGTTTACTCCACAGTATCTCCTCCTGCTTTACAACATCTATTTCTAGCAACTAAAGCATCATTTAACTGTTTAATAGTTATGTTTAAGGACTTGATCATGGTTCAATACTGAAAAGTCAAAAGTGATTTGACATACGAGATACAACATTCACTTCAATAACGGGATTGAAAAACAATGTCTTCCTAACATTAACCACAGTACTTTCGAGGAAGTAAACATAAACACGTCTGGGACTTAAAGCTAACTGATGCTCCCTTTACATACAAAAATAGATACTTTGATTTCAAACGCTGTAACCCCCACTGCCCACATGCTTCCATGTGTCCTTTACATCCTTCACATTCTCTAGATCACTGGTTCCCAACCTGGGCATTGTGGATTTTTAGGGCTATAAGCTTATTTTTAGGTTATTTTTAGTAAGTCTTGTACTACTCCTGTTGCTTCGGGATAAATGAAGTTATATTTGACTGAACTAAATTAACAATCTCAATGTCAATCATTTTTGCGCAGAAAACTAAATTAATTTCAAGTATAAGAATCTTTAAAACTCTTGTGGGACAGGGGCACAGTGAAGATCTGAGCAAAAGCTTTATTCACAGAAAAATACTCTCAATCAACCAAAGAGCTAACAGAACAGTGGCCAAGTGTCAGGCAGAAGAAAGCATGAACATGTAAGGAAAGAAGCCTGTTGAGAAGCTATGTATGATTGTTAAAAAAACAACAAACAACACAGACAGTGAATTGAATAAAAGTTTGTAACAATATCAGGAACATGTATCTATGAGGGAATACAGTATGTGTAGGAAATAATCTGCCTGGAATTGATCCAAAACTCTTGTTTACACAGACTCTCCTGTAGTTATTGCATTCATTAACTTTGGGTTAATCGTACAGTTTATTAATTGTTCTGTAATGTTATTGTTATGCAATGAATATATTATGGAATACACATAAAATATGTAACTTAGTCGGAGTCGTTGGTTTATGAAATGACAAAAAGGAGGTCCAATAAGGAAAAAGGTCGGGAACCACTGCACTAGATGGCACCAGAGAGCAGGGTCAGATCTTTCACACAACAACAAACAAGGCGTCAGCGGAGGAGGTCGTCATATTGGGTGCGTTCCAAGTCGAATAATTTTTCTTTTTACTTTTTGTAGGTACTGCAGCTGCCCTTGAAAAGCATGTGCTGATGCATGTTGTATGAACACAATCGAGACATACTACGGTCTCATAACATTACGCCCTGAACTTTGACCCTCTTGCTTTTATATGTGTTACCGTGGAGATAAAACAGACAGCACTCGGATGGAGGTCAACCCACAGAGCCCGCTCTTGTTACTTTGTGATGTATATAGTTTGTTATTTTTATGGATATGTCCTATTGTCGTTATATTTATGATTATTTTGTTCACTTAAACAATCAATATTGCTATTATTACCGTTCCACTGGTCATCAATCACTTGAATGCATTGTCATCCATAATTGCGACTTTTGACAGCTGTCAAACAGCTGTCAATCAGCTGTCATCTGTTTGCGGCTCAGTCAATGTGCTGGCTTGCATACTGCAAAATCAGACCAGATGTAGTAGAACATCCTGGCATTGTTGGGATACAGCATTTGACATACTATGTATTGGGACACACTAAATAGTTTTTCCTGCATACTATATAGTATGGTAGTATGGGTACTGGAATGCATAGAGCACCTTTTAATGGAAGCAGTGCTGTAAACAGCGGTGGTTTGTGATGCTTGCTTGAACTACCCTACACTGCCCCCATGATCTCTGGTGGTACTGCTTCGTTTTGTCCATATCCGTAAGCTCTCAAGCAACATGCACAAATATGAACAAAATGAACACAGAGTACTGACAGAAGACTCTGTATATATGCATTCAATGTTTAGAATAAATGAGCCATCAAGATGCACTCTCTAGTGTCAAAGTTAACCTCAGTATTGTATTTTACACATATAAGGCGCTTACTAAACGAGAAAAACGCATTGCCAACTTGAAACATAATTGGCAAAACAAATTAGTACGCTACACTGTAAATGAAGTTTTCTGCGTTGCTCTGCCATAATTTCAGCTAATAATATCACCCTCTGAAAGCTATTACACACTCACACAGGTGTTTTTACTTATACTGCCTAATTAGATCTCTTCTCAGAGCTGTGTGGGTGTGTGTGAACGGGGCTTGAGTGACAGTTCCCCGATTCATCTGTTTGTTTAATAGTGGCTCAGATGTACAATAGAGTGGGTCGTCCACCAATCGGAAGATCAGCGTTTGGATCCCCGGCTCCTTCAGTCTGCATGTCGAAGTATCCTTGAGCAAGATACTGAACCCCAAATTGCTCCCGATGACGCTTCCATCGGTGTGTGAGTGTGTTAAAATAAACGAGTAGCAGGTGGCTCCTTGTATGGTAGCCTCGGCCACCAGTGTGTGAATGTGTGTGTGAATGGGTGAAGGTGACTCGTAGTGTAAAAAGTGCCTTGAGTGGTTGGATGACTAGAAAGGTGCTATACATTTGCAGGCCCATTTACCATTTACCATTTAAGGCAGGACAACATTCTTATTGGTCTGTGGAGTTTTGTAACATGATGTAATCTCCAGCAGAACCTCACCCAGCTTCAGCCTGGCTTGTGGGCTAATCAGACAGAGTGATTGAAAACACTTCTCTGGGTGCACAGGGCCTTTAATTAACTGTGTGCCCGGCAGCTCACCTGGTAGAGCGGGCGCCCCATGTATTAAGGCTGTGTCCTTGATTACTGTGTCCTAGCGGCCTGGGTTTGATTCAAGCCCACAGTCCTTTGCTGCACGTCATCCCCTCTCTCTCGCCCCCCCTTTCACAATCTGTCCTCGGGGCGGCTGTGGCTCAGGTAGAGTGGGTTGTCCATTAATCTGAAGATCAGCAGCTCGATCCCTGGCTTCTTCAGTCCACATGTTGAAGTGTTCTTGGGCAAGATACTGAAACCAAATTGCTCTGATGGCTGTTCCATCTATGTGTGAGAGCTTGTGAATGGTTACATGCCACCATGTATGGTAGCCTCGGCCACCAGTGTGTGCATCTGTGTGTGAATGGGTGAATGTGACATGATGTAAAAGCACTTTGAGTGGTTGGAAAATTAGAAGGGCACTGTACAAGTGCGTCTATTTACTTATCAAATAAAGGAAAGATGCCATTGGTTTATATATTGTATATATTTATATATATATATAAACAGTGTTGGGTAAGGGTTTCTTTAAAAGTAATCAAGGTACGTTACTGCGTTATTTTTTAAAAAAGTAACCAGTTACTTTACTGCGTTACTTGCTGAGTAAAATAACTCAATTACTTTAAAAGTACTTCCAACGTTACTCCCTGAGAAAACTGCAGAGGCTCCCGGCTTCATTTGAAACAGACTACATTATAGATGGTCCGTTATTTATTAATTCCTCTGTGTGTTCATATATTTACTTTTATCCGCTCCGTTGTCTTTGTAAAGTTAATATATCGCACTGTCATTTCAAACTCAACACTTCTAAATAAGCTTTTATTCTGAAACATTTGTCAGAACTTCCTGTGGAAGATGCAGTAACTTGACAGTTTACGTATGGTGCTTCAAATATAGCTCCTGCCATCTGCTGACGCTTTTAGGTGACAACAACATGTTGGCTGGCACATGAACAGACACAGTTCTGACAGTGACTCAAATTATAGTCAAAGTAATAAAAACAGGACAAGAATAACCCAATGACATCACACACGCCGTGAAAGACGACCGGGGATAATTGGTGAGTACCAGCGTGTAGCGTGTACCAGGCATAATGCAAGTCCTGAGTCTGAAATATGTCTGTCAGCGAGTCCTACTCCACCTATTTAGACTCCACCGTAGACAACGGCAGCATTTCTCCGACCACATAGCGAGCCACAAGCTCTGTGGCTTCTTTCAGACTGATATGTTTAACGTTATCTCCGTTATTGGAACCAAACGACAGCCGTTGCTGTTTCGGAGCTGAAGGACCAGCGTTCTAAAAGTAACGGAAGTAACTGATGTCTTGTTTGAAAATGTACTTAAGTATTTGATTACTCAAACAGCAAACTAACACGTTAGGTTACTCTTTACTGCAAAAAGTAATCAAAGTACTCTAACACGTTACTTTGTAACGCGTTATACCCAACTCTATATATAAAGCAATAAAAATGAACTGTGTAGCTTTGCGGCAAGTGGTGATTTACTGTATTGAAATTCAACTTGTGAGGTCATGTTTACTATACGGAAGTCATGTACACAAAGGCTTGAACTCGTAGCTGTATGAAAATTTTCCAGGTTGTGAATAACAGAAACAGGGCACTCACATGGACTCTTCCCCAGCTGAATATATCAGTTTTCTCTTTGCCGTTATTTACACCACTGGTGTCAACGTTCCAAATACGAATGTGTGTGTTAATACATGAATGTGATGCACTGCTCTGCTCACATTAAACATAGGCCTATTATCTTCGTGCCACAACTCATGGATTCGTCTTGTGCCCGTCAACATAAAAGGAAAAAATACTTCTTAATAATACTCATTATATAACAGCTTTTAGAGCTCTGTGGAAGTGCCACTCAATACCAATCATTCTTTGTTCCTAAGATCATTCAAAACAGGTTGTAATTGTGCCTGTGTTTCTTTTCTCGACGTCTGGCATTTTTCCTTCAGCCCAATGATTAATGGTATGTAGAGCTGGGTTAGGTTGTATACGATTTTTCACAATGCATTGTGGGATACTTTGAGTCCACTATATAGGGCAAATAATTCTCAATGTTCATTTGGACAGTACTACAAAATGGCATATTTTGACATTTTGTAGGTAAAGCACAGGTGTTACTAATGACATTAACATTGGCTCAGTTATGTTTAAGTGCCCCAGGAAGCCATGACAGGAGCAAAGTTTCCATGCAAATGCATTTTTTTTAGAAGACCTGTAGAAGAAAAATGAAAATTAATGTGTGTTTCCATCCATCACTGTTGTCTTAACATTACAAGTTGATGCATTGTTTGTTCCATGTATTAATTTGTCTCTTCAGTGGAGTGTAACCTTCAGTGAACATTCAAGTCACATGATCATGTATAGCCTGTTCTCATTCCCAGGTCATCAAATACCACAATTTTGATGTGGCCCTTGGCATCTGACACAGAAGGCATCCTTGGGCATCTGTATGAGACGCATCAGGCTTTCAGCTTATTCCAGTCTAAACCCAGCTGCAACAAAATTTGACACTCAAACACAACTGACATAGTACAAAGAGTGAGAGAGTCCTGTGTGAAACCAAAAGTCACCATCATTTTAACATATTTTCCTAATTTTAAAGTAGTTCTGTTGCCTAAACCTACATTTCCTGTCAACACAGAAGTTTATTTTAAAAAGACACTGTATGCATTTTAAGACCGGAAATCGATACGTCCAAAACTGACGCTCGAGGGGTTCCTAGAGAAAGGCTGCTGACCAAGCTGCTGTATTTGAAGAGTTGGGAGTGAGAACATGTTGTCACCTATGTCATGACATATTCGCTAAATCTGTTTTCCTCACACTTGGTAGCATTTTGTTTTTGTCAGTACTCAGTCTTTTCCATCCCCCCCAAAAGTCAAAGTTTTTTGCAAGGTTTTCTATTTTCAGTGTTTCCACTCAGGTTTACTGATGCACACATTAAAAATGCACACAAAAATGGAACTTAGAATAACAGTGTGCTGGCATGCACAATACCAGGACCCTGAAACTGAGGCAGATAAATGGAAATCTAAATCTTATTAATGTGATTTTATAAAATTGATTGTTCAAGTCCTTGATTATGATTAGCTTAAACACGTTAAAAGCCATTTTCAAATACTCTACGAAGCTGTAACCGCATTACATCAGGATTACTGCACCAATTAACCATTGTTTCAAGATGTCAGATTTTGAACATTTTGATTGACTGGGTGGGCTGAACGGTTGGAAGAGATGGACAGGAAGAGGAAGAAGCTTTTAAAAAAGGAGACACACTGACATTAATTAATCAACCCGACTTATCTATTCTAAAATCACTGTAAACCTCAGCCTCTTGTAGCTTATTGCTTATTTCACAAGCGTACTTTTGCTGCCCTAACAAGTCAATATGTCGTCTGGGAAAAATGCTTCTTCTAAATATATAAAGTTAATCAAGAATGTGAAAAGAAAAAAAAAACACAAACAAGCTGTGGTATAATGCTGTGTTAATAGCATTGCGAGGTCATTTTCACTGTGCCACTACAGAGCTTGAAGATGACCCAACTTTGACTCATCAGCTGATTCAGAACTACTACATGCAGTCTTAAAATACGTCAGAAGTTTAGATAAGTGTCCCATTAACACCAGTGATGCTGCTCAGCACTGCAAAGGCTTAAATACCAAGCCAGAGGCAATCTGTTCATTAGTGGAGCTGATTCTGGAGAACCCAAAATAAACTGTAGCTGCCAGTAACAGACGTTTAGGTCCCTCCATCCATGAAACTAATCAGTGTGTTGCAACTAAATTCATTTCATTATTTTCAGTGTTGGATTTGTACATGATGCAGTTACACCACGGCACTCCTATCTGAATGCCGCAGCTCCTGTATGCTGGAGATCTAATGTCATATAATTTAAGACCAGGCAGTTTTCAGATTAGAGAAATAATAACTAACAAAGAAAAACAAGCTGATGATTTATTTCACAGGGAACTCATTTTCATTACAGAATAGAAAGAAGTCTGTCAGCCCATTAGTCAATCCCTGGATTTTTTTCTAGTGTTTGGGGTCTAACATGGTGGCAGATCTTCACCAAATGTGCAAAGTGTTTTTAAATTCACTCATCGGCGATAAAAAGCAATAATTCATGAGCATAAACTGTATTATCAGCATAAACCTTTTTCTCTTTTCAGAGTGATTTGACTTTCATGCAAATGTGCTCTGTGTGATCATCACATATGCTGCTGGAATGCATGAAATGCTGCAAATATGTCATATTTAGATTTTTGAGTTGAAGTCGTTTTTGAGGAAGTTTACTTCATGATAAACACCGCTGTCTTGGTGTTCATTTAAATGTCTGTATTTGTTTACTCAGAGAACTTTCAGTTAGACTTTAAGTCACTCTTTTAGCGACACAGCACATTTGTACAGCAGGCAGACACTCTCTGCTTACCGAACTAGCTAATAACCCCTACGTTTGTAAATGGTTTCCCACTGAACGTGTGTGATGAACACAGCGTCACACTTCATCTCTTGATTAGGTTGTGTGGCAGATGACAGCAAAAAGATCAAAAGCGCTCTCTCTTCTCTTCGATAAAGTCGTGTGTTGATTTCGATTGTTTTCAAAGATTGCTGCCAGCCCCCTCTTTTCATACTGCTACAAGGCTTTCCTGTGATTCACTGTGAGAAAATAGAAAATAGAATATACCAGCTATTGGCTCAATTTAAAATGAGTGTGGGTGGCAGGGGGTTAGTTGCATATAGACTGGATACACTGGTAACATATATTCTATGTGTGCATAAATGTAGTATGTGACTGGAGAGAGCAGCTTTAAATAATGAACCGCCTACCTGTATGCTCCATATTTCAAACTGCGCAACTGTGTTTTTCAAATTAAGTCAGGGTTCAGACCTATAGAGTTAGAGTTTGAGGAGCACAAATATTATGATTTGAGTGTATGCACATTGATAAATCTATAAGGATTTATGATCAGATATATTAATTTCTAACTTAGGGTACTTTCACACCTGCCCTGTTTGGTTCGGTTCCATCCAACTCAAGCTTGTTTGCCCCCTAAGTTTGGGCAGGTGTGAACACAGCAATCACACTAGGGTGTGCACCAAAACAACCGTTGTTCCGACCTTGATCCGAACCAGCTGTAGTCACATTACACATTGTTTGGTGTGCGCCTCCTCCTGTACCGCCTTAATATGCACATTGGGCACATCCATTTCATCAAAACACTGTTTTCTAGTTTAAGCTGTGCCTCATTTGCCTAAAATGAAAAATGCAAGCAATATAGTCCATGATGACCAGAGCTAAAATCAACCTGTGTAGCTGTCCCTCCATTGTGACATTAGAAAGTGTCACATTTATCTTACAATCTTCAACGTTTTCTTTACTTTCTGGATTTTTCCCACATGGAAATTCTGACCAATCAAGAACAGCTTTCTCGGATAAGCTATTTTATCTGATCCGCTTACAAATGCTGCTGTGACTCTAGGTCTGAAAGCACCCTTTGCATTAAAGGAATACTTCATGGCTACATGATCATTTGTATGTCAATTGCTAACTTGAATTTGTGAGGAAGGCAAAAGGGGTCGGCGATTACCAACAGCAAAGCTATATCAAAACATCAGTTTACAAATTCTCACACAACTGGTGCAGTTCAAGTATGCTCAGTACTTCTCAAACGGTTGGCCATTTACAAAGGGGAACTGAGCTAAAAGTGAAACTTATCTGTGCTCTCTTCACACCCAGGGTGATTTACTACAGTGTACATGGGAGCTGCTGGTCAACCACAATCTCGATAAGTTAGTTTCTGTGACTTTGCTGAATCCAAACAAACCCTTTAAAACACCTACGTAATACAATAACACAGACAAACCAGCGATCAAGGCAGCGGCAACTCCCATGTTCAACGAGGTAAAATGTCTGTTTTAGTAAAGTTGTGAACGTAGACCCCTATGACTTCAAACCATCTAGAATTTTCTCTGTTTTTGGACTCCTCTTTTATCATGGAGACATGCAAGAAAAACAAAGGTTTCTTCATGACTTTAACATGGGGTGAGTAAGTGATAAACATCTGGGGGGTAAAGTATTCCTTTAAAGTGAGTCTTGCCACTTAGTTTAGGTAAATAAAAAAGTAATTACCTGACCTAACAATAATTTTATTATATAATAATCCTCATAGCTTCAATTAAATTATTGTTGTGAAACAAATACACATAAAGTGTATATTTAGAAATGAAATTAAGAGTAATAATTGCATTGATGCAGGCTCTTTCTTGTAAAGCCAGCCAGCATAATTAATTGGAAACATCTATTGCCACTGATTAGCAATGCAGCCAAAGTCATGCCCCGATCTGTGTTTTATCATCCACAGCAGTAATTGAAATGAAAATGGAGAGCTCTTTGTTGCACCAGAGGCTCTAATAGTTTCAATCATATGAGCAGGAGGCCGTAGTCCTGGAGGTCTTGGGTCACCTGACGTCAGCAGCACCCCGGCTTAGGTAAACACTGGCACAAGTGAACCAGCATATGAACCAAGACTGTGCCGTCCTCTGGAGAAACAGGCCATAATTCATTCTGAGTCATTACACCAAGAGCGTGTTCTCTCCTCCTGGTGTCACGCTCCCTGCGGGTCAGAGGGTTAAAGCGGGTTCAGTGGGGAAGTTAACGCCGCAGATCAGGTGAGAGCGGGAGTTTCCAATTAAATCTAATGTTCTCAGGGTGAGAGCTCAGGAGAGAAGCGGCTGTCCCTGCTGAGCTCCACCTGTGGAGCGATAAGCCATGTGTTGGAAACCTTACAGCTCTTTTGTTAAAATGTATTTCATGCTTTTGGTTAATTTGACTTTATTAACAACACATATTCCAACTACCTGCCTTGTATATTTCAGCATGACAAATGTGGGTAATATTTGTAGCGTCACGAAGAGGGTGTAGTGATACATTATGTCTGGACCTGAATACAAAAATACACTTTCCTGGTAATCTTCATGGTAAAATACAGGATTATAAAGTTTCACTTGCAATGGAGTATTTTTACAATGTGATGCTTTTATTTGAGTGAAGAATCTAAATACTTCTTACACCACTGGGTTTTTACAAAGGATTGTATTTCTTACTGTAAACGTAAAAGCAACATTGGTAGATCTGAAAAGATTTCAGAGGCTTGATAGTGTAATACTTTATATGGGCTGCAGTAAATACATACAGTAGCAAGTAACAGTGACAAAATCATGAAGATCTATATAATGTAATGCAATCTGTTACAATTGTCCTGCAGTGTCCTGTCTCCTAGAATATAGGTTTATATACAATTAATTTAAAACAGCAATTACATTTACAAATAATGTTCTATCAACATAATGAGGAAATAACGTCGGCATGATACGCGGCCAATTGCTGTCAAAGTTTAACGGTGCCCAGCGGCGTCAGGGGGCAAACGTGGCGGGAGAACGACAAAAGTTAAGTCAGCGAAATTCCGAGTGGGGCAGGCGGGAGGGGTGATGTGTCAGTCAAACCACGACTTTCACCGGAGAGTTAGAGTCCAGTAAGATGCTAAAGCCAAACCCTGTACTCTTTTCTTAAACCTAACCACATGCTTTTGTTGCCTAAACCTAATCATGTGTGGTTGTTTTTGAAGGAAATAAACATTTACATTTCAGACATAATGTATCACTACACATTTACATTTCCTATGAAAACGGAATTGTATTTTTAAAGAAGACAATGCATGTAACAGGTAGAACTTGACACCGTGTCCCAGAACATCAACAACCAACGTACCCAGAGTACCTTGCATGATGTATGTGGACGTGGAAACCAAACATCAACATGTCACGAGGTCGGAGTGAGACTGTGTTCTAAGAAGTGAAAAAATTTAACAAAGGGTTAAAGTCAAGAGTGAGTGAGATTGAAACAGACTGATTAGATTAGCTAAGATTATGTTTTTAACCACTGAGCTCTTTCACAACAACGTTTCATAGTTGTTTGTATTGTTGTTGTTTGCTAGCGCACGGTCAATCTTTCAACATTGGGTTGGGTTTAAAATGTGCTAACTACTGTCTTGAATCCACCCTGTCAGTCTTCTGGTTTCCTTTTTTAATGCAGATTACTGATACCACCGTCTGCTAGTATGGAGAGTTATTTCCTCCCATGCAGGTGCAGAACATAAGTGCTAGTTGGTCTTTGTGATGTGTTCAGGTGTAACTTTTTGGCCAAGACACGGGTGACATGAGTTGCTGCAACAACTAGTTCTTTGATGTTAATTTTGGTGTTTCTGGGGCTTAAACCAAACTTAAGACATGAACCCAGGAGTCAGGTGTCACAGTCCTGCTCTCTGTATGTCTTCCAGTGCAGTACGTAAATATAGTGTTTCATTAACTCAAAGAAACGCTGTCTCCGAACATAATCCAGGCAGCAATTACGTTGTCACCACAGCATATTTATGAAAGCAGTTTAGTAATAAACAAAAACTTAATAATCTTAATCTGAGACAGGGTTGCCAGTATGTTCCATTTTATGAGACTGTCAGAGAGGTGTTGTTTCGACCAACTTTTTAGTCTCGATTATGGTGTTGGTGTTGTATTGAACTGTAGTGGACTGTATACTGCATGGACTGTACATTTATGTTATATTTACAATGAATTCAGCTCATTAGAACAAGAAAAATGGCACCCTCAGCACCATAGAGCGTAGTCTCACACAATCTACAAATTCACTGAACTTTATAAGCTTGGCTAAAGCTTTGCTGCAAAGCTGTTGTATTTGATTACATTCTAGAGGTGTTCATGATATTTTGTCCACTCTCTGTGTAGTGGCATCTGCTGAACAACTCACTCTGAAGGGCAGAGAGGAAATCAGCTTTGCCAATTTTAGATAAGCAAACACAGGTATTCTATTAACATATCTGTGAGATATAGCTCTTATGTCTACTGTACATACAGTAATTGCACTGGGGATGAACTCCACATAATGGGCATTGCAGCGAACCGACTGTGACATCCAGGATTCATTATCCCTTTTAGATGAACTGTGCTGGATTCCCAAGGGGAAGCACGATAATTGTGTCTTTAGGGATTTGTCAAGTCCCTGTTGGATGGCAATAAATCACTGGCGGAGGAGGTGTGGTGGTAGACCTGGGATGAACTGTTGTGACGAAAGCGCCAGGAATACATTCGCGAACAACACCTCAGTCTTCTCGTCATGCTGCGAAGAATTAGAAATAATTGACTGGGTCTCGGTTGCCTTTACCACAGAAGACATGCACACTGTGCAGCTGCGAGATGATCTCTTTTTTTATTAATTAACAGCACAAACTGTAGACCTCACTATTAACCCCGGAGGATGGACACTTGGGGGCAAAGTGTTACATGGCCATAATTGAGATAAGATTGTCGCTCCACTTGTCTTGTCTGAGGTTATGAGGAAGATTGTGATGCACTTGCAGTGTTGGTCATTGGCAGCATTGATTGGTTGGGCTGCAACCGTCCCTGAAGTGCAGGTGAATCAATCCTGCAGCCTAAGCACAGAGCAACATGAACATGCTGCTCTTAAGGCTCGTCTTCTAGCAAGACCCTCCTCTGGGACTCATCCCTTTCTGTTTTTGTCACTCAGACGTGTTTTGAGTTTACTGGAATAATCTGCTTTCTAGCTTTAAAGGGATAGTTCGGGTTTTGGACATGAAGTTGTGTGAAACGCTGACCATCTGTAGCTCTGATGTGACGGTGTCACTACTGTCAGCGTGCCTCCTGCTCTGAGAAATGGCCCGTAGCTTACCGGAGAAAAAGTAGTTCTGAAGATATAAGGGGGACACGTAACCAAAAGGTTTTAAGCTACAAAAAAAGTATGCATGTGTTTTGTTAGACTATTTCAATAATTTCAAAACATCCCCACATTATGTCAGACCTTGCTATCAACTGGGACTATTTTCTGGCCAGTATCACCACACCGTGCAGATGCGCAGGATAGCAACGGCTAACGAAAACTTCATCGGCTGTTTCCAACAGAGAACCAGTAGGCTATCATTAGTGAGGAAGAAGATGTACTAGCCCTATATATACCTACTACTACAGCGCGAACACCGGCTCAGGCTCACGACACACCCTCGACACCATCACATCAGAGCTACAGATGGTCAGCGTTTCACACAACTTCATGTCCAAAAACCCGAACTATCCCTTTAAGGGATAGTTTGGATGTTTTGAAGTGGGGCTGTCCATGGTCACTGCATTACCTTTAGGAGATGTCTGTCGGCATGCTCCCAGTTTGGAAAAGCAGCAGGAGTGCCGAAACAGAAGCTAAGTGATGTACTGCTGTGAATGGGCAGTAGAAGCAAAAAGTATTTTAGCCACCTAAAAAAGTCCCACAGCCAAGTACAACAGGGAAGCTCCAGTTCCCCATCTACGCTCTCATCAAAGCCTCCAGACTCCACTGACAAAAACAGTAAGTTTGGAACAGGGTCTGCCCATTGGTCCGACAGCCCATTGGTCCAACAGCCCATTGGTCCGACCATATTAAACCCATTGTTCCGAAGTCCCGTTGTTCTGAAATCATCATGATGCCTTGTGGTTAAGGTCTGGTTAGGTTTAGGCACAAAAACCACTTGGTTAGGGTCAGGATAAGATCATGGTGTGGGTTAAACTGAAAAAGAAAGTGGCAAACACATAAACTGTGAGCCTGCTTTGCCTCAAGCCTTTCCCAGCTGACCCAGAGCCGGTCACGACGCACCATCAAGGCAGATATACGCCTGCTGGGAGCCGTTCAGCACCGCGGAGAGCTGCCCACACAACCCGGACCCCAGAGTAAATAACAGGAGGTTATGGTGTTTCACTCTCTCCTCTCTATGACACTTGTATCTCGACCAGTAGCCCACTTTTGTTGCGTTTGCTGATCCTCTTTGGTACACAAATACAGTATAGCCTAGCATAATCACATATCGGAACAACGGGACATCTGACTAATGTGATGTTGGACCAATGGGCTGTCGGACCAATGACATGGACCTGTTTGGAATATGAGAGCTGCTGGTCTAGCTTACTGATGCTTTGATCAGTTAGTTTGTGTTACTGTGTGACTTTGGTGAATCCGAACTAACCTTTTAAAATGCCAAAGTCACACAATAACACAAACAAACTAAGTGATCCAACGATATTACGAACAGTATTAAATCAATGTTTTCTCAGTGGAGTCTGGCTTTGAAGAGAACGGTATAATCGCTTAACTTCCCCATCAAAAATCGCTATAATAGGTTTTGCTGCTGCCCCCATCCACATCAGTACATTGCTAAGCATCTGTGTCGGACTCCTGCCTGCTTCTCCAAACTGGGGGCTTGCCGACTTAGATTAACTGTATGTAATATACACACTGACTTATGATAAGTTCTTCATACAACCACACTAGAAAAGATCTGAAGCATCCGTTTAAGTGACCAACTTGAGAAAACAATAAGGGTACTTGCTCACCAGCACGTAACTCCTCTTTAACACCACCTAAGACTGAGACCTCTTAAGGCATAAAAATCCTTCTTTTGTGTCACCCCCTCTCAGCTGTAACTCCTCTTCATGAGTTAAGTAGATTTAATAGCCGAGATCAATATGAGATTACAGCTCTCTCTCATTCAGTCTGTTTTATAGGAAGAAAATGGTTTTCTGATCATTTCTTCACTCAGTGTATAATGAGGAAAAAAATCATTCATAGCCCCATTTGGGTTGGACACCACCCCAGTGTAATTTTTCCTATATGACCCATAATGGTTGTTTGGCCTAAAGGAAATCCATCAATTGCCGTTTTGCTCAACTGGTTCCCTTTACGGCAGTATTGAGATTGCCTTCACTTGGTAATATGTGCTCTCCTGGCTGTGTTAATGGCCTACAGCCATATGTTCCTCTAGCCTGCCTGACACCCCACCTTGTGTGGAGATGGTTGGCAGCCCCTGCTCCTATTCCCTTCCCTTCCTTCCCTTTCCAACAGCCTCCACACTCAAGCAATTGCCTCAGCATCCAAGCTCTCCCCTCCCCCACAGCAGTGCACTTTCCCTGCCTTTTCCCTCCATCAGCTTTCTCCTTGTTCGCATTGCTCAGCCGGTGCTGTGTGCGTGGAATCAACATCAGCACCGCAAACAACTGGAAAGCCACCTTCACAAATGGATCATGCACGAAAACAGTATTTAACGGAGGGAGGGGACTTATTTCCATCTTTGAGAAGTCAAACTGTGAAAAACAGGTCACTGAATGCTCGTGGATTTCTCTACACTTTACCACTTGATGGTGGTCACCATAGAAACAGATGATCAGACAGGACTTGTGGCCACAATAGCAGTATCTGTATCTAAATGAGATTTTTTTTAACTCTATAAAAGGTACAATTTGTTCTATCCTTTGTAACGTTCCATTGAAAAGAGTAACAAGTCAGCAGTGAAAAGCCGAACTACAAAGAACCATATTATTCAGACCTGTGAATTGAACTTTCCTCTCCTCAGTAAGCTTAAACACACCACCCAGCATCCCTATATTCTCCCCCGCCTCAGCTTTCCAGGATTCAGCGCAGCAGCTTAATACGTTGTAACACGGATCCTAAAAGAAGACAAAGGGGAATTCTGCTTCCTGTTTTGCAAAATGAGGAACAGGATAATTGTCTCGAATTAATTGCCGCTCCTTGCAATCCAGCGATGCAGCAAAGGCATTTTGTGGACAGCCTTGGCCGCAGCAAGTGCCCGACAATGAGAGCAGGATGAATCTTGGACGGTGTTGTGTGGCCGTGCTCTGTGTGTGTGTGCACGTCCAGATTCTCATGCTTGTTTTTGCTAGCATTTTTCTCATACATAACACTTGAGCTGTTTCCACAGCCGTGATAGACTGTCAGGGGACTTTGCTGACAGCACTGCACTGGTGAGTGAGTTTGTGTGAGAGTGCGCGCATGTGTGTGTGTGTGTGTGTTAGTGTGTGGGTGTGTGACCATTTGAGTGACTTAGTGAAAGAGAGAGGCAGACAGAAAAGAGAGAGAGAGGGAGGTTATTTGTGATTTTGTAACTAAATAAGAGGTTGCAAAGAACTCCTCGACGTCCACCTTTCTTTTTCATCTCGAGAAGTCATTTGAATAAACCTCCATTTTCTCCGTCAGTTCTGAGCGACGCCTGGTGCCTGTCAGTCGTTGAATCATATAATAGCGCTGGTTTTTATTCTCCAAAAATCTACATTGAGACATCTGATGGTTTGACAGAGCTGCAATAAATAGCTTTGAGCTCTGAGGTCCGGCCCTTGACTTTACTCCGTCCTCAGTGTGTCAAGTGCAGATCTGCCACTGAGAATTTGACTGAGCCAGGCACCAAACGGATATGATCCTTCTACAACCTGGATGAGCTTCTTTTAGATGCGAGTCTGTGAATACCACTTAGGTGTTTTTTTTTCAGCTACTATCAAGAAACACTGGCAGGCTGCCTCCGAGTTTACAGTGCTTTTCTATTCCAGCCCCCAAAGAACCCATTTTATCTTCGCTGTCACTCCGCTGACTGCGCGGCTGCCTCACTTTGTTAGACCAGAGAAGCAGCCAGCTCTGTGTTATCAAGGGAAAGTGCATTTATTTAGACTCTCAAGCTGAGATGGCTTTTGGGCATCTAAATCTCAAAGTTTATTATTGACACTTCCTGCCTCTTTACCTTTTTTTTTTCCCCCCGCTGCTCCATAATGGAATCAGCTGGGAGTCTGAAATATTGCATATGCTGTACGGTGCAGATAGAGCACCTGTAATCTCCAAACAGACATCCCATCGCACTGCTGTATAGTCACTCCCAAAGTCCACTTTTTTAAAAATTCCATTTGATTTTTCATATTTGGGTTATGCCTGGAGATTTCATATGAAAACACGATTGCTGCTGAGATGGCAGGAAAACCTGGGCATGTGATACACCAGCTCACATCGATGCTGAAAATGCATCTTCTTCTACTTTGTATGTTATTTCCTCTCTGAAATTTACCTTTTAATGAGATGCATTTTTTTCTACATCTGTCTTGAATTTGTGGATTCAGCAGAGGATTATTCTAATGCCGCTCATGCTGTCACATGGATATTGCATACAGTTTGAAAGCAGCAAACTGCCTGGTGAACTTCAGCGATGAGGGACTTCTGAAGGGATTTCACACTTGTGTAGGATTAAGATTTGCATTGGCCAGTCAGGAAAGATCATGTATGCTGCAACCTTTACACTGAAGGCATAGAAATATTGTAGATGTCAGGGAACAGCTCCCACTGGTTGATATGTTAATATCATTTCAATGTGTCAGATCATATTTTATTTTCTAATTGTGTTGTTGTAACTCATCCTTTTGTACATTTACACACTATATTACTACTGATACTACTGAGAAAAGTAACTCCTTAGAGTTCTTTTTATGTTACCAAATAAAAACCCCTCTGCGACTCCTTGTGCATGTTGGTTATATTTAGGTTATAAAATCTGGGCCCTATGCATGAGCAGTCTCTGTGGGCCCCCTACCCTTTTTCTCTTGATCCATGTCCCTCTCATGTACCTTTTGATTTTTTTTAAGTCAGTTTGCTTCTTTCCCTTCCTCTTTTCTTTTTCTTTTTTGGAACCCTGATTTTCCTTAATTGGGAAAAAGTGTACATTGGTGCTCCAGCAGCATAAGCAGTAACTCGCTTAGCTCAAGTTGCATTAAGAGATGAATCCTTGCGCACAGGTGGACCCACCATTTTGCACATTCATGAGGTGCCAGGAGCCTTCCACTATTTTTTTTATACGAAGTTCAATCTTTCAACCGGAATATTCAGCTAATCTTGAAGTAGTTGTGGCACTAATTATTTCCAGGGCCCCCTTCCACTGAGGCCCTGGGTAATCGGTCCCACTTCTCCCCCACAAAACAATGCCCCTGGTTGCACTTACCACAGGGCCTGTAGCCTACTGTATGCCTATCTTTGAATGTACTGACTCTACCATCATTGCATAGCCTATTCTACAGCCCATAATCTGTAACTCTGCAGGCTTGTCTTTTTCACCCACAAATTAAAAATAATAGGAATACTGCCTCAATGTATAAGCTGTCCTCTCTGCTATCTTGCTAACTGAGCTACACATAAGCCCTGACACAGCCACATGATTTGATACCTTCCACGAGTACACAGCTGCCTGTAAAAAAGTAAAAATAGGTGCATTTAAAAAAAAAAAACAGTGCAAATACATCTGGACTTTTTTTTTGTTGTAGTTGCTTCTTGTGGCGACAAAAGAAACAGGAAAATATGATACTATTTTTTTAAAGTAATAGGTTGTTTATTTGGAAATGCAGCTAAATAACTGATTACTTAAATTGCAAAACTAACACATGTTATGAACGAAAAGTAATTTGAGTACCTGTTACCCCAACACTGCATTTAAGCTGTTTGTTTATCTGATGGATGTTTAATATAATTTTGTTAAATATATATCAATAAAGTTACTTGTTCATAATTTCATTGTAATTCTCACTTACCTTTTCAGAGTTCATTGATTTGCAATAAATATGATAACAATGAGATGCTCAGGTGCACTGAGAAACCCTCTCAAAACATCCTCAAAAAGAGACAATTTCTTTGCTCACAGCAACAATATAATAAAACAGACAGTTTACACTCGACAATAAATTGAAAGTGAACCTCAGTATGTGACAGCTGGACTATTACAACATTCAAATATTTCTTACATGTTTTTATAATTCAATAAATAGATTTCGTTTTTAATTAAGTACATGTTCATCTAATACTTGGTTCCTTTACTCTTGGCTGTATTGATTTTTAAGCATTTGGGAGCAGTGGAGCAAACTGTAATCACAGCATTGACACATTTACACCTTACAAATTTGTTACAGCCAATGTGTTAGCAAACAGTTGGCTAATTGTATCTCCAGCAGACATGAAGCAACATTTGCATTCATTCAAAGTCGTGTTTGTAGCCACCTGGGCAATATGAGTCCACTACTCACTCCTCTTTTAGCTCTGTTCAGGTCTAAAGGTCTCCAACAACTCCTGAGGAGAGATATCTGTCTCTTTAGCCGCTAAGTGCTCCACTATGTTCACCGGTTAGTGGCTCACTGTGTCTGTCTGCTGTTTGTTGCTGGGCAGGTAGTGTAGAGGAGGTTTTTATAGCTTTGTCACTCCTGCTGCTGCTGGAAATGATGCAGATGAGAGAGATGGGAGCGACTCAAAAGCTGTGGGCTGTAAAACCAAAATAAAGAGCTGAAAGGTGCTAAAATGTTCTGGAGAGCTGAGGGGAACTGCAGACGTTATTTTCTGTGGGTTTATTACGACAAGTGACCCTTTCCAATTACACATAATCATTTTTACACCTTTTTTATCAGAAATTATTGATAAGTGCCGCTTTAAGTAGTTTGTAAATACAGGATTTTAGCGTCTTTGCGTATGATGTCATACATCAGTGTGCTGTCCAGATGGAGGCCATTCAACTGGAAGCAAACACTACAAACACTGCGCAGATGCTTATGATTTGCACTGTTTACAGCTGTTCCAGTTGACCAAAATAGAGGAAAAAGGGGGTCATTTCAAGTCCAGAAAATAGCAGAATGGAAAGGGGAGAAGTAAAAAAAACAAACAACAAAAAACGTCACAAAGAAACAGCGACAAATGTGGATCAAAAACCTCCTTCTTCAGTCTAATTTCAAACATAGATGGTGAAGTGTGTAAAACATGACTTGCTTATAGGCGTCTCACCAGACCTTTAGGAACAGTTGACCTAGTAGGTATAAAACAGTAGCTAATGTTAGCTAACATTAGCCTGATAGCGGTGCATCCATTTAAAAAGGGCTAAAATATGATAGACTTATATATTATACCCAAGCACATTTACTCATCTGGCCTAAAACAACTCTTTTCAGTTGTGAACTCATTCACACACAAAATAGTTTTAGTCCACTAGACTCCATCTTATAGTTAGACTTATATAGACTTATAGACTTACCGTGAACTAGAGTGTACGTTTCATTGGCTCACGATGTAACTTTAGTAGCGTTAGGTGGTCTGGAGGATGAGGTCATTTGCTCATTTTCAATGATTATGTCCATGCCTGGGATATTGATCAATATGTGGGGAAAAAAAATACTTTTCTTTGTTTTGTATAGATCACATCTGACACCAGTTTCAATTTTCTGATGACAGCTGCTGCCTGCAGATTGACCCAGCCCTTTAATGTAGTCACTCTCCTCAATTTTCAGGTCACTCAATGTATGGATTTATCACCTCCTGCCCTCCATTTTGCACATCATCATAGTCATGTGATTGCAAACAAACTATTATCATTGGGTTTTTTGGCACTCAGGTTGATTAATTATTTTGATAGTATTTGAACTGAGCCTTTGGATACCTTCACATGTTGATAAGACTAGTAGCATAACAGTCATTTGCAGAATCATTATCTACACAAAGATATTTCATTGTACAGCTGCTGAGAAATAGGTGATACTGTAAGTTGATGTCGAACACACAGCAGTGTGTTTTTGTGACCATGAAACATATATATATGTAATATATGTATGTAATATTGGTAAAATACCCGAACATTGCTGTTTATTAAAACAGAGATTATATAACGAGGTGGTACAGATCTCTTATAGTGCATCACTTCATTGGCAAGGATCACACCACTGAAGATTTGAAATGTATTAGTATTGGCTTATACTGAGTCACAGAGGGGAACAGATAATCATTTACTGAAATTAGAAGTGTAATAGATCCACAGACTTACAAATTTCTCTCCTAATGAGCTGAGTGAGGAATTGTCTCTCTATCGATTCCAATGATGTTTTTCCCTCCTGGCTTCTCCTGAACTCTTCTTTCCCCCCGAATAAAGCTAGTGTGGTTTATTATAATGACTTGGAGAATTAATAAATAAATATGCTATGTGTTGATTTGTGTTTGATTTTTGTGTTGATTCTCGTTAGAGCTGCAACAAAAGATGATTTTAATCACCATTTAATCTGACAATTACTTCCACCATAAACCAATTTTTTTTTTTGTCAGAAAATATTTTAAAAATTCCTCCAGAGACCAAGTCAGCCTATTATTTTTTTCCTGACAAACAAAACCCAAAATATTTAATTTGCTTTTATATAAGAGAAAAGGCAGCAGATAATCCATCGGAAACTGCAAAATTTCTTAGCTCTGATTAAAAAAAACATAGATTAGCCGATTAACAAAATAATTGCATGATATATATATTTATTTTTAAGTTTATTTTTTGCCAGGGAAGTTTCAAGTGTGAAAGGGTTTGAGAGAGGGGACGAGATGCAGCAAGGGGTCAAGGGCCGGAAGGGAAATTGCCCTTGTACCGCTCTACCCACTGAGCTACTCAGCGGCCCAATTGTATAACATTTTGATCTTTTTAATTTGTAAATTTTCAGGTGAACTATAGGATTAAATGCCCCCAAATGGGTCGCAAATAATTCCGTGGCTGGACCGGCTACTAAAACAAAGAACAGAGAAGCTCGGGTTACAACTCACAGAGACGAACTGCGACTTAATTCTCTGCTCAGGGCTCATTATAGCTTTACACTGCAAATAGTAGTTTTCTGCTATATTAATGTTCTGAATGTCTTATGTAGCACCTTAAAAAAAAAACACTGGAAGAAAAAAGTTGACACACAGTACACAATGACATCATTTCAGGCCAGTATAATTAATAGTAAGGTGCAGATTTTTCTAGTGTCTAAGAAGAGAAGGACATTTTCACTGCAACACTCCTGTTATGATGTGGGAAAACATGCCATCAAAGGCAGAAACAGCATAAAAGATCTTAAAGAGAAAAAAAAGACAGAGTCAGGTGTGCCTCGTAGAGAGTGTAAAAATATGTACAGAAAATACTCTGAAGCTGTGTGAGCTTGTTTGGTTTCACTTTTTTGACATACTGTATGTTAAGTGATGTTACCAACACCTCTAACTGGCTGTGACAACACTGCACACCACACATCTGAGGTGTTTCTTTCTCGCTGGTGAGATGTTCTACAGTTGCATGTTCCCGGCAGCAAACCGCAGCAGAGACAGGATAGGATTGTTGTTTTCCCCCTTGCTTCGTGTGTGTGTGTGTGTGCGTGTGTGCGTGCGCATGTGTGTGTTTATGACACAGTGCTCATGATACTGACTTTGGTGCCATGAAGATGACACAGATATAAAACAATATACTGTAAGAGTGATGGATGGTGGAGGAAGAGAAAATCGTTCTGTGCTTTAGTAAAGATGACATTTGTAATATGAGCTCTGGCCTTCACTGATGAGAAGTCACCAAAATATATGACTTACCTCTTGTGTTGTAAAAGGTCACGTTTCAGAGACAGTAAAACCATTTTGGTCTGACTCTGGAGCCGTATTGATGATTTGACCCTGCCCTAAATAGAAAATCCATTTTGAGCAGTTTGGATGTCGTGATCTCAGATAGAGAGACTTTTGTTTTGTGTTGTCGCTGTTACTTTTGACCAAACTCAGCAGTGAAGAGGTTTATGGCTGTCGCATGCACACATTCCTACAGTTTTGTTTCCATAGAAACACTGAGTCCCGGGCAGGCGTGTATTTTAGAGTTACATAAGCCTTTACCAGTAATACGAAATACACACCGATATGGGTATTCTCTTTTGACTGGATTCCTATTTTTAGGAATATTATATCCAGTGGAGACATTTTAGAAATCAAGTTTATTGTTTTATACTCGTGCTATTTTTAGCCCTTTAACTGTACTCCGATCTTGAGGTCTCTGTCTAACATGTTTCTCCACATAATGTGTAAACTTCCCTCACGACTCAAACTGTGTGTCCTGACTGAAAGTCAAGACGCACAGTTTATTGCTGTGTCTGTTACACTGCGTGCCATATGAATGTGGGTGTTGCACAACAGCTGGTCTTTATCAACACAATTCTACATATGTGATGCAACCGTGTCTATAATTATGCAACGGCTCAGGCGTCAGCGCTTGAATAATGTATGGAAATTAAATGCATATTAATGGTCATGATTAAGTCTAGTGCCATTGTTGGTTTTTGAAAAAGGGTACAGTTAATTAGACCATCCACATCAGTGAGATTTCTTCTTCTCTTTCTGTTTTTTTTTTTTTTTTGGTGGGGTCGAGTGGATCTTGAGGAGGGGAAACAGGTTGAAGAGAGATTCAGCCCGAGGCCAGCAGGGTTCATGTGTTTCCAGAGACTATGGTCTTACAGTAACTCCTACACCATCTGCAGGAACAATAGAGCATTATTAATAGATGTAAGATGAAGCTATTTGGGTCTAGTGTATTACTGTAGCAACCTTTTGCCTCAGGCGCAATTTCATTTCACTTGTTCAAACCTTTTTCCTCATCATGCACCAGCAAAGTTGCTATTGATGTTCCAGTCCTGTATTTACTGTATGGATGTCAATATAATGCCGCAGCATCGATTCTGCTATTCAATAAAGCAGGTACGGCTGACTGCTGGTGGTGATTAAGTAGCTGTTATAAAACCAAAACATATAGCGTTTTGCACCACAGTTTTCTCAGAATCACTATATGTTGATAATCAAGTGGTGACTGTTTTGGCTGGAAGCAATTTAAAAGGCTCACAATGCAATGAGATTTCCATTCACACTTAACTCTCAATCGCTTTGGCCCTAAAGTTCTCATTAGCTTTGCCCGCTTTATTCACTGCAGCACACTTCCATATGCCTAAAGGCTCCGGGACTCTGAAGCAATAGTGCAGAAGTAATACTTTGAATACCCCAAACGCACTTGATGTTCAGTCTCTTGCACATCTGCGATTGTGTACAGAGCTGTTATCAGTGAATTATTTTATGACCTTGGGAATCGGGCGGAATCACAGATGCCTCCAGTTTCGATGATGACATCCCGGCAATCAGCAGCGGTGTCTCACTGTGTGCGAGCGCTTCGTCTTAGTTTGGACCCAACTGTCGCTGCTAGAACAATATTAAGCTGGTAATTAAAACATGTGATAATAACCTACTGCCGTCGCTGATTTCCTAATGGATTTCAACAAGTCTTAACATGAGTGCCCCCAGCCATTCGCTGAAATAAGGGCTTTTTAGGGCTGATATAACCAATTTAGTGTTTTGATTCAGATGTAAACCTAATTATAGATTTTCTTTGCTCACGTTCAGCGAGAAATGAAAGTTGTTTTTTCAGCAGAATATTAAACATGCCAAGATGGATGGGGCTTTGCTGTGAGCAGTGTAGTAAGATGTATTGCACAGGCAGCTATGACAGCAGCTGCTGAATAGTGGTGATGAGTAATCACTAATAAGCATCCAATAACTTTGCATGAAAATAAAAAAATGTTGCTGATCATTAATTCAAAGCTCATGATTTTGCTAATTGCATTAATTTGTTTCCGAGAACGTGAGGGGAGTTTTTAAGCAGGGTTTTAATTCAGAGTCCCCTGTGAGGGAACATTTAGTCTAAGTGTATCATATTCTGCTGTCTTACGCTGAATTTGCAGAGCAGGGTTTACGGGTACACACACACACACACACACACACACAAACCCAGAAAATGCAGAGTAGTAGGATATTTCGTTTTAATTTGTAGCCTCCCAAATGACAGAATTTAACGCTTTTAACTAAATTGTCACACTCATTTTGGCTTTTCTGCAGCTGAACAATGTTATGTAACAGATACTTCATGTAACTTTTTGTGCTTTGGATTATATTTGATTCCCTTTCTCGTGTCAGAGAGCTCCAAAGAAATTTTTACTGTGAGCTAGACCTCCTGAAGCCTCTGCTTGCAGCTGTTACTCCTGTGGGTTCCAGCAATTTGATTATCTTAATCCTCTATCTTTTGGAGCTACTAGCCAAGCTTGAGGTGTGGACTGAACTGTTAAGTAGTGTAAGTGGTGCTGGTGGAGAATACCTAGGTTTTTTACTAGAAGCTGCTTTTTTTTCCTCCCTGAAACAAGTATTCTTCCCCATGAAGTGTTAGTTTTTTCTCCATCAAATGCACATTGCACATTTGAAGTGCTTCATATCAATGTTTCTGAAGTGACGCACTATATGCGCTTTAAGGATGAGATTGTGGATCACGTGACAAAAAGGCAAGACTCTTGCCAAGCTCCACATCACTGTTCAAGACCAACAAACAACAAAACTGCGTTTCCATTGGCTTTTTACTCTCAAAACATGTTTTGTGGCAGCCTGTTTGTGTGTTTCCGTTGGCATTTTAGGCTCCAAATGTGGGTCTTTGTAGCAACCCATTTATGTTTTTCCAGCGGGATTTTAGACTCCAAACCTGGGTGTTTTGTAGCAACCCATGGATGTGTTTCCAGCAGGTTTTCAGGCTCCAAATGTAGGTGTTTTGAAGCAACCTGTTGGTGCGTTTCTATCGGCTTTTTAGGCTCTAAACATGGGTGTTTTGTGGCAGCCTATCTGTGTATTTCCATTGGTATTTTAGGCTCCAAATGTGGGTATGTTGCAACCAATTGATGTTTTTCCAGCGGGTTTTTAGGCTCCAAACATAGGTGTTTTTTAGCAACCCAGTGGTGTGTTTCCTTTGTTTTTTTTAGGCTTGTAGTGCCATAAAAAGCACTTGTTCTTTACCAAGACATCACTGCTTTTCCTGCAGGGATTGTGCCCCCCTAACTGGATATTTTAAGCCAAAACACAGTCTTTTCATAACCATAACCTAGTGTATTTTGTGCCTTAACAAACCCACACATTAACCATAGCGTTGTTCTAGAGGAAGATTTCAGTGTATCCACTACATAATAACAATGCAAATGTAACGTATCTGTGGTTTGCAGAAACAATGCCAACATATTTTCTAGTGATTGTATTGTGTCTGTCTCGGATCAGCCCTGACATGTTTTGAATGCATTATGTTGAAACCTCAGGTAAAAAATAAAATACCATAGGAAGTATACTGATATCAAATGTAGAAGTGCATTGGCATCTCCTCGTGAACACTAATTTCAGAATGGATCTGGCCTTGTATGATTAAATAATAAGCTATTCTTATAAAACACACACACACACACACACACACAGCAAATAACTCAGCTGCACTTTTAATTATCTTTCAAGTTAGGCTGGAAATTGCTCATAAACATCATGTTTGGAAACTGAAAAATCAATTAGGCTTTTTATTTAGGCAGCTGGCTCTGTAATACATTAAGTACTTATTCATGGAGGCACTTTTGTTTGCAGTATTGTTTGTTTTGTGATGTGAAAATGGCAAGAATCCTGATGAATAGCATGTTGTTGATTCTCATGGAACGGTGCCAAGCATATAATTAAATCAGGGCTCTGCGGTTTAATACTAGAGTCGTGAAACATTTCATCTTTAAATGTTAGTTTCCACTACATCGAGAATGACACATAAGTTGCCATAATTTTTTAGGTCTTGAATTTGTAGAAATACATCTGACAACTCATCCAGTCGATGGTCTTTTCCTCTTTTCTTTTTTGTGTTTGACAGGGATGACCTGCCAAGCGAGGACATCATACACCGAGGACGAGGTCCTGTGGGGACATCGCTTCTTCCCAGTGATCTCCTTGGAGGAAGGCTTCTTTAAGGTGGACTACTCTCAGTTCCATGCCACATTCGAGGTGCCCACCCCTCCGTACAGCGTGAAGGAGCAGGAGGAGGCCCTGCTCCTCTCCTCGCCCCTCATGGCTCCGTCCCTGTGCAACAGCGGGGAGAAGAACAGCTCTCTGGACTGCCTGGAGACCCTGGAGGACAATGACAGCACCACCAAGCTGCCCACCAAGCTCCAGAAGATCACAGGGCGGGACGGCCTGCCCAAGAAGCTCCTGAGGATGAGCTCCACCACCTCAGAGATGACTTACAGCTTTGGAGACCTGCCCATGAAGCTGCAGCGAATCAGCTCTGTTCCCGGCGTCTCTGATGATAAGCAGGCCGGTAAGGTCAAGATCAGCACAGAGCCCATGAGTAAGTCAGTGGCGGACTTACCTCCCAAGCTGCAGCGACTGGCTGGGGGAGGAGGGGGTAGGATGGACGGACACCTGCCACCCAAACTCAGAAAGATGAATTCAGATCGCTTTACATAGAGCAGGCAACATATTTTAACTTATGCCATCCACCTTTATTTCCCTACCTGAAGCCCTTGTACTATCCCTGATTTATTAATGGACAATATTCTTATATTAAAAGAAATGTAGAATATGTGCACAAATACCTTATATAAAGTAGGGTGATGGAATTGAGCACATTTGTCCCTGGATGTAAGTGTACATGCTATGACGAAAGACCTCTGATATTTTTTTTAGGATGATGTACAATTAGCACAATCTGGCATGTAAGAAACAGCGCATGTAGAACAGAATCTCAATAATTTCCGGCATGACATTTATTGATATATTATTTTACAAAAACAATTTCATTAGTGAATTTACTGACAGTGAAAAATTGCACAAAGCCATATGATTTACGACGTGGAAAACCTACATTACATGGTTCTAATTTGTGGTGACGAAAGGCACATACATTTGTTTTGAGTTGACTGCTTTTGTTGTTTAATGTAAAATTGTGGCAATGTTATGTTGATTGCATGCTCCTCTTATTGACTTAGCTATACAAAGGTAATAGACAAAGATGTTTAGCCTTAACTATATTACCTTGTTTCCATTTTCATGTTTGTTCACAGCTGGATTTTTGGTATTTCATATATAGACTATTTTACCATGTGCGATTTTATGACTTTATTAGTTGATCAATTACAGAATATGTTGCTAGATGATGCATTTTTTCTTTTAATTTGAAAATGCATTATTTGCATCATATGACCTGTCTGAACTGGGCACAATTTTCACTTGCTTATTAAAGTAACACTTAAGTTGAAAGAGTCAATCAATACTTTTACTTGATAAGCACAAAAGCAATCATTATATAATACCCTGTGATATTAGAAGGCATTTAAGGGACATAAATTAACTGCTTAGGATGGTAGTTCAGTACTGTGCAATCATTTTGTTTCATTATATAACAGAATCAACTTAACCTACAGTAGGCCTTTGTGGTCATACAGAACACTTCATTAGAATTTCAACTTAGGTGTTACTGGTTAGATTTAGAGGTGGGCCCGTAAGGAAATCATAACCTTTGTCTTAAGGGCCCATAATCTCCCTCCTCTGTGATGAAAGCAATAATATTATAATGACTATAATCTTTATATAGCCACAGGGTCTACCGCAGCCCCATATTCATTCTGTTTACTGAATCCATGCCATGAAATCTGGTTTTCTCTAAATGCATCAAAGACATTGTATGATACCCAATCTCTTCAGGAATAAAGATCTAACATAACTGTTTAGCATCTTGCTACTTTGACTAGATGTAACGCATGCTTTACCCATTTAAATCAATAAAATGTTATTATTACGTATTACAGGGGGTGGTCAAAATGATGGAAGAGCAACAACATGCTTACCTCACTGTAAGAGAGCTGGCACTGGCCCGTGCAAGTGCACCTACCACCGTATAATAAGTCTGATCTTCGCCCAAAGCTAAGCATATTCAAATCACTGTGCACATAACAATTTTGACTGTTCAGCTTAAAAGCGATCTTCACCCACAAAATGATCATTTGTACATCAGTTACTCATCTTGTGTTGCCTTGAATTCATGATGAAAACATTGTTTTTCTAGCGTGCCTCAACGATGGCAGCAGAATTGAAAAATTGAGAACGTTCTTGATGAATTGGAGTAAAAGGCGGCAGTGGAAACACACAGTACATGATAAGGCACACAATCACTGGCACCCTTCTATAAGGTAGCCTATAATAAATGACGTGACAACACACAACGACCTTGGAAGGATGTTGTTTTTTTCTGCTGGCGGAATTGGTGCGGTGTGGATCAGTGTGGATAAATGAAAAATGAAAATGAGTTTTATTAACGAGTTATGTGACATTGTGAGTCTAATGATATTACCCAAAATCCTGTTGGTGATGCATTACATTACTTCGCTACATAATATATTACAAAAATAACGCGTTACCAAATTAACGTGGTATCCCCAACACTGCAATTCATGCAGTATAAGCCAGTTACTTCTTAAACACATGTATTTTAACTAAGACCTAATTATTTAAAACACTTATTCATATGAGTAGCGGGTGCTTGCCCAGGTGCACTACTCTTCTGTGTGTGAGACATTTTATGTAGAAATAGAAAGGTTTTGGTGAAAATGCATGTGTTTGGGAAGAACTGAACATATGACTGGATAAATGAGACTTGGATTATATTGCATGAGTTGCGTGACAGTTTATAAACAGATGTTTTGATACAGTTTTGCTGTTGTTTGACACGGACCCCTATGACTTCAATTCATCAAGAATTGTCTCAGTTTTGGGATTCTTCATTAACCGTGGAGGCATGCAAAAAAAAAGTTTTCTCTCTGAACTCAACACAACACAGTGTGAGTATTTACTTTCTTTTCCAGACTTAGGGTAGTTTAAAAAAAAGTACTGTAGCAACAACCAGCTGCTGGTGAGCTTAACTTAACTATTTTATTTTTTTGGGGTGTTTGTTTTTTTGCTGGTGCTGATAGGCAGATTTCGTTGCCCTTGGACAGAGCCAAGCTAGCTGTTTTCCCCTGTTTCCAGTGTCTATGCTAAGCTAAGCTAACCAGCTGCTGGCTGTAGCTTAATGTCTAATGTTCAGGGATGAGATGGTATCAATCTCCTCCTAATCTCAAAATGTACAGGGTTTTTTTTCTCACAAAGCAAAAACGTCTCCAGACCACATCCAGTCGCCAGAAGAAAATGTTGGCATTCTACAAACCACAGATACATTACATTTGTATGTTTCATAAGTGCGATATAAAGTGACATATGTGAACTCACTGGTCTGCAGGAGGTGGAGGGATGTGGATAGCATGACACGTAGGTAAGACAACTGCCAACTACTGCAGACCACTGTTCGAGACCAACAAACAACATGATGGTTATTTTTTGTGACCTGTTGCTGCATTTCCAGCGGCTTACAGTTGCTGTGTCTCCACCGTGGATTGTACCACCAATAGCAATTCTTTTTGACTAGGACAGTATTCCACCACGGATAGACCTTTTTCACGACAGACATTTTGACATATCCTCGTAGGAAAAGCACAGATTTAATTAACAATATTATTGGTGGCTGCGTTCCATTTAGAGGAAGCTTTGGTACTGTGCACGCTGGCTCACTAATAGCTAACTGGGATGCTTAATGGAACTAAATCATTGTTTGTGCCATCAGTTTCACCTGCACTTTTCCTACTGTGACAAGTCTGCTATGACAAAGGCCCACTGTTGCACTAAAACTGCATATTTTAAGCCAAAACACGACCTTTTTCTGACCATGACTAAGTGTTTTTTTTTGTGTAAACATAAGCCCATGCTAAGCACAGTGTGGCTGATACGTTAAGAGACATAAAGTTTCAACATAGCCTGTACCAATAGTTCCCAACTGATCCAGCCACGGGGTCCAGATTTCTCTTAAGTCATTAGTTCAAGTACCACACAGTCTAATACATTCAGTTTTCTGTCTTTGCGAAGTAGCTTTCCATTAGCCACTCACTGTATAGTAGGAAACAGCACTTGAAAATAAAAGTTCTGTGCTGGAGAATCGCTGCACTTTAAAATCAAGTTGTTGTTTTTTTTTTTGTTTTTTGTTTTTTTTTTTTACAAACATTTGCTCTCGTTTGCAAGTCACTTACGGTCCATTCAGAATAGACCTGCGACCCGCTTTCGGACACCAACCCACCAGCTGGGAGCCACTGGCCTACACACTACATAATAATGTACAAATGTAATGTATCTGTGGTCTGCAGAAACATACAAAGCCGACATTTATTCTGGTGAGCTGGTTGACACACCGGACAATACATACCTTAATTTTAATAACATCTGTTTTTGTAAGGAAATGATTTCTTTGTTAAACTCGCCAAGCACATGTGCATGTATATATTTAGAGACAAAAAGCCCTGGTAAAAATGATATACTTGGATGATAACTCCAATTTTATATGCCGACTGATACTGAACATGTGCTGTAGTAGATAACCGGACCAAAACCCTGTCAAAAGTCTCAGGGGCAGAGATGCAGACGATTATATCTTTTAAGAGTCAGTGGTACAGTCTGCAGACCTTTTTTTTTTTTTTCAAATACACAAAAGCTACAACATTCACAATGGATTACTCATGCTATTTTTGTACGTTTATCTTGCCTTATTGACAACGCATGCAGGGCTGCAAATTGATGTGATCTATTTCTAAATCTGGACCAAAACTGTGCCAGATAAAGGATCCCACATCGACACAGAGCCAGTGTCACTGCGAGAAGCCTTTTCTTCTTGTGCTTTCATTGTTTTGATCATACCCTGTGTAATCACCGCTGCTGTTCATATTTCACAGTACACCCTTTGTTGCTGTCAAATACGCTGTGTAAATAATAACTGTGTTTCAAGAGATACCTTAAAGGACTTGTGGAGATAAAGTCAGTGCCATGACTGTAGGTATCACAAGCAGTTGGGTTAATTCTGTCTTTATCTTGAGAAAACCCTTTCTCCTGAATCTCTCAAATAAACCTATGGGATGGATCAGAATATCAAAACTGCTGACGGCATTATCCTCTGACTCCTCTGAGATTGGGTGCAGATCTCTTAAGGCCACCTTAAATCAACACTTGTCCGGCCAGAAAACAATTGCCCTTTATCACCAAGGAGATCTTTGCCCTAGATGTCACTTTGTTTTTATTTATTTTTTTGCTGTTATTTTTTTTTTTGTCTTGTCACATGAGGTCTCTCCAGCAGGGCCATTAATGCATCTAAACAGAAATAACATTTCAGTACTAAAATTATTGACTCAAGTGTATTTGGAGGATGTGGGAGGTTTGTAGTAGGAGGCAAGAAGAGGGTTATTTAGAGTTTAAAATCTTGTTAGCATTCCATAAAAACGTAATTCTTCGAGAGATGTTCTGATAATTTCCATTATCAGTTTTCTTGACAAATAATATCTCACACAGATGCAGCCTGTGGCAAAGAAAACAGCTGGCATCACTTGCTAATTACAGGACAAATGAGACACAATTTTGCCCTGAAATATCAGCATTTATTCCCTTTCGCAGCTTCTATTGATTTCAAATAGTTCCTCCGAATACCCCACAAAATCAAATCTGTTTACCTCCCAAGAAACATTTTTCCAAGTTAGAGATCTGCAAATATAACTCGACTCAACTTGTTAAAAAAGACGACTGAAAGAGAAACTTCATTCAACATTCAGAATTGAATATGGCACGCTGACTGGCTGTTTGAACACTTCTGTCAGCGCTCGCACCACATCACTATGTGTCAGCGTCAAGATGGAATGATACATGACGCATCACATATGAGGAATGGTGCAACATAAGACCAAACTGTTGGTGACTTGGCACTGCAAGACAAATGTCCTTCCACCGTGACAGTAGTTTGCTGTGTTTACCTTGTAGCTTGTTTACCATTTCAGATGCAACATGTGAATGTCTGTCATCATGTAATTTTAAAAAGGAAAAAAAGCCCTCTTTCATGGACAGAGTGTGGCATGAAAAACCCAATTCCAGGCACACAATGCATCAGCCTATATTTAGTAAAGGCTGTCTACATTTTAGCCGTCCAACTGATAGATTGCTGAGCCCTTCCCATTGAACAGTGATTGTCCAGTCATCAATGAATGAGCTTTGCAACCATGATGAGGTACTGTGAGCCTTTCAAACTTTAGATGGTGGTTCCATTTGTTTATCCCTTTGCATAGCCAACCAACATTAGCCGCTGTCCTGGAAGTTCACACTGTAGTCAGTCTCTAAACTGTTTCTTAGATCCCTGTCGACGACACTGATCATCAAGTGGGGAGGATACTGCCTGGGACATACAGCTTTAAAGAGGAGATGAAACACTGAACAATATGATTGTGGTTGTTGGAAATGTTAAACTGTTTTTTTTTTCAGTTATGGGTGGCTGTGGCTCAGAAGGTAGTGTAGGTCGTCCACTTATCAGAAGATTGGTAGTTTGATCCCAAAAAGCAGAGTGTGGCTCAAGAGCTATGGGTTGCCTACCTCAAGCTAGTCAGTGACGTCACAAGAATGGTTTGTCTCTGTTGTCCACTTGTAGTTGTTGAGCTAGGCTTGGTAAACCTGGTGCTGTGAAGCATGTTTTCTTATTTGATATGTTAATTTTTTTAAGGCCAGTTATGAGATGTTATGGGCCAGCAAGGTATTGGTGGTGTCTCCATGACAGGGTTAAAATTCTGTTATGTACTCTGAGAAGTGAGATGTGCAAACAAACACAAAACTGAGTGGCCACCACCAGCTGTCTAAAAGAAAAGGCAATTGTTTTATTTACCTTTGTCCGTAGGTCTTTGTATCTCATCAAAACTCTGAAACTCCCAACACTTAACCAGTCTGAGGCACAGCATTGTGCTCAGTGCTCCTTGTAAACAACCATTCTTGTGATGTTACCAACTAGCTTGTTGAAAGATGGCTGCGCCCAGCTGGCGAAAAAGTGGAATACCATCTGGTTTTCTAGCAAATCTGGGTGGTTATCACATTTGATTGCAGTATCATATCTTGCTAAAATTCAAATGAACCACAGTGATATCATTCAGTGTTTCATCTCCACTTTAAGACTGGTTTATGCTCAAAAATAACTTGACATTTCTGCCAACCACTTTAAAAAACCAAGAAGTTTATGACTCTAGGCTCAGGTGTTCTTATACTTAAGCACTTGTGTTTAAGAACATATTGGTGCCTTTAGCATCAGTCTTTTAACATGGTATAATCAAGTCGAGTCAAACTTTATTATCCCAACAGGGGAAATTTGGTATCTGTCAGGTATACAAACACATTCATCAAAAAAGAACGACAATCAAAAAAAATCCCAAAACCATCAGATAGACAGATGACAAGGACAAACAGTACAATTGCTTGGAAATATGAGGTCACTTCAAATGAAGATAAAATGTTAATGTCATGTCATTTGCTTTTAAAGCTGGGACATGCAATATTCTAAAAAGGGAAAAAATCCCTAAACAAAAAAGCAGAAAATGAAATACATCTTCCACTTGAAGCTCTTCCCTCGCCCTAAGCCCCTCCCACCACATGAGTATGGGCATATGCACTTCATACATTCTCTCTGTTTATCAGACGACATATGAGACAAGAATTAGCTAGCTAGCACAGTCCCTCTATCTTGCTCCTTCACGCTGTGGACTTCTCACCAGGAAGAGTGTGAAGGGTTGTGACTACAGACTATGGGTCCCGGTTGGGAGCTGGTGCCTGCTCTCATCCCACTGAGGTGGCCTATAGTGGCAGGGAGTGAGGCGGAGGACACAAGCTAACATTAGCTACATGAAGGTGAACTTGAAGCAGCAGCCATGAGCCTTTAGTTTCAGTTAGCAGAGGGCTAAAATATAGGCAACATTTTCTCTCCGTCCCTGAGACACACTGATATTGACACATACGTGTAGGCAGTTCAGTCAGGACCACTTTAGTCAGAGAAAATTTGATTTCCATTTGCAGTATTATATTTTGCAGTATGGCTCTGTTCTGGGGCCTCTGCCTTTCCTCGGGCCGACGCAGAGCCTAAGGCAGAGAGAGGACACCTCTCCACCCTTGCACCTTGCACGCGCCTACATGGAAAGCCTTAAAGCAGAGAGAGCATACGTAAGACCTTGTTACTCTGTTGTTGTTTAAAAAGAATCAGATGGCAACATAAAGGTTAACAAAGGCCAGTGTTAAAACCAACTCAGGAGGCTAATTTTATGTTATTTAGCCAGCTAGCTACACCTGATACAATCTGCTGGTGACATTTCAGCTGGCAAAATCGATAGTTGCTGGTTGGAAATGAAAGACCTTTAATTGTCTACCTCTGCCTGAAATCAAGGATCCATTGTTTTAATAATCACTGAGAGTTTGAGTGGTAGATCTGCCTCCATTATCATTATGAACTTAATGCCATGAGAACAGAAACCTTGACAGGCGTAGCAACGGTAACTAAGAAGGCAAGACAATAGAGTTATCATGCTACACCCTACTCATTGATGAACGCGTGTTTTTTTTTCCTTTTATAAAAAATGACTGTCCCCAGTTATCACCAGTGATTGGAGGGGACTTCAGAGACACTCCAGAAATTTTATTCTTGAAGTTTTATCACATATTGAAAATCCAGTAGATATCATTCATCTGTCAGTGTGAGCCCTGCCGCTGGATATAAATGTAACCTTGCTACACTGACAGTCAGATTTTGTCACTGCCACATACTTTGGATTGTCAAGATTAGTCTTTAGTCCATCTGACTGGAGAGTGAATCAACTTTTCAAGGCCTCGGTAGTGATTTCCAATTCATTTTTATTGCAGCGGCTCCTGACTCATGAGCTCTGGGTGTGATTTACCGAGGTGCAGGTTGGGCAGGGAAGCTTAGTGCTCACTCCAGCTCAAGGCGATCATGACAGTGGTTAGACAATATCTGCACTATGAAACGAATTTGAGGGTGGTATTATTGTTTGTTGCTCAACATGCCTTCTGACACTGAACATAAACTGAAGCCAGATTACTAGAGGGAGCACTACTTATTGGAATGAAATGAAAAAATTCTCCGTGTACAGTGATATATTTGATAAATTCAGTATCTACCAGTAGTATCTAACCACTGTGTGTAGGATTTAGAGGGATATTTTAGGGCAGAGATAGAATATAATATATTAAGTATGTTTTCTTTGGTGTATAAGTACATGAAAATAAGAATCCTTGTGTTAGAATGAGCTGTTTATATCTCCATCTAGCTGGTCCTCATCCACAGAGATTGCCATGTGGCACCACCATATTTCTACAGTAGCCCAGAACAGAAACACCAAACACAGGCTTTAGATAGGGCTTTTTGTGTTTTCGCCAGCATAGTTAGCAGCCCCTCCACAATAAGCAGAGTTGACAAAACACAGATTTTTTTTAATGTGACACTGCTTTATTAAGTTAAAATGACTGGGCCTGTTAGTTTTAGAGAGAAAGAGACCTGTGCGTATAATTCGACTCCTGCTAAAAACCTCCTGAATGTCAGGATGTTGGGTTATCAGAGAAAAATGTCAGCAAACATTTGTAGGTGCTTGGCTAAAGACCCTTTAAGGGTTTTTATCCCATTTTATTAGCTGGAGACAAAACATGACTCCACAGGGCTGTAGGTTACATAGGAGTGTTAAAATGTCGCTTTGTTGTGTTATTGGGAGAACAGCCAGAACAGAAGGAGTCATGGCTCAAAACTTAAATTTTATGGCACAAACATGAAGACAACTATGGTTAAATGTGTTAAGACAAAAGGACTGGACAGAGGTGATCATCAAAAATGCTCACATGTGCAGCGCACTCTTCATATCAGGTTGGGGAAAAAGTATCAACTGTTGTAGTGATGAATAATGTTATGTGTATTAAGGGTTATCATGTCCACCAGTCAGTTTGTTTTTTTTTTACTGGTTTTAATCACCTGTCCATTTGTTTTGGAGAGGAAGAGACCCCTGGACACTGAAGGAAATTGTGGTAACTGGAAGAAGTCTCTGGAGGTTGCAATCTGCGATCCTCACCACTAGAAGCTACTGAATCTCACACAGTGGACATTTAAGATCAACTAGCCAATACATTTCAATATAATATGAGTTATAAGTGCAGTATTTATTCATATTATTTTATCTGGTGTGATTCTGTGATATTTTCCTTTAGTTTAAACTTTGCAGTCCATTACAGATCCCCAAAGATCAGCGCCATCCCCTGGCAGAGCAAACCGAACAAAAGCCAAAAGTGACAGGGAGATGAGAGAAGTGCATTACAGACAGCAGAGGAGACCCAAATTGGTGTGTGGGATGAATAATGCATTTGTCTCAATCCTTCCAATCCTGTAAGTTTGCAAAATGACAGTGATCAAAGTTGAGTCTGGAAGGGATGGTATTAAAGGGGGGAGATTAAAATGGTTGAGAGAGTGTAAAAGAGAACACCAGAGGGGGAGAGAGGAAATTTCTGTCTCTTGTCAGATTCTGCCATGACTTGTTTTACATTTACACTGTTCCCTCTTTATCCCTTAGCTCCCCATCCTGGCAATACAAATAGGTTGGATAATTTGGTGTGGAAACAGCTGCCACAGCCTAATGCAACCGCCATCAAGACAGCACACTGCAGTGTCTTTGACGTTTACACAGACATCAGTCCCTCCCCCCTTTTGTATATGCACATAATATTTTATAGTGTATTTTTAGAAGTTTGTTTTATATATGGTAACAGAAAGTGATGCGAAAAAATTCCATCATCTGTTTGTCTTCCAACATCCACATACTCACAGACACAGAAAAACACATCCCTGCATACTTTTGCATCCTCACACCCACACACACACACACACACACACACACACACACGCTCACACAGCCACAACAGATGCCTTGTCTCTGGTGTATTGTATTTGTAAGATAACGGGCTGGTGTGGGCGTCTGCAAAACAGCTCAGTTTGCACCTGAGTCAAAATCTATCTCTGCTTTAGTCGCCAACAGCACAGGGAAAAAGGAGCTGAGGAGGACACATCACACCGAGCCCACTCTCTCTGTAGAATACTGAGCCTGTTTGCCTGATGCTCGCTTTATCTGCTCCCTTCCATTTCATGTTTGCTTTAAGATCAGTAAGCAACTGTCGCCCTCCTTTGCCAAAGAATATTTCTTTGAGAGCACGGGCAGTGCAGGGTATACGTGTTTTTCCAGCCATGGGAGGCCACTGCATGTCATCCAGTTAAGAATGTGATCCTCGGCAGAAAGGGATTTGAAACTCATTACTGTAGTAATTTGGCACTGAAGAATGACTCATGATCTAATCTAACTTCTTGTGTGTAATGATTTTTGCACCTTTTGCTTCTTTGTACATTTAAACAAAAACAGGATTAAAAGGAAGATTTGAATGCATGTGTATTTGTGAAATTCTTGCTCTGCCAAATTACCCCATCATTAACTCACTGATGTGATATTAAAGGATGAGCAAAAAAAAACACAGGCTCATCCGTGGCCACGAGGAGCGTTTCTGTGAGCTGCAGTGAACCTTCATAAATCCTACCACCTTTTGTTCATCCATGTGGTGGATGTACGCTTGAGGAAAATGACTCTGCATACTCGAAGGGCACCATATAATTGTGGTGCTTCAGGCAGAGCCAGTAGGACTGAAATAAAACAAGTGCTCTCTCACAATCCATGCCTGCTAAAAATAAGCCTGTTCAGACGAGGGTGGCGGATTCTCGGCTGCATCCCCAGCTCTGGCTGTGGAGGCAACTGTTTGATAAGTGTGGAGCTATGAGAAAGAGATTGTACGTAACTGTGTGCCTCTGTTCCTCTGCGAGCGTGACATACAGTACATGGAGGCTTTTGATCTATGGTACAGTGCCCCATCCAGCCATTTGTACACATCCTACATGCAAAAACAAATCGCTCACAGAGTCAATTCCCAAGCGATGCTTTGTATTGCTTTAGAAAAAGATCACAACTATGTGAAGAAATCAAATTAAATGCACGCAAGCTGATGTGAGTATTTAAGATAAGTGTTCAAATACTTCTATCTGCAAATTAGCAATTAATGACGCGTTTTAAATACTTCATAATGAGGGTTTCCCCCTGAAGCACTTGTTACCTAGCAACTGCAACCAGAATACATTGCATCCGCATGTTGCCAGGACTTAACATGTTTTAATTTAAATGCGGATTTAGCGTGTGTGCTGTATGTTTGCTATAGGAGGGAGCTTTTTTGATTCATGGCTCCTCTCTGTATTTTGAGCAGCAGGAGTAAAACCCATAGTAGATTCAAAGGTGGTTTCACTTGGCTGGGCAAAGCCTCTGTCCCGCTGTCGGTCATTCCCTTCATCATTGTCTTTTCGCCGCCATTTGAGTGCCTGCTGTGGTGGTGGGATGAATATTTCAGGAGTCTACAATGTGTTCCATTTGTTACCTAGGTTGTAAACAGTGTTGGACTCTTCCCTGGGTAGTCAGGTGTGTACATGCTGCCAAAAAACTTCACTGTTCACAAAACACTTGGCTGCTAGCTAATATGCAATTACAACAGGATTCTGGCACCTTCACCCATTTCTTTAACTGCAGGTATTACAACAAAGGTTTTTCAAGCAGTTGATATGCTAAAATTTGTGACTCTCAGATGAACAGATGAAGGAATCATAATGTAAAACCACTATTGGAGAATCTGTACTGCTTGTGCATAAGCTGTTGTCAAGCAACCAAACATGTACATTACAATAAAAGTCAGATTTTTGTGCCTCTTCGGATGAATTTTTCAAAACAGACTCTTCATTAATAATCCACGCTTCACCGCGAAGTCTCCAGTCAGTCAGCAACCTGCGATGCTAAACAGCCATGTTTTTATGGACTATATGGATTTGTTAGACGTGGCCCTGCGTGTAATTCATAATGCACTTCACCCACATGCATTTTTGATGCTATAGAAAAATAGAACACGCTTACAGCCTCCACTTTCCTTCACCACAGGAGCCAAGCCTCCCGTCGGCGTTCAGCCTCAGGGAGCTGATTGGACTAAATGTTGCAGAGTGAAGCAATGTTTTCTTTCCCTCTCTGTCTTACTTTTTTTGTCGGGGTCATGCAAGCACAATGGAGCTTAATTTCCTCCCCCTGCTGTTATTTCGAAGGACCTGTGAGATCAATAGGTGACAGGAGCTAGGACAATGAAGATAACAGATAAGTGCAGGGAAGGTAAGGTCAGTTTTGACATAGTGTTCCTGTATGTGTGAGGTGCATCAGAGCAAAACTTGCCTCAGATAATCCACCAAATGTGTTGCAATTTCACTTAAACACAGTTGTTTCTATTAAACAGAATGATAGTTTCCCAATTGAATAAGTTAATTGCTTTTCTCCCACAGTCGGAGTGAGTAAGATCTCCACAGAAGTGGAACAAACACTTCATCTGTTTAAGTCCAGACAACTGAATGACTGGCCTGCCCATCTATTAAAAACAAAAACTCTTATGAGAAGTGCTGCTGAATAAAAACACCACCTAATTGGTTCGCTCAAACTTTCATTTGACCCTTCTTCTTCCTCTTCCTCATATTTCATTATTAGAGAGTTATACTGAAAGTAATAACACAGAGAAACAATCTTAATTGGGGTAGAATGGGGGGAGTAGGCTTCCTGGAGGCGATGAAGTCGAACGTGGGTGAGTGTGATAGCTTTCACAGCATTGCGTTTGAAGGCTACATTCAATTATGGGCTACTTGTCAGACGGAATAAATCATTCAGCAACTGTAATGCATAATGCAGTCAAACAAAACTTTACTGCAAAGAATATTCCCACGCTGGAGAAATAATGACCACGGTGGTTTGGTGGGGTTGCCTTAAATGTCAAGGCCCATCATGATTGAGAAAGAGGGAAAAAACAGTAAACAGTGAGCTATACGCAAACAAAATAAGACTTGAACAGTGAGCTGTTCAAGCTGCTTGGCGGTGCCATGAACTAATGTGTAACTAATGGAAAGCAAATGGTTGACAGTATAGCATCACACCTTTTTTCTTGTTAGTGACAAGTAGTTGGGTTTCTATTCATATGTAACTAAAATTTTAGCGAATTTTCTGAAAACTGGCGAAAGGAAATTTCTCCGTCTACTACTGTTATTTGGATGTTGGGTGTTGGTTTATCGAGATAAGCCGTGGGTGGTGCTAATTGTCCAATCAGATATCATTGTACCACTGCAGAGGAAGAGGGCACTAGGAGGAAAACAATATGGAGAGCACGCTGGACAATGAAAGTTAAGAGTTTGGCACAAGGTCTGTGCTCTTGGAAGAGTTCTGTTAACAGTCTTGTGTACATATGTAAGTATGTTAAACGCTAAAAAGGAGCTTGCTGTGGCCTATACAATGACGGCACGTCGTGCACGTCATCATTTATTCCCTAAAACTGTTTCCAATGCTCTTTGTCACATTTATCTTTTTTGAGGCACCAACCTCTTTTTCACCTCCACCAAGCTTACTTTTTTTTCAACATTTTGAGGGTTTTTTTTTTTTTTTTTGATGTTGTTGTATTTTATGCACTAATTGAAAATGGACGTAAAACCACGTGGACCTAAACGCACCTAGTGGAGTGCCTTTCCAGACCAGTGTTGTGCATGTTAGCACTTAAGAGATTGCTCAAAGTTCAGTTCACACAGATTTAAAGGAACTAGTCCATGTTCATAAATCACAATTTGAATTTTGAGTTTACAGTCACAAAAAACACTAGTTTACTATCATTTCTTTCTTCATTCTTCATTTTCAGTGGCAGATTTGGCGCCTTAAGCCCCTCTGCACTGCCAGATTTTCCACAAATGTTGGGCTGTTTTGCCGTCCAGCTGCGAGCATTTATACACACAGAGGAGGAATTGCAAGTTGATCCGAGGCGCCCAATTTTCCGCCTCATAGGGTAGTCTTATTGGTGGAACCCTTTTAGTTTAAACAGACTGAGGTGGCCTTCCTGTTGATGACTTGTGGGAGGAGCTGTTGCTGACGCTGCACGCCACTGGCGCTGGATAAACAGGAAACAGCTGGTAGCAGGAATTAGCGATCAGCTAGTAGTAAGAGGGAAACGCAAACCTGACAGACACTGTAAAGATGAGCAACTGGGGAGACAAGAGCCATTAACCGTCAGATGAAGGGGACGGTGAAGAACGGGGCGATTTACGGGAGAATCGCCACCTAACTATCGCCGCCTGACTAGCTAGCTACACTTTTTGTCATTGCCCTGAAAAAGGCATATTCTGTATAAAAAAAAGTAGGTAGGCGGCATTTTGCCACACTCCCCAATTTTGTTTTTATACTGCCAATGCTGAAAGAAGACTGATTGGGCTTTCCTGCAAATCTGCACAATTCCTATCTAAAAAGGGCTTTAGGTAGGCTTCCTCTGCCCCCACCACACCCCCTAAAAAAAATATTATTTTCTTTTATATTTATTGTATTAATTACAAGCACAAACAACAACCGAGATAAACAATTTAACTCATGAACAAATAACAATTAAGGAATATGATATGTGCAAATTGGAAAATTTAATTTTCTTCCTTTTTTTTTTTATTTTGTACTGTGACTTGGATGTAATTTGCTTTTTCATTTTGTCATACGTTCTCCACATACACTTCACTCCACCATACCTATCAATGCTCTAGTACAGTGGTTCCCAACTGATCCAGCCACAGCATATATTCAGCATCATACTTGATTTTGGCCATGTAGTGGAGCCTGCTGTCTCTGTCAAGTTGCTGTCTGGCAGTCACTCACTCTACAGCAGGAAACAGCACTTCAGAACAAAAGCTGTGCCATAAATTAACTGTATTTCAAAATAAAGTGTATTTTTTTTTTACAAAACTGATATAACTGATACTTGTGGTCCATTTAGAATGGACTTGTGACCCATTTTTGGACCATGATCCACCAATTGGGAACCACTGCTCTAATATGTTACAATTATCACTTACTGATGAACACACTGAGGTGAACTGCCAGGACTGGAGGTGGTACCCCTATTACACAAGGAATTGAGGGGGTTAGGGCCCTCCCTCTGAGTGGGTCCCCAGGCGGCTGTTTAGCAGTGCCCCCCTCTGTGGTTAGGTAAAGGAAAGGGTTTGGAACAGATTCAGGTGGGGGGAAACACATATCAACAGGGAGACCGTCTTTGACACAAAACACAGTGCGTGAGCGTCGTTAACTGTCGCGAGAGTTAATGACGCTCACATTCATTAGTTGCAAACGGATACGTTCAATTCATGGTTCAACAAAAATATGAGCACATTCAATGAATGCTCTTTTAGTGTTCATGCACAACCCTGTTCATGTGAGCATGGTGTGGAAAAAATTTGACCCAACACATAGTATGCTTGACCATGTCACTGACTCTGCTGACTCTGTGAAGAAGTCATTTGTAACAGCATTAGTTAAGAAATAAAAAGGGGTTTACATGAAAATCAGAGAACAACAGTAACCTCAGTTTGAAGAAAAAAGATTCTATTAAGGCATATTACCTTTTTGAAATGGATTATACCCCGAGTGCTTCCAGGAAATGTACCGAAAAATGCTCTGCCACCTCTTATTTAAACTGACAGGTAGGTCTGAGGGCAGCTGTCCCCTCAAGGACAAACATCCAGCATCTGAACCTGGAAAGCTAAGCTGCTGTAAAAGCAGAATGTCACACACAGCAACAGCTTGTTTACAAAGGTAAACCAAAGATTATCACTGCGTCTGGAGTGCAAACCAAAGCGGTTTACATTTAAGGACGAGTTTGTGGTTGTTGTGATTTTTCTTTTTGTGTTTTTGCATCTTAGATCTGTCAAAAAAACTTCTCTTAACGTGTGTCATTCCGAGGTTTGTGATATTGAGACAACAACAAAAGAAGATGACTTGAATAAACAAAACTTTCACACAACAATTTGGGAGTTTTCAAAGCTGTTGCTGGCGTTGCTGTGTCATCAGTTGGGGGAATTATTCATTCTAGCTCAGCTCAAAATATGCTTACCATCTGTTCCATTTTATTCCAGTGCCGGCTCATGGCTCATGTTTAATGTATCTGTGCTAATGGCATCATCTACGTACAGTACAATAGCCACCTCTACATCAGGAAATCAGTGAAAGCAATGAAGGAGGGAGACCTCGGCTGTGTGAATACCTTCAAAACAACCTTTTGTCTGAATCATTTGCTTCATTGCCTCGAACACTGACAATGACCATGATCGTCCTTCTGATATACTACATGAATTAATTGCCATTACGATTTCAGCAGTTTGCCTTCCAAATGGCACATTAGCAAACATACATGTAACATGTTAGTAACGTATCAGTAATTTGACCACACTGCAGCAGTATTTAGGATCTATTTAAATCCTCTGCATGTGAGGTCAAGTGTGACTCACTCTAATATGATTATCCCCCCTGAGAAATATATGAGGGACATATGGATGTGGAATATGTAATAGGCCTTTCAGGCACATTTACTCCAACATACACTCATTCAATATAAAACATGCACATCAACACATACACCCACGCACATACTGTACTGTACACACAGAGGACATGTTCACATACACATTTTATGACCACAAATCCAACACAGCAAAGAATTTCACAAACAAGCTGTCTGAAGAAGCTGCTTGTGTAAGTTTCTGAACGGGCTCTGACCTTCCTCTGATAAGGTACAAATTATCGCCATATAGGGAAGAGGCTTTCAACAGACGGATTAAAATATTAAGTCCTTAAGGCCTGTCACCCCAGGAACTGTGTGTATTAAAGATAAACCAAGCAGAGTCAAGAGGGAAAGAGCCAAACAAAAGGCTCAGGGAAAGTTTGTGGGGTCAGGATGATTTTAGCTTTGGCTGCCATGTCATTCAAATAATGATAATTATTCATCATTATTACTTTTCCAGTTAATCAATACTCCTTTAGACTATAAAATGCCAGAAAATCATAACAAAAAAATAAATAAAAAAAGGCAAGCACAAGTTCCCAGAGCCAAAAGCATTGTCTTAAAACTGCTTGTTTTGTCCAACCAGCAGTTCCAACCAACTGGTTAAAGATGGAGTCTGTGATTCTGGAGACTGATTGCTGACATTTGAACTCAACACAACTGGCACTGCCAGTGCTTCTTCAGAAGCTCTGTCCCTCAAATTCATGGACATGCATGAAAACAAACACCGCCCGCTGCTGACTGGCTGAAAAAAATGCTGCGTGACTCAATCCGTCCCTTGTTTGTTTCCCTTTTACAGAGCCAGAGCTGTGTTCGAACACCAGATTTTTATCTGCGCACACGCAGAGCGGACAGCTAGTCTTGTAAGAAAATATTGCAACGCATTCTCACCCCAACTTGTGAAATATCTGTGGACTTTCACGTCTAGGTATCCTTCTGTGTCTGTTCTGGGATGCCTTGTCAATTTACACTTGTTACATGCATTGCTTTTTACTTTTTAAAATATGCTTCAGTTTTCACAGGAAGTGTACACTTTCTGCTCTTTAGATGAATACAGTCTCTTTCAAAATAAAGGCACATCTGTACAACATCTCATATTTACGTTTATTTCCTTGTGCAACAAAAGCACATGGTAAGGATCAGAAAAAGACATCATGGTTTGGCTCAGCATCTGCACGGGACATGAACAATGGGCTTCCAGGGGAAAGTCCTGGGTTTGTTGACCCATCCACCTCTCCTCCCAATTTTTCCAGCTCCTTATATTGAGTTGAGTTATTGAGTTACTCACAGTGTTACAAAGCCGGTGCATTTCATAACGCCGCAAAAAGGTCCCTTTGCGTCTGTATCTTACACAGACATCCAATGACATGGCGCTGGTACTTGACGAATTCGGTTGGTAGCCACTGCTTCAACAACTGCCGCTGCCTGTTTTATACAGAAAGATACCTTTGTGTGTCGATATCTACCACCCAGATCACTCACGAAGCAAGTTCTTAAAGACAACAGACTGGATATTTGCTGAATCTGCCAAAACATGTGTTGAGTTCTATTCACTGTCTGCGCCTTTAAAAGGCACACCATGTAATTGCAATGCCCCTGATTCAGTTCCTGCCATGGACCTTTGTTGTATGTCACCCCCTTCTCTCCTCCTGTTTCCTGTCTCTTCTCTTACCCTTAATTAACCCGAGGCTTTTTTTTTACTTCCTTCATTCACAGCCTTTTAGCAGGGTCACTACATGTCTCAGTCAGGCCTCCTGCATATTGTTATTTTCAGAATAAATTGGAATACTCGGAAATGCCATTAGTTTGCATGTTAGTTTGATGCTCTAGGACAGTGGTTCCCAACTGATGGGTCGCGGTCCAAAAGTGGGTCATGGGTCCATTCTGAATGTTTTCTGTTGTAGATTGAGTGACTAATGGACAGCTACTTGACAGACATGGCCAAACTCAAGTATGACATGGACTGTATTAAATTGTTTGGACAAATCTGGACCCTGTAGCTGGACCAGTTGGGAACCACTGTTCTAGAACAAAAAATGTAACATTGCTTGACTTTTTTGATTGCGTCTACAGGTTTAAAAGGTCTGGTGTGTGGGATTTAGTGGCATCTAGCGACACAAAATTTCTTTCATGTGCCAAGTGTGCAGAAGAACTACGATGGCTGACACGAAAACCTGAATGGCCCTATATAGAGCCAGGGTTTGGTTTGTCTGTTATGGACTATTGTAGGCGTGAACAACATGGCGGACTCAGTGGACAAGGACCTGCTCTGTAGATATAAACAGCTCATTTTAAAATAGCCAAAACACAACAATTATATTTTCAGATGATTCTAAACGAATGAAAACATAATTATGAAAATTAAATACATTTCCTGCCAATAGATGCCCCTAAATCTTACATGCTGGACCTTTAAACAAAGAGCAAATATCTGCATGTGAAGGGATAGAGAGGAGACTGTCAGTGTTCAAGGGATGTCAGACTCATGTTGATAGGACAGTCTGAGCCTTATTAAACTAATTAACAAACAAACAAAACACTGAAAACAAAAAAGGAAATATTAAGGCTGAAATGCATTTTTAAAAAACACACAAAAAAGCTGCAAATCATCTCATTAAAGAGGCTGGAACCAGAAATAATTTGGCAATTTCTGACTGAATTGTTGACAATTCCTTTTCGTCTGTCTGCTGTTTTATGTATTAACTAATAATTTCTGCTGTAATGATATGTTTCCTCCTTTTACAGTTACTAGAGTAATAAATGCTCATTTTATACAAATGTCCAGAGTCAGGAAAAACTATGCTTCTATATATATACTTGCAAATGTTTGGCTCTGGACACAAAATCTCCTCTGGTGCCAGATCCTCAGCAGGAGGAGTTTCAAATCCACTCTGTGATGTGCCAAGCCAATCTTTCAATTTATCGTCTAATGATAGCCACTCTCATCAAAAACATATTTGAATATGTGTATTTCCATTTGTGATCTGCTGCCGAGGAAATGCTGGCTCTGGACAAGCAGCCTGTAGGGGCCACATCAAATGGCTTCAGCTTTGAGGAAGATGAGAGAGTAGCATCGTCTTAATCTTTTGCTCCCAGAAAGGGCCTTCACCACTACCTTTAATCACCTCGCTGCGAATTCTCACTGCTGACTCATGCTTTCTCATTTCATTTTATCCTCGCCCAAACAGAGCCACATGGCCTTGAAAGTAACCACAGTGGACAGCTGAGGTGGCTCATTAACAGCAGACATGTCCAGGTCCAGGAAATGTGCCTCCTAATGGCTTAATTAAGGCATACTGCAGGGTGCAAAGTATAATCCTGCACATCTACTGTAATATTTTGACCTAGAACTGTCTAAACAGAACTTAATCTAGGCTCAAACCAGATATGTCTCATATCCCAATTCTCTTAATAAGATCATGACACAACAAAAAACATCATGTTAATGTAGTAAAAAAAAAAAATTACAACATCAGAATATGTGAGGTGCTGTAAGCCATATGTTTAGCCATTAGTCACAGGATTTCAGAACCTCTTGTAAAACTGTGGCTCCAAATGTGATGTTGAGGGGGAAACAAATTAAATATAGGCACAGATTTGAAGAGAATCTTATCTCAGTGGGGTAATATCAGTGTCACATTTCTTCCCCACAGTCACTGACGCTAAAGAGCGATTAAGCATGCAAGATGACTGTCGATTCAAAGGGGGAAAAAAAACTGCACTGCACACTTAGTTAACATCTTTTATTATCCCAGACACTTAATAAAACGGTCCATTCAGATAGTCGGCAAGTAATGTGCTGTATATTGGATAAAGGATCTTTTCTCCTCATACAACAACGTATTTTTCCCCAAAAATTTTACTAGGCGTCTGTCTGTGGCTGCATTAAAAGAATATGCCTGGATTAATTCAGTGGGGCTTCTGGCAGTGGTCTGAACACTATGCACCAGGGAGTCACAAGAGGACTGCAACAGAGTGTCAGTCTGCTGTGAAGTCAGCCAGATGGGAGACAACATCTTCCTCACCTCAGGGAAAAGCACTGGACAGAAACAGGTGAATAAAAGAGAGGGAGAGAAAGAAAACAAGGAGTGAGACAGAATTAGAGGAGCTAACTCTGGGTCTCTGGGATGTTGGATGCTGCAGTCAAGCGGCAATCACGGGTCTAGTTTAGCTCTGGATGATGGGAGAGGAAGTTCAATTTGAGACATGAATAAAACAAAACAATGTGAAGAGGTGGACGTGCAGGAAGGTGAACACAACTCGGGGAAACATGTTGCGCTCCTGCTGCATGCTGAGAAGCTGTAGACCCTAATATTTATACATGTCGAGTTAGGTGGAGGCTGTAGCAGCTGATACAACAGATCCCTGAAGAATATATTTGTGCAAGGAGGGAAGGGTCAGGGCATTTTGAATAACTGTGGTGGGATTCCAAATATATCACCTAGGATAAAGGTAAGGTGATGGAGGTGAGGGTTTGGAAAAATAAAACACACGAGGGTAAACATATTACAACTTCATGCCAAGACCTGAGCTTTGATTTCTACATACCAGCCCACATGTAGACAGATTCCCCTGCACCGTGATTCAGAGAGATCTCAGTCGCAATTTCTCAAGGCAGCAGAAGTCATGATCTCCTGTCCTGGAGAATATATACTGTCTGTCAGCCACATGATGAGAAGCCTTTGTGTGGGCCATAAATTTCATGGCCAGAGTCGGGCAACAACAATACATGTAATGTCAGGATTCATCACTTGGAAACAGATAACCTTTCCCGATTCCTACTGCCCTCAGCTCACAGCTTTATGATACACTCCTGTTTTATATAGACTGTTATTGTGAAGCCTGGACTATTGTATTTAGTCGTTATTAGCTGAAATGTGCAGCATTTCTCCACCTGATTGAGGCCAAAGCGTAGCTGCATTGTGGAGCACCATGATGTATGCATTGCGACTGCTTTGTCATGACAACGGGGTCGCTCAGTGAAATTATCCTCACTTATTAAAACTGTCTATCAGGAGCGCAGTACAGTTAATGAAATTGCCCAGGTCAAAGTCATTCTTTAGCAGAACACTGCTATCATTCTGGGACAATTCATTCAAAGCTTCGAGCGCTGGTCAGCATTTTCTCCCCTCATTGTAAAAACCAGAGTCCTGACATTCTTGCATCATGTTAATTCATGTCATAGACAGCCATGCGTGGAAAAGCCCTGCTGTAAACTGTGTTTTATCCTATGAGCGTGCACTGTAAAACTGCCATACGCTGAAAGAACAACAGCAAAAACAACACACAGTTGCAAATGCACCATAAATCTTTTAACAAAGCTTACATGGAAATAGCAAAGCAGATTATTAAAGGCGCCCATGAGATGGGGAAGTACTGTACAGTACATTCAAGAGGCGTTGCTAGGAAACGCTACTGCTGGGTGAGTCAATGAGCAATCCACAGGCTCTAAGAGGAGCTACAATAGAACAGACAGCCTAGCAGCCACACAATAATCTCAGTCCACATGGTCATTGCAATTATGCTAATTAATATCATCCTTACAGCCACTCCAATAGAAAACGTGGTATTTTGTTCACATACCCACGCCACCTATTTAAATCGGGAAACTGTAAGGCAGGTTTCAGCAGAGCGGGTTTCAGAGCCACAGCAAGAGCTGATAGAGTTACACTCCCGTGGATGTATAGAGGAGGAGAGTTCAAAGAGGAGAAAGAGAGACGTTGTCGCATTGTTTTGTGAAAGTGTGAGGATGTGTGTGAGTTACAACAGCGGACACGCAGCAAAGGTCAAAGAATTGTCACGTTTAGTTAAACGCTGACCTCTGTTTGCCCTGTTGTCACTTTTTATGTGCGATTTATAAAACTTGCCTCCCCCTTTGATGGTCACAGTGTGTTTGGATAAGACATGATGCCTTCGTTTGCCTTGTCATGTAAGCTCAAAGGGAAAATGTCATATCACACAGACGTGCACACACATGCTGGAGCACAGGCAAACACACACAGACACACACACACACACACTGAGTAGAACAGATAATGAGTCACCTATAATGAGACACAGCTCTCCTGTCAGACGAGCTCTGTCAGGTGTAGAAGATTTTCCATTTTGATGTGGAGCGCGGGCCACCTCGCTCTGTAGGGGTTGTGAGACAGTGTTTTTCTCTCTCTCTCTCTTTCTCCTGCAAAATACCTCACTCTGTTCGTACTGTACACCTGAAACAAATCTCAAATTTGGGGAGAAATCATTAAAGATACAATGCCCCTGCACACCTTTAACAACATATGTTTTTGTCATCTTGGACATGCTGTATAGCTAACGTACTGTGTAATGTGTGTGGCAAAGATTTCATGCAGCCTTGAGTTAAAAACCTTATTTTTTTAGTGCAAGTGAAAAAGAAAAGTCTAAATATAGGTTAAAAAGCAGCCAAGCAACAGAGACTAATTCTCAGTGCTGAAGTCAATGTTTATTTGTGCTTGATAATCTTGCAAATAAGCCCTGCGATAGGCTCCAGCCCCCCTGCGACCCCTAACAGGATAAACAGTTTCAGGAAATGAATGAATGAATTTTGCAAATAATTTAACTTGCCTGAATCGTGCGACTAACTGCCTGTCACATAATGTCTTTACATGAAATATCAGAAGGGTTTGCTGTTATCTCTAGAGACATCAAAGAGATTCATAAATGATTCTATGCTTCTTCTATTATATATTTATTCCTTTGTGTTGCACGCCATATTCCTGTGGCACTCTGTACACAAATACTTCACTTCTCCTGCTCTCTGAATCATTAATAAGGAGGCCGTCTTGACACTTCCATTCACCTTCACAGATATTTCCAAGCAAATAGGATTACCACAATCTGCCTTTTCAACGCCCTTATCCTCTGTGATCAAATTATATCAAATAATTCATGAGCACAATCAGGACACTCTGTGTTTACAATCGCTTCTCTTCATAAAACGGGGAACCTATAGCATGTATGATATGAGAGAGAGAAAATGCAAGGTGATCTGTCAGTATGGCAACAACACATGAAGGCAAAGTGGCTGCAGGATGTAGGCCTGTTAGCACCATGCATCTTCATTTAAAATGACAACACCGGGCTTGTGGGATATTAACTCCAGGTACATGAAGCAAACCAACCTCGCTTTACAGAGTCAGGAGGAATCACGAGAAAATAGGCTATTTGAGACGCTGCAGATCTATAAAGCAACGAAAACTATGTAGGTGCCTGATGCCTTAATGAGTTTTGCAGCTGAGTGACTTATGAACATAATAACACCATCTACTCATATTGGTTTCGTAATCTTCACAGGAGGTTTTATTGTTTTAATTACTGTAATTACCATTTGATAATTTTCTGCAACAATCTGTGACAACCATGTTACGAACCAGTTGTGTTCAATGGTTCTTCCTGGAGTTGACATTTCTCTGCAGTCGAGTCATTATATGATCATCCACTACACCAAACTCATAACTATATTATACCACAATACAAATCATGCAACATGTTTCAGCTAAAAATAGAAGCCATCTTTAACTTGTTGATAACAGATATGCTGAGTGCTTGCCTCAGTAATGCTGACTTAAGGATATTCTGATTTGATTGCAGGCTAACCACCATATTATCAGGACAATAGTGCCATCTAATGCACAAAAGCAGAATTGTCACCATATTTGTACAGTTCAGACTAAAGGGTTATTCAGTTTCTTCTTAATGAAAGAAACATAACTGGCAGCATCACTCCATCATAGGTTGTCTCTCTCTATTAAGAAAAGCCTTCAAAGCGGTGCACTCTATGGCTGAAAGTAAGCAGGTGGTGTCTACCTGCTCTCTGCTGAATTACCACTTCAGTTGGAGATGCCCAGCTGGTGACCTCAGCCTGATGTCCCCTGCAGTCCTCCAGAGTCTCTTCTCAAATCTCACTCTCCCCAGCCACTTTCATGTTGAAGAGGAAGCAGGCTCGTGTAGTCGGGTGGATGCAGTCTGCGTTAAGCTTCGCATCATGTGTCACCGTTCGTTATTTGCCTTTCATCAATCCAGACAGGTATAAGTTTGACTGATAGCACTTCCCCTGCCCACATAAAAATTGCAAGGTTCTCTGTATAGAAACATACAGACCTTTTTTTTTTTTTTTTTTTTTACTTTACATACACTTTACATTTTCTTTATCTTTTGCCTCAAGTCATAAATTTTGAGCTGTGACTTTCTAAAGAGGATACTACACTTTAAGGGATAGTTTGGATCTTTTGAAGTGGGTGTGTATGAACTACCATAGTCAGTGTATTACCTACAGTAGATGTAAGCTGGCATGCTCCCAGTTTGGAGAAGCAGGCAGGAACAATAAAGCTAAGCAATCAGCACCAAACATATTTTAAACACCTAAAACATGTCCCACTTAATTTTCAATTTCCAATATTTCCAATGGGGAACTGAAGCCTTTACATCACTCAGTTGAAAGCAAGACTCCATTGAAAAAAAATGATTTAACATCAGTGAACACAGGAGCTGCTGGTCTGCGGCTATCTCAATCAGTTAGTTTATTGTGTTATTGTGCAACCTTGTTGTTTTAAACGGTTAGTATGATTCACCCAAGTCAAACAATAACATAAATAACTAACTGATTGAGGCAGTGGTAGACCAGTAGTTCCTGTTTTCAGGGAGCCAAAATTATTATTTTTTTCAATGAGGTTTGGTGGCTTTGACAAGAGCATAGATAGACAACTGAAGCTGTTGATGGCTTCCCCATTGGAGTGGACCATCTGAAGGCAAGGTAAAGCAGTGAAAATACTATTAATATAGTGTACACCTAAACTGTTATAGATGCATTTTGCTCTCCCTGTCCACAGTAGTGCATTGCTTAGTTTCTGTGAGGTGGCAGTAGCTCAGTCAACAAGGACTTGGCTTGGGAACTGGACATTCACTGGTTCAAGTCCCTGTACAGACCAAGTATGGAGAGTGGACTGAGCTGGAGAGGTGCCAGTTGCCCTTGAGCAAGGCTGCAAACCCCCAACTGTTCATGGCGCCTGTCCATGGGCAGCTCCCTCACTCTGACATCTCTCTCAAATGCACGTATACGTCCTGTTGGCACGTGTGTGTATTTCGGGCTTGGTGAAAACAGAATGATAAAAAAAACATATTTTTCCCTCTGGGGTTAGTAAAGCATATCTTCTTAAATCTTCTTCTTCCATGGTGGTACTCCTGCCTGCCTCTCCAAACTGGGGGTGTGCTGACCGTCATCTACTGTATGTAATACACTGACTATGGATAGGAACCTCATACAGCGCCACTCCCAGAAATTCCAAACTATCCCTTTAAACATAGAGTAAAGAGACAGGCTTTGCAAGTTTGTAGCAGCTTCGTCATTACGTGGTTAAATTTTAAAGACGTGTTACCCTGACATCTCACTAAAGAGGCCTAACATCTCACACATCAACCTGTTAAAGTGTTATCATTTTTATAACTCAGTAGGTAGTACTTGATAATCACCATCTCAGACGTCATCCTCCACTCATTTCAAATGTTATCAGCGCATTAAGTGGCTGTTATCACTACCAATATAATGCTTCCGACAGGACAAACTTTGACTAATGTTTCCTGTGTTCACAACCCCAGCTCATTTGTTCGCCAGGCTCCTGTCCTTGTCTGGGGATAGGTCCATATTGTATGTGTTATCTGTCCCTTTGTTCACTTCTCTCTCTCCCTCTGCCCTGCTGTAGCAACACCCTTACTGTCGTGTCAGATACAATACCTTCACCAGATGGTTTTGGCACCACAGAAAATGTGTTACCATGGGACTCGGTGTGCAACCAATCGTGTTCTTCCTTTAGCATTTATGTAACTGTGTTCTTTTTGTAAGGTTAAATTGAGCCTAGCAATTACTGTAAGAGAGACAGAGGCAAGGAAAGTTCTGGCAGACTGCAGCCAGTGGGGAGCAAAGGAGACATACCATTTGGCTATGTCTCAGCACTATAACATGACAAATTAATTTAGTGTACAAATGTGATGCTAGTGGTGAGGCTTTGGGGGATTGTATCATGCAAACCTGCTCCATAGTGAAATATTTCAAAACCTTGACTTTGCCTCTAGTGCCACCAAGTGGTCACTATTCCTGTTTATCTACCACAATGGTTCTGTATAAGATAATATGAAAAGTAAGCACATGGTTCTGTATAATTGATATGAAGATAATTACAGCTCTTGTATTGTAGAATGAATCCTAATGCTTATGATGACCTCACACAAGCAGTGTCAAAAATACCACTGTTTCCACAAAGAATTTATTGCAGTGATATTTTCAAAATCATAAATATGCTCTATGAGGATGAATACTTTTAATCTAGGCGACAGCTTGGCCTTTCACGTAGCACCACCAATGGGCTGAAATTTGTATTTGTATACCTTATGTATGTAGAATATGGCAGAACGTATGTTGACTGATGTAGTTGGTCACAGTGTTGCTTTTTTCTCACAGCATCAGAAGAGCAAATGACAAATGTTGCACTGAAAATAGGTTTACCATGCAGGTCTGAATTTCCCATAAAGCTGTGGTAATAATTACTTTAAAGCTATGTCCACTCTTTCTGTATTGCACACTGGAAGGTTGCCAAATAGCTAAAAACAACAACAACAACAACAACAACTGTGAAAGTAGATAAGGGGTCAGTTGATGTGAAGGCAGTTGAAGAAATTTCAGTTGACGTGTCAGTGATTGAGACAGTATGACTCTCCTGCTGCTTTGAAGGCCAAAATTGAATCATGTAAATAGTGACATTGTGTAAGCGAGGACAAGCCTGTCAGCATTTTATTGTATAAACTCTGTGCGTAGAGTAACAGTGGCTGAAGGGCTCCGAAAATAGAATTAAACTCCAAATGCAACATTTCAGACACTGCAAAGGTATGAAGCGGCTGAGGCAGAGCACAGCAGACACACAAGCAAACCAAAATGATGGAGAAAATAAATGAATAAATAAAAAGTAAATAAAAAGTACAAGATCATAACATGGACAGTGCCTGGTGCTGAAATGGGGTCTGATACACTGAATTTTGAAGAATTCTGATGACAGATACACTTTTAAAATTGTTTTCTGTGTATGTGATATATGTTTACAATGTGTATTTAGAAATGGCCACAGTCTCTGTCTATTATTCTGAATATTTACAGTACATTATTGATACATATATGTCCTGTACATTTTTCTTTTGCCAATATTATATGCCAATGATTGTAATTTTATGTTCACATAGGAACAGTTCATATTATTGAGGGGGAGAGGGGGCATAACCATTTTTTTAAGAACTGGGGAGGGTTTTTAATGTATTTAATGTGGCTAAAGAGAGGGGCTATATTTTGTGTTTATTTTACAGCCAATTTTTAAAGAAAACATGCCTTCCAATCATGTTTTCTTTAAAAATCTCTACATCATTACCATAGAGAGAAACTATAAAAACAGAAATTATCATTGGATTTTCAAATTTCTGTCAGTTCTGGGGGATGGACACTTTAGAAAATAACATAACCACACCTGAGCTTAAAATTGTGGCAAGAAATCAAGTCACTTTATTTTATATTTCCGTTTCAAACCGTTTCAATTTCATCTTCAACTTTTAACTTTCAAACGTAAAAGGCTAAGTTTTTAAAAAAAATCTAACAACTAATTTAAGGTGGAGGAAAGGTCATGCATTTCCCAAGTCAGTCAGGGAGGCTCAAGGTAAAAATACTACTACTAATAATAATTATGATCACATCCCAGCCACCCCCTCCTCTGATAAGTAAAGAACAGTCTCTTATTTTCACTTATCTACTGTCAAACCCTCTGGAGCTGTAGGTATTATGCAAACATTAAAGTAACACAGTAATCATTCATCTGATGGACATTTGGAGATTATGACAGAATTAACTTCGAAATTGCACAACAGTTTGTGTCTCTTACATTTGAAACAAACAAATAAACTATCAGTGGTCAGCACATTTAAGATTAGTTGCAGATTCAGTGTGTCCCAAAGTCAGACCAGTGCTGTACATACTAATTCTGTACAGTAGGCATAACATAGTATAAAAATAGTCATGGTACAGTTTAGTAGTACACAAAAAATATTAACATGTTACATAAAGCAAACAAAGAGAGCAGCAGGAAGAGACACTTCCATTACTTTCCCTCACACATGTGGTGACTTTTTTTTTAAATTCAACTTTACTGAACTAGGTAAAAGACAAAGACAAAAACCACAGAGAGCAAAAAATTGTCAAAAAAAAACAAGTAAAAAAACTAAAATTGAACAATAAAAAAGAACAAAAACAAAGAGACAGCATTTAAAATAAAGCAGTAGACAAAATACGTAATAGCAGGATTTAAAGGGCCAGTGTGTAAAATGGGTTGAAAACAGTGACATGTAGCGTTTAGATTCTAGATTGCAGCACTCACTCGCTCGCGTGTGCTCACCTCTCCCGTCGGCAAAGTTACGATGGCCTTACTTTTCTTGTCATTCACATGTTGAAAGGACTTCAATTAAAAAAACAAAACAAAACAAAAAAAAAAAAAAACACTTTTAAGCAGGGGGGATGATTTTGTAAATTGTGTAAATTTTGTTTGTTACATGTAAAGTAATTGCTCAAGACAGATTCTGCAATTTACATTGTAGAGTAAAGGAAGAAAAAGTTTTTGTTTTGTTTTTTTTATCGATGGATTTCCAGATTGCGTGTAAAGTGACCAGATAATGAAGTTTTGATGACGTACCTTACAAGAATATCGAGGTTCCGGTTCACTTCCGGTTATAATATTGGAATGACAGGACGTGGACACGCATTTTTTTTTACTCACCTGATGGAAGAGTCTTTGAAGACAGAGTAAACGTTTACAAACAGCAGTAAGTGTTTCTAAATAACCTGCTTTGCTTTTATTAGTTAGGAACTCGTGTCTAACTCTGTGACTGATTGTAAATGTACCAAGAGGCACAAACGTTAATCAGGTAGTTAGCTAAAATGTTAGCTCTTATGTTAGCTTAATTAGTTACGATATAACTGACGTAACTATCTTTGTGGAAAGTTTAAAGTTAACATTAACCAAAATAAACTTACCGTATGTAACAGTTACTATTATCTGGTGTGAAAATATTTAGAAGTTTTCAAAAATAGTAAGAAATAGACATTTGCCGGTTATGGACTCATATCAAAACGGAATATAAGCTTGCATAATTATGAACTTGCTTTGTGACCATGTAACCCTGCAAAGTGATGCATGAGGACATATGAATGTCATGTCATTGTTTGTTAGTATGGTTTCTACTCTTCTCTTCCAGACTTATTTGTTGTTGTTATAATAATAATAATTATAATTATTATTAATATATTTTTAATGTACTGGAGTCCACCTACATATTATAAAAATCTGTGCCTTGTATTCATGTATGGCCAGAAAATAATATGCCATTTACCAGGCCCTCAAAAACAATAAAAACTTGAATTAAAAAAAAAAGAAGAAGGAAAGAAATAGACATTGGTTGATGAAAGTCCTTGCATTTGCACTTATAATAATAGAAATTCTCTTGCTCTGTTTAACTTACACTATCACTGTAACAGAGCAAAACTGAGAAATGTTCACAGATTCAAGCCTCTCTCTCATCTTCATTTAATTGTAATTTGTGAGAGTCCATAAAGCCTGCTAGCTCTCATTACAAAGACTCTCAGTGTAACAGTAATTATCCTTGAATTGTGTCTTAAACTATGCTGTGCTGGGTGCTTGAGTTTAAGGGAAGTGGCCCTGTAAAATCCTTGCTTAAGAAGGTGTGGAAACCTTGACTGTTTTTTGCAAATATTAATGTTGTTGTGTGACAGTTTTCCTCAGGCAGCTTAAGTCCTTTGAGTGTAGTAAGAAGCCCTGAAAAGTTTTATAGCCATGTGCCATGTTTCATGCAGGTGTGTATTTGGGGTGACCTATCACTGGCACTACTACAATAACTGACAGTATTAACATCTAATGCAGAGGTCCCCAACTGGTGGGTCGCGGTCCAAAAGTGGGTGTCCGGTCCATTCTGAATGGACCACAAGTGACTTGCAAACGTGTCAAGTTTGTTAAAAACTCACTATGAATTTCCAGCACAGAGCTTGCATTTTGAAGTGCCGTTTCCAGAGTGAGTGACTAACGGACAACTACTAATACTAATGTAAGACTGGTTCTACAATTGGTTTAACTCCTGATTTATTGGAAAAGGTTTTTGAAGAAGGAACCAGGTGGAAAGTTCAAGCTATAGCCTAATTAAAGGGGACCACCACCTAAATTAAGAAGTCCAATATGTTATTTCCATTGTCCAGGAGAGTTTAATCAATATTTGTGAAGATGAGCTACTCTCTCTTAAAGCCAGACACCAGAGAAGTAAGTCTCAAACTTGTGATGTCATAGGGTATAAAGCAGGGATGGGGACTGAAACCTGGTACTAAATGAGCCCCGGGGCTAAATTATCAAAGACCGTAGTATTCATAAGCTGCAATGTTATCATTTTTTTTATCTGTACCTTTAAATATTTTGGTTTAATTCATTATCATCCTGTGGCCTGTCACCTGCACTCTGTGCCAGGGCTGACTTCCTCCACATACACAGACACACACACCCACATGGCATGGAGTGAAGTCAATGAATAGTAGACACCGCGGTGCAAACATAGTGAAGATAACTCAAAAATTACTTGAGTTGACGGCAACTATGCTCGTAACCCTAAGTGCAATTAAACTTTAGCAAGTAAAAAGCCAATCCTTGATTAATACACATGTTCACAAGACAGTGATATTTCAAAATGCTCTGTCCGCAGTCTCTAATCCACCATCGCTAACATTATGTTTTACACAAGGACTGCACGCTAGTGAATAGTGAACTGTCTGTATGTAGACTGTTTAGTTTGCCACTTATCTTAAATTTAAAAGTCTTTTAAACTAAGCTTCTGGCTGACACAACAGCCCTAGTCTCTCGCTCTCTACCAGTGGTAATGTTACCTGCACACAGTGAATCACATCAGCAGAGAAAGAGCAGAACTGAGGACAGAGGACAGGAGGAATGACTTACAGTAATGACTGATAAATACTTAACTTCACCCAGTACTGTGATGTCAGGAATACTATTTATATAGTGACTTTGCTGTTGTAAAAATTACTGTTGCTGCTCTGGAAACAACATGTAGTTATATTTAAAATATTCAATAATCCTGTTCTGAATTTATTCTCTTTTAAATGAATATATTTTTTAAAAACAAATTATTTAGAAATGAAAAAGAACAAATAAGAGTATTGGTAAGTTACCGAATCAATAAGGAGTATCGATAAGAGTAGTTGTATCAATAAAATCTTAACAGTACCCATCCCTCGTATGAAGTCTGGAGCTGCTCCATGGACAATTAAGGGGAGCCTGTTTTTGTGGACCTATATAATTTTTTCTTCGTTCCTTTGTACACAAATGAGCTTTATTCTATTGTAGTATTCTCAGTTCTGAAGCAGATAATGTTCCCATATACTCAGAACATTCCCTTCAGTGTCATCTAAAGTCCAGACTTTACATCACAAAGTTGAGTTTTTATACCTCTAGCTTTTGGATTTGGGAGAGGTTTGCTCATTTTTACTAATATTTTTGGACTGCCATAGACCATAGAAATAAAATGTGTGAATTTTGAAAATGGGTAGAGTCCCCTTTTAAGTTTGTAGGTCAGTCAAACAATACCATATTTGTTCTCTTTTAAGGTTTCATTGCATATTTCTTGCCTGTTTTATTGGTCCTGGTTTCAGGTGCATCACTTATGATTGTATTAAATACATTGTTTTTATTAATTCAGTCTCTGCCTGCTCCTAAACTACACCAGTGTCCTCTTGGAACACTTGTTACCTGTCTCTGTGCATGGGAAAGCATATTAGGTTTCCCTCTGGGATTAGGAAAGTTATCTAATCCCATTAACTGCGAAGACATATCCTGTATCAGATTAGCTAAGGGTGTTATCTCTTATGCGGTGGCTAATATTGTCAGAGATCAGTCCAGTTTTCTTGGCATATCACTGCAGTCCTTTTTTAATCACTAAAATAAATAAAAAAAAGTTGTTTATCAGCAAAAACACTACTATTGTATTTAGGTATTTAACCTTTAATATCTATCTTAACTTTAATGTAGACAATTTTAACTTTATAAATTAGTGATTTAGCTAGTGATAGGGTTGAAATAGTTTTTTGTTTGGTGAACCACCATGGAGAAATGCTGTGCGCACAGTGCCAAAAAGATCAGCTCTTTGAATGACCACTTGAGGCTGGCTCCACAAGCCAGTCAGTCACAGCCTGGTGCAAAAAATGGTATTGGTCTCTATAGTTGATTTCAACATTCATGACAACTCTACTGGGGGGTGACTTTATATATAACCCACCCATTTACATTTTATTAAAGCTTAAAGTTACGTATAAGGGCAGGCTGTGAGTGAGAGGCTGTCTATCGATAGTGTCCTTGGCTTTTCAAGCAGATCCACGCCCTTACTACTTACAGCACCAGCTTCTCTTGCCCATATATGGTCACTTCTGGCTCCAAAAACCAAACTGGCGACAGCTACAGTAAATGCCGAACTCAAGCCTTCAAATCAGGAGTCTACAAGCTAAAGTGTTACATGGCAGTAGCTATGTCCTTTCTTTTTATCAGTCTATGTATGCTACACTGGTTAAAAAAAAGATGATTTTAAAGGTTACGCACAAATGGCAAATATAACTTCCACTGTAACATCTGTAAAGAGAAACATCGTATTTAAAAAACGGTTAAACTGAGATTGAAAGTTCCTCCTTGAACTTGAAAACAGTATTTTAACAATTTTAACACATGGTCCATGTAGTAGAGGTTGTGGAGCTTTCATCATGCAATCTTCCTCAGCAGATCAATATTCATCTCTTTTTTTTTTCTTTTTTTTTTTAAGATTTTTGCACATTAATCAGTATTTCTTTTAAATGTTTCAGTGTTAGGCAGCTGGTTAATTTTCAGATGTAGTCCTTTGGCAGGATATTATAAGAACAATATTTTTTCCTCGTATAGTAAGGATAGGAGTAAGGATATAAGGATAGCCTCAAAAGTTCTCAATTTAGTCGTGGTACGATACCCACATGCACATACCACATACTGTACTGAAAGGCCTGGTATGACTCCATTTTAGTCAGACTTAAAGGAGAGATGAGGGTGCAAAATTTACATTCCTCATTTTGTGTATAGTTTGATATGAGGCTACAGCTTTCCTCAGAGTCAGCCAGATTTTTTATCCAAGTTTAAGTATTTTGAAATTGAAATTTCCTCTTTGTATTACTATCCATTCACCCGACTTCAGCAAGTAAACACTCTGGACAAACACAAAGAGGGAATTTAATAGCAAAAAGACTGTATTTTGGAAGATATCCCCGAGATTTATTCAGTTCTGACTGCTAATTTCTCATGTCAACTTCAACTGAACTTCAAATTGCATTTTAACACCAAAGGCCTTTGGATTTTGGTTCCCCCATTTCTTACACTGCAGTCATGTTAGGGAGGGTTCTGTTTACATCCAGTAAACAAGAGGCATGATTATCAGTTACTCTTTCATTGTACATGTGGGCATGTTAGTATTGTGTTAAAATAATCTGATCTTATCCTTGAAGAAAAAACGTATTATAACAGTATACCTGCATTTTACTGCAAATGATGTATGACTTTGCTGAGCTGATTACATGAATATGACACTTTAATTCCACTGTTACAAGACTCTTGTTACTGCCATGTACTATATCCCAAACCTTCACCTGCTGCCTTGATACTATGCCTTTGAGCTTTTAGAAAATATGTTTTTAATTGCTTGGCAGCCAACAGCACAGCTCCCTTTTCTCGGGTAATTTTCTAAAGGCTGTGAAAACAACATTTATTAAACCCATAACCTAGATGTCTCAGTAATTAACAATTATTGGCCCATACTGTATAAACCAACCTCTATTTAGCAACTTCTTGGCCTCAATTATTTTCACAATTTCCAATCTTGAATTTGGCCCCATAAAACTGAGTCTCAGTATTGATTCTGGCAAGCTTTCAGTTCTAGGTCTACTAGCTTTAGTGCTGTGTTCAACATTGTTGAATGAGAATACTACAAGACTGATTTGGAAAGTAGTTCAGACTTTCTGCCACTGTCCTAAACTAGTTTATGTCTTTTTAAAGTGTTTCTGTCAGCTGAGGATGTGAGCAGATGTTCAACCCAATAGTAATGTTTTAGCGACCAGTTTCTGTTGCTTTAGTTTGATTTAGGTTACTAAGGATGAAGTCAAGCCCTATTTCCTGTGGCTCTTGGCATAAACATAGAAAAAAGAAAGTGCAGGTGATTGGATGACATCCTGACACGTGCAAACCAACACAGTAAATTGTTATTATTCTAATGTGCAATGGTAACTCTGTAAGTTCTTGGCACCACCAAACCTAAAGAAACAAAGGCTTGTGACTTGCTTGCAGAGGTTGAATACCAACAGAGTGTTAGTATTGAACCTCTGCAAGCAGTGGGCATGAGTTTCCCCAACTCTGCAAAAGAGCTGTATTGCTAATTATTTCACGTTTTCTCAAAGTAATATACCATAAAGTAGGCCTGGGCAGAATATAAAGGTATTATTGTATACCAGGGTATTTAGAAATCCAACAGTATCATTTTCAATATTATGTGACGCTCTTCTTTCTATTAAGCTTATCTGTGCATTTCTATTAAGCTATTAAGTGTGGCTTTTACTACTGCATAAGGCACACTTGGTTATTAAAATGAATACTTAACCCACCAAATGAGCATTTGTATATCAATTACTCACTCACTCTATGTAACGATGTATTCTTGAAGGCAACTTTTTTTCCTTGCCTGCCTCTATGGTTAATTAACAATTAATTTACATCTAGGTGTTCCTGTTTTACTTGATTAATGTGTCCCACATTTTAACAGTTTTTATCCATCATTGTGGTTTTATTGCTTTTTACTTCTTGTTGCCACTTTTATGTAAAGTTCTCTTTGTTTGTGCTTTTATTTTATATTGTTTTACTCAGCTGCATTGTAAGTGAGGTCTCATCCTCAGTGTATTTCCGGGTTAAAATAGAGGTTGAATGAATGAACATTATGGTATTGTGTGACTTTGGTGAATCAGACCTAACCCTTCAGGTCACACAATAACATAAACTAACTGGTTGAGGCAGTGGTAGACGAGCAGCAGCTCCCCTGTACAGTGAGGTAAACTTCGTTTTTTTGGTCAAAAGAGTCTGGCTTTGAAGAGAGCATAGATAAGTTTAACTTTTATTTAAGTTCCTAGTGTTAAAGGGATGCCTGTTTGGGAAATAATGAGCATACAACTGGATAAATGAGACTTGGATTATATTGCACGAGTTGTGTAAGTTTATAAACAGATGTTTTGATATAGTGGTCCCCATGACTTCAGTTCATCAAGCTGATTCATAAATCCATAATCTATGATGAATATATTAATAGTACTTTATGAATACTGTACTGTATATTAGTAAAGTAAAGCACTTTTCTTAGGTGGTATCTGGCCATAGCAAGTCTGGACGAATGTCTAAATGCTTTGGAAACAGTCTAGCTTTTGTCCACTAGATGTCAGGGAGCTCCCAGATTTGAGAAAGAGTTTTCCAGCATTCAGCTCTCAGTGATGTCATACCTTTAACTTTAGTTTAATGAAATATGAATTAACCAAAAAAAACCTATGACATCTCATCATGCCTTACATTAAAATGCCCACATTATATCCCAGTTATTTTAGGTAGCAAAGAAATATTAGATTAAGGTTTAACTCCATTCACCTATAAAGACACATAAAAATATAGAATGCTCAGAGTAAAAAAAAAGAAATATTCAAATTACCAGTTTTCATGGAAACTACAGTTTAAGGGCCATTACGATCCAAATTCTCTCATTTTAAATCCTATAGGTGAAGGTGATTGTTAATATTGTTAAGATTTGCTGTCTCCTGCTTTTTTTCTGCAGCAGCCACCAAAAGAGGGAGACATTACATTAAAAATACAGAGAAACATCAACTCCACATATGAAACCTCCACATACTGTATGTATCTCATACATTGGCTCAGTTCTCACTTCAAGCTCTTCATACTACTAAGTTTATAGACCAAATCAGGGTGCAGATTATTAGATATGTTCATATGTCTTTCCTGTATTTGCAGAGTATAAATGGCAGATGTGGCATTCTAAAATTTTGCCTTTGCGTTCTTGTCAATCTCTTAGCAAATGCAATGCCTCTTAACTTAGTATGAAGTTCATGAGTATGGCGCTGAAACAAAGAGTCATGTGTGTCTGTAGTCAGAAGATGGCAATGGTGTCAGGTTATTGCTCTGTTGCCAGCGTTGGTGGGCTGGACAGGCAGCGGCTCCGCGGTGAGCAGGGCTCCTTTCTGCCTGCTGGAGATCTTGTACTGGCTGCTTGAGTCAGCCCTAAGCCGCTCTCCCCACGCAGGGCTCCCTTCACCAGCGTTCACCTAAATCTGTCACACAGATTTGACACTGCGTCACTTGGAGTGCACTCTGAAATGACATGTATATAATGTGGAATATTGTGCACATTTACAGCCTGGGCTTCCCTTAGAGCATTAGCGGTTTTCTTGTTTTTTTTTCTGATTTTTTTTTTTCTTGTGGGGAAAATAAGACTCAAGTAAAACTCATTTTTTTAAATACTATTGCAATTAATAAAAATGATCTTTTTTTTTTTTTTTATGCCTAGACCTAAAATGTTAAAATGCTGTTTAGTGTTCTACTGTCAGAGATTGATTTTAGTTGTGAAATAAAAACACCTAAACTATAAAAACAGCTAATTTTTCTAGTTGGGTCAGGGGCTGAGTACTGTACGTGTATGCTAAATCAGAGTTTAAAGACTAGTCCACAGTGTCACGATATGTGAGCTTTTACCAAATGAATGGTGTCTGTACGTTTCTGTGGCCAGTCAGAATTTTACCATCCAACATTCGGCATGTTTAGGCCATAAACCTAACAACCCAAATCAGCTCAAATTAGGCTCATAGCTATTTATGCGTGAGAAATTACTCTAAATGCTGTCTCGTATCTTTTTCCCTGTGAGAAAACAATTTACACTGATCCTGATTTTAGAACAGATTAATTTCAGCTTCCTATTACAGATTTGTGCTGTATAAAAATGTTAAATATGAATTGTTAAGGCAACAGAATTAATAATAAAAATCAATTAATATGGAGCATTACTGCCAATTATGTTAACATGTTAAATCTTGTTCATGTTTTTTGCACACATACAGTGTACACTTCTCTATTTTATCTGTTATATTACTGTTTTTGTTGAATCACATATTGTCACAGTTAATATATAGATATTATACTAATTTTGTATACATTATTTTATTATTTGACGATGTTCAGCAAAATATATTTGCATGCTGCTCACCTTTGACAGGGAAATTATTTTTTAGATATTTGCAGTAGTGAATTCCTAATACATTTCCTATACATAAAAAGCTCTGTGCTTATTCAGGCTTAGGCTATGTATCCAGCCATCTGCCTGTGTCTGTCATCAGTGCGTTTCCTCGATAAGAAGCTCCTGCCTTGAGAAAGTTCTGCATTAGGAACAGAGACCAGACAGTGGACTGAGTGTCCAACACCCCGGGTTTACTTCTTTCCCTCATGCGGCTCTCGCTCTGTGGCTTTCTTCTGCAGTATTTACTGGATAAAGTGGTAGCAACTGGCCTTGGTGGCCAGTAAGAAGGATTTTCTCTCCCCAGCTGGTGTGGCTTTGCCTGTTTGTATTGCACAAAGTGGCTTGAAACTGGGTTGTGGTTTAGGGTTCTCTGCATACAGTCTCAGGTTTAAAAAGAAGTAATGTATTTAACTGAGTACTGTATGATATAATCACATTAGCTCGATATGAGTTTGCAGTATGTATGTATGTTTTGTTGCTACTGTTTTTAAAAACTGTAATGTTTGTGTCTCCAGAAACAGGCCTAGGAGGATCATTATGATTCACTTATCCAGTTGTAAATGAGAAGCCATGGACGTCTGTTCCTTTGGGAATTTCCACCCCTTTGAAAAGAAAATAGAGGTTAAAAATCTGCTAAACGAGTTAGCAGCAACCAGGATCCTTCTCTTCCACAGGTAATGAGTTTGATTAATTTTTGACCTTTGGAACTTTTTACTCCTTCTTAAGCCCCCTTTTTTATTTTTCCCACCCTGGGATAATAAGGAGCCGTGATCTACAGGGTTTTACACTGAGGACTCGAAAGGAGCACATTGTTTGCGTGTGAAATTACATAGGTACATAGAGGCCATAGAGAAAAAGGTAATTATAATGTATATCATCAGCATTTTCTTGTATATTTTTAGATTTTAAGGGATTCATTAAACACCTGTGCACTGAGTAAAAATCTAAGTACATCATGTGTACAATGTTTCAGATACTTTCTCAGCTTAAAGAAGGACTAAAAAAAACTTTTTGGGCTATAAATAATAATGCATGGGATGCTTATTTTCTCACACAGGTGTTTAGAGATCCTCTCTCTGATAAATCATGATTTGTAAACTTTCCCATAGACAGCAGTGACAGGTTTCCTCTGATAATGTAGAAAAATGGGGAAAGAGAGGGCTGGGCTTAAGTAGAGCTGTGATTTAGAGCAGAGAGATGCAGCATCTCTCCTTTCCAGTGGAGGCCCTCCTGGGTTTGATTTAATTCTCTCCTTGCACTATTAAAAAGGCCTTCTACTCTCTTCACTGCATGCACCTTGCTGTCATAACTGGCACAAAATCATTTATCAATGCCGCTTGTAGGCAGTGCGACTAAGGCCTTTCGCAGTGTATATTTTTCCATTATTGATTGTGTATGTAATGCATGAAGAAGTACAGAGATGGGTCTCCTCCTGTGTTGGAATGACCATATTAGGCCAGTAGATGAGGGAACTTTTTCTGCATCATCTACGAATCCATAGAACGATCATCATTCCTGCTGGGAAGGAAACTTTGTTGTTAAAATGCTTTTTCATGTCACTGTTGTCTTACCGGCTGCCAAATTCAACAATGATCCTGTGCTGGACGTACGGCGAGCGGTTATTTGGTGCAATAAACTGAAAGGCGGTGAATGTCAGTGTCACCCTTTGTTGTTTAATTTATTTTCTTTTCAAAGTGAAGGGAGGTGTCCTTGCTGTGAGAGTTAGTCATTGATGTGGCTATAGTTAGTCCATCCCCTGGTGCGACTGTCTGTAGGAGATGCTACTTCCTCTCTCCTGCTCGTTCGTGGCTTCCTTTGCCCGGGATGATCACCTCGCTTGGTGTGTTTGGCTGCATTTTGTATTGGAGTGGGTGCACTTGATAAAGAACAAAAGATATAAGTGTGAAGTACAGCAGAGCTGCAGTTCCAAAACACGCACTGCTCTGGGGTCAAGCGAAGTCCTGTAACCTTCTCAACAAAGGCGACTCTCTTGAGACTCGTTGGGAGACAGCTGAGATCAGTGTGTCTGCATCTTTTTAAAGTGTTGAATTAAATAGGCCAAGTGTTGCGTACCATAACATATTGCCTCACAACCCTTTAGCCCAGAACATTTCCATGCATTGATTCATTCATATAATACTTTCATGGGCTTAACAATACAATTAACTCTCAATTAACTAAATAAGAATAACAAAATTCAGATTGCAGTCTGTTACGCCCAGGAAGGTAACTTGGTGTCAGAAGGCTGAGTGTTTCTTGCAATGATCTTACAAACCCACTTACATTACATGGTGGATTTTGCTGTATGCCATACACTATAAGCTTAAATCTTTCTGATGGTAGGCTACAGGAGTTATGCTAAAGCTTACGGCAAAGGGAACGGCAAAAGAGGAATACACTGTAAAAGAACAAGCAGTGTGTAATTGCTGGATGTTGATTTTATCCCTTGAACAACCTCCATTTATTATATTTAGCGCTATAATGATACTAAATTGTTTTATCAACAACTAACTAATGGTCTTATCAGCAATTGACGAACCCTCTGCTCGATAAGCTTAAGGTAAATGGAAAGAATCTATTACAGGCTGAGAGCCCTTTATCTCAGCTGTCTTAAATATTGACACTTACAGTAATTTGTTCCCATTTTCTATTGATTTCTTGTTTTGCTTTCGGGTTATGCTGTAAACGGGGTAAATAATGACAGATTTGATAAGAGTTCCCTTCAGGGATGATCCACACCTAGCTGGCTGCCTTGCTGACATAGTCCACTCATCAGTTGTGTAACTAATGAAGCTTCTGTGGAGTCGCAGTCATTTTGGCTTTCAGATGAAGGGCAGGTCAGCGGTGACATCTCTCAGAAACAGATCAGGCACGTTGTTGATGCTACAGAAAGTCTGGTGGAAACCTGAGGATATTGATCAGAGCTGGCAGGGGATGTGTTAGTTTGCTAATTATAATTCATAAATCAGATGAAAGGAGATGTGGCTTTAGCAGCAGTTTGTTGAATTCAGAGGAACAAGCCCAGGCAGGAACAGGAGACAAAGAGTTAGAGGTGTAGGGAAATGTTTGCAGAATTTCAAAATGCCAGGTTAGTTGAAAAGACTTTTCTTGTCACCTTCTTATCTATCGTCTTATTATTGCAAATCTATGTAATCCATCAATAATATTTTTGATCATGCATATCCCTACACTGCAAAAAACATTACTCATCTAGAGACACACTGGAAAGTTTTCCACTCCTCTACTTATTCTGAAGATCTGTGCCCAAAACTATGATGTCTTCCCTGGGTTTTATCACTTCTATATCACCGTCTGGAATGCATTGGTAAGCCCGGCCTCCAAGGGCTAGCATATAGCTCTCTCTGCAGGCTTTGTACAGGATGAAGAAGTCATAATCCTCAAACAGACTTAAATTCCTCCAGAAAGGCTCTTGATCCTGAATCCACTCATTTTCTTCAAACAACTTGGCCCAAAAGAGAAGGGATATTTGGGCATGGCTGAAATCCTTGATTGAAATCTGCTACAAGTGGGCACAGACACACGCATGTGCGTCGCTACACACACATGTGCACGCACGCACACAAACAACGGCCAACACATGCACATACACCTCCCCAGCCATCGCCTGCTGTCGGTGAGAGCCTGGACCAGGTTGTTGAGAGGGCCTCTCTGAGCTCTTATTAAAAGGTAAACTTCTCTAAGGCCAGGGAATCATGTCAATCACAGGTTGTGTTTTCGCACCGAGCCCAAAGCCTGCTCTCTCCACCCTGTCAGACGCTGTTATCACCCTCAAAGCCATATCAGAATGCTGTTTGTTCTGCGCTTTAGTTTCACCCACACAGCGGATTCAAAAAGGTACAGGTCTATTTGATAGTGTATATTTCATTGCCGGAGAGAGACTGTGTTTGTCTTGCTGTGTTTGTCAGCTCATATTTGAGCTGAGGGTTCCTATTAAAACTAAACACCATATCAGAGGAATATTGCCACCGCCAGGCTCTTTTAAATCGCATATTGAGCCCATGAAGTGTGGAAGCAATTTAGTTGTAGCATAGTTTATAAGTGTGTCTGAGCTTGTGATGTTTCTATTTACTCTTCATTCTCATTTATTTACACAGAGTAGCCTCCCTCTAGATATTTCATATACTGTAATAATTACTTTAGTTATATTGTCGTTTCTAATTTACTGAAAATATTACCTTGTTTGCAATTTCACTTGTTTAATGAATCCCTGTGAGAATGTGGCTGTTTTGATTAAGCAGCATTTATAAAGTCCTTAAAGTCCTGAAGTCAACTGAGACTTCATGTGTGTTTACCATTATGCATCTATGCATCATGTTCAATAAAGATGAGATGCTGAGATGTTGCAACAGTCAGACAAGATGCAGGTAAGATAGCAGCACCACCGAAAGTGTCAGGTGGTGTGTTGTTTCTTTTGGTGAAGAGCTCTAAATCTGCCCACTATACGGCTTACTGAGATATGATGGGATGGATTACACTGTTTTGTTTAAGTTGACAGGACATTTGCCTTTGGTCTCTAGGGTTCCCATTATTGTATTGTCTGTACTGAGATTATGTCAGGACGCTTTGGGCATATCATGTTACCTTTATCAAATTCTGAACTCCAGACCATAAAAGAAGTAGTAGTTTTACACATTTGGTCAGATGAAAGTACAGCGGTCACACCGAGATTGATTCATGTGTGATTTTGCATACAGCTGCCATACCATTGTCTTAATATGTAAGGTTTTACCATATCACCTCACCGTAAGTAGTCTAACATGAATTTTTGGATGCAAATTCATGTTAGTGTTTTCTGCTACATACCTAATATTCACTGTCCAGATTTGTATTTCAGAAATGCAAAGTTAGATTTGAATTAACAGTAAAACTAATTTGAAGATATTGCCATATAAAATGCCTCATAAGTTTTTTCCAAATGAATCTACTGAAAAACTTTCCAAAATAAATGTAGAGCTTTCTGGAGAAAAAAGAATCCATTAATCTTGTAGATTATTTGAAGAAATATGTTAAAGTTACAGCTAGGGACTTCTAAACTAGTTAATCTACTTAAGAGCTGCAAGGATTAATGGATTAATCAATTAGTTGTTAACTATTTAATTAATTGGAAACTAATTTCATAGGCAATTCATTGGTTTGAGACATTTTTCAAGAAAAAAAACGTTAAAATTCTCTGATTCCAGCTTCTTAAATGTGAATACGTTTAGTTTTTTTATGACAGTTATCTGAATATCCTTGGGTTGTGGACAAAACAAGACATTTGAGGACATAATCTTGGGCTTTGGGAAACGCTGACTGACATTTCTCACCATTTCCTGACATTTTATAGACAACTAATCGATTAATGGGAAATAAATAATCAGATTAATCAACAAAAAAAAAATAGTTGTAGTCACAGCCCTACTCTACTCTCCAATCAATTTAAACTGCACTGCTATATCCACTTGCCATATGTCTTTATTTATTGTGTCTTACCTATTTAACCACTGTTTAAACTAATGGAATTAATGTCTTGGGACCTTTAAGTAGTTAGGATTAGGGTAGTTTTTAGGGTCTTTGGTTAGATTTAGGAGTTTTGTGGGTTTTATATGTTTTAGTATAATACAAGCACTTTCTCTCTTAAAGCGTGACAATATTTTAGTTAACACATTTTAAATACTATCTGCAAAGTGTCTGGGCTCCAATTTACAAGCTCCAGATGGTTTATCGGGGTGTCCCATTTCTCATTTCTATTATGTCTCATGAACTGTACTTGTACTTGTATTTTAACTGTTTTTTGTGAATAACTTAAAACCAGGCCTTGAACAGTGAAATCTCACAGTGTCCAAGACTCTTCAGACCTAGCCTATACACTGTATGTTGATTTTCTTATCTAAATCCCCTTTATCTAGATAATAGGTGACAGATCATCTATGTATTCTAACATAAGTGTCAATTAATTACTGTGCATATACCTGCTATATTCTCCTCATTCACCCGCCTATATGGATAAGGAAAACAGTAGTGAAGCAGTGAGGCTATTCCAGTCATTAGTAAGTTTGCTGGACAAACTGCAGGATCTAACACTGTGGGTGGCTGGGGAAATAAAAAGGTACTTACGCTAGTATTGACCTTGTTGCTGGACCTACTGCTGTTTGCTCTGTGGCCAACCTTCCACAACACACACACACATACACACACACCACATCCACACATACATTATATGATTTTGCATGCATGTCAGAGAGAAATCCAGTGAGTGATGAAGGATGAAAACATTATTGGGTTTCCAATATTGTCAGGCAGTCTTGGCGGGAGTTGTCTTACGTAGTTGTGTAACAACAACAACAAAAACAGGCAGGCAGATTTAAACAAAGTAATTATGAACGCATGAACAAACTCAGTTAATTTTTCATTGAGGACACATTTTATTTCATAAATGCATTTTTAGTTGTTCCTACACTGCTGGAAAACAAACAAAATAAAAAGAACAGAAACAAAAAACTTAAATGTGTTCATTAGTATTGCAAACGGCAGTGTACTCCTGTCTGTTCAAGAATCCGTATCTGTATAGGAGAAAAGAGTCCAAGAAGGTTTGTGATGGAACGCCGTGTAAACAACCCATTACTGCAACTCTGGCTGATTAACATATGATTGTAATTCATCATATCATGTGCAGCTGGTGACATCTTGCAGTAGCATTTATTCCATGTTGATACATGCCTTTGGTTCCTTTTTGACAACTCAAAACAAACAGATTGCAAGCTGTCGCTACATTTGCTCAAGATGAATGGAGAAAATGAATCGGGAAATCAGGTGTGTCAGGTGATTAGCACAATCATGCCTGAGATCCTTGTGGAATCATAGTAACTTGGTATATTTGGATAAATACTGACAGTGTAGACAGACTGTAGTGATAGCTGGAACCATGTAAACAATCCACTGCATCTCCTGCATACTCCTTATAGCCATTTTAAAACTGTTTTACTGTACAATCCACTGTGTATAACCAAGAATGGCCCTGATGATATCAACATTAGTGGTACCCCACCACCATAATTAAAAGCTCAGGACTATAGGCTGTTATCACTCTCAAATCAGTAGGCTGGCCTTGTCATCCCAGTCATCCAGTTACTGTCAAAGATTAAATTATAACAGTAATATTTGTAAGTGCAGAATCAAAACTATAGCCTGCTTATGGTAGACGGTGATGCAATTTTGAAGATTTTTTTTTCTTTAAATCGATAATGATACATCAGTTGATTTTATTTTTTTTATTTATTTAACTTTTATTTAATCAGAAAGTCCCAGTGAATTTTAAAATCTTTTATACACGAGAGACCCAGCCGAGGTAGCAGCCAATCAAAACACATTTAAAATCCAACAAATACAACGTATAATTCAAAAATCCCCAATAAAACAACAACTATTCAAACATAGTGGCCTCTCAAGAAAAACAAGCACATGTCTCCATCACCACATCCTTTATGATGCCCTTAAATTCATCAGTGGATGATATTTTTGTTAATTTTTTTAAACAAACTTCGATTAAATATGATTTGCTCCCAAAATATGTACTGAGAATGACCTTTTTTAACAGCTGAAAAATAGCTCAATCGCCAGAGAGCAATGACTCACTGTTTCTGAATAATCTCAAACTTGTCTTTGGCATTTCTGTCCTGCAGTATTTAGTTACTCTTCGGCAACTTGTAGGCCCGCCTGTAGTGTTATATCTGTGATAAACTGAGAAAAACAGAAATTCTTTTGTCCTACAGACAGCTATGTAACTTATTATGCGTAAATTGTAATTTTGGTTTAAAAAAAATCAAACTGGAAAATACTTTACTAAGCTAGTATGGTACAATTTGTACCAAGCAATTTGCATCATCAAAGAATAGAAATTTCTGATTGGATCGTTATCTTGATGTTGACCAGTGTAGTCACTTATATATCTGTTTCACGTCTTTAAGTTTTAATAGACTGAAATGAAGAGGTTGAGATAAAACTGCTGGCCACCAACTCCAGTTTACCCTGCACACTGCTCAACTTGACAATGAGGGAATTAGAGTGGTATCACTGGGGACACTGGCAGCACAGCTCTGTTGTGCAGCAGTCTCAGGATAGTAATGGGACGCAGTCACCAGGGAACCCCTTGAGTGTGTACTGGGGGAAAACTGACAGGAGCAGAAGAGAGAGAAGAGAGATTCAAACGAGTGAGCAATAGTGAGGGAAATAGAGGAGCATTTGTATGGTCTTCTCTGCCACTGAAGTTGTAAAATGGAAACATATTTCTCCCCTGACAGCTACAGTAGGCCTAACCCCCTGCGTTGAGCTGCTTATGATGTTGTGCGGCGTAGAGGTGGGCCGCGGGGGTGTCCCAAAGGCTTGTTGTTTCTTGTCAGAGATTAGATTGAACCAAGCGGCTCTGGTTCATACTCATGCCTGAGAGAAGCCAGGATTCCCTGTCACTGACCACAACCTCTGAGCTGTGCTCTGTATTACTGCATCCAGATTTATTTCCTATTGTAGAATAAAATATGTTATTTTCAAATAGGCTCAACCTTCTTTGGGGGTTTCTGTACGGCTGAATATTGTACACTGTACAGTGGTGTATTTCTGGCCACTGGGAATGAAGACAAGGCTGTACATGTTTACAACCTAATCCTTTAGATAAATTCTCATTTCATGCATTGCCAATTGGTCTGTGTGGTGATTTTAAACCTTGTTCCCAACAACCATTGAACAGATTGGGTGTATGTTGGTGGTAAGATATTAAATGGGAGTCCTGCTGTACATTATAAAGAAACTGATATTAAACTTAAGCTAAAGAGGTTGTAGATTTGTTTTAGCTTCATTTATTAGAGTGTGTGTCAGGGAAGCTAGTCTGGGTGTTATAGGGGTGTTAAATATTAGTTCAAACCTCTTGATGCAGATAGATTTTTTTTAATGTAATGTGAACTTCTCACAGTGTAAATGGCTGGATGAAGCACTTGGTCGTCATGTGAATTCCGGCCACGACAATGTGACAGGAACACAGTGATTTGACAAAATAATTGATTTTCCTTCGTCAGCTGGGGGAGGTGTTTTAACGACTATTTGAGGTGTGAGGGGAAAGGGTCTTGGATTTGATGTTTGTTAATTCCAAAACTTCCCCAACAATGTACTTTTTAATAATATAAACTATAGTATGTGAACTTGGTTTGCTTTGTATCATTTTGAAATGATCAAATTTACAAGTTTTGCCCCCAAAAATCCTCATCATAAATTCAGTACTTATGAAGTTTCAGGTTTCACTGTGTAATATCATTCTTAAGGGCTTTGGGTAATTGTATTTCATGATTGCCTTTAGACTCTACTTAAGTAAATTGCACTATAATTGTCTGGTAATAGAGATTTTTAGGAATCACCCCCTTTGCTGTAATAATCAATTTGATGCATGCTTGTCTGCTCTGTGAGGAAAGAGGTTAGCTGTCCCCCTTAGTTTTAGACAGAAGGTTTAAGGAGGGATCCACTGAAGGCATATGTCAGTGAGGTAAAGAGCGCTGACAGCCATACGTCATCTCTGCCTGGTGCAGGCCCCTGTATTTAAAAGAGTACGGCAGTCAAAAGCCCATAAAAGTGAGTGACTCCTCTGGAGCATCTGCCACTGCATGCAGGGAGGAGATTCAATGTGAAAAAGGGGAGATAATGTGCTCACTCACTAATGGGCACCCGACTAGACACAGGCTCATTTTTCACACCATGTCATCTGTAAGGTTTGAATAAAAGTAATGGCCACAATGAGCCTGGATCTCTCCCAGCCATTATGGCTTTTGCTTCCTCACTTTTATTTGTGTTGACTTGTACAGTCGGAGGAGATGACAGTCTCTGGGCCTGTGGATCAGTCAGAGTGATGATCTGCACTGCTCTCCTCTGCTGCTGACAGGTCCCTTCTCTCTAGCAGGCATGTGAGGCCAGAATGCCGCACTACGTCATATCAAATGCTGTAATCTGACAGAATAAAGGGATTTGCACACTGGGGACATCACAAACTCTGTCTTTTGTAATTTTCTGACAGAGACAGAAGGGGGAAATGAAGGGGGTTTCTACAGTTCCATGTAGTAAGAATTAGTGTCAGTCAAAGTTAAGTGGCTATTTTAAGATAAATAGGAGAGGATTTCCGTGGCATGTTTTGGGGCATTGGGGCTTTAAAAGACTATGCTAATGTGAGTAGATACTGATTGGTCGTTGGATGTTTTCATTTCCTGAACATTCAGAGGCTCAGGACACAGCGTGTCTAAATATCCATTCTGAAAAGGTTAGTGTGTAATTAACGCTTAAATTCACTGCCACTGTCAGCCATGTTCAGTTCAGAATAACAATAGATGCTCAGATGTTAATCTTTTCATTTTAAGGATACACCGTGCACACAGACCTATACAACTGAATAGGCATTATAAAAAATAAGAATAATATTCATAATTATAGTAATAATAATAATAATAATAAGAAGAAGAATTTTGTGTTTCCGTTGTATCAGTGTGTCAAGCCTCTTGCGTAACACAATTACTTAATGTATGTAGAAAAGGTGAGGAAAAGCCTTGATATTAAATAACACATATTTTATGCTTCATCAATTACCTTTAAAATGAAGGACTGTTTTGTGTCAGCCCCTATAAAAATGTGAAGACGGATGAGAAAACAAGTGATTTCCTTATTAGGTTCAGGAGTCAAAGGCCTTCTTCCAGAGCTGTGGGCTTCAAGAGCCCAGAAGATTAAGACATATATTGGATTCATGATGGAGGCCACAAAGTTCATTTTCAAAATAAAATAGAATATTATTCACAGTCCTTTTAAAATTCAGATTGCCAGCTGACCTGTGACTTGGAAGTAGTGTATTACATTTTCAATGAGCTGCTGCTATGTCACTGGAAGGAACAATCCCATTCCTTGCTCCTCTGCCAGGGGAATTATGGGATTAGAACAACCACAGTTTAAGGAACTATGAAACAAAGATACAGTAAAACTTCATTTTGACATCTCAGATTTTGATTTGTTTTCTCCTCACATCTATCCTTTTTTCCGCAAGCTGCATTATTCTGTTAATTCTTGAATGCAATGAAACTGAGACAGATATCTTATTGTGAGCCGTACTGAGACAACACTGTAGTGAGGGGAAACGATTCGAAAACAGTCCTGCTTTGTAAGGCAGTGAAAATCTCCCACCGGTGATATTATAAGAGACACATGCACACAGCTCCGGCTGATTTTCATATATATTAAAATCACTACCTACTGTGGCATATGAAATTGTGCAAACCGCTAAGGCCTAAGCTTACCACGGGAACTTCTGCTTCTCTTTGATTCAGATTTTCCTCTCGATTCTCTGACCCTAAAAAGAGGTGGCCAATAATCTCATTCACACACTGTTTCCATCATAGACCCCCATGTCCCTTATATAAGACTGTAGAAGTAATATTGACATTGTTCAGCTGCATAAAAAGTTGCATGTCATACACAAATATTATGAAAAGTTAACGCTTCCCTCCAAGCTATACCCACGCTGCCAGCGTAATAGAAATATCCATTCAAACCCTCCTACAGGACAATGAAAATCTGTGGCTGTATACACTTCTTGCACAGAAGTATCAATTTAATATTCAGTCCAAATGATAATTTTACCGTAACAGCACTGCGAGAATTGAGATACTGAGGAAGTATGCTGAGCATAATCAGTCAACAGACCTGGTGGAGGCTTGCACCACACATGGTAATAAAGCCACAACTTCAGCATGGTGAGCTCATTCCCATAGTACCCCCCATCCAACCCCCATCTCCCTGCACCAATGCCTGCCTCATCACTCCACACAAAATATCCAACCCTTAATTGGTCTGTGCTCCTCCAACATGTTTGTAATGAAAAAAGCAGCACATAATTCTTAGTTTGTTGGCTGGCAGAGCCCAATTTACAAAAGTGGAGGTTGGTGATAAGCAGAGACAGTACGGCTGTGGAGTGCTCAGAACAATGAATCACCCCGCTGCCAGGGTTGAGCAGAATATAATTGAGTCCAACATCTCTGAGCACTTTCACCATAATTAATGATAATCTGTAACAGAGGAATCTGAGATTCCAGTTCACAGAACTGTTTAATTAGGCCCAGTAATGAAAGCACAGGCACTACAAGAATATGGCCGGCCTCATGATTAATGATTTGTGCTACTGAACACAAAAGTGCTGCACCGTTAACTCCAACGGATGCTGCTGTGTCTCCCTGGCATTTACAGAACACCAAAATACATATGGAGCTGTTTGCTTCCCCTATATAAAACATGGTAAATACTGTGTTGTTGTTTTTTTTATATGTATATGCTATTATTTCATGCTCTGGATTAGCCAAAACATTTTTCACCTCTAGTGGAATTACTAAATTTCAAAATGAACGGATAAATATAAATATTTTACATGATAATGAAGATGATTATAATTGTCTGTCCAAGTATGTTAATGCACTGCAATGATCAGTGTTCACAATTTGGTTTAGTACAATGTAAATGATCAACTGTGCCCCCTTTAATTGAATTATAAATAGCACAATCATATGATAGGAGGTAGTTTTGTTAAAAAGATACAGATTTGTTTGTATGTAGCTAATGAAAGTTTAATTCTAGGTATATTTATTAGGTTATAAAAAGAGAGTATGTTGTGGTGAAATAACATCAAACGTAAACCTTCATATGCTCTAATGGTATAAATTATTGTGTTGTGGGAAACACCTTTTCAAACTGCACACAGTGGCTGTATTCTTTCAGATACACAGCCAGCTAAACCACATCTTGCTGATACAGTTGTGATAAAGCTCTGTGCAAAAAGATTGGCGTGTGACAGAAAAATAATGTGTGCTACCATTCACTCAAGTAATAAAAAGGGGACATAAGAATTGAGGTCTTTTACTTAAAAGTATGGATTACATTATTGAATGAAATGCTCCAGCTCCTGTTTGTGCCTCGCAGGCATCTCTGTGGTTATTTCCTGGCAGTGTTGCCAGAGTTGTGCGACTTCATAACACAGCAGCAGGCAGGGCTTTGCAGGGGCTATGTGCTAGACTGGCTCCACCTTTTAAATGGATCTCATGAAATGCACAGTAATGCAGTCATACCATTACAGAAACAAAATAAGGTTTTTGTTTGGCATGAATTGGATTTCTACCCAGAAAGAAAGCTATTAGTCACTCCCTGTCAGTTTGTTGACTGCTTTCAGTTTGATGTTTTTGTGTGCTAGACCTCTGAAGTTAAATTTCACACTTGCTTAATGCTTCCTGTGGTAAAAAAATATGGTTCGGCAAATCAAGAGTCATGCTAAGAGACTTAATAGAAAGATCAGACCGTTGTGAAATAAAAGGAACAATGTGCTCCGCAGGAACCTACTATTCATTTTATTCATCATACCTTTCAGTAAAATGTTGAAGTCTCCATCAAGCAGACACATGCCTTAGGAAACATCAGTGTGAAAGGCAATAAGCACAGAAAACCAGGCACAGAAGCTCAACCCTCATAAATCTATGACAGAACTTTCCAAAAATGAGAAAGAGGACACAAAAAAAAGAGAAAAATAGATGTATTCCTGAGAAAGAAATGACTGTATCCGCCCACCCCCTTGCCCTCCCATTCCCTATGTCTAAATCTTGTTTAGTTCTTTAATTCTACAGTTTCTGACCTGGATCTGGCCATCGCTGCACATGAAAGAAATTACAAAAGCCTCTCAGTCACAGCAGCCCAGCTTCCTCCTGCACCACAGCATTTGTCATTGCCAAAACAGCAGAGTTTAATTAAGTGTTGTGAGCAGCCTAGTGAGAAACACACTTTAAATTAAACCTCTGAACATGCTGCTATTGGTTCTTTACCTTCTCAACAATCAGCGGGGTATACGGCATAAATTTCTATCTCTCAAGGGGGAAGGCAGCTGCTGCACCTCTAGCGATTCATAAACGGCTTGCCTCCCCAAGAGCAATCTCTATTACAGCACATTTCATTATAGCCCAGTTTGGAAGCAGCAAGCAGATGAATGTGATAATTAATGTCCCTTCCCAACTAAACATTTTATTTACTCTTGATGAATTAACGGTCGTTATCAGGGTTAGAAAAAAAGCATGTACTGTATGTCGGTGCATCTGTGTAGGTGAAAAGAATTACATGGCAAATTATCTTGAGGCATCAAGCAATTCTTGGTGCAAGAGAAGGAATTAATTTGATCCCCTCTATAATAATGGATTGTTTCAAGTTGGTAAGCATTTGGATTCAGTTATGCATTTGTAAGTATGTCTTTTATGATATCAAAAGATACATCAGTTGAGTCAATGGGAGCAGCTACGCAAGAAGATAGAAGAGGCCACTGGCTGTTACATCTGTAGCAAAGAGTCCTTTTGTTAAGTGGCATTTGAATTGGCCCTGGAGGTTTTAAAATGCTTATTATTGGATGATCTTAAGAGGTGACCTTAATAAAAAGGAACATTTAAACAAATGAACTCCTAAAATTAAGATTAATTGACACTTGGAACTTATTTTACTAATATGCAAATAACAGACTGTTACGTTATTGATTATATGTCACTGTGGTGCATATCGATGTCATAGGTGACAAGTAAATTATATAATGCGACAAAAGATATGTACTAACTACAGACTAATTTACAGGATTAATCGGGGGTTTTCACTATTTTTGATAAATATCAAGTGGTAACCTCCGGAGCTGAAAAATGTAGCCAACGCAGAAGTGCAAAAAAAACTGCAGTTTCTTAAATGGCCACATGAGGCTGGCTCCAGACATGAGCCAATCCCCATAAACCCCCATGTTAAAATGCCCAGCAGCAGAAATAAGCATGTTTGTAGCCTGGTAAAAAAAACCAAAAAAAAACAGTTTTGGTCTCTATAGCTAATTTTAACCCAAATATGGTCACTTCTGGATCCAAAAAACATGATTGTGGCATATTTGAGGCTTTAAAACAGGAGTCTATGGAAAATAGTCATTAGTCTGTAACTGAAAATACTCCCCAACAAATGCAAAATTAAGTCATGTTTGAGTAAGATTTGCTAAAAACTACTGTGCTCGGCTGTTTTATATAGCCTTTTTTATTAATTAAAGTATGTATTTCTCAATCATTTTTTGAAGATCCATGTAGGAAGGAATGTACTTTGGTCTGAGTGTAGCAGACCAGGTAAGGAAGTTGTAAAGTATTGAGAGATCCACTAATGCACTATTGTTTTTGGTCTGTTGTGAGATTTGTTGACAATAAAAAACTATACAATATCCCCAGCCTTATTGTTTGTATTAAACTGAGACTGTTCTCCTCCAGAATATGACCACATAAGTCTTTTTACAAGCACAAATTACAACCCATATTTGTGTTATTGTTAGGGGCCGTTCACATGTAGCGTCTTTTGCGCACACAAATCCATTAGTTTCAATGTAGACGCGCGCCAAGCGCGCTCACAATCCAGAGCGACGCCGTAGCGACACGCATTCGGTGCGACGCGCCTGTTTTTTCGTGCGTGTCCGCGGCGCACAGAGATGGAAAAACCTCAACTTTTTCAAATGCAGCAAGCGCACTGCATGTCTTGCGATAAGAATTAACCAATCAGCTCCACGGATCTGCTTCTTCCTTTCCGTCCAACGGACTTCACAACATTATGTATCTAATAACACACACTATCTCTCTACCAGCATCTCCCTCTCCTCCATACACACACATGCATACACCTCACCTCCTGATGCTTGCTGGAAATCCATTTAACTTTTTTGAAAACGTTGTAACTGTTTTACTCCCCCTGTGAGTGACAGGAGGTTTTGGTTGCTTAGTAACGGCAGGCGCGACAGTAGCGCAACCTCCGAAGCGCCTTGGATAAAAGGATGGAAACGGCACAGCTGGTGTTTTCCACGCGCTTTTAGAGGCCACATGTGAACGGCCCCTTAGGCGGCTTCCCCTAGTGGCTATAGTAATTATTGCGGGAGCAGGGGAGAAAGTCAGGTGACATAGTATAAAGAGCGACAAGGTCCACTTGAGGGATAGAGGGAGACGGGTCAAACAAGCAAAGGACTTTTATCCAGAAGGCCTGTATTGTGTTCTGTGTGAATTCAAAAGTCAACATGAGTTATTTTAACAACATAACATTTTGTTGGAGGGTTATATCACATGTCATGTGATGATGCATGTCATGTTAGATACATCATATTACTTTACCTTAGTAACAAATGTACGTATTTTAAGCCAAATCATAATATTTTTTCAAAACCTAGCCACTTAGTTTTGGTGTAACTGCAACCGTTTCACAAAGTTAACCACCTATTTAAAATGGAACCATTAGGGCTGGGTATCATTTGAAAAAAATACAATACCAGTACCCTTAAAGTGATACTGATACTGAGTGCTTCATTTGATCGCTTTTTTCTACTTTCTTCATTACCCATTATGTGAATGAAAGCTATAGTTGTTTAAAATGCCACCATACGCCACAGGTGTGTAGTATAGCCATACTTTCGAACGGTTTGGTAGCATTTTGGGATGCTGAACGGCCAACTTTGTCAAATACACTACATTTATCACATTACAGATAGAATGGGTTGTAGCTGCTAGCTGGTCAGTCACCTGTTGTATTAAATTGAAGAATGCTTGCAGAGGTTGGTCGGGGGCAAAACCAAATTAATAGGCATGTATTTCGAGATCTTGGTTCAAAAAGGATGCATTGAGTTGTTTGACTGGAAAAGTTTAAATTCAACTTGGTACCTGGTTATTTTGTATGATGCGTTTAAGGTATCGAGGACGATACCCAGCCCTAGTGACCATTATTGATCATATTCAAGCTATCCTGTCATCCACTGGTAGGGGTGCTAATTATGAAACAGTCCTGTGGGTCATATTCAGAGGGTAGGACAAGCGACCTATGTGGTCCTATGGATTGGAGGAGTTGTTGGTGACAATTATTGATCCATACTTGTCTGTATTTTTGCATTAAAGCAGTGGACATGAATGGTCTTGCAAGCTATTGCCTTTGAGTCAGGTCAGTTTTATACAACTCTATGCACTACGCCTTTGCTCAGCTTAGGTGCAGGGCTTCTTCTAAAGGTATAGCATACCTTCATTCATAAACTCAATCTATATTGGAAAGCCAGGTTTCTAGATAGGCTGAGTGATTAAAATAAGTCAAGTCTTGAGCCCATATACTATGTAATAAGCCAAACCTTGGCACAAACACAGAGAGCAATCAAACTCAGCCCACATGAACCTTAAACAAAGGTGGAGGTACATTTTCTATCCATGTTGGATGACATTTCCTTGTCCTCCCGTTGCTGCTGCTCCTACGTTTGACTGATCAGACAGCCATTACAAGGTCCAGGTTTATTAGCGAGACCATATAGGCCCAAAGCTTGCTGTGGTAGAGGTGTAATTCTCTACAAAGTGTGTCACGTTAACTCTGTTGACTGATCCACACAACACCTGGTTGAGAGGACCTCTCACACCTGCAGCAGCCCTGTAAGGAGCAGTGATGTCTGTAACTCTCTGCAGAGCAACCACAAAGAAGCCTTGACATGCTTTTCATAGCTGGCTTGTTCATACTGCAGCAGGCAGTCACTTATACAAGGCAGTTTCCAAGTGCTAAATTGGATGAAGCGTCTTGTCTGAAGTGTCTCCACTTCACATACAGTATACTTAACATATATAGAAAAAAACAAGTTCAACCTACAGTTGAAATAGGAAAAAATGTTGTATGTAAATTGAGAATTGGCTTTGATCTATGCAATTGCTTGAATGAAGTCCTGCCATATGTGCAGTATTGGCATTTGACATAAGTCATTTTCACACCACCTCCCTGTTTCAGTAGCTAATTGTAGCTTATTTTAATAGGAACAGTGTAATCAGTCCTATATAATAAATCTGAGATTAAAGGAAGCATGGCTTACATTGAATCTTTGTGGTAGATAACTTACCCTTGTTTCACAGTTACAACGTCGTGCAAAATGTATTGGGACCTATTAGGGTCAGAGTTGGATCTCTTTCATCGTTGATCATTTAAGGATGCTCCTCTGTTCTTCCTCTTTGGAATACCAAATGATATATGATCACTTCTACACCGCTAGTTAATGTACACTATTAGCTCTGTATTTAAACACGATAATGTAATTGATTCACAAATTGATTTATTGATGTTAATTCAAGTGTTTCATGTATTAATCACAGTAAAGAAATTAATTTAGTATATTTTATGAGCTGTTGTGCGATCAACTAATGATATGAATTAATCAACTTTAATAAGAATTCAAACACTATTGTTCAGCTAATTTGTCACTTTGTTAGAGGGAGAATGAACAAGGGCCTCTTGATTTACAACACATAACTCTATACTGGACTATTTTAGGGAATTACACAGCTTATTTCTTGATTATACACCAAGTTCTCAGTTTATTGGGTACACATTTACAGTCTTATCCACTCTATCAGAGCAGCCTTGCAATTAATCCTCCCTTTTTGTCCTATAAAAATGTGTATTCCTACATCTACTAGTACCAAATACTTTGTCATAATGTATTGTGTAAATTCATTAAGAATTTGGCAATTGTGTCCATTGTTTTTATTTGTATTGCAGTTTCTACTTATAGTTGAATTCCAGTGGTGTTGACCCCAACTCTGGCCTGCACCTTTTTATTTTTGTTCACGGTGTATCCATTAAAGTGGAACTTTACAATGCACCGTAAGAAAACTGCTTTCAGTCTTTGCTTTGAGTAAACACTGCGATTGTTTTGCACTCCAGAGAGCCATTTAAGTAGTTCATTAGTGGCTATGTCATGTCTTTAAAGTATTGATCTCTCCAGTCAATGGAAAAATAACAACCCGGTTATAAGCTACTTGTCCATAGCGATGGGCAACATAAATTATTTAAAAAGGGCAGATTCACTGCGGCCATGGAGCCATCAATCATAAGATATGGCAATGACAAAAAAGCTGTGCTTCACAGGTCCCTCCTATCTCCCCCCAGAACAATTCTATCAGCCAGGTGACTGTGAGGAGGCAGGATGACCTGATGTCACTCACATTGTTGCCTCTGCCTTTGAAGGGCCCAGCTCTCCTCTCGGCCCTGGAATGGGATGGCTAAATAGATTCTCTGTGTTTACCGCTGGCCTCCCTCCCAGTGCACACTTCAATTTGTCTGACAATAAAACGTGGACAGAAGAGTTGGAGTTTCCCAAACAATGGATGAATTTTTTATCAAATGGTTGAATTGAGTTGCAAGTAGCACAATATTTATTCATAGGTCTTTATTCAGAGATATTCCATTTAAAAGTGAATGATACAACAAGGGTGGAGGTTTATACAAGCAAGATTTTCCTTATCCTTTGCTAGCTAGGTATAAACATGATTCAGTGATGTTGCTAGGTACACGTCCTGCATCTCTGATGCATTAAATTTTGAAAGGACACAGTAAACTTACTATTGGTACATCAGGGGAAACAACCCATTATTTAAAACATAAACAGTAGCGTCACCTGGCTTTACTCAATTTGAAAGTGTGTCTCATGCCATAGAAACCACTGAGCGTGAAACTTGTGTTTTGGATGTTTTTATCATACAGTTGGTGATGTGTGTGGGTCGTTGTTTCGGTGCTCTACACAGATGTGACATCTACCCACCAACCTGTCCTCATCCCCGGCTCTCTGAAGCTCTATGCACCGCTGTTGCCTGGTGTAACAGAGCTCCCCTGGAACTGCTGGTAGACAATAACCTTATATTTTTAGGTTCTTAAAAGCTACCTGAATTCTCAAATATGTCGGATATTGCTACAGAGATTCCTGTAATCTTACCTTGTAACATCTGCTGTGATAGCAAATGCTGTGTTCACATATGTCGATGATGACCTGATGATACTTCACTGTCCAGGGTGTGCCACGTTGTAAAAATATTTTCACTTGCAGCAGCCATCGTCTTACTGTCTGCGCATATATCTTGAGCAAGACAGTTTTGTTCATTGTCTCAATGCTTAAAAAGGAAAACACAACAAATCTTCTCAGAAAGAGAGAATAACTATACCTCTTAAAATGCTGATCAGTAAAATGTATACAGTAGCTAATGTAAAGTTTGATGGATTATCACATATCACGATTATGTCACTTTTGATTTACTTGCTACTGGGTTAAGATGTGAGATTTTATTTGTTTAATTTTCAGCTACATTTTCAACATACATGAAAATAACTATAATTATAACAAGAGTCTAACACTGATTTGTCAAAAAACACACATTTTATCAGGGACATATTCAGATAATCACCTGTCAATGAAGCCCTGTCAATATCACTGAGAATAAATGAATCATGATATACATGTCTAATTTTCCATCCTGTTGTACAACACATGCTTAGTGTGACTCTTCACACTTGTGGTGTAATAAAAGATAGAAGCAAGATGCATTAATCGTGTTGAAATCTTCCGATGTGAATACCAACAAGGTACAGCACACACTTAAAGGTGGCGGCTCTACATTAATACAGTGTTATTGATGTAGCAGATTCTCTGATCCTTGCTTGGCTGAGTCTATTTTTCGTAATCCGTCATATTGTTTCATTGTTTAATTTTCTTGCAACTATGCAGATATGACGAATGACGTCTTTGTGATTTTTTTTTGTATTTGTTGGAACATGACATTTTGCATTTCATATTCGAAGTTTTAAAATACCACTAAACTATTTATATTTTTATGAAAATATAGTATGGTTGATATACACTGTAGTGGTATTTTAACAGTTTTAAAATACCACTAAACTATTTATATTTTTATGAGGATACAGTATGGTTGATATACACTGTATGCACCTCTTTTGGATTTTTATACTGTAGCAGCACAGCTTGTTTGAACTCAGTTGTGGATAAGTGGAGCTAAATTGTTATGAACCACAGAACTTTTTCACATGCTGGGAGTAACATTGCAATGATAGTATATCGAGTACAAGGTTGAGATAGAAACTAAAGTGATTCTATGTTTCACTTTTATATGCAGAGGTAAATATTTCTTGACAAATGGCCACCTAAATATAATATTTATGGTATTCTGCGGACACAGCTTCATTAACAAACAGAACAACCCTTCATTTTAAATCCTATAATCTGATTGGATGTGCTGCATTGATTCATTTAAGCTGTGGTAATTCATGGTCATGATATGTGTCCTTTCTCTAGTATGAATCACCTCCCAAAAAATGAACCCACCCTAGCCTGAAGATGTACTTTAATAGCAGCTCATCAGATACTGTAAGAGCATCATAAATAAAGCCATGAAAAGGCGCCCAAGCAAATAAAAAACACAGGGAGATACTTAAGTGTGGCAGACGTGTCTTTGAGTTTGAGTTTCAAAACCCGACTTTGATTAATAATTGATTATACAAACCCGTGCTACATGAAAGGCAGGAAGAGGTGCCATTCTTGTGAGCGGCCAGCCAGTCAAACAGCACTTTGTTGTTTCAAATGCTCCCCTGCATATCGGTACCATGGTCAGTCCTCTAACCAACCCGGAGCTGTGCAACAAAGACAGCCTGACAAAATGCCGGCGCTTCCCTGATGAAACGAGACATGCAGGGATATGAATGACTACATCTAAGGGGTAATTGCTGCAGAGCAGGAGCCTCCTACCTCGTTTCATTTAGTCTATTAGCAATTTATGGCTGGTCTCACTCAGCTCTACGCAGGAGGGGTTTGATCTAAATTCTCATGAGCTTTTAGGTGAGGCTGGGACCCAGTAGAGAGCCTTGGGGGGAAGAAAAGGGTTTCACTTACCACTGTTTTAATTCTCTTTGGCTTATCATTAATTTGTTGTCACAGAAGAAAGGTGAGCATCACATAAATCTAATTAAAGTTAATGGGATTATGATCCCATTCTCTGAGTCTCTGAAGTCCTGTTTTATAGTTGTTTAGGAAACTAAAGGCTTGTTCTTCTTAGTGCCTCATCATTATGCTTTGAGATATGACTGACAGAATGACAGTATTTGCTGATGTAGTAGGATTAGATTATTTACTTGATTCTAAGTCTGATTATGGTAGAAAATAAAACTGATGTAATTCCAGTATGGATAATATCAGAGAAATAGCAAATTGGGAAAATGAGAAAGTAAGTGCGGAAAGGTAAAATTTAGCTAGTGACAGTGGAAGCTATCCTCTCTTGACACTGTGTCTGAAATAACGCTGATATCAAGAAACAGAGTTTAGCAGTCTGTAAAGATTTTGGCCACCCCAGTCGTAGTGCCTCTGCCTGGTGGACGCTCATGGTAGGGGTTCAAGCCACGGGTGAAGTTGTTGGTGCTATCAGAGGTCCTGCTGGCTAATGCCTGGTGTCAGCCCCCTGCTGACAGGGATGCAGATCTGGATGTACTGGGGTGGGGGGTTCTGACTGGTCCAACAACAACAGGCAGACGGTGTAGGCAGGCTAACTCTGTGTGATGGCTTCATGCCGTTCTGGCCCGGTGGCCAGCGCACCAAGACATTGTTTTTGTGTTAGCTGAGACTCAGATATGTTGGAGTCAGCAGTGTTTGGAATTAGAGGTTGTTCGGGTTTAACAGCTGTGTAGATTAAACATATCACCACAACTGTGTGGCGTAATAATGACAGAAGACTTCTTTGATATTTGCATTGTTTTTAAGAAGGGTGGGTGTTTTGTTTGAAAACATGAAAACAGGATGGAAAATAGCAGAGTCCGAACTATATTCTTCATCATTGCCATTCCCTTCCTACTGTGCAGGACCATGTGGCTCCAGTGAATGACAGGTCTGGTGTTTGCTGTGAAACTCTCTGTGGCACCTCCCTCCACAGGGGACTATGAACCACCAGCCCACAGCAGTGACTCCCACTGGGAGGGCTGAGGCCTTGCGCTTCCTCCCCTGGATGACCTCTGACACACCCAGTTTGTGCTTGGTGGCCTTGAAGAGACAGTGGTGGGGATTTCTCCCCAGCCAAGCAGCGGGTTGTAATTGATGTGGCAGAGACGTCAGCACTAATCTTTTGCTCTCTGACGGCCTCTCTGTAAGCCCCTCATCCACTCAACTCTGAGACCTGCCGTACCAACCTCGGCAAACTGCTACCTAGTCAATTAGATCTACCCTGTCTGCTCCCTGTTTTGTGTAAATATATCTCCCGTAGACACCCAACATGTTCAGTTATCTACTCCGGCACATTCAGGGTGATTTCTTAATGCCGCTGCATGCCACTATCAGCAAATGGAAAGCTAGGCTGATATCTCTTCCTGCAATGGGCTGACTGATTATATATGGAATAGGGGGACACTGTTGATTTTCATATTTGTATGGAGGATTCCTATCTGCCTCTACATACCGTGGGTCCCACAGTGCATATGGATATTGAAATCACACTTGTGCGCTACACCTGGGGATACCATTACTAATTTTTTTTAAAGTGGTGTGAATAGAGTCCAATGTGAAGCATATCGCAAGCTCTGCTCTGTTATGTGTTCACTCATCCCTCAACAATGTCAGCAACTTTGCTTTAGAGGACAAACCATGTAATGGAAAGAGGCTCTACTTGTTACTGTGTGGGATACAGAGAGGACATCATAGCTCTTTGTACAGGAAGCAAGAGAGAAATGGCTTAAGGGTGTATTAAACAGTATTCAAAGCTGATTGAGCAGAGTGGTTGGGTTTTAAAATAAAAATGGCACCTTTTTTTTATAGAACTGTTGACTGCATGATAATGTGTGCTCTATAGATCTTATTACATAAAGGTAAAAATAGTACTTATTAAAAAGAGCATGTAAGGATTCAGATCTGAATTTAAAAATTCTGAAAATGGATTCTGATTACAGGTTAGCTCAGTTAAGTCTTTATGCTGCCACATTGGCAATAGCTGTGGCCTGAGGCATAATGTTTTTGGATCATCCATCCATCCCTTCATCCCTCCGTTCATCCTATTCTTGTGATCGCAGTATCTCAACAACACCTTGAGGGAATTTCTTCAAATTTGGCACAAATGTCCACTTGGACTCAACAAATAAGTGATTCGATTTTAGTGGTCATAGGTCAAAGGTCTTATTCTCAAGAATGTAAGAATGTTTTGAGAGATTTTTTTCAAATGTCAACTTTGAGTCAAAGATGAATTGATTAGATTTTGGTGGTCGAAGGTTAAGGCAACCGTGTGATTGCATCCATCTTATTCTCATGAACATAATGGTGACTGTACTTTCTACATATAAAAGCATTTAATCGTTCAATAAAAATCAATGGGAAAATCAATCCCAAAACTTAAAGGAATCGTACAGCACTTGGGAATATGCTTATTTTCTTCCTTGGTGTGAATTTGCTGGGAAGAGTGACACCACTCTCATGTCTGATCGGTTCATGTAAAGCTACAGCTACCACACTGTTAGCATAGCTAAGCATAAAAACTGTGAAGAGGGAAAAAACAACATGATTGGTCTGTCCAAAAATAATTAAAGCATTTTACCAGCAACTCTAAAGCTCACTAGAAAGTTATATCTTGGATTTTTACGCTCTTTAAAAATTAAATATAAAATGAACATGATATGTTTTATGGTGGCTTAGGACTATTTCTTGGCAGAGACCAGTTGCCACGCATTCAGCGGAGACTTAAGAAAGTCACTGCACCTGGCCAAGAAATATCCAATTGGTACTTGGTATCGGCTGGTGCCTTATGTTTAATAATGATATTATGTTGACTTTTTATAGCATCTGTTAAGGGACCCAAGGATGCTTTACACAAATGAAGGCAGAGCAGATAACACACATAACAAAGGTTTGGGTATAATTGTTGGGAGATACCGTATTGACGAAACCCACAATGATGTCACACTAACAACATCAATCCCTTCTGGGTATGTGAAACTGGCAAACATGTTTATTTCTGTTGTCTTTTTCAGCGGTAATTGTAATGTTTAAAGATATATGACTCAAAAAAAAGGAAGATTTTACTTATATAGAATATCTTATTAGATGAGGCATATCTAAGAAAAACCATACATGTTAGAAGATATTTAGACAGTGTGATATTTAGATGTTGCTCTAGACATCTAGGCTACTCTCCAATTTTGTCTGTTGTCTGTGCTGTAGATATGAGTTTTAAATTTGCTACAGCACTAGAAGGCAGCAATTGATGTAATGTGTTCAGCTTGCACTATACAAATACAAAGTGTCACAAAATAATCAAGTTATCGTAAATTATATGAATTTGGGCCTTATTGAGCGTACAGAGGGTGCAAGTATTTTACAAATACAAGATCTATTGTACATCTGGAGATGCAAAGTTAAGTCATATAATAATCAATCATAATTACTTTTGCAAACTGACTTTTGCAAACTGACTGGTTTTCTGCAATAATCTGGTAATTGTTGAAATATCCCTCAAAATCGTCCTCATAACGATATTATATTTGACTGACAGTATTTTAACTGTTATTATTTGTTACTATAGCAATTTTATGAATCTGTAAACCATATATTCTTTCTTTTTAAGGTGGACATAGCCCTTAAGCTATGAGCTCCACCGGGACTGAAGTTATGACATTTTCACACTACAGCACTGCAACAAACATTTCATGTTCCACCTCAGTAGGAGGTGGAAATACCTATTTCCCTTATTTCGTAACACTTAATATGACCCTCCAGTTGTGATTCTGCTTAACACTCTGGATATGAAACACATACTATACTATACTATGTACTATACAGTGCATTACTAGAGAGGTGGCTTGGACATGCTATCTGCACATGGTCCACTGAGAATATCCCAGACTCAAGGGATTCATTATTTATATAATTACTATGACTAAATATTCCAACATTACAGTTCTGATTATTTTGCAAGAGGAAGGTCAAGCTGGTGATAAAAAAAATGGAAATGAAATAAATCACCAAACAGAGTTCTGATCAGGATGCATGTAAATGTATCAAAGAGGGGCCCATAGAAAGCACACACGCAAGGTTAATCTGCTATGACTGTTGAAATTTCCATGATATGCCAGTTGAAAAAAGAATTAGGATGGAATGAACCATGCTGTTTATCCAAACTCGTCTCCTTTTCTTGAATAACAGCATGGATTATATACCCTTTGTCAATGTACATGCATAAAGGCAAGCATCACTTCAAGGTTTACTCTTGAAATTACTTTATTGAAGGGAGATATAGAATGAATACATCAGATTCCTGTTTGGTTGTTCTTCTTTAAGAAACGACCCGTGATAGATCCCATGCAAAAGATTTTCACTATTAATGTAATTTATAGTTTGGAAGCTGTTACAGCATTGTGTTTTAAAATAAAGTTTTTGTGAAATTTTCAATCATTTTAAAGCTTTGAGTGGCAAGTGAGTTGCTTTTCACTGTGAATTAAAACCAGCTGTTCACAGAGAGGTGAGATGTTCATCACAGTCTCATTCATGAGCAAACCCACTGGCAAACATTGACAACCTCTCCCCATGGCCTCACTCATATTAGACAAACTCTGTCAGAAAGGGAGTCTGCTTCACGTAAATCCTGTTGATTAAACTGAGTCATATAATGTGAGGTGGTATTATGCATAAACACAGATAGGAATGATAAATAGAGGATATGAATCTCTTCAGTCGTAAAGGTGTCCGCCAGTTCAACCCATGGGCTCTTTCCTACACAAATTCACATTTCTTGTTTACTCTCTTTGCATATTTCAAGCTGCAGGTTGAAAGAATGGCTCACAAAGGAATGGAAATGTAAGAAACAAAAACGAATAATCTCACTTGAGCATTTTATAGTAAAAGATAGCTTTCACATTATTTTTCTTTGCTTCCATTTATGTTATTTAAGGTACAAACCTCACATTACAAATTAATTGTTAACCTTTGGCACACCAAAAGCTTTCTTGGCCTATAAAAAGATCAACCCAAAGTTATAAACACTACTTACCCTTCTAATGAAACTTAAATAGGTGATTATTGTAACTAATTTGTTAGTTTATGACATTTCTAACCAATTCTGACAAACTTTCAGCTTATTGTAATCCTCCAACTCTGGGAAACACAAGATATTGTCTCAACATGCACTCGGTTACCTCGGCTCAGTCTTGCACATGTCATTGTTTATCAAAATGTCCAAGAATGAGTCAGAAACATCATCAAATGTCTGAAAATATAATAGGTGCAAAATGTCAGGGGAAATAGCCCAGCGTTACAGGAAGCGATGCCATTTCCATAAATGTTTAATTGATTGTAATCCTTTGTTGAGGAGACATTTGCACAATGCATGGGGTTCACACAGAGCAGGGTATTGAAATATTGAAGTAAAATAATAATTTTGATCCATCTGTAGCTTAATTGTCAGAAAATGCCTGATGATGGCCTTTTATTTAGCGCTATTATCTACCATACATTCAAAGTGGCGGAGAAAAATGAAAGTTGTAATTGGACGTTGTCAGTGACCAGAGTCAACTACTGTATGTATATGTAATCATACTTTCTCAGATATGAATAAGCAGCTGAGGGGGAAAAAAAACTTGAATTGTTAACAGCTGAATACCTGCCATGGCCACTCTGATAGCTTTAATTGTTTTCATATGGCCATTCATTAGTGCACATGTGGTTGATTAAGTCATATGTCAGCAGTGAGCAGCCGGGTGAATTGCTCCTGAGCTGTCAGGCCAGAGGGAGGCTGTGAGAGGCGACGTGGTGATGGTAGTCATTCTCCCTCCCCAGCCGGTCAGCCAGCCACCTCCACACAGAGCCACAAACCACCTCCCAGTCAGGTTTGCGGGCAACCATCTTTACTTGAGCTGCTCCGCTCGCTGCAGCCATGACAAGATTCGCAATTCTCTCCCTTTATTTACACACCATCGCCCCGGCTCCACGTCACGTTAGAGTGGTGTAGTCGCACGGCCGCGGTTGACCCCAGGGTACGGGCTGTCTCCACTGATCCAAGCTTACCCTGCTGGGGGACCAGGCCCTGATCATGTAATACACAGAGTAACAGCAGCAGCCTTTCATGCCACCATACAAATGTCCTCCAAGAAATTAAGAAAGCATTTCTTAAACAATATACACAATTATATTTGAAAATAAATTTGTGCTATGTATCTATGAATATTTGGCCTTTTATCATTTCCTTTATCCTTTAATACGACATCAGGATCTTCAGCAGCCGAGCAGAAATACACTGCACCTTTATATAGCGGTTACCTGGATGTTGACTACTTTTGTCACAGCAGACAGTCACATAAGATGCTCTACCCACAAGCAAATGTATTACCAAACCAAAAAGCTGCTGGAGGTGTCATGTAAATACCTAACCACAGTTAAAGTAATAGGCTATAAAGTGATCTTTAAGTGGAGTTTTAAGCACCCCCATAATGGCTTTGGCTGCCTTTTAGCAGACCATGTGACTCCCCCAGAGTAGTGATTATGAGTCACGGATGAAGAGGTCTTGTGTGTAGGTCAGCCTGTAAGCCTCACTTTCACCTGCCAATCTTTACTTTCCTCGATACTCGGAGAGCCGTGTTCTTTTTACTGTTAACTGTCTTACAGCAGGTGGTATCTGGTAAATTATATCTACAAAACACTTTGACAAAACTTGGGTATAGCCTCGTGGAATTCCTACTGTGGAGAAAAGCCTCCAAAATTGAGAGACAGAAGGGGAAAAAAAACCCTATATTAAACGCCCGTCTTATTTGGCATATTGTGGCACAGTGAGAGGGAGTTACTGTATATATAATGTAGATAGTCGTAAGAATTTTCCAGCAATGTTTAGGGGAGAAAATTCCTGGCACTGCTCTGGCCATTTTTTCCCTCTTACATTACACAAGGACACTGATGCATGGTGCTTTTTGAATTTTGTATTATGTGAGAGGTCTGGGGGTGAGTTTCAGGAAGTGTTCTTAATTTCACAGGGTTAAGGAACAGCAGATTCACAGGGAATACAGATCACTTAGCACAAGCCTGCGACCGCCCTGAAGTTGGCGAGCTCTCTCCCTATTTGTTAACCACATCCTTGGGGCCGCTGAACCGTTGAGACTGCCAAGGTGAACGTGCAGTCCCAGAAGGAGGTTTTGCTGTCATAGATCAGTGAAACAGTGATTCAGCTTCACCCGTGTGTTTATGTGGGTTCACTTGTGCATGTTCTTTTAGTGTATTAACCCTCCCAGTGTGCGCATGTACATGTGTGAAATGTGTTCTGCCTGTGTGAAAAACCTCTCCATCCCTGAGGTCCATGAGTCCTAAGGCCTCAAGATCAAAGCAGTGCCATCTGAACTGTGCCTTAACTGATGTCTGCATCGAATTCCCTCGTGACAAGAGACAGAAATATAAAAAAAAGTGGACTTTAATACACATCTATTGTCAAAATCAAGCTGTTGTGTAAATATGTGTTTAGTAAGAGAGAATAAGTTTTGTTTCCAGGAACTGTTTAATGAGATAAATTCAGTATGACACAACAGACAACAACAGATTTTTCTTTTTCCTCCCAAACCACAGACATCTAAAACAAACAACAGAGAGTTAAGCCATTGGATAGATTGTACGAGAATCCTCCCATTATTTGCCCAAACTAAAAGGAATTGTACATGTATCAGTGATAATCCGATAATCATGCTGTTCCTAAGCTTTTAATTTGATTAAGTGTGTGAAAATTGAGGGCAGAGAGTCTCTTGGAGGATAACATCACAGGCAGCATCTCCTAATTAGCGCTGTAAATTTACATATGGATTCCTGTTTAATGTTTAACCAGTCTTTAATCCATCCAGCTCTGTGATGTCTGCGGTCGGAAATATCCGCGTCTGTCACATGACACGTGATTATTCCAAATACGCTCAGGCTGCTTTTGATGAAATGGTAACAATTACTGAGGCTTTCAAACAGTTAGAGTTGGGAAGCGTTTTAGTCACGGTGGACAAAACATTCTCAGTATCCTCCAGGAATTTAATAGAGCACTGCTTTTAAAGGGCTTTCAGCTGGAATCCTCACTGGCTAGATTAACAGCAGACAATCATTATCTCCATTATTGTCTTTTTACAGTGCACAGTCTTTCCTATTGAAATCGATCATCATCTCCCTTGTGCTGTGCTGAAAAATGACAGATTAAAGTGATCATGCAGTTCATTTTTTAAATAAAGATAATTAAGATACTGGACTTTTTTTTTTTTTTTGTCTATTTCTACTTGAGGATCTATTGACCTAAGTCATATCTGACAATGGCGCTACAGTATTTATTGGAAAACACCCGACACCTCACAATGCACGGTTTAATTTACAGACATTCTGCAGGCTTACACATCAGTCAATCAATAGTTTTGGATTAAGTGTTAGTGGTGAGTTATATGAGGTAATATAGAGGTGAGAGATTTTTCATTACTGTATGTTGTCTATAAAGTTTTTTTTCCTTTCGCTTTTCTTTTTTATTTCCTCTAATCCTCAACTCCCTCATTGTTTGTTTTTCCAAAGCCTTATTTTCTTTCCATTTTTAATAAGCTGAACCAAACCATTTTCACTTTATACAGGCGGTTTCACTCTTTCAGCTCTGAATAAATGGCAACTTTATTTCCATGAAATTCTCAAATGACATAGATTTTACTTTTGCATAAAAGCATGAAGAATGTGCCTAATATCGGCGGCATTCATCTGCTAAGTGGACATTTGCATGGGTGCGAGGGGAAGGGGAGAGGGAGAGAACCACTAGCCTCCTGGGGTGACAGCAGTGCAGGGGGATGACATGTGACAGCTGTGACAGTACTGAAGGGGGGTGGGCAGGCGACTTGCTGCGCCCCCTGATCCAATTACGCCACACGGCCCCCTGTCAGACCCAGCAGCTTGACTCCAGCCACTCTGAGGACAGTATTGATCTCTTGTCAGGAGGACCAGTTGCCCTCCCTTAAAATCCAGCACCGCTGAACACCGCTATCACACCCCCACTTATACCCGCCATCCGAGCTGCTATCCGCCCTCCTGCCAACCACCCCTTTAAATGACTGGTAAAATCGGGTTATGGCATTCAGGTAAGGAGAGAGAGAGGAGGTCAATGGGGCTGTGTGCTAAATACTCCCATAGCTAGTGAGGGAGAGTGCGTAACATCCTGGGAGTGGTGTAAGTGATGCGCCTGTCCAGCCCTGAGCTCAGCGCTATACTTACAGTCCTTCACTAATGGTCTGAGAGGATGCTGCCTCTCCTGGCTTGTATGAAAGCGTTTGATTTGAGATGATGAAAAGGCCATTGCAATTAGCAGGCCCTGGTTCGTTTGGCTGGGGCTAGGACGGTTGAGACAGTGGCAGCTGCCAATAACTTCAGCTTACAAAGAACAGACAATTAGGCCGGGGCCTGTTACCACTGCTAGTCCCACATCTCCAGACCTTTACACCGGCCCTACCTCTGAGCACCTGCGGGTCAATAGGCAATGATATTGTGTGGAGCAACAGCTTGGAGCAGAGGTTAATCAAACCACAACCATACACATCACTTGCATTCAGCTTATTATTCTCGCCACAAAGGCCAAGAGCAGGAGAGGAGGGAAGAGAGGGGATATCCACTTTTTTTTCTGCATCACACAGAGAGATGATCTCAGTAGGTTCCTGTTAGATACATATATACACAGACAATCTCAGCTTTAAAACACAGAAGTGATAAATGATGCTTTGCTGCCATCTTTATTTACATACATAGGTGCGATAAGTCCTACTTACAGAACTCACTGCATAACTTAAAATGCAAAATGCTCCATTTTATTGTCGCCGTTACTATCCACAACTGATCAACTGATGCTGTGTGTGTATAGCACCATGAAATTGGGCACAATCTGGAAAGAAGCTCATAGTCACTTTCATGGTACATGCAATGTGTATCCAATGCAGAGTGTGAACATTACGCTGGTCACTCATGCATTCAGTTGTGACACCAAAGAGGTTTGGTCAGAGGTTACGCAGAGGTAGAGTATCCATGTCTCACTTGAAAAAAATAAGATTAAAAAAACAAGGCTTTGCAGTGGAAATATGGATTCCCTTGTCTGTAGATCTCTGTCTAACTCTTTAGCTGTCTGTTTCCCATATTTCTCTGTCTGCAGTCTACGTCTTTAAGCTCTAGATTTCCACCAGAAGCATTATATTATGTGCCTGACGTTAAAAGAGTTACAGCAGATTTGTTTTTGTAATGCCCATGTCTGCTGAACAGCTGCAGTCAAGTACAACTGTAAATTGATGACCTCTCAGCTCACAGCAGTCAGGCTTGCTCTCAGAAGTGAATTATTCAAATTAAACATTTAAGAGAAACACACATTGTTTTCCTCTGTGTTTCAACAAACTTCTTGACAAATGATTAACCACCCCATTAGATAATCAATAAATTAGTTCATATTTTTGGGGGCTGTTGAAAGAGAACAAGAGAAATGGTTCATTCTTCTGCGGAGCTCTTCAAAGAAGACTTTTCAATTTCAGCATCCAATTTCCACGTTTCCCTCTAATGCAGTACTTGCGTAGTGAGCAAAAATAGGCTGTGTCTGCACCAGTGAGTTGTGATAGGCTGTTGTGTTACTGCCAGACTTATGTTCAGTAGGAGTGTTGCTTTTCTGAGCAAAGTAATCATTCATGTAATTAATCTAGAGGAAACTTGTGAGCAAAATAACCCAGATCTATCGTCGCCCCTCTGTGATATTTGATTTAATGCATTCTGGGACAGAGAAAGGAGTATGGGTGCACTGCTTCTTTGTACTGTGACATAAATCCTGAGTAGTGCATTCAGACATGTTCTATAGAAGAAGGTTGTCTGGCAGTCGTAGTTATTGATATTGTCTTATGATGGTTGTATCATATAGGTAGTTTATATACCTGCTTGGTTTGAAATGTTCAGTGAATTCAAATGCAAGCAGAGGTGCAATTCCTGCTTTCACACTTAAAGAGTATTACTGCAATTTATGGGCAACAAGGCTTGCATAGGCATTCGTATACCAGACATTTAAGTTGAACAGAAATTCCTCACTTTTGTGTTAGAAAATCTAAACCATGATATTGCACCTAGTAGGCTTGAGCAGTGTCTAATTTTTCATCTTCAGACCACCCTGAACTGTCACTGGGGTATATGGTACATGTGTACGACACAACCTCCACCCCCCAAACCCCAAGCCACTAGGTCACTACTTTGCACAAGCTCTCTCAGCTTTTGCAGTATAATATATACACAGTAGAAACTCATAAAATGTCAAGGCATAATATTGTTACAACTATTTTCCTCATTACACAGAGAAATACAACCTTAAACCTTTTGAGTTCAAGTTTCTCACCTTAATTGCCTCATTAACTCACCAGTAAACACGCTTAATTTAAACAAAATAAAAGTGCCTTAGTTTGTCTTTAGTCATCTAGTCAGTAAGTCAACTGTTCCAACAATCACCAGCTCTGGTTTGGTCGAAATAACCCTTAATTCACCAAGTTAGATGTAAAAATATGTTGCTTTTCCATACAATATCTTTCTCTCTATTGTTGCCCGCAGGCTGTTTACAGTCCTCTAACGTTATCCCCACCACCACCACCACCAGCTGCCTGTTCCACCAACAGAGACTGACCTCTAGTTGCACGTACTGTTCACTACACACGGTAAGTTTATTAGAAAGAAGAGCACCTGTATTTCTGTCGATATTGAAAAACATACTGTTGGGATTTCTAAATATCTTGGTATGCCATAAAACCCACCCAAGCCTAGTACTTAGGGTTTGGTGATTGGAATTTCCCTACTGATGATATAATAGGAATAACAGCTCTATATGAAATAACCACCTAAAAAGAAGCTTAAAAGAGAGATTGACAGAAATATAAACATCTATGGACTGGAGACCCATATGTTGCAATAACCACAAGTGGCCGCATTGTAAAGACACTAAGTGTTATTTTACACTTGGGCATGCTGAGGTCAATAAATCAGATCAATCAAATGGTGAGGTTATTTTCATTCAATAAAATATTTAACTGCCCTTGTTGAGTGTTACCTTTATATTTTGTTGCCCTTGCAAAAGCTCTAATGATGGAAGGTTGATTGCTCACCATTGCGGGAGTTTTGGTTTGGCTGCTCTTTCTGGAAGGAGTCAGTGGCAGACTTCCATATTCTGTTGGATGGGGAGTTTTAAGACTGTTGTTTCCATCTTTAATCTCAGCATTTCATCACCCAGGTAGATCAATTCGTTCTCGTTCTCCGTTTGGTTTAAAATCAAAGAATTGACAAGTAGGAACATTGGCATTCGTTTTACTAATGAGAGTGGACATCTTACGTGCTGGAGGCAGGACTACATTGTTAATTACGTACAGTGTAAGACATATGCTAGCATGTTGTTATTTTTTTTTTTGATACGCTAAGTTACAACAACACGGTGAAGGATAGAGCAAGCAAGAGAAAAAGAGTAGGATAATGAATTCAGTGCAAAATTCACAACATCCATAATTGAATATCTTTCTGTTATTGCGGTCATTATCATGTTGAACAAAGATCTTGTCATATCACCCAAGCTTAACTGCAATTTTCCATTTTTCAAAAGAGAATAATTTTCAAAAGAGAATTACTTGGACATAGGAGGGCGTTTAGCACGGCAGCAGTTGACTTATATTTCAGTGGCTAGGAGATGTGTTGTCAATTTCCATGGTGCACCACTGATGTCATAGCCCTGTTTATGTAACCATTGTTGATGGAAAAAGTTTTCTTTTTTCAACAAGCCCACATAGAGCTTTTTATGTGCCCACATCTGTCCCTTTCAACATTCATGAGGACTCACTGCCCAGTTAAGGTTGAATTTCATTAAGTGAAAGCTAGTTAGCACAGGTTCTTCCTAACTAGACGTTACGTTTTGTTAATGTTATTTCACCACCTGCTGAGTCACTGGCAACTCCCACACACTCAGTGTCACGTCCGTCCCATTGACAGATAGTGTTATATGTCTCTTTGTAATGTATGGAGTCATAGAGTAATGTATGAAGTGCTGTTTTGGTTCTTACAATTAGTACACAAGTCAGAATCAAACACCAAAAAAGACATATGCTGATTTCATATTGAAAATTAATATAAATTTCAGATTGAGCTTAATTATTCAGGAGTGAGCTGACAAATAGTCCACATTGTTTTGTAAATGTAGTTGTGCAGTAACCAAATTGCACTTATTGGCATTTGCACACATTTAACATTTTCAGCAGCTTTTTGCATCACTACATAGCTGCTCTTTTAAATGCAACACTCCATCTGAATTTCTTTAATCACAGTGAAATCTTCTCCTCTTGCATGATGCCCCACATAAAACAAATATAACGATACGAGACACAGAGTAGCCTCCTCTCAGGGACACATCATTGCAGCAGGGACCAAATTGGGACACTGCTTCCTCTTTGGAAAGTGCAATTATGAGTGTTTTTAGACATCCCAGTGACATGTCATCTGTGAACCAACACACCACTAGCACTTCCAAACCAAAGATATTTGTCACACCTACTGTAATGCACCATCGAGTCGCTGAAGCTTTGGGTCCTCCAGAGGGGCCCAGGAGGGGAATCAAGGAATCTGTCGAATTAATACACGCAGTGAAGATCCCTCCTGTCATCTCAGCTCTCTTTTACCACTGGCTTTTAAAAGCCATTTAAAGGCAGCAAAGTGAACGGGACAGACAAGCTTGACAGGGACTCTTGAAAGAGCATCTGTCTCCTTTAACACTTAAATAAACTATGATACCATCTTTTACACATGAGCGTTATTTTAATTAATGAATTGATTTATTCTGTCAGTGACAAAGCCAAACTGTTTAAGAGATGCCAGAAGCAATCTATATATTTCTTCCTGTAAGGAAAGACCCTCTGCATAATGCTTTTCTTAATTAGACATGTGCTTGAAATTACAAAGCATCGTTATAGGTGTTAACAGTGGAATCTGAATTATTTTTAACTAGTTCTAAACACTATGTTTTGATTATTATACACTATGCAGCTTGATAGAAATTCCTTGAAGCGTTGACAGTGCTGTAATAATAGAAGTTTCGTGCATTGTACTATGCATCGGGAAGACTAAAAGTCAGACCACAAACTTTCATGTTGATAAGAGCATGGTTCTGAGTGTCACTGTGGATAAGAACCTTTAATGTGCAGTTACAGCAGGGTTTATCCAGATTAACAAGCTGACAACTGCTCCTTGTCTACTATAAACTAGAACTGCAACAATTAATCGGTTAGTTGTCAACTATTGAATTAATCACCAACTAATCTGATAATTGTTTAATCAGCTTGAGTAATTTTTTAAGGAAAAAAGTCAAGTTCTCAGATTCCAGCCTCTTAAATGTGAATATTTTCTGGTTTCTTTACTCTGCTATGACAGTACACTTAACATCACCGGGTTGTGGCGGCCCTGTCTCCTAGAAATTACATTTGTATATTACTAAATTGCATTCATAATTACGTTGTGGTGACATCGTAAGTCGCAAATTTCAGGACTTGAGAACTGCTTGACTAACACTGTAAAAGACTCAACTTGACATAAATTTAGTGTCCATGACTTGAGATTAGATGTAGACTCGAGGCAGATGACTCTAAAAGACTTTTTCTTGAATATTCATTAAGTATTAACCAAACATTTGACCAGATCATCTGAATTTCGTGACTTTCCTTGTGGCTTGCTTGACTTATAAGGGACTCGACCTGACCTGCTTGATTATCACCACAGTTACTTGAAGATTTGAGGGTTAAGACTTGAAACTTGCTTGTGACTAGCACGTGTGTCACTCACTCCCACCTCTGTTCAGTATCAACATTTTTGAGTATTTCCATTAATAGGAAACATTTCCTGATGATGTGAATAGAAAGCATTGTTTGTTTGGCATTACCTTTTCTTTCTTATACAAATTTAGTTGTGTATAAATGTAAATTCCAGGAGACAGGGCTAGTTGTGGACTAAACAAGACATTTGAGCACACAATTTTGGGCTTTGGGAAACACTGATGGACATTTGTCACCATTTTATAGAACAAACAAGTAATCAGTTATTGAGAAAATAATGTACAGGCTAATCCACAGTGAAAATAATTGTTAGCCACAGCCCTGCTTTAAGCTTAATTTCAACCTCCCACCAAACAGCTATTTAATTGTGCCTTTTTCTATAGTTAATCAATTTAATGATCAGTTTAAATTCCTTGCTGCATTTTATATAACGAGACAAAGACTGAAAAAAAATCAAATAAAATCCTTGATAAGGAAAGAGATCTACATTTATTCCATCTTCTCTGCCTGCTGTAAACTACTTGACAATTGTTCATTAATGATTCCCAGTAAATTCCTTAAAATGGTAATTTGTCATCCTGTCACTTCATTTGTGACCTAAAATTCCTCACTAGAGGCATCATCAAATAAATTAATCACTACCCAGGATCCATTTCTCCCTTGTGCGTGCTATTATACCCGGCTCTCTTGTGTTTCTCTTCATTTACATATATTTAATGGCCCAGTTGTGGTTGGTTGTGCCATGCGATTTGCACAGCTCGTGTCAGGTGAAATATTCCGACTGCCACAGTCTTTAACAGTGCGAACCATGTCTTGTTCATTTTCCTTGAATACCCTAAACACAAGAGAATAAAGAGAATTAGAGACATTTTATGGAACTGTAAAATCAAAAGTGCACATTTTGCAGGTTTCTGGTTGGGGAATTACGCTAATAAGATGGCACACTTTTAAGAAACAGACACATTTTTTTCTGACTCAAAGATCTGATAAAATTTGCTTTAAAATTGCTTACAACAAAAGGATAAGAAATTAGATACACTAGGTTGTCCATATAATTTGGTTTTATTTAACTGTATCTAATTACAGCATACGTGTACAGTACATTACCCATCAGACAGATGGCTTGGTTGTGTTCCTCTGGGGAATTATGATGAGTGTGAAGCTATGACCAGGCACATGGCTGAACCCAAACACTAAAATATTCAAAGCCAAAATGGTCCAAGCAGAATGTCTAAGATCCAATTTATTGTTGATCTAAAGTGTATTAACCAGTGGAGAGAGAGATAGAATTTTAACTGCTCTTTATCAAGGCACACAGCACACCGACATCAAAGACGTAGTAGCGACAAATGCCGACTGTTGCTTGGCCAAAAAGATGCACTTGAACACACCACAAAGACTGCAGCCAAAAGCCAACCAGTATGTACGCTCTGTGCTTATGTGAGAGGAAATAACTCTCCTTAGCAGCAGGTGGAAATGGTCTGTATTCATTCAAAAAGGGACACAGCAAGACCATAGGACAGATTTAAGATGCTAGTTAGCCATTTAGCATATTAGCAAAACTAACAGATGTTAAAAGAACAGATGATATGTACTGTGCGCTAGCTAACAATAGCACAACAATTACAAACCATTTCTGCTAAATAGTTCAATGGCTAAAAAAAATCATCTTAACCTAATACAACAAGTTTTTTCAATCCCCTGCCCTCTTGTTTTAATCATTTGTTTGCTTTCCTCACTTCTGTTTCTCTTCTTGTGAACTGAACTGAACAACCAATCAGAGTGATTTCACTCACTGCTGGGCTCTGCAGTCATTGTCAATGTGCTGAATCAGCTGCAAAAAAAGCCGAAAAGGGCCAACTAGTACAATCTGTCATCTAATGTACCGCAAAAGCTGGGGGGAGGGGGCAGACACTAGTAGACTGCCAGAATTATCCAACAAAGTGTCACGGCCCTTAAACATGAAACTCTGGTGTCCTGTTTTGGTTTTCATGTGGTATGTTTTAGATAGATGGAAAAATATAAGTCAAAAGCAGATTGCAGTTTCCTAAAAGTGTCATTTGCCCACCAAAATACTCTTTCTGTAATCTTTCACATACCAAGACATTAAAAGTCCCATTAATTCATGTCACGTTAGAAAAATGTAATTATATTTCAATAACAATATTGAAAGTTCCTGATTTATAGGCCTATTTCCATTTTTTCCCATATTTAAAACTACACCGAGCAGTTATTATTATTTTGTATTTGTGTTTCTAACTAAACAAATGGGTGTTGTATGACCTTCAGAGCGTCCTGGATGCACCACAGTTTTGTTTTAAAAATGCAGTCATGATGTTTTAAAGTGCCCTTGTAAATTTTGGTAAAGATTCATGCAAATGAAATTACATTGTTTTCAGCTTCTTTTTTTTGGCAGATAAAAAAAAAAAAGCCCAATTATATTTATGAGCCGAGAGCATGTCATGTTTGAACCTCCATCCTCATTAAGGGTCCCTAACACCAGAGGACATGTGAATGTGCTAGGAGCGTTACCAGAGAAAACAACAGCCCCATGTAGCCAAAGCATCCTCTCTCACCCAGCCACCCTGTTAGAACCTCACAGCCCGTTTCAAATGGAATTAGCATAATTAAGAATTAACATGCATTAATTGTTGTGCTTAATGCAAACTGAAGCCAAATGTGTCACTTACTGTAGAGGAGCTGCTAAATGCTTTGTCACCTCCTGCTTAGGGGAGTGGGAACACCCCATGTGCTCAGAGAAGGAGAGCCACTTGTACAGTGTCCATGAAGCACCATCAGTGACAGATACATAAACAAACAGCCCTTCAGCTGTAAGGCTTGGCTGGCATGTATGCTTGTGAGTTAAAGGAAGAATGGAGCAGTGTATTGATCAAGGGAGTTTGTGATGTTGGAGAGATGGATTTATGACAAAGGGAGTGGGGACAGGGGATATAAGAAGTGCAGATTGGCCTAACCAGGGCTCAACCTGGCAATAAAGTCTGGCATTTGGAGAGAGCAGAGCATGCAGAGGGTTATACTGCACTGTGCAACATTGGGTGGTGGAGGAGCTGTCCTTTTTGCTTTTACTTTGTGGTCTGTCAGATAGAAGGATGATCAAAGGAGATCAAACAGATGTTTTTTAAAACCTCGGAGGAAGACGGATGCACCAAACTTACAGTGTAAATCACTGCTGGGCCTTTGTCAGTAGGAGTTTAGAACAGAAGTTCTGTACCGGCATTTCTGTTGGAAATATCCTAAATAGTTTGGGGGAAAAGTTACCCAGATTATTGCTTTATGCTGTACTGTATTTATGTTGCACTGACATGGATGTACTGTGGGAATGAATATTTAGAATTTAGCCTTTTTCACTGTTTATGAACCCTTGTATTGTTTTGAAATTAAGAGGCAGGAAATTAAACCAATTAGGGCTGTATCCTCTGATTTGTTTTATGTATTTGGAATCTATAGTTTATTTATTTATTTATTTTTTTTCAGGATTTCAAGTACAGTGGAAAAAGCAACAACAAAAGATAGAGAACAGAACATGAGGTCTTGGCAAATATAAGCACCTCAGAAACAGGTACAGGTTATTATAGAGAAATTTCACAGTTTAATCCCACAACAAATTAAAGAATAGAATAATGAAAATTAAAAGAAAAAATCCCTAATCAATATCGTTTTCCCGGAGGTAACAATCCCATTTTCTCCAATAGTTTTCCCCCTTATCTTTCTGTAGACGCAGGGTCAAAGTCATCTTTTCCATGGAGCGTATAGAACTGACTACCTTTATAAAAAGATCCATAGAGGGAGGAAAACTGTCAAGTTCCCCTTTTGATATAATTTTACAGAGGGCGGTGATACCAATCTGGGTCCATCGTTTGTATCCATGATCTAGGGTAGCTGGTGCAAAGTGGGGATTGTAAGCTGCCCAGCTAAGTATTTTTTATAGTTTATTTTTTAATTAATTTATTATTCGTATAGTTTGTAAATATATAAAAATGTTAGCGTTGGTTTTCTCCAGGTACTCCGGCTTCCTCCTACAGTCCAAAGACATGAGGTTAACTGGTGACTCAAAATTGGTTATCGTTGCAGATGTGATCCTACAGACCTTATGATTCTTACATGTTTTGCTATAGACCTTTTCAAACTGGACAACATAAACATTCTTAATAGGTCCCTTTGTATTTCCTGTTTGAATGTATGTCAATGCAGAAGCTGACAGGAAGTAAACAGGGACCAAAGTTGTTTCCCTAGCAACAGAATAGCAACGAAACAGTCCATAGCACCATCATCAGGTTAAAGTTATATTTTGTCAGAAAATTGGTTTATGACTAAATACCTGCAAAACATATCTATTCCCATTAACTTGTTTGTGTCTCGTGCTTATTAGCACATTTTAGCACGCTAAAGATTTGCATACCGAGTAAATATTTTTCTTCCAAAACTGTCACGTTAAAAATTGAATTTGACCTTTCGTTGTATCAGTCATGTGTACACACAGATTCTGAAACTTTAATCATCATTTAAGTTTTTAGAACAGGTTTGATTTAGCATTTTTTTTCCATCCATCAAAAGCCTCTAGAGAGTTGTTCGACCAAGAAGCAGTAAAGAAAACGTGGTGTAACCTGCGGGACACACAGATCTGCAACAAGAGAGAGGAACAGTAGATAATACACAGGGGGCCAGTATAGGAAAAAGAAGTGGAAATATATGCAAGTGGTGTTCTTTTTAAAATCATTCACAACAAAATGAGGGTAATGTTAGCCTATCCAGAAATGTACGACCGCAACGACGACAAATTTAATAGCTGCACAGTATGAGGTAGCTGTGGTACCAAATGTAAAATGCGGGCAGAGAGTGGTGACTGCCTGGTGGCACTGCCAATGAAGAGAAGCAAGGGAGCAAATGATGATGATTGAAAAAAAACGCATACGTAAAGTCCGGCCAAGGTTTTAACACGCTAAACTAAGGTGATTAACAAAGTGAACATTACGATTGATTGACATCAACATGATAACTTTGTCATTGTTCAGGGCTTTACGATAAGGATTATCCGATTTGCCACGTTTGAGAGCAAGGTGGAGAGAATGGGGTCATTTTTCAAAGGCAGATCATGTTTTTATCTGATAATCTTGAATAAGAAAATAAAAAAATATGAGGGCAAATAAAAACTGACTGAAGTAGATTTTAGACCTCTTTGCACAATCTGGCAAATAGAAAACCATTAACATTGAAGCCTGATGTTGGCATGCCAATATTAGCATTTAGCTCAAAGCAACGCTGCACGTCAGTACAGCCTCACAGAGCTGCTGACTCCTTGTCTCGTCCCTTGATAAATGACAATTATTTGATTGTTAAAACTGTTGACAATTAGGTGATCAACTAGATTAGTCTATTTAATGTTTTACCAGTAAAAACAATATTTACAGCAGCATGAAGCCTGATATCGTCAATTTGAACAGTTTCCGAATTCCTGCATGACTTCTCTTCTCTGGTGACAAGATGACCCTACTATGCCTTTTATTTTGCAGAAAAATAACACTGTGATCTCCCATTGTTCCATTTAACAATTTCACGCCTCTTGAATTTAGATTTTTTTCGTCCTCAAGTGGACTGCTTTTGCTGTGTTTTCTCTTTCTTTGAAAGGAGCAGAGCCTTACACATACAAAGAGCTGGGAGGTTTTCCACATTAATCTAGATTTAATATTCGTTTCAAAATACGTTTTCCCTATTAATTAAAAGTAAACCATGTATTGTATGGTACATTATCCCTCTAACGGCCCCATGTGGAGATTATGAAGTGGAAAACTAATGGTGTAGACTTTAGCATTTGGGTTTTGCCTGAGTCATTTACATATCTGTAAGGGGATGTCGATGTATGTGCAAATAAGCAGAACTCTGTGTGTCCCATGCTTTCTCTTCGACCATCACCCCCGTCCTCTCCCTCCCCTCCCCTCCCCGGTTTACAGAGGAAGTCAAAGAAGAAGTGTTGCCTCTCTCCCCTCAGCTAGAGGAGGTAATGAGATTCTGTGCACCCTCTATTACGAGGAGGATGAGAAATCTGATTATTAAGGAGAGGCATGTGGCAGTAAGAAAAATCTGTTTGTTTTTTTCTTATTGTATCACCCCAAGAAACAAAGGTGACCCCCATGTTCCGTTCATTAAATCTTGCCTCCTCTAATTTATCAAGGTAAACTATCACAGTTTCTGCTGAGCTAATCAGAAACGGGCAAACTTGTTAGGTGTGCCTCAAAAGGACACATCACAGGATTTGGATATCACTTCTGTATACTGAGTGGGGCCTAATTCATGCTTCCCACTGAACAACAAATGCTTTATGGACATTAGCATGAGTGTGTTGAGATTTTTCTTTCATGCAGGAAAGTTCAGGACAATGAGGATGAATTATGACCTCCATAGCAGTACAAGTGTAATTATTCCAAGGACACAGAGTTGCTGCAGGTGTGGCTTTCAGATGCAAATATCACAGAAAATATTATTTGTGCTGTATATTTTGAGCCCCCAGTTATTATTCTTCGTAATATAAATTCTTAATAAACAGTCCATTCTTCTTTACATTTAGACATGCAAGTATAGACACCTGTGTGTCACATGACATGACCAATCAGCCTTGTGCAGATGACTTTATTATATATTTGAGCTTCCATTTCTAAACACAGAAAGAAAATAATCATATGTTACAGCACTGTGTAGAATAATTAATGAAAAACACTTTACTGTCACTGAATACATTTGGATTATTATATGTTTATTTTTAGATGTTTGCCAGGCATCCAGATTTTTGTTTTGTTTGTAATATGCACATTTTTCAAAACGATGTATAAAACGCATTATATTTCATTTTCAAAACTTGTGCCCCTTGGATTGAAGCAGCAAGAGCATCCCTTTTCTTCTGGTCTGGGAGTTGTTAGGAGCTATTTGGAGCTGTTTGCCTAAAGAGATGTGAGAAATGTCCCACACATCAACAAGCTGACTCACTGCTGTATGCCTAACCATCCACGACTCATGCCCGTCCCTCCTCCCAAATGTCACATGAGCTCATGTCAGCCGACACTTGTGGCGATGGCATCACAGTGCACGGGAAGCAAATTAAGCAGTTTGGTTTACACGACACGGCATTGTATTTGTTAAAAAACTGTTTAAAGTTACACAAGTGGAGAATAGCGCAACATGTGATGATAGGTGTGTGCTATAAGTGGGCAGTATAATTGGCTGTCCTAACTTTCTAATCTGTAATAAACACAGTCTAATAGGCATATTTTAATCCTATTGTGAGCTGCTTAGACGCATGAGTTCTGCAGGTGCCGGTGAGAAATTGGTATTTATTACTGAGCTGGTAATCACACCAGCAACCTATCTCTACAGCTCTTTGCCTTCTGACTGAGGCCGTGATGTGCACAGCAGGCTCACAAAGCTGCAGTTCCAGTTTAAATGACCCAGCTTAGCTAGCATGGCTGCTGTGACCCTCACATGACAAAGCCCCTGTGTAATTAATATACACGGTGAAATGTTCCCTGCACAGCCCCTAAAGAGATTGGAATCATGCACAGGAGAAAAAATAATGTAATCGTGGATTCTGCATGGTGAACATTTTCAAGTGGCTTCTGATTGCGAATTATTTTTTTCTTTCTTTTAACGTTTGAGAAAGATTGAGATTAAAACTTTCTCCTCAAAGATGCAAATTAATCTTTAAAACTGGACATTTCCCAACATGGGGAGCTCAGTGGGGTGACACTACAGCCCACCGAGTTCATTTTAATCCCTCTGGGCAATTATACTTTCAAATGATATCCTGAAGTTAAATCTTGTTCACGCTTAATTAATTTAAACACTACATTTTAGGCATGAAAGTCTCCTTGTCCTCCTCAAGACAAAACCGTTGTTTAATAGGATACAGTAGCCTTGGTGATAAGGATAGTCGCACTTTGTGCTGTTTATTAATTATGCTCTCTTTCTATTTTCATGTTTATCTTCACGTCTGTGTGTGTGTGTGTGTGTGTGTGTGTGTGTGCGTGCGCGTATCTTATTTAGATAGGACAAATGATCAGACAGTAACACACCACTGATGACATTTCTTTGTCTTTTCCTACTTAACTGATGGGATCTCGTGTGTGGGCTTTGGCTTTATAAGCTCATTGTCATCAGAAAAATAGTTCAATCAAAGATGAGTGGGGTCAGCAAACATTATTATCAGACATCAACTCTTATCTGAAATCTAAATTGTTATGAAAAAAAAAACATTTAACAATGGATTTATTTTTTTTTACTGGCAATATCCAAGTATGTGGTGTGAAATGTTGAGTGGCGACCACAGTGTTTGCAGAAATGCTGTTGCTGTATATGTGTCTTTTCTAAATGCTGAGTTAATTAATGATATGTGTGCACTATTGTTTCTCATTTTTATAATGAATGCATTACTGTACTGTCACTGAGTCCATTTTGACAAATAGGTGGGTGGATGGATATAAAAAAACATACATTGGTGGCTGCCAAGGGGTTAGATTTTGAATTAATTGAGGGAAATGAATTCAGCGGTAATAGGCCCTGACAGCAGACTGTGGCAATTCTGATGGCAATGATTGATGGTTGATGCACACACAGGCTTATGACAAATAATGCTTGTTTTGCTTGTGGTGTATTTTAAATCCTACTTGTGTGTTCATTAAAAATAAATACATCAAGTAATAAATAAATAAATAGATCAATGGAAATAAATGAATGGATAAGATAGTGAAAGATATTTTTTGTCTGATTCCATACACATCAAATGATACAGAGAAGGTGGTGTGTAGTGCTGAGTGCGTTCAGGGAGGTGGACCGGCCACTTCCGTGTCTGACCCATATGAGCGAGGGAGCCCTATCACAGCTCTCATCACGCTCCTGTAGTCAGAGCCTTCTGACAGTGGCGTAATGCTGATCAGATAGCTGTGTGGAGTCATTGCTTACATGTGTCACAACCGCCGTCCATGATCATGTCAGAGTCATGCTGGGCGCCAGAGCCAGGCTCAGGGCTCAGTGGACCTGGCTGGTTTCGCGGCTGACATTTCCCCAGCATGACCAGGCTAGCGGAGCTCCAGTCGCAGCCCCGGCTAATGTGCCTCTCCTGGGCCCCGCAGCACAGCGCTGGCAGCTGGAACGTGGGGGCACAGGTGCTGCCAGTCCCTGTTAGCTGTACAGTACCTCCCGGCGAGTCACAAACAACCCCAGCATGTGTCTGCTCTGATACCTCAGCTTATTAAAAGTCTAATGAATAAACAAGTCTGTTGTGTGCATGGCCACGGAGTTGATAGTGGAATAAACTTCTATTCTCTTAGCTGTCTTTGATCATTTTTATCAAGCAGCAGTAACAGTTTGGTGGCACCATCAGCAAGGACAAATACATCATTTTTAATTAGCTAGAATACGGATAAATGTTCAGAGAAATAATCAGATGAGATACCTCTCCTGTTGATGTGAAGTGGTGTTTGTGGATGTCACATGGTGAAAAATAACTGAGGCTTGTTTTAAAAGAACACACCAATATTTCTTTTTTTGTTGATGGAGCTAAACAGAGGTCTGTGAAACGCGGTTGTTAAACCAGATTGATTTATTGGTTCTTTGGGCTGGACACGATTATCCTCTGACTCTGGGGATCAGCCTGCTTCCCAAACAGGACTGGGTCCTGCCACACAGTCATGACAGCTAAATTGTTTCACTGAAGAGGTTGTCCTCTTGTCCCCCTTACCTAAGCCACTTGTTACCAGAGAGATATGGTATAATTGTACCCAGAGGAACTTGTAAGCCTATATTGTGAGTCTGTTTCTCTTCACGAGCGTAGTCCTCTGTGGCACCTAAAACTGGGAGGAGGAGGAGGGTAGGGTATGTATTCCCTCTTTGTTAGAGGCAATATTGGATCGCGGTTTCATAAAGTAGAGCACCGTTTAGAATCACTTATTTCCTCTAGAGCTTTGTTTCTCTCTCATGGCAAATCTCCCGCACTGGCTGTGCTTTGATCGCACTCATGCTAACAAGAAACATTTTTCATGTGCATGATAAATGTTTTGTTGTGTTCTCGTTGTAACTAAAACTTGCTCTAATTCAAATCTAAATCACAAGGTTTTATGCTCTTTCGGTGGGGAAATCTCACCATCTTTGGCAAGCAGTGCTGCACATCTTTGAGCTTTTTTTTTTTATAAGTGCAGGTGAACATTTTGGCGAGAGGAGACAAGAGGGAAGGATCTATAAATGGCTCCTGCTCCTTTGGTGTCTGCAGCGGCGGTGTCGGGGAGGAGGGGTTACTCACTGACCATTAGTGCGCTCAAGTGCAGTACATTCTATGGCCTGTCAACTCCTCTACTAATGTGTGAGGAAATAACTCTATTTCCTACCCCAGTGAAAATCACCTGCTCTGACATGACTTACAGTACACACTGTTCAGAATATCCTTCTTTTATGGGGAATTTGTAACAATAGCCTTAAGTTTACATGGTGTAATATGTGTATGAAGTCATTACCCACAGAGAAAGCAACATGCACAAATGATGTGCCAAAGTTTGATCATAAACTATCATTCATAAAGTACTGCTGTATGGCAAACAATAGCAGTGAGACTATCAATTTACACAGCAGTAGAAGAGGCAATTATCCACTATCAATCATAAGCAAAATGTTTATGTAGTGTATTTAGATTTTGCATTATTTTATTTTTCTTTTATCTTATTTGTATTTTGGTTATTTTATTCTTGTTTTAGCACTCAATCACTTATTTTTCCCTCCTTTTCTCTCTTGTTTCGGACGCTTAATCTGCTGTAACATTTATTTCCCCAGTGTGAGACCAATGAAGCTGTAACTTAGATTATTTTTTTCTGTAAAGATAATAGTTTTAAGCAGAATTTTATATTATGAAACAGATAAACCTTGAGAAAAATCTTATGATCCACTTAAAAATGCATAGGTAACCAGTGTAAAGATCTCACAAAGGAGGTTACAGTAGGTGTCTTTGTCTATAGGTAAAGTAATGACCATAAAGTAAGTAATATTGGATCCATTTTTTCCAAAACCATAGGTGTAGATTTCAGGGGGGACAGAAGGAGGTTAGAACATGCAAATTTGTCACCTCCCCCCAAAAAACATGAAAGTAGCAGTGGACCTTTATTCTGACAAAATTAAATACATTTACACTATAACATGATGCAGAAAAGACACAAACTGCTGCATAAAACTTAATCAGAAAGCAGGAAATTAAGTGTTTGATACCCAAGATTTACTGGCAGAGAATCCCAAAATGCCCCCAATGTTAAAACAAAACCTACGCCTTTGGGTATACCTTTAGCGTTTTGTGCTCATTGCTGTGTATGCATCCCTGTTATGACATTTATTCCATCAAAGAACAATTACGGAGGTTAGTGAAAAGAAACACAGTAAATCTCCCCACGTCACAGTGATCCTCATGAACGATAATTTTCTTTAAGTAATGCTGAGTGGTATAGAGCTAACAAATGAGCCTCTCCTTGCCTGCATGTTGCGTTAAGAGGTGCGCAGTGGTGAGGAGAGGTGTGTGTTGAGGGGTTAACCCCTGCTGTTCCTGTCTGTCCAACACCAACCCCCACCACCCACCTCACCTCCACCCCCACCCCCATCCAAGCCTCCTCCTCTCCGCTCTCCTCACTCCACTCCTGCATAGGGCCAATACAAACAGCATTATTTATGCTCGGCAAAACACCCCTTAATTACTCATGAACTGGCGCACGCTCCGGAGTCCGCCGCTCCCCTACCACCCACCAACAGCCATTAAACACTCCCTAAAAGCTTGCTATTTGATATTAGCACACTTGAGCCTTTAAGAAGAAATTAAAAAATAAATAAATCTGGGAGTGATTTACATATGCACAGCAGCTGATATTTATACTCGGCAGTGCGTCCCTGAAGGGCTTGTCTTATTACCTCTGTCCTCGGGTCCTAGCACAGAGACCAGGAAGGCAGGCAGGTGATTAATTCTGTACTCACGAGAAGCCAACAATTCCACAACAAGGAGCAGAGGAGGATTTCTAAAGGGCTTTTTGTAGAGAACACTCAGGCTCTTTACTTTCTTGGCTGTTTATTTTCATATCCAATTTTATTGTCCCGTATTAGCTCACTTGTGATTAAGTGATAATGTTGTGCAGAGTACATATAGTGCTGCATGCGCTGAGATGGTTCGTACATGGTGTTTTATCTGGTAACAAACAACAAGCGGATTTATATCAGATTTGCTTTATGTCTGAGGATTTACCTGCTTTGTGAAAATTATTGCATGTTTCAGAGCATCACTGAGGTCTTGTTGTGCAGACGCTCTTGAGCCACCGTGATAAGCGCCTGACGTCTTTGTACTCCTCCGAACACTGAGATCAAAGTCATCATAGTCCGAAGCCTCTTGTTGCATTCCTATCACACTCCGCACATATTTCTCCAAGTCATGAGCTCTCAGCAATCCCCTTACAAAATTTAAATAAACATTACATTTTATAAGCATTCAACTTAAAAGTTTATTAACTGACTGAACAGGAATCCTACATACTGACATAAAAGTCCTCATCTCACACAAAGACACCTGCATTTTTGCACCTACAGTCACCATAAAAAAGAGGAATTAATTACTTATACATCTTGCTTCTGAAAAGCTGGCTAAACCTCCAGCTAGACCTTCATTAGTTGAACCAGCAAAAACACTGTGTTCAACTTCGTCTCTAATTACATCATCAGATTCAAACAGTAGAGCCATCAGCTGCTCGCTCGGTGTGTACTATTTAAAATCCCTCTGTCTAATTACTGCTTTAGTCCCATATCCCTGTGACATGGCAGTGATAGATCATTATTTTTCCCTGCAATTTGTTATATTCTTTGCAATATAATTGGATCAGATTAATTATTATGATTAATGGATTCTTGGGGTTTTTGTGAGCAACCATTAATACTAAGGGTTTGAAAGAGGCAACATACACAAATTTAAGTTGCCAGTGTGATATAAGATGTAGTGTCCACGCCTCTTTGAGTAATTCACCACAACATTCTCATCAAACAATGTGTATTTATTCAGTGATCCTGTGTGATAGTTTCAACATGGTACTTCAGTGCTTCACAGTAGTTGTTTCTCCTGATGTTTGACTATTACTTTGATACAATTTAAGGATAATGAAACACCCTTTAATGACATTAACTTACTCAATTTATATTTTTATGCAATTTAAGTCTGTCAGTGAAAAGCTTTTTCCTCTTATCCCGTCTCCAGGCATTACACTAATCCTGCTTTAACAGTCAACACCCCTCTGTTTACAACTGCAGACATGCCCAATCAGTTCAATTTCAAGTTTACAACATGATAGTTTATTAATGAGAAGTGAAACTGTTTTCCGACGCCCTAAATCTATACCAAGGCTGCAATTTAGCTCTTCCAAAAAATACTGTCCAGTTATGGTGGATGGACACTAGTCAATTCCCTGTGCATGGGAATGGCTCATTAACGGGGCGAGGCAAGCGGTGTGCGTTTGTATATGGCTGCCGGTGGTGGACGTGTAGAATGGATTTATGGTGTCACTCAGCCCTGGAGAACGACTAATGAGGGTGCGCAGGCTAGCAGCGTCCGAGTGGGGTAATTCCACCCACCATCCATCCAGCAGAGGGGGGTTGGAGGGTGGGAGGAGGGGGTTTGTGGAAGGAGGACACATCCCTCATTACGTGAGAGTGTCTCAGGAGCTTTCTTTAATATTTTAATAAATAACATCAGCCCAACAAGAAATTAATGAATAGTATCATTAATAATGAGCCCGAGCCTTGTAGTGATAGGACAGATATTAAATTGAACCACTGTGGGGAGATCTCCTGAGACTCTGGATTTTTCCAGCAGCAAACAAGGCCAGTGAATGAGGCAGCCGTCCCTCCGTGCCAACAGCTTTTACAACAGGTTGAAAGTAATAAAGGAGGATTTTCCCAGCGATAGAGTTAAGCCCTAGGAAATCTGCTCATGTAGATCGCTATGAAAGGCACAGCCAAATGTGATCCTTAATTAAACTTTAATCAAGATAATGCTGTTTGCAGGAGAAGTAGTTTAGAAAAGGTGTCCCCAGCCCCCTGTTTCCACCCAGTCAACCTCCCCGCTTCATATTGTAGCGGTCATAACCCCACTTATCTGCTTCTTAAACTTGTGTGTGTTTGTTTGTTTGTTTTGTTTGTTTTCATGTGCAAAGCCTGGTATTCTTTCTTTGTATGATTTTGATTCAGGTTTACATTTGTCAGGATTTCTCTGTATTGTCTTTCTTTATTTGCTCTTTGTAAAATTTGCCCTCCAGATTATGCAGAAGAAATAGATATATCTGTACCAGAATCAGCTAGTTTGGCATAATACACTCTGCCTGTGCAACATAAAGTTAGTCAATTCTGTCAAATCTGAAGACAAGGACAAGAACAGATACTTCCTATTTCACCCAATTATTAACACTTAGGACATTTTCCATTATAAAACTGTTTTGGTAACTCTTTAATTTAAGGCACACACATTCACCAATATCCATTTTTTATTATTGGCATATTGACTCTTTATTAGTCATTAGAAAGCACTTATTAATGCTTTATTCTGCATGACCATACTCTAATGAGGCCATTAGCTAAGAGTTTTCCCTCCTCTTAATTACTGCCCATTGATGGGAAGTAAGTCAGAGTTTTTCCAACTTAGAATTACACCTGTCAAATCAGGGTTTTTTTGTTGTTGTTGTTTCTACATAAAGTTTGAACACACTTAGCAGGACATTCAGTGTGACGGCGTAATACGTAACACGTAATAAACAAGCTAATTGTGCTGATCGGACAACTGATCGGAAATATTTAACATTTTTATGCCGACACTAGATATCAATCAAAAGCCAGAGACTGGATTGTATTAAGCTGCTGTCAACTGTAAATTTACCACATCTAAGCACAAGACAGAAGATAATATTATCAGTGCACAGTCCCTCCTCCTCCGTGCTGCTGCATTGTGTCTGCAGCAGCCTGTACCAAAGAAAATTAAGGATGCTCACTCCGTGGCAAAATCTGGAGACTAAAATGTCCCCAGAAGTACACTGCACAGCACACTGACAAGAAGACTAAAAAACTACTCTTACTTTGCCCAAGAAGTGAGAAAGCTGTTAAACAGTAATTACGATCTTAGTATGCTTTGCTCAGGATGGCTTTGTAAGGTGGTTGTGCCACAAGAATAGTCAGTCTCCTGTAATAACACTTTCTAAATATGGTCTATCTGATGTAACAAAACACAAAACTACAAGTGTTAATGGTGTCCAAGTAACTCAAGATCAAGTTTTTCGAACTCAGAATATGTCCCCCATTCTAAAGTGATATCTTGCTCATAACTAATTCACTATTAGTTTGACTAATTAACCCACACAGATTTACAACTCTAAAGGTGCCTCCTCTTCACACATAGTAAATCCATGATAGCACACGACTACTGCAATAAAGAAACCCTATTCTTAAGTGATAAGGCAGAGCATTGTATTAGATATGTTTGAAAATCTCTTAAATCATCCATCAATAAAGGAGAAATTTCTACTTGTGCTTTCTACTACCACTGAATGGGAATACAACCTGTTCATCTCAATAGACCTCAGTTCTTTCAAGGTGTAACCCATCACTTCAGAATAGGTCATTCATAAACAACAAGTCCCTTACTCCCTATTAGTAAAAAGTTATTAGTAGTTTATTAAAGGGAAAATGGCCTAGCAGTTGTAGAATATGGTCATGCACAATAAGGTATTAATTTGTGCTTTGTAATGATGAATAAAGAGCCAAAATGCTACTAATAAGCAGCTTATTCATGATGAATATGTCCACCTTAACATAAAGTGTTACAGCTGTTGTTGTGACTGAAAATAAAATATTGTTACAGATAATATATACATCCCTTCTGGTGCATCGGGGGTTTTGTACCTGAGCTAAGATAACAGCAGTGTCAACTATATTGAGGTCTGACTGGCCCAAAATTAAATTACTGAACAAGTTGCTACACAGCATCTCAGCCAGCTTCACCATAGAGACCACAGATGACTAATGACATTTGTTTTGCACCTTGAAAATGCTATTATTACTAATAGAATAATATTAATGCATTTTATGGAAATCATTTAGTTGGAGGATTGCTCAGCAGCTTCATCTTGTTGTAATTTATGCCACTTTTTTAGCTGCTAAATCTCAGCTATGCCTTCTTGTTAACATATTACACAAATGGCTTGGTGGATATGCAACATCTTATCTTAAAGGTAAAATACATTAATTTACACAGAGCAGATTTGGGTCATGTCATGTTCATTTACATAATAGTATGCATTATCAAAGCAGGTAAACTACAGTACGAGGCAAAGTGCTTACACTTAATCATTGGTGTGTTACCTTATTACATGAAACATTAATATATGTGTCTGCGATTCTGTATCATTCCCAGTAAATATTGCTGCTCTGCCTGCTAACACAGAATGTTAGATTATACAGTGTGAAACTCAACTGTAGCTTAATTTGTTCATGCAGACTGTGCCCAGCTTTTCTTGTGAGTTGTCCAAAATTGTACATTTATTGGTCTGAATGTAGATTTGTTGCATTCTGAAATCTGTCACCACTAATCCTTAAATTAAATACAGCACCCTTAAATAAAGAATATTCAGGCCAACACAACTGTGTCTTCTTTAGGATACAAAACAAATTATATTATATTATATTATATTATATATTAATTAATGACAGAATAAAAGGGCTTTAATGAAGCATCCCAACAATTTCTAAAGTATTTTCTGTGTCCTTAAGTTAATAAAACTAAAACAATTTAATCATTCGTAGATAGTACAGTAAGTAAGTAGTAAGTGCTGATTTTTGTCTCTGAAATTTGGCTTGTCATTTCTGCTCTGTTTAGACCATATGTCCCTGCCACGTACAATATTATATTCATTCCCCGCTGTATAAAAAAATACCAGTATTTTCTTCATAATAAAAAGTGGATTACCGTGAATCACAGGAAAGCATCACCAGCTGTCACAGAGAAATGAGACCATGCTGGCCAACGTCTATGATGATTAAAAAACACATTTAGAAATTAATAATTTATTAGCTGAATTTTGTTTATGTGCAAGGCAGCGGCGGTACCGATCATTATTTGGTTCTGTTGAAAGTTTTATTGAGTAAGGTGGTTAATTGGTAGAAGTGTTTTTGAACATAAAACATTTAGTGTTTAGTGTTAAAATTTGTTCAACAGGTGGAAGACAAAGCTACTGGAGGACAGCAAAAAAAAAAAAAAAAGGTCATTTACAATTATAGTGAGGAGCAAGTCCACTGAAACTGCTAATTCTGCAGCTGTTGCGCTCACTTATTTATTTATTTATTTTTAAGTTAATTGGCTCTTACTGATGTGCAGTATCTGGATCATTAAAATGTACATATAACAGTGAAGTTGCCGTATAACTTCTGGGTCACAGGGAGGTTTAAAATATGAAAGGGAGGCTCTCCTAATGTAGTTTGTGTAAAATGAATAAATAAAAAGGACACTGACACTTCAGAGGTAAAAATGCGGCAGTCTTCACCACCTGAAGAATTAGCAGTCGGGTTTGACTGATTACAGCCCCACCATTGCTTGTTTGGTTGCCTCCTACAAAAGCAATACTCAGCAGAACATGGCTTTTTCTCCTTCACATTGTGCTTTCTGCATGAGTAATTACATCCTTGATTTCTGAGGTGCAGTTGTATAGCTCCCTAATAAAAAAAACCAAAGATTGATAGAGGCTCCTCCTCTAAAGAAGTGGTTTTTAAAAATAGGCAAATGCTAAATATGAGCTCCTTGGACTGGAAACAATAGCACCAAAACTAGTCATCACATCTTTATTTATATTATTTCTTCACTGCTGAATTTGTGTTCATACATTGTGTGATCCGTGCTTGTGCGTGCCGTATAAAGACCACAACTACCTTGAGCTGCACCTCTGCAACCTGCACAGAATACTGTGGAGGCTGACTGGACAAAGACAAATCACAAGCTTTCCAATTTCCATAGCGCTGTACATCTTTTAATCATAACGACTAAACAATGAACAACATTGGGCTTGTGGCATCGGATGAACAAGAGCAGTGAGGCTCCCCTTTTTCCCTCCCTCCATGCTGCTGCTGGGTGGAATGACTAATGCATAGAGGGTCATGGTGTAAAACTGTTGCCCCAAGGTCAGCGTACTGACACTTAATTGTTTGTCCTGTCATGTGTCACTTCCTTGAAATTTCATATCTGACCCTTGTTAGCCCTGTGTTTCTGTTTTAATCCCCAGTGTGACAGAAAGATCAGGACTGTGCTGTGATCAAGATGTGTCAGATTACTTGTGTTGGGTCCTGTCATTGTGATGCAATACAGGCCGAAGACGCTTGTCTGTCATGTGCGGACTGAGGCATTGTCTCAGTCTTTAATGCTGTTTTTCACACATCAGTTCCAGGTATTCGTCTTTAATTGACGAGAACAGCTGTAGATAGTCTAATGTAAAGTCATGCTTTTGGTCACTGATGAAACTGAATCTCACTCCTCTCATTACTGACTCTAAAAATATTGTTTCATGTATTTCAAACCTACGGTAATGTAATTTGCAAAGTGTATAATACGGGTAAAAAACTGCCTTTGTGTAATGCCTGCAGTTTGTCCTTGTTCTAACAGTACGTCTCATTGTCGTACTTTACCTTTTATAATTTTGAAGCGCTTTGGGAATAAGTGAAAACCAATACAAATTAGGTTATGAATGGGAAGGTGCATCAATCACAGCACACGTGTATTATTGCTTTTTCACTCGACCAGCTGCTGCAGCACAAAAGAGCATGAATCTTCAGTTAGTCAAATTATTGTTTTTATGGGAAGCCAAAATCTGTTTTTTATTACATGTTTATTTTTGTGTTTCTTTGATCAATTTTTATGTGTGCCACATATTTTTCTGCAAGGGTGTGTGTTTTGGTGTGTACGCGTGTGACTGAATAATACTGTGAGCATGATTCAGCATCATCCTCACTGTTATTTTATTGCCAGTTGCCTGCCTTGCCCTTAAAGAATAATTTCAGTTTCATTCTTATCTACCTTGTCTTTTTATCTAACCTGTAAAATAACTTTTAAACACACCATGTTTACTGAAAATGTGGCTTTACTAAAGGAAAATGACTATGGGACTATGGGGTTTTAAACATTAGCAGTCAGATGAGGACAGGCCTCTTAAACAAACCTCTTGAATAGTCAACTTTATTTCAGAGACAAAATAAAGGTGAACATTATTACCCAACCATTGTAACCAACCATCACAGTTTATACACAGAATTACTGGTTTAACTTTGATATCTTGCACAATCCATAGCTGTGCATAGAGTTTTCTTGAGGGTTCATTAAAAAATTAAGTGTCTGACTGCTTGTTTCTGTTTTGTATAGACCAGTCTTAATTTCAGGCTCATTTCTGGGTCAGCCAGTCTGGCCCAAGCAGCAACCTCCGAGGCAGAAAAATTAAGCCAGTGCAGAAGTGCCAAAAACTGCAGTTCATCAAATGGCCACTTGAGGCTGGCTCCAAAACAGATTAAATCCTCACAGACACCCATGTTAAAATGCCCAAAGTTACAGCAGAAATAAACATGTTTGCAGCCTGGTACATAAAACGATTTTGGTCTCTGTAGCTAATTTCAACATTTATGACAACTGTAAGGGAGGTGAATTTTTAATATAAGTCACACATTTATATTTTGTCAGGGCCTAAAGTTACGCATATTTAAGAGCGGGGCCGACTGAGTGGCAGATTGTCTGCAAGGCTTCACTACAGTCTGTGAGTCAGGTCCAATCCTTCGCTCCTCCACATTCCCAACTTGTTGTCCAAATATGGTCACTTCCTGTCTCTAGAGATGGCAGCAGCCAAAATGCTGAATTTAAACTAATAGATGACGTCATGGTAGCTACGTCCATTATTTTTGTACAGTCTATATTCAGGCCTGATTTTTTTTAGGCCCAATCAGAACTTTAATATAAAGTCGTTACATTTTTGTCAAAATGTTTTTTCTTAAAAATAATTCAATTAAGGTAGTACAAGTATCGGAAATTGGAATCAAGGTGACAGGTTGTAGCAGTAACATTGACTTAACGTTAGCAATTTATATGATTAGTTAACATTAGGACTTATCATTTAAAGTTACCATTTGCAAACTTACTGTGGCATCAGTAGCAGGGTGGTGCGCCTTCAAGTGTATCTTCAGCTTGGTCGTATTCTTTTCACCTGATTGTAGCCAGAGGGCTTCTTTCTGTCTCCCGTTACTACAGTGCATTGTGTTTTTCTTTCTCCAAAATTATAAATTAAGTTTGTCCTTAGATTGATTTCTTTTTTTTCAGACCAAATGATTTTTTTTTTGTGTTGAAGCCATCGTGTTGTTGTCATTAACTCGTTGTAGGTTTGATACATCCCTGTATGGCTGGGATTCGGCACACATCCCTCAACCATTTGACAGACAGAATAGACACACAATTTGGGGAAAATATCTTGCATTTTGAATATCTGGTAGGCCACCACTAACATTTTAGTCTTGTCTCGTCAACAGAAACAAAACATACATTTTTAGCTTGCCAACATCTTGTCTCAGTCATGGAAAAGGGTCATTGATGAACATTTTTCATCATATTTTTTGTTAACAGAATTAACACTGGTAAAGACTCCATTGTAGTAATGTCAATTACTTAATCTTGGCCATTAGCTGTGGAGAGTGTGAAGTTTTTAAAACCCATAGAAAATATGTAATACATAGGAAGTTTTAGACGTTTGTTACCTTTTCCTAGACACTCTCATGTTACACTTATTTAAAGATGTCCTGTGGAGTTCATCATTTTGTTTTCAGTTAGTAATTCCAACAACCGCATTTAATGCTTGTCCAATGAACTTTTATTGTGCATGACTGCCACAGCTGCTAATTTACAGCCATATGCAGGCAGCAAAAATGTGTGTCGTCACTTCTGTGAGTCCTTGTGTACCTGCTATTACAACCCACGATGCAAATATGAGGATGCATTCTCTCCAAAATCATTAGTAGTCAAAAACTCCACAGGTTGCCCTTATCTCCAATTGGATACATGTAATAATACTTTCTAGTATAGTGTAATGGCACAGCTGAATAATTTCCAAAGTGATGTCATTTGTATTTTGCTAACAGATATGAAATCAAACACAACAGGGCATATCCCATTTAAGTGCAGTATTACAAATCATCATAAACTCTATTATCTGTAATTTATGTCTTTTTTCCTCACTCCTGCAGTTTCCCATGTGCAACACCGTGAGGTTATCACCCAAGAGTTAACAAATGATGTGCTTGTGTTTGTATGAATGTATTGATCAGCGCTCCATTTGGGCAGATATCTTTCTTTATTTAGGATGGCAGGCTCGCAGGCAGGAACGCTGTCTCCCTCCTTCATGCCATGTCTCCTGTTTTTTGCCTCACTGGCTTCCCTAACTGCCCCGCTTTATTGAATAAATTCAAGCTGTCACTTCCCATGCTGGTAGAATAACTCAAACACAACATATAATAATACAGGAAAAGTAGGATAAAATAATCTTGTCATGGCTGTAAAAGTGATTGCTTGAAGCCATAGTCTACAATCAATACACTAATTCCATAATTTATACTCGCGGCAATTGAGGAGGAAGGAGGCTCTGATATGGTATTTCTTGGCTCACTGACCAACTTTGACCTTCAGTAGAAGTAAGAGTGGGATTATTGTGTTGTTCGGCTCAAAGAAATCACCTACAAGAGTTGAGAGGCAATGTCTGACATTTTATGTTCAGGACCAAAACCTAAACTGATTAATTCTTGGTAAGCACCAGCTCTTGAGCTTTCACTATCTTTATGACAGCAAATCCCTGACACTCAGCTGACGGAGTGAAACATAAAAGCTGGCCAGTGATTTTCTCCAACTTATTTCTTTTATCCTTTGATTTTATGGAGGGGGAGGTACCTTTCCTCTTCACCCTGGAGCAAGAGGAATTTTTCACTAACGCCAAAACTCATTATCAGTTCCTCGTTCTGTCTGTTTCACTTTTCAGCGGTTGCCAATCATAGGCTACCCATTTTCTATTAATTATGTCTTTTTATGGGTCATTCCTGCCTGCACTTTATGGCTGAGGCTATATGCAGAGCAGTACCTTAATAGCTCATGCAGTAAACTACAGTATTTTTCTGTATATCCTCGGACATGATCCGTTCTCAGTGGCCACATCACTGTTGTTGTTGTTGTTGTTGTTGTTAGGATGAGAGCCATGAATCCCCATATGCAATCCATGAGGAGCTGAATACCGGAAGGCATCAGAAGTTCCTCTGAAAAGAGAAATTGATTGCAGTTAGCAGAGAGATTTTTTCAAGTGTTATTCTGCCCCCTCTAGTGATGCTAATAACTTAATGATCCCTAAAAATGCATGCAATTTGCCTCAATTGGATTTAATCATACTGTATACTTATGTGCCACAGATTTCCAATCACTGTAGGTCTCATTGAGCGTCAGACATTGTATGGTAAATAATGGCATCAACAGCCAGGAAATACCACAGCTATTCTATAGTGGTTTAATGTAATGTCTTAAAGCGGAAGTTGTAATTAACAGGAGGGCTTTTAGTTGTGTTGAACTTCAGCAAAACTTTTCTGTCCTGTCACTGTAGGTTAAGTAACACTCAGTGTCACGCTAAAGACAATTATTTTCTTTGGGATATATAAATCTCAGAAGGCTAATATCAATCTTTAATTATCGTGCATATTGGACGATACCACACAAGGTTGAAATCAGAGTTTTGCATCTCCTAATCCTGCAGTTAACATGTTCTTTTTATTACCGTAACCAAAATCTTTCCCTAACCTTAACTAAGTGTTTTGGACACCTAACACTACCCTTAACCATAGATAATTTGCTGTACTGGCAATCTTTTCCTGGACTTAACCATACCATATTTGTGATTCATAGACGTTGTAGAAAGAGAGCATTTTAAAGTCGTTGTGATTAGATGGAAATAAATTAATTCAATATGAACGTTCATGTCTGGTGACAGGATGTTTCTATGGCGTCCAAAAGGTTTGAGTTTTTTGTTTTGTTTTGGGTTTTTTGGCATAAAAAAAAAACTTTGGATAGACTCCAAACAATATAGCTTTCTATTAGTTAGAATGACATTCTAACACTGACTTTTTGCAAATAAACCAAGAAGAGTTGGGTTATAATGACATCTAACTTTTCCATCTCCTCTTAAAGGGGAACTAATGTTTTTTTCAACCTGGGCCCTATTTTCCAATCTACTTTTGTCTAAATGAGTGATAGGATGTTCAATATTTGACATTTCTTCAGTAGGAAGCTAGGGCTGACCTGCCTGCAGCCCGGGAGCACGCGCTATTTTAAATAATAGGGCACTCAGACAGCGTCAAACAACGTCAAAATATGTCCACTAAAAGTGCATTTTTTCCACACAGATAGGCTCGGATTATTAGTATAATTACCCGACAACATAACAGAAAGGAGAAATGAATGTTTGTTCTGCCTGTTGCTGCTCCCTGTGAGCAAAACCCTCAGGCTTCAGACAGTTCTGTTGCCCACATTTTGTTCGACTTTTTAACTTTTTTTTTTTGCTACAAACTGACATCAGCTTGTGACGGGTTTCTTTATATGGTCATCTGCTCCAGGCCTGCTACTGCAAGTATTTACATTACATAGTCTACACTGCTACATGTAGCTACATGCTAATGTCAGGGAAACCTGTAATATTGTTGTGACTTTGTTCCTTTCTCCCCAATTTGAGATCATATTCCTGCTGGAACAGGTCTGGCTGGGAAGATTTTGGTGCAGAAGCTTTTATAGGTGATTTTTTTTTAGCGTGCAGAGTGCTGCAATCCTCTATTACAGTCATTCCTCGGTTGCAATGACAGTGCAGAGATGCTGAGAGATGGAAGAACCAGTACCACCCAATCACAGGAGACTGGGCTTGAAGAGACAGGAGCTAAAACATGGCGTTTCTGACAGAGGGTGAATACAGTTGTTCCAGAACAGGAAAATGAACATTAAAGCATGTAAACATGTTCTCGGAGAAACCCAAAATACAAGTGTGAATCTGAAAACGATCATCATAGTTCCCCTTTAATCCTCAGGGCCCCGGTGTCTGAACTCCAACAATCATCAACAGTCCCTCCCTGCCAAACCAGAGCTCAGTGTCACCGCATCCTCATAAAGCCATTAATGCAACCCAATTAGAAGTCCCCACAAACAGTAACTGTGCAGTCTATATGATCTGTTGGTAGATGGGAGGCAGTCTAACCCAGCAGGGGGGCAGTGGCCAGTAAGACCCCCACCAAGTTATTGAGGACAGAAGGAACTGAGGGTGTCATAATGATCACTAAATGTGTGTGGTGTTCAGTTACAGCAGGAGATTGGCAAGGAGTTGCGTGACCTTTGCTATATTGACCTACTGGTTGACTCCTAGCGGGGTGCTGCAACAACACAAGAAACAACATTCAAGAGGAAAAGAAAGAAAATGGCAAAAAATGTAAACATGTTTTGTTTTTTGTTGTTGGTTTTTTTTTTTCAATTTAACTAGAAATAAACTAGATAAACGGACTTATTTATACACATAGTATACATGCATTTCTGTGGGATGCATGCATGCATTTGATCCTTTTAATGTACACGTGTGCATCCGAGCACAAGCCCATAAAGTGTGTGCATGTGAGAGGTTTTGGGGCGAGGTGGTGTGGTGTTGGAGTGGGGGAGGGAGGGGGAGTTGTGACAGACAGTGGTCTCACCTCACACTTCACGTCCCAAATAGATTAAAAGATTTTTTTTCCCAGATCCTGCCTTTCCCACTGCTGCCTGAAGCAGAATGAGCACTTGTGAGGATAATTAAAATTGATGATATAGAATGACAGAGACATGATTTCTGCCTGCAGCAAGAGGTCTCTGAAGACAGTCTAACCAAACTGTCATGCCACCGCTATTCTGTTTTACATGACTGTTTCACCTTACTAAATTGATCGCAAGTAAATACTCTCTATTGAATTAAAGTGTGATATATCAGTCTGGGGACTCAAGGTTACTTTCTTTTGATGGAAGTTGTCCTTTTCTGACCCTTTATCATGGTTAGGTTAATGTGAGGGATTTCTATTGGAGTAGTGTGGATTTTACTGTATTTTGTAAGAGCTCACCAGGTGATTACAATTTCTATATGTCGACTGATCGTGACTTGTCTTGAAAGAGGGCAACAGTGTGTTTTTAACCCCCTTATTTGGCATTTATCAGCAGCATATAAATACTTAATAAATTGTTTGGTAACACATTATGAAGTCATTTTCAGCAAATGAAAAGTCCATTTTAAAAAGAATGTATAAAAAAACATTGTAAATGATTGACAATATAACAGTTGTAACCTCATGATATGAAGTATTCATCTGTTGTGTTTGCTAATTATATGTTTACTATGTTTAATTGTCAAATATTAATTATAATTATATTCAATATTTAGAAATAATTCTACAATCTCCATGGCAAGTGAGCAAAATCCTTCCACTGATGAAGGCCACAAAATGTGACTGAAAGCTCCAGAAGAAATCGACCATTTTTAATCCTTATGTAACTTTGTATTAATCACACATTAGCTATTTATATACCAATAACCGCTCCTTTACATGAGCATGGAAAGCATGGAAATATACTGCTGTTCATATACTGCTTATAAATGCTAAATAGGTGGGTTAAGAATAAGAGTTGATCAAAAGGGATTAAGTTACAAATTTATTCTCCTTATTAAAAAATTAGTTGTATCCAGAGTATCAATTTTCTATTTTGTTTAAATCTAGATTTTTTTTTTATAAATATTTTTAGTATCATTTTAGGAATCTGTGTTGCTCCTCTTCTTCCACTTGTGCACAGGTGAAAAGATAATGTCAAATTAATTATGTGACTGCAGAGTGTCAAAATAGGCGAGTGCTCAGCTTTTGATTATTCATGAGTTTTGAAAGTTTTGTAATAAAATTAAATGTGTTAGTTTGTGAGACAATGATGGACTGGCTGTCTAAGAATTATAGTTACTTTTTGTACACAATAATGAGCAGAAAGTAATCCCTCTGTAGAAAGACTCCCCGACAAATTGATCAGTTTCTTGGTCAGCTGAACTTCCTCAACATGTTTTGTGCTGCCTCACATGTTATGGTCATTTGATTATACACGACACATGTCATTTTAGTCCTGAGTGAGAACAGCTTGCTCCTGTCTGTGGTTTATTTGAAGGAGCTGAACAGCTGTCAAAGAGAAGAGCAGGGGGACATAGGGCTAGGCATGGGGCAGGGTGGGGGGATGGTGAGACGCTAAACCCCCACCAGGATCCGTCTAAAGATAAATATTGATTGCGGACAGTTTTAATTACTTCCTTAAATTGAGCAATTTTGGTTTTCCCAGTTGGCTCCCTGTGAAAAATCCATGTAGGATTCCACGTTGAGGGAGAGGAAGAGGGTTGAGCATGGCGCACCATAAATCACAGCAGATACATAATTCATTGGAAGCATGTGAAAAGGACAAGACAAGATGCTTTGGATCATTGAAAACAGCATTTCCACAGGTCTTTCCATGTAGTGCGATCTCCCTCTTTGTTTGTGCAGGCCTCTGAAATTTGTTAGCTCGTTCAACTTGGAGTCTCATCTGAATGAATGAATGATCTGAATGCTGAATGATGAATGTGCTTAATTCTGTTTCACTCTTTTCATTTTATTTCCAGATTTGATCAATTTGAAAACATATTTAAATAGACTGAATACTTCCATTACACATGGGATGGTCAACATAGAAGAAACAGCATTAAGATTTTACTCAGGAATAGCATCACCACTATTTCGGACATGCTCTATGTCCACTCATCTTCAGAAGGCCAAGGTCAGTTCTTATCTCCACTAATGTGAAGATTGTTCTGAATTAGTGTCACCATTTGGGATAACATTTCTGTGACAGCATAGGAAACACTCGCTCAGACACAAGTATCTCCTTAATGTAGAACAGGGATCAAATCTTTTTATACAGAAGTCCTTGGCATGTAGGTAACATTATTGTCCTGCTGTTTAATAAATGGCTGCTAATAGTTTCAGCTTGAAAGATCATTTCTTTTAATAAAGATATACATCGCAGGATGAAGATGGTCACTCTGAATTGCTGTTTGAGCCATGATTTGAATTTATCAGTCATATTAAGGGTTTATCTGATTGATTCCATGTCAGGAAATATGCGCTATTATGTTGGTAAGATATTTCCGTCATCATATCTGATGCCTCATATTTCCCTTTAGCCCTTTTACCTCCAAGAAGCATTCTCAGTCATGGAAATTTTGCAGGATAAATTTGATACTTAAAGAGACAATTCAACCCAAAATTAAAACACATATTTTTACTCTTACCTATAGTGTAGTTTATCAGTCTAGATTATTTTGGTTTGAGCTGCTGAGTGTTAGAGATATAGGCTGTAGAGATGTCTAAAATCATGACCTGGTTCCTCAAGATAATCCACAGAGTTTATGAGCAGTTTCATGTACAAACTGTTTTCTTTCTACCTAACTACACCTGCCAACCAAATCACCGCGCAGACAGAAGTGTGCATCTACTGCTAGCTCACCTCGTGCCACTGAGCAAGGTGGCGACATGATCCCTGGAGCCTAATTTATATTAAAAGAGAAAGGTAAGATACAGAAAAGCACCCCTGGAGCTTGTAGGGATTCATGGTCTTGCTTTGTGACACTTCAGCAGCTGAGAGATCTTGATGAGATGATGGTAAACTTTTCTTGAGAAGCAAATCGCCAAGACTGAAGGCCTGTGCACACAAAAAATTAGTTACATAAAGACACCATGCTAACTGACTCCAGTGCGTTTTATTGTTCTTTTTGTTGCAAAAATTCGCAATACGAGGTGAAATGGAAGGACAGTTCTGCCCTCTTGCTTCTCTCCTCTAGAGTTACCTCCCTGGCTGTTGTCACTCTCTCCTCGTGTCTTGCATTTGGCCCCATGGCTGAAGGGACTGAGTTCTCTTCCATTCCTGCCTTCCCACTGTCACTTTTAGCGTGCAGTCTATATCCATCATCATCATCATCATCATTATGCACCTGAATATTACTATCTGACGTGTTAAAAGTAGTAGGTAAAAGTAGTATCTGAGTTTTGAAATGATACTGTGCCCTGCTTCTCTCTCTTGTTGTGGATGTGTCCCAGAGGTTGCACCACATTTTCTTTGACTTTGACCTTTGACATATTACTACCAAAAACGAATTAGTTGTTGAGTCAGAGTGGACATTTGAAGAAATTCCCTCAAGGTGTTCTTGAGATATTGCGTCTGCAAAGATGGACCAGCTTGACAAATGGATGCACGTATGGACGGACAACCCGAAAACATAATGCCTCTTGCCACCGCTATTGCTGGAGCAGTGGCATAGAAAACAAACTTTGGGACTCGCCATCAGAAGAACCGTTGGGGTTAATCATCACTTGAACTTGTCCCATGTCCTTGTGCGTGTCACATACATAATACACACATAATAGACTGTTATCCTTGACATGTAGACATCACAAAGATCTGGCTGGCTCTCTGGTAAAATTTTGGAACCAAAGAGCTCCCTTCTCAGAGACAGAATATGCTTATAACGTCAGGCTGGTTGGTGGTGTTAGCTTCACCTTAGATCATAAACATAAGTTGTGCTAGGTTTTGTCCTTACTGCTTTCGTAATGGCTCGTCTTCTGATATTGCATATCAATATGAGCAATCCTGAACTGCTATTCTTCTGTCAAAACAGCAAGTGAGGTGGACCTGCACCTTATGCCTCTGCCACTGGGGGACACTGGCGATGCAGCATGTGTCTGATCTGTTGGGCGCTATGTGACTTTGTGTACATTCGTGCACTACTCTACTCAAAACATCTCATATACCGGCTGTAAGAAAATAATGCTGTAGAACAAAACAGCCAAGCCCAGCTCAACAACGCCTACTGGCGGACAAGCAGACATGAGCTAACTTGTTGAAAGATGGCTGCACCCTGCTGGTGAAAACATGAACTACTATCTAGTTTTCCAGCAAATCTAGGTGGATATAAAGTTTGATTGCAGTGCCATAACTCGCCTAAGGTAAAATTCAAACAAACCACAATCATATTGTTCAGTGTTTCATCTCCTCTGTAAGTTTCAACAGCCAAGCTAACGGCTCTGTGAGGCTGTGTTAAGCACTGTGGTGCTTGAGCTAAATACTTACGCCAACATGGCAGCATGTTCCGAATGACAACGCTAACTTGCTAACATTTTACAGGTTTAATTTTTACCATGTTTACCGTCTCAGTTTAGCATGTTCATGCTTGCTAATTAGCACAAAGCACAGATGAGGCTTATTGGAATGTCATCATTATATTATTCCACAAATGTCAAGCAGATGTTGGTGCCAAAGTCAGTAGGAGGAACACAAATGTCTGTATCAAATTTCAAGTCAAGTCATATAAGAGTTGTCAAGACATTCCATAGACCTTTGTTCCACCACGCAGTGAGCATGGCTGAAAATCTCACTACATGTGACATGTCCAGTTGTAGCTTTTCTTGAGCTTCCAGTTGTATCACATGATCTTCCTCTGCAGATTGTCCTAGTTGTTGTGGGGATGTAAATCTTCCGATTTCTTTTTTCTGTGCACATGAAGGACTCCTTGTCTACCTTGGCCTAAAACTTGAAATTGAGCAGTGGCCCAGGTGTTGTGGGTGGTGGCTCTATATCTGTGTGGCTACAGCCTGTAAATGGCAGCGCCCACTCCTGCTTTCTCTGCATTGACCTGCCGACTTTCTGTGGCTTACCTGTGGGAGAGACGGCACAGCCGGACCCACTCCCCTGAGACCCAGCTCTCCATATCCCCAAATAGATTGGTCACTGGAATTACACGATTGAGGTTTCCGAACAAGGTATTACTCTGTTGTATTGTAAAGACCCCTACACTGACCTGTGCATGGAAGCATAGGAGGACAAATTTTTACACTCTGTTCATCAGAGATGCCACTAACAATTGGCCTGGAGTTTTTCCCCGTCCCTTTCTGGTATTAAAGAGAGGAGAGTGAGAGGTAGCTGACTGAAGCACTGACCTTACTCTGAAGGGTTGTGCTGTTATAGGCAGAGGTGAGTCTGGTCAACTGTGTTACACCAACCCATTGTCCATCCATAACATGACGGCAGCTGGGGAATGCATACAGAGTGAAGCATTAAATGTAGATACTCTAAGTGTAGCGTCTCACTCACTCAGGAGAACAGTTTCAGGCTGATGTGGTTTGTCCAAGTACTTAGTGATATTCACAGAGAATACTATGTCCCATTTGTTTCCAATGGAGAGGCATGAAAGTGGTGTAAAAAATATATTGAGCAGATATTGCACAGGCAGCAAGCACACTGAAAGACCAGCGTGAGTGCATTTTGCATGCTTTTTCCTACATTATTAGAGTACCGCAAACAAAAAGCAGAACAATCTTGGTCGGTGTGTGTGTGTGTTGCAATCAGTTATTGTTGTTTGATGTGTCTGTTGTTTTGTGGTTTCTGGCCTGTTTCTTATTCATGTGAGTGGATCAGCATATATACCATACATCAATAGTGTAAACACACTTTGCCTTGGCCTGCAGATGACGAGGATTGTTCTTAAACAAACTCAAATGAATAAATAATATGTCAAGGAAGTGCTTATACTCGGATCCATAAATTACCTCTGCAGGCCCCACGCTGTCCTCCATGACATCGGTGTGAGTGAGAGTCTCGCCTGTGATTATGTCCCTCTTCTTCTTATGCACCAGACTGACAAGCCCATGTCGGGGCGGGGGTGTGAAGGGGGTGGAGGGGTAGACAAGCCCCTCGCTCTGAGTGCTAATGGATGATTGGAGGCAGGATAGGAGGCTTCAGTTCTCTCTTTCATCCTGGCCTGCTTTTGACCTGGAGAGCCAGCAGTAATCGGCCCGGCAGAGGGGTAATCATTCCCCGCGTGCAGACTCTGATAAGTTGGAACACCTTCCCCCGGCAGCGGAGGGAGCTCCCGCGGCCTCCCTGGTTATCGCTGTCCCCGGCACCCCTTCAAGAGGCTGCGTTGCCTCCTCTCCCAGGCTCAAAGGCTCCATCAACGGCGGCTCTCTGCTCCGCTTTCATCTGACAGAGCACATAAGCCGGTGAAAGGGAGGAAAAATAAACTGGGTTCTATCTCTCAAATTGTGATCTTATGAATTCGATTTGGTCACTTTTAAAATGTAACTGCACAATTTGTTATTTTCCCCTGTTTCCCTTTCTCTGTTAATATCTGTGGCGATAAATTGCTTCGATTGACAGGCTCATTTTATTTGTTGTGTGCTTCTGTATTTGTGATAAGGCAGCCAGCACACCGTGGTCACCTGAAGGGGCTGAGAAGTTCTCTGAGGCTCGAGTGCTTTTGCTCAATACCTTTCATGTAAGCCACTGTGAAAATTGTTTGGCTTATTTTGTTGAGGAAAATCCCCATGTTTTGCTTGATTACATTTTGTTATGGTTTTCCTCCCATTTTTCAGAGAACTTCTTAAGCCTGCCGAGATTACTGTTTAATAGGGATGATATTGTGCTGGCTTTATTGGCTATTTGCAGCTGCACCGCCGGTTCATTTAATAGCCCCGTCGGTTGTTAAAGGGATTACACAGCTGCCACACTCTAGTGTGTACAGTGGGCCTCTGGTGGGGGAGAAAAGACTATTGCCTGAAATGGGAAGACGGAAAGGAAAATAATTTTCTGTAGTTTTTCAGAAATGTGTGATCATACATGCAAAGTTTGCCTGCCACATTCAAATTACCTGCTCGCCCCTTTGTGATCTGACTCTGATGATTTCCCATTCCATATCTAAGTGACCTTTAGAAGGCCAGAGGCACTACCCAACATTGATTAAATAAATTGATCCCCACACATTCAAAGGATATTAATTAGACATGGAAAACAAGTGAATGAACACAAATAGCTCTTAGTTTAAATGCAAATAAAACACTGAGGGGGATTTGAGAAAGCCCAGTGACACATAAAGAGCTGAAGTCTCTGGATATCGTTTGAAAATAGGGAAGCTTGTTCACAAACTTTCCCCTTATGGATTTAAAAATTACTTAAAAATATTAATAAACTGGCATTGTTTTTCTCAATTACTATTATTCATGATTGTTTTATGGCTTTGTGTGCATCCCTTTTTGTTAAATAGTTCATGTCCAAAGCGAAACAAATCTGCATGACTACGCACTACATCCGAGCCTTAGGATCAATACATATCCTGACTGAATCTGTCATCTTTGAACCAGGACGCACGCTGAGATGTCGTACTATAGTGGCCTGTGACTTGTCCATGTCAGCAGCAGCTGCCAAATAGGTTTCAATCGAGAGGGCAGAGTCATACAATATGTGCCAAAGCTAACAGCTGTTAACTACGCAACCTGCAGGCTATGAACTGCAGCTCTGTCCATTGTCAGTCTCTCCACAGTTAAATATTCCAGGAGGAATTTGTTACAACAAGGCCATACATAACGGGTGAAAACCCTTTACACCAATATTGCTCTCAAAATTGGCAGCATGAGAAGGAGGGACATGAGGGATGCTTGAGAGCGGTACCCTATCCCTCTCAGCCCCCTGGGAGCCACTTGGCCAGCTTTCATCCACATAATTATAATAAATTTGACATTTCATAGATAATATTGATTTCTTTATTTTAGCATTTCACCATAGGTGACAGTCTAGTGTCAAGAATGAAATTTCTATTGATCTTCTGCGCATTAATCCCTCATGTGTATGTGATCATTTTTATAAGACCTTTTACTGCACATAAATCAATATTTCATATTTCCAGCCATGGCAGAGGAGATGTCATATTTGTAAACTGTGTCTTGACACTAGCAATTCCTTTCTTGTTCAGCTGCAACTGTGCAAGACCAGTCAATTTGGGGTGGTGGGAGCAGAGGCACAAGGGAAGAGGGGAGGAGGGGGGAGGACGGAGGACGAGGGAAGAGAATTTGCAGTCTGCGGCTTTGGTCTGGCTGGGAGGAGCTGAGTGCTGCTTGAGATACGTACCGCAGCATTGATGGTGAAATATCATTTTCAGAATTAATTAGCCTCCAAAGTGATGGGAGGCTGTTAATAATGGAAATAAACTGGCAAATCATTTAAATTGATTAGCTCAGTGCTAGGAACAGGATATTGAACACCACTTTAAATTGGCTGTTAATTTCTCTAATTTCTGGCTATATTTTTTCACAGATTTTAAAGTAAATCCCAACAGTGTTTTTTGATGTTGCTCAATCAGGAATGAAAACATGCAGCAGATTGTTCTAAAGTTCTGATGTTAAGTCTTACAATGTTGGTGTGTAGCTTTTTTAATTTAAATTTTTATCAATAAGACGTTTTTTTTTTAGAAGCCTTTCCGCTGAAATTAATATTTTTCTGAAGTAGCTAAATTTGTTTGTGCTTAGATCATTAGATGTGTTTTGTGATCACATTATTTTCTAATAAAAACACAGGGATGAAGTGCATTTTATTCACAGTGGATATTTCCAGGGCTACATGTCCAGAATCTTGGAAGTGTCAGAATGAGTGACTTGTTTTCCGCAACGATTTAAAATCAAATTTCCTCGCACACTGGAATGTTGCTCTCAGCTGCAGTATAACATGACAATAGCCATGGAGAATGCACAACTGTTTGGTGAAAAATATGATCACCTGAATGGTGCAGACACCTGACCTTTTCTCAGTCTCCCTTAACATGTCCCTTCCATACAATCAGTGTGAGAGCGCCGCACAAGAAAGGCCAGTCCATTAAGAGAATATGCTAATTTTGCCATCCGCTCCTAATTGATGCCATTTTACCAAGTAAACAAGACTTCTGTCTACAATGGATGTGTTTCTGCCAGTTAAAAGGATATTTCAGATCGGCTTTTTCCTGTAATTTTCTCTCCGAGAGCTACTGGTGTGCCATTATTGCAAATTATAAGTCTCTCCTTTTGAGGAGAGGTGCTATTCTTGCTGTGTCTTTTCCCCTCCTTAAAGGCCATCCACTATTTTTTGTCAGTCACTGGAGAATCTTCATTCACGTGAAAAGGTGTCAGTGCCTGACCGTTTGAGCATGATGACAGACACCCAGTAGAAGTGTGAGTGACTGCCTGACACCATAGAGGTTTGTCAATGATGTCAACGGCACTCTGGCAGCTAACACAGTATTGTCCCAGACACTCTACAGGACAGCATCATAATATGGGACGCAGACAGGGCGTGATGTGTTATCTCCACAACCTCTCTCCCATCCTTCAGTCTTTACCACGGGCCATGACTGAGGGTCTGTGAGGATCCCCGATGCGCCGAGTTGCCTAGATTCATCTTCCCTGTCAGCCACGTAATGCTGTATGAGCTTGTTCCTCCATTCAAGTAATGCTGATGAATCTGCTGTCCAGACGCCTTTCGCTCCACTTTGTTGAAACAGGGGGATAGACCCATTACGATGTACCTTTGGGTCGAACCATACATGATCATTTCTCCCTTTCTGCCAAATTGTTCTTTAGCAAAGAGGCTATCAAAGTGTGCGTGTATGTGTGTGTGTGTATGTGAGTATGGGGGGGTGCATGGCCGGGCAGGCGAGGTTGACTGGCACTCAGTGCTAAGCTGTCTCTCTGAGGAAAGGGCTGTTTAAAAGGCAGGAGCTGGCAGCGGAGCAGACCTCTCAGCTCCCTGTCTAAATACTGCCTCTGTGTGACTGACAGCAAGGCAACAGCACACTGGCATTCTCCTTTCAGCCACTCAGCAACCCTTTAACAAAAACCACAGGATTTAACATAAAACTCAGACCAGAGTGTCACCTACTGTAATGTAGCACTGCCGCCTTCACTGCTCTTTAAATTATTTAACATGACAACCTGTCCTTTTGTTGTTATTCGTGTGCATGCAGGGTTTCAAAAAAAAAAAGTGATGTAACATATGAATTAATTAGGATGATTTGAATACTCATGATAATGTGCAGTTACAGAATATTTATCCCTCACAAAGCAATACAGCTTTTTTTCTGTTTCTAATGATATGAGCTTATGAAAACTCCTCTTGTGTACTTTGAATTCCTCTCCTTAGAAATGACACAAGTTAGCTTCGTCTCTGATTTATTGTTATTTGTTTAGAGATTGACCTTTCTAAATTCAATTCTTAGATATATAAAATGTTCAGTTCCCATACGAGGGGACAAACAAGAGTCATCAACAGGCAAAAAGAAGACATTGTAAATGTTGCAAAAGCTTAATAGCAGAAAATTAACAATCTATGTGGTTTTGTTGGATTCAATTAGAGGGATATCTTGCTATTTCATGATGCACTTAGGAATGACAAAGCACAGATATAAGTATTGATTTTTCTGTGCCCATAACCAGATAAACAATATGTATATGTATGTATTTGCAGGGGAAAATTGAATCAAAATGCACATATTACATTGAGGGCCCTGCAAGACTGACAGCAATTGAATTTGTCAGTCAAAAATTTAGTTAAAGAGTTAAAGACCTTTGATCCGCCGGTGGGCAAAATGATATGAACCCTCCACAGTAAGAGATATTTATGGCATGTTGCCTTTGTTACTGTCGTCCTGCTTTTAGACGTGATTTTTTTTTTCTTTTTCTTAGATGCTCAATTTCACTGAGTTGTGCATGTCTGTATTTCATCTCATGAATATATGTGTGTGGGTGTGTGTTTGTTTGTAGGCATGCACGTGCGTGTTTACATGCATACTAGTGTGTGCCGACAGAGAGACGCCTGTGTGTGTGTGTGTGTGTGTGTGTGTGTGTATGTTATGCTGGTATGCCGTTGAAGTGTGTGTATGTGTGTGTGTGTGGCAGGGCAAGTGTGAAGAGGATTGTCTCCAAGTGGCAGAGAGGCAGCAGAGAGAACGATGGCTATGTTTGTGGATTAATAACTATTAATTCTCCTTTTGACTGTAATTGATGCTTAAATCTCCGCTCTCCTCCTCCTCTCGGCAGACCTCTTGTCCCCCCGTCAATTCTGTCCTTCTAATAAGGGCATTATTCCAAGGGATTTCATGCATTCTGATAAATCAAATTAGAAGGCCAGTGACTTAGATAGATTGCAGCGAGTAATTAGAGAATCCTCAATGCCTTCCTCGCTGCCACTCATTTACAAGAGTCTTTGTTATCTACCTATCTGGGCGCAGCATGAGGCGGTGTGTGTTTGCATCACTTTTCCCTCTTAAAATTCCTTCCTTATGTCACTGGAGAGACAGATCCCAGACCATATCTTGTCACCCAGGCTAGCACACCGCACAACGGACAGCGCAGTGGGACAGCCATTAATTGGAGCAACTTGGGTTGGTAAGTACCCACGTGTGTGTCACTGACATGCAAGAACAAGGAGATGGGCTGACACATGGAGACAGGGGACACCCTGGGCTGGACTGCCCCCACCTACCCACCCGCCCATGCACATGCACACACACTCACACTCGTACACACACCCTCGCACACCTCCACATGCCCCCTCCTTTGCCCCGCGCCCTCTCTCCTTGCCTTCAGGAAACAACACCATGTTCCTGATACTGAGTCAGTGGTCACTATCCATGTCAGCTGAGCAGCCATGTTCACATGCCACAAATGTTGTGTGTGCGCATGGGTGTGCGTGTGTAGGTGTGTGTATGAGTGGGCGTGTATATCTGTTTGAAAAATTAATATTGTGCTTTTAATGATGAAATAGTTTGTAAATGTATTTTTTTAAGAACTTTGATTCACCACTTTTGAGGTACTTGTGTTTTACCTTAGTGCTTCCTTTTCATGCCAATTTATATTTCTACTCCACTGCAATGCAGACATAAAAAAAAGTGGTAAATATTCCACTTTTTGCTGAATCTATTGGACACTTTGCAGTTTAGGATTTTAAACACAAAAGATATGATGTATGTTCATAAGCTAGGACACATTGTTATAGATTGAACCACCCAGCACTGTCTAAAATAGTTCAAATGAGCTTTACCTGCACCAGCTACAGTAGAACAATGCATCAGTAATAATAATCCAACTTGAAAATGCATTTCCTGCAGAAAATGCGTGTGAATGCTGACAGCTGAAATACTGAAGCACTGCTGAAAGTGTAAGAATCTTCAAGCTAAAATGAATTCCACTACACTGCTGAAAAGCCAGGAAACTGAACTGTAAAATTGAGAGTGGAAGCTGAACTGCATTACCTATAACAGTAATCAGTAATAACTCTTTCAGGGGTCTGCTTTATGAATGCTTTCACTTTTGATACTTTAGGTAAAAAATTTTCATGATACTTTTGCTTAAAAGTAATATTTTCAGTGCAGGTTTTTACTTTTAAAAAGATACAAATACTTTGTCAAACACCATTTGAAATTGAAGGGATGTATTTGCCCAACCTAAGAGACGATTCGCTCAATAGACAGGACCATCTGTGTACCTTACAATCATCTCACAGTCCAAAGTCCTGACAGCTGCACTTCTTCCTGATCTACCGAATCTCCTCTGTGGCATTTTTCTTCCTTTCTTTTCCACTTCCCCTGTACCCCTATCACAAACCAGTCTGACAGAGTTCACTTTTCTCCTTTAAGAGGATGAATGAAGATAAAAAGCAAAGCAAAATGGAGCACGAGAGGCATCACTCGCTTTGATTCATGATGACTGGGAGTTTGGCGGCTTCTCTGCAGCCTGCCTGCTTGGCTGCCTGCCTGCTCGGCCCGCCCGTCTGCTCCTTCCCGAGCACTCTAATGGAGAGCTGCAGTCTGCTCGCAGTGACACCGTCAAGCCATCAGGAATGGCTGATTATGGTGCTAAATATTGATCTCTGCCTCACATGTGTCAAATTTCCCCCCACCCTTTAATTAGAATTTCCCCTCCGTGCCATACAGGAACTAACCGAATATATTAGAGGACTTCATGAGGAGGAGGGGAGTGCAGCTAGCGGGGCATAATTGTGACCTCTTGTCTTGTCTCTTCCCTCCTGAGTTTTGAGATGACTTCCAACTGTCTGTCTAATGCTCCCGGCCTGTGATAATCAGACTTATTTTCCTCGTCTTATCACAGGATGATCGGCCTGGCTCTCCTGTTCTCCATTCCCTTCTCTCCTGTCTTGTCCCTTCTCCTGCTACCCCTCCTCCTATCCTCTTTGCCTTGTCATGTCCAGCTTATATGTTTTCCTAATTTTGGATAGACTGTTAAGGCTGTCTTCAAACACAATTGTGTTTAGATTATGTTAAGATTTGGTTGTTCAGCTTTAGTCATATTGTCAACCATGTTGTATTTGAGTTTATAAAAATCCTTGAAAGAGTATTCCACTGAGTATTGCATTATTATAACATTGTCATAGACAGATGTTCTTTTTAAGGATCAAACCTGATGAAGCAGAACCAGAGAAATTGTCCTATTTACTCGACGCGTTCTTCTTCCTTGTCAAAACCCGACGCCCACATTACCCATGGTGCAACAGACAATTCGGTCAGGATTTAAGACAAGCCTCCAAGGACAGTGTTGGGCTTTGAGGCGAATTTTACATTGTGGCCAAACCGTGGAACTACAATTTGCGGGTCCGGCAAGACTTTTCCCATAGCCTTACATTGTGAAAGAGACGTGGAAACATTTTTTTGAATGTCACAATCTCATGAAATTACTTATTTCACTATGAGAATTTGTTTCCTTCAGTCCAATAAATTATTTAGAAAGTCTAGAAAAGCTACATAAATAATAATAATAATAATCCCTATTGAAGCTATAGAGGGCTAAATGGAAGCTAGCCACTCTGTCAGCAGAAGTTAGCTGCTAAGCTGGCGAAATTTCCAGTGAGCTTGCTCGACTGACTGCACGATGTGGAAGATCCCGGTAATTTCATATAATGGGAAGTTGAACTTTTTCGGCTCCATGCGCAACTAACTAGTGTTTAAAGGAATGAATGGGCCCCGCTTCCAAAGCTGTATCCAGTTCTCATTATACATCCATGGTTTGCGTGTGTTATGCCAGTAGCAGCTAATGTAGCCTTTCCCCACTTGCCTAAAGCAGAGATGAAGAGCGGGCTACAAACATCTGGTGTGGTCTGTTACCTGCACACCCTCAGATTCTTCAACCCCAACTGATGCTGACTCAAGTGACATCCCTTGAGGCAGTTTATCAGACTTTGCCCCACAAGAGGCTTTGACCAACGTTTTTTTGACATATGCATTGGTACTGCCCAGGACTTGTCAACGGGGTCTGCCCATTGGTCCGACAGCCCATTGGTCCGACCATATTAAACCCATTGTTCCGAAGTCCTGTGTTTCGGAAATCATCATGATGCCTTGTGGTTAAGGTCTGGTTAGGTTTAGGCACAAAAACCACTTGGTTAGGGTCAGGATAAGATCAGGGTGTGGGTTAAACTGAAAAAGAAAGTGGCAAACACATAAGCCGTGAGCCTGCTTCACCTCAAGCCTTTCCCAGCTGACCCAGAGCCGATCGCGGCGCACCATCAAGGCAGAAATATGCCCGCCAGGAGCCGTTCAGCACCGCGGAGAGCTCCCCACACAACCTGGACCCCAGAGTTAATAACAGGAGGTTATGGTGTTTCATTCTCTCCTCTCTATGACACTTGTATATCGACCAGTAGCCTACTTTTGTTGCGTTTGCTGATCCTCTATGGAACACAAATACAGTATAGCCTAGCATAATCACATATCGGAACAACGGGACGTCAGACTAATGAGAGGTCGGAACAAAGCTACGGCACCCTTGTCAACAGACGATGTGTGTGGAGTTCCTCTTTGATAGTAGTTTTTGTAGCTTTGCATTCATCTCTGTATTTGTATTGATTCATATTAAATAAATATCGCATTCAAGCAGTTCAGGGGCCTTCTAGTAAGAAAAACATCATGGAATTCAGTGATTTTAATTTATCTAGGATAAATAAATGTCATAATAGGGATGCACAGTGATGCACGTCATCTGTATCTGCAGATAAAGGCTTTAAAATTAAATATCAGCATCATCCCAAATGTACATTTCTGCCTATACGAGAGGCCAATAAGATGATGGTTTAATTTTGGGACTTTAATTTGTCTAAATAGGTCACATTTTGCCCTGGTTGGGGCTATTGTCAGGATAGAGCATCATCTAAGTCTGTCAATGTCAGATGAATTTTACAGTTTTGTTTGAAAATGTTACATAAAAATAAGTACAGCATCTTTTACACGTAACCTATAGGTTGACGTAGTGTTCTTATTTTTCCCTGAGTGTGTACACTTTGGAAAGCATTGTGTTTTATGTCTGCATCTGTCAGTGGGACATCACGATAAGAGTAGGCATAATAGTATGGTAATTCAGCTGCAGGAGAGACTTGATGTTCTCTGCAATTAGGTGGAAAAAATGTGTGCATATATCTGTACAGCCATCGGCAATTGGACAAAATGGGTTGGAAAATATCGGATGTTGGCTAAAAAAAATCCAGTATCCCCAATTCATAAAGTTCTCCCAATAAGAAGCTTTGCGTTAAGATTCTTCTTAGCAATACCTGTCTGGTGTCTGAGAGCATTCTGGGTGTCATCAAAATCTTTACTGCACTGAATGTCAGACTGTCTTCTTCTCCTTTAAATACATCATTTATATTTTTCCACCAAACTATTGCATACTTTTGCCATCCAATAGTAAATCTATTTCCACTGCAGCTGGTTCTGCTCAGATGTCACCCCTTCCTGGATTGCTACCTTCTCTCCCAGTCATTTCCTCCACCTCTCTCCATCCTCCATCTGTATCTCCAGCCCTAAATCCATGTTTTCCCTTTTCCCCTCCTTCCTCTCTCGCTTCCACCCCTCCTCTCCTCCTCCTCCTCCTCCTCCTCCTCTTTCTCTCTCTCTCTCTCTCTCTCTCTCTCTCTCTCTCTCTCTCTCTCTCTCTCTCTCTCTGCCATTCTTTGGTTAGGAGGCACCGGTCGTTATTACAGGACGCTGGCAGGCTTGCCGTCAGTTGCATTCTGGCGAGAGTCAAGTGCCACAAGGTGCCTTTTTCTATTTGTTTGTTTCATGCTACACTGCACCAGCCACTGACCTGTGGTAGCCATGTCGTGCAAGAGGGAGGCAGGTTCATCCAATCAAAGAGCGGCTGAAAATTAACACTGATCTTTCCATTCTTGAAAAGGGACTGTGACAAAAAGCAAAAAAAAAAAAAAAAAGGCCACGGTGTTGATTCTGAATTCTCCTATATTCTAGATTTTCTTTTATTTATATTTTAGACGATTTAAATACTTACACACTTACTGTATTTTACCGATTTATTTTAACAAAGACAGGATTTAAATCCATTCACCCATTCATTTTTTTAAAACTCAAAATAAGACTTGATCTCAAAAGATAATATTCTAATATCACAGATTTGTTTTTGTGTTTTTTTTCCCACCGTGAATTCAATCTGAACCCCCTGCAATTCAGTACATGCAATATTCATAGTTGATCCATTGACTGCTATTCAAGCGGGAACTATTTGAAGAGGGAAAGTTCATGTGCATTTTTGATGGATTGTGCATGTCTTCCCCTACTCTATATGGATAGAGAGCTTGTTTGAAGGTCAGTGATTCTCTTCAGTCAGAGTCTTCCCTCAGCACTCCTTTTTTTGGGGGGGAAGAATATCTCCAGTCTTCACTCCATATTTTTCAAGTGCTTCTAGGATGACTAGGTTGGATGACCTTGAATCTTGGTGGAGATGAATCTCTTTGAGCCTCTCCTCTCTCCTTTTCTTGGGGAACTCTGTCATGAAGAAAGACAACAACCTTCTCCTGTCTGGTTTTTCATGTAAAGTATCCACTTTCCCAGATCCCAACCTTTTCATGTCTCTGATGTTTTTCTCTGTATGTGTGCTGAACTACAATTTCCTTTAACTTTAATGCACATATCGCATTTGATTTATTCCTCTTCTGAATGACAAGTTAATACACATGCTATTTATCAATTAATTTTTCCCCACTGGTCTCATATTACATCCTTCAGTTTTCATGTGCATGTTAAGGAAGGAGATCAATATTTAAAAAAAACTTGTGTGTGTGTGTGTGTGTGTGTGTGTGTGTGTGTGTGTGTGTGTGTGTGTGTGTGTGTGTGTGTGTGTGTGTGTGTGTGCGCGCGCGCGCGCTTTGGTGTTAGCATGTAGGAACGAGGGGTTGAAAAGGGGTTGAGTGGATCTTGAGAGCTGGCAGGTGCATTATTGCAGAAGGCTCTGCCTAGCTTGACATGTGTGTGTTCCTAATCTCCTAGTGATATGACAAAGCTGTGTGGGAGCCCGGGCTGGATCTCTTCTGTCTGTTGTGACACACACCCCTCAACCCCCTCTCCCTTTCCTTTTGTCCAACACACACACACACACACACACACACACATCATATTCCCCTCTTGACCCTTCAAGAATCCACCACTCCACTATCTATTGGCACCTTGTCACTATAGATGTGTACTTATATGTGCTATGAGAGCTTTGTAAAACCATCACTACGTGCATCTGTTTGTCTTCACACCTATTGCGCATGCTTTCATGCACACAGAAATTCATGCATACACTAGCAGCAAACAAGAGCAGAGGCCTGTAGATGCAGGTGTGAGTGAGTTTCAGGCTTTATCCCCTGTTAGTCAGCGCAGGGAATATTAAGGCAAAATAAGTGGTGAAGTTGTTGTTGGTGAAGTGAAAAAACACGTGAAAGCTTTTATTTCCTTTCCCAACTTGATTTTAACTCTGCTGGGAATCCGCTCAGGAACAAAACTGCACTGGAGGGTGGACTTTGTAGCTGCAAGTGTGCTTCTTTAATCAAGGGGTGACACACTCTGGGTCTTTGGTTTGGTGCTTGTAAGAACAAATTTCCTGGGTGAACCTTTAAAAATCCCTCAATAGATGTTTTATTTGTGTATAGCTCTAAATTTGTCCAAATGAAGCACTTAACTTGTTACACCTGTATTCTTGTAAAAGACTACAGCTAGGTATTTTGGGGGCATTTTGTACCTTTATTAGAGGACAGACAGTCGAGACAAACAGGAAATCAGGGGGGAGAGTATTGGATGGACACAGTTCCCAATCAAACTGGACGTTGGCTATTACATCATCAGCACCTTAAACCTCTATGCCACCAAAGAACCCATCTACCTGCGTTTTAATGTGGATTGTTTTAATTTGGATTGCTGCAAAAGACTGACAGAACTCTAACACTTAGCAGAAGACGGAAGATCTCACACGCGCACGCACACACACACACACACACACACACACACACACACACACACACACACACGATTAGACTCAAAGACATGAGCAGATTACATGTGCATGGGTGTGTTTAATATGTTTCACTTCACATGGAGCAGCGGCACAAACCATAACACAGGATGAGGGCATATTCTTGCGGGAACTGAGCCAGTGCATCTGACCATGTTGACATTTTACACACTGACATCAGACGGAGAGTGGGGGTAGTGGGGGGGACAGTTTGCAGCCCCTGTATTCAGTCACATTGTCACAGTCGAAAGTGTAAATGGGGGAGAATACAAAAAAGCAGTCAAAGACTAAATTAGACGTTTTAGGAAATTACAAAATGGCATCAATCTACAAATTGATTTGTAGGTTGAAATTACGCAAATAAGATTTTGAGATGGGGACGATTTCACCGTCTTCTCGGTGATACCCCCGCATGCGTCATCAAAACCAGATTCTTCTCCCGTGTGTTTTTACAGTTTGCTCCTCAGTCTCCTCCAGCCTCGCCCCAGAGATCCTAATGCATCATTTGAGGCTCATACAATTCACTGCTTCCCAAGCTACTGGCTCCTACCAGCCTGATAGAGGCATTTTTCGCCACTTAGAAACACGCACTGTGTGTCCGATCCCTTCCTCCTTAATATGTCCTCTATTACCATCAGGCATTTATGCCTGTTTTTTCTACTTCAGTAACCACTGAGCACCGGCTTCATTAAAACTAATTGAATCGGAAACATGTCTGCCTGAGGAAACATTAACTCTTTCTATAAAGGAAATTTCCGATTTCATTTTGTCAATAAGGTCAAAGGACTGAGCCTGTGTGTTCAATACTGATACATGCTATGCCCATAAACTTCAACTGTAGGGCTATTTAATTCAGGGTGTACTATCTATCAGCACTGCTTCAAAGTCTTGTGGTTTCTGGTGATTATACGATCATTTGTAGAAGTCACCTTTACTTTGTTTCCCGTAGAAACCTGAAGAATTCCCTCTCTAACATCATGTCCTGTCAATTTCATTGCATTATTAATTTCTCGTGGTTAGCATAATTGAGTCTTGGTACAAGCATTGCATTAACAGCTTTAACTGACCACACTTGAAACAATAATTTGATAGCAGCCGTCAGAAATCAATGTGCAATAACAGAGCATACACAGCTGTTTAATATGAAGTAAATATTTATGAGTGATCTGACTAGGCATCAAGTCCAGTCAATCTTCTTTGAAAGGATCTGTGCAAATGATTAACCTCATTTTACTGGTGCTGTCTGGGCTGGTAATGGCCATTAGAGCTAAGAAGGAGTGAGGCCTTTGATTTTTGGCTCCTCATCATTCACAGCTTGTCGCATCCCTTCATCCTTCATACATGGCTGCTGAATTGATTGTCTGTTTAGTCCTATGAATGATAAAGCTGCTCTGGGCCACAGGCTGAGAGGGACAGACACGGCTCACTTCCATCTATATGCAAGGTGGATTTCTTTTTCCTGCCTCGCCACTTGGAAATCAGCTTTTTGCATTATTTATTGGACAATCATGAGCATTTCAATATGGTAAATCAAATAGTCACAGTAATATAACTATAGGCAGTCATATCCAAAGGGCCATCATTCAACTCATTATTCATTCATTTTGTTTAGAGCTATAGTCGGAAGGACTCATGAGATTCATAAGTTGTGTAATCAACATGTTTTACTGCGGGCTCGCACGGCAGCCTGCCTAAACAGAGGGAAAGGTAACATAAAAGGAAGTGATTCTGAGTGTAGACTGAACGTGCTGAATGAGTGAAGAGCGGCAGAATTATTGAGAAGTGGTACACAACCGACGACTGCTGGAGAGACAGGTGGAATATAACCTCAACATGAAAGCCAGAGTGCACTGGCATGCTGGCAAAAGTCATGAGTTGGTTTTAATCCCCTTTGTTTGAAAGAAAGTTGAGGTATAAAGGTTTTGGTCATAAAGCAAGGTGGATCTATTTCAGGTCCTGCTCACAAGCTTTCTAATAAGATTCTCACTCTGCACCTCAAAATAACTTTTAATGCAGCTCACATGAAATGTAAAGAAAGACAACAGTTAGCTGTCATTTACTCGAGGCTTAATTCTATCCAAGTCAGAGAAAATTACATGTTGTGACTGAGACTCGTACGCGGTAGAGATCATCAGCAGGCTGTAGAGAAGTTTGTATCAAGCGTATTTATGCATCTTTATAATTATTCGCTCTGTTCTCTGTGTCTTTCACCGGCTGCCGCAGACGTAATTCCAGTAGCAGTCTGAGCAACAGTGAGTTTTCCTCATCGGATGTCTAACAAGTTCTCATGTAGTGCAAAGGTGAAAGGTCAAGTGCTCTCCCACCACAGGGATCAGATGAGGCAAAGGTCTGGTTTATGTTGGCCTCCCTACATGTTAATTCACACATTAGACCTCAACAGCTGATACAGTCAACATATGAACCGGATTAGCAAAATAAAAAAAGGATAAAATTATATTAGGGTAAAAAAATATGGTCCATCTTTGTTCTGTTTTGTTGTTGGGGAATGACTCCTGAGCTACAGCACTTGAGATCCACCGAGCACCATACACATGAACCTGTCAGGTTGCATCACAGAATTAGACAAAAGTGCAGCTGTGCATGCAACATAATCCACGACTGTCACAGTGTGCGCCGTGTGCTGTGTGTGGTAGCATCTATTCGTGGTGCTGTAAATGTGAAGCAGCATTCTCAGAAGCTGGGACTCTCTGGGTTTGATCATTTCACTCCTTTCTCGCTTTATGTTCGAGCACTTAGCAGAAGAAACACAGGCTTCTGTTTTCTCGAAGATGGCCACCTTCACCTGCTGCCTTTGGTTTGTTGTTCTCAGTGCAGGAGGAACCGAAGATCATTCATCGTTCATGAACAACTGCAGAATTATTTCTTTTCTTTCTTCTAGCCCTGCTTACGCTGACACGATCATGTCTAACGTTACGCTGATGTCAAGTGCGGGGAGGAAATTAAGTCATAGGCTCTTAATGAATTTAGACTCAAAGTCCTCCAGCGTGTATAATCATGCACAAACACTGACAGAAGTATTAGCTACTTGTGTCATGTTTTATTGTGTGGAGATAGACATGTTTAAAACCTAACTGTACTTTGAGTCAATAGAGAGAACTTGTGACATTGTAATGCACCCCTTTCAACAGATCTGCTAAATGTCAGCAAACTGGTTCTGAATGTAATCCCAATTTGCCTTGGAATTAGCACTTTACAGTGACGATCTAATTATTTAGACAATTTATTGCCTGCTGCTAATATCTCTCAAAATAAGCTGTTCCTTTCATCTTGATCATGTGATAAATGTGGAATCACTGAGGATAAGTCCCAGACATGCCTCAGAGCCTGGCGTCACTTCTCTGCTCTGACAGACTAAAGGGAAGGGTTTGTGACAGCGGCACTGCTTCACTTGGTGCAGGCCAATCACTGCTGTTTTATACACATTTCTAAATGACTTTCATTCCTGCGTGTGCGGACACAAGACGCGGGAAAAGTGGCTTGTATTGTCGTTGTGTGAAGGCGATCTGTAAATTGGATTTAAGGATATATGGTAGGACTTTTTACCTGACTGAAACCAGGAGCGCGGAGCCGGACTCCCCGGGGGTTTGTGGGAGGTTGATGGTAACAGGCTTATTAAACTACAATAAAACAACACTTTACCGGCTCCGGTACAAACTTAAAACCGTAGCTTAGATAAAAATGTTCCTGTGTGTGGCATCCTCATACCTTTCTTGTACATTTAAAAACACCAATTACGCAGCAAAGTGCTGCGCAATGACGCACAATATAAAGCGGCGCGCAACAGGATTTCACAATAAATGTGTTGAGCTGCACACTGAATGCGTCTTTTTCTTATTTCTAATGGCAGGTTAAAGGTAGTCGGCCTTTTATTGGTGGAAACTGTAAGTCTGAGTTCCGGTAAGAGTCATCGGCGAGGTAAAACAGTTTAACAAACGTCCAAAAGTGAAGGCAGGTGTAGTCCCGTACACAAATTAAAATGATATAAAGATGGACATCATTTTAAATCCTCATAGGCAACAAGGAAAGTCTGTCCAGAAAGACAACCTTAAACTTTTATTTGCATCAACTTTTCGCACCAGCAAAGAGCATCCAGAGGAACAGGCTGAATTATAAAACCCGATGTTCTTTGTGAAATTGTTCGCTGGAAATGTGACTTTATTTGGGATTCAAGCGGAAAACTAAGCCTCCTATATTTAATCCGCTGCAGCTCTCTCCTTTGTCAAACACAAATAGACATTAGAGAATGACAAGAGGTTTTTAACAGCCTCGGATGTTTTAATAAAAGCGTCTTTTTTACAATCCAAATATAGGAAATATAGACACGCATGCAGGAGAAAACTCTCAGTTCATCCCCAAATTAGAAGTGTGTTAAAATGTGATTTTTATGCCTGAATTTTTCGCTCAGTTTCGGCTGAAATAAAACGATTAGAATGTTTAAAAATAAATATGTGCGACATATTTTTGTCGAAACAAAATAGAGAATTCAAACAGGAGTAGGCCTGCACATTATTGGCGACATATTCTTAGTCTTTAAATGCGTTCAAGGAAATAGTACATAATTTCACATTTACTTAAGGTGAGATATTAAAAGAAATAACTTATTAAAACGTTTGATTTTGCGCAAATAGGCCTGTTAGCGCTGATCTCAATACTTGTGGAAATTGGAATAAGTTTAAACTTCGAAATGATATTAGTGATATAAAGTAGCTCCTTCCGATCAGAGAATTTAAATAGTAGATTATTTCCAGAGAAAATATTTAGCAAAAGAATTGATTTAAAAGTTTTATTTGTAAACATTAAATATTTCTTTCTCTCTAAAGTTGATTTTTTTTTTAATCCGGCACCAAATGCGTTACAGAAGTTGTTAAGTACATCATGATGTCAAAGATGTGGGCCTATATCACACACTCATGAACCTCTTGATATAAGATGGGAAGGGTTTTTTTTTTTCATTTCCAAAAAACGTGTTAAATCATAACTACCTAGACGTTTATAAGACATAAAACATAGACAACGTGCTCAGCATGAAACTTGGATGGTTTGAAATCGTTTAAATTGCACCATGCTTAGTGTAGCTCTTGGCAATAGAAATAATAAATATATAGAAACGTTTATATTCAACAGCAACAATACTTACAGCACATACAAACAAGGAATGTCTGACAGTTTTACAAACACCATGGGTCCCTCATTTTCTATACAGATGAGATATTTTTCCACATATGCGTCATACATAAAAGGAGTGCCATAACTACGAATCTGTATCAAATCTAGCAGACTACATAGTGTCCGGTATATATTATATATAGACATCACCTCAGCAAGTGCCTATAGAAGAAAAAGAAAAAGGAGGAGGAGGAGGGGGATAAAAGAAAACTAGAACATGCGTTGTCTTTTCTGGATACTTTTTGGGATCCTGTCAGAAACACATAGGCACGAGTCAGAAAAGAAAAGAAAATTAAATCTTTTCATTATAACAAACTTTGTACACATGTTATAAACCGATGCATTGGAGGCATCACATAATCTATCATAATATACAGTGTGTGTGTGCGTGTGTGTTCATATATATAAATGGAATATATTACATCTGAGTATGCTGAATCAGTAGAGCCGATGTTAAATAAACAGTAAGTGATTGCAAGACCGGATTAACTTTGTTGACAATTTGTCCACCGGAGAGAAATTCCCCGTGATGATTCACTCGTTTGGCATTTAAAAAACAAAAAATAAAAGGCCTACACAGCAATCAAACTCTCCTTCTTTCTCCTGCTATTCTTTTTTCTCCCTATCTCACATGAATCCTTACTCATAATAGGGTACTGGTGTTCTATTAGCCTACGGAGCTTGCAGATATTCAGAAATAATAACGTTAAAAATCTGTCAAGTCTGACTCATAAACAGTCTTTTGGAAGGTCTTTGAGGTCTCGCCATGGAGTCAGACTCAGAAAGGTAGGGTGTCGAGGAAAAGTTTGTCAATTATTGCTGGCGGAGGGACTAGGTCTTCTAGTTTTAGGTAAAAGATACGCTGCAGACCTTGGGTACATAGTGTGCGCAGTTCAGGGAGCTTTCCCAAGAGTTTTGACAAGTAGTTGGGACGATTCAATCCACCGCCATTGAATGTCACTTGATCTTTGAGGCAGTTGACTATCTTGTTTTGGAGATCCTCGACTCTCTTGGGTTCCTTAAGCCCGTGTCGCTCTGAAATACAGAACAAAAAAAAAGACACGGAGTTATTATTTCCGATTCACTTTCTGTGTTCAGCACGCGTTGTAACGCAGAGAGTCAAAGGAGCAGCCGCCTTTACGCACCTGTTACCATGGCCAGAGCTGCGATGCAGGAGAACGCTGAGATGTCTATGTTCATGCTCTGCAAGTTGGAAGAAAAGTCCACGATAGCGTCCACCCACTCTCCAAATCCACGGACGCACTGTAGCCTGTGTAACACCACTCCATTACAAAAAATAAGTTTGCCTTCCACCGGGTTGGACCTGCAATTAATAAGAAAATGCCATTAATTACGCTTGGCAATAAATGGGAATTTAAGAGCCTCCTTATTATTGGGCAGCTAATAAAACCCAAAGCAATGAAGCTTGAAGGAGGAGCTGATGATTATCTGAAGCCTGGATTGTTTTGTTTAATAATTAGGCGGCTCACCTGTACGCCAGCCGCAGGACAAAAAGTTCAAGGAAGGCGGATTCAAAGAGGAGATCTTGGTCTTGCTTCGGTAGATCAGAAAAGCCGGGGATCTTCTCCGCCCAGCCCCGGATGATCTCCATGGAGCCCGTCAGGAGATCATAGAACTGCTGGATGTGCTGAGTGTTGTCTCCAGTCATTTGGTAGTCAGGGTTAGCCTGGAACTGGAATTTAATTTAAACAGCGCCTTAATGAGGTCCTTTAAAATATATAATCCGTGAAATTGCAAATGCCCATTTCCAAGAAGGAGAGGGTGCTTTTTCACTATTAAACTCATGTCTTCCTTTTATTAAGTTCTCTATTTCAACGCAATTTACTTAGAGGAAAAAATATGCCACATTAAAAGCCTGACAAAGTTAGAAATTCAGCGGTGTATTGCAGAAAACTTTCAAGGCTGTAAATTGTTCCCTAAAGGAAGGGCTAAATTAAAAAGGCCGTCAATCTTTTTGTTCCCTTTGTTCTCAGCCGGAGAAATAGTGCTCAACTTTTTTTTTCTTCTTTTAAGTGCAGAGTGTGTTTTATTTCTGGGATTGTGCTACTTACCCTTGAGTAGTCCAAAGCAGACATGGAGGGGTTGGAGTCCACATGGGCCCTAACAAGTGCGCTTATGAGGCTCACCGGCGGCGAGGGTGGGGAGGGCTCCTGGGGACTTTTGGGTTTGGATGGTAGGCGTCCTCTCCGACCTTTCAGATTATCTGTTCGGACAACTGCAATGTAAGAAATAAATATGACATATAAGTCACCACTACGCACTCCTGTTGCTGTGCGTAAATACTTAAATGTGGTTATAAATAACAATCCAGTTATATTACGCACACGTTTTCCCAGTGTATCAGTGGGGGAATATAAACTACTGGTGTAAAATAATTTAATGCATGGCCTAAACGTACCTTCTCTCACCATTCCGACGACAATGCACTTCTGGAAACGGCAGAACTGGCAGCGATTTCTCCGGCGTTTGTCAACAGGACAGTTTTTATTTGCTAAACAAACGTATTTTGCATTTTTCTGAACGGTGCGCTGGAAAGAAAGAAAGAAAAATCACAGTGTCACTCTGCAGGCCTGTTTCCAAGACTATATAACATGTAGAGCACGGACTGTGGATTGCTGCACAAGTGATAAAACATAAAAAATGAACAGATGGAAACGATATAATATCAGTTTCATCTCCTGTTTGGGACTGCGCTGTATAAACCAACAAGAGGGAATAGACCGTCAGCAAATACACATTCGTGGTCTTTCATATTTTACTTATTCCTCTGAGATCAACTGTGGATAGACAGACTTGTCATATAAAGTTATTTTACGCACGCACTTTAAGGTGTTCCATGATAATATTTCGTGTAAATGCGATGGTTTTATATGTTTAGGATGTGTTATTCTTCTCAATATTTTTAAGGCTGACTTTAACTCGCCGTGAATAATAGGAAACACACAGCATATCTTTCATGTAATAACAGTAACACTGATTCATGGTTCCTGTCATGTCAGCCCACCTTGAAAAATCCTTTGCAGCCCTCGCAGGTTCTCACTCCATAATGCTGGCAGGCTGCGTTGTCCCCACATACCGCACACAGACCCTCGTTTGACGGAGATCCTCGGGACGGGGGCGATGGCACTTGGCTGTCCACCAGCTGGTGCCCGTGGCTGAGCTGCAGGGAGTGAGGAAAGGCCAGACCAGCTTGTTTCCGAATGGCGCTGGGCACCGCGAAGCTCTGGCCGTCCAGGCCGCGGTGCACGCCCGGGTTGTCGTGGTTCATGGAGACGTGCAGCGGCCCGTCGAACCGCATCTGACAGCTGGAAACTGGAGTACCGGGCGGGGACTGCTTGAAGGAGAAGAGCGAAAGCCTTGACACCGGATTCTTGCGCTGGTCTATCATATGAGACGTGGCCGCAACATAGTTCTGGTGGAAACTGTGGAGGGAGCCAGGGTCCTCCCACATGTGATTAGGCTGAACCTGGAAGTTTGGCGTACTCGGGGCGTGAGGCGAGGAGGGTTTGAAGTACATAGGCCCAGAGTGAGCCATCATTTCTTCCGACTGAGGTGGCAGGTGGCTCTGCTGATGGTAGTTGTGCATCTGGACGTCCTCCACCTTGATAGAGGACTGCTCTCCAGAGTGGGGCATCTGATACAGACAGGGCGGTTTAACGTCGTAACTGGTGTTATAGTTGTCCATGAATGTACTGAAACTTGGGAGAGAAGTAGTAGCTGTGATCTCAGTGTTGGTCAAGTCCATGCTAAACTTAACAAACTCAGGTGTTAAGAAGTCGCAGCTGTATTCTCCTGCGGTGTGGTAGCTGTAGCTCTGGGAAGCAGGACTAGCTCCTTGAGGTGATGATCCATACTGAGCCTGAACGCAGGGCATGGCTGAAAACCAAACCGGTAGAAAGACATCAGAATTTCTCAAAGAAATGCTCAAATCGGAAAGTTTTACACTTTAGTCTATTTAATCTAATTTTACTCCAAACAAAACATTTATTAACAGTGCTTTACATTAACGAGTAGTTTCAGAATAAAATACCACTAAAAACATTGATACATCTATTTTTTATTTGCAAAGAATTTTCCATATCCTACCTCAAGTCTTCTGACAGTTTTTCGGTGACACTTGAAATGGGTATTGTCAGGAGTTGTATGGGTGTCAGGATTCAAGAAAGCGGCTCTGTTCTGGATCTTCCCCTAATAAAACACACCACTTTGACATTTACTAGATTGCAAAATAAAACAATTAAAAAAGAATAATAATACCACGATACCCCGGATATAGTCAGTTTTAAGCTTCACAGCTGCGCGCAACCAGTTTCCAATTACGCACAGCGTTTTTGGAATATGTCAAAAATGTTGAGTTGAAACGCGTTGAAAAATGCGTGCTTAAAGTATTTTTTTCTCTTCTTATTATAAAGTGTACGTTTCTTTGTGGTGATCAAACCAACTTCGCGCACTTGACATCAGTGACAAGTTGTCTAGAAAGCGGAAAGCTAAAACAAAATCTCTTGAAATATAAGCAGCAACACATCTGCACAGTCAGACTCAGTTTTGTGTTATTTCAGTTTAACAGTAAAAGCAGACTAAAAGAAAAAAGATTTAAAGGGCTCGGAGAAGGCGGCGCAACTAAAGCGCAGACAGATTATGTTGCAAAGAAAGAGAAGAGGGGATCTTACCTCTTTCACATCAGGATCGTGGCTTTCAATCCATGCGATAAGCATGCAGGGGGTATTCATCAATTTGTGTAAAAGCTCCAAATCATGAGCGGCGGTACCCAACAATGCCAGGCAGACAAACCGTGTGACTCCGCGCACTGACAGCGACACCAGCTTCGACTACCCAGTCTGGCCAATGTGGCTTTGTTTATGTGAGCTCTGGATACCGTGGCCCACGTGTTTCACAGCGCGACGTCATCGGCGTCGACAGAGACACGGACCAATCCGCTGGGGAACTTTCTCAAGCCCCAATTTTTCTGGCGAGTATGTTTGTCTTGTGGTATGTGTTCTGTGTTGCTTCCCACATGGACATTAGCAGAGATGTAGTGGAGGGTAAACCCTTCTGTGCTCGGTGCAGACACTTTTGTGTTTGCAGAGGACTTAAGTCACGCTTGTTGTGGGCTGACATTAATCTATGTGCTGTGATTTCACTGTGTTTGTGGCGTGTCTGCAGAGTAAATGAGAGGTTGCGATGAGCTCATAGTTTCTGCACATTTGATTAAGTTTTGTTTGTAGTGATGCATATTTTCCTTTGTTTCTCCAGCACAGCAACACAGAGGTAATTCATTTAAAACCACCATGATGCAATGCAGGTGAAGTAGCAGGTTGCAGCAGGCCAACATGTAAAGGTGTATACTCAGATATTTAAACGCACAGCTCATGCGTGGAAGCATCCTTACTGACTAGTGCTGAGTGCACCTTTAGCCTGATAGTTGTGTGTGTGCATGTGTGTGTGATGAGTGTACATTGGCACATCTAGGCACAGTTATGTCACAATGTGGCTGATACGCCAGACTCACTACTTGTATGAAATAGGCCTAATGAAGCGAGGGTCAATATTATTCTTCGTTATCTTCTGACAGGATTTCTGTATTTCAATTGTGTTCCAAATTTAGACCTCAGATGGGGTGGGGTTTGCGGGGTGGGCTGCCTATTCATAGAGCTGCTGTATAGTTGAATGTGAGCTACTGCTGGAGGAGGAAGGGGGGGATAATTAGTGGGCCTGTAGCCAGTTGTCATGGGGGAACCAATTTAGTCCCCAGAGAGGGAAACGTGATAGGAGCGGGCAGAATGGAGAGTGACGCAGAAAACGCTCAAGTTGACGCAGTCGCCAAAATAATCTTTTGGGCTTTATTGTTCTGCAGCGATGGAATAACTGATCTCAGTGTAATCTTACACCAACACCTTGTAGCCAATCAAGGTGGCCTGAATTTTCTCCACATGCATACGAGGCCTGGGCAGCAAGCCAAGGTGAGGAGTGTGCAACAAGACGTGTAGTTAGACATGTATGCCCGCATGCAGGTAACAGCAGCCAGCATCACACAGCACGTGTGTTATTTCTAGCGGGCTGATGCTTTATTATACGAGCCACAGAGCAGCCATCAGTCTCAGAGCAGTTTTTATTTTGTGTGCCCTGTGCTCAGTGCACGCAAGGACAGAGTGTGCAAGGAGGTGGGGGGAAAAAGAAAACTGTATATCATGGTTACACTCACCTCTAGAGGACACTATTGTTCACCAGCCATACATCAACCAGCTCCTGTTTCTTACAATTAACCTTTTAATTAACCTAACCCCATTAAGGCTGTGTGGTCACGCCCAGTCGTTTTCAGGTGAGCTAGATGGCAGGATTTGTAAATTACAAATTCTCCGCACTGCTCTGTGAATATTCAGCCAAATAATGCAGTTAAAGTTGTGGTGTTTCTTTGGCTGCTGCTAATTAAACCACCTTTCACTGGAGCTGAGGAGGCTTCAACACACATCCTGTCACTGTGTGCTGACTGACCACACAAATGCATGTAGGTACAGTGGGACTTTTCTGTGTGTGTGTGAAAACATCCATGACAGGAGGCTGCATGGTCACACTGTGTTCCTGTTATCCATTTAGAATTTGGAATGAAAACACAATTAGCAGTTTAATTGGCCATTTTACTGAAGAATAATTAACTTCCCATTTATATGCGCGATTAATTGACAGTCATTTGAAAGTGAGGAGTTGGTTTTAATCACACAGAAGTTATTTCCTGAGATTATATTTTTAAGTTTGAAGAAATTCCTAGTGACATTACTCATTTTAGTGTGTGGACACGCGACTGTATGCGCGTGTGAGGGTGAATGAGTGAGAGAGGTCCCTTTTTCATTGGCTTACAGGCCGACACAGCTCTGATAATAATTTATCTGCAGGTACAATCCCGGAAATCTGCAGGAAATGCACTTTATTAGTGGATAAGACACTGTCGTCATCTCAAGGTCGCAGGATGCCTATGGATCCCACATGGGCGAAGGGGCGCCCAAGGGTGCGATTAGGAAAGTGAGCAGCTCACCACATGTTTAGCAGAACGGAGTTTTCATCATGAACCAACTACTTTCTTATTTGGCTCCAGGTGGCAAGTGTGCACCCTGCGCAAAAGTAGTTTAGACGAGTCTAGACGGTTTTAGTCATTGCAACACAGCGCAGTGATTTGACCATGACATGCAGTGGCGCCCCCAAGGGGTGCCCCCAGTCCCCCACCCACACACAAAATCATTGGAAGTCAATATTAATGTCTTTAAGAGACTATGGCATGCTCATTTTAAAGCTAACTCAGAGTTAGTGTTTCCTTGTGGCACTACACAACTTAATGCTGGGTTTTACACGCATCAAATTATAGTTTGATGCAGCTGTCCTACAGTGTCAGCTCAGATCGTGAACGACAATAAGTGCCGTGTGCGATAATCCATTATTTCATCCCATGTCATGAGTCATAGTAGGCGACAACCGACGTGGCGTCTGACAGATGCAGACAGAGAGTCTAGCATGCTGATTCCTTTTTGACTCGCGTCACAGCGATTGGCAACTGTACGACAGCAACATCCTACTACTACTTTCTCATTCCCTCTGTATTTTTCTGTTTTTATTTTTAATGCGCTCTAGTTTGCCCTGTTAAATATAATGCATCACGCCATCATTTCAAACTCACACTTTAAAATTAAAAGCCTGTTATTGTTTCAGTGGAGAGAATCCCTTTATATTATAAATGGAAATATTATAATAGAAATATAAATAATAGTAATGATAATAAAAATAGGACACAAATAATCTGATGACATCATGCACATTGTGAAAGACAACCAGCTCTAATTGGTTGTGGACCAACTTGTAGTCTGTCATGTCTGCCGGCCAAGTCACAGCAAGATTCTATGACACCATGATTGCCTAATCTGACATAGTGACTGTCGGGACAGACAAACATGTTGTGTAGTCTGAACCTGCCATAAGGTTTCCAATTGGTACCAGCCATATCAGCAAAGTTTGTTGGGAACGGAGCTAAGTAATGCCCCAAAGTTAAGCAAAATTTTGGCGAGGAAACAACTAAGACGGCCATTTTCATTTGGGTCACTTGAACTCTTCCTAAACTTGAGACGGCTTGTTCCCAGTACATTTTTTGTTTCTTCCAATCTTTGTACTGCTTCAAATAAGAGCTGCATATTTTTTGAGGAAAAGGACAAACAGCCTATTTGATTAACAATAAATCGCCTGACATGTATATACGTATACATAACACACTAAAACAGGATTGTTGTGGAACTCAAATGTAATCTGTATTGGTATTAGTCAATGCTAATCACATAAGTAATATTAACTTTAAAATAAAAATCCAAAGTAAAACTGTATGCAATTCCTTAAGTCTCCGTATTGACATTGTTTTCAACTAGCATATACACTTCAACAGCATGAGCGTATTCTTAAAATTCAGCTTTTGCTTTTGATATGCCAGCCCGAGATTTTAGGTGGTCTCATCTTGGCCACTCCCCCATGAAATATTTCTGGGGTTGCCACTGATGGTATAAATTATAAGATTAACATCAGAGTATCTCAGTGACACAGATCGTGCCTTACCATGATTGGCAGCCTTTGCAGATGTGGCACAGTTTTGTTTACTTACAGTTGTACATGATTGTATTTTAGTTTGACCAGTTATAATGCAGTCTCATTGTTCTGATGAGTTCATGTAGTAGAGGAAGACTGGATGTGGTCATCAGTTGCAATTATCCAGTAATGTGAAATAATAACATAATTCATCAGGCACCATTCGGCTGCATAATAAAGTGTTTTTTAAGTACATTTTTCTTGCTAAACTTCTGTGCTTATACTTCAGGAAGAAGTTATGGAGTATTAATATGTTGTGTTATTGCTACTTTGACTGATGCTGCCTTTCAGTGGGGTTGTGTTTACATGTTTACAAGTAGAGTCCATATGAACGCCCCTCTTGTTGTATTGAAGGCCTCGTAAGTGAAATTTTTCTGAAAGCTCTGAGTTCATGAGTTGTGACATGTTTGCTGACATTTTCAGAAATGGAAGTTTGCTTTTTGATGGATGGTACGTTAATTTATTGTAGTTTTAGTCATATAGTATTTTTTTGTAATTTTACAATATATTTGAGGAAAATGTTGATATTCCCTACAGCCTCTGTCATGCTTTTGCATTTTCCCCTCATTACAAGACCCGCTTGCTAGCTTGCTAAATTGTCAGCGTCAGTGGCTTTTAGACGCCAACAGTAGCATCAGTGTTGCTGTTGTCTAACAGCAGTGCTCTCATGACATAACCACTTGAAAGCCAAGCATGTCGTGTACACAGCTTCCCATGTCGCAACAACAAGCTCACACATTCCATTTGAAGGCAGCAAAAGTCAAAGACCTGATTACTTCTTCCACCACTGTTAATTTGTAAGCAGCCCTTTAATGTTGCTGCTGGTCCACGTAGTGCGGTAAGTTAGACAGTTTTCGTGCTGCAGGTATAATCTACAGTACAGGCATTTCTTCATATGGAAGTGGACTGTGAAGTAACTTGTAGAGTAAGAACAGTATTTATCTCTTAAGTGCAGAGGAGCATTTGTTTAAAGATTTTTAAAACAATGGAAATATTCTGGGAAGCACCACCTCCTCAAAATTGCATGTAGAGAGGAAATGGACAAGTTTTTTTTTCTTTGAGTCACTATTACGAAGTAAATTGTGATTGAGTACAGTAGTCACACCACTGGCATTTACTGTATCCTATAAAGCCCTGCTTTCACTTTGCAATTCTATATGCCGTAGGGTACGATCTCCGGGGAAAATGAACACTGAATATATGGCACAAAGTAAGGTTAGATGCTAGAATGTGCCCACCAAACAACAGTGTTTTGCCCAGTCCCACCCCACTGTGCTGTAACTGACTAGTTAAAACCCTAACCATGACGTCTTTTCCTTAACCCTTACTGCCTGTGACCTATACACACCAATCACAGCACGTATTCACAACACAGTAGGGCAAGACTAGGAAAACATTTCCTTCAGTGGGTACATCCTAGTATTTCCCCAAAGGAAGTGTGTCAGTTATTAATGACACAAAACAGGAAGAAGATAGCACTTTTGTTTTCCCCGCTAGCTATTGGTAGCTAACCCCAAGTTACCAAAGAGTATGGATATGAGTTATTTGCGGTTACTATCCCCAGCAGTGGTAATGGTGGAACAACTGAAGTGGCTGTGAAAACTCTACCCAGTTGATAGATTCTAGGCTCTGAAAAAACAGAAAGCGATCTGGCTGTCTTTGCGAAAGTGGCATCAACAATATCACTTGGAAACGCTAAGTGGGGAAAGTTTACAAGTTGTTTGTTTCCACTTTAAGCATATTACTTAACAAAGGCATGAAAACAACTGAGAAAACTTTCCACTTGTTTTTATGTCATAATCACAGATTGAACCAGTCACTTCTTCACATTAGTTAGCTCTGAATCTGCATAAAAACTAGGAGGGAGTTGTTCAGCTCACTTAGACACACTTAAATCCAAGCCCAGGTAGTTTGCAAAATCTGCCGGTCCCTCGCACAAACCTCATTTCATTTCTAAGCACCAGCAGGTATCAAACTTTCTGAGAATTGAACAGCCCGACCCTGAAGGCATCCCTTTGCTCAGTGTCTTCTTTCCATTTCTAGATTCCCACTTTACAAGCTTAAATGTCTACTTAATATGCTTTAATGCCTGCTCTTTAGAGCCAGGGAGCACTTCATCACTTTTATACACCTTTATATAACACACTGTTAACTAGCAATGCCTTATGGAACAGCTTGTCTTGCAGCTGGAAGGCGCCTCCATGGCATGATGGAGGTACCTGTTCACCATTCACAATGAGACAGTAAAATGGGAATAGAGGCCTCTGCATACTGCTGCTGTCTATATCAGTCAACGATGAATATTCATGAATCACAGTGTCATGACATGCTCTGTAATTGGCAGCAACATTAGTAATGACACTGCTGGTATCAAGTCCCTGCATATTCATGTGGTGGGGCAATATTTCCTCGTGGTGCTGTTTTTTTCTCTCCTCCTGAAAGTGAAAATGTATTCTGAAGCTGCAGGTGTCCCTGGTGCCACAATCAATTGCTGGCTGGATTGTGCCCCAGTGAAAATCAGACAAACCATTAGTTTCTTTGTCAATCTCTTTGATTAATAATATATCTGAATTCTAAAAGGTTGAGAGGACTCTAAATAGTGTAAAGTGAATCTCTTTGTAATAGTTATGAATGCAGGCCTTCAGGACTCCTATATACCATGTCGTTGCCACTGGCTGTTGGCCATTTAAAAGATCATTGGTAAAATGTATTGATGACATTTGCCTAAAAAAAACATTCACTAAAATTACATGAGGAAAGAGCTTCTGCTCACTGATGATGCTCAGAAACAGTTTATCTCTTATCCAAGTTGTTTGAGGTGTGAGTAGATTGAGCAGCTTGCACAGACACAAGCCCGCTCATGGAGGTTACACACTGATAGTGAGCTCACTGTGGCAGATTTCTTTTTGTACTGGAATTTGCTTGCGACTCCATTTCGGCCCCACTAAAGTGTCCTAGAATGGATGATGAGGGAATTGGATAAAGCTTTGCCTAAGCTGCAAGGCTTTCTCCTCTAAGCAGCTGGATGGGAGGATATTTCTCCTCGTGGCTTCAGTTTAGTGCAGTGAACCATCGAAACTGTGGCGTAAGGAGGCAGAGCTGGTACTAGACCTGTAGAAGGATAAGTATTGTGATGGTAACATTGTTTGAAGGGGTGTAGTGGTGGTCGGTGAGGTGGGTGTACTAATAGGTAGATGGGTAGGTTACAGAGGAGGAAGTAGATAGGCTACTCTATACTATATCATATATTCCAGTGGCTTATTGGCTGATAGGTGGGTATACTGTAAATGGCAAGAAAAAGAGGTGGGTATACCCTGTATACTTGCGTATACTCTCCACCACACCACTGATTGTTTGCAACAAAGAAAACTTCATAGCCGTAGTGTTAGTCATGTTTCAAGGGATGGAAGAAGTATTCAGATCCTCAACTAAATTAAAAGTGCCAGTACAACAATGTATATAGTATATGCTCAATTGCACATAAAAGTCATGCATTCAAGATTCTACTTATGAAAAAGTACAATAATATCACCAGTGAAATATACTTAAGTATCAAACTAAAAGCAGCTGAATTTGAACTAAACCTTTAAAACACACAGGTCAGACAATGACATAAACAAACAGATCAGGGCAGGGGTAGAAAAGCAACTCCATGTTCTGTGAGGTAAAATTACTGTTTTTGTCAGCGGAGTCTGGTGGCTTTGAAGAGACCATAGATAATAGTGTCAGGCCCCCGTCAGTAAGAGCTGTTTCATGGCAAGATAAAGCAGTGAAAATATTTGAAATATAGTGTACAATTACACCAATACTGATTTTTTTTTTAGGCGGCTAAAATGCGTTTTGCTGTTGACCAATCCACAGCAGTACATCACTTAGCTTCCTTGGCAGTACCCCAGCCTGCTTCTGCCATGTACTGTATAGGTAACACACTGACTATGGATAACTAGCTCACACAACCCCACTTCAAAAATTCTGAGCAATCCCTTTAAGTGCAGCACTGGAGTAGATAATCTGTTACTTTCCGTCACTGCATGTTTTCTGAATAAATGCCTGCAAACTAAGAAACGATCAATTCTGAATGCAGCCTTACTGCCTGCTGTATCAGTTTGTTTCAGCAATGGATAACTCACATTGCAGTCTTTGCTGTTCTTTCCCCTCTTGTTTCCCGTTGATCACCGACTGAGCTGTATCTGTGCATTGCAGGAGGAGGCATGGTGTTCCACAAGGTAGTATTGGGAACTGCTGTCAGGCTTGTTTGCGCTGTATAGCATTACTCAGATGGCAGAATATACAACAGAAAACAGGTGAGATTCCCTCAAGAACGATGCCTAGCGCGCTGTGTTGTTAACAACGTCTTACTGTTGTAATTAGGAGGCTTCAGATTACGTTTGTTGAAAAAAATTAAAAGTGTGCTCATATTAGATGATGCCTGTAACACATTTTCATTCTATGTATTATGGATTTTAAATGGTATAAATAATGAGGAGCCACTCAGAAATTAATTTTAGTTGCTTTGCATCCTGTTCACTATTCTTTCTAACAGATGGTAGATTGTATGGTGCCTCTGTAATGCGCACATGACTAACAACTGCAGTGAACTCGAGAATGGCTGTCATTTATCTTTTTCTGTTTTGCTTATTTTAGATAATCCTGTGCCATCATCTTCTTTACCAAGTACATGCCACGCAATTAGTCAAGTTTGCTTGTTAACATGTCTCGGTGCCGTCTGTCTGCGTGCCACATGCAGATTTTGTGATTAATCTAGAAAGACAATATTTTGAAATGTTATTGGGAGTGGAATATAAATAAGCATGTGATGTATTGTTTTTTATTGCTTGATGGTGTCTGACATCTTTGTCAGAGAAAATGCATTGCTTCTTTTTTCCTAAATCCATCATAAGGAATATAAAGACATATGCATAATAATGAAACACATTTATTAATGTGTACTGTCCCCTGGAGTCACATGACAATGAAATGGATGACTGGTTTTCTTTTGCATGGATGCTGTAGGCCCGTGTATCACATGTGGAGGCAGCCGAACAGGTAAAAATTTGTGTACGTGGATGAGCTCGGAGTTCAGAGTGGCCTCAAGAAGGTCTCACAGGAGTTTGATGGTTCATCAGAGGGGGAGGAGCCACTCACTCAGGTAAGATTCACTCTTTGAGAGAAAGTTGCTTTTGTCATCTGATTTGAAAAAAAAAAAGAGCTGGAGATCTGTTCTGATCATCCAAGCAGCAGGCTGCTCAGAGTCCACCAGTTGTTTGTGGGACCTTGACTGTTCAGGATTTTTTGATTGACACTGAATATTTTTCCAGCTTCTTTAGAGACTGTGAATTTATATAGAAGCAAATATGTTTCTCCAACTCCTTAAAGGATAGGTCTGGTGATATTCTATATTTTTCTTATTGCCAACAAACCAGGAATGACTTTGAATGTACTGTCCAAATAAAAACACATCGCTACCATAAACAGTTTATTTTAAGTCAGTACCACATACACCTGCTACTGTTAATATTCATTAGAGCACCAAATGTGTATTAATCCACAGATGAAAATAGTCCCCCAAATGCACTAATTACACCCTCTCTACACCACAACCCCATGTCCAGATTCCTTTTAGTGGAGTATAACTATAAAAGGGCCATGTCATTCCATGAGATCTGTTTGACTATCTGACAAAGGCTTGATGCAGAAACGCATCAGAGATGTTTATGTTGTTGTTTATGTTTATTAAGTCTAACATTAAAAATTTCATGACAGTAAAGGCATTTTAAGTGTTTCTAAAGAGAGTATCGTAGAGTTTTCTTGTGATTTCTTTCTACATGTGTCCTTATGTAAAAAGCACCTCTTACAAACTCATTTTGAATCTAGGAAGTTCTCCTACCCAAACTGTGTTTGCACTACTTACTCCTGTTTCAGTAATATTTGCTGAAAAGTACAGCGCCCAGCTGTTTGAGGAAATTTCCCATCATTTAAAAAGCTGGGCAATATGTGGATATCATAATATGAGACTAGATTAGACTAGATTTTGGATTTTGTAATATCGAAAAGTGTTGTCTTTTTCTGATTTTAAGGGCTCATTACTGTAAAGTGGTGTAATTTAATGAATTTACCAAACTGTTATAGCTCTTCTATTATTTGCCTTTAACAACTTAGTCATTATCTCAGCATTACTGATTATATTTATCAAAAATTTCATTGTGTAAATATTTTGTTAAAGCACCATTAGTCAACCCTACAATATCGTTGCAATACCTGTACTGTCTTTTAGTCAAACATGTTGCGACATTTGATTCTCTCCATATCATCCAGCCCAAATAAAACTATACATAATTATTTATGACCCATTTTGAAAGATTTACATCTTCAGTACCAATAGATTCCACCAGGAATGAGTCCTAAAACCCGGAAATGAGTTAGCATTTTACCGTGCCTGGTTCCCTCGTCTTAAAGTCAATGGGTTTTTTGAATGAGTTTTTGGTTAGATGCCTGAAATAAGGTCTGTGGTTAACACAAGTTGTTCTCCAACATAAAATACATCAATAAACACCCTACTGGTGAACTTCACAGCTTTTATGTGTCCTAAAAAAAGGCGCTAACAAGTGGCTAAATGAGACTACAAAACATCATTGTGTCAAGCCATGCAAACATGGATTTACAGTCTTGTTACAGTGGTGACGACCCTGGTGTAGCTTTTTACTTCTGGCGATGGCATGTAGGCTTCAATAATCATTAAAATGGTAGCTTTTCTTGCTAAACAAAAAGTATCAGAAATGTTTACCACAGAGTTCATTTTTGGCATTAATTCAAAATCCAATGGAAAAATCCCACAGGCTTTTCTACAAGGGAAGCAGTGCTATGCTTACTTTGGTGTTGGCCTACAGAGAAACATCCCTGGCGGACTCTATGTCCTTTGCTCAGTGGGCTGAGTCCCACAGAAGAATCAGAGAAATATTGACAAACAAACTAACATGTTGTTGGTTTTGACTAAAAAGTATCATCTGGTTTACTGTACTTGGGTTTTTATGAGCAAACAAACTGATAAATCCCAGTTTTTCCTGCAGCACCAGAGCCATAATTTCTTTTTCGAATAGCTTTTTGAGAGGATTTTTCATAGCAGACTCTTGTTCAGGCCCTGCTTGCAACCACAAATGGGCATTCTCCATCCTGATGTTGCATAACCTCCTTGCCATTGTGATGGAGTTGCTTCCAAACCGTCTCTCTGGGGCCTGATCTGTAAGGCGCTTCGCGTGTCTGCTATGAAGTCTAGAGCAGCAGCAGCATGTTTAGACTGGGAGGATTTCTCTCCTTAACAAGTCTACAGGCTTTAGTCCAATCTCAAAAAAGAAGATAACTCTTTTGTTCTCTTCCAATGAGGGGAGCATCCTCTTGTGGTTACCATTACATACCAAATCAATTATCTATGCCGCTAGTAGGAGGCTTCTTAAATGTGTTTTGGCCCTTTATTTACTCGGGTTGTCTAATGGCGGTGTAGAGGGGGTTTTCAAACCCTTTCTTCTAATCCTCAGTTATTCTTCCTTTCTTCTTTTCAAAACTGGGATTTACAGACCATCTGGGACAGCAAAGAAGCTTCTAATAGGCAAAGTAAAGAGTAATTTCAGTGTTAAATATGTTATGAAAGTCATATCATTTCCCACAAACAAATTGTTGTTCAGAAGAAAGAAACAGTTTTCTAGATTTCTTTTCTATGCTTGGTTTCTATAGCTGTGTTCCCGAAACAAGCAGCTCCCTTTTTGAGATTCATGCTGTCATACTGGTGGAAATGATTGTTGTTTTTAACCAATGGAATATGTATGGCCTCACAATATTGTTCTCGTCATGAATATTACAGTGGAAAGTTGTGCATATGTGAGCAGCATCTTGATCCATTCTAAAGATTTTGGACAATAAGTATCCAAGTGTTGATGTGTTTCCTTGGCTCCTATTGTCAGATCTCAAAACTGCCCTTGTGCAGGGAGACGATTTCTCATCAGGCACCAGCAGCCGGAGCACCAAGCTCATTCACGGAGGAGTCCGATATCTACAGAAAGCCATCATGAAATTGGATTACAAACAGGTAAATGCTTCATTTTTTCTCCGCAGCTGACACTTATCCGCAGAATTCCTGGTCCCTCTGGTCATATTGCTTTATTTACCCTCCCATGTTCATTTTTCATTCACGGGAAGCAGTGACATGTTTTTTCTTGAATGACTGCCTGCCTGGGATTTTCTGAAGTTGTTTTAAAGAATTCTTACAACTTAGCGGACCTCTGCTGCTATCATATTGTGACTTAATTCATAAAATTATCCCTCAGTAATAGGTGAGATGAAGCCTATGTGTCCTCCTTTGTCTGTGAATTGTTTAAGACGACTCACCTGGGTTCAAAATGAAATGTCACCATTTTCTGTTACATTTCACAGTATATGAGAAATCTCATTATTCTCAGCTTGTGTTTTCTTTAGGAGCCTTATTTTGCTATCTGTATGAACATACGAGGGTCCTGGAGGTGAGCAGCAGAGGAGACCAATTAGTGTGATTGCAGGGAACGCAACTGCCTAGTCAGCAGCTCGACAGTAAAATGTAGGCTGTGCTACATGTCTTGGATTAAATAGAGGGCAAATTAAAGCAACAGTTTTTGGGACTGGGAACTTAAGACTTCTTAGTAACAATAATTTAATTTACCCTTAAAAGCTAAAATCAAATTCAGGTCTCAAAATCAGCTGATAACTAACAAAAGGGTGAGAAATTAAAGTCTGGTGCTTGATTAGAGAAATAAAATCTTCTGATACCAGCAAGACAAGGTAAACTATAAAAGGTCATTGCTGTCATTCAAATACATGCACCGATTATCTTTAATTTATTACCTTAAGAATCAAGAGAAAGGCTGAATTAAAGTAAGAATTAAAATGAAACAATTGGTCGATTGGATCAGGGTTTACCACGGATCCTTAAAACGTCTTGAAAGACATTCGTCTAAATATAGGGTCCTAATTGGAATTAAAATGTCTTAAACAACCTTTGAAAAGTCTTAAAATGCTAAGACATGGGAAGGAGGATTTTATTCATCTTTTTTCTGACATTGCACTGTAAAATCTCAAAATATTTGGTTACGTATTTTTTAAATGCCTCTCAAATTAACGTCACGCAAATCAGGAAAGTGGAACCCAAAACACATCTTGTTTACAGCTTGGATGAGGATTCGCTGTCTGCTAGCTGCATAGCTGTTTCTGTACCCTGACGGACATTGAGAAGTGCAAATTTGATGAAAAATTGGCAATTTAACCAAGATTTCACGACGTGGCTGAAGCAACTACAAAACAATGCAAATGAGGCTCGTATACTATATGCAAAAGGTTTTCCAAAACAGCATGATAGGAATCAAGGCAGAGAAGTCCCACGAGCAGATTGAGAAACACAAATCCGCCAAGAAAATCTGTCAACAAACTGAAGGTATTTCCCAATATTGTTCTACTCTTGTCTCTGCTACGCAACAAAAAAGTCAGATTTCATGTTGCAATAAACATTTTGGTATAATTTCTCTAACCCGAAGTAACTGATGTCAGTTCAGTTTTTTTTCTACAGTTTTGGTTATTGTCAAATTGGTCTTTAATTTAATTTTGAGTGGCATTAAAAAGTCTTAAATCTAACGTGCCTTAAGCAATAGGAACCCTGAGGTCTTTTTTAAAGCAAAATTACCAGAAAATCACATGTTCCAGCTTTACAGATGTGAATTATTGGTCGTTTTCTTTGTTTTCTGTGACATTTAATTGAATGTCTTTGTGTTTTAGATTACTGGTTGGTCAAAAAGGACATTTGTACATGTCATCTTGGACCCTTGGAAAGTTTTTTACGATCATGGAACAATTAATTGATTTATCAAGACAGCAATTATTCAGTTGTTAAATTCTGAAAATAATCATTAGTTCAGCCCTAATTAGAATTTTTGTGTCTGACAAATGGTCAATTCTGACTCTCTTCTCCATGTCTAGTCCAGTTGGTTGACTTTCTATCCCCTATCTGTCAACTCTCCTATCCATAACACTTCAGGTGTTCAAGTTAAAACCTCATCTCAACGATCATTTTTCACCTCATATACCTGAAACAGCAGTAAACCTTTCCCTTGATAAAGGCATGGAGTTTGGAAGATGGAGAAGTTCAGCCGAATGGTAGTAAACTTTACAATCACCTTTGGGCTGCGAGGCCCATTGAAGTGTAAGGTAAAGGAAGAGTGGTCCATGGCATCTCTGCACCATCTCGCCTTTGCTCTCTCAGACTTGTGTGAACTCCGGGGCCTTGATTTGATTTGTGCAGCCTTGAATCATAAGCTTTAATTGCACCTGACATTTAAAGCTTCTCTCTGGTATTTAAAGCAGTGTACAGGTGTGGCTCATTACTGAGAGGGGGATAGGAGATTTTCTGATTTCTCTCTCATTGCTGGGCCGTGGCAGCGTCTTAACTCATCATGCTGCCTGTCACCATCCCAGAGCCCCTCCTTCACTCGCACAAAGCCATATCTGACCCAGCTATCATCAGTCAAACCAGAGTTCAAGCCTATCATAAAATGAAGTCCTTTTTAGTGCTGCAAACACTGCCATAGAGCTGGAGAACGTATCACAGGGAATAAAAGAGTGTGGCTGATGTGGCAACATGTGATCCACAGCACATATTAACAACCCTGTAATGTCGTATTTTTCCTAGTACTGCGAGGTAGTGTTTCTCGCACTCCTCCGTGCTCATGAAAGACAAACTGGTGGGAGCCATTGTGTATTAAGATGCTCAGAGCCTCAAATCATGACATCGTTGCTTGAACGGTGTGTAGAGTGCCGTGCACATCACGATGCATCATGAAAGTGTATGAATCACTGCAATGTTAAAAATTATTGCACTTATCACAGCTGGAGACGCCGGCAGCAGCAATCTGACTGCAAATTGTAGAAATCTAAATCTGTCCTGTTATCTGTTTTGTGTGATTGCAGAACTTGTTTTTTTCTTGTCTTGCATGAACAACAAGTGTGAGGAATACAAGTGTAGTGATTTGACTTTTAAAAGAATAGTTATTTGGACTATAGTGATTAAAGATTTCTCAGAAAGTCTCACCAAATATAACATGTAAAGAGCTGAATGCACATTTCAAGGCCTCTTTGTTGCCTGTAAGAGTTTTAACACAAACATAAACCCTTAAATTAGGTGTTTTTAAAATAAGAGCACCACAGACATGATGTGGAGATCGCAGTCTGTTTGGCACCAGGAAGAAAAAGCTCTAATTAAACACAGGTTTTTAATTATTATTTGACGGTAATGCTGAATTCTAGATCATACCTTCTCAGTAAAACATCTTGTGTCTCACACAGCCGTGTAATTGTTGTCTATGTGAGCGTAAACAAATTAGAAACAGCATTTTTTAAAATAGAATATAGCCAGTAGGCATCGCGTTCCAACCAGTCCCAGGATCCATCTTTCTCCAGGCTATATGTGCCTCGTGTTGGCATCAGAAAAACAAAGCATATGTTGATTGTTAGCCAGGGTGTACATAGCATGTCCTGTTCACTCAAGGTCTCCCTTTTAGCTGCAAACTCCCAACTTTGTTTCTCTAGGCTATCTGTCAGACTTCATTTAGCATTTGAGGATATGTGGATTCCCATGTACTGCAAAAAGGCAACATACTTCTGAGGGAATACGGCCACTATCTGAGCAGTGATCTGTCAACCTTATTCATTTAGCAGAAGTAAGTAGGAGAGGGGGGTATTTTACATGAGCTATTTATATTTGTTTTATAACAGCAGCTTTCTTTTGTACCTCTAGAAAGCAGCAAAATCTGTAAATCTATAAAACCATATGTAGTTTTACAACATTAAATATATTTTAAATCATAATCAGTGCAGACAAGACAAAGGGATAAAAACAAATACAGAGATTAGACCGCTTACATGTATTTAATATTTCCTCAAGCTGTCTTTTCCACCCCTTTTCCCATACGTAACTGGGTACATTATGGCAGTGACATTTTCTGTCCTGACCTTCTTTACTGGGGATCGGGCTTTGACTGCTCGGGTTCATCTCCTCGGGATTTTTCAAGCCATCATGGTCAGATAGTTTCAACATGTAGACATCATTTAGCCTTAGAAAACATAGTCTTTGCAAACATAAAATGTAGTAGGAAATGATGAACAGACTGTCAGACCCCATGGTCGGAAATCGCACAGACAAGAGACCTGATAAACTCAAAAACATTCACACACAGCAAAAAACTTAGAAATATTCTGTAGTATTATATATGTTGAATTCCTGTCAGTTTTTGTGCTTTAAGAAAATTTTGCCCCTTGCTGTGTGTTTACACACAATTCAACTGTGCCCTTCTTCATTGTGCTGGAGGAGTAATTGACAAAAGCATCTGGGATAATAACTTCATCTCCCACTGTACCTGTAACAATTTAATTGGACAAGTCAGCCCAGCCAAGCATCTCTGGCTCTATGACTCGGAGACATGACATTCATTGTCATTATTGTCCCTGTCATTTTGCAGCTTTTTGTCCAGCCGCAGAGTTCCTCTCACTCCACTGAGTTTTGTACCTCCAGGAGGCTGGAACGAGTGGTGGTGTGAGCCGAGCTGAGGTAGGGGTGGGATGGGAGGGAGGGGAGAAGAGAGGAAAGAGGGGGAGAAGAGGGAGAAGGAGGGGGGGCTCCTGTTCTTCCAGGGAGCTTTGATGCTCATTTAGCTCTGCTCTGTCATTCGGCCATTTTGGCTTTTAATTGCTGATGATAATTATCATCATCATTATTGTTATCTTCATCAGCGTGTCAGGTTATTATAGCCGTCGTGCGCTGTTCATTCATAAATCCTGGCACCGCGATCTGACTAATCCTTGAATTCCTGACATTTAATGTAGTATTAATGCTCCTGTTCTTTGCCTAGTGCCAATCTGTGACAGGCTCACAACAGAGAGCTGTGAATCACTGGGTCAAAGGTCATTAGGAGGCTCAGCAATCACCAAGGATCAGACACTGCCTACTGGTGCCGGGGCCCCTCTCAAGCCTGGGTTACTTGTGTGTATGTGTGTGCGTGCGCTTGTGTATGCATGTGCACACACACACCACCGGTGGCATAAGTTTGCTAACCACCTCCTATAATGGTCACATTCACCCTACAGAGATGAAGAAGTGGATTCCATGGTCTTCCTAATACATCATGGCAGGGTGCATACTCTTGTATGTAATTCATTCTAAAATGTGGCCTTTAAATCTGTTGTTTTCTTGGGGTTTTTTTCTTGTTTTTTTACTTTTTGCTTTCAATTTATTTATTTATTTCCCGTAGAGGGGGAATGGCTTCCAGCATACCGTAGCATTAAGCAGGGCCCACCAGCTAGCTAGCCTCGAGTCGCTCAAACGTAAAATAAATCAGGGCACAAAGGACCCTGCTCATTCCTGCAAAGTAGCAACATTTTCCCCGGCCAACAATGAGGACTTGAACTTCCCTGGCAATAACAAATAGAAAGAAAGTCACCCGAGACACCAACATTAAAAGTGATTAATCATCTCTATTCTCTCTTTACTTTTGAACCAAGGGATTGTCCAGCAATAAATCTTCAAAGATGTACATAAGAATCACTTCCTAATGAAACCGGGCTTTGTTCATTTGTCACCTTTTAGACCCTTTCATTTAAATTACAAAACTTGTGACCTTGTGACTCTGAATATAGATCTCTGGTATTTTAGAGCTGAAGTGGGATTAATCCATAAATCTTGATATTAGATTTCTCTGTTCATTAAAAGGATTCTGCCGAGGGATGTTCAGCTGGAGAAGCAGATCAGCCGCTGTCAAGAGCTGTTTACCGTCATATTGACATGTTGAAAAATGTGATTATCAGGAGAGGAGTGATTGTTCTCAGCAATCATTTGATGCAGTGTTCTTTTTAAAATGTAGGATGTTTGTTGTTTGTGTTGTTTTTATTCCCATTTAACTTGTAAAGATGAGTGTTTTGTGTTATGTAGGTGGAAGCCCTTACAAAAAGAATGTGAGAAAATGTATTTATAGTAACCGAGCATCCTCTAAAGGCAGGAATAAACAACAGGTTTGTCAACTCCTACCTCTGCACTCTTGGTATATTTAAGACTTCGGTGCGTCTGCTCCTCATCCCCGCATTCCCTGCCTTTTCCTGAGGAGCAGCTCCCCTTCCCAGTGCAGGAGAGAAGAAAGGGGAGGGGCGGTCGGGGGGGCCCACACTCAGGCCAAAGGGCCACTGTGGCTTTAAGTGTGCTCCTTGTGTGGCCAGAGCAGCCATCGCGCTGATGCAAAGTGACAGGGACAGATGTGACATATCGGTTCCGACACACTTCCATACCACCAGTCACAGGCTCGGGGTGACTCACATCCCCCTGCTCTGGTCCTGTCCCCCCGCTGCAGGACAACACAACGATGCTCGAGTGAACCTCGCCATCGCCCTCACTGCTGCCAGGTATGGGGCTGCCATAGCCAATTACACTGAAGTGGTGCACCTACTGAAGAGGGCAGACCCTCAGACGGGGACGGAGAGGGTCTGCGGAGCGCACTGCAGGGATGGGATCACAGGTAAATCCAACAAAAGCCGCTTCCTTCCTTCCTGCCTCACTCTATTCCCACTCTCTCCAGCCCTCACAACAGGGGCCCTCCCAGCACTTCTTACTCAGTGCTAGTTTGCACATAGTCATTGCACATCTAATGCAGGGGCTTTTAATATTTTATAAGCGTTTTATGGCGCAGAGGGCTGCTTCAGATCTTGTAGGGAGGAACATAAGACGGAATTAGCGTACTCCAAATGGCCTTACTTACCTTTTAAATGTCATGCATAGGGCTGGCTTTGGAAGAATAAAGCAGTTAAGGGTAAAAGATGGTATTCTGAAACATTTCATGAATAACCAAGATTTGAGGATCTCAACACATGACCACCCCCTGATGTTTTAAAAGATGGAAGTGTGCTCTCTGAGGAGATGTCTCACTTTAATAATGTGAAAAGAGGGCCTTACATAGGGAGGGCTTAGACTGAAAGGATAATAGAAACAGTTTTGTCATCAGTTCTTTTTTCTTTTGTCTTTTTTCCTCCTCTTCCTTGCAAAAATATGAATCTCAAGCTTACAAACCTCATTCTATTTCTCCTCTTCCTCTCTCTTAGCAGTGGCAGCATCACATGTCAAATTAGAAAGGGTAGTCCGTCATTCATCTTGTTGTCAAAACAGATCATTTGCTATCCTCATGGTATCTTTTGATATGCGTCCCATTATATACTGTAGCTCGTCAACATCAAGCATCACATTAACAAACATTTCCCTTCCACAATTTCAAAAGGCTCCCTCAGTCACTGCCACTGAGCTACTCTGTGACACAAAGAGGCAAGAGGGAAATTAGGTATGTCTGTTTCCTATTAATTACAATCCTGGGAAGTCTCCCATGGACACACTCGAGCCACTCTATTACGGAGAGAGGGGGGCGTTCGCTGATAAATTAATAATCCGGCTTGTCACCAGCCACAGATGAATAGCCCCTGGTGATTGATGCTGTTTTCTTTCATAGGGCAGGAATTTGATGTCAGAGCCAAATGTGTTATCAATGCCACGGGACCTTTTACAGACGCGCTGCGGAAAATGGATGATCAGAAGAACCCCGACATCTGTCAGCCCAGTGCTGGGGTGCACATCGTCATCCTGGGCTATTACAGGTAAGTAACGGTGGGCCCCTACATCTCTGTCACTGTCCTCCTGTATCACCTGCTCCTTAGTGCTGCCGTCTCATCAGTTCATTAGCTACTAGAGTCTCCTCCTCAGCCTCTGGCCACAACAACCAGGCACTGTCTGGCAGCTCTGTTGGTATGGGTGGCTCAGAGCAGGTGCTTAGCAGAAATCAAGCACCATGGCTGAGGATAGTGTCATGGCGTCATGTAATCATTTTGTTAACTGTAAGAGAAGATTTACATCTCCAGCGTGTAATTTAGTGGTCAAACATAATTTCCTCTTGTGGAGGTTGTAACTCCAGTCTGATTGGACTCCTCTCTGCCTCGGCCAGAGCTGGGATTTCTGCTTTCCTGTTGATGCATGTTATTTGTGTTTGCAAGGGAGGAAGGCTACTCCTGTGACCCAGCCTTCCCCCTCAGCTATGCCTGTGTTAAATTGAGTCAGTACCACGTGCATGTGTTTTAAACAGGACAATATGTGCACCCTGGGTTGAAGCAAGGGGAGCAGCGGCTGGAATTGAAACCAGCTGAATTAATCTCCTGGAAACAGCGCTGACAGGAGCCTGATTATGGGGTGTCCCTTCAACCAGCCCGGCCCGCTCGTGCCCTCCCCTCCCCAGCAGACCAAAGGTTAATGCAGTCTTCTTGTTTGTTCCCCTCCCTACCCCTGCTCTCTCCCGTGCACATAACACACACACACAGACACACCTCCAGTCCCGACAACATCCCGTCACGTCATCTTCTTACTGGGAAAAGATGCCCTAACACTCCCACACACAGGAAGCCATTCCCGTGGAGGAGGACATCAACTTCATCTTGACTGAAGTCAACAACTACCTCAGCCAGGATACAGAAGGTGATCATCACGCTGATCTTCACACAAACTTACCTGATCATGGCCTCTGTGCTGTCTTTTTTTTTCTCACCGCATCATCACAGCATCTCAAAACTGCACTGAATTGGAAATAGTCAAATGCATGTCTGCAGTCAAACTTACAGTACAGCGTCGGAATATCCAGAGAGCAGCCGTGACGCAAAGGTATAACTAGCACAACAATGTCAACATAACATTTCTCCCAGGAAAAAAAAAATGAGTCATCACTGTGCACTTACACTTGCGGCACTATAGCCTGGACGTTTGAATCAGACCTAATTCATAACAGCCATTTATGATAATAAATATACGTCCAACAATCTCAACCCCCCCACCCCACCCCCCCCAACCCACCCTCTCTGATTTACAAATAGCTGATAGAGCAAGCAGCTGACAGAAATAAATGAGCTAATCTGATGGCTGTGTAGGACTTCCACCAGATATTAATTCATCAGGAGGCCACAGAGTGCAGACAGATACAAATTCCCGCTTTAATTATGTATGGGAGCTGTGCTGGAAGCAGGAGACACCTCCACTAGCAGGACTATTTCTCAGAGCAACTTTATGAACCCCTTTGATTCCATCGTTATTTTGTTTTCCTTTAGACATAATACATGTCCCTATTGTTTTCCCCAAACACTCAAGACAAAATAGATTTTTTCCCCCCTTATAGCAATGCTTTCACATGAGACATTTGATAATGAACAAGTGGAAAAATAACCTTTGCCACATGAAATTATATTGTTTTCGATTTGCAATTTTTATGAGGCCTTCCTGGAGCCTGTTTGATGTATTTTGTTCCCACTCGGAGCCTCAAATGGCCCTGGCCGACTGGCAGGCTTATCAAAACCCGTGGAGGCTTTATTGAATGAGTGACCAGTGGGTATCTAAACAGAATGCAGGGCTATTGATTTTGGAGAAGTGGTCTAATTGTTTCTAGTAGACAAGGGCTTGTCCCGATTATTTGATTGATTAGCTTGATACTGGTCTGCCTCCTCATCCTCCTCCCCTGGACAGTTAATAGCACTGTAATCCCAATACACCGCTGTATTTCTAATCCATCATCATTATCATGGCTGTACTCAGCACAAGATTAGTCCATGAGGATTTTTTCTTTTTTTCTTTTTTTGCATTCCTCAATATTAGCTCTGCCTTCTATATGCTTAAGGGGAAAAAACTGAGAAAAAGTCGGCTGACACAATCCATTTGATCTCCTGTGAAGTGCGGTGGAGAGATTGTGAGACAGTTATAGACAGATTGACACACATGAGAGAAAGATAGAGAGTTGTGACAGTGCATATACTCAAGTGCTGCGCTTCAGTACAATTTTGAGGTACTTGTACTTTACTTGAGAATTTCCAATTGATGCTAATTTATACCTCGACTCCACTGCTGCATTTAAGAGGGAAATACTCTGTTTTTCACTCCTCTATATTTATCTGACAACTATAGTTACCACTTACTTTTCTGGATAAGACTTTTCATAAATGTGTTATATTGTAATACACAGACATTTTTGGCTTTTACTGTGTAGCTGTTTATAAATTAAGTGAAACTAGCTACAATAGCAAAATTCTACTTAGACACTGATGCATTGTTAACAGTGTAATATATAATAATGTACCACAACTTTTATTCAAGATACTGTAAATATGTTTTGCTAACAAAACTTCCTCTTACCTGTAGTGCTACTTATCAGTCTAGATTGTTTTTGTGTGAGTTGCCGCATGTTGGAAATTGCGACTGTAGAGATGTCTGCCTTCTCTCCAATATAATGGCACTACAGTAGATGGCGCTTACCTTGCAGTGCTCAAAGCGCCAAAGAATATATATGAAAAATGGTCTCTTTCCAGAAATTATTTTCTTTCTACTGAATTACAGCCACCAACCACTGCGCAGAAGGAACCGTGCATCTACTCATGGACGGGAGGCTCGTGCATGTGATAGCACAAGATGTAACTAGCTTAGTGGTGCTGGAAGACACCGTGATACAGTTTGCTGGTGCAGTTTGTAAAAAGAACATACTTCATGCTAAACTTGGGTAATATGGAGAAGATCAAATATCACAATATCTTCGACCAAATACCTTAATATCGATACCGCAACGATATTGTGGGGTTGAGTATTGCTGCTTTCACAAAAGACTTACAGAATAAGATTTCTGATAAGTAATCATCACTAATGTGGATTTAATGACTAAGTGGGTAAAGACAAATAATAACAGCTAGAACAGTTTGTTAAATTCAGATTATTACATCACTTAATTGTAATGTAGCCTATTAAACCAGGAAAAGAAAACACTCACAATATTACCATATCCAAAATCTATGACGATATCTAGACGGTATCATGGTATTGATATAATATCAATATATTGCCCAGCCATAGTTCCTGAATGAAAAAACACAAAGACTCACACCAAAACAATCTAGACTGATAACAGCACTACAGGTAAGAGGAAAATATGTATTTTTGATTTTGGGGTAAAGTGTCCCTCTAAGTAGAATTTTGAATGCAGGACTTTTACTTGGAGTATTTCTACATTGTTGTTTTGGTACTTTTACTCAAGTAAAGGATCTGAGCACTTCTTCCATCACCATAAGAGATGGAGAGCAAGACAGATAAAGGGTTGTTGGGGATGTGTCACAGTGGTTCTCCACTTCAAGCCTCAGACTACATCTGGCTTCAGGCCGTGTGGCCACGGACGGCAGGGTGACATGTGGCGTATGTCTGGGCGAGACCCTGGTAAAAGTCCTGTAGTCACAAAATGAGCAGAGAGAGCCTGAAGCCTGAGAAATAAAAAGAGAAGGGAAGGGGACAGAGGAGAGTGTGGGGGATATATGTGTGAAGTGATGGAGCGAGAAGCCGTGACTGGCGGAGTCCACACAGTCTCCGTCCTTGCCTGTGGTAGTGCCCAGGCCAGGGTCTTCACTCATTTGTCTAAGAACGTGAAAGGAAAGGGGATGGGGGAGTGTGAAGAAGGGTCATACCAGAGGGGTTTGTCACATTGTGTGGAGGTGACACCTCAGAAGACCTACTGGCCCCCACAGTGGACAGCCAGTGTCTCCCCCAGTCCTCCCCTTAAGGGAGAAGGGTCTCCATGGCTTCTCACAGTCACACCAGAGTCTCTGCATGTCTTGCAGCAGATCTCCACTCCACTGTACTCAGTTTGACTCTACTGGACTCTCCGCTGCATGGACTGGCATGTTTAAAGACTCCCTTTGTTCAGTTCCTGCAGCCTGAAGTGGACTCTCTTTTCTGTTTTTGTGGTGAAATCTTTCCACACCACACAACAGTTCCATTCCCCAACCATGAGTCAGCCCAAACAAAGGAGGCATCAGTGTCGCTCACCCTGCCTCTGGAATTAAAGAATGAAAAACTGTTTTTCACTGAATTTTTCCAGTCCAGTCTTTTAGCCTTCACATCCAAAGGAACATCTTCCCTTTGTTCACTGTGATCATTTACGTTCAAGTTCTGCAAGCATGTGTTTTATTGCCTGCGTTAGTAGGAGCTGTGCACCGTACTGACGTGTAAGCATCCAGAAGTGTTAGCTGAACCTTTTTCACCCATCAAAATAATCAATTGGAGTTTTGAATCCATTGTGCCAGGTCTTCTAAGGTTAATACAGCTCAAGGGACAGTGTTTATCGTGCATAACTTTCATTGTGAACAACTATAAATGGGTATTGTCTTCATCTGCGTGCTTTTTATTGCCCATGTGAGGCCTTCTGCTCCACAGCTACTCTGCTGTCATGAATGTTTAAAAAATGCCCTTTGATAACGAGTTTGTCATTGTTTTATTCAGAAATATCAACCAGCCCATTACAGTGGCAGGTATTTTTTCAATCGATACACAATAGCGTATTAATATTTAATTCTTTATATGTCACTACGATATAAGAAAAAGTGGCTTGTTGCGAAGCAGCAGCTGGAGCTCGTTTATATTTCTGCTGTAGAAGTGAAATGCAGGGAATAGAAAAGCTCACTTCAGGGGTGTGCACGTGCACACACACACACACACATGTGCAAATATCTTCAGGATGTGTGTGTCTTCACACCGTAGGTGTCCACATGTTTATGTCTGCCAACCCGCCTGTCCCTGCTGTCTTTGTCTAAGGCAGAAGAGGTGATGTCTCAGGACCCTGGAGTGTTTTTTGTCCTCTCGTCATGAAGCCTAACTCCAAGGGCACTCTGTCAATCTGCAGGAACAACAACGTTAACACTTGCAACAATGAATTGGTGACCGTCTAATGTCTGTTCCATACTATGGTCACAAAGATTTTACCCACTGCTTTAGTTTCAAATCTGGTAGTATTAACAGAATAAAGATATTTCAGTGTAATTGCTGAACACTTCTTTTTAAACACACCAGTATTGGCTGGGAAAGGGGTATTTTCTCAGCCTCTTTACCACACTGCTTGCAAAGATTCTGGTCAACTTCCAGGGCACTGACACAATTTTGGCTTACTCCAAGGACAGTTCCCTACCCAAACTGGGACTATTTTAAGACACACTTAGTAAATGTATTGGCTATCACAAATGGCTGCTGTTAGCAGATAATCTATGGTAGCATTTTAACATACGACAATAGCACCAAGTTATACTTATATCCAGGGAAGAGACAAGGAAAGTCAGCCAAAGCAGCAGTTTTGTATTTGCCTTGCTACCCCTATTATGACTTAAATGATAATGTATGTAGTATTGTATTCTGTATTTTTCTTATTGTTAACAAATCCCATCAAAAGACCAAAGCTAACAGTATGTTCATCTGTCTGTTATTACTTTCTGTCTTCCTTGTCCGGTCTAGATGTAAATCTTTAAAAACTGGTCCCAAATATCTGCTTTGTTAGGGTGCTCACACCTGCCATGTGTGGTTCGGTTCAATCGAATTCAAGTTCATTTACCCCCGAAGTGCGGGTTGTTTGGGCAGTTGTGAGCACAGCAATCACAACCAGATGGAGGTGATATGCAACTTTACAACAAAGGTAGTCCCTGATTCGGACCAAAGCAAGACAACTCTATGTCTGAGAATACTGTAGTGTTTAACAAATAATACTCAAACAGAAAGACAAAGTATATTTGTTAAGGACTATTTTCAGCTGCGGATTAACACACATGATGCACCTGTGAGTATTTAGACCACAGACTGTACATAAAGATAAACAATGCATCTCCACTTCCTCCCATTTTACAAAGATAAAGCCAAAATAACCCAGAATTGACTGCTCCAATCTTGTGCTGATGACATCATCTGGAGCCAGAGATGCGCAGTTGTGATCTGGTTCTTCAGGGGGTGATGGAGATATTTTGGTTTCACTTTTGCGGAGCTGTTGTGTCAATATCTTTACAGAGTCTTACTGTGCGTTCACACTGGGCGCGAGTGAAGCGAATTACTCGTGCGTAACGCATGAGTTTAGATGCCAGACTATTTTGTTAATTATCGTTATCGCGTCAGTTCAGTGGTACTTCAGGCTGACTGGGGCCCAGTTTGAGGACCTGTTGGCAAGGGTTGGCGCCAGGATCTCCCAGCAGGACACCAACTACAGGCGCTCCATTTCAGCTGCGGAGCGCCTGTCCATCTGTCTCCGGTGAGTATCAGTTTATTGTTGTGTTAACAACTGGATGTCATGACGCCAGTGACGTCGGGAGAATCTCAACGCTGATTGGCTTTCACGGCACAGCGTCACGCAAATTCACCTCAAAAGTTCAATATTTTCAACTCGAGCTATGAGGCTTTGGACGCGAATTTCACGTCTATCGCGCCGCCCGGCGCGAATTCGCGTCTAATCGCATCTTTGCATTGATTTTGTATGTAATCTCGACATGCAAATTTGCGAATTCGCGCTCGGTGTGAACACCCCTTTAGACCAGCAGGAAGGTGTTTGTGGTATTAACCAGTTTTTGGACAACAATGGAGGTTTATGACAGAGGAATAAGATAAATTTGGCTACACAAACAGTACTTGTCAGTGGGATCAATTAATTTTGGGAAATGGTATTTTCATGGGCATTGTTGACAATAAGAAAAAATTCCAATATTGACAATCTTGTCCTTTAAGTACAGTAATCCTTGAACTATTAGAAATTAAAAAGACTGTTTTAATGATATCTTACAGCACATGATATTAGACCAGCCTAAGGAAACTAAATGAGAGGGTTGAACAGTGGCAGCACACAGGTGGTTGTCCTATAACAGGGTGTGCACAGATAAAACAAGATTTCAAGATTTACAACATAAAATGTTTGGGAGGTATCGCAGTTAGACTGCAAACATGGACAATGAGACATGTGTAGGTGTTGGACAGCGAGTGAATGAGCCACCGGTGTGAAAAGTGAACAGATCTTCTTAAGTAGTAACAGAGCCTGCTGTCATCCTGCACAGTGTCTCTGTCCTCCTGATAATACACACATATCACCGGGACAGTCCATGCCATGTTAGACTTCAAATGAACTGTACAATGACCTGCAAATGACAAGCACAGAGAGTTGCAGCCCCCTGCGACTTTGGTGTGAATGAGTTTTAACCCTTTGTTAGCGAGAAAGAGGGGAAGAAAGCATAATCTATGATCCCAATGTTTCTGGAATGTTTAAAAAGGTCAATATGCTGATATTTTTGACAGCGCTTGACCTTTTGTGAAAAAAGTAACAAAACCATTGGAATTGAAATAACTTCTTTGTTTAGTTCTGGCACATAATGTATCACAGTCAAAGCATGCTGTCTCCCTGCAGCATCTGCCCATGAGTGACTTGACTGTTAATCCGTCGTATTGATCTAATATCAAAAGGTGCTATTTAAATGCAGCATAACTCCCCAGGAGCCATGATCTGTCAGTAGGCTCTGTTTGGAGTCTGGCTGAATAACTAATGCCTGTTTTGTCTGTCGCTGTGTCCAGGTGGCCCAACATCTGGCCTCCACCTACTGAGGCAGGGCCTTACGACGTGGTCAGGAGGGCTCATATAACCTGAGGAAAGTAAGTCAGTTCATTTATATAGCAGCTTTTTAGAGCAGATGTCACAGAGTGCTTCACAATAACAAGCAAATACACGGATGCAAACAGGTGAGAAATTAAAGGAAAAACCTGAATAAATAAGAGCAGACACATGATGAATGCAGATGTTTCCGCACAGGGAGCGAAGCATTCTCCACCACCATCATCAAAACACCAGCTGAGGGAAAATGGTATTGGAAGTTCCAGAGGCTTGTCAAATCTATGCCAAGGCACACTTACTAAGACTGCAGTATACTGTTTTTCCTTTAATTTGTCATCCACCTGTAAAAGAAGACTGAAAAAAAATATAGTCATAAAAATAAAGTATCCAAAGGAAGAGAGAAAGCCACAAACTTGAGTATTTCCTTCAGTTTTGAGGCTGGAACGAGGAACAACCAATAAGCCCTCATCAGAACACCTTAGACACCGTCTGGTGATGTTGGGCTGCAGACAGTACTCTAGTCCTCTTATGTAGGAAGGTGCCCCACCATAGCCGAGCTCATAACAATCTTAAATTATATTCTGACTTTGATTGGTAGCTACAGTGTAAAGAAATCAAAATCAGACTTTTTTAAGAACTGGTTGAAAGCTTTGCAGCAGAATTCAGGATCACTTGGGAGCAATGCAAGGAGATCTTGGCGGCCTGCTGCTGACACACAGCTTGGATCAAAACCTCCTTTCAAAGAACAAGGTGTCATATTGATATTGGCATCAGACTGTGTATTGATAATATGAATGATCTTTGTACAGTCTGACTAATGGCTCATTTAGGCTCAACATTAGATACATACACGGACACTGACGGAGCTTTTTGACCACTGCACACTCTGTCCCTATTTGTGCATTTTTTCTGAAAGCTTACAGATAACACACAACACAGCAGTACCACCAGAGATTGTGGGGGCAGTGTAGCGTAGTTCAAGCGAGACATGGCCGCAGGAAATGACAAGAATATTTTTGAAATGGCAGAACAGACCAAATCAGTAATATGGTGAATAGAATTCTCTGTATTTAATGTGTTTAACAGCATTGTAGACCGCTGCTACATCACACACAAACACTGTTAGTCATTTTATGTGACAATTAAAACTAAATATGTGTAAAAGGAACGTCTGTAAACAAAAACCTGTACAGACAAAGACTGTCGAAGGAACTAATGTTAACTGATACATACACAATACATAAAATGATCAGGCTCAAAATGTTATGCTAATGCTAGCTGTTGTGGCTAGCCCCATTCTGCAACTAACATATAACATTCACAAGTGCATATCAGCGACATTACCATCTTCATCGTATCCCAGCCAGGGATCAACATAAGCAATGGCCCGATGGCCCGGGGCCAATCAAAAAATTTGTCGGGCAAGTTGACTGACAGGTCACAGGCCCGCTTGGGCCAGTTACACTGCTTTTTTTGGTTAGGGGAACAACTCCAGCAGATTTTTATCCCACTTTTCTGGTCGGTGTTTACATCCCACCGCAGGCCAACATGCAGGAGGTAGTCTACAGTGCACGCTCACCGACCCAATAGCTACTGTTTGTGGAGCGGTCTTACCCAGACTTATTAGGTATTGTCCTTGGCAACTTTAACAAAGGTAACCTCACCCATGAACTCCCCAAATACAAACAGTTTATAAAATGTCCGACCAGAGAGAAGAATATCCTGGACCACAGTTAGGCCTACACAACTGTTAACAACGCCTATCACCCCGTCCCCCGCGCTGCACTGGGCCACTCTGACCACAACACCGTCCACCTGATTCCCTCATACAGGCAGAAGTTAAAGCTCTGTAAACCTGTTTTGAGGTCATCTAAGAAGTGTATGAGTACACAGAGGCTGTGACATCATCCATCAGCTTCTGCGAGGACTGCTGTATATATGGTATAATGGAGTTAAATTAAATTACGTTAATTTAAATTAAGTTTTATAGACATTCTCTCTCTCTCTCTCAGTGGGGAAAAAAAGTTATGTTGAACACTGCCAGCTGCTGGGTGATCTTGAACTACATATCCGTATTTGGATGTTAAGTTAGTGTTTGTGGTGTTTGTCGTACAATACTGGGTGTTGAGAACCCAAACAGAGGGGATGTTCCCCTATTTTGGACGCATGCTAGCTTTGACTTTGAGGTATGACATCATTGTGGTCCATCCGAACATTTTTCCCAGGGATGTGCAAGAACCCACACATTGTTTTTTATAAATTTCTATGCGCATGTTTAGGACAGAATTCTGTCCTTAGTGTGAAATGGCTTTAAATGTAAAAGGACATCAATATCAGTATTCAGTATTAACACCACTTCTGTCCCACAAATGCACTCTCCTCCTAATGACTTATGTCTGAAATGTTTTGGTTTGTAAATCACAGTGGAGAGGGAACACAAAACCTTGTACCAGAAGCGTCAGTGTATTCAGAGTTCAGGTTGATGGGAAGCTTCAGGTTACGTGTCGTTAAGTTCCTCAATTGGAAACAGGGCTCATGTTGTAAAAGAGTATGTACAGTACCCACAGCCATTGTGGCAGACACTGCTGGGCTTCCTGAGCATGCAGGCAGCCGAGGAGGCTCTTCCTTGAATTGTGGCGAGGCATGTGAAAGAAAGTGAGCAGACGAGTCGAGCTTTATATTCAGACATATTTAGTAGTGAAAACAGGCTACTGGAAAACAACCCCAAAAAAAACTGCTTATTTGTCTTGTGTGTAGCTTGTCGTACTTCATAAAGACCACTGATTTAGTGTACAAATGTGTTCACAATGTGCACTGTTTCTGTGTCAAATTAAGCCTGACACCAGCCTGTGCATTACTGTCTATTTAGAATGGATCTTTTTGACAGCACCATTCACACTGGCAGTAATCCCAGTACAACCAGCTACTTCAATTCCAGCGCTGCTATTCCCGCACATGCATTAGATTGACCTCACATTAACCCAGATACATTTGATCTTTAAGAGCCATAAATTGGCTTTTGTCATTACCATAGGTTAATTACTGAGATTTGCTCTGTACCGTTGCTACACTGAGATTGCAATAATAAGCACCACACAAAAGCCATTCACACCGCCTGCGTGAGCACTAAATAGGCATTGTTTTGATCTTTCTATTCCTGTCGGGAGTTTTGTTTGTATTGGTCTATTATTAGCACTCTACCGAGCAGTACTTTTGATACAGTTTCGATTCTGCTGAGCTTAGTTGAAACCTTGCCCTTCCTGTCATTCTCTCTTTAATAAGTCATCTGACGTGCGGCCCAGACGTGGATCTGATTGCTGTCCTTACATTCCTCGCAGCACCTTTACAAGGAGGAAACTACTCTTTGTTTAAGAACTTTCTAGTATGCATTACAAAGGATATTTCTAGGATCAGAGTTTCACACAGATTTTTGTGTCAGATTCTTAATTTCTGATTGCACAGAATTCATTTGCATTGCAGTTTTTAAGGTAATAATTTTGAGCTGTATCCATCTGTCATGACCAAATACTTGAGTATATTCCAATTCCATAGTTCCAGGTTCTCAAATGTAAGAAGTTGTTGGTTTACCTTGTCTTACATTATAGTAAACTAAATATCTTTGGGTATTCATGAAGAACTTGACACATTGTTAGCCTCGTAGCATAGTTGCCTAAGTCATATTTTGGCCAAATTGTTATATCTGCCTAACTCTAAGTCACTTTTATTTGTTATGCAATCATTGTTGTTGGTTTGTTTTTTTTCTTTTGCAAACTTGTTCACACATCTGGTCGAACTTACTCTTACAATATAAATTAAAAGTTCTTACGTGTTTGCTGAAAAATGTGTTTTTTCTTCTTTTCTGAAAACCTTAAAATATGACTTATGCAATTATGCTATGACGCTAACACAAGTCACAAATAAATAGTAATGACTTTACTATTTAAAACATCTGGCATATGACTTGTGTGCCTGGGCCACTGAAGATCAATTTTGGGTTCACCCCAAAACCAAAAGCCAAAACTGAATTTCAGGAATCTGAAAGTGTTATAATCAGTAAGGTTTTAGCTAAAATGCACGTGTTTGGGAAGCACTGAGCAACTGGATTAATGAAACTTGAATTATATTGCACGAGTTGTTTGAGAGTTTGTACATGGATGTTTTGGTATAGTTTTGCTATTGTTAAACTTAGCCCCCCTTTTTACTCCAGGTAATTAAGAATTCTTTTGTTTTTGATTCTTTGTTCACAGTGGACGCATGGAAAAAAAGACATTTACTTTTTCAAAAATTAAACAAAACACAGGGTGAGTAATTGATATTCAAATGATCATTTGAGGTGAAATATTCCTTTAATGCTGTTTGTAGTCACAACAACCTTATTGCATATGATTATATACTGTAAATCTTTGTAACAGGAAGTTGAATCATGCCCTACAACACATTTATGCCATAAAAAAGTTACCATGATTATTAGTTTCAAACTTATAAATACACCCAAGACATAGTTACGACTTTTTCTCAAAGCTTTGTCATAGCCAACTTTGAGCTAAATAATATGAAAGTGACTGAAGAGGCAAGCAAATATAGACACCTCACTTCAGCCAAAGTCTGTGATTCAGATCATGTAAAACTTAATTGTAATGGATATAGTGCTACATTGACTGTGTACAGTATTTTTAACCCTTACACAGCCAAATCTACTATCAAACAAACATCTTGAGTTGTTAAGTCACACTTGCACGGTTTAAACACGGAAGTCTTTATCATCTCTGCCACCATCCTGTATAGCATAGATGCAGCAAAATCTATGTGGTCTTTGAGGGCCATTTACAGGTGTTCCTCGTTTCTCTTCTGACTACTACATGAAAAGGTTCCATACGTATTTTTAAAGAAATCAAAGGTTTGTTTAACAATGGATGTAGAAGAGGTAAGGATCAGTGTGTGTGTGTGTGTGTGTGTGTGTGTGTGTGTGTGTGTGTGTGTGTGTGTGTGTGAGTGTGTGAGAGAGAGAGAGAGAGAGAGAGAGAGAGAGAGAGAGAGAGAGAGAGAGAGAGAGAGAGAGAGAGAGAGAGAGAGAGAGTGAACACGCTCATATTTGATTATTACCAGTGGGCGTTGTTTCTCTGGTGTGCCTTTATGAGAAGCGGAGAGGTTTTAGATTTCTCTCCTTTCATAGAAGCTCTGTACCGATGAGTCCTCTTTTAGCTCAGTAACCATGACATTCAGACTCTTCCAGTCTGATATGCAGGATCAGTAACAACACTCCAAATGTTGACTGGAACAGCACATCCATGTTGTTTTTCCCCCGTGATTGTGCCCCTGATGGCATATTTGTCTTTACACCGAACGCTGTAATTACGGCCAAACCTGTGCTAGTGAAGGAAATGATGCAGCACGTATTTTAATACATATTCAAAAAGTATAAAAATGTCATGAAGACATTGTAATGTTTCCTCCACCTCCGAGTTTACCTAGACCTAATGCAGTACAGTCAAATACAAGGAGTAAAAATCAACTTTGACGCTGACAAAAATTGTTCATGAAATTTACTCTGCATGTCATGAAAAAGTCACTAAAATGTCAGAGCCCTGCACTGTAGTATTGTCTTAAGAGTGTGCTTAAACAACTTTCAGTGGAAACATTCAATCAGTGGTGTTCCTGAGCCACTGGGGTATAACAAATAGGACTATATTTTGGTCCTGTCATTAGTTAAAGCCAGTTCACCTCTATTTGATAGGAAGAGTATGGATTACCTGTAAACAGCAATTCAGCTAGTGACAGGTCTCTCTAAGTGAACCCTGCTGCACTACTAATTGAGGTGTGGGTTTGGTGTAGGGGCTTGTGTGGGAGTTTCTGTCAACACAATTTCTAAATTAAACATATTCCTGCAACAGCAAATACTGAAGAGACATATTCATAAGAATTTTTCATCATTTCTGATATGAAATGCCTATATTATTCTGCATTAAACCTGCTCAGAGATTTTATGGCCCTGTTTGAGATGCACTCCAGCAGGCAGCCCCCCGTCACATTCTCGCTTTTCCAGTTGTTGTCTGTGGAGTTTTCAGCTATTGAGTTAGGTAGATCATTTGGGGTCTTCAGACAACAATCGATAAGTTGTGTTTTCAGGGTTTATGTGAAAAGACGGTCAGCAGTAGTTGTAAATACCTTAAAGCTCTCTGCAGTGAGAATGGTGTGGTTGTAAATAAGAGCAAAATAAAGTTCATGGTAATTGCAGGATTTAATGAAGATCACCCAAACTGACCATGTGATAGGCACACCATACATCGGTGTAACTTCCACTGCACTGTCCTGATTGAAATTACATGTGGAGGAGGAAGTGCTACATTTAAATACACTTTGATCATCTTTTTAGCTCCAATTATGATGCCTTATTTAGGGTGAAGCTGTCCTGAGACTTCACCTGTCTGTTAAAGGCTGTACATCAGTACACACTTAAAGCTGTTTTATTTCAATTTTTTTTCGATGATATTGTTGTGTGTATGTAAAAGTATCACTCATAGTGACTAACAGAGAATTAGCACCTAGTTGTGCAGTTCCCCACAGCTCTCCTGAGTGTTTCAGCATCTTTCTGCTCATTGTTTTGTTTATGACCCACATCGTTACTGGTTTGGCAGGTTTGTGCAAAGTACAAACCAAACAACAGGGCTGATTCCTGCAGTACATTAAAATTAGGCTTTACATGTATCTATTTTATTTATTTGACTTTATATCGGGTATTTTGACTGAGTACATGCTATTTTATACCACCATCTAGTTCACAGAATAACAGAAACAATATAACAGAATCAATTTATAAAACAGAAAATGTGTCAGTCTGGTTCAAGACTGAAATATTGACATTTACATATTGATTAAGGCTGAGGTACGTAAAAATCTGGAAAGGCAAAATTTTAAAATGTGAAAATACGTCCTCCACCTGTAGCTCTTTCCGCTCTCTGTCCTAAGCTCCTCCCACCAGATGACCGTTGGCATATGCATGCGCTTCATATACTAACCCAGTGTTTCCCATACATCAATATATTTTTGGATCTTATTTCATTGTAGAGTTGTGGGCAGCGCATTCGTTCAGCCCCTCCTTGACCCACTTTATCTCTCTCTGTTTATCAGATTACAAATGAGATGAGAATTAGCTAGCTAGCACCCCTCAGTCATTACACCTCGCTCCCTGACACCGTGGACTGCTTCCCTGTTAGGAGAGTGAGCAGCAGCTTAGGAGACAGAGCCTCAGTCCACGGCTGTAGTGGCTCAAATATGGCCAGGGCAAACCCCTGACAGGTTAGGTGTCACAGCAGGCTGGTCACAAGCAGCAGTGACAAGTCTTACCTGTGTAACAGCAGCAACAGAAAGTTTGCTGATCCAGCGGTGGAGTCAAGTGTGTCCAGTCCCTCTGAGTTGGGGGTTTGCGCTGACTGCGGATCCGTCTCCGGAGCTGCTGCCTGCTCTCTTACAGGCGAGGTATTCTGTAGCAGTAGGGTGTGAGGCGCAGTGTTTATTTCGGTGATAAAAACTATGACAATTTTTTTTTTTATCATCAACCTTTTTCCATGATGGGATTGAGGCAATGACAAGCTAAAAATAGATATTGATAATAAAAACTAAGACGAAATCTATGCATTTTCTTTGACAAGACTTGACAAAAATGTTAGTGCCACTGTCGGACATTGTAAGATGCTTGTAATTATCTTTAAATGCTACCTGAGCAACAGGCTGGTTAATTTAGGTTGCTAGCCTAAGACTTAATCTAAAATAGCTGTCAAAATTAATATTGGTAAAGCGGAGGACACAGTGTGAATTGAGGCATTCGCTAATGTTAGCTACATAAATGTCAACTTGAAGCTGTAGCAGTGAGCCTTGGTATAGTTAGCCGAAGGCTAAACTACTAGCTACATTTTCGAAACACTTCACCAATATTGACATGTTTATTTTTGTTTATTGTAAGACTCTCTTTCTGATAAGTCCATCTCCCTTTTTTGGGTTGCTTTGCAGTGTAGGCAGTTGTAACCAATACTGGAATAGCAACTTTCTCTGCAGGAGTCTCTGCCATAGAATCAGGCTTTGACCTGTAATTGGCCAAAGTCTTCCATCACAGCCTGGTTTTGTAAAGCCTGAGGCAAGAGGAGGTGCAGAAGTCTAGTTTTCTCTAGGACTACTTTAGTTGCAATATGCTCAAAGTTTATTATGGAATTTTCCCAGTGATGCCAAAATTAAACCACCTACCCCATCTTTATTGTGTATGGTCTCAGATGATACATACAATTAGAAATGTTAATTTATATAATTGCACTGTTTATGCATTTATTCAGGTAAAAGAAAGAGACAAAAGAATCTCATCATGAACTCTCACCTTGTTGAAGTGAAGGCGGTAGCACATTACATCACATCCATGCAGAGAAAAGAAGCAGGTATGAGATGTACCTTGAACTAAACCTTGGATTAGCTGTCCACACACTGTAACAGTGGACTCTATATTAAGGATCACTTGAGAATTACATTTACAAGTTTTCACCTGTCATCATACGCGTTGTACACCAAACTAGGAAGGTGGAGTTGTGCATCGCCTGAGTACAATTTAAATTAATTTAACTCAGTATTTAAAGGCAAAGACACGCATACTCTGTATTGCCCTGAAAATTTTGAAAAACAAACATGATGTTGAATACTTTCATTTATGTGGTAAAGAATTTAAATTGAAGGACAGTAACATCTGGGCATTTTGGACTATTTATAAAAGTAGAGTATAATAAGTAGAAATTAATGTTAAAAAATATGTTAATTATCATTTCAGGACAGGAAGTGGAGTCTACATAGTCCAAATATTACAGAGATGACAGATACATCAGAACACAGAAGCTCAGTGTCTGAAAGCACTGGTACATTTTTTACTAAAAGATTTCTTTGTTTTTGTTTTTTTTTTATCTGCAGGCTTAAATTTGTAATTTATCTTAAATACAATCTTCTGTGTTTTCTACCACAGCGTCAGTGCACAAATAGGTACAAACACAGAGCGTGGAAAAGACACTGTAAATTTTAAAAAGAAGAAAATATATCTATTATTGTTGTTATTATTGAAGTTAAGAAATGAATCATTCTCACCTCACCTCCACACACACAAATCTGTTTCTCCTGCTGCCTCTCTTTGCCACACACACACACACACACACACACACACACATAAACACACCATCTTTCCTGTCCTCCTGTGACACTGGCAGTCTTCTCCAGCTCGGTGACAATGATGAATGCAGAACATGAAACACATTAATGCAGCGGATTCTGGTCAATGTCAGGCCTTTCTTCACTGTGTCAAGTTAAACAAACAAGATCAAGGAAAAAGCGAATGGTAATTGACCCTCCAGAGATAAGGCCATTGCTATTGAAGCAGGAGGTCATGGGAATCTCAAACCTGAGACGGACACACACTCAAAAATATCCTTTCCTTACTGTCCAGACGGTCACACTTTTTCTCATAATGCTAAAGGCTTTTCATCTTCCTTACAGAATTGAATTATTATGAGAAGACACCCTGTGTTATATACCTTCCCTGTACAGTGCTTCATCAGCACAAGGCTGTCATTGTAATAAGTGGATTCTACTTGTTTGAGGTGTCTAAAGCCTTCGCGGGACATGTTTAAAGTGTGGAGGCTTCTGACACTTTGATGACACATTCTGGTGAAATCTAAGTAATTAGGGGAGTTTTTGATTTTGAGCTTCTGGTTTTCAATGATGAACCTTGTATACTTACTGTATGTCCGTCAGTGTTACAAAGTATCATGCTGATGCTGTATAATTGGAAGCGGAGGATATACTGAGTTGGAAAAATGATGACTTTAAGGCCATCAGAGAATTACATTTGCTTATTATTTATACCCCTACACTTATGCGTGAGCCTTTCAACATAAAGCTTTTTAATACATGCATGTTACTGGTGAGTGTGTTAAAATGAGGCAGCTCTAAGTAAGAAGCTCTGTCAAAACACATCACAATGCCTGTGTCTGTAAACTTCCTGCGGCAGACATGTTTCATACTTAGGAGATTTTCCTCCTCTGTGCTTGTATTTTTCAATAATGCATTAACTACCATGTCTTAACATGAAATAGTTGTTTTAATGTTGCATTTTATTTCTGTGGATGATACAGATGTCTGTCCTCTGGTTGAGTGCCATGAATGTTTCTGCTGTGTATTGTACTAAAAATAAGATACTGAAAACACAATGTCCTTAGCCAGGTTGAGAAAGCAACAAGCTTTGCAGTCAGGATTAAGAATGAGGACATCATCCTCCTGTGCTATAGCCAGCAAAAAATAGCTTCATATATTAAAGACAGCAGCCCAGATGTCACCCAAACAATGGTGACAATTTGGATAAGATTGATGTAGCAGTACAGGTTGTTGTAAGTTGATTAAAATAACAAAATCAGAAAATTACTACCACTGCAGCTTCTTACTCAACTGTAAATGGCGCTGGCAGGATGGTTATGTCACTCGCTACTGATTGGTTAGGGCTAAACAAAATCTGGCTAACATCAATAATGAGCTTTATCTGAAAATCATTGTTTGGTGGCTATTGATGGTGATTTTGACTACATTTTAAGTTATGGTTTATCTATCATTAATATAAAGGGTTCAACAAATTGACATATATTCCCAAGAGATTACCCCAAAGAGTCACCATTCAATGTAATAGTCTAATTCGACTGCCAATCTCACAGTTTGAATCGCTGCAGTGGTGGGAAAATGTGGTTATGAAACGAAGGATCATTCCTTTAGGGATATGTGCCAGTGCTGAATGTCTGATTTTACATAAAATTGCTTTGTTTCTCAGAATAAATCATAATATATAGGTTAAATAACAACAATATGAGGCAACTGTTCCAAAATGAAGGAGTGCATTTATTAATCGGATCACTTGTATAAGAACATAACACTGGCAGAGTGCTAAATATTTTTTTACAAGGAACAATTCTCAGTCAAAATCAGCAGGGGAAGACACATAGATACAGCTGTTTGCAGCAGATCATTCTTTGCCTGTCCCTTCACTCTCCTGTCATTTCCCCTCTGTCTGTGGATTGTTACAATTGGAGGAAAATGGAAGTTCTCGTTACAACCATGAAAAACAAGCAGGCTAAGAAACCAAACTAGGTGACACGTTCTGTCTGTCTGCGTGCACAGGACCCCTACACAAAACAAACAGAGCTGTCCATGGTTCTGACACAACAGCCAAACAATCATCAAATGTATCTCGGCAATAATTCAACCAATATCAGTAAGTGTTGTGGTTTTTGCTATTTCTCTATAGTGCATGAACTTTAAACAGAGGGGGCAAGAATTACAATTGAGGAGGTGCCTTGTGGTGCCGGATGTTGCAAATGACAATATGGATCGATCCTTCATTCATTCATTTTCCGTAGCCACTTCGTCTCTTGGGGGGTCACAGGGGTGCTGGAGCCTATCCCAGCTGACACTGGGCAAGACATGGGGGCACTGACACGGGGAGAACATGCACACTCTGCACAGAAGGGCTTCCCCACCCTGGGTTCGAACCAGGAACCCTCTTGCTTGTGAGTCAACAGTGCTAACCGCAGTGGATCAATGAGCCAAAAAAACAAATACATAATTCAGACAGAGTTGATCAGTTGATGATGGTTGAGACTTGACAAATCAGACTTAACTATATACATTTTTATGCTGTGTCAATACTACGAGCAACACAGCAACAGGCTACAATTCATTTACAATGGAAGCCGGTCACATGAAGCTACCAACTGACACCTGACACTTGTGGTTGCCAATGGACTTAAAGCACAACAGATGAAAGCTGAGCTGGCCTTAACTTTTTTCAATGCTCCAACAATGTGGTGAAGCATCAGCCAATCACATGTTTTGGTTTCTAGCTGTGGTACTGTGTTATTTAGCTTATGCTTGCTATGCTAGCTTTCTGTGTATTGTGGCACACACAGCAATGCAATGGGGCAGCGAAATGTGATGTTATAAATGGAGCTCAGACATAGATCATACACATCGATATTTATCTGACCAAAAACAAACTTAAGATGACATTCAGTCAAGGTGCTTTGTGACAAGTAGCAGACATGAGCCCATGACGTAACTATGTTAAAGAGCGCTTCACTTCACTTCAGCGGCAACTTGGTGATAATGTAGCTGCTAATGCTGTTGTGTCGTCGCTCATAGTTTGAACTCAGCATTAGTCGGGAGCGCACGTAGTTTTCCAATTTAACTCTGGAGGTATCTGGCCGTTGCTTTAATTTACCCAGTTTTCGGTATATAACTTAAAGCTTTTTGCGAACACCACAATACAAAGGTTACATTGTAACTATTTATTTGGTGGAAATCTGTTTACAATATATATACATATATATATATATATATATATATATATATATACACACCATCACAGTGGTGGGGTAATGATGGAGGCTTTATAAGCAAAAACCAAAGTTGTACTGCTGAAACCACCAAAATGTATTCTTTGTGATTTGGGTGAACTAGCCTTTAACTGCAATTAGACTTTGAGGCTTGGTTGTACAGTAATGGCACGATCTGTGCATCATTCATCCCAAAAGGATTCTAAATGCTTGATATTTATTACATTCATTCAGTCAATGCCAAACGTGATACAAATCAACATTAAATGTGTTTAAATATCCTACAGTAGGTGCATGTGATTGGGTCCAAGAAATGTTATTGTCTTGCATTTTATTAAGCTGACTGGTGTGTTGTATTTGATGCTGGCTTTTAATTTCTGTATCTGTCCGTGCAGTTGGTGTTTTTATTACTATTAATTTATTACTTGGGTTTTGTCTGCTTGGCCACTTGCATTTATAGAGTAATAAGGGAATGTATTTAATACCCCCCCGCTTTCAGTTGCTGTGTGAATTGTGAGCATGAATCAAGGGGGTTGATTAAACCATACTGTCGCAGGCTTTTAAGTGTGCTTAATTTCACACCATCTATAAATAAAGCAATTATTTTCTTATGCACACTGTCAAAGTGAGGGTTTCATATGTTTGGCTGTGCTGTGACAATTGTATATGAAGGCTGTTTCAAAGACTTATTGTGCATCTCTAGTTCTCCTCTGGTTAATCCACTTCTAATGTCGACTCTGGGTGCTTTCATTAAGAAACGAGCGCCGTTTTTTTGTTTTTACAAAGCTCAAATTATGAGGGAATTGTATTTTGAATGCACTTATGAAACTGTTTGAGCCAGGGAGTTCTAATGCATACTTTTGTTGAGCTTAATCTACAGATTGTTGTGGCTGGCCACATGGGTATTATGCAATGCAAACTCCTCAAAAGAACACAAACAGGGAAATTCTCAAGACTGAGTATGTGGGAGGGCTTATCCGAGCGTCTGCTGCCAGTTTTAACACTCGAGGATACTTCATGTTGAATGGATTTATGCTTTTATTTCTAATCTTCACTGTCTCTCTCTTGCAGTTGAGCCGAGTCTTGTCTTGATCCTGACCAAAGCAACGAGAAATAAGTAAGCTGCTGTGATCACATACAGCCTCAAACTGTTGTTGGGATAAATGGTAGTCACCAGCGGTTGTTATTACAAGAATATTTTTGGTTTTGCACATCTTTCAAATCTCATTTTCAGTGAGTATATTTCCATTTAGCGAGACACAACATTTGGCTTCATAACTGCTTTAAGGACACCTCTACTGTGTACACATTCAAATGGCGTTGTGTATAATCATGCATGCCTACTGGAGGACCTAAATGCATCGTAATTAGAAAATAATGGGCTAGTGTTCATGGATGGGAGGTTTCTACTTAACATTTTCCCTCGAAGCAAATGGGCTAAAGTCAAAATCAACCTGGATAGAGGCCCGTCAGACCCCAATATAAAAGTTGATCTAGCCTGTTAAAAGAGGGGGACTGTGCACACAGAGGTGTAATGGCCAGGCTGTCTCTATTAAGGCTAACAGCTCCCGTCTCCTGCAAGGTGGTCATTTAGTAGTGCTGCTCATTCAGCCTAATCAATGGTTGAAGCCGCAGCGAACCATTAAATAAAAAAAGAGGCTAGAGATGAGGTGCTTCTGATTGGGGTTAATTGGATGTAATTGGAATTTATACTGTACAGTGGACGACTCATTAAGAACACATTTAAAAATAATGTCGTTTGAGCTCAGGTCATTTAACCATTTTTACATTGAAAAAGTGTAAGGCAGGACATGGAAAAAAAAACTGGCGAAGCTGGTGTAATTCCCAATACATCTGCCTACAGACTGTATAAAGCACTGCATGCAAAATGTCACTTACTGGTCTGTCAGTTGATTCATTTTCTGGTTGAATATCTATTTGATTTATTTTAGATAACGTCCTAAACTATAGTAACACTTTATTTCAAGTCCCTATATTTAATATTGCAGAATAAGCCGTATATATAAACACTAAATAAATGGCTTATAACACATTATAATGATGTTGTGAGGAGAAATAAGTGATGCCAGTAAAGTAAAATATAGTTGTAATAATATAAGATTCGTCTTAATAGGAGAAATTATAATTGTTGACAATTCTGTGCAGTAATTAATGCTTAAAATGCCTGGTAATAATTTCATTATTGTGTCTTATAAAACGTTTATTAAATGTGTATATGTTGCTCATAGATGCTAAATAAGGGGCGAGAATTTCCTTTAAATTGCTGAATGTATTTTTATTCTTTCCAGAGTTTTGTCCAGCTAGCATCCTGCGTTGGACGGCTACTTGAAGCCCTGTGCCATGAGACAAGCTCAGACGGATGGATTTCAACACTAATCCGTTTGATGTAAGTGAATTTAGGTTCTAATTCATGGGCTTGTGCACTGTATAACAAGCCAGAATCAGCAACACACGGTCCATAAATTGAAGAGGAGAGCGAAGGGGGAGCGAGACAGAGTGTGGGATGAGAGAAGGGGGTAGAAGAATCTGGTGTTTAACTGGAAGGCAGTATGTTTTATCAGTCACTGGCACCATTTAGCTGACAAAAATGAGCAGGCCCAGCTCTGGGAATAGGGCCTAGGCACCGGGTGTTCACCAAATCCTCACAAGAAGAATATCAGCACTTCTCACATGCTGCTGCCTGATATCCACTGCTGTAGCTGAAAACTATCTCCATTGTCCAGTTTGATTGCCTGAATCAAACTGATTTACTGCAAATCCATCTGAGCTTTGATAAATCTATTACAGTTTCATTTCGCTGATTTCATTAACGTGAATAAAACCAGCCATGCTTTCTGCATAACTGCCTTTTAATGGCTTGGCCCTGTCACCTGCCTCAGTATTAATCCCTCTGACTTATTGCTCCGCAGAGGGAATGAGTAATGGGTATTTGAATGTGATCAGCACAGTACAATGCAATTAAGGAACCAGTACTGTTCTGTGCCTTTAATCCTGAACTAATTTGAATTGCAGTTTGATAGCACTGTGAATCCTGCATAATTATGTAGGGTGCATATTAAACTCTGTGACAAACCGAAGAGGCCTTTAACTAGCCCTGCCATGAGGAGAGCAGCCAGGAGAGCCACAGTAAGGTAGCCAGCCACAGCACACTGGAAGTCTCAATTACCACCATCTTGGCTGACAGGTGGAAGCTGGGGGGGGGGCTTCATTTGGTTGAAAATGGTTGACACTGACGTCTCTCTTTTTCTTTCATCCTGAACCTCAACAATTATGTACAAGTGTCATTTTACCCTCAAAGAACAGATACATCAAGTGTGAATCAGAGGAGGTTCGGGTTCGGTCAGCAAGGATAAGTTCTGAGGGAATGCTGCTTTTCTTCATCTAACATGTCCAGTGGCACTTGAGCTATTTTTTGCAACATACCTGCTGAGGTAAATACAGTATCTTAGAAGCATCATGGATGCTAAGCCCAATTTGTGCTTCACATGTGTTGCCATTACATTTAAATCACAGAGCTAAGCAAGTGGTTTTCTGAAAAATAATTACCCAGAAGGTTATTCGATAACACTTACAGCTGTTCTGAAAGTATATTCAGAATTCTCAAACACTCCTAGATGAAAAAAATGCTGCACTTTACATACCTTAGGTTTTTTTTGTCAAGTTCTTCGTATATGATCTTATTATAATCCATTATGCTATCATCTGTTATATTCTTAAATAATCAGTAGTGTAGTGCTGCTGGACCGCACAAGAATGACGCTTCGCCATTTTTTTCTCCAAGTGAGAGATACGCACATAATCTGGCTGAAATTCATATACATATTTTTTAAAGCACTCAAAGACCGAGTCATCATTAAAGCGTATGTAATACAAGAAAGACAATAAAAAACAAATGGAATGGTCAGAGTTATCATACTGACATTTAAGGTGTGTTGATAGATTCACAATGTCAAAATATACATTGAGTAACATGCAAGAAAACATTCCACCTTTAAGTTGCTTGTAGCTGCTAGTCGAATCAAATTATTTTTTCTATTACAGATGAAAAGCAGCAAAACATCCTTTCATTTTAAAGTTATAGTTGACTAATTTAAATAGACTTGCCACTGTTGGAAGAGTGGTCACATAACTTGCCAAAGGAGCCACAACATAACTACATGTACACTCATGCACAGTCATCATAGGTGCGCTGTGGTACATAAAGAAATAGCACTACACCTGTGTACATAATGATATCGCTTCCCAAAATATTCAGCCCGTTTCCATTCCCTTGTTGTCAAATACCAATGCTTTGTCACGGCCCTCAGCGCGTGATACCGATGCTAAAGGCACCCTTAATCCAACCAATCGATCAGATTCTATTTCTGAAAACAATAATGTGAGAAGTAGGCAACACCACTGTGCAATCTTCATTTTAGAACTACGTTGCCTAGTTTGACAGCTTGGTCTAAGTTCAGTGAGCAAGACATATTGCGCTGGATCGACTTCTTTTCATTAAGTTGAATCTAGTCTACTTTATGCAAATACAGACTGGCAAACACACACCCCTCCTCCAAACTCGACACAACACTCCCATCATGCACTGCACCACTGTTTCTCCAGCTCTTCATAGGAAATGAATAGAAAGTGTTAAAACACCCCCCATCACCGGATCTGCTGGAAATGTGTCGTCCTGTGTGTTGGTATGAGATGTCAAGGGGCTTTGACAAAGTCTCAGTATTTGATGACCTGATAATTAAAACCGGTTGATGTAGTACATTTGCAAAAAGAACGCTTGCATAATGTAATTTTGGGCTACCTGGAATAGAAACTACCAATCTTGTGATCCATTGGCTTTCAGTCTGATGGAGATAAAGCTCCCGAGGTTGAGGGCAAATATTTCAGGCTGATCTTGCCAGTGGATATCCATGCCATGACTTTCTTTTCCATGCGTCAACCACTTTGGATAATCTGTATTAACAGATTTGTGCATATGAATGCAGATAAATACTAAAAAAAAATATATAAAGCTAACACGTCTTCAGACATAGCCAATGAATTCGGAAATTGCATTTTGGTCAATGTATTTCACCTCTCTATGTGGACTGTTTACCTGCCATTCAAACAAGATAGGTCAATATGACTCGAACTACAAACGGAAACAAGAACACTTCCAGTACCAAAATCTTGTCCTGTCATTGTTTATAGAGATTGAGAAAATACCGTTGCAACTTGGAAAACAGGTAAAATACTAAGTGGAGTTTCTTTTGTCCAGTGTTTTTAAGGTTTTTCAAAGCTCGTCTAGTAGTTATTTTTATGAAAATCTGATGCTTAGCTCTGTGATTTGAATGTAATGTTAGTACACAAGAGGCACAAACTACAGAGGTGCATGATTGCCATGTCTCAAGGAGAGCACAAAAATTGACTGTTACTCCCTGTGAAAATAGTGGGGGAAAAAGTAATACAGTTGGTAATCTGAAAAAAATACTTCCATCATAATGCCATGTACCACAAGTGGTCTGACGGGCATATTTCACACCATCTTAAAATATCCTAACAGTGAGCTATTCTACTTCACACAAGATTGAGTCACAGAGCAAAGAAAAGAGGGATGGAGTGAGGAGTGAGAAAGAGACGCAGAGACAGAGGGGAGAAGAGGAAGAAGACACAGAGGGGGCTGCTGGCTAAATTAAGCCATTGTGACTCAAAATCCTCCTTTAATAAGGTTCATGCTGTCTACAACTTCATCATTTTCTCCTGAATGATAATTACTTTATTCAATCATGTTCAAGGTTTTAGTGAAAGCTAGCATTGATTGATTAACTTCAATTACCATGCTTGCATTTGCATAGATAAAAACTGCTTTTCAATTTGTGAGTGGCACGCGGGTGGAAACCCTGCCTTGATATTTGCATTTCAATGTGAACGGTGAAGGATAAAGGTGGGAGCGGGGTCTGTTCACTGCTAAGCCCTTTCTGGTCGGCTGCGCCAGCATCTATTTTTCCATAAACACCCTTTGTTATGATGTTGGTTTGCTCCCTCCACGCAGAGAGAGCCAGCAGTGAGCTCTGTTTGCAGGCTGGCTTGACGGCTCTGTTGGGGGATTAGGCTACGTTGCACTACAACTCAGTCGAGAGCTTAGGTGAGCGCGGGCTGTGGCACCGCACTGCTCTCATATACACCGAGACGACTGTTGGGAAATTTCACACTCCAAGGAATTGTACATGGCCATACTATATCTAGAGGCTGACTAAGCTAATGAAGATGCACGTGTGTACAGAGCAAGAGGCAGTGAAGATAATTACAATTATCACATGTCTATATCAATCATCATTAACCAGATTAAAAAACATATATGAACGTGCACTATTAGTCTTGACAGATGTCTCCTGCCTGCCTGTAACCGTCAATTTATTTGAGTTCCCTCAACTTTCTTTAAGCGCCTTATATGTTATATATCAGCTACAAAACTAAATGTTCATTTTTAAATAACAAGATTTCTTCTCTCTATGACAAGATGGATTTTTTTCCAACTTTAAGTGATAATGGAAAAACCAGCAGATACTTGTAATTGCGTTATTGTAATTGGAAGGCATGTGCACCTAAGTGTGAATCCTTTTTTTTTTGGAAGTCCACGGCCACTTGATCACTGTGAGCTAAAATAAAAATAATGAGAGGAGGTGTTTTTTTTTTTTAATGTATAGAATATCTTTTTTTTTTTTTGCTCCAGTCCACGCAAGTACTGTATGACTATACAGTGAGCGAAATCACAGCTGTGCCACTTATGCATGAGTATTGGGATTACTGTCACCTTTGTCTGCATATTTTTCTTTGATTAATGTCACCCAAATGCTGTGTCTTCCAAATGAGAACCCAGTTCATTTGCATGATTTTTTGTACATGGTGCAAATTTGGGGATAAATTAGTCAGTCTTCCCATCTTTGTTGGCATGGCACTGACTGATTTTTACTGAAGGAAAGGAGTCTCAGAGCAATACTCCTAGAGAATTACACCTGTGAGATATGCTAATCATTAACACCGCCATAATGACCTTATTTACCTTCATATAAAAGACAGAAATTAGCATTAGGTGCCCTAAATGAACGGGGAGTTAATAATCAAGGCACTCACTTTTACCCCCTATTTGTTAGCTGGAGAGGCTAAACAGCAGCTTCAATATGTTTTGTTGCAGGCAGCCATCAGTCGATGTCTTTAAAACGTATTATGGCGCCATCTCCTATTGCTGCCTTGGAGGGGAATTCCCAGATGGTGGGCTATGATTAGGTAGTTCACTTAGCTGTTTAGAAATGAGCATCTGGAAACACAGGTTGAATTAACACCACTGGGTCCCTCATTTTCTCTAAATGAGTGTCATTCAATTAATCTAATTATTAGGCATACAAAAACTGAAGGACTAATAGATTCCTATTATCCCATCATTATCATCTCTTACACACAAGTGCTTACATTTCAGAACAGGCTCACATGTGTTCAGCACCACACGGAACAGCCTCCAGCTCTCCTCTCTCATGTCCTCAGCTTACCTACAGACAAGTTTTTAAAATTTGACAAACTTGGTCGCTTTTTAAATGATCTGATTTGCATTTCGCTTTCTACTGTGCCGAGAGTTTGCTCTCATTCCTGGTCCTTTCGGATGCAGCAGAGCCCTGCTGGTTTTCATTTTTGTCATGTAATCAGGGACTGATTTAGACCTGGAACACCAGCTGAATGAAATTAAGTATCTAGTAGGACTGAAAACAAGCGGCACTCTGGGTACTGAGGAGGAGGACTGAGAGCCACTTAATTACAGCACTGTATCTGTGACAAAATAAAATGCACCTCAGAGGCATCATTAGCAGCAAATACACAGATATACTGCTCGGACACATCAGCGGTATAGGTTTGAAATTCAAAGAATCAACTCTTAAAGCAATTAGAAGTGAGAAAACTGGCAGTCACAGTGGAGGAGAGCTATTTCAGAACAACTTAGCCATATCCTATCTGGGACTCCCGTGGCTATTTCTGCGCCATTTGTTGCAAACAAAAAGAGGTTGATATTCTGGATTTTGAAGACGTCGTCGTCCTGTCACTTCACACTATCTGACATAATGGACGGGCAGAATGGATGATTGGTGTCAGCTCCTCATCAGCCGCCTCCTTTCACATGGATCATGTGATGCAAGCCTAAAGTGGCCCGTGTCGTGCCTCTATCTGTGCAACCCCCCCTCCCTCCCCTCTGGAGCCCCCGCTGGCCGGAAGGACCCTCTCCCCGGGCTGGAGTGGCTCCTGCTGGGACTGCCGAGCCGCTGGCGAGGGAGGCAGGGAGGGGAGGAGGGGTTACACAGACCTGGAGAACATTGTCAACAGCCCCCAACCTCCCCCATCACCCTCCACCCCATCCTACTCTCCTATCCTCCGTCCCTACTTACCCTCCCCCACGTATAGACAGACACTCTCCCTGCTTTATGTGTGTGTATATGTGTGTGTGCACTTGTCATTTATCTCCATATGGGCTTCTCTGGTGGATGCATGTGTCAGAGAAGAAGAGAGACTGCGCGTGAGTGTTTTCGTACAGGCCTCCTTGTGCAGCTGTGTATAAATGATTCTTAGTGTGTACTGTATGTGTGTGTGTGTAAATGACAGAGTGAGTAAACATGTCCCAGGAAAAGGATTAACCTCATGAGCTGATACATTGAGGGGAGACACCAACAATAAATGTCAAATACCGTACAAAGATAATCATACGCCGGATTAATTTCAGCCAGATTAAGTCAATTAAGTCATCAGATTATCAGACTAAAACCGTTTAAGTTGTAATGACTTTTGACTTTAAAATCAGCCTCCAAAAATAACTCTTCTTCTTCTATTTCCTGCTCGCTGACCATTTTATTTTCTCAGTTTCACAGCGCTTTTTTATCTTTTTTCACCACTCATCTAAACACACGTCAACCCCCCTGAACAGGCCTTCTATCAGCCACTCTTCAGTCTCGCCCGGTCTATAATGCAAACACCCCGGCAACTTAATTCACAAAGAAGAGATACCAATTTCTTCTCAGCAAGAAATATATCAAGGACGTTAAACAAAGCAAACAGCTGCATCGAATTCTGATGGCGCAAAGCTAAGCCTTCAATTTGAGCCATCCCTCAGAAGAAAGCAGAACTTAGCTTCAAATATATTCCTGGTAGAAAAGAGAGCGTATTGTGTTATCATGAGAGTCTGTTTACCTAGTGAATCTACATATGGCTATCTAATATCTTTGTGCCATTGAGCAGGTTGGAGGCTGGAGTCCCAGGGGTTTCAAGGCTGGGATTATGCACGGCGGGGGTTGAACTCTTGCCCCTGTGTGATTGAAAGACCTCCACCAGCTTAGGCCCTGTTTATTGTACATTTGCATTGCTCAGTTCCACGAAGCTGCTGGGAACTATCAGTGGCCAGGCAGCTCATATCTGGGCTGCAATAATTCGGTTTCCTCCGGATCCCCCTCATGCCTTCCAGCCAGCGGGAGAGGCTGGGGGCTTATAGGCAATCATTTAGTCTGATTGACCAGGATATGCTCTGATCAATATCTCGCACCAGGCCCAACATGGTGAGAGAAAACAAATCAAGTGTTTGTGTGTTTCAAGCCAGTATTTAACTTGGATCAAATACCAAAACACTTGTACTTAATTTGGAGTAATGAGAGGACAGTTTGCTTCATGCTTTGCACGTGAAAAGAAATGTACAGCGAGAGACATTGTGAGACAACTTTAAAATTTGTCACCTGTTTTGTGTCAATCAGTTGCTTTCTGAATCATCTTCTACCACAGAAGAGCAGATCCATTAACAAAGATAATTGCATTTGGATCCATGCCCTGAAGTGGTCAACTATGCAATTTCACTCATTCATCCTGGTGAAAGGCTGACCTTAAGAAATGTAATTACACACACCTGAGTTACACAAGAGCCCAAGAGGTCCGCAAAACGTTTACTGGTGAAGAAGGTATAATTACCAGAAAACAATTAGCCCATTGTAGTGGCAGTTGGCAGGAGAGTTCTTCCGATGCAGCTTCTGGCTTTAAACAAACAACTGATCATGGAAACGCTGTTGCATACTGTCGATAGTAAAGTAATTAATTTACCATCAAGCCAAATTTGAATGATTAAAAAATAGTATATCAAATAAAGTATATAAAGTTAGGTTCCAAAATCGTGAGAAAATACGAAGTGTTCTTGCTCTGAGACAGTGGGGGCATGTCTGCTAAAGGAGCTGAGCTGAAGAACGAGCCACTGCAGAGCCACATATTTTTATTAGCAGCTAACCCAGTAGCACAGACTCTCGTTCAGCAGCTAACGTTAGCACAAATGCACACTGCCACAGCAGTGAGAAGCAACTGTTGGGCTGGGTCGCCAACTGGGGCTAAAGAACTGAAAATTATGTTCATGACGGCTATTTTGCTTGTGGTTATATGCATTTAACAATGGTGTTTGTTCGTATATTTACTCACATGGGGTGAACAAAACAACACTGGGGCCTGCCTTGTAACATCAGTTCATATAAAGTGGTTAGTTAGTTAGTTAGTTAGTTAAAAGTTTTCTAACATGAGTAATGTGTTAAGAAAGAAATGAATTACCGTAAAACTTCAATTAGTAGCTATTGTTTGCTTTAATTCCTGTCACACAAAACTGTTGTTTAGCAAAGATTGGGAAAAAAAACATTAAAACTGTTTATTTAAACCAGTATGAAAATTAGGCTTTAGATAATATATCAATTATGAATCATTCATTTTATCTAGCTCCGACAGAGGACCCTTACAGGCTAAAGGAATATGAACAACTTACAGGGTAATTGAGGAATGGACACATAATTTGAGGTAGCTAACAACCCGGTTTTATGCATACGAAGAAATTCTATTAAAAAAATGAACTGCTTTGTAACCAGACCAGTCTTCTAATTGAGACAGGCCTTTATTTGTCAAAATGTGTAGCCACACCAGGCTAGTAAAAGGGACTGGGCATTTAATTAGGACTAGGCTTTTTAATTGAAGTCAGTGGTGTAAGGTAGTTACAATGGGCCCCAGTGCACGCTATTATGAGGGGCCCTATTACGCGCTAGTTACAAGTTATGAAGTGTGCACACGCATACTGTTCACAGTTTTAGGTGTATATATATTTTAGCAACAGTGTGTCTTACTGCCGCTTTTACGTTACATCCACTTGCAGATACTTGATATTGGACACATCAACATACATATTACACAGCAATCTTCATTACATATCTGTATAAGACAAATCTAAAAAAGAAAATAGGAAATTATTAGTTTAACTTGATAGTTTTTTATTGGTAAATTACAGTTTTTTGAATACTTTATGTAGAATAAGTTTATAATTTGTTATAGATTGACACTATTTTACAAAACCATGATGGAGATGGGTTTGCCTTATTTAGGGCATGTATGGAAAATAGCACCATTTCTGTTTTAATGTGAGTTCTTTGAACAAGGGCATATTTCCAGGTGGCAGTCGGTCCCCTCCATCCCATGGGCCCCAGTGGAACTGCACTGCCTGCAATGTCTATATTTACGCCCCTGATTGAAGTTTTATGGTATATACAAATAATTGAATTGCCAAAGATGGCAAACATAATGCAAATTCTGTGTTCTATTACCAAAATGAGGAAATGTTGCCAATTAACATGTGTGGCAGGCGCTTATTTGTCAAAAATAACTTTAAAGCAAGAACTAGGCTGATTTGTTTCTTTTTGTTTTCGTTAGTGTAATATTAAAAATCACAATTCTGAGAGAAACACAACGCACCTGCCTCTTTTTAAGGTATACAGTGGGGAGCGGCATTAGTTCTACATGACCACGTGGAATTAAGTGGTTTAGAGTAACCTGGTATAAACACAAATCATTTATGAATTTTAATAGGCCCGCCCATGCCTCATAACTATGCATGACTTCATACTTTCATAATTGACAGGAAATATGAACTAGGCCAGGGGTCGCCTATTAGAATGACTTTTCATTTAATTTTTTGACAGCCCAATACACAAATGCGGGGCGGATTTCTTGAGCATATTCATGTAGTGCACAGGAACCTTTCTGGTGAAATCTAGCAGCAATCCCCCGAGGCCAGGACCACCTCTCTTATAATTACACAGTACTACACTTAGTGAAGTAGATCTCCACGAGAGTCGCGCAAAACGTCTGAACTGTTCAAACGGGAATTCAATTTGTCTACTACAGTAAAACACAAGAGATACATTTCAGTGATTAAAAACAAAAATCACAGAGCCATAAATGCACACATTCAGAAACCAGCAAGTGCATTGTAGACAAAACAGTGCTGTGTTGACAGGTATGTTGTGCACGGTTATATTACTTCTACTCAGTCAACCGTGCAGACTGAGCAAATATAGAGTGTTGCCTTTTTCTGAAGTTCAGCTTTAGGTCAGGATGACCCCCCCCTCGTCTTCAACACCTACCCTGACCAGGGCTGCTCTGTGGCAGAGAGGTGTTCATATACAATAGAACAATATGCTGTGGGAGGTGGAGGAATGTGGGCCCTATCACCCCCCTTTTAGCACGAGCTAAAACTCATTGTATCCCTAAGATGTAAATCTACACCTCTGGGCTATAAAAGTGCTACAAAGAGGGTTCTTGACTGAGTAAATTAACATTCATCCCACTCGCAATTAAGCAGACAGACTGACATTGTAGCTCCTACATCGCCGCAACACTGGGGGCTTTGTTGACATGGCGTCTGGACAGAGGAAAAACCAGAGGAAAATATTTTCAACTGAGTCATCGACTGGACATTGGTATCTGGAGACTGGAGTCTGAGTACAAAACAAGACGCTTTAAAGCTGTGCGAGCGTTTCAGATTGTTCGCTCTCTCGTGGGATACTGTTGCACCATTATTAAGATCATCTTCACACCAGAAGGAGCAGAGAGCGTCAACCCCAGTTTGTTATTTCACCGTACACTATTGACCAATTACAGACTGAACATCAAACAGTTTTCCTACATTGGCAAGACACAAAAAATAGGTTTATATTAATGTGCACATGTACCCAACAGTTGGAGTTAAAATGAAAAGTGAACAACAGATGGTGCTGACTGTTCATGCCATTTATAGCTCACAAAAAGGAGCTAATAACAAGCACAGAGACACAACATCTTCACATCAAGCCCATAAAAAAACCTATATGGACCAGAATCAAAAAATAAAACGTATCATGGAGAAAATCCCATTAAAAACAATGCATCTTAGCGAGCACACACACATACATTGGTTAACACTGGATATAAGAACACATTACTGAAAGCATGAATACATTACCATCTGCTGCTTTTAATCCCAGACAGTTACAGTAGTGGCATGTTTTGGTAAAAGGATATCATTAATCATGGGTATAATCAGATGACATCAGGTCATGGCCCACTAAGTGTGTTTTCCTCATTATGGTAATATGGAGGAGTGGGGTGTGTTTCCGCTCTCTCCTCTTTCTTTTTTTTTTTAACTTTGACACTTCTTTTCATGACAACCTACTCCTGATGGAGAAGGAAGGAAAGGATTAGGAGCTTGGACACAACAGTCATCTCTTTCAGGGACTATTATCTGGTAAACGTTGGTTAAAATCTTCCTTAAATAAGCGATCTGAATATAAGATAAGATTTTAGCTTCTCCTACAAGGAGACAATAAGTACAGGCATGCAGTAGTATAAATATTTAGAATTATTTGTCACTTCTGAATAAGTCCTGAAAAAAATAGATTTGCTCATCTCTGAAATGATTTTTTTTCTGTGTCATGTTTATATGCCATCAGATCTTAATTCAAGTCGCCTCAACTTGAGCTTATGAATAGGCCGAGAGCATTTCTGTGGCAGTAGAAAATAAACCCTGAGGCTATTTACTGTCTCCTTGATATATGAAGTTTGTGGTTTTGATTGTGTGTGATTATGTTCTGGGAGAATGACCTTTAGTGGCAACCGTATTGTAATATAATGAGGATGTGTCAGTCGGCGGGAGTACAGTGATGAGACGAGGCCAGGCAGCCGGCGTTTAGAGCATCGATCCGCTGGCACCATGAGTATAGAGGGGAATCTGAAATATTTCAACGCCTCCTTTTCCCAATATACAGGTGGATACGAGATCTCATCGAGCTGCTCCGAGGCACTTGAGGCAGCCTGAGCCGTCGACTACAATAAGAAACACGACAGAGGTATATGGACCATCCTGTCTGTGATTAATGATGAGCAATAGATCGCCCTGCTTTTTCAGAATCATACACAATAATAGGAATTATATAAAACAAACTGTGCTATGTAAAACAACAGCGTATAAAAAAAATCTGTATTTTCTCAGTACAACAACATAGGACCTAATATAACGAGAAATATGACAATGTTGTATCATTCTAATGATGATTAATGTGGAAAAGATAAAAAACAGTCGGACCGGAGGTGAAAGGAGAGGTGGTGCAGATTGATATGGTGATGTATTCTCTTACCTCCACCTTCTCATTAACTCTGGCCTGGGTAATATGACCTGGGAGAGATTTTCTCCTCCTACTTCAGCCCCAACATTGAGTCTCTAAGCCCTACTCGCTAAGCCCTATCTCATAAAGCACAATTAAGTGGGCCAATCAGACGGGCTTAAAGTCACTCCTCTAGTGCCTTTACTCCATAATTAACCAAAATACATCATCAGCTATGAATCAGCCCCATGGATTTCAATCATAATCATAGTCAATCATAATGTTGTAATTTGCTGTGACTTTTTCCTCAAGGACTACTTGGTGTGATTTGGGCTAATAGGATTTAAAATCAATATTTTTTACTCAGTTAAAAAAAGATAAAATCAAAACTACACACACAAAAAAGAGAAATCCCATTTAGAGTTGAACATGATTCTGTGTGCTGGTTGAATGTGATTTGAGTATGTAGTGAATAGTTTATCTCTGGGGTCTGAGCCCTAACTATGGAAGCAGAGCACCAGTGAAACATTAATCACCAAAGTATTATGGCTCATATCCTTGGACAGCACATTAATTCAGGTGGCTATTAGGCTGCCTTGCAGCCAACCTTCGAAAAAGGTCCACATTGAAATTCAGTTGACAGTGTACAGTATGCAGAAAGCTAACTATGGTGTTACTGCATCCCAACAATAAGCAAAACAAATTGCACATGTGAATATAACCAATATGTGAGTATATTTAGTGGAGCGGGTGCTGCAACAAAATGTGAACAGTGGACTTCAGTGGGCAGTGGGTGTAATCACTCTGGACTGGCACAACAGTCTTCCCTGTATTCCTTGTCAATAGAGACAGACGCTCTACCTGTAGATGGAAAATAAAAAATAAAAAAGGCTGAAGAAACACCAATTAGAAAGGCTCTCTCTCCTGCACTCCCTCAGAAAAGCCAGGCTCCGCTAAAGGTCAGCCTGAAATTTGAATGACAGGGCCAAAGTCTTTTACTCATAATTTTTGTGTTTGCAATAGATTTCGGAGCAATTCACAGCCTTAAAGGCCTTAAGTGGAACAGCAATTAATTGTAATGAATAATCTGACAAATCTGGTTGACATATGGCCGCTAATACTCCTCCTTTCTAGAGGGAGCAGTGGAGGGATTAGATTACCTCAAATGAAATCTGGGAGCGCTGTGCCATCTGCATGTACAGGGAGAGGCAGCGCACGTAAAACAGGACGTGGGTGGAACCGGGGTCTGCTCCCTGCTGCTCCAGTTCCCTCAACCTCACCAGCAACTGATTTGGGAATAGGGCCTGTTTTTTTTTCTCCCTCATCTTATTGAACCAGCTGCCTCTCATGGAGTAAAACGCAATAATGCTGTGCCGTTGCCAAAATCGAACACACCGAGAAAAGTAAACAAACATGACAGAAGTGATAAGTGTTGTGCAAACATATAAACAACACCACCGCACCGAGCCATCTGAGCGCAGTGAAGCCACAACTTTATTAAAAGCATTTAAAAGTATGATGAATTACAGCGCCACATATAGAGCTTCACATCTGCTCATTGTTTTATTTGTAAAGCTTTACAATGGGTATCAAAGTATCTTGTAGCTCTTAGTTTTAGGACATGAAAGATAATGACGAGTGGACAGCTGAAGAGTAACAGAAAACCATGAGGAGAAATTCTGCATATACTGTTGGGAATGTGAATGAATCTATAGCTATGCATCATATTTTATAAAATGATCATATGCTTTGTAAGTGAAATCTTAACCTGAAAAGTAACTTAAAAGTATTATATAACCCCTGAAATGTACTGGAGTAGAAGTATAAAGTAGCAGACAGTACCTCAAAACTGTCCTTAACTTGACTACATATACAAGCTGCTTTAATAAAATCAGAAACACCTGCTAAAGACAGGTGGACATATCTTTGTGTTCTTTTAACTACTGTTGCAGTTTCATAGTCATTAACAAGTCTAAAGGGCTTTAAATAGTGACAATAAAGTAAAATTAGCCCAGTCCTCCGCTCTGTGAAACAATGCAGTGCTGGGAGTGTGCTGCTGTATCAACATATCTGATAGGTGTAATGACGTCACACTGTAAACTCCTGCTAAAGGCCTGATAAAGAGGCGGTGTTCTGCAGGATGTCTATTAACAGCCGGCTGACATAAGCAACTGCATCAGCACATTCGTTTAAAGAGGGGAAATCCTGTCCTCATGATATACTTTCACCATTACTCAGCCTTGTACGTAATGTGGAGGCTAACGTCTAACTACAAGCATTTCTCAGCAATATTCATATGCAAAGAGTTAGATGAGAAAACAGTTATGTGTCTTTATGGGTTAAATAGAGCTACAGCCAGCAGTCAGCTAACTTAGCTTAGCATAAAGACTGGAAACAGGGGAACCCATAGCCTAGCTCTGTGTAAAGGTAACAGAATATACCAGCACCTCTAAAGCTCACTAATTAACATGTACCGTATTTGTTTAACATATACTGTGCAAAAGTCACAGTGTTAAAAAGGCAATTTGCTGGTTTACAGGGGGTTATATGTTCCCGAATATTTCTTTGCTGTGACTAGTAAGTCTCAGCTGGTCACCTGGCAATTGATCCTGTAGAAAGGTTTGGCACATAATCCTCTGTAAAATGGTAAATAGATGTTTTTACGCTTCATTTTTTGTACATATCAATCAGAGATACAATGTGTTCATTAGTTTATTACCTTTGGACAAAACCAGGCTCGCTGTTGCCCCTGTTTCCAGTCTTTCTGCTAAGCTAAGTTAGCTGGCTAGTGGAGGTAGTTTCATGTACAGCGTACAGAAATGAGACTAGTATCTTAGAATCTTTACATCAAGAGAAAATATCCTTTTCAAGGCTGGCGTCAAGCTCTCAATGTTGCAATCTAGATCAGGGGTTCCCAACTGGTGCAGCCATGGGGTCCAGATTTTTCCTTAGTCATTAGTTCAAGGTCCACACAGTTTATTACATTCAGTGTCAGAACTGTGTTTAGCCATGCGACCTAGTTTGCCATCTCTGTTAAGTAGCTGTCCATTATTCACTCACTTTACAGCAGGAAATCAGGCTTCAAAATAAAAGCATTATGCCAAAAATTCACTGTACTTAAAAATAAAGTGTGTTTTTTACAAACTTGACATGTTTGCATGTCTCTTGCATTCCTTTTCGAATGAACCCGCGACCCACCTTTGGACTGCAACACACCAGTTGGGAACCACTGATCTAGAAAATCTCTGTTTCGTTCTCTTGCAGCACCTATGGCAATAAGCGGTAATTGCAGGTGTGCTTTTGGGATCTCACTTCCTGAAATTCAAACGGTGTCGCCTGTGTGACGTCAATCTGTTGGCACCTGGCTATAGTAATCATTTACAGCTTGAGATGCATTTTCTTGTTGATAGTATGCAGCAGCCTCAAAATATGGCTATATTCCCATTGAGACATCTCTGCATGTAAGGGACGGACAGACAGACCATCTCCTCTTGTGTCACTTATGTTGTTTTATTAGCCACAAGCAGATAAATTCTTCCTCAGCAATGACAAGCTGCAGAGCAGCTCTTGTAGCCATGTTGGATTACTTACTAATCACAAAGCTAGCAGAGACTAGAATAAAAAAGAGTAGTAACGAGTGAGTCTGTGGTGTTAGCACCGCCTACCCTCTCTGACCAATCACTGTTGGGTGATGGAAAACACATCACTAACTGTGGTATGTTGCCACAGACACACAGTTCATAAATGCAAGGGCTTTTAAAAGTGAGCCATAGACTCTGTCACCATTGTGTTACCTCATTCAGCTGTAGATAGTGACTTAAAAATGTTTAAAAATTAAAAAAAAAAAAAATTGAAGTTATTGCTTTAAGCTTGGTGATGTCGTGCTCTATCCACTGAGCACGACCACAGGCCCACTTCAGATATTCTTTCAAGATCACAGACAGCTTTTTTAAATGTGTTAACTCTGGTCTGAGGAAAGAGCCAAATTAAGGCATATTACAGAAACATACTGTACAGTTGTAGGCGTGCGGTGCATTTGAAGTAACACAGTGAAAGTCAGTGGCGAGCGGAGGTGGAGATCTAAGACAGTGCATCTGCTCACATCTGCCTAACCAGCACTAATGTGACAAAAACTCACCTAGAAAACACAGGCTAATCACCTCATCCAAAGGCAGCGGGTGTCACCTCGCATATCAGTCACCGCTGGCTGCTTTATGATCATCACTTTAACCCCAATGTAGCTCTGATACAGAACACTGGATTGGCTCCATTTACTCCACCTGACAGAGGGGGAAAAACAACAATGCATAATCATCCTTTTCTTCTTATAAAATGCATTCTGAGCGGATAGTTCAGGAGCCAGGTCTCATATTTAATTGCAGGAATTGAATAAAGAACGTTTTCCATGAGGTGCTGGTGTGTGGCTAGCATAATTGCCAGGGAGCAGGTCTTAATTTAAACCGGGGGGTAATTATCATGCAGAGCATACCCACCCAGAATGTTTGCATAACTATCACAAGCGTTTTCATAAATGATGCTTTAATTAGTCTTAATTAGAATTTGTTTAAGTCAGCAGGGAATGCAGGGCCCGTGAAATGATGTATGTAATAAGCATCAGGGCCCGCTCTGTTTTTTTCCTTACTTGGGGAATAGAGCTGACAAAATCACATCACATTAAATTGATTCAGTCAGAATTAAAATTCTTATGGTATTAATTAAATGGGGGAAGATCTCATTAGCAGGCTGTGTGGTGAGGGAGAGACCCTCTCTGCCAGCAGATGTGACGGTGTCAGAGCTGCTGTACATGCTCGCCATTAGGGCCCCCAGACAAGGAGAAAGTGAGGGAGGAGAGAGGAGGGAAGGAAAGAGGTGAGGGAGGGAGAGACGAGCCAAGAATGACAGAGGAGGAGAGAGGGGAGAGATGGATGGAGGGAGAGAAGAGAGGGAATGTGAGGGAGAGGAAGTGAGAAAGAACTGGGGAAAGGCAGAGCGTGTCTGCTGCTCTGGGAAGAGGAAGAGGAGGTGGAGAGCGAGGTGGCAGCATATTAATGGGCTGTAGGCTCCTCACCATCTATAGCTTTATTTAGCTTCATTTGGTCTATTTGGCTGGAGGAATTCAATAAGAGGAGAGCTAATGACTTGACCAGATACCCTGTTATCAGCACTGATGAGACACCCTCTCTGCTTGACTCTTTATACAGCTACAGTAGTCTAATAGGCCTCTGGAAGATTGCTGCCCAGAGTACAGTACAGACCTCTTCTCTGGAAATATAGAACATGATTGTGCCTCGGGGAGCCTCGCCTCGCCGGTACAGGGCTCACCTGATCCCCTTGTTAGGGAGCTAATAGCTATTGACACACTTCTTAAGGAACTGAACTGCCGAATAACAATCCAATTCAGAGGTGTAACTGTACAGAGGATTTCCTTTTTTATCCTATTGTGTTTTCCAACTTGGCTTTTCATCCCCTAGGTAGCACATGGTATCATCAGGTCAGCAGATAGCGGGGATGTGAGGCAATAGACACATTGTTGGACCCCCTGTAGCAGCTGTCAGTTTGAGTGAACTGCAACCTTGAGTGGACAGAAGAGTACGATTGGAAAAGAAAAAACACACCTGGAGATCATACACACTCATAGAAAATTACATTTTCCTCACAGTGCAGGATGTTACTGCGAATATTTCCTGTAGGATGTCTGTAAATGTGACTCAGAATATGCCCCATGTGTCCCTCACGGTAAATAATACGAACACTGTGGACTTTTTATTGACAATAAAGTCAAAATTTCTAACAGAAATCTCTCAATATCCAAAACAGCTCTGTAAAACACCTAAGGCCTACAGTATATGAGGCCGGCATTGTAAACAGCAGAAACACCGCGCTGTATAGAATCCAATGAAAATGATAATGGAGGAAACAATGGCCCGAGGCAATGTAGCAGCAACCCAGCACCGCCAATGTTACAAGGCATCACTTTCCCTTTATTAGGAGTAAGCATGACTGTTAGTAGGCCCTGCATAAATATTTGGGGTAAATACACACTATATCATTTTTCTTCACACTTGAATTGCATTATGATTTCCATGCAGACTCAGGTGAACCGGGGTCAGGGGACTAAATTAAGTGGGTCCTGGAAGCAGCTGCAATGGTTTCTCTCTTTAACCATGCTTGGCTGGTTAAGCTATCAAAAGCCGCTTGTACATGCATCATAAAAAACACTGTGTGTGTGTTTAAAATTGTATTAAAATGCTGTTGACCCTTAAAATTAGAAAGGGAAACGTGCAACTCTTTGCATGGCAATTATTTCATGTCCATCTAGAGCACAGTAGAGTGGGGACGTATGACCGAGGCCCCTTGAAAATTTATTGACAGGCAGGCGGAGAAGTGAGGTGGTTCATTTATGACAATGGGGCGTGATGACATCACACCATAAAAGCTCTCCGCAGGGTCAGATGGCATACGCGGCACGGGGTTTGAGTCTTTGTGTTTGCTATGCATGAATATATTAGATGTAGAGTGGGTCAGTGGTTGACATTGCTTTCCTGTGATGTATTGTGACATCCGCTGCTATGCTGTTTTTTTGAATGCCGAGGCTGTCGTAGCACGCGAAGCGCCGGGGTTCAGAATGAGACAAGTTGGAGATCCTGATCCAGCATGTTCCTGGGGAGAAATAACACAAATGGTCCTTTTAACAAGGAGCTGATTTTATAGTATTAATGCTCATTTACTCGACTGTTTATTTGGATGAACACTGGCCACTGGTTTGCCTAAAACAAATCTCTCAAGTATCTTTTCCAAGGTCCATAAAAAGCACACTGAAATGTTCTCATGACACAGTACTTTTACTAAACTCTATGGGTGGGCAATATAAAGCTATACGCTGTTGGATTGCTGTCTTAATATCTTAAGCTGCATTAAGCCATAATGTGTAATGTCGCAAATGAATGAGCTCGCTGGAGTTTAAGATCTACTATGCAAGATTTTCGTAAAAGAAAACAATGCATAGACTCAAGCAGAAGTAATCCCTCTTGGTTATCACTTATGACCCACTTAAAAGTGTGTGGTAGCCAGTCATCTGCAGACACTTTTGCCTGAATGTTCTTATTTTATTCTTATATTCTGAGCTTGGGACATTTATGGACATGTATGAGCACTCAGGTGAGGTCGGCACTGTAAAAAGGTAGTGACCAGGTGCCAGCCCATAAGCAGCAGGCATCCAAGAGACACACTGCAGAAAAAACGCAAACATAGTGGAAAAAAACACCACATGAGAGTGTATCTGTGGTTGGTGTTTACTTTGGCTTGTTTTTGCAAATTCTGGATAGTATACCTTTATTTTTTTCCATTACTATGACAAATTAACTAGATTTTTGGGGTATTTATAATAGATTTTAATAGATTTAGTTGGTTTCTCAATTTAATTTCCAGGAAATATACTGTATCACATTATAAACACATTGGTGTATCAAATTACATTACACCATAACAGGAAGTTTCCACCCCAAACTGTGTAACAATATCAGAAAAGCGTCACCTTGTTTATTTTGATGTGCATTAATAAGCTTAACAGCAAAATTATTTATTCTTTCATTTTACTGTAAACGGCATGCATAGCTCATGTCATTAGCAGTGTGTGCTAATTCAGTTACTGTTCTCAGTATGTTCAAACTCAATGCTGAAACTCTAAGCACAGGCTAATATGATAATTTAGCTTACTTATAATAATTAGCTGTTGTATATTCATTAGCCTTTTAATTGGTTAACTCTGGGGACCACCAGCAATTCCAGTCAGTCAAATACACTAATGACACACACGCACGCACACACACACACACACACACACACACACACACACACACACACACACACACACACACAACTCTCCACACAGAAAGACCTTGCAGAAGTAACCTCCCCCTGAACTTTTGTAGAGCACTCTCCCTCCAATCACTCCAGCTTTCAATACAACTGACAGTTTTGGCCAGAAAAGCAAGCTTTAGCTCTAAATTTGCAGCTTTGTCCTTAGTGAGAGGAAGTACCTGTGACATCTGCACTGACATGCTGGAGATAATCCTCCATGTGATTGTCGCACAAATTGGGGGTCAGCGGCGCTGCAGACAGGGGAACGTGGCAAGGGACACGGAGGAAATGTTCAATCACGGGCCAGCCCATTCGGGAGCCTCCCTTTTCAGCCTCTCCAGCCTATGGTTCATCTCTCTTTTGCGCTCTCGCTCTCTCTTTCTCTGCCCACAGCTGCCGGGCTTCCACTGGGAGGGAGCTGTATTATGGCTGGGTTAATTTACTGATTAATATCCAGCCACTAGATCCAGCTTTCCCCAGATGGCCAATTAAAAACTACAACTGGCAGCGCGCATAGGCCTGGCAGCAGGTTGCCGTCGGGCCCAGGGCTGGAGGCTGTGACAGAAGGTGTGGGTCCTGTTTGGGCCCGAATAAGAGCCACGGACTATCTTACTCTTTGACTCTCCACACCAGAAGGACAAACTAAAGCCATAACACTGAGCAGAACAGAGGAGAAACGGGCTGCTGAGAGTACACCTACTGCTGGTGTCAACTGAGAACAGAAAGTTATAGATACATGTAGAGTTTGTCATATGCGTCATTGCACGGCACAATAATTACATTTAAATTGTAGGACAATGTAATCTATCTATAGGTAAAAGCGTAGAGTTATAATACTATAGGTATGGTAATAAATGAATAGATTTCGGTTATTTGAAAAACAGACATTCAAAGAAATAATTCAGTAATAGGTCAAATAATTAATTTATTTACAGTACATGTTACCTGGGTAACTGTAGGTAACTTCCTACAGTGAGTGCAAAGAAAATTTAAGAGCTGGGAAGAACTGATAATAATTACGTGAACACTGTATGTGGTATTAACTTTAGACAAACAGTTGATGCAGATGATCAGATAATGAAAACTGTTAATTTAATCCAACAGTCCAATTTCTTGTCATATATTGTATTAAACTGTAATTTTTATTTGTACATTTGCATGACGTACATTGTATCTAGAAGTAGAAAACCATAGGCAATCACCATTTATAACCTACTTCAAATAAATACATTATGTGTTACAATATTATTACTTAATTGCTATATTTTTAATGTCACAATTTACATCAGTCATTGCATTTTTACAACTAATTAATGCACAATTTGAAAGTAAATGTTTGGTATTTGATACATTTAGCGCTATGCCATACAGTGCTGTTAAATAAACTTAAAAGTACATTTTTGTATTCGAAAAATACTACAAGAATAAGCGTAAAATACTGTACTCTAGTATAAAGCAGTCTCATTCAAAATCCAATGTGTTTTTACATATTGTGTAATTTATTCTTCGCTGAGTATAATATAATCTAGAATATAAATATTTGACATCAGTAATATCTGAATACAAACTGTGCAATATAACCTAAAAAGCCTCTTTCCTACATTCCCACTGAATATTACCAGTCTGTAATATAATCCCGCCTGCAATGAAGCAGTGTTAATTTCACTGTAATAACCCTCACATTATGAGACACTGCTATATTTAGACGGAGGCCATTTGAATACAGGTCTTGTCTTAATACTGACACAAACCTTATAAATGGGCTAGGGTCACCATGGAAACACTGTAAATACAATGGCCGCTGCTGCTCTGAGAGGAAGGGTAATTAATAACTGAATTACGGAACGGGAGATAGAAAGCCAGACAGACCCATGCAGCTTCTTAGTCCCTTGATAAAGGAGAGTTTAATACAAACAGTTGTACTTCTACTGGGTCAGCTAAACCAGGGATATCTGGGCCATCTCTGTTCAAAGAGAAAAAGGCCACGAGCAGAATTGATGGCCCATTTCATTATGTAATTGCCTCTTTAACTTCCTTGTTCTGAGCAATCGCTCTTTAAACTCAAGCTCAAGGTAATATATGCAGAGATATGAGGGTAGTCTCACAGACAGATAATTCAGTAAATAGCTGTAATCTTTGCATCACCTTTAACCACCCTGGAGCTGGCTAATATGTCATTTTAAAACCGTGGAGTGCTAGAAATGAGGCACGGTACATAAAAAAAAAAAAAAAGTGGTCGGCTACAGAGAAGAGTTGTACATCAACACAGAGCTGAGCTGAATCCTGCAGGATCACACACACCGGTATAGCAAGCTGGCTGCTGCTGCTGCTGCTGCTGCTGCTGTTACTGGATATCAAAAGTGTGGTCCAGTGGTGGAACGCAGCTCCAGACAGCCTTTAAGCTGCCACCCTCAGTGTCGGGGTACAGGGAGCACAAAGCTGGATATGATTACCTACAAGAGAGTGATGCTTCCTGCCCTCCAACCCTTGAACTTAAGGTGTACCCTACATAGAATCAAAGTAAACACCGAGCCCCTGTTCAGAGCCTCTGAAGTGGGTAGATGTGAGAACACAACACGAGTGACCCGCTTCCTTTCATTTCCCTCTTCATAAAGATCCCACAAATGAAAAAAAAAATGCGATGCAACACACAAAGCAGTGCTGGGAAGGCTGCGCTCTTATTGAAGGGTCAGTAGTAGGATCACTGGGAGAAGGTCACCAAAGAGCCCAAATTCACACCCCATAATTGAGAAACAGGGGTCGCTGATTACAAGGCGAGTGGAGGAGCGTAGGACGGTGGTTGGAGCTGCGTCTCACCGCGAGCTGTGCTGAAAAACAAGACAAAGCGCTGAAAGAGGGCTCTGGAAAGACTGGATGGTCTTCCCAGGTCCACCACTGTGATAAAGAATGAAGACTTAATTAAGTGAACAGCCGGATCTAACAGGGACCACTATATCAGAGAGACAGAGAGAGAGACTTTCCCTTTATGTAATTAGATCAATTGGGCATGAAGTGAAGAGGCTTCATCCACGAGCAGTGTGTGGTTTTGAAGTGGGATCACTGACTGAGGTTTGATTACCTTTTGATTGTTAATGCAAAATTGGATTGAGCCACATCGGTATAAATCCCTTATTTTCTAATTAAGAGTTTGGAGGATTGTTTTGTGCTCATTTTTCCAATGACTGATACACGCCAGAATCTCAGTTTTAAGAAAAGCTTGACCTTAATGTGCGTCATAAATACTTTTTATAGCAAATGTGCTTGTCACGTCCAAATCATTAGAGGTAATTAACGGCTTCTCTGATAATTCACCTGAGTGCTTTATGTCCACTTATTCGCCCTATAAATTACCTTTAGATGGACTTGTTCCCTTGTCATTTCAAAACAGGGCTTTTTAGCTGAGGCTCAGTGAGATGATTTTCACCATTTTACTGTTCAGTACCAGAGGATACACCTCCATGATGGATCATACATTGTTTTACAAAAAGCCACATTTGGACAAAAATGTTAAATGCGCTCTAACTGTGGGGAACAGCCCTGTTTCCTTGAAATTACATACAGTATACTGCAAAACTTCAATTAATAGCTTGGGCTAGTATTTGCTTAAATCACTGAGATCAACAGGCCTATATTTGGGACAGGCCTTTAATTCCTTTCAGAAAAAAAAGATGTTCAGCAAAGATCAGGACATACAATAAACTGTTATACCAAGTATGAATCACTCATTTGATCTGGCTCTGACTGAGGACCCGCACAGACTAAAGGAATATGAATAACTTCCAGGGTAACCAAGGAAAGGACACATAATTTGAGGTAGCCAACCACCCGGTTTTATACATACGGAGAACCTCTATAAAAAAAAAAAAATTAACTGCTTGGTAACCAGACCAGGCCTCTAATTGAGACACTCCTCTATTTGTCAAAATGTGTAGCCACACCAGGGTACTGAAAGGGACTTTCAAAGGGCCTTTAATTGGGACCAGGCTTTTAAGTGGTTTTAAGGTATATTAACAAAAATGAGGAAATGTTGCTAATTGACGTGCGTGGCAAGTCGCAAAAATGTTGATTACTGCCAAAAAAGGCAAACTTACATTACAGTATCCACTTGTACTGACTGTAGAATTATTTTATTACCTTTTTTAATAATATTTAACTGAAATCAGGGTCTGTCCCTAACCTTAACCAAAGTGCTTTTGTTGCCTAAACTTAAGACAGGAGTCTGGACAAGAACCCAAAGTCCTGGTGTCGAGGTGCTGCACTTCATATGGCCGCCTTCCTTCCAAATTAATCCATCATGAAACCTACGAGTTACATGAATGTAGTGTTTCGTTACCTTAAAGACATGTTACCTCTGAGTTTAATCCAGGTAGTGATAACACAACATAATTACGAAGACAGTTAAGTAATGTACAAACAATTTCTCAGAGACAGGGTCGCCATGATGCATCATCTGTTGTTTCTAAAAGTCACCTTTGGACAAACATGCACTCTATCTGTAGGGAAATAAAACATAAAAAGAAACAAACAATTATTCTGCAAGTGCTACCAAAGCAATAAATCTCGTAATTATTTTACTGTTTGGCTGAGAGAGCATCTCGTCTCTTAGATAAGGACCCAGAGTCAGAGGCTGGTCCCAACATGAGGGTCCCCAGGGAGGGGATAGTTCTGTGGCCCAGTGGAGCAGTAGAGTGCCTCTGTCTGTGTCTGTCTCTACACCTCCAGTCGCAGACAGAGGACGTGCGTGAGGGATGGGCCTCATCGTCCAGGGGAAACGGCTTGTGTCGGCCGCCCACACTGCGCCTCCTCTGTGTGAAATTGGCTGAGAGGATGTAGACATATTCCACGCACTGATCCATGGCTGAGTATAAACAAGAGAGGATCTCGCTTTCACTCCTAGAAGGTCAGGAAGCTTCCCCGTGAAACAGTAAGTGACACTGCCTGTTCTGCGCTCGCTAACAGTCTGACCGGTGGAACTTGACCCTCCCTTCCCCACCCTCCTCGCCCCCCTCCGCCGTCACCCTCCTCTGCGAGGGTGCCCTGTGTACAACCAATTCTTCCACTCTCAGTGGGGTGCACTGATATTTAGTGGCTGGGTATGCCAACTTAATCAACAATTCCAGGGACAGATACTCAAATTCACATTGAGGGACAGAGCGGCAGACAAAGCGTTGAGCTGTGTGACTGAAGATCCATGACCAGCTGGAAACACCTGTAATATCTAACCTCTAAACACCACCCTGAGTCATACATCATGAGCGAAGATAGACGGACAGAAAAAGAATCATGTTGGATCCTCATCTCGCCACCAGCGGCGTCCAAACGGTTGAGACAGAGGCATGAGATCCGTGCATGAAATCTGATTGCAGCTGCAGTAAAATGGACTGGGGAAGGCATGAATGTAATTAAAGTGGCTGACACTTTTATGCTGGGTAATGGGAGTCCAGGGCCCAGCTATTCCCTGACGAGCTCCCCTCACAGTATGGAGTACATTTTAATACCACCCTGCACAATGACTTAAATGCAACTCTCTAGGCCTTCATGGAGATATAATATTGATGTGTAAATAGGATAAATGCAAACATCCTGGGGTTTAGAGGACATAGTAAATAAACTCTACCTAATACAAGAAATATATAAAACCACTCAGGCGTCTGGAAACTGCAGGAATGAATGAGAGGAGAGTGTCTACCTTTAGCACACTACAGAACATTACACACCTACAATATGACATAAATATAATCCTCAATGTAATTAAAACCCAAGATATGACACAATATTTTTGGGATTCACATGCAGGAAAAATCCTGAGCATAAAACTTTGCATTGTTTTTGTGTAGCTGCTGCTGGTTTTACACAAAATCATCTACCTGAGCAAAAGAAACCAAACCTCTCAACGTGAAATTAGGCTTAATGAAATCACAGTCTGCCCTAAGTAGAAGAAACAGATGACTTGTGTTGTACACGGGCACTTGTGTTGAGAAACAAATGCAGAGAGTGGAAAAACAGTTAGGCATTGTCCAATCAGTAATGTATTTGTTAACGCAGGTAGGAAGGAGGGAGCTTTTAGATCACAGTGGGGCAGATAATGAAGAAGTTAATAAGAGGAATGGTACTTTGAAATGTTCCTCAACCACCCAGGTCCCACAATTTAATCTGTAATAAATAATCTCGCATCATTGCAAGATGGCATCTCATAATGGCAAATGAAATATGCTGGTATGATAGGTACAATAAATCTGGATTTTCCTATGGTTCCCTCAGGCTAGGACAATATGCAACTATAGTGCTCTCTGTCAGGAAGAGCAGATCTCAGAGCCGTCATAAAATCTAAATGGGCACTAATTAGGCAAGCCTTCCCTCTCACACTTACTATTTCTATTGACATTTTCGGCGCGCCGTCCCCCCTCCCCCTGCACTACCATAAGTCACTGAGAGAAGAACTCCCAGGATTGCAGAGCACAGGGCTGTTAAAGGGAAGTTCAACTTAGTGGTAATGAATAAATTTGCCCTCCCATGCAGTACTGTTTCTTTTGTCTTGGACCCAAGCATATTCATGCATCTAAATGGTAATTTGCTTTGTAACAACCGACCTCACTGTGGCAGATATCAGAGCCATAAATATACTTTATAATTGCCTTTGATTAGTAACTCATTCTCATTTTTTAAAAAGATGGCCAGAGGAAAAGGGAATGTTTTAATTGTACGTTCATTTCTCCAACATAATATCTAGCGAGTTTATATTTTCTGATAATATTAAAATGCAACAACTATAAATATTCTATTACTTATTAAGAAGCATGGTGATATTTTTTTCTTGCGGCAAACACCAGTAGAGTGTAGTTAACTTCTAAAGGGAGCACTGGGGTTGAGGGTTGGCGAGGAGTGGTGGGATCACGTAAATATATACGCATGCATTCCTGCCTGCTTCAAATTAATAAAAACCTAATGCATGCTTGGCACAGGACTGCTTGTTGAACATATGCTGCAAGCATGGCTAAGCCATCTGGCTCAGAGTCAAGTATTCCCACCAACTGTAGTCTTATGCTACCTGACAGTGGAAAAGCTTTATTCCCCTGGCATCAGGGGCACAAATGGAGAAATATTATTGAAATGATTATCTGCATCAAGACTCAGATTTGGGCTGACATTTCGCTGGCTCTGTGTAATCCGAGGGGTTGTCTAGGAGAGGGCGGAGAGGGGGTTTGCCGGTAAGCCTTGGCGGGATGATTAATGAAGCCAGGATACTGGGTGGACCCAGCCCACCTCCACTCAGACCCAGGGGCCGAGCCCCGCATATGAAATTGGCCTATGCTGCTCATCTCCCTGGGAGAGAGCCAGTGATGATCCTCCGACACCGCTCTACACCTCCAGTCACCAAACAGCACTCCAAAGCCATGCCAGATCCAGGCTTAGGAGATGCTCTCCTCGCACTGTGTGGCTGTAAGGGAGGGCTACATGGTGAAGAACAGCATCCATACTCCTGCTCTTCTGTCAAGCACATTTCACTCAAGCCATATCGTGCTCTTTTTTTTTTTCTTTCAGCATGACAACTTTTCCGCAGTGCTCAATAGGTGTCATTTTAAAGCAGCTTTACGTTTAAGTTTTGTGTTTTACAGTAGGTGAAATTTATCTCAGAGGAATAATAACCCCTGTGAACTTTTGCAGAAACAAGTGACGTTTAACGCATTTGGAAAAAAAATACACCGTCACCTTTAGAGATACATCAGAGAGCGTCACATAATGTCACACCGCATGGCAAGTCTTGCATCTCTATATAAAACCATGCTTACCTTTTAATAACCATGAATCCTTCACTGCTTTACACCACTGCAGCAGCGTTGTCGAGGCTCTCCCTCAACCCCTTAGTCTTGATGGATGGGCCTGTGAAAGCCTCTCAGGACGCTGGTAATCGGATAACAGCAAACCGAATTCTTGACCAAGAAGAAGGGGGGAAAAAAGGCAGCGACTCATGAATGAACACGGACGAAAGGGAAGCAAGTAATTCAAAAAAGCGAGGAACATCTTTAATCATTCTGTGTCGATGATTAGTCATAGACAATGTCGCTTTGTTAAAAGTGTGCAGTAATTAATAACTGGAGCAGGACAGAACAATTGAGGGAGCGAGTGTCATGTGTTGTACAATACTAGAGAGGTGATTTCTAAATAGTGTAAATTAGGTGTTTACCTATTGTGATCCAGCCTGTGACACTGCAGCCTCCTTTTTTTTCCTTGAGAACAAGACCAAAGAGAATGATTAATTGCGAGCTCACTGGGTTTTACAGCTTCAAGAGTAAATCAACTTCTAAGAAGTGCTAACTTGCTAAAATATAAACTAATTTTAGGCCCCAGATATTAAAATATAATCCATCTTCTTCCTCCACAGGGAAAGCTAATTAGAAAATGTGACTGGCATAAGAGAGGAGAGGTGGAGGAATGGTGGGATTAGGCTCGGGAGCAGAAAATCACACCCTCTTGCTAAATCTTGGGATTTCTATACACTTCAAATCAACTATTTCTCATTGCGCCTCGCTGCTTGTCACATTTTCAAAACAAAAGCTTGAAAATTATTTTATTCTACAAATAGCACTTTAAAATAATTTATTACTAGAGGATTTCTTTAATTGTGTATCAATAAAAGGATTTATTTATTTACCCTCGATTACAAATATTTATGCCTTTTCTCCATCTCTCTGGGTTTTTATTTGAACATCTACCTGACACACTTTATCTTTAATGCAATAGCCAATAAACAACAGTTGCCCAAGGCAAAGAGACTACCTGACTGAGGCTCGACTGGCATTCAGCTCCTGTGTTCTTCGCATGTATTGACCTTATGCGGTAAAACATCCACAGCCTATTGTACAATGCAATTCATATGCTTAAGGAACAAAGCAGCTCTAAACTGAGGAATATCAGTCTCATTCAAACGTAATAAAACTGTAGAAATGTTGTGATAACTACACTTGAATAAAAGCCTGATTAACTGATTTTGTAATTTAAAAATTTAAATGTGGACACTTCTTATACAGATATTACAAATGTCAGAGAGGGGGCTTTATGTGTTTTAAATAAGTGGAAAATGAGCAGTATGAGAGTGCATTGCTTCGCAACATGACACAGTAGCAGTGTGCAACAGAGCTGAGTAGTCCCGGCCAGCCGAGCTCTCTCTCGAGTCCCAGAAGACAATCCCCTGAGAGAAGAAATGCTCTGAGTGGTGACAGCTTAAAGGCAATAAGCCAATAATAAAGACCAGCAAAGTGGCCATGGGAGAGAGTTCTGTTCCTGCAAGCTTCAAAACAACAGAGCAAACAAGTGTCACTCAAGAGTCTGCACCCAGGTGTGCAATAACCGGTGTCTTTTTTTTTTTTTGCAACTTTCTTCTATTCTTTAATTAATGAAACTGTTGTGTCTTTACAGTTGTGAGCTTTTTTTTTTAAAAAAAAAAATCTCCCTCTGCAAGCATCCACAAAGGATGTAATTTTGCCCAGAGTGGCAAATTGACAATTTATTTTCAGCAGAGCTGTTCTGTTAACTCTTTCAGTATAGGACATAACTTCATAATCCATTTCCAGAGGCACATTACAAGTGTTTTAGTGCTATAATAGCTGTCCAAGTGCTGCCCTGCTGGGTGTCTATTTGGCTGCACCAGATGCATTGAAATGCTTTCCTACTGACTGTAACTACTCAGAAACACTCAGGAGAAAATCTTCTGAGCGCCAAATAGCACTTAACCTAGCTAAACTTAATTTCATAGAGTATGGACATGATATACAAGGTGATGGTAAATGTATTTAAAAGCTGGAGTTGTAAAGGACAAAATAGTTGCTTTATTCATAATTACAGAAATTGCTCTGTGTGATAGAACAAAGTACTCGCAGATTGAGGAAGAAAAAATTTAATTCTGATAAAACATGTACCTGAAAACTATAAAGGGAAAATTGCGCTAAGAGACAAAGCACTAATTGGATACTAAGTAGCACATGCTATGTGACAGGGGGGAAAAAAGTGCACTCAAAATTCTGTGGCCCAGTTCCTTCAACCTATCACACCCAAACTTTGTCTTTTCATTCGACCTCTGTGTAATCAACTTTTCTGGTTGGAACTTTAGTGGTCGACTCGAGCGTTATTCCTACACTTCAGTGCAGTTGTACCCTGTGAGGATGACAAATTTCTGGGCTAGTTTAGAGGGGAGAGTGCTGCAGGGGAAGGCAGTGGCCAGTCTGCGATGGGGGGCCCACCAGTAGAAAACTCATTTGGAATTCAGCACTGCAACATTGCCATCTTTTGGCCAGACTGTATACTCTGAGAAATCCCAAGGATACTCCATCTCCAAACCCACACTGAGGTCCAAAGGCAGCTTGACACAAAGGTACGTAATGCATTTAATCTTTTGTTGCAGACAGAGGAGGAATTATCTTGTGGCTAATAATAAGACAATAAATAAAACAGGATTGATGGATGTTTTATGAGTAAAGCCTAATTATTCTGTTAGAATGACATCAACATCCTTAAAAAATAAATCTACACTCAGTTTCCTCATTCAAGACAATACAACCTTAATATCACCTATGAATTAAAATACAGCAGCCAGGATACAACAAAAGTCCTGAAAATAACTTAACATTGACGCCACAATTTAAGTTTTAGATTGACAAGATTTCCTGCTTGTAAAAACAAGTGGACACATTTTTTTGCTTTTAATCCATCATCTTCATCCAGGAGCAAATTTACAAACATGAAGTGAACAGGAAAGCTTGAGTGGGTCTACTTGTCCTCCACCTGAATAAATATTTGTCTGAAGCGCCCGTGCTGTCCTGTTTTCCCACGGTGGTGTATGGGACATCATGGATAAGCGAGAGGATGGGCTCTGACAGAGAGTGACAATTCATCCCTTCATCCCCCCTAACTGACATGTCACATTCTCTGATGACTTTATTGTGCTCCCTGTCACTGCACTTAATCTGTGTGTCAGTCAAGCCGGAGCAGCCCGCACCACCACCTCCAGACAGCAGAGCTAATACCCACCCTTTTAATGACATTAGATTTGGAGTAATGCCATTCAGTATAGCACTGATATTATCTTCTATTTGCATCATTCAGCCAGTGACACAGGCAGAGCTCGGGCCGATAGAGAGCTGGTCATTTCCCCATCCATTTCCACTCGGATGACAGATGTCAAGATGGAAACTGGCTATTATTTACTGTAGCCATGTTTTTATCACAGACAGACATGATGTCTCACTTTACTCCAAGCTGTCAGCCAATGAATCAAAACCTGTCTTTTTTGTGATATTGGGAGCACAGAAGTACAAAGTATACATTTTGTTACTTGTTTTTTTTATATTATAAGAATAACTAACTGTCCGGAGGCGAATTAGAAGCGCTGATTGGCCAAATCAGCAACTGCATGATGAAGTCTAGTGTGTTAAACTCAACTTTCTACCTAAAAAGACCATCAGTTTTATCCTGGCAAGAAAGATGCAAAAACACATCATCAGCTCATCACATCAACATATTGCTCTATTTGTCAATCTCTTTAACTTGATAATGCATTTTGTATTCTCTGCAAACATCTCAATGAAGGGCGATTAATAATACCTGCTTAGGCCCGCCAAAACCTGCTCAGGAAAATATTCCTTCTCTCAATAAGCGTCTGCACTCTCCTCTTCAGGTGCTATGATGACATTGTAATGAACGTGCCACAAATGATTTTGAGTGATTCAAATTCCCTCCGCAGTGTGTTTGGTCCTCCTGTCATTGAGAATGAGTAAGCAGCATTACCAGCCTATCAGCATTAGAGGTAACAAAATCTTTTCTTTTTTTTTTTCTTTTTTTTTTAACTGACAGTGCATTTTCTCTCCCATCAGAGCTCCGCTGCCTAATTAAATGTATTTAGCATCATAAATATTCCAGGGGGACAGGTTGACACAATGAATTAATGTCTCGCCTCAATACCAGAGCCTCTCTATTGGCTGTGGAGAGAAAGTTAGCCCGATGCCAGGTAAATGCTGCTGCTTGCATGTCTTGTTATAAATCAGTGCTGCATTTGTTTTCTAATACCGTGGAACTGAAAATACATTGATACTGATTAAATCAAAGGACCAGAATAACCACTAGTGACATAAACTGTGAGTGGACAGGCACCAACTCATACTAAATGTTTTGTATTGTTGATTGGATAAAGCTTTCTATTTAGTATTTATTTTTTGTTTTATAGTGTGGGTTTGTGCCTTTTCTTTTCTTTCTCATATCTGTCTGATAAATACAGAGCTACTGCAGCTATCAGCCTGTTAGCTTAGCTAGCTTAGCTTAGCATAAAGACTAATAACAGGAAAGAGTACATAGGAGAGGTTTTCCTTGCACTCTTTCCCTCAGAAAGCACTTTCTGATAGAAATCCATTCATTTTAACCCAAAACCATGACTTTTTTCCAAACCTTAACCAAGAGATCCTTCTGGTAGAAAGCCTTCAAGGAAAATTTCACTTAACTGCAAGGAAACAACTAGCCTGGCTCCGTCTGAATGTAACAAAATATAACAGCACCTCTAAAGTTAAACACATATCTCATATGTTTAGTCCACACTAAAACCACAGCGACTATGTTTACATGCACACCGATGTTGCGCTATCAATCCACATATGACAATATTCGGAATCCGATACGGGTCATGTAAACAACATATTACACATTAGGCCTTATTCCAAAAGCAGCATTTTCGGATTAAGGCGCAGGATATGTCGGTATTATTCAGATTTTATGTGCATTCTTTGGACGTGTATACAGTGCGTTTGTAACATGCATTTCAGTTGGGGCTTTAATCAAAGCTTGTGACACATGGCCTCTGCGTTGATGATAAACAACATGTTAGGGCATGTTATTCGAAGCATGCACCAGGCCCAGAGGAAGTGCACCAGACTATGGAGCTAGTTTGGGATAGTAGTCAAACTGTGTGACTACAATTTTTGGGTCCATCAATGGATGCCATTGGGCCCAAAAAGACTTACCCATTAAATTACATTGCAAAAAAAGATGTCTGTAAATCAGTGGATACATTTTTTTTAAGTGTCACAACCCCCTCGAAATGACTCAATTCACTGTTGGGACTTGATTAATTTAGTCTGATAACGTTTTGAAAGTCTTGAAGAGCCGCAAGATTAAATCACTTTATCCCTACTCAAATTAGCAAACGTCTAAATTGCAACTTTGCCACTTGGTCGTCGAAGTCTCAAGTATGCCTGCTCTGTGGTTCCAACATTTCAGAAGATAAAGGTAATTTTACACCCATTGAGCAACTTGAACGAGGCCCCGCCTCCAACACTGTATCCAGTTTTCTTTATACATCCACAGTATGCATGCTGCATGTAAACGGGAATATTAGTGGACCAATCATTTTCATGCAAACAGCTTAATAGGAAAATGATCTTGTTTTGGGATAAGGGCAAAAGCCGAAATATTTTGTGCGTGTAAATGTGGTCAGTGTCACCATGAGGTTGCCAGGCAACCAGCAGAGACTCCAGGAAGTTATTGTGCCTGAACAATGAATAGTATAGCACAGAACCCCTGGAAATACAACATGATGTTTTTACACTTCCAATGTTGGTGCTAAGCTAAGTGCTAAGTGAATAAGTGATTTCCCCAAAATGCTATACAAATAAACTTACTGGAGATTACAGTGAGCAATATTAGCTACTCTACAAGATTACCTGAGTCCGTACTCTATCTTCACTAACCTCTTACAGTTTCATACAGAGGAAAGTGACTTGTCCTGGTGGGTTTTTTGTATCAATGTGCACCAGCCATAAGCCGATCACTGCTGCTAGCTTGGTGTTTTTCTGTGGTTGAGCCTCACCTCACCCTGCTGGTACATTCACCAGTGTCCTCTGCTCAACAATGCCCTCCACAAGCCCCTTAGGAAGACAGCAGGGAATTTTGGATGACATCCTTGGGGTTTGAAGCCCTTCCCAAGTCCTCATCCTTGAAGAGGGAAACGTTTCACAGCTTATTTTCCTTGCATGAGCAGCGAGGAAAAGTGTACTAGTCTGTTAAGCCAGCACCAGAACAAATAGGTACAGCTGCCAGACAGGGCTGAGGGGGCTGGAGAGGATAGAATTACACGTTATTATGTTCATTTTAAATCTAGATATTTTTCCTAATTTTCTCACATTTTCTCTTGCCTGTGAAAACGCATAGACATCACTTTTCTCCCCCCAACACGTGTAATTGCAATTTGCAAGAGCTAAACTAATTTTACGACACAGGAACACCTGTATTCATCTCCATATTAATAGAAAACAGGAAGTATAAATCCCAATTTTCCAGCAGCCAGTGTCAGTGAAGATGTTCCTTGAGGGAGAAGGCTGTCTCCTCTCCATTAAAATATTGGTGCTCTCCCCCCGCTTTCCCTCTAGAGCGTCCCTTTTGAGCCGAAATCAGATATCATAATTATGAATGGCACCCAATCTACATCACTGGGCTTGACACTTCTAATATCCATATATGCCAATGCACATTTAAGTTTCCACTGTTAAGGTGTTCTCCACGTTGAGTTATAGTGCTGTGTGGCGCCGCTCTAGAATACAGGCCCCTGTGAGTCTCATTTAGCTGTGGAAAGGGGAGGTTTGACTGATAGGCTCATTTGGATTAAGCACAAGGCCTGAAATATCTTTTAGAAAAGAAGAGAACTAACTTTTACACTACTCTCGAAGCCACTAAAAATCTCTTAATCTCACACAGTCAGCCTCAGCCATTAAAAGAGGAACTGGGAGCGATATAAATCAACAGTTAACATATTAATAAAAGAGGACATATAGCGCTGTCCTCCTAAACATGCCCATGCTTTTTTTTTTGTTTTTTAATGATCATTAAATTTACAAATTTAATCATTAATGAGTGCAGGGTTGTGTTCCTGTATCCCTCTCTGTGTATGTCATTACACTATACACAGGAAAGCACAGGAGCCATTGTCAGGTCAGGCACTACAAAGCTACGGCTGATGTAGGTGGTCTACGTCGCCTCATTAGTAACAACATGAGCAGTGGTCTAATGAACTTAAGACAATGCTAATTAATGGAAGAGAACAAAGGCTTAACATTTTTAGAAAGTGTGAAGCACTGAGTCTGCTTGTATGACAGCGTTTAAGCCACCTTAATCCGCTTGTGATGCGGCGCATGGTGCCTCGACCGCGTGGTGCCTCGACCTCGCAGCGGCGGGGCAGGTCAGAGGGAGCAGCTCCATACCTCAGCTGATATAGTCACCTGTGACAATCCTTTATGGGCTGATAAAGTAAGGGAAGTCTCTCAAGGAACGGTGCACTGACTTGGCGGAGGGTCTCCCCAGGGAGCAGGTGTCAGGGTTGTCTATCAGAAGGCTGAAAGGAGAAAAGGGACGTGTTACCGGGCTCTATTGTATCCCGGTTGTCATTGACTGATCGGGTCCATTTAGCTGGCTTTCACAGTGAATGAAACCACCTGAATAGATGAAAGCGAGACAGCCTTCCCGACAAACAAGGAGCCCTGGAATATTCATGGAGGATCTGTGAGGAAAAGATTAATGTATTAGAAATTAAAATGGGGCCCGGACGTATGATCTTGCTCTAACACTTGGCCAGACCTGTGTCACCCGCCGCTAGCGCCTGAAGTCGGCACATGCCGCTGCCAAGGTGGAGAGGAATCATTAAGCACCCTGCCATTGTGTGAGCAGAATAATCAAACTTCACCCCCCCATTCTTTCCCGCAGCACTGACAATGAATAATTCTGGAGCCATTTGCAATGTTAACGGCACCTATCTGGGCCATCCATGCCTTTATGATAAGAGCTCCAAATATGCATTTCAACAGTCTGAACAGAAGCTGCTTCACCGGCATTTCAAAGGACACCTGTCAGTCATCTGAAAGAGCTGTCAGTCTCTGTCACGCAACGGTGCCAGTGAAATGGCCCAAAAGATAATCTTTACTCTCTCTCTTTCTGTCTCTCCACCTCTCTCTTTCATATCAGAGCAGTTACATTTGCAATAGAGTGACAAGTGATTTACACTGGAAAATGGATTGTGTTTAAACTGAAAAAAGAGGGGGGGTTATTCTTTTAGGCTGCGTTATTTTTTGCCGTCATACAGCTGTATCAAATATGCTATCATAAATGTGATCTGGGGTACACTGAATGTCATTATGTTTGATACCATGAGCACTAGACGGGCTACTGAGCTCAAAGGTGACTTTGATAATTCCTATCTCTCTAAACAGAGCTCTGAGAGGAGTAGACGCTGAGACGTGCCGGCTCAAACAGATTTGTGTTCCAAAAAAGTTTGACCTGCTGTTGTTTTAACTGGAATGGGTCTTAAAATCGAGTTCACGTATGTGTGGTTTACCTACCATGCTGGACAACAGTGCTCTGTCATCTCTACAGATTTTCACTTAATAAAATCTCCCTTACACGAAAGACAAATTTAGTGGTGTTTAGTGGTAGAGATTGCAGATTGCAACCAGCTGAAACTTCTTACGGTTAGAATTTTGTCAGTCTTCATTGTTCACTTGTTTATAGTGAGAGCTGAATTATCTGCACACATCTCTTCCTCTCCAAAAAAAAATCAGACCTAGTGATTAAAACCAGTAAAAAGTGCAGAATAAAGCAGTTTCACATTACAAATTAGTGACTCTGACGCTATTTGCCCAGGACCTAATGTGTGCTAACTAAAGATCCAGACATTCAGGAGGTTTTTACCAGGAGCCCATGATCCACAGAGGTCTCTTCCTCTCCAAAACAAACAGACCTGATAATTTAAACTGGTAAAAACACTAAATAAAGCAGTTTCACATTAAAATAATCAGTGTTTTTTTCAACACTGGTAGTCATAAAAAGGGGGCTGCTAATGCTAATGTTAATCTGAATGACCCTATCTAGAGCCAGTGTTTGGTTTGTCCGTTTTGGGCTAGCGTAGAAACATTGTGGTGCAACATGTAGGTGGATGAGGCCCCGCACTCTACGTAGATATGACGGGCTCATTCTAAGGTAACAAAAAACGAACAATTCTTATTTTCAGGTGATAAAACAATAAAGAAAACATAGTTATTATATTATATTCCATTCCTGCCGATATATCCCTCTAAATCTTACACACTGAACCTTTCACTCCATAAACCAGTTTGTAGCAGATTGTACTTGCATGGCCACTTTATTGGCAAGGAGGCAAGTGAAGCCCCCTGCCCCTCCACATGTAGGCCAGTAATTTGTTAAGCACGACTAACTTGCGTGCCACCAGCTGTTGGTGATATTTACAGCTGAGTGCAGAGGATGTGTTTGGACCGAGGCTTGCGGGGCCAGGGCAGCGCTAGGCCCGGTCCCACTTCCCTTATGGCCACTCCATGGGCGAGGACAGCCAGCACAGACCACGATACCATATAATCACAATACAGAGGTGCACAGAACGAGACCAAACAAAATTTTACATACCCTGGACAGCTTGCTGGCTCAGCGGAGCAAGGAGTAAGCCATGTGCTTATGATACTGTGAGTCTGAATCTGGAGAATGACCTTTATGACAAGTCATCCTCTCCAAAATCTCCTCCAATATGTCTTATCCAATAAAAAAAATTTTAAAAAAAAGGGCCACTGTATGGGTGGCCCAGTTGTTTCCCCACAGAGCACCACTCTCCCAATCATCAAGAGATCACAGCTAAGTTGTGGAACATTATATCATGCATAGCGGACATCAGTAGTACATTTTGATCACTGAAGTCTGCTACAACTGCCTGAAACTGTCTTCAATGTGCTCCTGGGAACCCTGCCAAGAGCCAGAGTCACTTCAGTTCATCCAGCACAAGCCAATACAAAGCTCTGTGGAAACCCTTATGCTTACCCATCCAAAATTCTTTGTTGTTTTCCAGCAAATCGGGCCATTTTCACACAGAACAAACAGCAATTTAACGAGGAATTTAAATTTTGGGCACTCCTCTTTGTCACATAGTTTCCACACCATGTCCGCTCCTCCAACAATCTCCTCATTGTCGCTCAGGGAGGACATGGTTCAAGAAGTGAGTCACTCGATGAATGTTCACTTTCATTTCAGAGCGCAGTAGGCTGGCATAATCCCTGATACTGAACCCTGACTCACCAGGTCTCTTTTAGATTGAGCGTTCTGTCCTTCTTCCATTGTGAAAAAGGACTTGTGCTCGCACTTTTGACGAGATAAAGTTCATCCACACGCTCACTGATGAAATTGCATGTGTCAGAAAGACAACAAGGCCGTTGTGAACAAAAACATTGCGAGGAAACCCAACGAAGACAAATGAGCACATGTTCAAATAACTCACGAGTGAATGAAATGTTATGAGTTAATCAAATGAAGTGAATAAAGGAACAAAAGCGAGTAGTTATCTTGTCTGCAGTTTTTTTTTCTCCTCCCCATTTTGAAATCCTCACACAAATGAATGTCAATACATGTGCTTGTACAACAGCTTTCTTACAAATTACTCAGTGACTACAATTTTGCAGTTGAAAAAGTCACACACAGAAAGCCATTTACCTGAGTCACAAATGAGTATGTAATTGAGTCCTCAGGGAAAATAACTCAGCTTAACTACTGGAAATAATGTGTAAATTCAATACATTTCCTAATGAGCTCATTTGAGTTTGCTGCAATTATATTTGCTAGTCTAGGTGCAGATAGGATTCTGCAGCTGAGTTGAGGTGAATAAAAAAAAAAACACAGCTCCCTTGTATTCATTAAAATTAGCATATGGACCTGTCAACACTTCTCAGAGGCACGTTGTAACAATGCCATTTAGCCCTGCATCAAGCAATGCCAATGGAATGAATGCATGTGGTGGGTAAATGCCTCCCCACCCCTAGCGACAGGGGTGGAATAGGACTGGCAATGCTGGCTCTGACGCACAAAAGAGGCTGCGTTTTAACAGCCAGGCCCTGGCCTCTGACCAGGGGCCATCCACATCAACACTGCTTACACTCCACCATACCTCCCAGCTACTGGCCCAGCCAACCAGCTCTATACACACACTGAGACAGACAGGGAGAGGAACAAGGCTGGAGAAATGAAGACCGCGAATATGTGAGCATGCATGTGTGTGTGTTTGGTAGGCGGAGAGCGGTGGGGGCAAGGGGCAAAGATAGAAAAAGGATAGGTAGGTCTCTGCAAAGTGAGTCTTCCCTTTAACAGCTCTCTGTGGATCTTCCTCCCTTTTTTTAACCTAAAAACAAAACTTTAAAAATAATTATTTTCTATAAATACCCAGAGCCTACAGTATCTCTGGATAAACTTAAAAAGATATTCTTATCAAAAGGTGGCAGGAATGAGAGGCCTGTGGAAAAAAAAGAGCGCCTTTATTGTTGTTTGTCATCATTACAGTGAAGCTGCCAGTGAGAGAGGTATTGTTGCTCAGCGGAGCACACAAGGCCCTAGTTGCATTGTTGTGCCAGGATTTTAAAACAGGCGCGAGTTATCAATAGACCACAGACTATTCGACTCACTCAGCTGTGCCTCTCGATACACTTCAGAACCTTGCACGCTCAACAGCCAGCTATGATCTCACACAATTGGGCTGCTTAACTGACAAACACTTTGTTTCCAGACGGATCCAGGTCTATGTCTAATGGATAGACGGCACCATCACTCCAGAGCTCTCAGATTTCCTTTCAGCTCTTTATTCTTTGTAAAGAATATGAGCTGAATATCATCAGTTGGATGACACTTTTCCAATTAATGAAATCTCATTAGAATTTGCCATTTTGGATATTAGTAGCCACACTGTATTAAGACATAATTAACCTTGCAATTTGCTTATGACAGCAGAAATGGAGTCGGTGAATTCAGCCCCGTGAAAAGAGGACAGAGGAATAAAAGACAGGCTAAGGAGAAGACAAGGCCTCAGCTGTGCTCCGCACTGATCTACACACTGTGATTACCTGGAGCAGAAAACCGAATGTAAAGGCCTTGGGCTGGCTTTGATATTTCCATCGTTCGTTTGTCTGCTATGACCTGGACTACATCTAACAGACCTAGACTGGAGGTCAGTAGGAATCAAGGGAGAGGAGAGGAGAGGAGAGGAGAGGAGAGGAGAGGAGAGGAGAGGAGAAGAGAGGAGAAATTAAAATGATTCCATTTCTTTTTTTTTACCCCAGACGCTGACTCTCCAAATGGCCAAGTACAGACAGGGTTTTCCTCTCCCTGTCCATTTCACTCACACACACACACACGCACACACACACTCATTACAGTTACCTTTTGTCTAGTATTTGGTGCCATTACCACTCCCACCACAGCACTAAAAGAGCTGGGACCAACTTTATTCTGTCAGGACGCTTATTAAAAGTTTACATATTCACACTTCTGTGACCTTTAATGAGGATGAAAGGAGACTCCTACAGTGTGTCCTCATGTTGTGACAAACTATAGGCAATAAGGTGTAGATGAATTTTACAAAGCCACCCTATAGTCTGGGCACGACTACTCAAAAATCAGAGAAGGAACATATATCAAGCGTTGGATATTTAGTCTGGTGTTTGGTAGCGTTCAGAATAAGGCTGGTTTTTTGGACCTGGATGGTATGATTTTTAAAAGTCACATAGATGTAAGGACAGATAGATTTGCAGATGGGGGGTGGTGGCTGAAGCACACATAGGGACAGGGGGCATTTAAGTCTTGCCCCCACCGGAGGGAAGAGCAATTCCTTTCTCTGCACTGACTTATCGCATGATGGTGCCTCCTTGTCATCTGCAATCAAACAACAACAAAAAAAATCTAAAAGCTGCTCTTGGTGTGATGCACTACCACTATAATAAAGAATCCATAACTAAGTTTTTACAAACTGCCGAACTGGAAAACCGGGCTTTTAAGCAATAAGACAGGAGGCATCAGCAGGAAGAAAACTGGCATCCTCATCATGCTTATCTTATTTCAGTGGGTTATAAAGTAAGTAAAAATGAACAGGTAGTTTTCAGTGAAAAAAATAATTTCAGCAACAACAAGTGCAGGTGTCTAACAGACTCCCCCAGGCAAAAAATCTGGTGGATGTGACTGCCTCATGAAAACCAACTGAGCCAACTATAGGTGACACAGCAAAAAAATACTGTTTGAGACATTGTTCACCAAATATTGTACAGAACCAGGATGCTCTGTGAAATACTGTATTTATAAGTGCTTAGAAATATCCTCCATATTATGTTGCTACATCCCACTGAGACAAAGTGGCAACATCCAGGGCTGAAAAATGAAGCCAACATGGACGTGCCGAAAACTGCAGTTCATGTAAAGGCCAGTTGAGGCTGGCTCAAGATGCCAGTCAGTCCCCACAGACCCCAACATTTTTACAGCCTGGTACAAAAATATTGTTTTGGTCTCTAGAGCTAATTTCCCCGTTCATGACAACTGTACATGAGGTGAATTTTATATAATTATATACATAATTAAAGGCGGGGCCGCTTTACATAACAGGCTGTCTGCTAGCCGTCACCTCGGGTTCTCACTCCTCCACAGCTCCACCCTCTTGTTCAAATATGGTCACTTCTTTTTTTTTTCTTTAGATTATTTTTGTGGGCTTTCGCCTTTAATGGATAGGACAGAGTGTGAAATGGGGAGACAGAGAGAGAGCGGGGACTGGCACGCAGCAAAGGGGCGCGGGCTAGACTCGAGCCCTTGGCCGCTGCAGCGAGGCAATGCCTCTGTACATGGGGCGCCGGCACTATCCACTACGCTACCAACGCCCCTCAAATATGGTCACTTCTGGCTCCTTAAAAAAATTAAGATGGTAAATGCGGAACTTTAGGCTACAAAACAGGAGTCCACAAACCAATAGGTGACATCACAGTGGCTATACACCATTATTTTTATACAGTCTATGACTCAGACGTGACAATTAAATTAAAACTAGTCATAACAAAGAGGTTTACAATTTTATTTTATTTAACCCATATTTAACCAGGTAAGTCCCATTGAGATCAACGATCTCTTTTACAAGGGAGAACTGGCCGAGACAGCACAATGACTGTAATGAACTTAGCATACATTTTGAATATGGCTAAATGAGGTTTGACAAATGTTCTAATATTACAGCAAAAGTAGTTGACTAAGTGAATGGACACCAACATCTTAATTATGATATGATATGATATGATATTTAACTTAAGGACCTTAAGTTTCAGGATAATGATAAATTCAATAAATGCACTCATTAAAACTTGTACAACAGCAATTTAAACTCTAAAATAATAGGAAAAAAGTTATTAAATGGATCAAAGCTGGTTACTTTGTGGGAATTTAACTGCATTTTAAATCCGCCATGGCTCCCAATGACAGCTCACAACCGTTTCTCAAAACATGTTTTTGTGTGTAGAGTAATACAGCTGAGCTCAAATTTCTCTCGTCCCTTCAAGCGCAAAATACAAAAGGCCTAGGCTGCCACCACCTGATTCAATCAAGTGTGTTACATTGTATACCCATGGGCAACAAGGCAACTTGTATTTTAATTAATAATGTAATACCCTGGTCTCAATGCCTTGACCCCGTGGCATTCTTGCTGCCTTTTTTTTTTGTAAATACTCTCAAGATCCCAGCGAAGATGCTGGGAGCATTTTTCAACACACTCCAGCTCATGCAACTGGATTTGATAAATAAAGCTTGAAACTAACACTGTAGCACTTTGAAGCAGTATGTGAGTGTTTTCTTTAAGCATTATGTGAAAGCTCAGAAAGGAAAAGTACAATGTTGCACATGCCAGTAATTAGAAAAGGAATAATTAAAAGAAGAAATCAACGAAGGAGCACTAATACTGGGGAAGGAAGAGAAAATTGCAGAATAAATGTAATGGCACGAGAAAACAAAAAAGGGATTGGGATATGAAAACATCCCATGTGAGCAGGGTACATGGTGTGAATGAAAGTTAATGTTCAGGGCTATGAAGACAGAGACATGGCCGTGGGTGCTATGTTGTGAGGAATAACATGCACAGTGAAGGGTAAACGCACGCTTCTTTGGAGATCCTGGACCGGAAAGAAGCCTGAGGGAGCTCAAGGGCTTGTGGGATACGGGCTGTATTCAACCTTTCTCTGCAGCCACACACACCACAACAACAACAGGGAACGATGGCACTTTTACAGTATGCCATGAGAAGCACTGACTCATTCGTTCACACATAACAAAAATGTTAACTAAACATATAAAAGTAAACGGCTGACTCATGTGAAGTCATGGGAAAACATCAGACATGAGTGCAGCCATGTTTTTAGCCATGGCATAACAGATTTTTGTGGTCATTTTCACATGCAAAAAAAATAAAAGATCAATCACCTGCCAAGGATTTATATAATTTCTATATATATAGTTTCATACTGTCATTTTATCAGTGTTTGTTTTAAAAATATTCATAATTTTTAAACCACAACTGACAAAATATTACACAAGCAGCTATAAAACAAATTTCCAAAATCAAATGTTTTATTTTTAATAGAACAAACATTTTAATTAGCTAACATGAGCTCAGCCACAAGTAAATCTAAAGTGATTATTCCTGCCCTTAGAGAAAGGCTGTCTCCCTGCGCTCTGTCAAAAGGTCAATTATGGCCCCAAACCGGCATGCAGTGACAGTGACCTGGAAGCGCTACTGATGACCCCACATCCAGGGGCCCAAAAGAGTTGATCATCTAACATGCAGGCTGCCCGGAGCCATGGAAATCTGACATTTGTCCTTATTCAAATGAACACAAACAATATGCATCTCATGCCTCTCCCTAACCTGTGCCAAATCTAAGGCATAGGGACCAGCAGTCTTAATGCATTGTCCTCCAATCCAAGTCCATGCCCTTCCCTGTGAATACAGCCACACGGCAATCACACACAGAGCCTGCAGTAAGAGCGGGCTGCAAAAAGGCGTCATCTTCACCAGCGTCTACACTAACACTGGTTATTATTGTTCTAGTCTACAGTAGTGGGGTCACAAAATGGACTGAGGTCATACAGTAAAAGAAAATGTTAAGGGTGAGAACAATTTGAGTTATGCGTACTGAAAAATAAGAAATGACAGATCTTGATGCTGGCTGTCACTGAAACATCTAAAATGTAAATCCTTAAAGAGGCTACAATTGATATTTTTGTAGTAACAAAAAACCAAATGACGCACATGCCCTCAACTCTTTATTGCTCACTTTTTTGCACCTCTTATTGTTTTGGTTTTCCACCGTGCAACTTTACTGTTTTGGTTCAGCCTCACTGCTATCTTAAGCTGGAGATACCCTTGCTTTTAACGACTCATTCCAACCTGGTCTCACTTAAAAGTCGTTCAAATCCAGCGCTTAGGCAGTGACTTGCAGGCAAAAGGTCGTCGTTATAGTTTAAGCGTGCTCAGCACCGTCAGGAGGAAACACTGTTTGACACAAATGAAAGTTTAGCGATGAAAATCCGAGTAGGCCAGGCAGAGACTTTCACCATGGAGAGCAGTGTTCTCGTCCCGTAAGATTATGAAGCCAAACCCTATTCTTTTATTCTAAACCCAACCACATGTTTTTGTTGTTGAAGGCAAAAAAACGTTAATTCACGGTGCTTTATCGACACAGTGCGTTTAATTTGAAAGAGACTGTATATAAATGGCAAATTTTCTCTGTATTTTCAAATAAGACCATGCATGTAACAGGCAGAACTTGACATGACGTCCCAGAAGGTCAACATCCAACTCACCCAGGGTATCTTTCACGTCGTATTGGGACGTAGAAAGTCCATGACCAAATACTGATGTGTGACGAGGTTGGAGTGTGAATGTGTTGCTCATTCACGTGTGCATGATGGCTACCTTGCATAGCCTGCATCTGTTTGGAGTGTTGTTCATGCAGATCCTCAGAGTTTAATGCTACGTGTCCACAAGCTGCAATACCCACATAAACAGTAGAGGCAGTAGAGGGCAGCATGGTTATGACACGATGACCTGCTTGGGGGGCCTTACGGACCATCTCTGATCGCACCGCTGTCACTTTTTCCACCATGACCTCAGAATTACCAATACAGTAACCGCTTCACGTTTTTGGTATGTTTATTGTTTACGTCATGCTAACCTGATTTAGCAGGTGTAGGCTGTGGCTACAGCCTGCCAGTGGGGCGCTGATTTCATCTAGCATTCTCCCTTTCTTCCACTTTTTGCGGAGGGAAGGGATTTGGAAATCCCTCTCGCTAAGGGAAACAAAAACAACAACTTCTGAGCTAACAACTTACAACTGAAAATGGCATGACTTGGATTGTGCAATAAGTAATGCCTGTTTTGTTGTTGTGAACGCACTATGGAAAAGCCCAGACTCTGTCTTGGAAGACTCGTGTCCGACGTCGATCCATTTTCCAACACAGTCAGTGGCAATTGCTGAGCCACATCTTTTAACTCTGGCAGTGGCATGCACCAGTCATAGTGACTTCACTACTGTACCAATGCGTTTCACTTCACATGAACATCTGTGTTATTGTCGTAATAATGTTCTCCTCAATCCACATACAGCCAGCAAATCATCTGGAGTTTTAATGAAACTAGAAAGCTCCTTGAGAGCTAAAGTATAGTCACGCTTCACGTCTTTTTCAGACGCCAGCTACACATTATCTGCTCAACAACCAACATTAACAACTAGCTGGGGAATACTGTTGTATTAGCAGCCAAAAAGACAGATATTTCCAAACACAATATTAATTTTGCTCCATGTCTGCTGGATGTGTAAATAGGCTACAGTTTGCTAGCTAGTTTGCCACATTCACTTAAAAGGTGATAATATATCAGTGAAATTTTTGTAGCTCAGTTCTGCCGCCCCCTAGTGGCCTAAAAAAAATCTGTTACTGGTGGTATACTTTATTTTTCTGACTGTCAATAAATCCCATTAAAATAAGTCACATGTTAATCATTATGAAGGAATGTGTCACCCAGTGTAACAGCCTGGCTCACTGATGTGCCTTTAATAGTTTCTGGAGAACAATGGAAGTCAACGGCACAGAGCATTAAGATGTATTAGGCACTGGCTACATGAGCACAGGTTACAAGTATTCTGATCAATTCATTGTACTTGGTCTTTTCATTGAATCTGTTGAGAATATATAAAAGATAAATAAAATATCACCACCCTTCTCCTTAAAGTTTGGTAAGATACACATATCCATAATGGACTGTCTCTTCATGCTAAAGCCAACATGAGGCAGTTTACTACGCTGGGGTAAAAAGCTTTACACAAACACCTCTATAAGAAGGTTATTGCCGTAACACCGGTGTATACACAGTAAATTCCCCCTGAATAGCACTTGCCTGGAGCAACACCTACCATAGTAAATGCTTATCCATGTGGACTTCCCATCTCATGCTGTTTTGTCTGTGTGTGCAGAAGGTAGTGGCCTGGCCTGGAACTGTATGACACAGAGCAAGGGCTCTCATGTCTTCAGGGCGTTCCACAGAGCATGATCATGAAAAGCAGAAACATGAAGAAAACTGCAAAAGGTTGAGCCATGGAAACGTCTTTCTTCTGCACGTCAGTTAATTTCCTCTTTTTCCCTTTGGTTCCACATCACTTTTCTATTATGTTTTGAACACAGTGAAAACATAATACAAATCATGCTGCTGGAAAAAAAAAAATCTAATCATTACGCCCTCAAATGAAAAAATGGATACCAGTGAAAAATGTAAGGGAATTGTTATTTTTCACATTCTAATTCACATCACAAGGAACCGAAAAGAAACACATGCTGTATATCAGATTGGTTTGGTGCCTTTTGCCCCGAGCCATGCAGCACACACTGATATTAGTTTTAAATACAGATTGCTGGCAATAATAGAACAGAAGAGTCCATGCCTGCCACATATAGGCCCGGTCTGGACTGCTTCACATTGCCAGCTTGCCAGGACAGCTTCAATCAAAAAGCTCAAATAAATGTAGTTCTTTGGGCTCTGTCAACTGTAAACTGTTATTGATCCCAACAAATGAAATTTGTTCACGTTGATCGATCAAACACATTATCTGTGTTTTCCAGTCTATTACCAGCAAGTGGAAACTCAGCAGGCATCAATAAATAGAGTTGGGTCACCCTGGGTAGATTCCTTTCAAGCTGGAAGGGCTGTAAAAACAGGCGACCACACATAAGTACTTGTACTTAAAGGTAATGGACCTGCATCCTGACTGAACGCTAAGTGCCTGGGGTGTCTAGATGTGAAAAGCACTTCTCCGGCACCTTCAAGGTCTAGAGACACTCGTGTATGTACTGTATACTTGCCCTACTGTCTTCTGCCCTTGCTAATTCCCCCCCTCCACGCTCATGCACCAACATATGAAAGCCTTCCAGCTGGCATGCGACGCCTGTACTTGGCAGGTCGGGGGGAACATGAGAATTAAACCTATATCGCCCCAGCTACCAGTTCTCAAATATCAGTGGAGTCCAGCACTTCACCAGGGACTGATGAGAGGAAAGCATGTCAATGGAACAAAAAGCTCCTTCTGGCACTTCTCCACTCAACTGCTCCGCTCACTGCTACCACAGGAGTTAAGTTTTCATAAGGAAGTAGGTGCAAATGATCCTGTGAGGAAGGAATCCATCTAACAGTTGGATGATAAAGTGACGCATTTCTGCATCCAACGTCTGTTTCATGGCTGAAATGTAACCAGCCCAAATAATTACAACAATTACCGTCTTCCTCGCTATTTTGGCCTCGGTGTTTTCCACTGAATTATAAGTTATAACTGTGACAGAGAAAAGCAGAGAGTTGGATACACTGTTGCCAGTTTATTAGGTACACCTAGCTGAAACTAATGTTATGCAATAGATGATGTTTTAAGTTCAGTTTCTGTTCGAACTGTTTGGGATCAAGGGTTGAAGCTTGTGGTGCTTGTGGGTTATACAGTGGTGAATGGGTGAATACTTGATTCTGATTGGCTGCAGGGTGTCCATTAATTCCTGATATCGGACATCTAGTTCCACTGAAACTGTCTGTTCGCCGTTCTAAATGAATATGTTGGCCACATAGTATCAGCCTGTGGCCTTGTCTATACATGCATGGGTGTTGAAATTGTAGCCTTTTCTATGTGTTTTGGCCTTTCATCCACACAAAAACTGCGTTTTAGGTCACTGGAAATGGATTGTTTGCAAAACTCCATCCAAGTTGAAGATTTTTAGACACTCTGTTTTAGTGTTGACATGTGGACATGGAAAACTGAGTTTTTAGCTTGAAACATCAGAGTGTGCGCCGTTATCTTCTTTGTGAGACGTCACAAATGAGGTAATATTCATGCAGTGGAGGAAATGACTAAAATAGTGCTGGCTCTAACCTTGCTAACATGACTTTTTACACATCTACAAACAAACATACAGTTATTCTCCCACTTCATTGACAAACAGAGGCATCAAAATGTGCTACACTGCTCCAGGTGCAGTGATGTCTGCTCCAGGTACGTTTTTTTCCAGACTTCTGATTTGCCAACTTCTTCTTCTTCTCCTTCTCCTCCTCCTCCTTCTTCTTCTTCTTCTTCTTCTTCTTCTAAAAACGTGTTTTCAAAAATACCTGTGTCTCTGTGGACTAGTCCTGTATGTAAAGTGAGGAACCATAACAAAAGAGTCAAAGCCTCCACTTAACAAACACTAAGCATTGTCCTTCAGCGCCTCATCCTCCGAACACCACAGGATGGAGACTGTAATACACCATCTCACATGCCATTCGCCATTCGACTCACTATTTCTGGCTGAGGCCAACAGTAACATTGCACATATTTTTTGTTCCTGAAAATCCTGATATTGATTTGGGGACACAGATGGATTGCTAGCTATACTTGTTGATGAACATAGTCTTAAATTATATTTACTGTTTGTCAACCACACACACTTTTACTGACTTTCTGGCTTTATGGCCATAGCTGAACCAAAGGGTTCTATGAGCAGTATCTGAGATTTGTCCTATTTACAGGAGTAGTGAACAACATTTCTATTGATAAGAACCTTATGGGATGGTAATGATTGTTGCAGGTTATTCAAACCATTAGGTGTAACCAGAGAAAATGAGTTATGGCTGGTGAAAAACTTTAGGATTTGATTGCAAGACATATGAAAATATAAATTAATAGTCTTAACTTTCTTTCTTTGGCAAATGACACTGGTATTAGTAGAATAATGCTCTTCGAGGTGTCAGGAATCAGGAATTACTAGACTCCATAGGGGCAACCATTCTGGCCTCCCTGTCATCAAATATTTCGTGATAATGCACACTTCATTGGGCACTATTCTTCACGATAATATCGGCATGTCATCAGTATAGGCAGATATTGGCTTTAAAATGACCTATTGGAATCAGCCAACATGCTGATGATATCGGAACATCATCTGTATCAGCCAATACTGGCTTTATAATTAACTATGAGCATCAGTCAACGTGCTTTTTCTTTTTTCATTTTGCACAATGAATGAATATTACATACATTGAAAAGCATTCAATTCATGTCTCCATCTGCTGGTGGGCCATTACGATAAGAGTATGCATGAATAATATGATGTTAATCTACTACAGAAGAGACTTGATGATCACTTAAATTAGGTGGGGAAAAATGTGGACATATAATATCGGTATTGGTTATCAGCCTACTAAGTTGTTACGTATCGGCATATCAGATATCAGTAAAAAAAAAAAAAATCAATATCATGCATCCCTAGTAAATTGGGTTGACACCTCTGAATAATAAAAATGTGAAACTGGCAACTGCGTTCCGCTCAGGATCTAAAGGTGTGTTTCTTCAGGAAATGAAGAACATGAACTCTTTAACCTTGAAACTGAAAATGTTTTAAAACATCTGTATGGTGTAATGTGAAAGTAATATCAGACAACTTATTAAAAGAGCTCTGTTAAGAAGATATGGAGTAAAGTATCTTGCAACTAGCGTTCCAAGTAGTTATAATTGTTTTATTGTCCCTGTGTGAAGTTCACAAACCTCAGCTGAACTTTGCTCAAACTATCTTCAGGCCTTTTGCATTTCTTCATACTAACAGGAGAGTGACAGCTTGTCCACAAACCACGGGCAGCCTTACTAGGAAAAGGAATATCCACCCCTCTACAGTGATAGAGCAGCTCTGATAGCTCCTTTATTATGGAAAATTATTTTAAACAGCATAAAACGGCAGAGGCTCATTTTTTCCATGTTTCTGCCACTATCACTCCAGCTATTGATAAGATGTCTAAATTTATTGCAGAATAATTCTGCAGGAAAAGAGATAAAAGGTTGCTGAATAAAATATGAGGCGAAGGCTGTAAATTGTAGCAATGCATATCATTTCATTCAAATGTAGGACGCAATTACCATCTGCTACACTCATCAGTCCCCTCCTTTATGACTTAATTATATGTTTAATGCTATCAGATCAAGGAAAGGGCAAAACAGATGAATGAGAGAGAAAGAGAAAAGATTCCGCAACAAGACAAAAGGCAGATGAAAAGTAACATAAAAGGATGGAATTGATTTCATTCACCAGGAAATAGAAAAAGTTAATTTAGATACAATGTTCCCTCATCTCCTGCGCCTTTGTAAGATAATAAGCCCAGCGCGTTGCCAATAGGTCTCATACCAGCCAAACAAAAGAAGTCAAGTTCCTCAAAACTGAAAGACTTCCTGCGTTCATGTTGAGAAGACGGCGAGTTGGGGAATTGTTCAAAGTGTTATATGATCATTGCAATAATTTCAGTCCATGACATCAATGTAATATCTTCATAAAACTTACAGTTCAGCAGTGGTGAGTCACAGAAGACTATAACCTACTCTCCATTATTTTACTTGTCTTTTAAAAGCAGCTGTGCATTTATATTGTTTTCTATTGTATTTTATATATATTATTACTAATTATCTAGCTTTAATTGAGCACTATAAAACTAAACGTCTCCTGTTTTAGTGTCTTTTGTGTGACTTCATTGCCAGGGTGAAATGAAACTTCACAATACTGAAACTTTTTGTTTGGATGCAAATCGTGTACGGCAGTGTTCACAAAGAAAACTGGGGTTGTCCAAATGGCTGTGGGCTAAAAAGCTAGCCAGTGGGCATCCCAGGTGCCAGCGGGCACTGTCCTAACTGTGTACCTTTGGCCAGAACTCATTATAGGGTGACATTTAGGACTGCTGCTGTCCATGCCAAGTCAGCCCTCTGGATTGAGACAAATTATGTAGTTATTTTTTATGTCAGACATTAAGTCATGTCCAGTGGGAGCCAAATCAGTATCACCTTCATGTCACCTGGAAAAAAAAAATGATAAAGGCTTTGGACACCTTAAACAGGGGCGTTAGTCAACTTGTTTTGTGAAATATTTGGTCGTACAAAACAAGATTGAATTATTATCTGGGGTGCAGATGCTTCAACGGTAATATGAAATGTTAAATTATCAGCTTTTATTATTTTTAATTTAATTTCTTATTCTCACAGCATTCATTAAACACTAAATCACAGTCCTGTTTAACTGTGAAATCCTAATTCTCTCTGTCTGTCTGCGGATCCAAGAAAAATAGAGATACAGTCACGTCATAAAGGAAATTTTCTACCTGCAGAAGGTGCAGTGGCTTCCTTTGTTCTGTGGCGAATATTTCTTCCACACCTGAAGAAACGCACAAAATAAAAAGAAGTAGCGAGCAGCCTAAAATTCACCGTAAACTAATTACTAAAGCATCACAAGGGTTTATAACACAAAAAACTTTAATCTTAAGAGGTGCATGCTATGACGTAAAATAACGCACATACACTTATCACATCATTGATGACTCTTTTTATGATTATCTTGGGTTTTTATACATTATTAGTATCCATAAAACCATATATTTAATGGTGCATGTCAATACTTAGCTTATTTTACAGCTACTGGATATATTGCAAAGGGAATAAGGCAACATGAGTCCTTGCTGCAGATTCCTCCATGAAGCCAAGTGATCACCATCTCAACATAGTGCATAACATGAACAGAACTAAAGCTCCATCTTGTGGACAAAAACAAGTACAACAAACAGGCCACCCTGAGAGCTTCTCAGGTTTGTACAATTACAGATTTGGCAACATATGCTTCCATTAAAGTCCTTGAAATTATAAAATACGTGTAAGATGATGTATAAACAGACAAAAACAAGGTGTTTATTAAGTGTGTAAATGAGTGTGAGTGTAATGATGCAGTATCTGTTTGAGGAACAAGTAAAACTCTGCAGTAAAGCGACGCATAAATATTTTATGGTGCTCTAATGTAGCGGGAGAAACATTCTTTATTTGAGGACGCCATAAATACATCAAGCAGGAGACATATAAGCAGCTAAACAGAACAATTAAACACTGATGAAACAGTCACTAAGTGAGCAGTCCGCACTAGCTTGCAGGTATCTCACAAAGCATGAAATGAATCAAAGTTGTTTATTTGCTTTGTATTAGCGGGCAAATTATAGATAATTGCTCATTTGATGTATTCAGAGTAAAGCATTCATATGATGCATATGCTGCGGATATTTTCCACACAAACTTCAAGATGTAACAAACAGAAAAGAAAAAAAAATGGGATGTAATTGATTATAAGTTAATTGTGCAAAGGTCTCCCTGATGGGAACCATCTGTCAAAACAAGCTGTACATTCACTAATTCTAATCATAATTAATTAAATGGCTAACAAATTACATACATCATAGTTAGCACAGGGGGGGAAACTACCGCAGGAACTGTTATGAAACAAATTATCTTTAACAATGAAAGAAAATTACATCACATAACTAAATATTATACTCGTTTCCGCGAGCCATATTTCTTAATGAATTCTCTAATTAATTTAATTCACACAATGTGCATAATTTGGAGCTGAAAATGTCAGTGGGTCAGACTTAACCATATTGTTGCTGGCTGTCTATTTCAACGAGTGCCATATTAGCACAACATGACCTCTATGTAAATTACACAGACCAACTGTTGTAATTTTAATTCCAGGGGTCTAATTAACATGTTCTAAAGATATCATACAAGTGCATTTAGCTCATTTTACACATGCCAGTGGTGTCAACGCAAGATTTCCCTTCGACTTAATTCTGTGTAATCCCTTTGATGGGAAACATCAGGACGGTTTATGTTACAGATGTCAATTATGACAGAAAGGCTTTTATATTTTTTTCATGCCTCTTCTATTAAGCGCTGAACTTTCCAGTCAGGGTGACTCATCACTCTTAAAACTCAACACTGCTGGAGCTGTGAGCATTTACAGAGTCTGTGACTGAGCTCATTCAGAAAGCACTTACATGTATTTCTAACAGAGGTGCATCTTTCTCCCAATAACTCACTCTATCATACCGAGGTCAACGATCAAAGTCAGTAACACTGATACTCAAAAGATGACTCTGGAGTGGAAAAACAATACCCTCTAGATCATTATAGTGTGGTTAATGATCGTCAGCAGTGAAGAACTGTTGTTTGATTATTTTCTAGTGTTTTTCAAGTGGAACTGCTCCAATAAAAAACACTAATTCTGTCCGAGAACCTGTGAAGGACCATTTGGGGACAATAGTTGGAATCTGGCAAGTTTACTTACATGTCATGTTAATACTGTTATTTTGATTTACTTCAGTTTATTGTTTTTATTTCTTTTTTTATTTTTTTTTTATTTTAGCTGATAGTTTAAGTCCTTATTTGTTTTATTTTATTATTTTTTCTGCCCGGTGTTGTTCAGGGAGCTTGGTTTTTTAGGATTTTTATTTATTTATTTATATTAAATGTTTGGTATTGTTGAAAAAGTTGAAATTCAATAAATTTAAGTCATAAAATGTATATCTATAAATCATCAACTTCACTGTGCACTAGGGCTCCAAATTCTAATTTTCATCACCAATTCATCTGCTGATTATTTTCCTATTTTCTCGGTCTATCAAATATAAGAAAATGACCTAATTAAAAATGAAAATTACAATTTCAAAGAGTCTGAAGTGACATCTTTAAATTTCTTGTTTTTTCCAACCAACAAATCAAAATATGTTCAAAACAGCAAATCCTCACATGTGAGAAGATTAAATCAAAACACTTTCAACAATACATCAGTTATGAAAATGATTTCCTACTCATTAATCAATCGACTAATCATTCAGCTCCATACACCTGTATGTTTGCACATTGTTTCACCTCAGGTTTTGTCACTATAAATGAATCCTGTGTAACTCCACACTGCTGATGGACTCTCCCTGCTGTATACTCTGTCTCACTGGTGTTTTCTCCTCCAACGCTGTTCCCATTCAGTTTAGAGAAAATACAATCAAATTTACCAAATGATGCCATCATGAGTGCGGATGCAAAAATGGATGAATACATGAATAAATTGCCCAGTGGATGGAACATATAAGCTAACACATGCATTGCAGGGCTCGGGGGCTGTCCTGAGGCCAATCATTTAGCTAACACACTAATGAAAGCGTGTGTAGTGCGGCTAAGGGCAGCCACCATGGGAGGTACCACTCCCCTCCCTCCTCATGTTGGGGAGCGTTAATAGGCTGGATGGAGCCAATGGGACTCCCAGGAGAGGCCTGCTGATGAAGAGGAAAACCTGTCATCGCCTTCACTAATCACTGCATAATGGCTGCAGTAACACAGGTTTTACAAATGTGATTGTGTATCCTTACACGTGTGTTCATGTGTGTGTGTGAGAAATACTGACATTGTAGGATATTGGTAATCTCACTAAAATGTTCAATGGGTAATGTATTATGTTTCTGCTTGGTAGTGTGCATGTTTGTTACCAAGACAAATGTAGGAAAATTATGAAATATGAAAGCAGAAAATATGAAAATGTACCTGTTTGTTTTGTTTCCTGTCATTAAAGATCCAAATATCTTAACATACTCACTGTTGTGTCTCTATATACAGGAACATAAACTCAAAAACAAATAAATTAGAGTTGAAACAATAGTCGGACTAATCAATAAGTTGATTGTTCTAATAACTGATTAATTGCTGAGTCATTTTTCATTTTCCAGCTTCTCCAGTGTGACGATTTGCTGCTTTTCTGTGATTTATAACCATCATACACTGAATATGTGGACTTCCGAGGCTGTGGGTTACAAAACATGTGAAGACGTCCCCTTGGATTGGGAAACTGTGATTGATTGTGAGTGATTACAGGCCTAATTGTTGTTATGACCAGTTTAGAAATTCAAAATACTGATTTTTTTTTTAATCATATCTTGAAGTATATGTTTGTGGTCAAACACATAGGAAGGTGATAAAAGAAGAAAGACACAATAGAAAGAATCCCTATAGACATTATGTGGACTAGGCCAGCCCAAATGATTATTCACTTCATGTTTGAAACAGTTGCAGCTACATTTAACCATACAAGTTGTAACTGTGGCGACTCTGGGTCTCTTAATGTTTTTGCATGTGGTGCACATTGATAAAAACTCACCTGCACTGAGTGTGACTGCACACACACACACACACACACATTCCACATCAATCGCAGAGGTAAATCAAGTTAAGCCGCATTTTAAGGTGTGTGACCTGCATTGTTGACCATGCAGGTCTGACTGGTTTGAGACACTGGAATCGACGTATTAACTTGTGACGTCAGAGCTTTTCTAAACACAGAGTGTGCACGCACACACACACACACACACACACACACACACACACACACACACACACCATTGACTCAGGAATCTTACACCCAGACCTATCAGTCACTGTCAGGCTGCACATTCAGCTTTAAATATAGCTTCCAGTTTGACGCCGGTGGCTTTACTTTCTGCCGACGTAATGTCAAGTTTTAACTAACTAACAAGTTAAGAAGTCGCTTCCGGTTTAGACCTACACAGTAAAAGTTCTTAAAAGAGACCAGGACAAAACGATATCAAGTCAAAGCTCACTCACAGCTCATGGCTCACAGCCAGTTAATTCATTTACTATGGAAAGGTGGGTGGTCAAAGCTTACATGGTTCTTATCATCCATATTGATTTAGTTGTTGAGCCTGTCAGTACTCTACCTGGGAAACACTTACTCTGGAAGTCACACCGCCTTTATCATTAGGATGCCCCCATCTTAATAGTAGTCATTTTACCAAAAGAAGAAGAAGCAGCTGCACAGTTGAGGCAGGAAGTGCCATGACATTTCCTCTGTACATTGGTGCAAAAAGGCACCAACTGGTGCATCAACATTCACTGGAATGCAGGAAATGAAATGTTTGGTACACAAAATTGCTTGGAGACAATCCTGTATTTGCATGGCAACTAGCAGACTCTCAAAGGGAACCATGTGATTTGCACAATGAAAAGTAGTTCAACTACAAACAAACTACATGAAAAGATCACAGTCTAAGTCTGGAATTTCATATTATTACAAATACTGAGTAAAGTCAAGGTGTGTTCGATTTGGGGACTATAGCAGGCCGATCGTCACCTTGGCAGCCCAAGGAAGTGTTTCAAGGAGAGGATAGGGACCAGTTGTTGGGGTGAAATCAGGAAAACGCTCAGCTTCTAGGGAAATTCATGGTATTCATTCGCAGACATCTTGGTTGCAAACCAGAGGTGATTTTAATCAAATATCAGGTTGTCATTAAATTACAGGTGCAAACAGTGAGCTGTAGCATTGTACCATATTGCATGGCAAAAACAAAAAAAGTAGGAATTATTAAACTACAAAAAACTACATGACCCAAGCTAGTTAACTACTAAAAAAATACTAACTGAACCACATGAAGCCTACTTAACTACTCCCCAACACTGTTAAGTTGGTCCAAAGTTCCAGACTAAGTTTAAGGTCCCATTTTATGCAGATTTTCAGGTTCATACTTGTATTTTTGGTTTCTACTAGAACATGTTAACATGATGTAATGTTAGACAGGCACATTTATCTTTGTTCACCCTCTGTCTGTAATGCTCAGTTTTAGCATCTGTCTCTTTAAACCACTTGTCAGTATATTCAGGTCTTCTACATCTGCATCTAGGCACCGTCACTGCAGATACATCACAGTGTTTATATATCACCTATACCTGCTTTATGTATATTTTTTTAAAAGCAATCTGGCTTTTTATAATGTGGCACCTTTAATGTGTAAGGTAAATGGTAATTTATAGCGGTTTTCTCATCTTCCAACCACTCAAAGCACTTTTACACTACATGTCACATTCAATCATTCACACAGCTGACATGTGTTTTAATGGCTGCAAGTTGAGCGCTTTATTTTGAAGGGTAGACACCAAACTTCCGGTAGCGCTCCAGCTTTTTCCGGGTAGCTTGCCGTTAGCTCCGCGTAGGCCGAAATTGTCCTGCCAATCTGTCCAATCAGAGTTTACTGACAGGGTGGAAGTTGGTGGTCGCTACGTCTTCATACAAAACCGAGTGTCCGTCAAAGTTGTTGCATGACTCTGCGAACAACCCGACAACTTTAGCCAACTTTCTTTTAGTGGCGAAGAAGTTTTTGCCGCACGGACACAGTGTCCCCCGACGGTTGGAGGTGCTTGGAGCGACACGGTGCGGGAAAATAACCTCACATTGTACCTTTGTGCTCGGCTACAGTTGTGTCCGACACTGCTGTGATCCATGAATGACAACACCGACTACCGCTTCTGCCTCGTGTATTATTTCTAGCATGCCACGCAGGCAGCTAACTCCTCCAAAGACAAGAAAACTTTGCCCACAGCTCAGAAGTGGCCCGCACAGTATGACACTTTGACGTTTTCTATGCTTTCGCGTGGATTTCCTTATTTTTTAAAAAAGCCGAGAATGATGAAGGTGAGGAGATACTTGAGGGGGAGTGGGAGGGTACTCGCGTTTGTGTTCATAGCCTCTGTCATTTGGCTGCTGCTCGACATGGCAGCACTCAAGTTATCAATAAACGATGTGAACAGTCAGCTGCTGAAGGAGAGGGTGATAAGAGAGAGGGAGGTTTTTAAACAGCAGCAGTTGGGGGTGACCCAGGGGATGAGAAGGGGCTTTAAGCACCCAGTTCAGAGGGTGGACTTTGATGTTACACATGCTGGGAAAGAACCACTTAGCTCAAGCGTCAAACTGGCCCAAGTGTACAGACATGGAGGTAAGATACAGAATCAGATTTTGGAGGTGGACTCTTTTCATAACCAAGGACATGACCACCCTAAACCTGCTGCTAATGAACATAAAGATGGACCTGCCTTACAGCATGTCACACCAAAGCAGGATGTTCCTGCACAGGAAAAAGACGTAAACCTGGATGTGAATGGGACGAAAGTCGAGAAAAGTAGAGCTATGGATGGCTCAGTTAAAGTGGTGTTACCTGTTGTAGTGCCTAATGCAACCGTAGTGCCTCCTGGTGCTCAGGAAAACAAACATGCTCCCCTGCCACCCATCAAAACTGGAGATGTTGTACAAAACGCTCAGGACAAAGCTGATTCAAAAGGCAAGGATGACCCCAAGACCAAGTCTGGAACAAAAGTGAGTCAGCTTCACCCCGAGGAGGCACACCCTGGTGACACAACATCTAAACCTCAAATCAAGGATACAGAACAAAAGGTTTTAGATAATAAAACAGAGGAGAAACCTGACCTAAAGGTAGCGAAGGAAACCCCCAAACCTGCAATCAAGCTCCAAGCAGCAGAGGGCTCCAAGGATAACGCCACTGCCGTCAGAAAACCAGGTGTCCACAAAGTGCTCGCTCTGGATGTGACGAACGCACCCAGAGATGCCAACGCAGTGGGCCAGTTTGGTCAGGCAGCAGTTGTGGCCTTTAACGAAGATATTGAAGTGAAGAAGAGATGGGACGAAGGGCATTTTAATGTCTACCTGAGCGACAAGATCCCGGTCGACCGTGCCATCCCAGACACCAGGCCTGATATGTGAGTCCTGTTCTGCATATTTTATCTCTCAAAGTGCTTTGACTACCAAACTGAGTTGCTTTCGCTGTGATGTTCCAGGTGTGCGCAGAACCTGGTCCACGATAACCTGCCCTCCACCAGTGTGATTTTCTGTTTTGTGGATGAAGTGTGGTCCACGCTGCTGCGCTCCGTGCACAGTGTGCTCAACAGATCGCCACCACACCTCCTCGAAGAGATCATTCTGGTGGATGATTTCAGCACCAAAGGTAATAATGCTTCACAGGTAGAGTGTGTTACCTTGAATGGGTCTCCTCAGGGGGACAAAGATTGACTACAGCAACAACTAGAGCACCAGAGAACTGATAAAAATGATAACACTGAGCACTAGGCTTTTATTATCAGAGGTGTGTTATTCCTTCTGGCTGGTCTGCAGTGCACAGTGTGCCAAAAAGAGATATATTTACAGGCATTTTGTACACAGTTGTGCCCAAGTTGATACACTCGCTTGTTTATGGCCTAAAACTGAATATATTCAGTATTAATAATCAATGTGTCTAATGATTAGGCATTATTTTTCTGACTATATTAATTGCTGCTGACTCTTAAAAATGTCTCTGACTGAAGGTCTGTTATGTAAAAAAGTTGATGCTTTTGTTTAGTTGCTTTATCATATTTTAATTAATGCACACTTGGTAAACATTGTGTGACTTAAGCCCTCCCTGACACTTCTACTATGTTGTCAAAGTTAATGCATTGATAACGAGTTAAAGCAAATCCACTAATTTTTTAAGCGCGATTGATGCATGCACCTTTTTATGATTATGACCCTCGGCCCACCCCGTAGTTCTGGAAACAGGGAAGCAATGCAGCAGTAACGTTGTGGATGGCAAGCAGAAACAAACCGTGAACAGAACTGGATAAAGAAAGTGGTCTTTTGAATGGGAAGTTCAGTTTCAAAGCCAGATGGTTCTCTCAATAAGACCAAAGTTATTTTCATTTACAGTCAATGTGAATTGAGTTACCAGCGGAGTACGTCGAGCTGCTTAAAAAACGGGATGTTTAGTTAACTTTAACAAGTGTAATGTTACACTCAGGTCAGTATGTCCATCTGTTGTTGCTTGTTGGGCCTGAGTTTGCGATATGTTTTCAGCATATTTTCAAGCATGCATCACCTTTGAGTTTAATCTGGAGAATATTCTGGACAGCATATGTCATTGTTTTGGATTGTTGCAATAATAATAAACACACATTTGCATAAAGCAAGCATATTTGTCCACTCCCACGTTGATAAGAGTATTAAAAACTTAAAAAATATATAATAAATAAATATTTTAATTGATTGACAGCCCTGGTATACTTATATAATACTTGTTTTTTATATACTTTTTTATTTTTCAAAATTAGAGCCTTGCCAAAACTGGTTTTTTTTTTTTTTAATTTTTTTGCAATATTGATAACAATATATAAAATGTTATTATTATTATTATTATTTCATAAACCCATAAATTCCTTACTTTGAGAACACACACAGCAAAGTGTAGACCAGTCTAAGGTTTGATAAAGTCCATTAATATCAAAACCCATAGCACAACTCTGGCATGTTGGAGATCTGGAGATGCGGAAGTGTTTACTTAAGTACATGGTATAAAACAAATGTTACTAAAAACTATCCTGTATTTGTGGTTAATTAAAATGAAAGAGTTATGACAAAAACACACTGAGCAAACACACTGAGCAAGACATTTTACCGCTGATGATAGACTTCACAGCACTCTCTGATGATGAAGATGTTTATTTATGACACTGTTTCTAAATTACTGTAAACAACAATATTCAATGTTTCTGTACAGCAGTCTGATGTCACTTATCAGCCGACTCGCGTGCCAATGATGTGTCTTTGATAAGATGATCAGATCAGGGAGCCAATTTATGAGTCAGGCTCTATTTAATGCACCCAGAACAGCCCTCAGCTGTTTGACTGCTCGTGACATGTTGGAGCTTTTACGTAATGCGCAGCAACTAACATTTTAATGCAAATTATTTCAGTTAATATGCCAATAGAAAGTGACTCAAAAAGCCCTTAGCTGTTATTAAAGATCTGCCCATTATTTGGTGTCTGGCTTTTCCAGCTGTATGCGCTTTTGTCTGCTGTGAGTGTTGTAAAATCATGTGTAATATTTTCTTCCAACAGACTATCTGAAGGAGCAGTTAGATACATACATGTCCCAGTTTCCCAAAGTGCGAATCATCCGCCTGAAGGAGCGGCAGGGCCTGATCAGGGCGAGGCTGGCCGGAGCCGCTGTAGCCAAAGGTAACCTTTAATGTATAGTTTATATATATATGCACATATGTAGAGAGGGGATGGAGGCATGGATGAAGGGTGTTTACATGAGTATGTCAAATCATGCGGTCAGACACAAGCATGTCCTTGTCTTTGGGGAATGGATAAATGTAATTGCTGCTCCTGTGTTTATTTGACATCTCCCATTGAGTCATTTTCTCCCATTATCCAAACTGCAGGGTAGCTTCATAATTGTGTGCAAGTTTTGAAAGAACACTGCTGTAATTTGAGGTGTGTGTTGTCTTGCTGCACAGGATTATAACTGTATGGAATATTGTATCATGCTCATCGATATGACATGGATAGAAGTACAGTTTAGAAAAATGACATACTGTTTATATAGGCCGTGTTTATTCAGCACTGAGCTAATCAGATAAGAAGAAGCATGTAAACAGATCAAGTCTTGAGTTGTAAATGTCCTTTTAACACTCATGTTAAGTAACTTAATCTTGGTTGAGGGATTATGATACTGTTTAATGGGGGGGGGTGTAAAAATGTTGTGGGTTTTAGATAATGTGATAAAGTTAGAACAGCTTTTCTCAGTCAGTCAAAAATGCCCACATTGAGAGTCAAATCTTCGCTTTCTACTTTAATGAATAACATTATTTGTCTATGATAAACTCTTCTCTGTCTGTGAAACCCGAGACAGATGCAGGCAAATGGATTTTAAATGGGTCAAAAGTACACAAAGTCTGTGACCCAGCCTCTGTATCTTGCAAAGCCAAACCGCTTGCGGATTTGATTCACCTCCATTCGCAGTACAGCACACATATTAGTAGACGTGTGCATGCGCTGACACATAAGAGTGAAAGTTCATCTATGGGATAATAGTCTCGTAATGCAGCACTGAAACATAAGAGCAGGTCCTACTGAGTTGCACTGCACAGTATTTACTAGTAGGAACCAACACAAACATGCACCTGCTCTCCTGGGTATTTGCCATGTACTCCTTATGCGTGTTATTTACATATTTAAATGAGCAACTGCATTTCAGAGAGCTCTGGGCTGCTACGCATGTTACACTGTTAAAATGTAGTTGTGGTTATTTGTTTAACCACAGCAGGATGTTTGCTTTGCTTTTACACACTGTAGGTGAAGTACTCACCTTCCTTGACTCCCACATTGAGTGTAACGTTGGTTGGCTGGAGCCGCTGCTTGAGAGAGTTTATCTGGATCGCAAGAAGGTGCCCTGCCCAGTTATTGAAGTCATCAGTGATAAGGACATGAGGTGACGCACTCAACAAGCAGTACATGTGATGTCATCATGTTTTCTACTGTAATATAGTGGGAAAAGTCAGTCTGATGTTCTGTTCTGGCTCTTTCTCCACAGTTATATGCTGGTTGACAACTTCCAAAGAGGCATTTTCAAATGGCCTTTGGTGTTTGGCTGGAGCGCACTGTCAGACGAGTACATTAAGAAGAACAACATGAGCATCTCAGATCCCATAAAGTACCTAAACAATCCATTTTCACATTCATATTTTCATATGGTTTTATATTACTTCTACAGCATTTTAATTTATTGATTTTTATCTTACAGATGTCCAGTTATGGCCGGAGGCCTGTTCTCCATAGACAAAAAATACTTCTATGAGCTTGGTGCCTATGATTCTGGCCTGGATGTATGGGGTGGGGAGAACATGGAGATTTCTTTTAAGGTATAACACACATCTAGTTGACCTTCCTAAGCCCCTTTTCACTCTTTGATCCAATAACAGTTGAGCAAGCACCCAGCAGAACCTTAGTCAACTCTCCCCTTTCCTGTTACATTTACAGCCAAAGTACATGAGGCACTGATGGGATGTGTCAGGTAGGGGGAGGGGAATTTTTTACCTGCTACACAGAGTCCGCTCTTGCAGCATGTAGCTTCTGCCAGCTTCATTGTGTGTAGAGTGAGTTTTGCCAAGTGGTTAGGGAGGGTTTGGAAGCATGCAGACTATATTAATACATACTGACTTAATTAATGGGATCACTGATTTAATTTATGTATTTTAATTTGAAATGTAAAAATACCCGCAAGGATGCACTGCTGCGTCACATTGCCTTTGGTACAATAAGGTATTCATTATAATCACTTTTACACAGATTGTACTTGTTTTTTATTCAGTTGTATGTAGTTTTACCTGTTGGAGGAAAGCAGAGCCGCACGAAAGGGGGAAAAAAAAACTAGAACAGCCATTTAAAAACAGCGTTGAGCAGCACCTATGGGATAAAGGGCAACTTTCGTGGTCAGTGCAGCAGCTTCAGTTGATTATAATGGTCACGCTCCGCAGGCCTGCAGATGTCTTGTGCCATGTGTTTTGGCCGTGGGATATCCTATGTGTTAGGTGCGTCTCTATTGAAAAGAAAACCAAATTGTGAAGATGGTTAAAAAATGTGGCTGGAGGGCATGTATAAGCGACACTCTACAAATAACTTGTATATAACATTAGTCGCATCTTAAGTAAACTGATGTTAGCAAAACACAAGCTAAGTAGCTAGCTAATGTAAAGCTACATCAAAAGGAGTTATCCTAATGTCACATCACTAACATCAGCCAGGTTTGCTTCCTCCTTATTTCTGCGGTAACGTTAAAGAGATTTGGAAAAAGACCAGTACTGTAGGTAAGCACAGTGGTGCAGTGGTTAGCATTGTCGCTTAACAGCAACCGGTGTCGCCAAGTGTCTTATTGTCAAGCTTGTCCGACCCAGCAACAGTAACTCAGGGGAGTGGGACTTTGAGTCAGTCAATTAATACAGGAATATTGGCGACAGATGTTTGGAAACTCCCCTGAACATCTCTCACATGAATCACTGGTCCTGTATTTTGCCATTTGAACAGATCTGGATGTGTGGAGGGGAAATAGAGATTATCCCCTGCTCTCGAGTGGGACACATCTTCCGCGGACAGAATCCTTACAAGTTCCCCAAAGACAGGCAGAAGACAGTGGAGCGTAACCTGGCGAGGGTGGCAGAGGTCTGGCTGGACGAGTACAAGGACCTCTTCTACGGCCACGGCTACCACCACCTGCTGGATAAAAAGACCATTAACATCGGCAACCTCACCGAGCAGATCGAGCTGAGGAAGAGGCTCAAATGCAAGAGCTTCAAGTGGTACCTGGAGAACGTGTATCCAGAAATGAATGCTCCTTTAGCTAAAGCCGAAGGCCTGGTATGTACATGAATAAGCTTTGTTTGCATTTCACTAAAGGATCTTTTAAAAGTGAACGCTTGTTTGCTTTCCCTCTATGAAGCTATTGTTATCTCTGCTGAGAAGCTCTTAACAGAATCGGCTCAAACACAGACTGTGATTGTGCTCCTTTGGAACAAAGAATAGCTGTCCATTAAAGCTTGTGACAGCTTTCTATCGGGATTCATTGACGGACAGCAACAGGGCTCATTGTCATGTGCGACTCGAATGAGCACCCAAATGTTTGCATTGCTGTTTTTTCTCTCCAGTAAAGTTCTTGTCATCTAATTTGTCCTTGTAGGTTTTTAATCGTGGTTTAAGAAAATGCCTCAGTCTGCAGAAAGGCTCCTTGTCGTTTGAGACGTGTGATCTCAGCAAGCAGGTGGGTATTTTATTTCACAGATTACTTGACTGAAAATAAACAGCAAGTGTTTAGTTTTTCACAGGAAAAAATGCAGATAATGAGGAATTTTGGCCTTTGTTGTAATTATGGGTGGGGGCACAACAGAGATATATCTAGGAATAGACCCAGATCAGGAGGAATGCAATCAAGTTCAAGACAGGAATGACGCCACAATAAACAAGGGTGGAGTCCAAGACGGGACCAGGCCTTTCTAAATGTGGTCTTTTTGGATTCAGAGCAGCCCCGCTGAGCCATCCTTCAAAATCTGTCAGTTTTCATGGACCATAATTACACCCTTGTCACCCTCCTGTCTCTGTCTCTCTCTATCTCTCCCTCTCTGGTATTCAGAGTCAGCACTTTAATTACACCTGGATGAGGCACGTTCGCCAGCAAGATCTATGTGTCGCTCCCCACGGCAAGGGCGACGGCTTCATTTTACAATTATGTGACAACACCAAGCCCGAACACCGTTGGTTTCACAAATCCTCCAACTCCGCTCTGGTAGGTTGACTTTGGGCGTACTGTTTGTTTTGGGTACTGTCTTTATTTTCCTTTCCTTTCTCAGCTCTATCATTTTAGAGGCTCTCACTGTCTGTATTTAAAACAACAGGACACGCCTGCTTCAAAAAGTTGCTCTCAGCTGGGAATTAATGAAGTACAATCAAAGAGTGCTCGGAGGTCAACGCTTTGTTTGCTAATCATGTTTCCTGTTTTGTTTTTGTGAAGGCGGAGCACCTCATAGCAGAGTACGTTTCCAACCACATGTGCCTGGAGGCGGGGCCTCAGGGCGACACTCTCCACCTCAATCCGTGTGAAACCAGAAACGCCTTCCAAAAGTGGCAGTTCACACACTACAACGCTTAATGAGACTGAAACGTGTCAAACATGCACTATAGAGACCTTCAGTGACCTCACACTACAGCGCGGTCTGCGGTCCAGACTCAGCACACGACTGTCCGGAGGAGGTGGGAAGCGCTTTGGTGACAGTGACGTGTGGTATAACGCACAGGGTGTGGGGATGTGCAATGCTTCTAATTCTCTTTGTAACATATCAGCATGGACTGACCTTGAGTTTTAAGTGCCAGAGGAAAGAGAGCGTCTTCTCTCTGTGTAGGAAGATTTGGACCGGAGTTTGCTAAAGGGATTCAGATGAACATCTGCGCAGGAACACTCCAAATTGAGAGCAACATATCGTCTCACTGCCAAAGATTAACTGTGCCTCTTAGATATGAAACATAAAAAAGTGATTTTTCCTTTTTATTTTTTCTCTGCTGGGACCGAATCATAAGTTAAATTGCATGTAATGTACATTGTATACATTTGTATTAAACATATCACATATTTTCGGTGAGACGTCTTTTGTAGGTGTCACATATTTTTACGTTTGAAGAGGCACATGGGTGAAACAGCTGCTTCCATGATTTTAAATGCTGCATAATTTAGGTGTAGGTGTTGTACAGACTGTCTCCTTTGTATGATTTTTTTTCTTGACACTAGAGGGAAGTGTTGGCTCGGAACATGCAATAAACCTGTGCTGTGATATCATGATTTTGTGGCCTGTTATCAAATACATTTTCTTAAGAAAATAAAAACAAAATGACAGAGATAAAGATTTAATAGCATGTTTTTCTTTATTGTTTTTGTCCTTATCCACCCGTCATTGGGACATGTTAGTATGTGTGTTCAGTAAATCACCTGAAAACACTGAAGCTCTAATACCAAACAGCGTCATAGTTATTATAGGATTATAAAGCCCTGAGCGTCTTATTTGTGTAATCTGCTGCTCAAATACCTGCCTTACATAACAAGACGCTTTCATCCTCAGACAATCAAATGAAAAACATAAAGTACATCCTAGGCGTGGGATGGTTCTTAGGCATCGCTCTTCAATCAGATGCTACACAGAAGATATAAATGGCACTCTTCATTTGAAAAATTTTATGAAACCTGGAGTTACATCAGAGATTTTCCAATACCATGTACAAGATTTTAGAACAAATAAATATGTAAACCGAGATGTGCAATCAGTTTTCTGTATGCTCTTTTTTGTGTTATGGCAGTTTTTATTTTCCTTTAAAACCATCCTACAAATTCATAATCATGTGCTCAAATGCCTCTATCTTCTGGCGGGTGTTGCCTCTGCGGATCCTGCGGTAGGACACGGTGCTGTATTTGGAGGAAGAGAGGTGGTTGAAGGATTTCTGGGAGCCGACGCTGCCACCGGATTTCTTCGGCAGAGGCAGAGTGGAGTAGCCTGGACTGGGCTTTTGATGAAACCCCACAGGGACGTGGAAGCTGTGGTCCTGCTCTGGCTTGTGGTCCACCTGAAACTGCCTGTCACCTGGTATCTGGAGTTCAGCACTGGACATCTGCTCTGGGGCGTCTGCTTCCCCTTTCATTCTTGTGTCACTGTCCTCATTGGTGATGTCAAAGGGTTCAAGGTTTGGTGTCACTTCTTTCTTCTCAGTTAGTAGATTTGCTAAAGAGAAAAGGGGGGGGGGGGGGGGGTGGTTAAAACTGTCTCATAAATCTCAAGTCACAAATTTGACGATTTTGGCCTTGACATGACATAATCCAAGAAGACTGCAACTTGACTTGGACTTTTATACCAGTGTTTCATGACTGCACTTGAACTTTAGCCTTTTGACTTTAAAAATACTCAATACCTTCCCCAAACCCAAGGATCTTATTTAAAATGTATGCCTCATATCAACTAATTTACCTTCATTTCCTAAATCATCTCATTTTAATGTTGATCTTTTTATTTCCTTTAGATGTAAAACATGGAGCAATAGTGAATATCACTTTAAGTTTTTGAAACCTGAGCAAATTGACTGGATTTCTTTCAGAAAACATGGGAAGAAGGCAATGAGCAACAAAGAAGAAATGACCCCAAATAATTGCAAGAAAATAGTAAAAAGAGAAAACTCAACACAAGAAAATTTGTTAGGAAAAAAGAAAGAAAGTTAAAAATAATCAAGCAAGGAAATGACCTGGAAAAGTGCTTACATTTTAATAATTCTGTACCATAATTTTAAATATGTAATATTAATTCTAGTTCTTCCCTGGCTTTTTTCTTTTTTTCGCTGGTTTTTAATTTTTAAAATAAATATCAAATTTACAGATTTCTTGCAATCTGTGGGACTTTTCTTATCAAGTTATCAGTCTTGACTTGGAGCTTGACTTGAGACTTGAGTGTGAGGACTTGAATCTTACTTGTGACTTGCAAAACAATGACTTTGTCCCACCTCTTCTTAAAACCAGAAGAACTCCCTTTTGATCAATCAGTTTTCCTACACAATAACAGGTGCAGAGCAGACGGGTGGCTTTGGGGGCTCCAGCCCTGAATGATTTAAAGAAACAATGCTATTTCCTAAATACATCTAATAAATCTGAGTAATAAATGTTCCTCTGTTGCTCTCTATTCATTTAAGAGCACTGAAAGCCACATTTACTTGACATTATTAGGGATCCTTGATTTGCAGTTAGAGCAGCCCAGATTATTTTAGCATGGATTCAAATGAAGCATATTTGTCAGCTAAACTTTCATTCTGTGAACTGTACTGCAGCATAGTATAACAGAAACAGGTCCAAGATAAGTTATCTCTATAAACATATAGCTTATCATCTTTATCATCAGCTTTATCATCATCAGACTGATAGCTTATGAGTCCCTATTTAATATAACCTACCTGAAAAAATGCAGTATCATCAGAGATTTTTTTGCATCTGTTTAGGTGGCATGAGTAAAGTTAATCATCCTCAGTAGCCTATTTGTTGTGTTACGGTTTCAGAGTGATGGACAGCAATCAGATAAAAAACAGGACTTAAGCGCCATAGGATGTTTTTGTCCTTGGTAACTATCATTTTTCCCAGATGATGTACACATTTTTAGGAATTCTGTTATCTCAAATGTCTCGGAAAACAAGCGTTCATATAGCTGCTGTAAATGGGAAAAAATCTCTCTCACACCCCCATAGATTTGGGCAGAGCCCTGAAAGTTTACAACACCTGACTCTGCCCCTGATGGACTTCATCCCTTTCAGGTACAGTGGTTACTACAGTGGACAGCTGTTGAAAAGCCATTGGACATACATGGACATACACTGCCACCCACTGCCACCCACTGGCCAGGTGTTGTCAGTGCAACACAAGTCCCTCAAAACCAAGATGGCCGACAGAATGCATAAAATCCCAGTCCCTAAATAAATAAATAAAATCTGGAAAAATCAAGTAACATCTAAGGAGTAATACAGTTGTTACATTTTTCAACTACATACTTCATCTGCAGAGGAAGGAGTTGAATGAGGGAGAGGGGAGGTAGGTACAGAAGGGAGGAGTAGAAAGAGAGGGGAGAAGCTGAGGAGTCAGGAGCAAAGTTCAATGTTTTGCATGGCATTAAACAGTATTAGAATTTGTTAAAAAAAAATGTGAACACACTAGTTTAACAGCATTAAAATATATATTTGTATAGTTTCATGTGATATACTATGTGGAAAAACACCTTGAAAAATGTTTTAAAAAATGAACTTCATGCCATGACAACACTTAAGAAAAAGAATCTTGTGGAAAAATGTGAAGAGTGTTTGCTTCTGCCCTGCACTCACCTTTTTCTGCTGATATATTCTGCTGTGTTTGCATGTCAGCAGCTGGGCAGTTTAGTGATTCTCCACATGCACTCACAGACGTCTCTGGGGTTATATTAGCCTGTGCTCCTGGATCTGCAGGATCTGACTGATCCTTAGGTTCAGTTTTAGGTCCCTGGAGCTCTTCCTCTTCTTGTTGAGTCACTTCTGTCTCCAACTCTGTGACTTCCTCCTCAATAATGGATTCTTCTTCTCCCCCTGTATCATCCTCATCAGCTGCCACACTGTTGACAAGATGCTCGCGCTCATTGGCACCAAATTCGCAAGCTGTGTTTGATTTTCTGTCCTGCTGAGCTTGGTCCTCGTCACTGTAGAACACAGAGTCATCTCCCTCCTCCATTAGCCACACATCTCTCTCTTCAGGTTCCTCTGGGGTCCCAAGAGCCTCTTGAGTGATCCCACCAATGATCTCCAGCACCTGGGATGCCAGTGCATCTTCGTCTATTGTGGGCCTCGGGTTCCTTGGGGGCATTGTGGTCGTCTCCATCTCCATCTGCCTGTTTTTCTTTCTCCTGTGAAACTGAATATAGTCAAGCTTCAATGCTCTTAGTTGTTTTTTGCAAACTGAATTAAAGTTTAAGCAACTTCAGACTCATCGTCACATCGTCTGCTCCAGTGTGTTAACACAATACTACTTATCCTACGCTGTCAGAGAGTGAAGACAGAATCCATCCTGCGCTTCAGTCAGCAGTGTCACGTCAAGCTCTCTAGTGTGCTCTCTAGTGCTAGTACCATGTAATTCTGTGTGCGTGTTGAATCTCAGAAGAACAGGGGTTTTGTTGTGGCCCCAACAAAGACTCTTTGTGACTCTGGCATCTGTATATGAAGTGATTGTACTCATTCTGTGATAATCTCTGCTGGGTGACCACCTTCACTCTGTTACGTCGTGAGTCTGGATTAACATTCTCCTATAGGTTTTTCTTCACGGTATTTCATCGACTGAGCCAACAGTGGTTTGCACATGTGCAGGAGATAAGCCCTGTTCATGTCTTGAGTTTCAAGTGCATGCAAATACCATTGCATCTTAAGTAAGATGCTGATATAACAGTTTGGAAACTTATAGCATTTTCAGCACACATCAGCACTGGAGGGGCCCGATTCCCAAGTTGGGAGCCACAAGACTGAAATACATAACTGTGTATGGATCCACCTCAGAAAGCTACTCTAGAAAAAGCACTGCTTACACACTTATGCTTTATAGTGACAATCTGGTAATGTCACATATTAATTTTACAGCAGAACCGCCTTTTTTCGGTAACGTTTTGCACCCTAAGCACCTTTAGCTGAGTGATAACACTATTGTTCTTTTACTTAATTGTAGTTTGCAGTACATACAGTATGCAGTACCTGTAGTACGTCTTACCTGCATTATGTATTAAGTAGGATTTTGAATTCAGGAACTTTATTTTACGTGTCGCTTTAGCACTTTCATGTAATGAAATGATGTGTCACTATGGAAGCCCTGAGAAACAAGTTAGGAAAAAAATCTGGTGGTCCACTGTCTAAGTCTGATCTAAATTATTTCTCTCATGTGTTTATGATTTAAGAACAGGTGGGAAAAGGGGTTTGCTCGGATACTGTGAAAAGTTTTGCTAGGTTGCTAGAATTATTTTGCTAAACTACTTATCTTCAAATGAATAGACATATTCTGGGGCTTTTTTGCCCTTATTTGAAATGACCGATTCAGCACGAAGGGGGCGAGTGGGGATGACATGCAGCAAAGGCCCATGGGACGGAGTTGAACCCATGACCGCTGCAGCAAGGACATAGCCTTTGTACACGGGGCACCCACTCCACCAGGTGAGCCAGTGGGCACCCCAAGAACTTCGTTTTTCATTGGTTTTGGCAACATTTTTTATGTGTTTGTGCTCATTCTGGCCACAAGAGGCTGAAATGCACCACTACCCTATATTCTAAAAAGATACATATATTGTGTGCTAGCAAGTTGGCGTGTGTTTAGAGTGCATGGAGAAATTAAAACTGGAAAAACTAAACCTGGAAAAGAGACGTGACAGCCTTCAGAACGCAGGATAGGGTGCACTTCAGCCTCTTGTGGCTGAAAGGAGTATTACAACAAGAAACACAGAGAAAAATTATCCTGAGAAAAATAAAATGATAATAATAATGATCTAGCAAACTGTCAAACAACTTTCCCACCTGTTTCACAGATTTTATTTATTTATTGTAAGGACAGTCAGACAAATTATCCTGACAAAACACTGACCCGTTCTTAACTCATGAACACAGTTTAGATCAGACACAGGAAATTGGTCAATGTGTTTTTTTCTCATTTGCCTCTCAGTGCTTCCATGTTACACTGTCTGCATGCAAAACAATTTTTCAGAATAATTCTTTTCATAAGAAGCACTGAACCATTTATGTCCTGTTTCATAACACAAAACAGTAAAAAAAAAAAAAGAGGTGGTAATTTTTTTTTTTTACAATGATTTCTCTCCAAACTTTCAGTTTTGCTGCTTTAAAATAAAATCATTTTTGTGAATAGTAATCATCAAGTGTAGGAAAACAGTTTTCTTTATTATAATGTGCTAATGTGATGATGCCCCTCTGTAGCTCTCGCTCTCTGCAGCAGTGACAGCAGCAGCAGGAAACCAAAGAAGTGAGACCTATTACAGGAAACGTGTGAGGTTTCTATTCTCAAGTGTTGTAGCTTTATACTTACAAGCCAGTGTGCATTACCCAAAATAATATTTGTTTCTGTGTTTGAGTAAACTGTGTGTAAACCTTCATCATAAACAGAAATCCTCAGTGTAGCTCATTCTGGTGTCAGTGAAACATTTGTGTGTAACTTTAGAATGAGTGTGTGTTATTATCTGGTGTCTAACAGAAAACACAGGAAGGGTTTGTAAGACTTCACAAGTTTATTATCATTTTTTTAAGCCTTTTTATACAGATTTTCTTGATTTGATATCAAAAAATAAATCATGACACTCTCCCAAAAAGCTGTATTTTCATGCTGCTGAAAGTGAAAAAACACATTTAAGCACTTTCACAATTTACAAGAAACAGTGTCAGTGTTTCTGAACCAACACCGAAAGCTGCAGAAGGCCTGAAAATAATGATGGAAATGAAAACGGTTAAGTAGTACCTCCTTTGCCCACATCCTGTTTTGAACTGAGCAGACATCTATACTGGGTAGAGCTTTGGTTTTCAGCACCTGAATGTGACAGAGGAACGCTTTAAATGTCTACCTGACCTGAAAAATGAGTGGTTGTTGTGTGTTTTAGGTCACGAATGCCTAAAAACTCAAGGTGCTACATGAATACAGCTCCTGCAGTTCAGACTATTCTGATTAATGCTCATCCCACTATGATTATGGCATGGGAAAATGTCAGTTTTAATTCAAGCTAGTAGGATGCATAATCTCATCTATGTACATTACAATCTTGTTTGCGTACATTCATTCAAACAGAGGAAGATTGTTTTCGTAATGCTTTTGTGCCGGCACCAGTCTAAGCCAAGCAGTGAGCCAGGCTCACCACTGACGCTGAGGACCTTCTTGGGTAAACTCTGACCTTGACAAATGCCAAGTGCCAACATGTCCATTGTCTCTGTGTTCCCATGAAGGCCAAGAGGGTTTACCCAACCTTAAGTGTGGGTATCATTATAGAGTCTTTTTCTTTCTGCAACAAAAGCATGTGAACAATCACTAAGTGTTTGTTCCCGTCTCCTCCTCTTCAACTGATCGCTGGAGTCCAGGAATTAACTTCAGGATGTGTTTACGAACGCTGCCTCTCCTGCTCTTACGGGGCAGGGTACCGAACAAGGAGGAGATCCTTGTTTCCTCCCAGGAAGGAGAGAGGGAGCTGCTGCTGCCGGCCAAACTGGAGCTACTGGAGCGGCAGAGGGATTGGTGATGACGGCTGGAGCTGGAGGAGAACCCGCAGTCCTGTGAGGGGAAATCTCTGGAGAAGAAGCAGCTGTCGTCCATGGTGCTGGCTGCACTGCAGGGGCCGGGAGAGCACAGATCCCCAAACACACTGGCCTGGTCACTGTCATCTGTCATCACGCTCCTGTAGCTACTGTCACTAGAAAAACGCCGGCCACAGCGGCCTGAGGGGGAGCTCAGACTTGCTGAGGAGCCCATTGAGAGGTGGAGGCTGCTGTTGTTCAAGTTACCTGAAAACACAACAGAGTCGCTGTTAGAGAAATGCTGCAGCTGGCGAGAAACAGAACAGGAAGTTCGTCAGTCTGTGTTCATTTCTCTGGGGAACTCCTTTTATCTGATTTATTGGAGTTTACACTTGAATTCACAACATGAACAGTGCCGCTTTAGAGGCATGTCAATGGCTGTGAGAAAGGAAGTGCTGTGGTCTGACAGCTGAGCAAAACCCTCTCACCTCGCACTAGCCGCTTTTCCTGTAACGAGAGGGCTTGCAGCTCCACCAACTTCTCACGAAGCGTTTGCTGTATGGGCAAGAAACAACATGGTTTAACTTCCAGTAAAATTCTTACAGCGTATACATTCACACATATGCTCTGATGAAGGCCTGAAAAGCACCCAAGTGAAATACTGCATAGTCCTTGTGTGGACATGTCTTCTATCAGCTCATACATTCAGAACATTTATCTACAGAGTATGAGAGCACACATTTCTGCTGCAGTGTGGGTTTAGTTGTGGAATGTTTGAGTATAATCTGATTCACACAGTAGGTCAGCCTGTAATTAGCAACTTTGTGGCAGTGATGCTCTTTCATTACAACCAGCTGGGTTTGTGTGGTTAAGGTAAGATGTCTGTAGGCTGCAACACAACCACAGAGCTGCTGTATCTCAACAACAAACATGGGCAAGGTTAAAGAGACACACCTTGAGCTGGTTCATCCTCTTCTCCAGCTCTATCTGCTTCACTATGTTTCCACATACAGTCTCCATCCTGAAATCACATAATAACACATAATTACACACTGTTTCAACACCCTTCATTTGTACTTCTGTGCAGCTGATTTATCCACAGTATTGCTTCGCTGTACAACCAGTTTTAATTCCTTTTACTCACTGTAGAGTGTTGGTTGATTCTTTAATCAGACCCAGGATGTGCTGATGAGATGATCCCTCGATGCTGACCCCGTTGATAGTGACGATAATGTCCCCTGAGATAAATGAGGATGCAAAAAAGAGGAACTTGATCAATTACAAGAACTCACCATGGCTCTGCGTGGTATTATTGCATCAGTATGGGTGTGTGCGTGTGTAAAAAAGTGATGTATCTGTCAATCTATGTGCACCAGAAAAGCATGATAAGGACTGCTGGTTTCGTGTGTGTATGAAAGCCTGTGCAGGGCCTGTAAAGAAGGCGTAGGTGGCTCACCTGCGGTCAGGCCAGCACTCTCAGCAGCGCTTTCCTCCTGCACTTTGCACACAAACGTGCACATCTCCACCGCAGAGCTGTCCTTCAGCTGCAGGCCATAGGTCTGCAACAAGAGACCATTTGTTAGGAAAACAATACTTTTCCACAGAAAGATCCTCTTACACCTAAAGTGAGCATGAAAATTGCTTCAGAATCAGATATTAAAAGGCATTTTAACAATTATAAAAGGTGATTACCTGAATTTCAAAACCAAATGTTTCATTGTCTTGTTTTTCCAGTACAATTGTGGTCCTGTGCAAAAGAGAAATGCAAAAAATAAGTCACTTTTTACAAAGTTAATTCTCTTTCAATACAAAATCTGTTGCAAAAACAAACAAAAAATGCAATAAATTTGAAATGTAAGAAGGCTAAAGTTGAACTGCACATCAGACTTTGATGTATTTACCTTTGTGGGTCGGCGTAATCAACCAGTGAGTTGGTGCGGCTTGGTTTGGGCTGCAAAAGAAGAAATGCAGAGTTCCTCTTTAAAACAATATAATAGATTCATGGTTTAAACCTCTCTGGGAACTAAAGAGGTCAGTCACTGTTAGAACATGCTGATCCTTCAGTGTTAAATAACTCAAAAGATTAAAATTGTTAAAAGGCTTTTAGGCCAGCTGCAGGGAGCTGCTGTACTTAGTTGGTGGTAAATCAGTAAACTGCTTCTCATTATAAAACAGTACTGTGTGAGAAAAATCTCAGCATCAATCAAGTTTATATGACAGAGTTTGCGTGTGTGTGTGTGTGTTTACATGTTATTTTCCAGATATATGTCACCTTTGCTTATTGTCTCACCTTGCAAACTCTGGGCAGAGAGCTTGTGCTGTGCCGGTGTCGATCACTGTTTCCCCTCAGTGAGCGTCTGTACCACAGGGAGCATTTCTTCCTCAGAGTATTATCCAGAATGTAACTCTCTTGGCTGCCCTGGCGTGGAAGTCCATTGAAATTCATGGTGGACTGCATGGTAGAGTAGTCCTCAAAGCACCATCATGTCCTGCTGCAGCAGCTCTTCGGTGATTGTGTGGCCCTGCCCCGCTGTGCAGCCAAAATGTGTCAAAGCGGAAATCCACGTCATGTGATGGTTGTGGTGGACTTGCATCTGCATCACATACCTAATTTCCTGTTCACCTCTTTTGACTTCTTTCTTGAGAAGGGATGGTCTGCTGTTTTGAGAAGCAAAGGCAGGAGTTTTTCTCTTTTTATTCCCCCTCAAACAGTCCCTTTCCTTTTTGCAGTCGAAGCGATTCGATTTATGGTCTGTCAGAAATCAGTAATGCATGAGAAACCACCACCTCACGCCTCCACCGGCACCTGCTTACAGCCTCTCTCACTCTCAGTTTCTCAATGGGCTTAGCCTCAGTCTAAGCCTGAGTCCTGTGTTCTGTCAAGCAGGGAGACTTGTCTTATGAGGACAGACAAAAGGCTGATTTAGCTCGGGGCCAGTGTCACGCTCCCCAAACAGACAGCATGGGTCATTGGATCGAAGGCATCAGACATGGTTGTGTTCAAAAGGGAGATCACACACACACAGGCCGGCAGCCGGGGAGACAATGGCTGATGGGGTAAAGAAAACTGAACCACAGTGCACAAACCTTCTCCCACCACCACACCCATGCCTACAAAAGGTGCACTGTTTAATCTGCAGGCAGAGAGTTTCATCTTTCACTGTGCACAGCAACTGCACTTCTTTGGTGACCAGAATATCAGAGAACATTGTCTTCATACTGTATATATGAACCCTGTTGAAATACTCCTTTATGAGCAGATTGCCTCACAGCAATCCCCTCTGCTCCACTGACCCTCAGCACTGCCGTTGGCTAACCGACCACGGGACCGTCTGGAACACAGATATCCCATTTCACCAGGACATTGTGAATTTCTCTACATTGAAAGCATGCATGCTCCTGCTGCTTGAGGAAAGTGAGGAGGACAACAGAAAAGCATAGGATGCATGATCATCAGTGATTTTGTAATAGAAAGAAAACAGAATGCAAATTTCTGCTCAGGTTTTAAGACTAGATTTATATTTTTGTGCGTCTATATTAGCTGCCTATGTTTTGAGTTAAAGTGCTTTCTAAAGCAGTCCTTACTGATCAGATCAAGGGTTTATCTTCCAGTGTTACAGCCTGTAAATTTTGTCCTTCTGTTCTCATGAGCATCAATTTCTTAAAGAGTAACTTTGGTATTTTTCAACCCAGTCACAATTTTCCCATGTCCTTGTGTCTAAGTGACTAATAGAGACTATTTCTGAAATTGGTCCAGTATTGAGCGAGATCAAGCTGGAATGTAATGGCTTGTGGCACTTGTGCACCATCATTTATGTCCATTTAAAGTGCTTCTTTATCCACTACACAGAGAAAGACCTTTCTGTTAAAAAGTAAGATCCGTTTTTCTTACCCAGAAACAGCCTTGAAGTTGCCAAACCAGACCAGACTCCATTCAAATAAACAGTAATTTTAGCTTGTTTAGAGCCAGAATACTTTCACATCTAACTGGGTGAATTAAGGGTTTATTTCAACCAAACGAGAGCTGGTGATTATTAGAACAGTAAAAAGACTAACCAAGATGGTGTTTGTGAGTTCTGTTTTGTTTCTGTTCACTTTGATGAAGTGTGTTTTAAAGCGTTAAAATTAATGATTATTTAAATGGAGTCTGGTGGGTTTGGTGGAGATTTCAAGGCTGTGTCTGATTAAACAAACAGGAGCCTAATCTTTAACAAAAAGGTCCTTCTCTGCAGGAATCATTTCCATTATGTTGTCAAATACGAGTGTGTCATTGGCAATAACAAGAACTATAAGTGGACGTAAATTGATGGTGCAAACATGCCACAAGTGGCTTAAAAGAGAAAAGATCAATGCTTCTATGTGCACATCTTTCTTTTGAGAGCATGTGGTTTAAACGACAAGCCAGAAAAGTTTCAGCTGCACTGGGAGGGGATATTTGATATCCCATTGCCATGGACACAGGTATGTGATCTAATGTATAAAGCTGTTACAGATTCCAAGTCACAATATTTTCAGTTAAAAATTCTATACAAAATACTGCAGATGAGAAAAATGCTTTGTGGTTGGGGTATGGAGGAGGATGGAAACTGTTGTTTCTGCAAATCTGAAACTGAAGATATGTTGCATTTATTTTGGTTCTGTCCTCATGTGGCAACTTTTGTTACAACTAGCAAAAGATTGCTTGCATCAAGTTCGATTTTTTTGACCATGTGTCCTCAAGCAATAATGCTCTGTGAATGAAGAAATGGTTGTCCCAGCATTTTAAATACTATTATTTCATTAGGAGAGAGATTTATTTTTGAATCAAGAGGAAAACAGCGATTAACATTCCCATTTTCTTTCCTTTTTTAAAAAAAACATTTCTTTATGTTTAACGGCATTATTGCTACAAGGCAGGGGCAATTAGTTGAGTATGAAAAAAGATGGAATAGATTAAGGCCAAGTTTAGAAGAAGGATGATTATGACATCATTAATTAGCTGTTTTCGGTTGCTTGTTTTTGTTGTTGTTTGTTTTTTCCTTACTTTTACTACCATATGTCTATTTCAGTGGTTTATGATATGTTCTAGTGTTGTTGTGTAATTTGTATTTGTTTTGTTTAAATAAAAATGCCACAAGTGTTTACATTGCAGCCTGTTTTGCTCAATGCTAGGCCATTTAGAAAAACTGTTCCATTAGTCACTTAGACACGGAAGTATGAAATGTGAAAATAGAGTCCAGATTGAAAAATACAGAAGTTACCCTTTCATATGAAGAAATTTGAGTCCATCTTTTAAGTAGTTAAAATAAAAGCTAAAATAATTTTGTGACATTTTGCTCACTCTTTTTTTAAGTGTCCCATAAACCCTTTGTAGGTTACACTGTGACAGACAGCACAGTAAAAATCCGTTAAAGCAACTCGAGCACTGTTGCGGTGTTGACTCATCTGTGTAGTGCTGATGGCCACAGAGTTACATTTTTATTTCCTCTGTCTAACGGACTCATCATAAACGGTGTATACAAATAGAGCAGTAGAACAGAAAGCGCAGATGAGTCACGTCAGTTCAGATAAAAGAGTGATGAGGAAGATAAAAAGGACCTGTTTCAGATAAGTCGCTCCGGGAAATTCTGTCCTTGGTGCAGTAATGTGCACAGCTCTGCACAATCACAACTGCAATGTGAGACAAATATATATCTACAGTATATATCATGAAAATAAAGCCGTTAACTCCATGAAAAACAGTTTATTGACCCACTGATATCACTTATTTCTATATAGAATAAATAGTGCAAGAGAACAGATACAATGCAATGGCATGAAATCTGAGCATCAACACAAAACAGTTTCACATGAATCAAAAGTATTCATCTAAATAACTGGATGGTTTGAAAATCAAAAAAGCAGGTCTCATTTCATGAAAGCCGCATCACATTTGTTTATATTTAGCAATTTCATATACAAGATATATAAAAAAAGACACCAGTCAGAAATTGCACATGGTGGTCACTCCTCTTTGGAATGATTGATAAGTCTTTTATATGCTCAACTATGAGTCGTGTCACCTGTCCGATTCTCAGAGAAGCAGATATGACACAATAGACAAAACATAAGCTCAGCTCAGCATCCAACATTAGATAAAAAAAAAAAAATTATATTACAAGTATTTTCAATGGGTGCAGGCAGAGCCGGACGCTTTAATACTGCATTTTTAATACTTCATATCTGTGTTCTGCGACGTCGAGTGATTCCATGATTGAAGTCGACTAATCATGTCAGAGAAAGACGATAATGAAGATGTGTACATGAACTGATATTTGTCAAGGGACAAGCTTATTTATAAGAGGCAACACAGCTGATGCTACATATTGACCAGTAATCATGACACCATCATAACAGGAGAACACTTATCATTGTATATGAGTCAACACTGAGCAGCTACATGGACGTATGTACCTGGAACTGAAAGCTGTGATGGAAGGGAAACACAGATAGAGTTTCTCCACAGCACTACAATGATTAACCAGATTCACAGCTTTAAATACAGGATCACTTCACATGATATGAAACACACACACACATATGCACACACAGGCACACCTTTGCACATGGTGTACTTGTGTGCACTTTCCCTAATCCTGTTATGACAAGGCTTTACAGGCCTCATCTCATCACACAGTGGCAATGGTGATCATATGTGCACTCATCACCCTGACTGTGCTCTGTAAGTACTACCAATGACAATTTGTCTTGTTTTATTATTTTTAATTGGCTTTATCAAGATCTTCATGGAGATCTGATCTGAGTTTTGCTTTGTCAAATCATCTGGCACATTGGGAAACCCTTATAAAACAGCATTGAGCGTGTAAAATGGAGTGTTTTCTAACATATACTGTACGTAGCTGTTAGACTCCCCCGTTAAAAAAAAAAAAAATACTGATGAGCCAATGTTTACAATACTGAAGTTTGGACTTGTGCATTAGGGCAGCTAAAATATTATAATTTGAATAACATGCTTCCAGTGTGAATAAATATATTCCAGAAATATAAAATGTAACTTTTCACATTCATGAATGAGCTTTTGTTTTTCAACAAACTCTCCATTCACCTGTCAGAGAGCAGCTCTTTTCAGCAACTGAAAGCTTTACATGTGCAAAATTTATAGCAGGAGCTTATAGCTGTACTTCTCTTTAAGTAAAGGATGAGACAAAGAAAAGTATGTAGCTACTCTACTGATCCCATGAGGCTGGTAAAATATAGAGAGACAACTTTATAAATTAAATGTAATTCTTATGACTAGTTGGTCTCAATGTTTAGGGTTTGGCCTGAGGGTGGCGCAAAAGAAAACGTAGGGTTTTTAATTTAATCCAAAAGGGGGGGAAAATCTGGTGATTTTAGGACAGATGAAGACTTGGCTTGTCAGGTTTTACGCTAATCAGTGTCAGCTCAGCCGCAGTTAAACTTAAAGGGCCAGTTCACCCTAAAATCAAGAACACATATTTTTCCTCTCACCTGTAGAGCTATTTATCAGTCTAGATTTTTTTGGTGTGAGTTGTCGAATGTTGGAGATATCAGCCGTAGAGATGTCTGCCTGTTCTCAAGTATAATGGAACTAGATGGCACTCTGTTTGTGGTGCTCAAAGTGCCAAAACAACACGTTTAAAAAGCTCAACAGCAATGTGTCTTTGCAGAAATCATGACCAGGGGTCTCATTTATAAACATTGCGTATGCACGAAATGGGGCCTGAAAGAGGCGTACACCACCTCCCACGGAAAAGTCGTGATGTATAAAAAACAGACTTGAAGGGAGAAAATTTGACCCATGCTTACAAACATTTTGGACACAGCAAATTCACGACAGAAGCCTGGATTGTAGAAATTGTCGAATATTTTTTGCCGCATACCATTTTGGCTTTTGTTCGTACCTACATTTTTAGTATGGATCTCACGCATTGTTTTATAAATGAGATCCCTGGTTACTCAAGACATCCACGGACCTTGTTGTGAGCAGTTTCATGTAGGAACTATTGTCTTTCGAACAAACTTCAAACACTGACAGTATCACCGTGCAGAAGGAAGAGTGCATCCACTGCTAGCTCACCTAGCACCCCTGAGCTAGCTTAAAGCACAGCAGAGGAGGATGCCATTAATGGTTACATCTCACACTCTCACACAAGCACGAGTAGATGCATGTTTCCCTCAGAAGAAAGAAACTAGTTCCTAATCTGCTCACAACAAGGTCTGTGGATTACCTTGAGTAACTGGGTCATGATTTCTGGAAAGAGACATTGCTGTTGAGTTTGGGGTTTTTTTTTAATGTTTTTTTTTTTGGCACTTTGATCACCACAAGCCGAGTGCCATCTAGTTCCATTTTATTCGAAAGCAGGCAGACATGTCTACGATGATATCTCCAGCACTCTGCAACTCATACCAAAACATTCTAGTCTGATAAACAGCACCACAGGTAAGAGGGGAAATACGTGTTTTTGATTTTGTGGTGAATTGTCACTTTGAAGTCAGGGGATCTTTAGAGTTATTAGGGTTCATCCTCTGAGGAGCGGGAATGTTTGTAGCAAATGTCATTCTGATCCATTCAATAGGTGTCAAAGTATTTGGACCAACAGAATCAGCGGAGCAGCTGTCATTAGTCAGCACTAAATCACAGTGACAACCCACTTGGATATATTCAGCTAAAGGATGTACAGTTTGTACCTGTCAGTGGTACAGTAACCTTTCCACTGAGCTTTCATCAAACCATTTATCTACAATAGTTCTGTAATAACTATTCAAAAGCACTTTAAACACTTATAAATTCAGATTATCAGGGACAGTCTGTAAGTGTGCCATGGAAAACCAGCCAGAACCAGTTTTTTCTGTATCCTTTTGTGATTGTCAGTAAGCACACTAACTACCCAGCAATACTGTGTTTGCTACAAGATATGGCACAAAAACATCACAATGTGCAACTTCAAGCTTTGGGCACTTAAATGTCTGAGGTAGCAAAATAATCTGTATATACATTATACATTGTCTTATTTCATATGGCTCTTCCTACCAGCTGTTTGGTTCTTTTTTTATTAGGTGACTATGTGCAAAGCAGCCACAGACACCCCCTACAATACTTTGGCACCAAAAACAACCTGAAATTGCTCTCTGAGGGTGAACAGCGTGGCTGCATCCTGCAGAGGGCAGCCTCAGGCCGTTAGAGAGAACAGTTTCTCCCAGTTTGCTCGCAGCATCTCTCAGTCCATCGTGTTGCACCAGTGCCAGCACCAGCGCTGATCTGCAGTGCAACAAATCAAACTAATCTTTGACGTCTTTGATGATGGACAGCTGAGACACGGTTTTCTTGACCCGCAGAGCGGTGAGCCGAGCGGCAGGGTTGGCGTACCAGCACTCTCTCATCAGTTTGCCCATCACACGCAGAGCCTGGGGTATCAACAAGGAGACAGGTTTGTTTATGAAATGTCACTTTATTACCTAACCCTAACTCTAACATAAACATCATGAGCTTCAGGTATATGTGCTTTGACTCTCCCATTGGTAGTTAGTCAGAAAAGACAAAATCTGGGGTCATTGGGGGTCACAGGACATTGCCTTCATACATGGGACGCCTGCTCTACCCACTAAGCCACCAGGCACCTGGAGTTCATTTCTTTCTAAACCAACAAATCTCAACATTGTTCACGGGTGTTTCAGTTCAGTAGTACGTTCAGTCTGTTTCCTGTAAGGTGAGCACAAACTTGGCTGACACTGTTAACAATCTTAAAAGCTCAGCGACCACCAATCTGAAACAAATTTATTGTTTATATTGTTTATTGTAGCTTTTGCAGTCTTCCAGTAAGCCTTTTTTCCAAGAAATAACATGCTGGACAACTGAGCTGATCGCACAACATTACTGACTGGTGAGGAGAGTTCCAATTCTTAAAGGAATACCTCAGCCACAAAATGTCCATTTGTTTATCAATCAATTTCCCAGCATTCTCTTGAATTTGTAAAGAAAACTGTTTTTCTTGCATTCCTCCACGGGGACAAAAGAATCTAAAAATGGAGAAAATTCTTGATGAATTTAAGTCACCAGTCAACATTTGTATGTGCAGCCTATGTGGGTTGTAACTGAGCTGAAAAATGGGCCCTGTATGGGATTGTCCATGGGTCCCATAATGGCCCTATCCCAATTGCTCACATGGGTGGGTTTACCCAAGTGGGCCCCACATGGCTTATGCTAAGGCTACCTGGGTACCAAAATGGGCATATTATCCTGGGCCAACTTGGATACATCCACACGTGCGCATTTGGCATGAGGCCATTATGGGACCCATGGACAATCCCATATAGGGCCCATTTTCAGCTCATTTACTACCCCACATACAAATGTTGGCTGGGTCATAGAGGGCTGCGTTTAACAACAGCAACAACATCAGTTTACAAAGTCTCACACAACTCCTGCAGTATAATCCAAGTCTCATTTATACAGTCATATGCTCAGTACTTCCTAAACACATGCATTTTTGCTACAGCCTTACTATTTAAAAGACTTCTGATATGAGTAATGCACCTGTGGTTTGAGTTCGGCTCATGCATTACACCGAGCAGAATTCAAATGCACATTCAAATGCGTGATTTGTATACGTTTGTAAGCAGATGTTCTAATATCGTTCTGTTATTGTTAAACTTCAACTCCAATTTTATAAAGATTTTTCCATTTTTTGGAATCTTTGTCCACAGCTTAACACAGGGTGAGTAACTGATATACAAATATTCATTTTATAAGTGAAGTATTCCTTTAAAGGAACTTATTCAGTCAGTGAAAATGATGATTCATGTGTATCCAGTTTAGTTTGTTAATACATTCACTGAACACCTCTGCTGCCAAAAGTACTTGTGTTGTAATAAACCATATTTCTCCTCGAAGCAAATGGCATGTAAGGTCTATTTTTGTTTTGCATCTGACTTTTACAGCTCCATACACACACTTGTGATGAGTGTATCAGAGTTAGTATCACTAGTATCATGGTGTCAGTCATAACTATCTTACATGATGATACATCTGATACATTATCTCGTTTCACCTCACAGCTCTGCCACTGGTTGGGAACGTTGGGTCTGAGTTTCTGCTCACACACCACCTTCCTCATGTCCTCTATGGTCGGATCAGAAGGCACCAGGTCGTAATAAGGCAGCTGGAAATCTTCATGTAGTCCTGTGATAAAGGTGGAGATTTTGTTTATCATACTTTTCCTCACCCACGTAAATAACACACAGGTCTGATGACGTACAGTGACTTAATTCAACAATATAAACCACCTTTAAAGGTTACCGTGCAACGAACAAATTGACATGACACATATCCACTGACTGTTATTGGCACAATTACAGTCTCATTAGAGGTGTCATGCATGTGCTATTAGTGCCATAGTGTGTTGTCTGACTGTATAAGTGTGTGTGTCGTTTAAAGTACCTCTGACAGAGCATCTTCGGGCCAGTTCCCAGAACACCAGGCCCAGCGAGTAGATATCCGCCCTCTTGAATGACTCAAAGTTGTTCATATTGATCGTCTCGTCCAGGATTTCTGGGGCCATGTATCTGCAGAGGACAAAATGATTAAGACCTAATGAAATTTTAAAAAAGCCTAGTAGTTCTTTCCGTAAGCAATTTGTGTGGGGGTTTCTTGTCCCGTGTTGTCTGAATTGAAAATAACAAATACAGGAAAAACAAGCTCAGTTCGTCACTGTCATTGAAAAGAGGTTTAAACATTATGTTTCCGGGAACCTGACAAACAAATACATCATCCATAAAAACAAAACTGACAGCACTCACTGGTGATTTATGTTGTTTAGCTCCAGGGTACTTTACAATTTGAATCTTTACCACTGGGAGTCGCCAAAGTCTAAGAATTTAATCCTACACATACAGGGTTTAAGTTTTGTCTGTAGATAAACACACATGTTCATATATGACTTTACCAGATGATATGTTGTAAGTTGTATCACGCCTGCATCAGTCCTGTTTGCTTTCTAATACAAACTCACTTGAGGTTTCGTGACTTTTGTCTAGCATTTTTCCCAACAGACCTCCAAGAACACTCATTATATCATTACTGCACTGTGTACACACCCACCCAGCTAACTGTTAACAAACACCAGTGGGACTGAATGTGCATGACACAGTGGAAACCTACTGAGTTTTTGATTTTGGATTCTGCTTTTTTTGCATAAAACAGTGGGCTGGCTCACTCTGTGTTGGGAGGCAATGACTAGTATTCACCAAAAACCTTTAAATTCAGAGGCCGACTGTAAACACTCCATGAAAAATCTAGCACATTAATTAAATTCGACCAGGTTTAAAGGCATTTCAGTTTCATTTATGACTCTGTTTTGTGTGAGTTAATTGTGTGTCATAAAGTCAATCCAACCTTTTGGTCCCCACTCTGTGGTTGGACGGTATGTCGATGGCGTTGGTGCTGGAGTCGTGTTTCACGGCCAAACCTAAATCTGCGATGACTGCCATGCCGTTCTTCTTCACCAGGACATTTTTAGACTTTAGGTCTCTGTGAGCGATGGCAGGTTTCCCTAGAACCAAGAAGGCCACAAATAAGGTTTTAAACTTCATATATATAACAAATACTTTTCATCTTTACAGTGATGTGTTAAAATAAGGAAAATTTTGCAGGATTAAAGGAATACTTAACTCCCCAAATGATCATTGGTGTATCAGTTACTCACCCTATGTTACATTTAACTTGTAAAGAAAACTTATTATTCTTACATGCCTACACAATAACTGAAGAAAAAAAAATTGAGAAATGTCCTAAAGAATTCAAGTTAAAGGGGTCCACGTTTAATTTTTTGAATCCCACAGTATGAGGTTAATGCCAAAGAATTCAGGCTCTTCATTCACTTAATTCAGCCTTACCCTGTGTCCCAATGATTTCCATGTGCAGATGTGCCAGCCCACTGGCTATGGACAGAGCCAGGACGATCATGCCTTCCAAAGAGACTGTGTACCTGTTCAGGTAGTCGTACAGGGAGCCGTGCTCATGGTACTCTGACACCAACCAGAGCTGAGTCCATGAGCCATTATCTGCAGCACACAGCCAATATTCCTGTCACATGTTGGCACATTTATGTCATAACTGTGATGTGAACTTGATTCACTCTGGTTAGTGTTCCTGAATGTGATACCTTTGTTGTCAGCTGCAATGAAGCCCAAGATGTTCTCGTGTCTGAGCATGATTGTTTGATAAATCTCTGCTTCGCGAAACCACGACCTCTCATCCCTGGAGGAGAAGATCTTCACCGCTACATCCTCTCCTCGCCACTTGCCCCGCCACACTTCCCCAAATCGGCCCTTCCCAATGGTCTCCTGCAGGACGATAGTTCGTGCTATCGTCCGCTGGACCAGCAATGGCAGACCTGCAAGACACCGGCATATGTAACTATTTCATTTTACTTGTTTCACATGTTTTAATGACACTTTGTGTTTATTGAGTCATCATATCAGTTACACCATCTCTCTTACCTGATCCAGAGCCCGAGGTGCTCATGTCATAGATGAGGTCTTTGAGACATTTGTCAGGTGACATCAGCATCTGGTCATCCAGAGGCTCCTCTGGGTCCTGCTTGTGGGCTCTGCTGTAGGCACAGCGGTGGCCCTGCACAATAAACACACCCAGCAGGATCCCCACACACAACAGGCAGGAGGGCACCAGGATCACCACGGCAAGCTGCAGCCTGCTCCAGCCGGGTTCTTCCAAAGGCCTCTCTGCAACAACACACAAACACACACTCGATGTTAGCACATGTTTGTTCCCTGAAATTGAACTCTTGAGACAAAGACTCTATAGAGTGAGAGAGAATGTGCACTATGTTATAAATCTGAGCTCACCATTTTTGTTGCACCCTCTAGTGGTCATAATCGATTATTGTGTGTTGTGTACATTACAGTACATGAGATATTATAAGTGGACGAGGGGCCAGGGCTGCCCATTAAAGGCCCAGTAACTTTGGAGGGGCCCATGACGGCCAGCAATAATCATGTTCATCCTAAATATAAGCAATGATAATCAAATTTTATTTTTAATTTAAGTATTCGCCATCACTTATTAAAACAAGTAAAAAAACACTGCAATAATTGTTGCTTTAGTAAAATGTTAACTGTTTCAGGATCAAAAAAATAGAAGAAGAGGAAGAGGTAGGAAGAGTAGCTCCTACATTAGTGGCAGCTAATGGGGATCCGAATAAAGGAATAAAGGAATATAAAGAAATAAATAAATGGTATGAGGTTTTTTTTGTATGCAACTGTTGGAAAAACAATTGCTGCGCTCACAGTAGACGGCAGACGGACAATACCTTCTGAACGGCACAAGAAACACAGTCAACTGGAATGGCAGGAGGGTTTAATACATATCAAATGCACCCATCCGTGTTTTCGCCTTGTGTGAGAGAGCTATGTAACGCCCAGTTGTAAATTCCATTGTGGAGGACAGCAAGAAGTTAAAATATTTTAACTCTGAACGGCAATGCCAAATACTGTTGCCAGTATTCTCTGCTAGTCTCATTTTACTGTTCTGCTCTCGTCCGCTAAAACGATATTTGCTTTGCCGTCTACCGTCATAAAGTAGATCTGGGGAGGGCCCATTCACTGGACCTTTTCAGGGGCCCAGCCTGTCAGTGGTGTTTAACTACTGCTGATGTTCTACATTTCAGAGAAACACTTCTCTGACCTTAACTCACGCTCAGCAAAATTAAACCATCACCCCTGTTGACAGTCTTAAAATTTACAGAGATAGAAATTCTGTATTTGGCAAATGCAAAGTTTTGTCTGCCAAAAAATACATTTTTCCAGAGCACCAGAAAATTTCATCACTGCCAATAAATGTCATTAATCAAAAGCAATAAGGAGACACAGAGGCAGAAGCTTTTAGAGCCATTAAAACTCCAAAAAGTAAAATTTAAAATGTTTTTTTTTTTATTTTATTTTAACGACAAGCTTTTTCATTTAAAATAAGTGGCTGGTCAACAGCAGGTGCACCATGGGAATAAACTGTGGGTTTGGAAAAAAAACAATGTAACCTGGTTTTTCTATCTCTGACCTTCACTGTGTCTGTGGGTGGACAGAGGAGACCTGGACACAAACAAAAATAGCAGAGCTGGTGGGTGCTGTGATAATATGAGATTTAAACACATGCTGACAACATAATGCACAGAGAACACTGTAACAGCATTGTAGCACACAAAAACCTTTCAATTTCCCCAGATCTATAATTTAACTCTTTAGTATTAAATTATAGGTCTGGGGAGTTTTGTACTAAAATTAACTTTTCTGATTTGGCTGACTTAGACTGCTGTGACCTCATATAACAGGAACTAATAACTCTTTCACATAAACAATACAGACTTGAGAAACCCAAACCTAATCCATGTTTCTTCAGCCTTTTCATCTTCCCAAATCCCCAAAGCATGAAATGTCCTCACCAGGGGTGCCTCAAACATGCAACATCTGCAAATGGCCCAATGTGCAAAGCAGCACGTCATGAACTAAACCACAGTTTCCTAAGACATCTTTAGCCTTTTACCTAAATACATATCCTGCAACATGTCCAACTGGAGCTCCACAGACGTGGTGCAAAACAAGACTTTACTCTCCTCTGGCCCAGTGGCAAAAGACCTTCTACAAACTGTAACTGTTTGTTGGATCTTAGGTGACTGTGTGGGTCAAGGAGGTGACCTCAGTAGTCAGTTCTCCTTTTAAACTGTTTGTCTGTTTGACACAAGATCTAAGGCAGGGGTGTCAAACTCATTTAAGGTCATGGGCCACATACAGCCCAGTTTGATGTCAAGTGGACCAGACCAGGAAAACCATTGCATAAGGACCTATTAATAACAACACCCTTTCTTTTACTGCGTAGATCTACATTCTGAAAAAGTTAATTCATTTAGGAAAGTGATGATGAACAGCCTGAGTTGCCCTCAAAAAAAATAAGTGCAGCTTTAGCAATGTCTCATGTTTTCACATTCAGTCAGTCTACTGGCCACTGATTTCCACTCCTGTGTATTAATGCTGGCATCACCAAACTAAAGGGGAAGCCATTGAAGAGACAGGTTAAGTTACCTCTGCCTTACAAACCATTTCAGTGATCAATATCTTTAAATATGACCACAATAAGTATTCATTGTTCAATCAACTGTTCTTATCAGGAGAAAAGCTTCTGAAGCAGCATTTTGAAGGAAAGGGGAAGAGGAGAGAGGGAGCAAAGTGCCATGGGTTGGAAGTGAACCCGTGGCCATTGTGGCAAGGACACAGTCTTTATACATGGGATGCCTGCTCTCACAGGTGAGCTAGTGGGCACCCCAAGAAGGCCATTTACTGTTAAACTTGCACTGAAAATCGGCACCTGTTTCTTGAGTTAAAGCAGGCAACTACTTGCAAAGTGCTGGTCTGCAACGTTCTAAAAACCTGCCAGTTCACACCAGTGTAACAACATGAGACGGTGTATCATCTCAAATGCAACAACTCCCTGTACTTCTGTTCTGAGTTCCAGTTTTCCAGGCTTATTTTGTGGCTGAATATAATTTGTAGCTTCTTAAAATATGAATGAGGATAGTGATAGTGAGATACTGGCTACAGTTGCATTTGTGGTAGTGATGGAATGTCACAAAACATAAACAAAACGAGCATTTGATGGACTGGATTTATAATAACTACACCACAATAATATGAATAACCGGCGGCAATTAATCAGTCAATGAGAATGTGTGTATGTGTGGAGGAGCATAAGCACATGAGTAGCAGCAGGCACCAACCGTCCGACACCGGCACACCGTGAGGACAGAAACAAAAGGCTCGGCGGGGATGATTGGCTGTACAAACAGGTTACATGCTTTACGCTCTAAAACCAGCTGTCTGCGATTTCACCAACTGAGATGCAGGTGACATCAACAGCTGGCTTGAGTCAAGCTTAGACCGGCCACTAGACGCCGCTGCAACTTTTCTCTGCAACGTTCTGAAACAGTTTCATCTTGTCGCGAATCTTTGGTCTGAGCTGGGCTTTAGCCTTCACATTAATTGTGCAAAGTCATCCAGTGGGTCAGATTGGACTCTAGTGGGCCAGTTCTGGACCGTGGGCAATATGTTTTAGGACCCCTGATCCAAGCAAATGTTTGGAAATCTGTGATTGAGGAATAAGGTGTTGAAGGACAATAGACTAAACTGTAATTACAGCTACACAAAACCACTAACCACTGCCTATAACTTAACTCTATAACTGTAAATGCATTCTTCACATCTACTACTTCCTCTCCTGTGTAGAAGTCACAGCAGGAGCACTAACAAACATAAAGTCTTTGTGTAAAGACAATAAACACCACTTTGGATGAGCTCACATGCTGATATTTAGCAGAGCAGTGGAGCAGATTGATTCTAGTGTCCTCATTCACAGTCAACACCATCACAGCCTCGGGGTGCTGCCCTGACCCAGCTCATCAACAGTCCGCAGCACTTTACACTTTAAATTGCCCTGGATCACCTCTACAGTTGAGTTGGACTGCTGCCTGACAGTGCCATCTAACATTTAGTTTACTGAGGTTTTTCTTTCATTGTTATGTTAAAAAATTAAGAACGATCTAATGTTTATGTCACACTGTGACCAAGAGTAAATATTGTCAAAAGTTTAAAAAATGCAAGAAGGGGAAATTTAGTCAGTTCTAGTCTTGAATATAGCCACAAAATACAGTGGAGTTTCCCTTTAGTATAATGAGTTTGGGTGCCCCAACTCAATACATTTGTTTTATATTTTTGTATTTATATTTTTATAGTTGTCTGGGGGTGAGATCTAGCTAACCTAGTAGATTGTTTGCAGTTTCAACTCTGACCTGCAGAACTTCATTTCTATCTCTCACCTAACTTTCCTGTCTATCTACAGCTATCCTGTCATTAAAGGCAAAATCATACAAAAAAAAACATCTTCAAAAGTTTGTCTGCAAAGCAGAGCTGAAACATCGATTCATCAACTAGTTGATCAACAGCTGATTAAACGGCAACAGTTTTGATAATCAATTCATCATCCAAAATTAATATTCATCCCATGTGATGTATGATTATAAACTAAATATCTTTGGGTTTTGGACCGTTGGTCTAACGAAACAAAACATAAAAAGACCTCACCTCAGGCTGTGGGATAAAGAGACATTTTCACTCTTTTCTGATAATTCATATGAAGCATAATCAATTAATCGGCTGGCAACTTTACTGATGATTTTGGTTTAACCGTTCCCTAAATTCCTCATCTAACAGCTGCAGGCTGCGGTTTTCAGCAATTAAAAAAAAGAGAGATATCAAAGAGAGATATTTTTCTCTGGAGAAACCAACAACATACTGTAGCTGCGAGGTGAGTGACTATTGGACTTATTCTAACATGTTAACCACGTCAATGTCATGGGGCCACAATATGCCAAACGTGTGTGTTTTTCAGCTCGGTACGAGGTTCTGCCCCAAACTGGCCAAATAAAACTGATCAATGCAGCTTTAACAAATCTGCTTTACATTCCTATGAATGATCCAAGTTACATGAGCCTATACAGTGTTTAATATGCTGGGGATTGATTCTGAATTTTACAAATAAACAGTAAAAAACAATTCATTCAACATTTGTGTATGTACTGCGGCAGCGTAACACAGTAAAACCACGATGAACCCTGATGCTTACTGTATTTTTGACCTCCCAGTGTTTTCCACTAAGTTGTCTGTCCACAGGTGTAAGTAATCCCCTCTGCTTTAAGGCCAACTTCCATCCAGCACACCCATGAGAGGCTTTTAACTTGCTGTAGGACTAGATGCCTGACAGAGTATTTATTTATAAATCAGTGGAGGGAGGGGGAGGATCGCTAACTGCCGTCCTTTTGCCTCTGCCAGATTTGTTATGTCACAGGATCTAGTAGGATCAGCATCCACCTCGTCTAGCCGGGGCCAGAATGAGTGGGAAATCCCACACTGACTTGAGTGTTGTTGCTGTCGAATGAATACTGTAACTACTGAGCAATGTCACATTGTCTGTGCATCTGTCCGAGGGGATGAGTCCATCTCTCCTCTATTATTTTTGTCTCTTTTTTCTTTCCTAAAGCGGGTAAAATATTTATCTTTCGTTAAAAAATGAGCTAAAAGACAACCAGAAATGGAGACATCAGTTTGAAAGCATCAATTTGGTTGTACCTGGGTGAAGGTGCAGAGTCTCATTGTTACAGAAGTCAGTGAAGCAGCAGTTCCTCTTGGAGACATTTCGGGAGCTGTAGCAGAAGACCTGGCCCTTCATCTCAGAGGGCGACAGGCAGGACTTGACCGTCTCCTCCTTCCCATCAATCAGCATCACAGAGTTCCAGCAGGCGCCGTCTGCGGTCGTCTCACAGGTGTGGTTGGCGCAAAGCTGGCACACGCACCTCAGACCTGGAACATATTACATCATTCAAGATGGTTGGATAACTCCTTTCTCCACAGACACCTCTAGACACCTCTTAATGGATTGATTTGTGAAATCACTGAGGGGGGAAAAGGACACTAGACAAACAGTTTAATTTCCAGACAGTGGCAAGTGGTCTTTAACTCTTTAGAAGCAGGATGCTCCTGTTATGTAAGCAGGCCCATGCTCTTAAAGGTCTGGAGGTGGAAGAACCAACGTAATGCCTCTTAGTTTAACACCCAGATAATCTTGTGTTCCTCTTGGAGCTGCTGTCATGCTTTGTTTGATAAGACTGTGGGTGATTGATAAGCAAGCTTACACTGCCTGCTCACTGGAAAAACCTGAAAATAAACTGTAAGAATATTATACGTCATTTAATTAAACAATTTGTAATATATGGAGGAACTCAAATTTTTAACTGCACTACGCAAAATAAGGTAAGTAAAGGTCTCCACAGTGTCCAGGTATAAATAACATTATAAAGTTGTAAACATATTTATCATAAACTTCACTGACAGTAATTCTTTTAACATTTTGAGGTATTTCTAAACTTCTGACCATAAATTATTAAAGGTCTAGTGTGAAGTATTTAGTGGCATCTAGTGATAAGGTTGCACAACTGAAATTAATACCATTTCCCAAGCGTGTAGAAAAACTACAGTGGCTGACACTAAAACATGAATGGCCCTATCTAGAGCCAGTCATTGTTTTGTCCATTCTGGGCTACTGTAGAAACAACATGGCGGACTCCATAGGAGGGGACCCATGTATGTAGATATAAGTTGGTTACGAAAGCTCCGAAAACACAGTGATTTTTATTTTTAGGCAATTATAAACTAATAGAAACATAGTATGAATATTATATACCATGTCTGCCAATACATAACACACCAAATTCTACACCCTCGACCTTTAAGTAACCTCTTTGGATGTTTAGTTTGTTCTGGAAGCAAAAACCTTAAGTTTGACTGTTATTTGTTGATTTATATACACTCACGGGCCATCTGTACAATCTAATGCAATCCAATACAACAGCTCTGATATGAATTTTACTTTTATGATGTTTATAGTTTCAAATTTATTGACATTTTTTTCTCTCATCCATGAAAATAGTGTGGGCAAAATATTAGAGATACCTTTTAATATAATGCAGTCCAGCACAACAACAACACCCACTAAAAACCGCAAAACAAAAGTAAAGTAAAATCATACCTTCTCTGCCAGTTTCAACAAAACTTTAAAACGTATCAGCTTGTAAAAGCAGCCTGAGGGAAGAGTTTCAAAATCCAACTGAAGAGGGTGGTTTGTGCAGTCTAATTTAGATTTGGCCTTGTGAAGAAACTGCTGGTTAAGGATAGCCATATTGCATTACTTTGTACAGGTGTACCAATTAACAGGACAAGCCAATGTAAATTTTTATGAATTGGGTGGATGGTGAATTTTATGTCCTGTGTGCAGTTAGTGGTTTGAATGCCAGCTCAGTCAGGTAGCAACAAAATGATTCCCTAAAGGTGTTACTGTCAGGAGGACTGACTGCTGATGCTAAGTATCTTGTGACAGTATGTCGCCTCTTTACACAGAGCTATTCCTGTCAGTTTCACATCACTTGTACTTGCTATGTATGCACAAACGTAAGGATTGCTTCAGGTAATATAACTAATAAAGAACTCTCTGGCTGACATGAAACTAGAAAAACTGGATACAGATCATCCCTGACATGTTTTGAGAGGGACTCACTGTAAACTTCCATGCATTACTCTGACATGATTGTATTTTAAATTTATGTTCATTTCAGCCCTGGACGCATGTACATAATAGTGTATGTGAGTCCCTGTGTATGAATTCAACTGGTGTTATTTTTTTCCCCAAAAGTGTTATGCCTGACCTGAAACGCATTTAGGAAGAAAATTGTGCATTCCACTGGCTAGCTAACACCAGCCTTACTACTAGAGCCCAGTTGCTAGAAGAAAATGCTTGCAATGTATATTTCTGCAAGCCACAAAGATGTTACATTTGCACATATCGTACGTGCCATATCAACATTCCTATGATGATGTAATATATGAGCTGATTACATTGGGAGGGGATGGTGGATGGCGTATCACCTAGGTAAGACACTTCCCAAGCTGCAGACCACTGTTCGAAACCAACAAACAACAACGCCAAATGTGTTTTAGCCACTGTTTGCCGCTTTTTCACCAGTGCTGTGGCACTGAATCTGGGTGCTTTTAGCAGCACGCTGTGGCACCAAGCCCGGTATTTTTTACTGACACATTGCTGTGTTTCTCAGCGGTGTTTGAGCAACTAAACATTGGGGTTTTAAACCAACCATAACCAAGTGGTTTTTGTGCTTAAACCTAATCACACCTTCACCACAGTGTTGTTGAGATACATCAAGTTTCAGCATATCCAATACAAAATAATAAACAAATGTAATGTTTTGGTGATTTGCAGAAATGTTAAATAAGCACATTTATCCTACCAATTGGGTTGGGTAATGCCATTCAGACCCATTATGGCAGGGCATGGTCACCATGAAAGTGTAATACCAAACCTCCTATTCCCCCCAGGTTAACACCATCAGCTCTGTCAACACTATTGCCGTTGTGAGCTTTGTTCACACTGTTAATTGTTTGTGCTGTGAGCATCATTAACTGCTGGCCACTGGCTCAGCCACTTCTCTGCTGACAGTTGTGTGTAGACAATCCCCACACAGATTCAGATATGCTCTGAATGTCTTACAGCTCCTTTTAGGTTTTAAAGGAGGCGACTCCAAAACAACAAACACTCTGATTTTAACCCTGAACTTGGGAAATTTTCACACACTTCTAAACCTCGTACTATTTCTGAACATTACAGACAATCAGTGTTGAAAAGGTATAATCAGAGTTATCTATGAACTGTGTGAGGATTTTCTTCCCAAGAGAAAAAAACCCCACATTATTAAATATTTTCCAGACCTTGATAAGAAAAAACATCAAACTAAATACACATTTCACGATTGAAAGAATCTGGTCAAGATGATGATGGTCAAGGTTCATCAATCAGTAATAAGATTTATCTTTTTTAATGTATCCTTTGATTTCGAATGGGATCTGAAGATTCCTAGTTCTTCAGAGTTGCTAGACAACTCAGTAAGAAGATATTGTTAAGGACATAAGATACAGCTACTGTATGTGTCATCCATGTGGCAGTTATTTAAAAAAAAAAAAAAGCTTGAAACAAGGCTAATGCTATAAAAAGAGAACAGAGGCGGACCAAGGATAGATCCCTGAGGCTCACCTCTATTTTCCTATTGAACTGAATATTGAACTTTGAAGGTTGCCCCTGAAATACCCAACCAATGTCAACAAAGTTGGAGTGATTTCAAAAGAAAAGGCTAGCATTGTGCTATGTTTTTCTTAAAATTGATAAATCCAATGAAAAAAACAAAACAAAAACACAGCAATGTGTTAGTCCGTCTCTCAATACCATCTGACTTCCATATTTCCCTACAGAACTGAATGCAATTTGTTTCCCTTTATACTAAGTACTATATGTGGAGAGAATAATAATGAATTCTTCCTTTACCTTGAGGCACTCTAAGTGCACTCATACCTACAAAATATATGTAATTGTTTACAAATGGGGCACATATATACTGTATATAGCTTACATTTATAAATGGATGTGACTCATAAAGGAATAAACAGTGCATTCTTGAGGACTATTTTCAGCCACAGATTATATCAGCAACTATTTTAAGCACCAAGATGGTGTATGATTGATTTAAGATAAAGAACAGCGTTTACTGTAATGAAGGAACATGTCATCCAGCTTAGTGGTGCGTTGTGCATTTCAGCAGGATAAAGTCATCGTGACTTTTGGTCTTTTAATTTATTGACACTTAGAAAAATAGTGAATATACAACCTCATATTTTAAGGTGCTTTTTAAAGGATCCTCCAGTAGTAAGACAGGCATCTTGACAAAATCAGCCACCAACAAAAGAGATCAGGAGTTCAGTTCCTGACAGGAATATGACAAAAATGTCTCTAAAATAACACCTGGGAGTTGCTTGGCAACAACTTTCTCAAGGACAATGATTATTTAAGTTTGAATCTACTCTCTGTAAATCAGACATAGCAAGGCTGATCTTTTTTAAAGCTGTTTTTAAGTAGATGACTGACTGACTGAGTACTGGTGAGTTTAATGTGTTGAATGGTGTTTTGGATCCTGTATAGCTTGCAGGGAAGTAATAAATTACAATTTTTCCCCCTTGTTTATTGTTATTAGCAAGAAAATGACTGGTTTGGAAAAATAGGTGCCATGAAAACCAAAACTGGACTGAATTTGTAAAAAATACTTTTAAATTTTTTTTTCAAAACAATGCTGTGCTTCAAAAACATAACAATCACCAAAGATCATATACCGTTGGCTCAAAAAATGCAGGAACAAAACTCCACACCATGTACAGCAAAAAGTAAAATCACTACCTTTTTCAACACAATATACCAAATTAATTTCATGGTGAAAAATAAAATTAAGACAGTGTTTTAGTCTGTTTACTGCTCCACATCTTACCTGTCATTTACATCACTTCATAGATCTTAAGTCACATCAGATCTACTGATATATTTTCCATAAATGAGACATCTGGTGTGACAGGCGACTTCATGTTGATTATGGATTAAAATGTTTTGCACCACATATTTTAACAAAGCATCTGAGCCGTAACAAATAAAGCATTTATGTATGTATGTAGTTTAGTGTTTGGTTGTGGGTGAGCTGTGTGTAGGCGTATGTTATGTATATACATATGTAGGTCTGGGCATGTATATTCGTTTGCATCCATTATAGTGCCTTAATGTGACTTCATATGTGTGCTGTTTGTGGGTCTGTCATGTTATTTTTACATCTTACTGACCAGTCCATATAAATATAGTGTTTTGTTTCTATTACCTTTATTCACTGCTGTACAGCTGATGGTATTTCTACATCTCTTTGGCTCAAATAATTATATAGACGATCATGAATAGAAATACAGGACTATAAGTGCTGAGAGGATTGTACTTGAAGAACCTTTAATCACAGAGATCCTCAGCATGAATTGATTGTTATATAAAGTGCCACTCGAGCTTCATATTGCAAATAAAGCTATTATATAGAGAGACAGAGTGCAGAAACCTTCATTTGAGCTCTGTATTTTTAATGGATCTGCATTATGCAGCCTGTTACCTGAAGTTGGGGCATCTAAGAGAGAAAAACACTCTGCTGATTTGCTGAATTTGAGTGTTCAATTACATTTAACGAAATAAAATGCGCAAGTGGGCTTCTATTATTGACTGTGAAGAAAACAAGAAATGCCAGGTGACTGACAGAGCCTGCCAAACTTTTATCCTTTCCATTATTAACCCACCTCCCTGCTGGCCTGTTGGAACAGCTCCAAAACACCTTCCTGTCAAACATGCACATGTTCCACTTTTCTCAAGTTAATGTTTATGTCCTGGTCTAAGCCTGGGCAATACGTAGCCAACAACAAAGGGAAAGGGTCCGCACACTGCAGCCATTGCTGTCTTTAACTATATAAGACAGACAAGTGTTCAGTCACACACCCATTTATCAGGACACACACCAGGACAAAGACAGACAGCAGTAGGTAAGAGTCAGGTATGGCACGTGAGTGGGAAGAGGTAAATGTGAGTGTATCAGTTTGGGTGGCAACTAATGATTATTTTCATTATTGTTACATTAATCGCCCAGACTATAGAGAATAAGGAAATTATGAAACATGCAAATCACATCCTGCTTCAAATTGCCAAAAAATATTCACTTAACTATCTTTTATGACAAGAAAAGGCTGCAAACCCTCACACTTATGAAACTGAAACCTGAGAATGACTGGTATTTTTTCTTGGTTTGTCTCTTGAATGAATTTACTCAAACAAATTGTTGTTCTATTATAAAACAACTTTAATTTTCGATACACAAACAGGTAAGTTTCCAGCAAAGACTATTCAGATCTCAATAAGAGGTGTAGACGAAACAATCCTGGTGTATTAAACTAATAAATCTGAAGTATAAAACTGGCAGCCTCAAAGTTTGGTTTAAATCACAGGTCTGCCAAACTATTTTGACCAAGCACTCTGTGTTTTAATTTCTATTTAAAGCTATTTAGGAGAAAACACATGGTCTATATAAGGTTAGGTGTTCAGTTACATGTGACTGGAAAAACAAGTTGCTTATAGGAGCTCTTTATTTTATTTAAATACCTGTTTTTTGCATTCATACTTTCATAGCAGCAGAAATTGAGCCTACTAAAAATAAATTATATGTTTTTTCGTTTTTTTTAAATTACATAGGTGTGTTTTGATTGGACTTTTACAGGTATAAAAATGGTGCCTTCAAAGTTAAATAAACGTAATTCATAGTTGTTGGAGACATAACAGCTTTCTGAAGACACAATATGGGCGATTTTTAAAGTCAGCTGAATTATTTATCCTAGTTAGGCAACAAATTATCTGAAAATCACTTTAATAACTCCCATCAAATCTTGAAATAATGTACTTTACTGAATGAATGCATGTGATTAACGTAATGCAAACTGTGTAAGTGAGGATCTGTCAGCTACTGTACCTGCAGTCAGCTGGGCGACAGACAGAAAGATCAACGCCGCTTGAAAGCTCTGCTTCCCGGGACGAATCATGGCAAGAGCCGCATCTGCTCCGTCTCCTTAACGCACCGTGTACACAGCTACTCTACAGAAAAACACAACATTATTCATTGCGGTAAAGTCCGTCGGCCATGCAACCGCGCACAAATCGCCACAGTAGATCGCGGGGAGGAAACTGTAAAACGCAATGAGAGGTTTGCTCCGCCTCTGTTGACTGGAATTTAAGAGGATTAGCGCTGCAGACCTCTGATAAAGACATGTGAATGAGAGCCAGAGAGAAAGTGTGCTGCACATCCATTTAACTGCTGCAGGTCCAGTGAAACACCACCTCCTGTCTGCACGCTGAACGCAGACATCTCTTCAATGCACGGAGGTGTGTGAATCCTTACTGGAGAAGGAAACCAGGTCAAGCAAATCACACTGAATATGTTAATGTAATCCTGAATTTATATCAGGACACTACAAAAATTACAAAGTAAAAAAAATCATCACACATCACCAACACAACATGAACATGAGTGATTGTTTTAGGAAGTGCACTGACTCTTCTTTAACTGCATGTGTACATACCAGTGTGCCAGTAAAAGGTCTGTATTGACATGCAGGTTTATGAACCTGCATGTGGGCCCTGAGCCAAAGATAATTGCTGTTGTGCTGCTATTGAGTAACATATCTCCTCTAAATGCACATCAAGTACAGTGTGCACAGCAGATTATAGTTGGCAGCCTTATCATACACCCAAGCAGTACTCCTACATGGCGGAGCAGTACCTGCTGTGAGTTTTCTGGGTCAGTTAGTTTATCATAACTTGACGAAACACAACTTCGTGTGGGGATAAGCACCATGTGAGTGCAATTTAAACTAAAAATAATGAAGGTCTTAAATCTAGATTCTCACAGGGCCGCAAGATTAGGTAATAACGCAGGGCCCACCTGTATTGGTTCTGTGTGTGAAAGGTCCAACTTTCCCAGGTAAATTAGCACTTAATTAAACTGCCAAAACCAGTCCACAAGTTTGTGACCCCTGAGGGACTGGCAGTTGTCTGCTTGGCCTGGTTGGTAATCCGGTCTATGTTGCACCCCTGTGGCCATTACATTTCCTCTCCCTGGATGTGAGCTGAATTTAGGTAAGCAGAACTGGAGAAACCAGCCTGGACAGATACCGCTGCTAACATCCAGTCCACACAGGTGGAGAGTAAACACTGTCAGCTAGTCTACACTGTACATTAAACGCGGTGCAAAGGTTACAACTCAACGCTCCTGTGTGCAAGAAGTTATTTACTGCGGGCCATATGTGACTGAGCTGTGTTCCTGCTGCTTGGGCTCCATAGCAACAGCAGGTGCCAATGTCACTAAGGAGAGTGAATGAGTGAGCTGACTTTACACGAGCAAAACAAGCACATAATGTACTTTTACTATATATTCCCAGTTAAATTATGCCCTGTTGTAAATCCAGGAACCTCCACTCTATTGTGGGTTCTGCAAACAACCAGTACTGTAATCTCTGCTCCTACTGTACCAATTGTGATTGTTGAAGCGTGAAAGACGTTAGCCATGCAAATACAATTTTGGCAGGCAATCATCAACAGATTACCACTCCCTCCCAGCTGTAAGTACACCGAAGTAAACAGCATGTATATAAACCCAGTACAGAACCTGAGGGATATTCAGTGGGATTTTGAAACTGGTGGAGTCAAACCTCTGTGCTCCGTGGGTGCAGGGTGGATCAAATGACACTGAATATAAAGACAGACTGCGTAGAAGGTCTGACAGCTGTTGATACATGCAAGCAGGGCGTCTCAGCACTGTCAGACATCCACTGTTAGTGTTTCTATCATCTGGCCCATAACTCCTGTGGCATATTAATCAGTCTGAGAACCATCAGGGGCGCAGATTCTATTTGACATCTGCCAAGATATCTGCTGTGCACGCAGGTTCACTTTACAGCTGGCAAGGAAAACGCCTGGGCTTTCGACCTTTTGCAAATGAATATAAATTAATTTGTTGCATTATTAGTGTAGATGTCGAGCTTTTTGCGACACGGAAATAGATTATTGTGTAGAAATAAATGTCTATTAGTGAATGAATCCAGAGTAAACTAACATTTTACAAAAATAGAGACAGCCACTGGAATATAAAAACTGGGTTTTAGCTGCAAAGCTGGCGACTGCAATAGTCCACATCATTACTTTACTGTGTGATGGGGCATTTGGCCTTGGTGGAGATTTGACCTCTGAGTGCCATTTGAGTTTAGAAAGGTAAATAACCTGGCCCACACAATATACTGTTAACATAGTTTCCTATTGTGCTTATAAAGCACAAGAGAAGTTAGATGGGAAACAGATTCAGTTTGACTTGAAACCATGGATGGTACAGATGAAACACAAAAAATACAGGACCAGAATTACTGGATATTGGAGATACTGCATGAACAGATTCACTACTAGTCACAACTGTAACTAACTAAACAGGATGATCAAAAATAAAAAAAATAAGCAGAGAAATTAAAGATGTTCTCAGTAACACAAAGTAAAACAAGACGAGTCAACAGCCATACTGGAATTATTGTGAGGCTGCACTAACCTTAAAAACAAACTGCAGCTGAGAATGTTGGGAAATTCAGTAGCTCTGCAGGTATTTGATCACAAATATAGACTGAATGAAAATAATGAACGTAGCCACAGTTACGTCATCCATTGGTTTGTGGAATCCAACATTTAAGCCTCAAGTTTGGCATTTTGGTCGTCGCTGTCTTGGATTTTTGGAGTCAGAAGTGATTCCCTCTTGTCCATATTTGGACAGCCTGTCATTCAAAGAGGCTGCTCCCTTAATTAGAAAGGATGACATATATACTATTCACCCCCCGTGCAGCTGTCATGAATGTTAAAATTAGCTACAGAGACTAAAACTGTTCAGCATCAGGCTGTAAACATGTTTATATGTAAAGTTGGGTATTTGAACATGGGGGTCTATGGGGATTGTCTTGCTTCTGGAGAAAGCCTCAAGTTGCCATTTGAGGAACTGCAGTTTTTGGTACTTAAGCTGTGGCTTCATGTCTCAGCCCTGGTGGGGTTGATGACCTTGATGAACTGGAACATTCGGACCGGTATGGGGACACCACCCAGGAATCAGGGTTCAGTGCATTGTGCGCTGGATGGCAGGCAGGAGTGGGCCCTGGGCGTGCTGATCACTGGTGTTGTGGATTGCCCAGAACATGCTGGAGGGATTACATATCTCATCTGGCCTGGGAACGCCTTGGGATCCCCCAGGAAAAGCTGGAAGGCGATACTAGGGAGACGGATGTCTTGGGTGTTTTGGTCTACTGCCCCTACGACCCTGCCCCAGATAAGCGGATGAAAATGGATGGATGGACGGATGGATAGAAAGTTGAGACATTCCACTTAAAACTAAAAATGTAAACATAGTTGGGCACAAGAGGAAAAGTCAGGGGATTACTCAAGTCAATAGGATTCATCCTCTGGGGACAGTGAATGTCTGCAAAATTTCATCAAGATTTTTTAATCCTGGACTTAAGGGGTTTACTTACTGACTCACTGACATTTCGATGCCACTACAGCAAGGCTAAATAAATCTACTAGATACAGCATCAAGACAAATGAGACAGATAAAACACATTTTTTCTATTTAATTAATATAAATCACTAATTGATATAAAATGTTAAAGAAATAAAAAAGGCTGAAGTTTGACTTCATTTACTTGACAATGCACGCATTAAGACAACAATGCACGCGTTAAGACAGTATACAGGCTTTACAGGCTTACTTACAGGCCTCTGGAGGAATAGAGTTCAGTATCTAGCAGATATTTTATTTGTTCTTTTAGCATTTGTATCTGTAAAGCTGAAGAAACAAAACATAGAACAGGTACATAATTCGATGTAAAATCCATGGTGATATACAAAAGGTTTGCAACAGAGTACCTTCAACTGGACGATATTTCAGGAAAAGAACAGTACCATCGATGCAGCTGTACAACTAAAAGTTACGGGGTTGGTGAGATCCCAAGATACTTGTTCTGACAGCATTGTAAACAGAGGTGCATGACACGCAAAGTAAAACATAATACTGCTCACTGTGAACACCGTTGAAAGTATGCATATTAAATTGGCAAGTTCAATTTGGAAGTTGACATCTTTTCCAAATGAATCCACCGTGATGCAAATGAACAATGCCGTACAATTAAAGAGTAAAGTGAAGTTGCTAATATGTTCAGACATTTTTTTCCAAACTAAAACATGTGTCAAACAAAATCTGCAGTTCTAACAAAAGCGAGCCTACTCAAATGCCCAGGTATCAGTTTCTTCCTTGAAGAACATTGCTGCTAACAGTCCAGCTCCTATGTCGTTAAGTTGAATAGATATTTTCCTATTTCCAAGACTGTTGGCAGTCTCAGAAATGCCCGGTAAGCCATCTTTGGATGCCAAAATGTATCCCGCCAAGTGTTTTAAAATAAATACTGGTTTGTGCCACTATAAGGGCACTGAACCCATCAAGTCTCTTGTCTTGTCAGATTTGTCTGGGATGGTCCACCCTCTGGATGTCTTCAAAGGCCTTTAGGTACGTCTGCCCCTTCTTCTCAAGGCAGGCTCAAATGTCTGTTTTGATTTTGTCCAGAGAGTTGTCGATCTTTGTGAGAGTCTTTTTGATGCGTAACGCTGTTAATCTGGCTGATGGATTCTGGTACCAGCACTCCTTCATGAGTTTAGCCATGGAGGTTAAAGTCTGAAATTAAAAGGAGAAATCATTCAATAAGCATGTGCCTTGTCAAGATTAGAACATAATTAAAATATTTCTGAATATCAAAAGCACATAGACTTGAATTATGTGCTATTTTCAGATTAATTAATTTTGTGTCTAAATAATGGGATTTTCAATTTTTGAAATTGGTCCAGAGGACTGCAGTCAGCAGCCACAAAATAGGCTGCAACGTAACCACTCGGGGCACGAGCACACCGTCAAGTTAAGTCCACTAAAAGTGCTTGTTTTTGCCACTGACATTTATTCATTCTGTCATATGGCACATAGAGACAGACAACCATTCACACCTATGGGTAATTTATACTCACCAATCAACCTAATCTGCATGTCTTTGGACATGGAGAAAACACACGCTGAGAGAACATGCAGGCTCCGCACAGCTCCCCCACCCCAGGGTTTGAAGGAACCCTCTTGCTTTGAGGTGACAATGCTAACCACTACACCACGGTGCCATCGCCACTGACAACTTCGAATTATTATTCCAAGTGTCTGACAACATTATGAAAAGGATCCCTACAGAGACGGCAATTTTTGTTAAAAAGTGAGAACCTTTTTGTTCAAACAGAAACAGCCCCGAAATTGCTATTGCCAAACACACCAGACTCCATTTAAATAAACTGTAATTCAATCATTGTAAAATACACCTCATTCAAAGTCGACAGTAACAAAGTAAAACTCAATAAAACTGTCTTGGTTCATTTTTTCACTTTTCCATCAATCATCACTCACTCACTCACTGATTTGCTTGAAATGACCCCTTAATTCACCCAGTTACATATGGAAATATGCTGCCTCTTTATACACTAAAATTACTGTTTATTTAAAAGGAGTCTGGTGGGTTTGGTGATGGCACTTTCAGAGCTGTTTCTTGTTGAGCTATAATTACCACCTCACGGTTGTCTGCCTTTGTGAAACACTGTCTGTCTGTGAGAACAAAGATGCTTGACACACATCTTTTTCAAGGTGGACGCTGAAGATAAGCGTCACAAATTCAGTATATTCAGTATGTCTCCCCATCTGTTCTTGAGTTATGATGTGGAATAATGGCCGAAAAAGTGTTTGCGGAGAACATTAGCATGTCACTGTGAAGCTGACCTTTGACCTTTCAGATATAAAATGGCAACACTTCATCATTTTATCCTACTAGATTGTTTTTGTGAAATACTCTCATAATTAGCGTATTCATTCCTGAGTTGTGACCAAAAACATGTTTCATGATGTCACAGTGACCTTGGCCTTTGGTCACCAAATTCTTATCAATTCACTCTTGAGTCCAAGTGAACATCTGTGCCAAATTCAAAGAAACTCCATCAAGGCATTCTTAAGATATTAAATTCAAGGGACTGAGATGGACAAGTTCACAGTGACCTTGACCTTTGACCACAAAAATCGAACCACTTTATAGTTAAGTCCAAGTGGATGTTTGAGCCAAATTTGAAAGGAAAAAAAAATCCCTGAAGATGTTCCTGAAATATAGCATTTATGAGAATTAGAAAGCCAAGGTCACAGTGACCTTGACCTTTGACCTACAACCATCAAAATGTAGTTAGTTCATTTTTGAGTCCAAGTGGATGTTTGTGCCAAATTTTAAGAAATTCCCTTTGGGGCATTCTTGATATATTTCGTTCACGAGAATGGGACAAACAGATGGACAACCTGGAAAAGTAATGCCTCCGGCCACGGCTTTTACCAGAATGGAGGGATCACAATAAGGATATTACTCTGTCTATCTCAGTAGGGACATAGACAGTAAGGTTGTCAGACACTTAGACTCTAAACCTTCCAGTGTTGGAAAACAAGCACTTGTAGGGGACATAAAATGACAGTGCAAACATACCCCGAGTAGTCTCACTGCAGCCTGTTTTGCAGCTGCCGCCTGCAGCCCTCTTGCTCAATACTTGTCCAATTTCAAAAATTGTTGTTTCCATTTAGAAACAGAAACATGGGAAAATAGAGTCCAGGTTTAAAATCACAGTTGACCTTTAATAACAGTATGAATATCACTCTTACCGGGTCTGAAAACCATCTGTTTGGGATGTTGGGCCTCTGCTGATCCACACACACAACCTTCTTCATATCCTCAAAACTGGGATCACTTGGGACCACGTCATGAAACGGTGGCTTGTAGTCTTCTACGATGCCTGCAGGTAGAGCAAAGCACACAGCAAATCATTCTCAAGATCACACCACTCAAAATGAAGTGTTGAAAAGTTATAATGACAAATGAAAGGCACATAAAGCACATATATATATATATATAAAAAACCATGTTGTGGTATGGCTATTTTATCCATAACTTGCTCTCAAGTGCAGCCGTGGGACAAAACAGAGGTATGAGGTTACTGTGTCTGGGTTAAATCAATATCTTAAGTGCTGCTGAAAGCCCAGTTCCTACTATAAAGTGATAAACCCATTTGACAGTGGATGGAGGAAGCAGGTTTTATTTCACATAAGATGCCTCTGGCAGACCACAGACAGTGGATGTTGAAGTGTGTATCGAGGCCAAATCTATCTGTCAATAACAGAGGAGCTTTTACTTAGTCCGAGTTAACGCAATGGTTCCGTTAATTCTGAAAAGAACCATATGTTCATGACGATATCTTATTGCTGTAAATGTAAAGATAACATCAACAACATCATATTTGAAAGACAACAATGAGACAGGACTATGTTGTGTGAAACATGCACTGACCATTGCTGACTGTCCTCCTGGCGATCTCCCACAGGACGAGGCCCAGGGCCCAGATGTCCACTCTCTTGTAGGACTCGAAACAGTCCATCTGGATGGAGTCGTCGAGCACTTCAGGGGCCATGTAGCGCTTTGTGCCCACTTTAGGGTTGTTCCCCACATCTAACTCGTTGGTGTCTTGAAAATGCATGACTGCCAGACCTAGCATGAAAACACAACACACGTATGAAAATACACGCAAATACATATTGATACGTGTCTTAAACTCAAATTTAAGTTGAGCACAGAGAAACTTTTGCAAACTCTGCACAGACATCATCCTGCACAGTGAATCTCAAACACTTATAGTGAAAACAAAACACCAGACTCACTCTATCAGCTGCTTTAAATGCTGAAAAAACACTACTTGTATGACGTAAACAACCCCATTACCACATGATGTACCTCTAACATAGGGACAACTCGCTTAGGAGACAAACAACTGCTACTGTTTGTCAGGACACCAAAATGCGTCATCCGGAGCAGAATGTATCACATCGAGCCCGTAAACATGCCAGGCCAGTCACCAGGTTAAGGCCTGTACCTGAATTAGTTTTTACTCAAGCATCTGCAAATGGAACATTGGTGTATTAGATAAAGTGGCTCGAGTTCTTCTAAATGTGTTTTCGATTAAGGACCCGGAGGGACATCTAAGCAGCGATGGTTCTTCTCAAATTAACAACAAATATGGCTTAGCGGATAGATGTGAGTGGAGTGATATTACTGCAGATGCACCTCTTACGCAATAACCATGAACAACAACTTTCGTTCCATCCCTTCACTCCCTTTAAAGCAGCTGAAATCATCTTATGCTTATGATGTATCAATTTGTATGAGCTCTTTGTTAAAGACTTGTATACCGAAATTCCATGCTAGCATGCTATTTAGAACGCTAAATTGTGTCCAAAACCTTAATATGATACAAACAGTACATGAATTACATGCTATTTGCAGTAAAATATCACAATATGCAAACACTGGTGTGTATGCTGGCATAAATATCCCAAAATGTAATGCAGTAGACAACAACGTTCATAACAGACAATGGTAGACAGCAACCACGACAGCTCTGTAACATCATTAATGCTTCATTTCCAGTGTATGTATAGACCTTTTTGTTGCTACTCTGTTGCTAGGGCAACAGCTTTGGCCCCTGTTAACTTCCTGTCAGTCTCTGCATTGGCAAACATCCCAACAGGAAATACAAAGGGACCCATGTAGAATGCTAATGTTGTCAAGTTTGAAAAGGTCCATAAGATTTCACTTTGCAAAGTGCAGTAATAAAAAGTTGAGGTTGGCATGAGTTACCATGGTTACGTGTCTTCAACAGGCAAAAAGGCTTTTAGGGAAGTGACCTGATAATTACAGGTCGATATGTCCGAAAAGATACCTACTCTTGTTTGTTCACACAAGAGAATGTTGAATGATAGCACACATATTGGGTATGTAGTGTGTAGTATGCGACTTCGGCCACAGCCTCAGTGCCATATAGTAGCTGCACTATTCAATTTGATATTGAAATTGTTTTGTGCTTATATTAATACACATTTCAGCAAAATTCTACCTGATATTATGTATCTTTAGAAACTCTGGGATCTCCATTAGATGTTAAAATACATTTTACTATGTACAATCGATTGATAATATACATGTGTCGGTCTTCTTACCGAGGTCAGCAATGCAGCACTGTCCGTTCTTTTTAACCAGTATGTTTTTGCTCTTGAGGTCTCGGTGGGCGATGGCCGGTTTGCCCTGAGTGCCGAAGATCTCAACATGAAGGTGTGCCAGGCCGCTCGCGATGGAGAGCGCCATGCGGAGGCAGTTGGATGCATCAAGGGTGCTGAGTTGAAGGTAGTCGTACAAGGAGCCCATCTCATGGAAGTGAGTGATCAGCCACAACTGGGTGCTGGAGTTCCTCGAGGTCATGTCTGAAGCTATGAAGCCTGAATCAAGAGTGTCAATGCAATTACTAAAAAAGCGTTGACATGCACATGGACTGTGGTATGTGGTATGTGTTTGAAACGTCTGCAGTACTTCTTAAAAGGACAGATGAATATATTATAATCTTTAAATATATAAAAACTTTAAAGGGACAGTTCACCCCAAATCAAAAATACCTTTTCCCTGTTGTCTGTAGTGCTTTTTATTAGTGTAGATTATTTTAGTGTGAGCTGCCCAATGTTGGAGATATCAACCGTAAAGATGTCTGCCATCTCTTTAATATAATGGAGCTAAAGAAGGCCGATATCCCCCACACTTGGCAACGCACACCAAAACATCCCAGACTGATAAAAGGCACTACATGTGAGAGGAAAAATATGTTTAATTTTGGTGTGAAAAGTCCCTTTTAGCTTCTGAGCCTCTTGATTTTTTTGTCATATGTTATGTCCTGCCGTATTTAAAGGAATTATAGAAAGCAATTGGGAATATAAATATACACATAGTATGGTCCAGTAGCCATTCTCACAGTTCACTGAGCCTATATACATGACATATGGTACATACCCAGGATGTTCTCGTGTCTCAGCAGCACTGTGTTGTAGATTTCAGTCTCTCTGAACCAGGACTTCTCGTCTCTGGAGGAAAAGATTTTAACGGCGACGCTCTCTCCCTGCCACTGACCCCTCCACACTTCACCGTAACGGCCCTTACCTGGCAGGCAAAAAAAAGATGGGAGAAATGACCAAACAGCACACAGAAATTGAGTTTAAAAAAATCAGCCTGAGGGATGTGTTCACCACAGTGTTTTGCTTTACTGAATAATTTCGATACTATCATGTCAGAATTAGCATTATTTAATCTGGAATGTCTTTCTGTGGGGAGTTATCAGCAACAACAAACTGTAATAAGGTTCACTGCATGCTGGCTGGCAGATAGCAGATAAAGTTACTGAGTGGCTGATGTAGAAAGTCAAACATTTTGCAGCTTTAGCCTCACAACAAAGCTGAAAATAATGTGGGTACTGAAATTACATTTATCTGATGGTCAATAAAGTAATCATATATAAATGCTAATGTCGCTGTGGCTACTTGATGTGTAGACAGACAAAAACTTGGTAAATCGGTAATGTGGTGGTGTCTCTGTAAATGTCAGATTTTTTTTGTGCTGCCCCCTAATGGCCACAAATTATTTCATGCACATTTAATTAGATTTTGTTGGATAGCTTGAATGCAAGTCCTCAAAAGGAATGGGTTCAGTTTTTATTTCAACTTAGGTGACTTAATCCTCAACACTGATAATTGTGGCAATCTGTTTGTCCATATGGTCCAAATAGGTCTGCTGTTGATCATATTTTCTGACACTTAACATACTACAATCTCAAAACTAACATTTGTGCAAGTTTTTGGCTCCAGGGACTTGAACTGCTGGAACATTCATTCTTGCTCAATCTCAGAATATCCTCACAGCACTGGCCGGTTTTGCAACCCAGATATTTATTTCAAACGGATTTATTCCTTGTGGATAAAAGTATGTGTATTGCATTTTTTGTACAGTCTGAAAATGTTCAGGTCAGAAAAGAGAGTGTATTAGTATTGGTAAAAAATATGAACCAGGAGGTCCAGTTTGACAGGTTTTTAGACAACAAGATGCTACACAGTGAGTTATGGCTCTGGCACACCAAGTGGAGGTCCACCTTCAGTCAATGTCAGGCCAATGGAGAGTATCTGTCACCCTAGTTTTGGGTGACGTGTCCTGCACCCTTGGCACTAGTCAGGCCTTATTGACTTTTTTCGATCAATTTGACATGTTGAATTGGCGTTTGAAATTGGCAGAGCCTATCAGTGAATGAAATCACTCTGACTGGCAGACAAACGACTAAAGTCAAGAGGAAGTGAGATTGAAACAAACTTGACATATGAGGGAAGTTTGGTTTTTTTGCCCTGACTTCTTTAGCAGAGTGTTTTTGTTGCAATTTGTGTTATTGTTCACGAACACAGTAAAAACACTTTGTTCTTTTAACATCAGGTTGTGTTGTTAATGTGCTAACTAGCATCCTGGCCGTCTTCTGGTTGCTCCTTTTTAATGACAAACACAGACTACTGCCGCCTGCTGGTGTGGAGAGTTATTTCCTCTCATGCGGCCTGAAATATACACGCTGGTTGGCAGTTTGCTGTAGTCTTTCTGGTGTGTTCAAGTGCAGCTTTTTGCAACAGTTGACCATCATTGCCACTAGTTCTTTGGTGGTGGTTTGCTGCGGGTTTTTACTCTCCTTTAAGGGATTAGTTATTACAGCATTAATAATTTACACTTCTGTCAAAACATGCGAGGTAAACAATGCTGTTCTGTCTGATATATATGCCCTTACACATACTGTATTTGTCCATTGCAAGCTCCTTTTACAATGCCTCTTCAAGGCTGGAATATCAAGCTGTTATGCTGCCTCGCCATTCTCTCTATATAAGGTATGAATGGGGGGAAAGAGGTGTCTTGCCTCTGAGTCGGGAACAGAGGTAAAACAATGTCTGTATAAATGAAACAGCCAGCAGAACAGGATTATGGCCGGCACAGGTGTGACGTTGTGACTGTAACCCCTTTTCCACTGCAGGAAAATTTCTCATTTACCAGGGATTTTGAAAAACCTTGGTGCGTTTCCACCAAAATTACCCGGGTAAAAAAAACTTTCCCTCAACCCCAAACTTTCCCTGAAAAAAGTACCTAGTAGGGGGGTAGGACTTCTTGAGAGGCAGGGCTGTTTGCTGAAGAACGCTGATTGGTGGAACATACACTTGCAGCGCTCCGCACATCTATGTCAGTGTGGCTGTAAACTTTATTTAATTTCAACAAGCTTCACTTCATTTGTGTTTTGATTATAGGTGGGTACCAAAACCCGGTACGAAATTAGCCGCAGGGCTAAATTATCAAAGACTGTAGTATTGTATACCATAGTACACAAACCACACAGATTTCCAGGAATTCTTTCACCCAGGTAAATAAATTCCTGGAAATAAAAGTTCCTGGAAATGTTGGTGGAAAAGGGGCTATTGTGTAAGACGAGCTGCAGTGTGTTGCCAAAGGTGTACAGCGACACTGAAGCTTAACTTGAGCCAGTAGCCCCCTTGTGTCAGCACAGTGTGAGTTCCTCATTGAAATGAATGAGGAGGCAAAGTTTTCTGAGGCGGTGCTATTGTCAATATGAAAACGACCTTTAACAGTGCACTTACTTACCCACACACTCATTCAGCGTGATCTGTCGGGCAACAGTTCTCTGGACAAGGAAAGGGAGTCCTGAGCCGCTTCCTGATGTGCAGGAATGATCCAGAAGATCCTGGCAAAGAGAAAAACAGAAACAAAGAGTAAAGGGTTTGTATATTTACATGTGTGTTTAAATTTTCAAGTGAGCTGGCTGAATGAAAACCTTCCCAAAGGAATCCTGTGGCTGCAGCCTAAAAATGATGAAATACGGAGCATCTGGGACTCAGATGGAGACTAATACAAGCAGGCCGCCTTTGATGTGGCACCCACATGGGATAGAGGGGGGCACGCAGTGTGTGTACGAGGATATTGTGTGTGCGCGTGTTTGTGTGTCTGTGCTGGAGGTGCAGGGTGCCCCCTGCTGAGTAAACAACAGAAGTGCCACCCCCTCCCTGATGACTGGTGTGGGCGCTGGAGATTTTATCTAATCCAAGGGCCAGACTCCAAAACAGGCGCAATGCTGCTAAGCCTTTTATTTTTATCTCAGCTATAAGACGTGCAGCGTCCCGGCGCTGACACAGGAGGGCAGTGCGCAGCAACAGAGCCGGCAGCTGCTGGGCAAAACAAACGACTAAACTGGGAGGGGAGGATGAGGATTGAAAACAACAGAGAAGAGTGATGCCTCAGATAAACAGATGCATAATGCAAGAGCTGCCTGAGAGACAATTTGGAATCACAACACAGGAATGCAAGACAGAGGCCATAAAATGAATGATGAGTTGCTCTGCGGAGAGTTTAAATCCCTCTCTTTGGTACAGGAGGATTGTTTTTAGCAGGGTATATTTGGGCCAGGCCGTTAAGCGGCAGAATGCAATCAGAACGATGCAATATCATCATAATCAGAGACGACTTCTGGGGCAGCAGGCTGCAAAGGGACGACCACATGTGTTTCAGTCCGATTTGCTTTTCACAGCCACACCACTGTTCATAATATCCTTTCTCATGGCTCTGCCAAGCACTTTTTAATTATGCTGAAACAAACATTCTGTGGCTCCATATTTGGGCTTTCCATTGCCAAGTGCATTGATGGACTTTGGAAATGGCTTGAAAGAGAGCCAAAATCAGCTATTTCTTTTTCTCTCACACATAAACACACAAATGATTACGCTTTAACAGTTGGACATGTTATTTACAAGTTTTATAATTAAAGATAAATGAGATAATGTGGGGTTTAGAGTTTAAACATGCATATGGGAAGAGATTCTACGCTCCATAACAGCTGAAAACCTTAACTAATGATGTGAAATGAATGCATTCAATAAAAAATAAACATAGTAATGTATCTTTATGTACAATGTTTGTTTGTGTGAGGATATAGAATCACAAAAGCGACGGTAACAGCCGTGTATTTTGTCGGAGTTAAAGTTCGACCGTGAGCAGTTTCTGCAGAACTTGATTATACAGTTTTTGAGCCAGTGACTGTGCAGGGTTGTCTCTCAGGCTGAACGCTAACCACAGGACTCCACCTAAACTCTGGGATCAGTTTAGCGGGCCTCAAAAACACCAACCGCTCTGCAGAAAACTTACAATCCACGCTTGAGCGGAGAGGAAAATAAATAGCAAAAGACATTCCTCTAACAGACGGGGAAAATCACTGAGAAGATTCAAAACAAGTTTCAGAGTTGAGTTCCAGCAACAGCACCACCCACCTACACACACTCAGGAACACACACACACACACACACTCAGGAACACACGCACACACACACACACACACACACACACACACACTTCATTTCATGAATATGCAGCCACTATGCATTGTTTTAAATGTTTTTACATAGGAATTATCCAATACTCTTGAGATTACTATCTGGGAGGTACACAAAGGATTTAATCATTTTTGGAGACAGGCATTGCACATGTTGACCTGACAATGACACTAAGCACTATAATATATTAAGGCTTAAACTTTACCTGTGTGTTTATACAGTGCATCTAGCCATACTTTCATGAAAGAAAAAAAAAAGGTTTTGGGGATTTTTTTTGTGCCCCGTTTTTTGTGATTTATTCCTTAAATGTCGTTGCTCCCATCATAAAGTGAGTGCTTTGTCCATGAGGTGTGACTGTTGATGCTGAAGGTGAAAAAAAAAGCTTCCTTTGAACTTTGAACCCCCATGTTGTCTTCAATTCAGTGTTTGTGCCATGTTTGGGTTAATCACAGCATATAAGACTTAAACCCTTGATTACAGTGCCACCACATGACCGCCTTGATCACAAATCTGGATTAAAAAGAGGCAAACCAGGTTTATCGAGCCATCGTGTCTCTATTGTATATCAACTTGTGATAATGGCGCAAATGTGTACAAAGACGAGGTGGAAGTCCCCACTAATCCCACAGTGTTTGAACTCATCAGCTGAATCAACTCAGGTTAGTTAGTACAATGCATCATTTTTGAAAGGGATTTTCCCGTCTCTGTTGTTGGTATACATTCACACTGCTGTGTGACTTTAAAAACTCTCCGTGATTCAGGAAAGAGCCACCAGACCACCCATGATAAATAAACAAGCTTGGATCAGCTATCATTCTCAAAATGTTCTTTTAAATACATTTTTAATGTTTTGTTTTGCTGTAGAATGTTTGTTTATACTGAACTAACGTTTTAATTTTGCTCAAGTTCACATCCATATTGTGTCTGTGAAAATACTTGTACTGCATATGGTGAATAATTACACATATTGGGCCTTCGCCTGCTCTGTAAAAAGGCAGATGTCTTGTTAAGTATTCTAAAAGCTTTTTTCCTGATCCTGATACAAGTGATTTAATATTATATAATCTTTCACCAAGTATTGAACTTACATAATACAGCTGTGCTCACACCACACATGACAGATACATCAATATAATAAAGCCAACACAATTTAGGTCTATTGTTTCCCTCTTAAGTGCCCTAATGACACTGTTTTAAACTAACTCTGCAAGTTGGTGTTATTTACTTATTAAAACTGCTTTCACACAGCAGACTTTCTGCACCTCACCACACTAGAGGTCAATTAAAACACCTACAGTACATTGCGCAGAGCGAAAGAAGTGGGTTAAAATAAAGGACTGCAAATCATTTTAATATTCAACATACTACTCAATTAAATTGTGCCTCGAGCAGCTCTTGTGCTGCTCTTTCTAATGAAGTTGGGAGGCATCCTCCTACATGGTCACCACCCACTCACCGCCAGAGTGCTCTCCCCCACGTTGGATGCTATGAGGCCATCTATAGTTCCATATTCTGCGTCTCGTGATGTTAGTCTCTCCATTTGGTTGTTGTGGATGCGTCTGAACACCAGGATAGCGATAGCCGAGAAGATGATGAGGACGATGATGGGCGCCACGATGACAATAGCCAGTGTGGTCACGCTGTAGCTGGACAACTCATCGGCTGTGAGGGGAGAGAAAAACCGACAGTGAGACTTTTCTTCAGAATATCAGGTCATCATTTTTGGATATGTTTTAGAACACAAAATAAAGCTTGCTTTTTAAGGATTAAATTTGGCTTGTATTTGTCAGAAGATCTGAGAGCTTCAGTAAACAACAGATGGGAGCGTCCACTGAAGCAATGATTCAAGAAAAGGTGATCCTAACTATGTAAGTTGGAGGGAAAACTTTTTCTTTGCTGTGGGTGTTTCCTCTGACTGGACCACACACACACACACCGACACAAATCACAGGTTTGCAGCTCTGTGCAGACCTTCAGAAGAAACCAGTTGAGGGTGGGGGTGCACGTAGAGCACACATGCGCTTAAGCATTCGCTCTCTCACACACACAAAGTGGATCTCATCAAGTCAGCAGAGGCGAGCCTGAATAAGTGACCACCATTCACACTTTCCAAACATTCCAAGGGAAAGACTGCTCAGCTCTGCCGGCAGCACAGACAATGATCCCCTTTTCTCAACTCGAATAATGAACCGTTTCTCCCAAATACACATAACCAGCGACACATTCTGGGAGCTCACTAGACTCAAACCAAACACACAGGCTGAGGTGCATTTAGCTAGACTTAAAAGATCCAGTGTGTAGGATTGATGGCATCTAGCAGGAAGGTTGCCAAACTTAAACTCATGTATGAAGCGTGTAGGAGAACTACAGTGGCCGATGCGAAAATGCGAATGACCCTTTCTAGAGTCAGTGTTTGATTTGTCTGTTCTGGGCTACTGTAGAACAAAATGGCGGACTCCGTGAAAGAGGACAGTATAAATGGCTCATTTTAACAAGAGATGGATGCAGCTCGACATGTCTGCTGCAGAGGGCATCTGTTATAATCAATAGAGGCTGTTGTATTGACCATGAAAGCCATGCTCTGGGTAGCAGGTAAAAACCGGACCTTTAAATATTGTATTTGTGGCCATGTTACAAGACAATGAAGGTCTGCAACACTGTGAAAATTGTTCTAGTTAATCCGGGTAAACATAAATATTTATAATTTTCTAATTTTATCTATCTCTGATCTAATCCTCAAATGCAAAGGCTTAGGTTTTGTTTCAGGCCTGAATAAGGAAACAAGGGGTTTGGGGGTCCTCTGTCAGAAAATTTTGAGCATCAAACATGAAATCTTTTTATCCATCTGTCTATTTGTGCATCTTCTGCTGTAATTTGTGGTGTAAATGTCTTCCGTTTTGTTAAAACAAATGTCCTCTGTTACTTAAATGTCTTCTTTGGAGTTGACAAATGCACAATCTAAATTTTTAGGTGGACATGTCCCCTGTGTCCCCCTCCTAAAATCTATGCTTATCACCAAATGCACAACCAAAGAGATACAGCTAAGGTGTTTTAGGCATAAATATTAATCCATAAAATATAATCTAAAAGTGTAGAGAGAAAAGTCAAGGTGAAAGAAACAAAAAAGGGCAACAACAACAACAGCTCTGTGTATAGATGCCTGCCTCTCCTTTCATTCCCAGGTGGCTTCACCCTCTGGGCTCTTGTCAGCCAGCTCTGACAGCCTCCAAGAGGACAGAGGGGAAGTGGACCGTGACTAAATAATATTCAAAACCTCCCTTTGGTTGCCCACTGTCTCCCCCATTTCTGTTTCATAAGGTGCCAGGAGTGTGACCACACAGAGGTGTAACCCAGGCCAACAGAAACCATCCAGAACAGCCGTGGCAGATGATTTCACAGTCAATGACGTCGTCCTCTCAGTGGAGAATGATGGAGAGGAATAAATGTGTTTTACTTTCTCTAAAACAGTCATAACTAACCCACATGGTCATTCCCAGCACTGCTACACAGTTCAATTCTGAAATCAACAGATGGAGCTCTTGAGCATCTTTGACAGAAATGTACAGAACACAGCATTCTGGGTACAACAGCAGCGTACCTTTGACAGGCAGCTCCACAGTGCTGTTCATGTTACACAGGTGCCCCTGGCAACACTCCACAATCTGGTCTCTGGAAGGTGGGGTCTTGCAGGTCATCGTGCTCTGCTCATAGATCTTGAAGCAGCCTTTCTGGTGCACCAGGGAGCTGGCGCTGACTGCTAGAGAGGAGAAACACTGGTGGCCTGTGCAGCGATTCTTTTCACATGAGCTGCCCTCACACACACACAGATGCTCCTCCTTGATCAGGGGCTTCACTTCCTCCTCTGCAAAAGATTCAGGAAGAGGACATGGCTGGTAAATAAGAGATCAATAAAGGTCTGATATTACGCTCATTTTCGGGATCATACTTGTATTCTGAGGTTCATGCTAGCAGTGTTGAAAGGGTTACTTTTTAAACATATTCCACTGCAGATTACTGACTACATGCCCCAAAACGTAATTAGTAACATATTCCATTAGATTAGTCAAACTAAGGAAAGTAATACTTTGGATTAAGTCAAAATCATCTTGCTGAATTCATTGGTCTGGGTCTCATGTTTTCATTTCAAAACAAACAACGGTGTCCTCGCTGTGCATCTCCTTGTCCATTGTCATGTGGCAAGTGCGCTGCACACACATTAAAAATCTGTAAATGGAAAATTTTACACCTTGTCCTAACAGCAAGCGAGCGGCGCTCTCACAATGAATCTGTTAAATATGCACTTCTGATACATCATGTACACAAACCACGAAGGCAACCTATCAGCCGCGTGTTCGACTGGAGACGTAACCACTTAAAAAATGGAAGTGAGCTTGCTATCTCTTCATATTTGTGCTTTCTAAACAGTAAACACACATTTTATATTCTGATATTTACTGGAAATGACTTACAATACAGCCAACAGGAAGTAGCCTGTTATTAGCGATGGTGATTTACTTTCAGCTTTCACTTTCAGCTCCCTGGTGATCTCTCTCCAGCCTGCTGCCACTTTACTAAGGTTTTTTTTAAATGTAATGAAGGGATGTTGTGTAGATAATTCCTCATTTTAACTTCATGAATCAGTGGTTCCCTGGCCATTGTGGGGGTTTCAAAGTGAGAGACAGTAATAAACAGAAAAAGGGAGTCCTACTACGGATCAGCTCAAAACCGCAGCGTGGAAACTGACGCTTCCTCACGTTGCATTCAGGTAAGACACGATGGTAAAATATAAAAAAAAAAAAACCCACAACAACAACAATAAAGTAATCCCTTCAAGTAATCAATTTTTAAAGACAGTAACTGTATTCAGAATACCAACACTTTAAAGTGTTCCTGTACCAGAAAACAGTTACTCATATGGTTAAAGAAAAACACTTTATTTTCCTCATACTATCTTTGCTGGAACACCTGTATTCACCCGCTGTCTGAACCGCTCCGTATTAGCACCTGTCTCTTTAAGCCCCTCCCCTATTGAAAAAGCCCAGTCTGCTCTGATTTGTCAGTGTTTCTGGGTGTTCCACATCTGCACTCTCTGTGTCTCTGCATCATCATGAAACCACCACCTTCTACCTTTATAGCCCATTTCACTGGAACCGCATAGGCAACAGCTTGGGTTCATGTCCCACCAGCTGAAGCAATTTACATATGCTCCATTCCAATAAACCTCGGACGTCGGATGTCTGAGCTGGGAATGACATCACACCCAAGTTGACTGCACTCAAGTACAGGTTAGAAAACCAAGATGTCGTTGGCAATACCTTTTCTAGCCAGGTTAGCCATTGTTAGCATTACCAGTACACAACAACACACTACGCTGCACTTTGCACACACGAACACTATAGCGGCATGTCCACAGATAGAACGCCCGTGTGCCAGTGAACAGTACATTTCTACAGTTTACATTAAAGTTGATGTGCAGAGCAGCCATCTTGGATTTTGAGAAAGGGGTTGGTGAGGTTCCTCATAGACAGACATCCAACTTCAGGGGCGTTCCAGTTGAAATTTGCGACTAGGAACTTCTGGAAATTCTGACTTCCCAGTGCAAATGGAGCGCACAAACATGATGCAAATCATTCCAACAGGTAATACATAGGGATCCATTAAGAGTGTTTATGTTTTAAGTTTAAAATGGTCTCTATAGTATAGTTGTGACATCAGAGCTTCACTAAAGTCCTGATTGCTTATTTGAAGGCACAGTTTCTGAATATGGACTGTGTGCATGTCTCTTTAGACTAAGTGTTTTGATCATTTCACAGTATCAATATAACACCTGCACCTGCTTTATATTAAAAAAGACATGGAAATCTGACTTTTATAAAATGGGACCTTTAAAGCTGTTCTTGCATCACTATTAACATGCATATTAGCTTTTAATGGTGTTTAAAAATCAACATTTCTGTCATAAAATAAAATTATCTTGAGTGACATAAGGTCTATGGTGAACGGCAGCCAAGAAAAATGTGTACAATGTGTACAAAGTCACCTTTCCCTGGAGCTTGCACAGTGACGTTCATGTTACACAGATGGCCCTGGCAGCACTTGACAACATGGGCCGATGAGGGTGGCATGGCACAGGTGGCTCTGCCCTCCTCGTCGTCCCTCAGGCAGCCCTTCTGTTGGACAGCCACCCCATCAATCATCTTGAGAGAGGAAAAACAGTGCTGGCCTGCGCAGCGATGGTCACGCTCACACACGCCGCCCTCGCAAACACACTCCTGGTCTCTGAGGACTGGTCTGCCAGCAGACAGTTCTGTATCTGATAAGAGGAAATAGAGATATGGGGAAACCCATTAGAGCAATACCATTAGTAGCCCATTAAATTAAATGGCATTCACTCAGATCAGAAAACATGAAAATGTATCTGTGTTGGCTGGCTGAAGAGGCTGAGTGCAGAATGAGTTTTGACAGAAAATAAATGACACTTTCCTCATTTTTCATGACAAAGCTGTGGCTATGGAGTCAACATTGGGGGGGGGCAAAGCTGCCAGAAGCTTTGTTCTCCCACACCAAAAACAATAACAAATTTCCTTCCACTAAAAAATATTCAAAAAATCACTAACACATTTTACAACAATAATGCTGTTTTTTCTTTTCTTTTTTTGTCAACGTCAATTTAAGGTAGAATACTGACAACAGATGACATCAATATTTTGTTGGTTTTAAGTTGTTTAAGAAACAGTACTAATGCTATTCATAATGATAATGTCAAGCGAGACCTTGTAATGTAAATGTAAACATTTTTGAAGTGTCAAAATCCCCTTAAAATGACTCGTTTCGCTATCAGGATTGGATCCATTCGGTCTGACGACATTTGGTAAATATAGAAGAGCCACGAGATTCAATCTTTTTGTCCCCATGCAAGTTAGTGGAGTGCTTAACCGCAAGTTAGCCACTTGGTCGTACTTGGCAGAGTTCGGCCGCCATATGTCTCTAGTGCGCTTCCTCAATGGGCTGCACGGTGCAGAAGAAGTGCAGATAATCCTTGGAAAATCACGGATTTTAATTTCATAAGCGGCAGTTGAGCCATTTTGGCTTCATACGCCACTGAGCAAGTTTCATAGGAATACACAGGGCTCCACATTCAATGCTAGATCCAGTTCTCCTGATACATCCATGTCTCCACCTCACTATTTCTACAGGAAGAGAATGTCAGGCAGCAGCCCTGGAGACAGTTGTTCTTGCAGTTCACGGCTGTGCTAGCAACTAGAATTCAGCCTAGTACGTAACACCCATATTACAATAGATTCTAGTTTTCATCTTTTTTAATACATTTGAAAGTAATGAGAGAAACAGTGCAGAGTTGTGCCTTGTTGCCACAAGCAATCAAGTACTGCTTCTTCTGGGGTACGGCAGCACTACATGGACAAACCACACGCTGAACTGCAGAAGCCTACACCGTAAAACTAGAACCAATGATAAAAAATAATGGCGATTTGTTAAGTTGATTTATGATGATTGTATTGGCTAATGATTATACTGGATGGTATAGCATGATTGCCTGTCATAGCACGTCAACAAATATTGGGGTAGGTTGGGCATTTTGAGCATATGGGAATACTGGGCGGGATGTGTGCCCCTAATATAGCATTACGGCCTAGTTTTATAATAATGAAAATACTACAGAGGTTTGGATTTCACACCGTGTTATAATGCAAACACCTCACCTTTCACCGGTGACTGCAAGGAGACGTTCATGTTACACAAATTCCCATAGCAGCACTCCACAACCAGCTCAGGAGTTGGCAGGCTTCCACACCGCGAAGACCCTTCCTCATTACCCACAATGCAGCCCTTTTGAAGGACCAATGTCCCATTCAGCGTGGAAAGGGAGGTGAAGCACTGCTGGCCGAAACACCGGTCCCCATTGCTGCAGGACGCACCGTCACACACACATTCAGAGTTTCTCGCACTGACATCACCTACAAAGGAAAACGATTACAGAACAGGTCAGAATTCATCACTGAAGAAGACTGAGTGCAGGACTTTAATCTCTAATATGCTCCCAAATGTTTTGTGACAACAGATGATCAGTGCTTATCCCTCTTGTAAGGGTGCATGTGCGTCGTGTATTGTAAGTACGGGGACAAGTGTGGATTGCCGCCCTGAAAAAGCTCCACTTTCCACTGCATTCCACCACCACTGCAGTTGTTTAAAATAACACTGCGAGACAGCAGATGAGAGGGAGACAGACTGGGGAGGGGTGGTGAAAGGGGGAAAAAAAAAATTGGGAATTTTTGGTCTATGCATGTGAGAGACTAGAGGGGGGACAGAGAAAAGACACAGAGGCTGAGAGATTGTGTGTGTTTAACCAGAGTAAAAGAGAAAAGAGGAACGGAGACACACCCTTCCAGCTACTGCGTGTACTTGGGGCGAGCTGTGTTTTGTGACCACACACTTACCTTCCAAGCTCGAACAGGGAAGGACCAGGACGATCAAAACCAAAAGAAGCATGTCCCCAATCGTCATTGTAGACCTAGAGGGGAAAAAGACAAAACACAAAAATGAGGGCTGCACTCCAATGAATATGTGTGCCAGGAAAAAAAGGGTCTGACTGTTTTCAAAGCAAAGGATGGTGATTTTCACGCTGCTGATGCACGAGAATATCTTGGTATTTTTGCAAAACATCTTTCTGGGGAGCATTCGGCGAGACAGACAGAGGACCACGAGGGACAGGCTGATAACGACAGGATTTGCCGTCGACCTAAGAGTATTAGAGGGAGCAATTTTACAGAGGGAGACCTTTTCTTGTTTTCAGAAAAAGAGTCAACACCAAGTTTAAAATGCTCAAGTAAAGTGGGTCTCATGCCTTCCTGTTGTCCTGGCAACAAGGCATTGAGTGGCAAGCAATGGGGAGACTGGTGCTCTCCTATTGGCTGCCTCTGTGCGTGCGTGTGTGCGTGAGTGGTGATATCTGTGTGTGTGTGTGTGTGTGTGTGTGTGTGTTGGAGGGACAGGCTGCTTGGCAGTGAGGGGAGAGGAGCAGACAGACGAGAGAGGAGGAGGAGGAGGAGAAAGAGGAGAGGAGCACAGCGGGGAGAACGAGTGTGGGTGCCCAAATACTATCGTTTAGAGACCTGGAGACAATCTAATCCTTCAATATTTAATGCGACTGTGGAAGCGTCCACACACGCCGTGCACGTTATGTTTGTTTGTTTTATCCAGTGACAGATTTTTTAAAAAGACCACCAGTTTAACTCACACTGTAAACTCAAGGGGAAAGAAATCACCCCCCCCCCCCAGCTACCCATTTTATAAAGATGATATGTGAGTTTTGCAGAGACATCGTAGCCTGCAGCGTGCCCCGTTTATGCCATACTAAGCACCGGGGCCGTTATCTTGGAAGCATGTGTGTGTGCGCCTGAGTGCATCTGTGCCACTGATAAATACCCAAGCACCCCCCATACCTCCATCCCCTCCAAGCCTTTGTGCCCGTCTCCCAGACATAAATGATTAAGCACGTAATGTTAGCATTAGCCCAACGGCGGCGTCTGTACGGCCGCTCACACACAGACCACATGCTGCTCCTTTAATCAGAGCACAAAACAGAGGCTGCCACACAGAGATAATCAGGAGCTCTGTCTGCTCCCTTTGGACCAGGGGAGTGTGGGGAGCAGCGATGGGGGCAGGGAACGGGCAGGAGGGCATGAAGAGGCGAGGGAGGTATGGCCAGGGGGCAACTGGGGGACAGTGGGTCAGAGAAGGGCAGAAAACGGGGCCAATGTGGGAGAGAGATGTGTGGGCTGCGACAGCGAGGTAAAGGGAGGGAGAAGTGGGACAAGGAGGTGTCTGGTGTCAGCGCCCAGGGGGACAGCGGGAAGAAGGGCACCATGCTGGTGGGGGGACGGTTGGCTGGGCTGCGGTGAAGCCAGGGGGCCGGGAGGAAACAGGATAAAGAGATAAGCAGAGGGGTAAAAGACAATAGTCTGGAGCCTAGAAAAAAAAGGTGATTCTGTCTGACTGGTTATCTTGATATTGACTCGTATATCACTCATGTAGAAAGACGACAAAGCGCACGGTATCCTGACTCACGCTGCTGACAGATCAATAACTCACCTCAATTAACTAAGTAGAGCATGTCATGAGGCTCCCTTTAATGGCTTCAATTAGCGTAGGTAAATGATTTGCAGCATTTTTTGTTTACATTTACTGCTGAAAGACCCTCGACGGGGCACTGAAATTATCTCCGTCTCAATTCATCTCTCCCACGCAGACACTTTATCTTAAATAAGCTATCATGAGCAGCGAGCCACATGCTGACGACCAAGCACCTAAGTGGTTCCTGTTATGCGTTTGCCGTTATGTACACAACAAATATCTCAGTCTAGGCGCTGCAAAACCTGAGGGCCTTCTGCCTGCTCTCCAGCACGTCTGAGTGTATGCATTTGCACACATGCATTACTGTATGCGTGTCTATCTGCACAGTTTATTCTGCATAAGCACAGACTCCACATCTATCCACACGAGGCAAAGCTAGCTGGTAACATATCACGAAGCCAGCTAACAGCTTTGCTTGATGAATACACACCCAGGACTAGTGCTCCTGATATTGGAAACCTCAGAAGGGATTCTTGGAAAGAAGAGAGGCAGGGCTAGCATCTGCAGAACCGATTGCGATCTGAGCAGACAACTTTATGGCGCTATGCGTGTGTGTGTGTGTGTGTGTGTGTGTTGCAGCTCTCTATCCTTGCGTATTGAATTCACTGGCAGTGTTCTGCACTGTGTGTTCACAGAGCTGACATCCTGCCAAGGGTGTGCTCTCATCCCCCCCTCTATCTGTCTCAACCCCCTTCTTTCCGTTGACTCCTTCTTCCTATATCCTCTGATGTGGTGTTGTAATAGGAAACCAGTATAAATACCACATGGTAATTATAACTTATGATATATATTCACATGTTCACTGCTGCTGGAACTAATACTCTAATGGGTCTCACTATAACGCAGAGCAACCTTTAATAAAAGCTTAAAAAGGCACCCAAATGCTATTTATACATATAATAATGTGACTAATCTGTTTGTTTTAAAATGCATGATGATGATTCTTATCTTTTACTGCCTCCTTCAATCTGTGAAAGGTCAGGCAGTTTATACTGATGGCCATTTCTGAGTGTCTTGGGCTCACGTTTTACAATAGTGTGAAGCAAATCCACTACTATACTTGACATTGTTTATGTAATAGTACTTTACTTAGGTATTTTCACTAAATGCTAGTACAAAATTCTGCTCCATTACATTTCCAGAGGTGTCTCCAAATCCACGATTCAATTTGACTTTTGATTTTAAGGTCACAATTCAACTCAATTTAAACTTTTATTTCGGCACTGAGGGCTGTGTCACTGTTAGACTTAGTCAGTCTGAGTCTTGATTCATAACCTTCAACAGATCATTAGTTTTATGCCATGACAACTTTCATTTACATTTCAATTCTTTAAAAAGGTATCAAATGTGATATCACTTCACTGCTGTGAAAGCTACACTGAGAGCACAGCTTTGCTAACTGGCAATTACTTCACACTGTAAGACGGTGAACTACAGCAAAGCGATCCTAGGGAGAAATCTAGTTTGGTTATCTAAAGCTACTAAAAAGAAGCAGTTCATACTAGTTTCTTAAAAGAATTTTAAATTTGACAATGTGCATACGAAATTAAAACAAAATTTAGTCACATTCCAGAAGAAAATTGCCAAAACCAAGATACTGCAAAAAGGTAGTGAAGTACTATACTTTAATTACATGTAGTTTACTACTCCCCAACACTTACTTTTTGGGGGGAATGTATACCGCAGTAGTCATTTTTTTAAATGTAGCTACAATAACTGAAAACAAGAGCCAATAGATATCAGCAGGACACTTTACAACAGCTTGCATTTCCTATCCTGCAAACAGCCACCTTGTATTAATTCACTTAGGTAGCATAGCCTACAAACTGTAGTCTTTATGTCAACAACACTTTAGCCGTTAACTCATTGGGACGGCAAAATGTCAGTAAATGGGTAACTTCAGTAAAGCAGTGGGATTTTCCAGTTCTGTTATTTTTCTGTCATCTCCGACTTCAACAGTGGGACTGGCACCTGGAAAAAGTGCAGCTGCCTGGGGTGGGAATCACCAGAGTCCACGTTACAATATTATCACAATACTTAAGTCAAGATACAATATTATTGTGATTTTAAATATGTTGCGATATGCTGTGATTTATTAGCATTTTTCAACTGTAAATTAAGTCCCCAAAGGAAAACTTTGTCAGCATCTGTTTTATCTAATAAGATAGTTTTCAGTCTGGTCATCCCACTTCAGCCATTTTTTTGCAGCAGCAAAATGTATCTAGTGGACTGAAAAAGCAACTGATTCTATTATTCTAGTAGGCTATCTGATTTTTTTTATTTTGTATTTGTAATAATAATCATTTAGGCTATATGATAAAGAAAATCATATTGCCACACAAAAACATTGCAATACGATGCTGTATTGGTTTTTTACCCCACCCCCTAGCAGCTGCAGGCCAGTAAGTTAAGCGGTGTTGTCATGTGTTATTTTGTGTGTGTTTGCTTTGAAATCAAAGATTGAAATTTCAATCAATTTTGGATTCAGAATTGAAATTGTGACGTTACCTTCTAGTTACGCTACAGGCTGAGACTTAACATACAAAACTTGTGATCATCTTGTTAAATACGGTACATAGTTAAGGATTTAACTAGCCAACTGTATCAAAAGTAGGTAGAAATAGCTTGTTTTTCACCATGCTGTGACTTTAAAAGCTACCTGCACAAAACTGTACAGTGTTCTCATTCTTAAAACACCTTTATTTGTTGTTTAATTCCTCTTGATGTTCATTGTATGCACCAAACATCAAAGTAAATTCTTTGAAAGTGGTAACAAATGGTATTCCGATTCTCCTGATTCAGTAGTAATAACTAAATTATATGTTTAATAATATATGTATATGAAAGGGTCATTCTTTTTAATCTGTACTTTTATTTGGGATTTTTAAAGTATTTTTTAGCTGATAATGCTTCTGCTGTTTTATTTAGGAAAAATCCAGAATGCAGCACTAATACTTTAAACTGGATTTGTGCCTTTACTTGAGTAAGTAATCTGAATGCTTTTCTCACCACAGGTAGCTTGTATGATGATATCAATGCCTCTGAGATACGCAAGCACTGACCTTGCACAGAAACCACATTGAGCTTGACACAAGGTACCCAAAGAGAGTACAACACCAGAGAGAAATAGTTGAAATACACTTGGCCTCAGTGAAAAGTATGTTGGGGTAGACTCCTGCTGAGCGCTGCTGGAGGGACATGAAAGTGATCCTACATATCAAGGCTCCCGTTTTATGACGCCACGTTTCCTTCCCAGACTCTTTCCAGTGATCCCACTCCAGAGGGCCATCTTGATAAGCACTTCTCTAAGATGTTGAGCAGAGCTTAAAGTGATTAGATGGAGATGATTAAACATGCCACTCAAACGCTTTGATTGGTACAACTGAACCCCATATGAGAAGCTTGCAGGCAGTTATGCGGATTTAAATACATTTGAAGAGTTGGTACACATTCTGGCTTACACGAGCACATCCTTAAGTGCCATTTTAAACCGAATGTTTTATTAACATTCCCAGGTGACATTTTAAAACCGATTGTTACGCAGCTTTCAACAACAAACACAAATAGTAGTCGTGTTAGTTGCTTTATTATTTTGGTGTGTTCTGTTTTCGGGTCAAGACGAAGGAGAGAATGACAAAACACTACTTTGTCTGATGAGCATGGTGTGTATCACTGAGGTTGAGGAGGGAGGAGGCTGGAAGCCCTGCAGGAGCTGCTGAGTCATCATGCTGGCAAAGAGGGAGACGAGAGGTGGAATCTGTGTCTGAGCTGGCAGGCTGGCACAGTTACCATGGCACAAATAGCCCCGGCACCGAGGAAACTGCAGCAAACTGCGGGGCGGCGAGGGAAGAAACAGGCAGAGACTGGGGCAATGCGGAGCCTGCTGTTCGTGTCCCTGTCCCCGTCCCCGACCCAGACCCAGACGGCCAAAGTGCCAGCATGCCATCAGGGACACACAGATGGTTCGCTCCTAGGTGGACGTGGGTGTAACACAGACCTGAGGGCGAAAGTCGTCCTCTTTGCAGCAGCCCACATTCATATTCACACTACAGCTCAGCAAATCAACACATTCACCTCAGTCTAAAAACCATTCTCTGCCTACAGTCAAATGCAACACTTTGGATGACTAAAACTAAGTTAAAAGAATACACAACCTTAACTTTTCAGTAGGTGATGAGGGAATACACACTCACGCTTGATACAACTGTGCTTACAAAGTGGGTAGAATATAAGATTACAATGAATGCTGTCTTAAAAAAGAAAGGTGCGCACTACTGATGTAAACATCAAGTTCATTTTGAATGTGCCAACACTTTGCATAAAGCACACTGGTAATGAAAACCAATTTAGGACTAATTTGATAGGCCTTGTCATCTTGTCGAAGGCTTGTCATGTAGTTGGCTTTTGGCTTTCGGCCCCTACACACTGTGTGATATTGGCAATCTTGCAGGGTCATTGCACGTCACACTGTGCAAGATGGGTCTCATAAAATCTTTGTCTCAAATCTGTGTCAGGCTGAACAATATCAACTTTGAGCGTGCAAGGAATGCCTGATGAAATGTAGGGCTATAGAAAAAAAGCAGACATGTCATGAAGTCAAATCATCCACCTGCGCTATGAAAATGCTGCAGAACAACAAACAAGGTATGGCCTCACTTTGTTCAAAGTTCCATACAGAATACAGAGTGGTTGGTTTGTAGACTTGGCTCGCAACATTGTGAGAATACAGTCCTAAATTTTCTGAAACTGTCAGAGTTTGGAAACAGCCTGGCTGTGTCTCTCAGTGTGATTCTAGGACCAGTGTTTTACTGTCAACTTTTGTCAGGAACAGCCCAAAATCGTGCAGTGTGTAGGTGTCTTTGGTGCAAGCATCCACAAGACAACAAGATGGCAGCTGAGTTTCAAGGATCTGTTGGTCATTATAGCAGCAGGATCAGGAAACTAAAAGCATTCTATGGATACCGGCACCAGTATTGATTCTGCTCATCGGTCCGATTCCTTTATTGATTCCTGATCAGTTTTCTATGAGGAAAAAAGTAGATCTGCAAAGAGTTTTCAGTGTCAATGCTACTGTTTTACTCATCACCTAAAATGGATGCAATGAGAGAAGATTTGTACAGCATTCCTTTAGGTTTTCTATGTCAAAGAAAAAAATCTTCTAAGCCTGCTTGCGTGGTGCCAAGGTTATTATATCATGAAATATTTACCCTCCTGAAAAGGACATGCTGCCCTGTTGGGAAGAAGTGGCACTTGTGCACAGAGCGTCTAATAGATGCCATTCCTTGAATTTAAGCCCATGTTGCACAGACAGATGTTTCAGGATATTCTGGTGTTTCCATTTTTACTTGAAATGATAATTTTACATAAATACAAGCAGCATTTTTGTCATCTTTCTTATGAGTTAAAGGCTTGCTTTGGACCGTTTCTTCCTCGCCACCACGACTCCTCCTTGATGAGTCTGACATCGTTGTTTTACAACATGCAGCTGCATCTACAAAAGAAATCTATAAGCTCATAAGGCATATATTTCGGATGGATTTGACCATTTGCAACCGGTTCTCAATCCTCATCTCTAGTATTTAAATAGAGTTTTTGCTTGACATGAAATATTCTCTGACAAAATAACATCAAGTGAGTTGCTGGTTTGGGTGATGAAGAATCTAGCCGTGAGATCACTACTTCCAAGTTAATTCATTACAGCGTGCTTCTGGTCTAACTGGGCTTCAATCTGCATGCTAGTAGAGCAAAAGTCAAACAAAACAGGTGCTAGCTCATCAACACTCCATGGAACCAAAAGTGAACCAAACTCCACACATTTATTCTTTTATATATTTAGGAGATGTCAGTGCAACCAAACTCAGGTGTTGTACTAGCAGCAGGATTAAACATTGTTTTCAATGCGATGCTGTGACCTTGTCTGGTGTATGTGTGAAAGGCAAGTTGACCCCTTCTTGATATCCTGTGTCATACACTGAGGCTGTGCGTGGAAGGCATTTGGCTCTGCTGAATACAAAGCAAAGCTCATTAACCTTTGGAAACACACCTCGCTGGCCAAGGGCCTCATCAAACGTGGAGATGAATGAGGAACCTCTGTGGCCCCCTTGGAAGAGCTTGTGGAATCTGCAGTGCCCCATCAGGTCGAGCCAGGCTCCATCTCTCAGGGCCCTACAGGATCTCAGCAGCTGCCTCCTTTCACAGTGTGAGGAATGTAATCAAATGCAAATGCCCCCCTGCGTATGTTCAATTCTCACTCACACATTCATTGTAGTGGGCAACGGCATAGCAAGTTCTTGTTCCTTGGATACAGTGTAACCCAGGGTGTGTGCACACACACACTCATAGTGTATTCGGCCTAGATCAAATGTAACCAGAGACAATGGTCGCCTTTTCTTCCTGCTGTGGTTCCACCCTACCTTCCACCTCTGCACCCACACTGACACACTCTGCCGGGCCCCCATCACAAAACAGAGAAGCATTTTTATTACACTTCTGTTTGTAATTCATGACAAAGTTTGATTTGTTTAGACGTAGCACCCCAGGGCAAAAGTTGGGGAAGAGACAGAGGTCAACAGAAGACAGGTACAGAAAGTGAAGGTCTGAGAGAGTTTAGCATCCTGACAATACGGACAACAGTTGTTCATTATTACAAGACACAACACTACAATGAACCAAAACTTAAGCAAACACACTTAAATTTAAGTAGCTTTAGTGGTTCCACAAGGTTTTATTATGGTTTTGTCTTGTGTGACGTCTCATGTGACACAACTTCGAAGATTTTACAGCATTGTGAAGACACTGTTAACAAGTCTTCTACGCAATGGTCACCATAGCAATTAGACATTCATTTTCACACAGCCATCAAAACATCTGAAACGGCCAATTCAAACACCATCTTTATGGCCCTCAGCTATATTTGCCAACAGAGGAATGCACAAACACTCTCCCTCCAAATGACCATCTCACAAAGTTCACTGCCCTGGGGCGGTACTATTCTCAAAAGGACACCTTGATTTGTATCAGGGTGCACCCTTTAAACACATTTTCTTTCTTGTGAAACAAGTAAATCAGGCCAACAGACCACAGTGCTGTGCGTACAGCTCGTCGAAGCTCAGAAAATATTTAGCCTTGATTGATTCTGTGCCCTGCCTGGAAGAGGCTGAGCTCCAGGAGTCAGAGGGCTAACGTGATAACCCTCGCTGTGTGACCCACAAACTACGACCAAACCATTCACCACCATGCTGATAATCACTCAGCAAACAACTTGCATCAAAACAATGAATGCTCCATAGCCATTACATCCTGCTGCCAATGGAGCCTTTATGGCCGGGAGTTTCCTGGCCTTCCGGAGAGGAAGGACTTCTAAGGGGAAAAGACCAGTAGTAAAAAGCTGCTGAACTTTAATGATAAAATCAGAAATGGGAAATGAAGATGTAAAGAGTACTCGCATGCAGGGCTGGGTGATAATTCAATGTAAGTGCCCAATCAATTTCCAGGGGAATTAAATTGTGATTTGGTTCAACATGGCTGACTACACTTAAACTTTTATTTTTTAGGCTATTTTGCTGGAGCAAACTGATTAGTAGAGCTGTACCCGACTTATTCCGGTCGAATCAGAATTTGCTGTTCAATACAAATATTGGACTATTCACTCCTTTTTTTGAATGGGGTTTAGACATCAAACAAATTAAGTTGCTATGAGCTGCAAATTCACCACTTCTGAGCAAAGCCTCTTGTCCTCAAGGCAGCTGCCTCCGTCTCACTCGGACTCTTCCTGGTCTGGGTCCCCATTTGCCTGCACTCGAGGCGAATTTGTAAATCCTATGAAAGCGAAGGAGTGACCCACCTTACTCTGCCTATGGTTTGCCTTACCTGACATGTTTACCCTAACTCTAACTGATCTCAATCATCTTGCCTAAACCTAACCAATCTAACTAACAAAGGCAACGAGCACTAGCCAACCATAGGGAGAGTTGGTTATCTTCTAGAAATGAGCTTGTAATTAATTTATTTTCTTGATTTTCTGTGAAGTTAAACACATGACTAATGATAATTAAATGTCCGCTCACTGTCCGTGGTGCTGAAATATGCGCCGAAATAGGTCCTATGTTTTCACTGCTCTCATCAAGTCGTGCATTACATGCAGACATGAGGTATTACGAATGTGAGAAACAGCTTCATGTCCTTTGAAACAGTTTTCAATAGCATAGTATGTACTTCTGACAGATCAAAGACCAAAGTGAAGTTTTATATAAGTTCATATTTTTTAAACTCCATCATTAGTAGCTCGGTGACGTCATGTCATATTGCCATACCTTAGCTTTTGCTGAAACGACGTGCCTGCCGGAAAGCAGGGTACCATACCAAAAGAGTTTGGTGGAAACAGAACTATAATGATGACTTGAATCTCTACTGAGAAGTGGATTCATTGATCAAGTTGATCTCAGAAATCTGGTAAGTGTTGTGTCATTTTCAAATTACTTCATTCAGCTAAAATGTGAATTCTTTGAGTTTTTATTGTAAACTACCTAGTCGATTACGTGAGAAAATAATTGTCCTAGTAGCTCATATTAAAAATAATTCCTAATTGCAGCCTTAGATTTTGCACAAATACATTGCACCACATCACAATACACGTAAATGCAGGCATCCTAAAAATATTTCAATCATATTGTCCTATTGATTTCAGCCACACTGCCCAGCTCTACTTGCTTGTCAAAATGAATGAATGACTAAAACATAATAAATGCCCCCATTTGGCTCAAGCGTGCGCAAAGGACTGGACTTATTCAAGCCCCCATCAATGTGATGCTGATGTACTGCCATCACAACAGAACTACTTCAGTCTACGACCCCATGACCCGAGAGATGAAACACAGATTATTCTCAAAGTCGTAGACAAAGTGCCCACACCAAATAAGAGCCCAAGCTCGGGACTGGGGAATGAGATCAGAGAGAGGCAGCAACTGAAACAAAGCCATAACTTTTCCCACTAACAGCTGAGCGATAAGACAAGAGCACTGAAGCAAGTGAAGGGCTCATAAAATGTGTATTGCGGACTGTCTCCAGTGCAGTCTGGGGTTAGTGTAGAGAGAGGAGAGGAGCCACGAGCACTGCAGATATATGTGCGTGTGCATCTGTGCAGACAGCAATCTCGTGTCTCCCTTCCCTCTGTCTCCACTGGTCCTCATCCACATTTGAACACAGAATGAGAGAAATCAATAAGTCTGTGCAGAGCCACCAGAACAAGAGGAGAGCGAACTCCCAAACAGCAAACAGGAACAAGACTAAAATCTGGCATATACACAGGCGGTCTTTTATCTTACTCTCTTTTCCCCCCTCTAACTTCCCGTGTCATGCTGAGACTGCAGTACCCGCAAGTCCCAGACAGCTCCTCTCATCGTGATATGTTTGGGCTACATAAGGCTGATGATTATTAAAAGGCTCAAGGATTTTTTGACTAAAAATAACACTGCAGACAGAGGGCCCCTTTCTAAAAAGCTGGACACAAGCACAGAGCAGAGGCAAATGCAACCCACATGCTGTGCTCCTCTGCAGCCTGCTGCCTCATCTGATGCCAGGTTTGTTGCTAGTCAAACTTTCTAGTAAGTCAGCATATACAGTACACACACACAGATGCACGTGCGCACACACGCACACACACACACACACACACAGAGGACATACACATGGCCAAAAGCTGAAGCAAGATAGCTGAAGGTTGCTGCTTTGAGCGAGACTCCGAGCCAAATCCTGCCCCCTTTCTATCCTCCAGCCACCGCCTCCCAGCCGCATTCACACACACAATCATATACTGTCTCACACACACACACACAAGCAGACGTACATTATCCCCTCCCGCCTCCTTCCTCCCAAGTTGAGAGCCACCTACATGGAAGAGCGATGAGCCTCAGACTCTTGCTCAGACTTGAAGCAGTCTATCTTGGTCTCATAACTGCAGTTCTCTTGTTAATGACAGACTGTGTAACCTGATTCCACACACATATGCATGCATATACACACACACACACACACACACACCCAACCCCCCAACACACTCAGGTTTTTTGGGAGCTAGCGCTTCCCTCTCCCTCCACTTGCATATTGTTCCAACCCAAACTGCCAGCTGCTTCTGACAGCCAAATTACTGTGCACAGAGAAATGATTGCTATCAGAGGCCTACACCCCCCCATCCCACCAACAACCCCCCCCCCCCCCCCCCCACCCATACTCGCCTCATGCTTTCAATGCTCAGACCTCTGTGGGCAAATTACACACTTAATGTCCATCAGACAGAACCACTACAGCAGCGCACTGATGTAGAGGCCAACATATCTGCAGCCAAAGAATTTAGGAGTCGCAATGTGGAAATGAAAACTTGAATGAGGCCTGTGTAGGAGAGGCAGAACTTTCAGATGGCAATCAAAAGCCTATTTTCTGATAGTTTGTTCAAAGAAGTGCTGAAACAAATCACTTTCTTTAATCAGTTAATCTGACTAATAGTCATTTAGTCTATAAAATGTTAGAAAGATATTAAAAACCCAATTTCTCAGAGTCCAGGATGAAAATTTCAGACCTCTTGCCAAAGAGTGCAATGACAAAAAGAGCAGTTGAAGCCAACACAGTGCATTTGACAATTATGTCTTCTTGATAAATCACTTTAGAGCCAAAACAATTAGTTGAGCAATCGCTCAAACGACAGAGAACAATCCTCAGCAACTCTTCTGACAACTGATTATGTCAATTCTCAAACAAAAACACCAACACCAAAGGTTTTCTGCTTACAGCTTGTGAATATTTACTTCTTTTCTCTGTCTTACGCGATGGTAAAATGCGTGTCTTTGGGGTTTAGTGTTAGACATGAAGATGAAGATATCACCTTGGGCTCTGGGAAATTCAGATTGGGAGAAATTTCACTATTTTCTGACACTGTATTACAGCCTGGACCATTTTATCAGCCGATATGAGCCTATCACAAATATATCAGTATCAGCGTACGTTTTTATGACATGAAAACATTCGTACAGAACATGTAATGCATAAATCACATTTTTGGGGGGTTCAACAATGGTGTAATTTCGTAATCTGTCCAGTTTAGATGCTCCAACTCCATTGTTTACATTAATAAAAGTTACACACTCCCGCATCCGTGACCACATCACCCCCATCCTTCATAACCTCCATTATTATTAGTTACAGAAAGCAGCCCTCTGAGTCCATTTGTTTGCCCATATCTGTACAAAGTCATAAAACAATCCATAAGAAATCGTCTTGTCATTCCAGCTCAGAAAGTCACTATATTGGCAATCTGTGATTTTTTCCGCTATAACATATAAACTATATCTGTTGCACAAATCCCATACATCCCATCGGAAACTGGGCATTTTCCGTTACAGCCCTACAGCTGTGAAACTCCTTGCCTGAAAAACTTTGGCTGGCAAACTCAGCGTCTCCGTTTAAAACATTCCTCAAAACATACTTTTACAGTTAGGCTTTTTTTTTTATTGCAAATCTGCAGTGTGTCTAGTTCAATCTATCTTTTTTACCAATTTTATTATTTATTTATTTCTATTACACACTCGGATTTATCTGGTGTTAGCCTATGTTCAATGTTTTTATTGCTGTTTTTATCTTGATTGTGTGTTTGTCCCATAAAGCACTTTGTAACTGTGTTTTGAAAAGCGCCATACAAATACAAAATCTGAGCAACTTGTTGGCAGTACCTTAGAGCATCATAAATCAGACACATATAAGGCTTCTTTACATCAAATTCAACATTTCACGGCACCTCCAAAACCAGTTCTATTGTTGGGAATGTGTTGTTAGTCTCAGACAGACAGATAACCTCCAGCTGGTTGAGGACTTTGTTACCACAGTTAGGCAATTTGAAACAATGACACTGGCCTGAAGCCAAGCAATAACATTGTTGAGAAGAAGGAGAGGACTAATCACACTGGCAGGCTGAGCGACCACAGCCAGGCTGGTGCCCAGCCGAACAGAACAGGACCCCGACAATCCCCCTGGAGTTGAAGCATATCTCCGCCTCAGACTGCCTGTCGTCCTTTTATCAGACCACTATCAGCCAGACTCCACGATGCAAGCCACTGAGAACAGCGGGCGCCCACACAGAGGCCCGACTTCTGTGACTGGTCAGCTATGGGGTTACATTCTCCAGATCATCAACCAACCACACAAACACACACCCACTGACCACGACAAATAACCTCAGCTGAACTGTGATTCGTCTAATGCGGTCATTAGCGTTCAAATTCATTTTGAGTGGCTAATCCATGTTGATTAAACAATAAGTCATCTTCCATCCCAGACACTATCGCTGCATGTGTGGCTGTCAGAGAGTCATATGTATATATTATGTCACCTGAAACGCATCACAGTTAAATGGAGCTTGGCTGGGACAGGCTACAACAGCAAACACAAATGCACAATCGAGTGCTCCCCAGACATTTGGGGGCTACTAGTGAAGAAAGGCCTGATTAGTATGTGGGAATGTGATTTGGTGAGAGCGAAGGATCTAGCACAGTGAGTTGATTCTGAGGAGGAACACTTCAGTGTGAGACATTCCCATTCACACATCTTTTAATCTGCACAATTATCTCTGGATGTTTCCAGCTAGCATTAACACCTTGGCAATGAAGTTTGCACCCTCTTATCAGCAGGTCTACTGCCTTTACATTTAATTGCCCCTGCTATCACACACTAGTTCCTGTTGGGTCTGTTCCTCAGCAGGGAAAAGCATGACAACAAATACTTCAGCATCTTTTACAAGAGCTATATTGGAAATATTTTAAGTGTTTCTCCATTGATAAGTAGTTCAGAATTAAATCACAGACTACTGTAAGGAATGCTGTGTGGTTTTGGCTGCTCTCCCCTCCTCCAAGACTGCGATTGTGATGTTAAAGTGCTCAGCATGGGATGATGAGACACACGATCAAGGACCCTCCCAAGGACTGTTTGCATGACAAAAAACTCTTAACAAAGTCACAACTAGTTGCAATGTGGCGAGGTTGATTTGATTGTGAAATTACAAGTCGCATTGGTGAAGCTGAGACGTTTATTTTCTGTCTTTTGGCCTGGGGCTCATCACCATTTATCAACAACTACCAAAAAACATCTCCGACGCCGGCTATGGTGCGTTCAGGTTCCCTCTCTGCTGAATCATATTTAATATTTGTTCACAACACACAAGATGAAGAAGGGAAATAAAATGTGTGGCCGCAATGACAAAACAGGCCAAGATTTTACGAAGAAAAGCTCCAAGGGTTTTCCACAGAGAGAGAGAGCACGTCACGAAACCCTTTCCTGCAGATGAGCAAACTTCTCCACGTCTGCCCAAATGTCCACAGCCACGACACAACAACACACATAAATGTTACATTTAATGTTCGTCTTGATTGAACTTACCTTGCGGGGTGTTTTTCAAAGTGCTCTATGAGGGCTCCGTCACTGGCGCAGGTCGAACTACTCTGCCATCTCCCGAGAATTCACCGACAATACCCGATTTGTTTTCCAAAGTCTGAAAAGCAGAGCCTACATGACGCCAACATGATCGTCCGTCGCTCGCGCGGTGAGGGGGGAAAAAAGTGGCAAATTCACGCGATATTCAGGAGTGAGGAAAAATGAAGATACATTTTGTAGCGTTGCAGCCCTTCATACATGAGCGCTGTCTGGGGCTTCACAACTCGCACTTGGATCCACGAAGGCAAAAAGCCAAGGATTGGAGGAGGAAGTTACCTTGCAACAACTCACTGTAATTAACCAGCGGCAAGCGCGAGGATAAACACAAGCACTTCCGGTGAGGCGTTTCAAAATAAAAGTAGCACTTAGTCTTCCTCAATTTTATGTTACTCCCAGACCTCTAATTTTATTTTATTTTATTTCATTGCAAAATAAACCTTCTGCCCTATTACATTTTAGTTGGATAGGCTATTGTACTTTTTCAGGGTGTCTACAGATATAAAACAGTTACATTTAAGACTTTTAAAAACCTTTTAAATACCACCTTATAGTAAAACTAAGACCAAACCTGCAATGGAAATACACATTATATATTTATATGTGTGTGATACACACGTGTAAGTAGTCTTTCCAAGTAAACACACTGATGTCAGTTCAAAATGCACAGCAAGTTTAGTGTAATGTGTTTAATTTAAAAATATTAAAGACCCATTGAATCTGAATTTAAGGCATTTTAAGATCTGTAGGCATCCTGTTTGTTACTCCGCTGCATGTTTATAAAAGTAGTAGTTACTATAGTCAGTTTAAAAATCAAGATTTTACATGCAAAATATACCATGACCCCGCTGATGGACACGGGGGGCGGGGGGGTCATGATATGTGGCGCCTCGGTTGAAAACGCTGCGTAAGGTGCCCTCTTGAATGATGAAAACGAGCGGATGTGCCCTATCAGCTGCACTCTTGAATGATGAAAACGAGCAGATGTGCCCCTTTGGCTGCCCTCTTGTCCCCATGTCATGCAGTAGGTGCCCTTTTTTTCCTTTTCGCCCCTGCCCCTCAAACATCCTGCGTCCGTCACTGCATGACCCCATAAAATGTTTTAGATTAAGCTACCCATACTCTTTTATTTATTCCTTTACCTACTCAAACAGTACAATACTAATTACCCTACATACGAAAGCATCAATAAGAGTAATCTGATAACATGATGTATAATGGCATATAAAATTGCAATACTACTTGCAATACTTTACATATATTTGGCTTATAATACTAACATACTTTTACTTGATTAATATTTTCAATACAGGACATTCACATTTAAAGGAATGTTTTTACATTGTAGTATTGCTACTTTTGCTAAAAAAATAAGATCTGAATACTTACTACCACTCCTACTTAAGTATTTCAAGTAAAAGTATCAAATATGAAGAATGGTCACTTGCACAATCTATGTATTTATAATATACAGTAATAATATTATAATATTGTTTTCATTAATCACTAATACCTTAGTTTGTAGGCAGCATTTTTATGTTGTAGCTGGTGGGGGTGAAGCTCATTTAACTACTTTACAAAGGCTACTATTAGGAATGGCCGGATTAGGCTGCAAGGGGCCCCAGAGCAAAAATGAGCCTCAGGGCTTCCATTAATCCCACACACCTTTCACACTGCATTCATTAGAAGATGATGAACAAGGAGATATACTTTATTATTATTATTATTTTTAACTCTGTTGTCATTACACACATGCCTGAAATACACACACATGCACAAACAGAACCTCTACATGCATTAAATGGAGAGATGTCAAGGTGAGGGGGCTGCCCATGGACAGACGCCCTGAGAAGTTGGTTGTGCAGGGCCTTGCTCAAGGGAACCTCGGCAGTGCCCAAGAGGTGAGCTGGCACCTCTTCAGCTACCAGTCCATACTCCATGTTTGGTCCAGATGGGGACTTCAGCCAGTGACCCTCTGGATCCCAACCCATGTCTCTATGGACTGAGCTACTGCCTCCTTTGAATTATTTTACAATATTGCTAAGGGCCCTGTGCTGTAATGTCATTTAATTCAACACAAATTCATGTGAGCTCCAAACTGAAATTAAAAAAAAAGGAACTGAAACTAGATTTTGACACAGGAACCCTCAGTTATAGGTAGTAAAACAAAATCAACATTAAGATCCTCATCATGTCAGCAAATACTTTGCTTTAGTTGTGGATATTTCCAAATAAAATTTAAACTACAAACTAGGTGACACACATTAGCTTTAAGGGCCCCTGGACTTAAAGTAAAATTACCTCGAAGTTGTAGGCTACTTGTAGGGAGAGTATTTTACTTTAAAGTATTCTGATAATGAAATATTCAAGTGTCAGACCGATAGTTTTTTCCCTGTCTTCTGTTTACCAGCGATACACTGTGCTGTGCTTTTATTCTGACACATTACGCACATTTCCGGTCACAGACCTGTTCTCTCTGACGAACTTGACGTGCGCGGCAATTAAAGGACCATTGCTATTTGGTGCTCTCTGCGCATGTTCCCCACTCAGCATTCAGGGAGTGAAGGGTTCAATCTTTCAGGCATATATAAGGGAGAAAAATGATCGGTATGTTGTCCAACAAACGTGCAGAAGAGCAGAAGAAATGTATGAAATCACATATAAATGTGTTTCCTAACATCTTTGGGTTACTTATATCAAGATGTAATTTATTCCTCTACTTTCGGGGTTTGTCATTAGTATCATTAGTGATATACTCAGTTTAATAACAGAGCCAAATCATGAAGCAGTAAGTCACAGTTGCAGTACCTGTGGAGAAAGGCTGCAAAAAAGCAATTAAAAGCCAACTGTGGTACCACTGAGAAGACATCGTGATTAAGTGAACATCTTTTCAAATAGCTGGGCACATTTGTATTAAAACGAGATGTCTAATTTCACTGTAACTCTTTCAACACAGACCTCCCGAAGATTCAAACATCACTGGATACTGTCAGCACCTTTAAGTTTCCACATTACAACTCTTCAAACATCATTGTGTATACAATACAGCACATATGGGCCCACAAACGCAAAGGAACTGTCAGTGGTGGAAAGGATGTTTATGTCAGTAGCTTATTGCACTTGAGGCAGCCTGTTTGTAGCCTTTACTTCAGTGCTTTATACCTCTGCTCCACTACATTTTACGGCTGGTACAAATTACTCTTGCAGATTTAGATTACCAATACCAATACAGGCCTAATCAACAAATGCAATAAATAATGACATAGGCCATTGACATAGATTGAGCTACCCACAAGTAGCTATGCAGGCTACTTGGCTAAAGCTTTATAATTAAAATCAACCCCTCCTTTATCTGCTGCAACATTTAAGTGATGTTCGCATTAATGCAGCAATAATTATGGATAATCCAAAACAAAAACAGTCTATATATTGTTCTGAAATATTCCATTCTGCACAATGAGTTTTACTTTGGGTAATCTATAAGTAGGCTATATTTGTTACTAATACTTGATTTGAATGCATTGGCTTTTACTTGTAAAATTTTTCTTCACTGTGATATTACGACTTTTAACTTAGGGACAGTTCTTTAATTATCAGACAAGGGGAGTGGCTGGGTTTGGGGAGCCTATAAGTAGGCTATGTTTAATGCTAAGACTTCTGTAAACTTGGAATGGATTGCCGTGTACTTGTAACAAACTTCTACAATGTGGGAATACAACTTTTAATTTAGGGACTGTAAGTTATTTATCAGACGAGGGGGTGGCTGGGGTGTGAGTTTTGTTTTTTTTGTAGTTGTTTTTTTACCCTCCTTAATGCTACAAATACTTTCCCGTAAGCCTCCCTGTGTGACTTAGGGAAAATGCATGACCGTGCCTCCACCATAAATTAGTATTTAGATTTTTAAAAAGTACTCTCTGATGTTTAAAAGATAAAAGTTGAAGCTGAACTCCTGGAGATGAGAAAAGTCTTTCATTCTTTTCATGCAGGCTGGCTAGTTAGTGCGGTTTATTTTTGTCAGAATTTTACAAGAGACGAAGGAAGTGATTTTAATGAAATACCACAATTTTATTAAGCTTAGATCTGGTTTGGTTTTTTCCTGAAGGAAGGCTTCATCCCACATAATATGTTCACGGACTATTGGACATTTAAAAACCCAACAATAATTTCTGTTCTTACAGTCTCTGGCTATGACAAATGGTGTAATTTTGGTGATTTTGAAAGAAATCATGCCTTACAAACCCGGCAGCAAAATAAATACAAATCACAGCCATTTTAAGTTGTCTGGCCCTCCCTTAAACCAAAATAACAACAAAACAAAGCCAACAACAAAACAGAAGTATCTCCCCAGTGCTTAAAAAAGTATTTGACATGCCTCCATCTTTCTGCGCCACCCCCTCCCTTCTCACAAGTAACAAACACTCCCTTAATTCAAGGTTTTTAATTTATTAATTATTTTTTTATGTACCACTAGGTACATGAGGCAGAATAAATAGCCTATGTGTCCATCATGTGTTGTTTAACTGTCAGCCACAGGCCTATTTACACGATATTGTCAATAGTATAAGATAGAATATTAATCATATAAACACACAGGTTTATCCACAGTTTTGGTGTGAACTGTTTCACTAGCTATGTTTGTTTTACTACTAATACAACTGCAATTATTTAGAAGAGTGTTAACGAGAGACTAAATAAACTACACTGAGAGGACCTTGTCACCTTACGATTACGTTACGTTTTAACGGGTACCTGCCAGCTTATCAAACGATATTTTCTGTGGTCATATTATAAGAAAACCTAAGCTACTAAAAAACTAATTAACCGACTGACTGAGCCTATTATTATCCTAACTAACTAACTAACTATCGAGTAAAGTAGTGACCGTAAACACATCACGGAGCAGCAGCTGCACTCCAGGCTGTGCATACAGGCCGTTTCCATGACAACGCAGTCAGAAGTTACAAACAGCCAGAGCTCCGTCCACAGTTTCTTCCTCTGCTTCCAAGATGTCTTCAGAGTAAGTAAAACACGCCTGGACGTAAAACACAACTGTGATTACCGTGTTCAAAGCTTTTCCTGTCGACCTCTCTGCGCCGTCACTCACCATTTGTGTTTAATTTAAGGCTTGAATAAGTTTACCGCGGTCAAGTTAGCAGTTAGCTAGCCGACGCTAAGTTTGTGGATGCTAGCGGTCATGTCAATGCTCGCTCGTGCAAGCTGCCGTTTAAGAGTTTGACAGTGTACCGGCTTTTTTGTCTCCATTTCCACTAGAAATGTCTCAGTTCTCATGAGTAACGATCTTCAGTCGACAGAACCTGGCAAGTACAAGTGTTTATACTGGTTTAGTTTAGTTATATCATATTGTAGTTTGTTAGCAGGGACACCTGTGTGCTAGACCCCTGGTGAGAGGTGGTGGTGCCAGTTAGCACTGGCATGGGGCGAGTGTGGGGCAGCGTACACGTTAGTCATGAAGCAGCAAATCGAAATGGTATGTTTCCTTATTTTCTTAACTTCACTATGTGTGCTTGTGTGTGTGTGCTTTAACACCACCAGAGTGCAAAGGAATAAATGGCCAGATCTCCCAGATCCCAGGACTGTCCCCAAGCATCACCTCTCTTCCTGAGGAGAGGGCCCGAGGGCGAAGGGTTGGGGTCCGAGAGAGTGATTCTGACTATGTCAAGCTTGCAAAACAAGGAGGGCATAAGGGTAGAGCCATTGTGTTGCGTTATATGTAGATATGTCCCTCTTGCTGGTTGATGCACTTTGCTTACATTTATTATTCTCCTTATTTTCAACAGGACTTTTGTGGCATGAGAATACAACTACTTCTCAACCTGATGCATACAAACCTCCAGGCTGGTTCTGCACTGCATCAGGAGATGATGGACAACCAAAGTACATGCAACATTCTGCACATTATTAACGGCACTACTGTTAATATACTACTATTGTCAGTGCTGATACCGTTAGCTTCCAATCTTTTCAAGTGCTGTAAAATTGAAGAAACAATATAAACATAACAACCAGCTACAATGATGATTTCTAGTGTTATTCGTCATTCTATATTCCAGCTATCATTATGTGAAGGATACATTACATATCCCTATATTATGGTTTTTTTTTTCCAACAGTCTAATTAACAGTGAAGAGAAGAAAAACCCTGGAGCTTTTCAACCGCGAGAACCCCCCTTTGGGACTGACAATATGTCAGCCTGGGAGAGGGATGATAGCAGCAGCAGCAGCAACGGCAAAGAGAAGGTAAACAAAGAAATGTCAAAGTCATTTAGAAAGTAATTTAGCCACGAGTCACCACAATAACAATTTATTCTATCGCTTGTGTTGTTTTGTTATGATCATATGTTTCAAGACAAAGTTGAAGGATTGTTACTGATGCAGCAGTGTTACATGCTTTATTTAGTTGTTACTTGATCAGGCAGACTTACTTGGGGGGTTCAGGTGGTTGTTTCTCAGTGGTTTATAGTCTAAATTAGAGCAATGGATATCCTAGTAAAATTTACATTAACAAAATAACCACCACTCACTGTTGCTTTACTGTGTTTTGCAGAACAATGTTCCTGACAGCCAGATGGTGAAACTGGAGTCATCCAACCAGTATCATGAGACCGGCAAATTCAAGAGGATGTAAGTTAATGTGGTCACAAGATGGTGCTGTTGTTCTATATTATATTCAGTACAAGTGGCCTGTGTCTCAGAAGGCCACTTTTTACACTTTGTAGAAACAAAATTGCCCAAAATAGATTTATTACAGACCAGTGATCTTATTATGTCAGATCATATCAGTAATTTTGAGTGGAAGTAATAGCAAACAACACTTAAAGGACAGGTTGACAACTTTTCAAGTCAGTCTTATAACATTGTAACAGTCTAACATCATAGCAATGAAGAGCCATTTCACAATTTACAGGGTTTTTCCAATTGTTGGGGGCTTTCCTGTTAGTGTAAGTCCATAGTTAGAAGCATTACAACACATATTATATATGGCTGATTTATACCTGTGTAGTTAAGAGGGTGTTGTCAGTAAATTCTTGACCATATATTGCTATATTGTGGTGACTAAGCAGAAATGCTCATGGGCAGGCAGAACACCCAGGTCAAACAAAACACGTCATAGATTACGGTCAAAACAGGACATTCACCCGCTTGCTTTGGCTCACCTCTGGTCTGTACTGTGAGCTCCATGTACCCTTGGGCTAGTGTCAATGACTTATTAACCCAAACCCAAAATAACCTTACAAACAATGCAACAGAGACAAAACAGTAAACACTGTGGACAGAGTGTCTGTGCGGTTTTGATACTATACATCAACGGGGCCACAAAGGCTCCACTGCAAAAAAAGTATAAACACTATAAGCACACTTACAATGCATTAGAATCTGCTTCTAGCACTGTATGATTGTAATTATATGCATTTTCATAATGTTTACAACAATATTCATAATAAACTGTGAAGCATTTTATAATGACTATAAGGTCAAGGATCATAATACTTGATAATTGCTGACTTTTTTCCAAGGATCATAGTGTATTATAATTCTCAAAGTTGTAACACATTATAATAATTATATAAAGCTTTAACAATATTTTCTTCACTTTACATAAACCAAACAATGACCACTTATAATGACACATAACCAGCTTGTAATTCAAATTTGCCAATACCTGGGGAATTTCATTACTTCACTCAAAGCACCCAATGAGCACTAAGAGTAACTCACAATCACATTATAATCATTTTATAATACATTATAATCACTATTATGATGCGTCTTAAAATTATTATGATGAAGCGCAATTATAAGAACTTTTAATACACCATGATCCTTGCAAAAAAGGGCAGTGATTGACCAGCATTTATAAAGTGTTATACTTGACCTTATTATATAATGCTTAATAATATGCTATGATTTTTGTTGCACAACATTATGAATATTCATGATTGTTTAGTACTATAAATGTACAGTGCCATAAGCAGATTACAAAGCATTATAAGTATGTTTATAATGCTTTAAAGACATGGGCATCACATAAAGTGTTGCAGAGAGATTAGACATTTCCCTAAACAAGCGTGACTGAGTGAATATTATTATTTCACACTCTTTTTGTCTTATTTATGAAAGATAAGAAGGCTAAATCTGATACTGAATAACTTGTTTGGATGGATAACTTTGCAAAGTTGGTGGTTTGGTATTAGATAAAGATAAAACCAACAATAAAAAACAGGTGTTGACTCTGTGTGCTTGTTGGAAAAGAACTTTTGTAATGAGTAGCCAGAGTTTATCTTGACAGACGATGTTTAAAGGGTAGGGTCCATATTTAATGTTTAAACTGTGTCTGCTGTGGTCCCTCGTGTTAATCTAATAGGTACTTTGTGGGGATGACATAACATTGCATTAAATTATAACCACAAAAGCACAATCTGGTTTGATTCAAATGAAAAGGCTTTCCAAAAATTACATTTCCAACACATTGGGACTTAATGCCTTTTGTGTTCTCACAGAGTGTTTGACAAGAATCCAGCTCCTGTCAACATGTCTAAGCTGCTGAGCTTTGGATATGCAGAAGACAACAAACCAACAGCTAACACTGATTTGTCAAGTAAGTGCCTCTTGACAGTATAATGTAGAGATCATTAGTGACTTGGTGAATGACTCATGCTCATATACATTTTCATGTCAACAGATTAGAAGACTGCCAGTGCCGTAGGAAAAGGATGTACAAAGTCAAATGCTTCCAAGTAGGAACAGTGGCCATCCTCTCCTTGCCTTATTGATTACTTTACCCCTTCATACTGAGCCACATCGAATGTAATACTTGGTTTCAAATGTTCTGCCATGTCAGATGTAGTACTCAAGTGTGAAAGTGCTTCAATGATTTATATCTAGGACCTTTTGTTTACTGGGCCTGTTAGCAGTGCCTCATTTACTTAATGCCTTAAAGCTACAGTTTGTAACTTTTGTTAAAATAACTTTGCGTTATATTTGCTGAAACTGTCACATGAGACAGAAAATGTAAAAAAAGCATGTCCCTCAACAACAATAACCACTCAGAGTCGAGGAGTATCCAACGCAGTGGTCAAATACTGCTTGTTAACTGTTGACAAACTGCCAAACTAGGCAGCGCTGATCAAATATGACACATATAAGCATCAAGACTCTGTTACTGCATTGCCTAGTTCTCACCTCAGATATTTTTAGAAACATATTTTAGTGTACTGTTTAGCTGTAAGATAATAAAAAATGTTGGTCAGACAGCCATGTTGGATACAGTCAAGCCAAGAACTCAGCACCACCCATCAGCCAGACTTAACATTCTCAGTTTACAGCTAAACAGTACACTAAAATGTTAGTGAAATCATTTGAGGTAAGAAATAGGTAATGCGATAACAGAATTTTGATTCATATTTAAACACCCTAGTTTGACAGTGGACTGACATGAAATTGGTTTTCGTTGACATGTGGATAAGGCCATTAGAAATCCTACAAAACAAAAGAGTTTGCATAGAAATAAGATTTTTTTTCCCACAATTATCTGTCTCATGTAGTGATGTGTAAATATAGTGGCAGTTTCAACATATATGAAAAAAGTTCTCTTTTTTATTTTGCTGTGTCTGTAACTGTAAAACTCAGCTTTAAGGAATAAAAGTTTGATCATTTAAATACAATCAAATTGACTCAAAATGTTTCACAATCGTTCTTTGCTTTTGCTTTACATGCTGAAATGGTATGTGTTCTCACAGGCTGAAATTTGAATGTTTATAATCACAGCAATCTTACATATGTTTTTTACTTAATATTTTTGTTGTATGTAATTTCTTAGTGTGTCTTCAGTGCACCAGTGTCTTGTTGACAAGGTTTTGTTTTAAGTTGATGCTGTGTTAAACACTGTTGCCCAAGCAAAATTTCCCCTCTGGCACAATAAAGTGTATCTTATCTTAAACTATGGCTCATCTTCCGGGACACATTGTTATATTACTAATAAAGCAAAGGATACAATGCATTATTTGATGTCATGAGCTCAGTATGTGTCATTGTTTTGACATACCAATGTATTGCATGTCTGTCAGAGGTTATCTCAGTGTTCTCTGGGAAAGCTGTGTGTCATAAGACGTTAGTTATTCAACAGCTCTTAGGTTGGTTTTCTTTTTGAAGGTGCACTGACGCTTTGGAACTGGGCCAATCCTTTTTTTTTTCCTCGCTGTGATTGATCTTGCTCTGTTTGTTTGAGGCTGGTGGATGTTTTTGTGAGAGCGAGGACAGGTGGTACTCCTCTCTCTGGAACCAATCAGTGGCAGGGCCAGAGGTCACCGCTATATCAGCTCTGCAGCCCGACATAACTCTTATTCAAAAACAGCTGCAACGAGTATTTGGAAGTTTTGCAAAGGACCAACTTTTGAAGACATTTTAAACGTGATTTTCAACTCGTCTCCTGAAGTCATGGCACCTATTTTACTTAACTGTATGGGGAATGACCACAATGAGTACATCAAGTGAGTATTCGGGAACTTCAGTTGACTATGTCTTCCTTTTGCTCTTGAAAATCAAATGTAAATATGTTATGTAATTCATTTCGAGCATTTAGGATTCATTTATCTTTATTAATAAGCTGTACTTTGTTGCTTACAGACAAAAAGTCCAAGTGAAAAATCCCTACTTGGACACCATGGAGGAGGATATTCTCTATCACTTCAGCTTGAGCACCAAGACTCACAACCTTCCAGAAATGTTTGGAGATATTAAGGTTTGGGGAATGCTTATAAAAAAACTAATCTGGGGTTTACAATTTCAAAAGCGAGAAAACATAATTGACTTGTCGTCTGTTCTCTATCTCCCATAGTTTGTGTGTGTTGGAGGCAGCAGGAATCGAATGAAGGCTTTTGCTCAGTTCATCCACCGGGAGCTGGACCTGCCTGGAAACCCAGAGGAAATCGGAGATATATGTGAGGGAACTGATCGCTACTGCATGTATAAAGTGGGACCAGTGCTCTCTATAAGTGTAAGTATCACAGAACGATGACATATACTGTCCAAGATGTGTTTATTTCTACCGGCAAGTGCTTCAGATATTGCATTGCTGGTTTGAGATTTCCACAGTTTCTAAAGTAACTTCTATCCTGATTTTGTTTCCACCACAGCACGGCATGGGCGTCCCTTCCATCTCCATCATGCTGCATGAGCTCATCAAACTGCTGCACCACGCTCAGTGCCGTGACGTGGTCCTGTTTCGCCTTGGAACATCCGGTGGAGTTGGTAAGAACATTTTTTCTTATGCGTTTTCTTGAGTTATTCCTTTGAAATAAATAGATTTACATTTCTGCTTGGTGTCGTCTCCAGGTCTGGCTCCAGGGACAGTGGTGGTCACGGATAAAGCAGTGGACTACTCCTTCCGCCCCCAGTTTGAGCAGGTTGTTCTGGGTAAAGTCATCACCAGGAGCACCGAGCTGGATGAGGGAGTGGCCGCCGAGCTTTTGCAGTGCTCCTCTGAGCTCCAAAACATTCCTACAGTGATTGGGAACACCATGTGCACCCATGACTTCTATGAAGGTAAAAACAACATCTCATGCTCAGTTTGTCTGTTATCATATTTGTACATGATTTGTAAGAACACAAAATTTCCATTGGTCAGGTAGTGACAAATACTGTGCTTTGTCTCTCTAGGTCAAGGCCGACTCGACGGAGCTCTCTGTTCCTTCTCTCATGAAGAAAAACTGGAGTATCTGAGGCAAGCGTACGACGCTGGAGTGAGAAATATTGAAATGGAGTCCACTGTATTTGCTGCTATGTGCCGTGTCTGTGGCCTAAAAGGTATTTTTTAAGTTATAAAGCATAGAACATTCTGTACAGTGGCACAGTTTGAAGATACAACCTTGCCTCTACGACACCTCTGTGCCCTTTAATTACCCAACTTCAATATTGGTCAATAAAGACATAAGCTGTACAGAATACAGAACAGACAGATATATGTGTCTCCCTTCTGCTGATTGATGATTTGACCCAATGATGTGAAAAACACGGACATTAACATGCACTATATGACCAATAATCTCCCTTTTTTTTTATCTCCAGCTGCTGTGATCTGTGTTACATTGTTGAACCGCTTCGATGGAGACCAGATCACCTCCTCTCACGATGTTCTGGTGGAGTTCCAGCAGAGACCTCAAGTCCTCGTCGCCCACTTCATCAAGAAACGCCTGGGACTTATTGTCTAAGACCCTGATGTCTCCCATCCAAACCCCAGCCTCCCAAATAAGAGTGTATATAGCTGATATGTGAATATGTATATGTACTGTACTTATCGTGTTAATATGTGTATTCCACTTATTTTCAAAGCTGTGAAAATTTGTATGATTTCATTGATGAAGTTTAAATATTAAGCGTGTGGCATTTATATATATGTAAGTATGTATTTTATCTTTTAATATTTAATAGTATTTATGTAAGCTAACATTAATTTTCTGAAGAAGGTGCTCTGTATGTTGATTTTAATGTTTGACTTACACTTATATCTCAATAAAAATGCTGGTTGTGGAGCAGCAAGTTTGCAATCTGTAAGCAGCCTCTTGTTACAAAGGTTATAAAGGATGTGCTTGTTAGACGGCAAACTACTTAATATTCCTTAGTGATTTCTCTTATGACACAATAAGATAAAGTGGACCTTTCTATAATGTGTTTCAGTGATGAATGTGTTATCAGAAAACCAGACATGCATTACATTTAGTTGCTTTTGCCACATAAGCTTGTTCATACAAATCCAGCTCCCTGAAAGTAACATAATTGGTCAATAAGTATTGATAAATGTGCAGAGAGGTCGTTTTCATTTGTTGGAGGTGCATGTTTATCATCACTGTGATACTGTATGATTTCTCACAAGGTGCTGCAGAGTATAAAACCTTCAATAAAAGTCAATAATAGTAATTGCACTGTGTCACTTGGTGGTCAATACTGTAGCACAGCAGCTTTTGTGATGTGTCCAACTGTGAATATGATTCTTACACGTGTGTCTTATTAATTAATTAGTTAAATTCAACGTCATGCTCAATACTAGAGCAAAGGTTGGACTTAATAATGTGACCCCAAACAAGCCCCTGGTCAGAATTTGAGTATGGATTTGGTGTCTCGTCTGGGTGGTTTAGGAGGTGTGAGAACAGACAAGACCTGTTTGGCATACTGGCTGTGTTGCAGACCAGCCTCCCGCAGAGCCTGCTCAACCCGCACTCTTGGATCAGACACAATCTGGAAAACAGATGTAAAAAAAACCAAAAAAAAAACGGTAAATAATGCATATCCAGCTGTTACACACTAGGTCAACACCCACTATGTTAGCATTGTTTGTTTGTTATGGGTTTTCTGTGCATTTAACACTTGAAAAAGAAATGAATCACTAATCCTTCATGGTCTGGTATTGGAGAAGATTTGCACAGCACGACAATCGTTAGTCATTGCCACAGTTACACAATAAGCAAATACTAACCATGATGACACACACAGACACACACACGCACACACACACAGACTATAGAACACTGACTGCTGGGTTGTCCTGAGATCAAGGCTGTGTACACAAGTCTGTGACATGAGCACAAACATTGACTGACCAGCCAAGCAGCTTGCATAATTTTGCCGCACTGCATGGGTCACTGGTCAGTCTCACCCGACATGAAACGAAATATTATGTAAAGCAGTGATTCTCCTTTTTTTCCAGCCAAGGACCCCCTGCAGGATAGAAAATATCACCTTGTGTATGCCCCTTGGAGTCATCACACTTTTACAGTCTTAATTATGTGAAAAAACAACATTATATATTACATTATACATTATAGATTTGTTAGTTTAGAAAGTAATCTAGGAACTATTATACATTTAAAACTGTAAGTATCATTTGTTAAACTATGGAGCCTTTTGTTAAAAAAACTGATGTCATGATAATTTAAGACAACATCTACCTTCATATATTTTCATTAAAAAAGGCAGTTTAAAAATGCACATCATATAACCACTCATGTACACTGGGCATGTTGATGTAAAAAGGAAGTAAATTGTCAACTCTACGGAGATGGCAAAAAGTATGACCAGAGATTTCTTTGCTTGAGGTGGAGCTGTTTCTGAAAGTAACACATGAGTATAAGGAAGTAAAGGCAGCAGAAACCAAACTGAGAGTTGCTGTAAAGCAAACACCTCGACAGATGCATGATAGAGGGGGGTAAAGTTAGACTGATAACCCAGTGCCCCAGTGGAAGGGGGGCCCTTAAAAAGCTGGGAATGAAATGTTTGGTTTTATTTGCAATTTTCTTTTTCTAAGTAATTAGTGCCCTAACTAAATCGGCTGAATCAATCGGTTGAGAGACTGAACTTTGTATAAAAAAACAAAAACAGTGGAAGCTCTCTGAGGCACCTCTCAACCCTCGAAGGCACAAAATGGTTTTATCTACCACTGCACTAGGAGTCATCTCTTTATGCAGCTTGACCCAAGTGGTGCTCATTATGCTGCTGGGCACCAGTGCACACTGTCATCCCTTTCGCCAAAAAAGGGAATTCAGTTGGAAACACTTTAGACAAAGAAAACTTTATTTCCATTTGCAGTATTATAATTGGAAGTATGGCTTTATTCTGGGGCCTCTCTGCCTTTCCTCAGGCCTACGCAGAAAGCCTCTTACACCAGCCTATGTGGAAAGCCTAAGGTGGAGAGAGCATACCTCTCTGCCCTTTTATGCGCCTACATTGAAATCCTAAGGCAGAGAGAGCAAACCTTTCCTGCCCTTCCATGCACCTACATGGAAAGCCTAAGTCAGGGAGAGCAGTAGCAAAGACCCCCTGGGAACAGAACAGAGCAGCATCAATGACAAACAGAAATTACACTGATAAGTCCGACACAGCATGGAAAGGAGGAGCTGGGGTGGAGGCAGGTTGCAAAGCGGCTTGCAGAGGAAGCAGCAACAGTAGGCAGGCCAGAGCAGTTTGAATAAAGTGCCCTGAATGAGATTCGCCCACTGGTTGCATAGAAAGGAATCATGTGATCTATCAGCTGACTCCCTTCCATCAATCAGCTGCTCCATCAGTTGACTGGGCTGTTTGAGATCAGCCGATGTAGCTAGGATGTGAGCTGAGCCTGACATCATGTCCCACCTGAACTAACGCTATGCTCAATATCTGGGTTTCAAAAAAAGGGAGTGGTGCTACGCCCCTGTAAGGCAGCATATTAGAGCTGTACCGGGAAGCATTGTCCTTCACCAGAGGAAGCTTTGGCAATGAGAAAGAAGTAATGTTACCAACACTGTCATGGCTTGTTAAGCTACCTAGGTCATGTTTTTAATTGTTTACATTATCTAGATTCATTTCTTGTTTTATTTTGTTACTCACGTCTGCTCTTGTTTCAGATCCCCACTTCTTGCCCTCGTGTACTTCTCTAATTGTCTCCCCCGCCCTGATTTGTTTCACCTGTGTCCAGTTATCCCTGCTTCCCTTGTGTATTTAGTCAGTGTGCTCTCTGCTTCTTGTGTCAATTGGTCTTGGTACGTAGTGTCAAGCGTTCCAGTATTTTCCTAGTCTTAGTGTTCCTGGTTTTTGATCCTTGCTCACGTCACTGAACCGTCTCCTGAATTGTGCACTTGAGTCCACACCTCTGTAAAGCAGTCTTGTCACACACAAGAAGGATGAAATCACAAAAGGAATGTAGACCTAGCTATAATACAGTATTTGGTTTGACACGTTTTGACTGATGAGATCCAATCAGAACGCAAACATGGGTGTCTGCATCTTCGCTTTTCAGAAGTCGCCGTTTCCACCTTTCCAGACTAAAACGCAACCCCACAGTTTTCAAACTAAAACAAGGTCAACAGCGTTTTCTAGGGTTTCTGTTAAAGGGGTTCCAAAAGTGCAGACGCTTATTATAAAGGCTGCAATAGTTATGCATTTTTTAATGAAACTGTATTAGTGTGGCTGTAGCTTAAATGAATACATCTTAAAATTTTTCATGGACCCCCTGGCAGAGTGCCACTGACCCCTGGCAGTCCCTGGACCCTGCTTTGAGAATCACTGCTGTAATCGGCTAAATATTGTTGAGGAAACTGGGGACAGAGGCCACATAGGCCCATAATATGTAACACACATAGATAAGGGGCTTGGGGCAAAAGACCATGGAGCTGAAGAGCTTTTGTAATAATATGAACAAAAGCTGTTATCATGCCTCACCTGTGTGTCTGTGTACGTGTTAATACTGTAGAGAGGCCTTTGGAGCTCAAACTCCTTTACATTCAAGTGTCGACTCCTCCAGGCTTCTGTATCTGCCATCATCCTCTCTGGGTCTGCCTCTGCCACCACCCCAACCTAAGATAAACAGGAAAGAGAAACATTGAATATAGGGATAACATATACAATTGTCTTTTTATTTACTGCCATAGGGTGGCAGTGATGCCTCCACTCAGATAAAGATGAGTCCAAGTCTTCCCTCATGGCTCATTTCAACTGACAAAGAAAATCTGAGAGGTTTAAAATGTTAAGAGCAGATAATGATCCACCTGGTTTCTGAGGACCTCCAAACGATGCTGTTTCTCCTCCTCTTCTCTCTGTCGCTCAAGCTCCCACGCCTCTCTCTCCTCCTTTCGCCGCTGCAACATCTCTGCCCGAAACTGCACCCTAGAGGCAGCACAGAGGGTGTGGACATCAGACCTGAGCAGCCCCTCTCTTCCTCTGCCACAACCAACATTACCTATCGCTCCTGACACAGCAGGCCTCCGGGCTGTGGAGGGTTTTATGGAGCTGCCAGAGAGCAGCTCCTCGCCCATCATCTGTTTTTATCTCTTTCTCAGCCCCCCATGATTCCTGTTCTCATTCCTGCCTGAGTTCATTCTCACAGCCAAAGTCAACACCATTATCTGGTATTAATGCCAGTCTTTGTGAGTGTCTGCAGAGAAATGCGCAGCAAATCGCACCAATCTGGGTCTTTTAAGCCCAGAATCCTCTATTTTTAAGAGTAATTTAACAACAGGCTAAAATACGATGTTTCACTGCAGCCTTAGGGCGAAAGTTTCAAGTAAATTGCAACCTGTAACCACACCCATCAATGATGTACTGACACATTCTGGCAAAACACTTTAACATCACTGCAGCAAAGTGAGGCGTTAAACCTTTAGCTGTCAACAAAAACAAGATTTTCAGCTGCTGTTAAGATGCTTTAAAAAGCAGTGAAGTTGAATTAATCTGGAGTTACCAAATACACAGCACATCCTCTTTCCCATTGTATTTCCCCTTAAAGGACTACTTCACCTGCAAAATAATCATTTATTGCATGCCTCCAAGGTGAATGGAGAAGAAAAACGGTCAACATACTTCATGAATTGAGGTAAAAAGGAACAGAGTTCAACAGCAAAACTGTATCAAAACATCTGTTAACAAACTCTCACACAACATGTCCAGTATAATACAGGTCTCATTTATCCAGTTGTATGCTCAACACCTCTGCACAAACAATCTCAGCACGGCCAAGTACCATACCTGGGCAGGTATGTGTTTTGGAACTCAAGCAGAGTTCAAACCCATGTGCGTGCTAAGGTACGCTCAAAGTGTGCTACTGGTATAGTCGCAAGTGTCTTACATTGTAACGCTTTAGCGAAAATGCATGTGTTTGGGAAGTACTGAGCATATGACTGGATCAATGAGACTTGGATTATACTGCATGAGCTGTGTGAGGGTTTGTAAACAGATGTTTTGATACAGTTTTGCTGTTGTTATTTGTGGCCCCCTATGACTTCAATTAATCAAGAATGTTTGCCTTTTTTGGATTCTCCGTTCACCTTGGAGGTATAAGGGGAAAAAAAAGTTTCCTGCATGAACTCACAGTAACACGCTGGGTAACTGACACTGTATAATTCCACACCTTCTGACATCTTTATGTATAAAGTATCAACTTGATGTTTCCACTGAGGGAAATATTCAAACATGTTTTTGATGGCTGCACCGTTCCATCAGATGGATCATTTCACAGTAGATTCATTTTAAAAAATCATATTTGACATCTTTGGAAACTTTGGGAACTGCATTAGAACGTTAGAACTAATGCTAATTAGATCATGACTTGTAAAGGGGTTAAAGGTCAAATTCACCTTCAGATTCAGTCTGTAATGTTCAGTGCACTCCAGGAAGTATTTTGACCTGAGGTGCTGTCATCAGTCTCCCTTGGTCTTGAAGGAATATTCAAGAAAAAAAAACTGCACTTTCATAAAGTTGGGTGACTCATAATGGACAGATTTGAAAAAGAATGGTTAAAATTGAAGCAACAGAGGCCAAGTAATACTGACTTTTAGTCCCCAGTGTGGGTCAATTCAAAAACGCTTAATCCTGTACTTCCTAAAATGCAACCAACAGCATCTTTTTATCAGACCCTCCACATAACCAGTTTGTGACTTTCTGTTAAACTCTTGTAGTATTTTAAGCCCATGCTCAGATAACCCTGGAGAAATCATCAGGGTTAATTTTTTTTCAGACTTGACAAAGCTCTTGAGGAGTAATTTGACACGGCGGACTGTCGTGTTAATAATTGTAATATAGCTGTTACATCACAAGAGAAAAGTAAGGTCGATATTGGCTACATTAGTACCACACATAAACATGTATTTGTAGTACATCTGAAAGTGTAAGAGGTTGTAAGCCCATAATCAAAAAGGTAAACACACGTCATGACATGCTTGTAACGGCAAATAATGTATTCTCTGGATTATCTTTCGGCAACTCTTTTAGCATCTCTTTGAAAACTCGAGGTCCCATGGTGCAACACTTACCTCTCTTTATCTCGCCTTGCCTGTTCTTCCATGACGCTCCTCAGATTAGCAAGTCTCTCTTGATCCCTCTGCTCCAGCATCTCCCTCCTCTCCTGCTGCCTTAAAGAAAACTGCCTGACCTGGGGGAAAAACAACAATTTACAAAGAATAACGACAAAAAGTTAACAAGAGCCGCAAGAACAGTAGCCACGCTCGCACTAGTTTCAACTCCCACAGAACTCTTAGCATCGTCATGTCCTATTGATTGTGACAGAGCAGAATCAGATAAAGTGTAAATAAAAAGAATGAGATGATATTTCAATGTCTGGCAGACTATTGTGCTAAATTATATGGAATCCAATGCAGCCTAAATGCTCTCATTAATCAGAGAGTGTCTCAAGTTGACCATGCTCTCTGAGCAGACCCCTGAGGAGAGAGTTAATTAAACAGTCAGACACACACACACACACACACACACACACACACACACACACACACACACACACACACACACACACACACAGTGGAGTTATTGTACCTGTGAGGACTATAACTAAATTAAATGATCAAAATACCCAGATAACTGTTACAACATATGCTTTCAATTTGATCTCCATGTGTGCCCATGATTAAAACCTTCAGTGTAGCGACAAATTCGAGGCAAGTTGATGCCTCGATGTCTAATTTGATCTGCCATACATCAAAAACCTTGTAATATCAGGGTTCCCACACATCTTTACCAATGAATTTTCAAAACTTTTCCATAACTTTTCCATAATATTTCACCCCATTTCCAAGACTTTATTTAAGTACTTTAAAATAGGTAGGCCTATATGGCGATCATAGGGCACAATCCATGCACATGGGGCATAGCACATTAGACTGTCACTCCGCCCGATGCAATTTGGCTTCAGAGCTAAACACTTAACAGAGATGGCAAACTGTCTCTTTATAGAGAAACTAAAATCCCTGCTTGATCAGGGTGGTGTTGTAGGTGCTGTAATTCTTGTCCTCAGGAAAGCTTCTGATACTCTCAATCACAAAGTTCTCTTCACGAAGCTATCCAAATTTAATTTCTCTAAAGGTGTAAAATGTGTGGAATCATACCTTACCAACTGGTCTCAATCAGTCTCCATAAATAATCATCACTCTGAGCCAGTGCAGTTGTGTAATGGTGTCCCGCAAGGGTCTATTCTTGGTTCACACTTGTTCATTTTATATATCAATGACTTTCCATTTGCTTGTCCTGCAGTTGAAACCCTAATGTACACAGATTTATTGATGTATAGATTATATAGCTGCATAGAATTCAATCTTCACTCACAGAAAAAAAAAGTGTGGCGGAGTGTTGTTCCTGTGGACTCTAGCAACACTAACTCCCGAGCTTGCCTTGGAAGGACTAAATGCACAATATTTTTGAATTATTTTTGAATATCCCATAGAGAGAGACTCTCACTGCAGCCTGTTTTATTTTGTTCTGAAAATGTTGGTGTGCAACCTTGTTCTGTAGATGATAAACAAAGGGCAGATTTCATCGGTGCCACTGGTAATGAAGAAATACAGTGAGTGCTGGACGGAGCAGTGACAACAACCCCACCCATATTTAAGGGTGCTGTTTGCGGTGGAAACGCTAGGGTCTAGGTACAATGTCTGAAGGGCTACTTTTGGTTCCAAAGGTACCTTACCGGAAGTATTTGGTGGAAACAGAGCTGATGTTTCTACACTACGATTTTTACTCATCTGAATTACTGTATAACAAGCTGGTCACAGGCTAACCAAAGCACTTTGAAACCACTTGAATCATTACGCAAACAAGCACTCAAAACACTAGACAAAAAACCAAAGTGCTTCCATCACTGTCCAATTAAATATATCAGATTTTAAGTTGGGATGACCTAATATAATATGCCAGCTTGTTTTTGATATACAAAGTCTCCCATGGCTCAGCTCCACCACCACATGTAGCCTATATCAGCAGAAGAACAAACATTAATTGTGTCACTCAGGGTTCGTAGAGAGGAGACTGTACTATTCTATTGAGGAAAAGTGCTTTTAGCCAATCAGCCAGGTCTGTAAGAGGTTCAAGAGAGTGACATGTAATTTCAATTCATATCAGAGAACTAAATGCATATAGAACTTTCAGTGATCAGTTAAAACAATGGATGATTAATACATACACATGTAAGCACTAAACTCTTCTGCTGTTGCTAATGATATGTCCTGCTCGTGTTGCAGTGTTGTCCTATGTGGAATTTTGTCACCACTGCCTCTAGCGCTTATATTGCATTTGGAATTCAAATTTTTTATTACCCATGATAGTAATTTAGCAACCACAGTGGTACAACTAAACACCACATTGTTACAGTTGAACAGACATATTACAAACAAAAAAGCCTGCTCAGCATGACCTCTTAAAGCTTTCAACTTCATTGTTGACCCTAGTTAACATGTTAACATCCTTCCATTTTTCCAAATCTGAAGCTGATGTTCTCTTCCAGAATTTGAGGATCACTCGAGCAGCTGTGACGACCCCGACAATTATCACAACAAGGTCGTGTTTTGATACATTTGGTAACTCTGTTTTGGTCCAAGGCATAACCCTGGTGATTCAGGTACTGTCATACCCAACCACTGTTACCAGTGAAGTGTATGTTTCCAAATTTATGATGTTAACCGATGGTTATCAGGAGCTTCGCTAGTGTACTGCCATCTTCCTCTGCGGTCTCCTTGAGAAAACGGAGACTTTCTGCACATGCGCATTATGGTTCCAGTCTAGGCAAGCATGAGAAAGTTGAACATCACAATAACAATGGCGGACTCCTGAGCTCTGTTTGTGCTGCTCACCCCATTGAATTTATCAACACTTCTCCAGCAAAGTGCAGATTTACTGTAGCAACTCCCCTTCGTCGTTCGTCCAGACGAACATTTGTGCGGTTGCCTCTTTTTTTTTTTTTTTTTTTTTAGATATTTTTTTGGTATAGATATTTTTAGACTTTATTTGATAGGACAGACAAGCATGAAAGGGGGAGAGAGGGAGTGACATGCAGCAAAGGGCCACAGGCTGGAGTCCAACCTGGGCCGCTGCAGCAACAGCCTTGTACATGGGGCACCTGCTCTACCACTGAGCCACCGACGCCCCAATGGTTTCCATTTTGTACATCACCGCTCTGTAGCAGAAAGCGCACAGTGTGCAGGCGCGTGTTGTTTCATTACAAAGTCACACTGCCAACTACTGGCCTGGCATTTACACCACCGCATTTTTGGTCATTTTTGCAGATTGTCATCATCGTCTGATCATGGAACTTTTTTCAAAACCAAAATGAGAAACAATTCCGTTTTCAGCAGATCATTTTCATGTAAAAATGACCTTTGGTAGCCTTGTGTAACATCTGGGCCAAGGGACCACAGATGAGTCTTTTGGCTAATTCTGGCATTTTTATACCATGTGTATTTATTAATTTGTGTTGTCCCTTCTTAAATTATCTAAACTAAACTAAAGCCCTGAAAACAGTTTTTCTAATTCTATAATTCTCCGGGAATTTCATGACTGTGGGAGCACTGTAATAAGGAAATATAGCATGGTTTATTCTGTACAGAGCTCCTGATGCCCCAGTGTGTTTTTATTTATCTAATGCAAACAAGTTATTAAAAAGTGTGTAGAAGTTTGGGAGAGATGCATCACCTTTCCAATAGTTCTGTAAAACAGATAACTTTCAGTGCTATTCAGCCATATTACTTTCTGTTAGAAGTCATTCATACACACACCAAAAGATTTTTTAGCATGAGCTGTCATGCCACATATAATTTGGTGCTTTTGAGATGTACTTTCTTTTCTGTGAAATCATTGCTATTTGTGTGCGCAGGGCTCAGGATCCATCTGAGCCAGTAAGACTCTTCAGATGGATAAACATTCATCCAAGCCTCACCCATCTACCCCTATTGTCCATTAAATTATACAGCAGCTTATTCCTGCAGAGGAAGCTGCATCATAAAAGAAAACATATGCATTTATAGTTGATTATCTTGCTTTTTCCCTCAAGATGAACTCGTATGCACAAGGTAATAAGTTATGTTCACAACATAAAAGGATGCTGAGCACAAGATTAAAAAATACCATCTGTCATCCAGAGAGAATATCTCCTGTAATAAGACCTCTTTATGGAGACTGTTTGAGCATAACACGTTTTTATAAACGTACGTGTAACTTGTCTTTCCATGATAACACACCTTAAATGTGGGAAATCACACAAATGAAAATTAAATGAAATGTGACTGTACACACTCATATGCATGAATGTTGAAATTAAGGACGTGCTGCAGGAAGAAACTGACACATTCACTGTGACAAGTGTGATGATGTTTACTTTTTCTTTTTGCTGTGATCTGATGGCGGCCTCCTTCTCCTGCTGCCTCTTTAGCCGTGCCTCTTCCTCCTCTTGTTGTCTAGCAGCTATAGCTGCCTCCAGCTTCGCCACCTCCTCCTGCTGGGCCCGCCACTGCTGCAGCTACAAACACATGTGCAAATACACACAGGGGAGAAACAAAAAAAGCAGCTTATCGTCCGTGAACAGCTGTCTTCAAAGAATCACTCACAGGGAGACGACCAGCTGTGCCCCACTGTCATGGTGCCAACGTGCGGCATGAACTTTCGAAAAGGTGTCAAAACTTCTTTTCACACGTTGCGTTAGATCACCTCAGGACCCATCAGAGCATTGAATAATAAAGAAACCCCTTGTGTTTGAGCTCTATAACAGTGCTGTCCTTATGCAGCAACTTAGGGCAGGTATCATATATAACTCCAGAGAGAAAAACTGGGATATTTTCACCTAGATGTTTATGCACCTTTTAAACTATAAAGCTTCAGAGCAGGAACTTTTAGTTTAAAGGAGACCCATTATGGTCATTTTGAGGTTCACAATTGTATTTTGGGTTTCTACTGAAACATGTTTACATTCTTTAATGTTCAAAAAATGCTTTATTTTCCTCACACACACTCTGTGCTGGAACAGCTGTATTCACCCTCTGTCTGAAATGTGTGTCTAGCACCTGTCTCTTTGAGCCTTCCTCCTATAGGAGCCCAGTCTGCTCTGAATGGTCAACGTTTCCAGGTCTTCCATTTCTCTGAGTCTCTGCACTGATATTGCAGCCGGGGAATGACTGTAATGGTGTATGGCGGCACTTTCTACCGTGAAAAAGCCCCAATAAAAGCTTCTAAACAAACAACCTGCACAACCTGTCATGTTCTAGCAGGAATATCATCTGAAATCAGGGAGAATTTATCAACTTTAGCAATATTACACATTTCCCTGATGTTAGCATGTAGCTTTATGTAGCAGTGTAGGCTACTTTCTGTGCGTTCCAATATCCATACTACCATACTATATAGAAGATATATAGACTATTGAGTATGTCCCAATACATAGTATGCCAAATGTAGTATCCAAAAAGTACCAGGATGTTCTACGACATCTGGTTGGATTTTGCAAGCCAGAATGCCTCTCTGGCTATTCTGACCCACAATCCTCTGTGCAGCGAAAGATACGTCACATTAACTGAGATGAAAAAAAAGGTTGATAGCTGATTGACAGCTGTAAGAAACCGCAATGATGGATGACAGTGCATTCAAGTGAGTGATGACAGTAAGTAGCCAACAGTAATAATAGGAATAATAAATGTTTAATTGAATATAAAATAATAAATATAACCACCAACAAAAAGGCTTAATTATTAAATATCAATGAGAGAAAAATGTATAGCCTCTGTAATTTTACTATCATGAATATAATATGTTGGAACCTACAATGCATGCAATTACTATTTCTTGCAAAAAACAACCACATCAGAGCTCTCTGGGTTCTCTTGTGAGCTCGGTGAACGGTGTTTTGTTTTATCTCTACGGATATGACGAATATATGAGTAAGAGGGTCAAGTATGTCCCAATTGTGTGCATGCTGCATGCAACAGTAGATAGTTTTCAAGGACAGCTAAAGTACCTAATAAAAGTAAAAAGAAAAAGCATGCGAATCGGGACACAGCAGTGTGCCTGGAGCAGATGACCTTTAAAACAAATATGTCACAAGCTGACGTCAGCTTGTCCTAAAAAAACATTGAAAACAGAGAATTCAGAACGGTCTGACGCCTGTGTTTTTGCTCACAGGGATTACCTTTACATACGTCTACCTCATTATCTAAAACTTTGGCCACATTTAATATTAACATCTCACCACATAACATTATATATATTTATGACAGAAAATAAGGAAAAGCAAAATAGGTCCCCTTTAAATGTATTAAGCAAGTGATTCCCAGCCTTCTTCCTTAAACTTTAAGGGACCTCTTTTCTATTCTCAGTCATCCAGGTCATGGTAATATTAAGTGTTATATCATAGGCAGCTGGACTTGCTTGAGTTTCTTGAAGAAGTTTCACCTCTCATCAAACTGAAGAAGCTTCTTGGATGAAAGGTGAAACATCTACAAGAAACTCCAGTTGCCTACGATATAGCACTTAACATTATTCGGGTATTTCATATTATATTTAATGTATAATAATAACAGTACAGAACAACTGATGAACAACTAATGAACAACTGTACAGTTAACCCAAACAGTAAACGCAATAACTGCAGGAACTCTATGAAATGAGTGATTTGGATGAATTATGAGCAGATTATTTCCTGTGACTATCCCATCTTGATGAGTTTTCTGTTATTTCTATGAACTTTATATACAATTCTCAGTATTGTTTATTATTTATTTGTATTTTTTTTTAACAATCATTCATACTTAATAGGCTTTATTTGACAAATTCAGTGTTTTCCTCTCTCTGATGTTTGTACTATTAGCTCTGCAGGAGAAAGGTTTAGCAGAGAGTGAAGGCTCTGTGAATAGAGCTTGAGTTCAGGTCTTCACCATGCCATTATCCTGTGAGAGTTTATATCTTGAATAATGAACTAAACCCTAAATTACATTTTCATTTAGTTGTCTGCACAGAAATGAATGAAATGCTGAGATATAGGTCAACTGTATTATTTTTTTTATGGGGGTCAGGACCCTCAGGGTAAGAACCAGTGTATGAAACTACAATGCAAAGAAAAGCAATTGGATGACTGTGGATTTATGTTATTATCCAGTTAAGTCTGAAGGGTGTTTATGAAACTAAGCATGTGTACACATGTCTGAGAATATGGTAATCACCATACATGGAGACACATTGTCTTGACAGAACACTGACAAATATTTCACTTCTAAAACTGTGTTCACGTGCTCGCAGAGAAAGCAATCTTCACTCACCCAGCTAGACATCTGGAAACAGACAGTCTAAACTTATCACACACACACACACACACACACACACACACACACACACACACACACACACACACACACACACACACAGACAGTGCAACATTTGCAAGGGAATGAGTGACAGGTTCGTTATGCAGCAGCCTCTCTGCGGCGTGCCGGGTATTAGAGTGTCGCATTCCGACTGGGCAGACGGATTCACAGATCTATCAGCGGAGAGCTTAGAAATCCCAGAAGAAATGAACTGCAAATTAACATGGTCTCACACACATTAGCACCAGCGGTATCATCAAGTCAATCATACTTGATGTCTGCCTGAGAAAAAGCGGCGGCAGCTGTGTGTTTGAGAGAGGACTTTAAACAATCCAGCCTCTAATCCACTTCCATTTGACAGTGCTGAGGCTGGAGATGCAACATGCTTCCACTTCAAAATCAAAATGTTCTCTCATACAGACATTCAGGGCTCTATTTTCCCGAAACTGGGTTCAATATGCAATTTTCGTGAACAGAAATCCTGAGTAGTGACAGAGTATTGATGGTGACAATATTGTGTCAATATTTACCCTCTGTCATAAAACTGTTTTCCAGCCTGCACTGTCCCTTTACACTGGTGCTGTACTGGGTCTTTATGAGAAATGTTCCACCGATGGTGTCTCCGCTGATATTGCCTTGTGTAATATAATGTTGTGATTGTGAAAGGTCACAGTAATGATTCCAGTAACTAGTGGTGCCCCAAGCAAACAAAAGACCTGTACAAAACCTCAGTAGCACACTCAAGTTTCAACTTAAATTACACAGACACCTACTAAAATGCTTTAGTGAGCACTCTGGGCATCTTTACTTGCAACATTATTTTTGGCCTCAGGAAAAAAGGACCTATAGTGCATAAAACAAATTATAGACAATTGAGAAATGGGCAATGTTATCCCCCTTCTGTATAATGCATATAAAGGGTTTATATCTATGGACTGGTGTTGAAAATTAGTACGTGTGCTACACACACCTAAGCAAAGGCATCTGGTCTGTCCACTGGGACAGTCTCAATGTATTTGTGATGTCCATATCAAATAAAATAAACTTAGCTTAACTTAACACATTTTAAATCGTCCATATTTTGGGGTGTCCTGTTCAATCAAACAAATCAAACTTTGACTGTATAGCACCACTCATATGGGTTAGTGCAGTTCAAGGTGCTTCACAGATGACTGACAATAAGACAGAAGACTGATAATAAGACAAAGTAAGAGAAGAGGGTAAAAAAAAGCTTTTTAAAAATTAAAGACCAAATGCAGACAATGAAAATGATGAAAATCTAAAAAAATAGATTTAAAAGCTATAATAGCAGTAAAAAAAAAAAACTAAGACTAAGACAAAAAGTAGATACTAGCTAGATAAAATGTATGAAAAGGACAAAACAAAAAATTAAAAATCAAAATAAATACAATAAAATTGATTTAAATTAAAAGTAAAAATAATGTATATAATATCAATAACAATTCTACATTAAAAGCCTGGCTGAACAGGTAAGTTTATGTAAAAAGATTTCAACTCTTCTGCTCACAGATCGTCAGACTGTAGCAGCTCAGAGCATGATAGCTAAAAGCTGCCTCTAAACTATGGGCTGACCAAATACAGTAATTACAACAGCTCTGGTTTGAGTGTGGCTGGGGGCTTTTATTGCATGTCATTCCCCGTCTTTCTCTCCTTCTGAAAATGAAATTAAAAAAGCTTTGGGATTTTTTTTTTTTAAACAAAAAAATACAGAAAAACAAGTGCAGTGTAATTAGACCATCCATCAAACTCCAGCCTGGCCCAGATAAGATACCTGCACGCTTGATGCTTGGAACCTTGAGAGATGGGGTCTGTAAACAACCTAGTGGGTGGGTCTGTGAAGCATATATTTTGACTAACGTGACAGATAACACTATCTTTGTTTTTTTCCCAAAGTCTCATACAGCAAAAGTCTAAAGCTCAATTGCAGTGGTCATCTGAGGTCACAGAACCAACTGAAATGCACCTTTATGGCTTTGATCCACAGTGAACGCTGCAAACGCCGCAGCAGCTGAATGTATTTTGTACGTCTTTCTTGTTTAGGCAGAGATGAAAAGGCATTTCAGCGAGCACAAAGAGAATAAAATGGTCATTATGTACAGTCTACAGTAATTTGTCACTGGAATCTCATTTTCTGTGAATTCAAAGGGAAATGGGACACCATCCTTTTTCACGGCAGCACAGAAACGACTGTGGAGATGTCAGAATAACAAAAGAACGATAGCCTTTTTATCTGCACACTGCAGCCTGCTCAAAGCCTTTGTTAATATAACTGTACACTTATCGTGATGTCTTCTGTCAGGGGGTGTAGCAGCAGCTGTCATTGTTACTTTCCGTTGCAGGTCATTTAATGACAAACTTTAGATACATAACAGACAAGTGAAACAGATTAGGTATGAACTCATGCTAATCTTGAACCAATATCATTGCTGTGAATCAGAGCGGCAAACTGGAGAGAATGAGCAGCGTATTTATAAGAACAGCACCGCGCCTCCAAATGTGGCACCACTCTACTGACTGACATTAATGACACGTGAGATTTACTGAATCTTGAAAGGGACAAGAACTAATGTCCATTAAGAGATGAAAAAAAACCCGAAACTATGCAATTATCTTTGTGCTTCCACAGCTGGCACAATAAGAACTTTCCTGAGGACCATAACAGGTACATCACTTTGAGGAGGAAAAATTATACACATTCGAGCAATTAACTCCTCAGAGAGTTGTCAGCTGAAACACTGTGTGGCCCACGCACTGTCTCAACTACTGAGACTCTGCCGTGTCCATTTGACCACCAGAGGGATGAAGAGTTGTACTTGTTAGTCACTAACACTCAGTAACAGGGGATCTGCTAACACAGTGCCTGGAGAATACACTGAGTACTGCATGAGGAGCACACAGATCATCCGGCCATAAGTTAATCTTTAACAGTGATGGTGATATTTCTGTGGAGAGCAGGAAATGAAAAAAAATAGATTTTGCATTAAAAGAAAATACTCTTCCCATTTTATGAAAATCTTTGTTCTTTTGATTGCGGTGTCGCTCGTCCCGTTGAGCTGCTCATCCCTTTCCCACCTGAGCATGTTGCAACAATCTGTTATCCCTCCAGGCTTTATTTACTAATGTGGAAAACACAATCGCTCATCAAAGACGCCTGGGAGTGAGATGTAAGTGGGAGGCAAAATGAAAGCAAGGACAGAATAAAAGGCTTGAATGAACAGTAACACCAAGAACAATGCCTGCTAATTACAGCAGCCAGAGCACTGCAGAGCAAACAGCTGATGTTTCGTGAAGAAGAGTCTGTCTCTTGGTGATAAACTGGAATGAATATCTCGTGCATGAAGTGTTAACTACTTATCCATTTCATTTTTACTTTTCACAACACACACATCACACAGTTATATTACTGTATTTCACATCTGGAGCTCACTCTGAAACTGAACGGCTTTTTGATCAGGAATGTCATCTGTGTCGACACACATGAATCCAGCCAGCCATCTCTGTGTGGCCAAGCTGTGGTTCTCAAGACGAAGCTGTGGTCTGTGTGACAGCCTTGCCCTTTCCAAAACAGAAGGGTACAAGCTCACTCTGAAATCAATTACCCTGAGTTCCCTCCCACTGCATGCCCCTCAGAAGAAAGAAGGCAGCACACAGCCTTGCTCCCTATCATGAGGTCAGAACCAGACCAGCACTGACCAAAACACATCCAATATGCTCTCATTTGAAGCCACGGAGGCACAGGAAAGATGAGATGTAGACAGTGTTTATTTGCATAATCACAGCTAGAAAATATGGCAAGATGGCAATTAAGCCGACAAGTACCACTACAGCAGTCCTTTATCTTTTCAGTCTGTTTCAAAATGCTGTAGCTTAAACCAGTTTACAATGCTATAAACTGTTTAAAGAGGGTCACTCTTACATTAGTGCAATTGCCAGTGGTAAACCCTGTGGTTCCAAACCTCTTTTGTCTGACGTATCCCCACACCCTGATCAGATGAGTGCAAGTACTTTTTCACTGGCATTAAGTAAATGTTATGAGTGGATTATAACTGAAAGTATTAATTATAATAACACAATATGGTTACTTTATTTAATTTATATACCCCAAATAAGTCAAACACAGTCTCGGTGGGTGTTGGTCTCCCCCGCTTGTCACCGGTCTTGTTTGTGATATTCATGGACAGGATCACAAGGTGCAGCTGGGGGGAGGAAGGGGTCCGGTTTGGAAACCTCAGAGTTGCATCTCTGCTTTTTGCAGATGATGTGGTTCTGTTGGCTTCATTACATCGTGACCTCCAGCATGCACTGAGGTGGTTTGCAACAAAGTGTGAAGTAGTTGGGATGAGAGTCAGCACCTCCAAGTCCGAGGCCATGGCTCTCTGCCGGAAACCGGTGGATTGCCCCAACCAGGTTGGGAGACAATTATTGCCTCACACGAGGGAGTTCAAGTATCTTGGGGACTTGTTCAAAAGTGAGGGTAGAATGGACAGTGACATGGATCGGTGGTGGGAGCTGAGCCCGAAGGCGAAGCTTTCGATTTACTGGTCCATCTACATCCCAACCCTCACCTATGGTCATGAGTTCTGGGTAGTGACCGAAAGAAGAGATCGTGGATACAAGCGGCCAAAATGAGTTCCTTCTGTGGGGCGGCTGGGCTCAGCCTTAGAGATAGGGTAAGGAGCTCGGACATCTGGTGGGAGCTCGAAGTAGAGCCACTGCCTTCTGTGACGAAAGGGGTCAGTTGAGGTGGTTTGGGCATCTGATCAGGATACCTCCTGGGTTCCTCCTGTTAGAGGTGTTCCGGGCACACCCCACTGGTAGGAGGCCCTGGGGCAGACCCAGAACACGCTGGAGGGATTACATATCTCATATGGCCTGGGTACGCCTTGGGGTCCCCCAGGAGGAGCTGGAAAGCGTTGCTGGGGAGAGGGACGTTTGAGGTGCTTTGCTTGGTCTGCAATGTATAGACTCATACAGAAGTAATCCCTCTCAATCACCCCTTGAGAGGTGTGTGGTGGTATATTTTTCTGCAGGGACTCTGCCCTCTGACAGTATTTTCTTATTTTCTTCGTATTTCCTGTGTTTTGGACATTGAGGGTATGTAACCCCACAGCACTCAGTTGAGGTCAGGACTTTATTAAAAGGTAGCGAATGGGTGTCAGACTGTGAGCAGCAGGCGTCAAAGAGTAAACTATGAAAATCACAGAGCACAGACAGTTGGCTTTCACTCTCATTTTCATTGGCATTTTCATTTCAACTTCTTTTATGTTTCTTTTAGCTTGCTATTGAAACCTTTTATCTTAAATTTACACATGGCTAATTATTTTAAATGTTTATACATTACTTTTAGCATTAAGTCACTTCTTCAACTGTTTATACATTATTGTAAGTAGTTAATTTGTTGATATGAACTATTCATCATTACTGTTATGTAATTATATACCGTTAAATGTCATTTAGTTGCCCAGGCTATTATTTGAACTCAACAGGCCTATATTTGGGACATGGGTCTACAGTATATGGGAAAGGCCTTTAATTTCTTTCATACAAAACTGTTTCTCTGTTGCTGGCGTTTATTTGTCAAAATGTGTAGCCACAGGGGGCTAGTAAAAGGGACCAGGCCTTTAATTGGGACTAGGCTTTTAACCGAAGTTTTACAGTAAATCCATACTTTTAGCTATTACTATTTAGCTACTCATTACTTCGACAGTTTATGCATTACTCTCAGCTGAATCTCAGATCTCATCAGTTTTTGGTCTGACGATGATGTGCGGCTATGTGTTTACAGTGATATGTTCAGCTAACAATTTGAACCATACATCCATTATTATATATATATAACTATTTCATGTGTTCTTCCAATAGTCAAGTCAAGTAGAACTTTGCATAAGTGCATAAGTAAAAAATAAAAAAGCTGACCCATATCAACTGTTTATCTGACTTTTAATCGTTTATTAGTTTTTTATACTATATAAATTGATATTCATACTTTTAGTAATATCAACTATTTATGCATTACTTTATCCTTTTAACTATTTTAACCTCTCTGCTCTCTTGCAAACTAGTTTTTACAAGCTCTCGGTCGCAACAGGTGGTACAGCTGACTCAGGCAGGCTGTTTATTTTCCTCCTTAACAAAAATATGCAGATTTTTTTCCCTACTTTTAATTTTTTGGCTGAGTTAAGTTTAATTGAGTTACTCTGTGGGGTACAAAATACACTATGCAGAAAAGCAAAGTTAACTGAGGATGAACTACTCTTAAATGATGGATTATGGTAATGACCATGAGACCTCCATAAAATATAAATGTTGATACACTGGACCTGCCTGCGGCATTGCACCAGAGCTCAACAAAATCATATAATTCCATACAGCACACTTATTAAAATAGGAATATCACTGAGTGTAGAAAGGGAATTGATCTCAAGAGAGGTGAATGACTCACAGCACAGTCTGGAGAGTTGCTAAGGTCAAAGGGAGCAGCTACAGAAAACAAAGTGTTAAAGAAGCATATGCAATGGGAGGAGAATCCATCTTGTCTCGCCACTGAGTCGCTGTGCTGGCATGATAAAGGCAGTGGAAAAAAGATGGGATGCAAACAGGCATCTGTCTGAGCCTCCACACAAAATCAAATATGTGCACATGCACTGCATAAACAAAAAACCTGGATGTGGAAATGTCATGGGAATATAAATGTCTGTGGGATTTTATTTTTATCATTGCGTCAGAGAAGCATGAAAACAAAACTCAGAAATGTGTTTGCCATCGTCAGAGGCGTGAAGTTTATGTTCTGCTGCAGGTTTACCTCTACTGAACGTCAAACGCCCCTGTTGTTTTCAAAAATACAGTAAAACAGAGCTCGCAGGTACATACTGCTGTCTTGAATAAAATATTACATCATTTTAAAATCCTGTGATGTGTTTTCTCCCCAACAGAACTTGATTATGCCAGTCGTTGCAGTTAAAATAGCTCCATTCTGACAAAACTGAATATGAAGTGATCATTGCCCTTGAATTTGCTTCTACACTTACACCACAGTGAAGGATAAAGTGAAAACACTACAGTTTAGTGCAATAATCAGCTGCACAATAAAGCAAGTTAGGAGAAAAACTACCTGTCCAACATGATGTATTATGTTAGTCAAATGGAGAGAATCTGTGAGCTGTTGATTGTTGGAAACTGTTGGAGGTGCATTTGGATTCGAGGAGTTAAAACATGCAGCAAAATAGATAGTAGATAGTAGAAAAGTAGACTTTTGCTGTGGGAAATGTACTCCAGTTGATGTTTTTATGTACACCTATAGCAACAGGGAAGTAATAAATGAATATCATCTTTTAAGACAGGGGTCACTGATCAGTTTTTCTCTCCTAGTGAAAATTCAAGAGAATAAAAATCTCTGGTATCTTCCCATCAATACATTTTAACTATATGCACTGCAAAGCTGAGCAACGTGCCCATCACTCTCTTCTCCCTTGTGCCTAGCAGCATACGGCTCTGCATGTTTAGTAGAGCAATGCAACTTGAGATTGCATATACTTAAGTATGGCACCTTTCCCCTTGAAAATGAGGTAGGAAGTATGCGTATGAAAAAGAAAAAAATCAATTGTCAACCTCTTTTGAAACTGTCTTCCAGTCCAACCTTTGATTTAAGTTTAGAGAGAGAGATTCTGGTGTCAGGCATCTGGTGCGCTGCAGTAAATCAGAGAGGTGTTTGTGTTTACAAGCTGCATAGTTTAGGCGCAGCTTGTGAAATAAAGAGCCAGTTTTTATGCCACGAATTTGCAGCCTTGCTAGAATCCTCTGCTCTGTCAGATTGGCAACTAGAGGAAGAGTCACCTGGTTGAATGGCGCTGTCCACGATTTAGCTAAGTTTTGGTGAATCAATGGATATTTAAGTTCCTGATATTTCGTTGGAAACTGATGCGTCAGGGAGGTTGTCCAGTTTATTTTCCAAGACCTACACAATGGCTAGCAGGATGCTAGTTCAGCTAGCAGCCAGCTTCTCCATCATTTCCTTGATGGTTACTGATGTTTACAATTGAAAACCTCAACCTTCCTAGCTAGCTGAAGTAGCAGGAGGAGAGTTTACAGACTGACGAGTTGATTTCCGCATCCCGATGAGTGACTTGCAGCCACTGCGACTGGAAGCGTCCGCGCCTACGTCATCATAGTCATCCCCCAGACCCCTGGAGGGCTGGGTTGCAGAAGGTGTGGGTTGAAAATAGTCTCCTGCTCTCAATTTCATATAGGTGATTACGGTCCTGGGCTAGTGATTTAGATGAGTATGTACAAATTCCCAAACAGTTCTTATTTTTTAACCTAGAACTCAGGAGCTAACATGGGCTGGTATCCCCACAGAGTTGTATTACATGAAAACTACAGACTAAATCTGGGGACACTTGGTGGGTGAAAAACACAGAAAAAAGAGGGATCCGTAATTAATGCAGAGGGGGTAAGCACATGCAAACTCGACAGATCTTAAGGAAGCAAGTCTAGGACCTTTTTCCTTAAAAAAAAAAAAAAATTAAACCAGCGTGCTGCCCCCGCTTTGGTGATCTGTCCTGTTATTTGACAAAACTAGACTCAGTGGTGATGCCCCACAGCAACCCCACCTCGGTACATCAGAGACTCTTGTTATCTAATCAGCCAGAGGACATCAGCACTATTTTTCTTAAAACTGGCAGGCAAAGCAAATTCAATTTGTACAGCGCTGCATCAACAACACATGGATTTGTTCACATGAGTAACTTGTTTGTTGTGCGAATGTGAACTAGAACCCCTCAGAGACAGCAACATCATGTTTGCAAGACCATCCTTATTAGCTTGTTTGCATTCACAGCCCATCCCAAGTGGCAGCAAAAGCGAGAGATGCTGTCAGGCAGCCTGGCGTGATATGCAGCCTCGTCAGCAGATATACTGTACACAAGTAGGCAGCCTGACTGTCTGGTCCCTCACAACTATCACATGTGATAGCTGGAAAAGGATATCATACTTATTACATACTGGAAGCCAGATGAATTCTGTCCACTCCACCAGCAGATGTGAGTAAGTGTGCCTTAGAAGTACAGTAGACCACAGAGAGCTCCTACTGTGTAAGCTGCAGAAGTATGATATTAAAGTTATACATGCACTTAATGCAGGGATTAACTACGGGTTTGTAGGCACAGAACTGCATAATTGCTAACATAAAAAATGCCTCATAAAGTTGGAAATGTTCCCGAAATGTGACAGCTCCCGGTGTGAAGATATGCCACTAAATGACACTAACCTTCTCTCTGAGATGCGAGCAGATGTCCTGCTGGTGCTGGCGGACTCTGTGGAGCTCCAGCTCCTCCTGGTGGGCATGTCTGGCCTCCTGCAGGGTGACCAGGGCTCTGGCCAGTAGCTCTTCCTGGTCCCGCTGACACTGCTGGGTCACCACTCTCAGCTGTGTTTGGGTGAAGCGCTGCCAGTCCCACAGATGTTCATGCTCGACCTGGGGAAGGCAGTATTTGCACATGAAACAGGGTGACACAAAATCATGACTGAATGTCTTGGTTGGTCCAGTGAATTAGCTGTTCTCATGAGCATTAAAGGTCCAGTGTGTAAGATTTAGAGGCATCTGGCAGTGAGGTTACAAGGACTAAACTTCTCCTGTGTGCCAAGCATGTAGGGAAACTAGGGTGGCCTATACTAAAAGTGTTTGGTTTGTCCATTCTGAGTTACTGTAGAAGAACATGGTGGACTCCATGGGAGAGGACCTGCTCCATATGTAGATATACATGGCTCATTCAAAGGTAACAAAAACAGGATTCTTAATTTCTGCCAATAGATTACCTTGAATCCTACACACTGGACCTTTAATCAAAAAAGGATGAATATAATGAACACGGCGTGCAAGATTGAAATACCGCAGCTCACAAGGCAACACTGCTGTATTACACAGTGTTGTGTAGAACTGATGACACGCAAACAGATATCGGCAAACACCTCTATATGATATACTGTCTATAATAATGGCAGCAGGACCATAGGGAAAACATTGTGTCAGATCTGGCTCTGCATAGTGTATAAAATGGTCCCTCTCTCCTGTCTGTGAAATGTCCTGAAGGAAAACAGTTCCTTTCTGTGTGAGGGCTGCCTGTAGCTATTCATCATTGTGTCAGCGCTCACAGAGGCTGCATCACTTGGCTGCTTCATTGGAACAGAGGGAATGATATTCATCTATGGGCTAATAGCGGCTAACTGACGGTGGGAAGGCATTAGACGGCTGACTGGTTTTATTGAAAATGAGTGAGCTGACAGACCTGCCAACGGAACAGAAGTGCCAGAGGCAGTCGAGCAAATCCTGTTTATTAATGCACAACTTTAAAACTTGAGGAAGATCCACCCTCTGTTCTTCACTTTCTCTTGCCCTCTCCTTCACCACCCTCGCCTTCCTTGTGCTGCTGTGAACGAGCGTAAACACATTTATGTGTGCACATACAAGCTCGCGTGCTCGTATGCACTTTATCCAACACAATTAGGTACAGTATGTATGTGAAACCATCCGCCGCACTGTGTCTGCAGTGCACACTTAAAGTGGCACGACATTTAGTTTAGCTACTGCATCCACATTCCCTCTGCGGAGTGCTGTCTCCACAAGGACTGAGCCACACAAAGGAGAAAATAAAACTGGCTGCACAGATAAAGTCAGAGAAGGTAAGGAGTATGAATGATTCCCACTATTGCCATGGAACATTATGAGAGTCTTACTATGAAATCCTGCTCGCACTCAGTTGGCCTTCAACTAGTTATGAGAGAACATCAAAGAGCAAGTCATAATAGACAATAAAGAGCCCCATCCAGCAGAGGGGGGTGTCTGCTCTGAGCTAGCTTGAAACTGAGAGACTAGTTCAACTATAGGTCAACTACAGGAGCACAGAAAACATGGCCACATACTTCTACATGCAGAATAAAAAGACTTTTCGCTGAGGTCGTGATATGTACTATATGTCAGAAATACTACTGTGAGCATAGGCATAGATTGTAGAGCGGGACGCAGGGGACATGTCCTCCTTGACATGTACATTGCCAATAAAAACACTGAAATAGCAGAGAAGCAGGGGACTCTTATTTCGATAAATCTCAGACATTTTCACCATAAATTGATGCAGAAAAGGCACAAATTGGTGCATACAAATTCACCAGAATGTGGGAAATTAGGTGTTTGATGCCCAAACCCCCTCTTATATGTGCCTCCCCCACCCAACCCTTTGCTGTAAGAACATATTTTGTGGTAGGATTAAGAGAGATAAGTAAGTAAATGCAACTAATGCAACTCTCTGCTCTATTTTCCTTTGGATATTTCTCTGCAAGATGAAAGAGGAGAAACTTAAGTGACAATCTCACAAAAGCCATATTTTTAAGTAAAATTCCTAAAAATGGCACCCTCTCAAACCATTCCTCTCAATCTTACCCCCCAAAATGGAAGAATGTACAAAACAGTGGATTCTTCGAGCAATCTGAAGGGAATATGGGAGCTGATTTATCACCATGGCTCTTAAATTGTTACACTGCACAAACCCTTTAACTGTGGCAATATGTCTCACCTGGTACCTGGCAATAAAACAGAGCTGCTGTATCGTGCATTAGAATTAAGGTAAGACTGACAGGAGCAACAGAAAAAGATGCTTTCATCCTGAAAAGATTGCACGCAAATGAATGTAAATGGCAGGTGGGAAAAATACTAAGGCTCAAAACGAAGCAGGCTTCAGGTGAAAAACAAACATAAGAAAGGCTTGGACTTTGAGTCCATAGAAACAATGTTGTTATTACAGTGCTAACAATAGAATTTCTATTCAACCTTGTTTGAACAATGGGAATTATTTTACCACAACAAATACAAGGAAAATATCTGCCCCAAGCAGACTGCTGCAAAACAGACAGGGTTCTAATGAAGCCAAAAATGTACAGGTGCAGAGCTCACTCCAAATAGGGGACCATCCTTTGAGCTCACTGGATACTAATCAATATCATACTTGTTCATTTATGATACAGAAAATGCCAAGAAAGCTTGTATCAAATCAACATATTTTTTTTCCAAACACTGATATCAGGATAGCATTCATGCACTTAATCAGTGGGGTTTCAGCAACTCAATCTGTAGTTCACACTGATTATCTATTGCACGCAAGCCAGCTTAATTATGACTAATAGCTGAATTAGGTGGAGTAAGCACTACATCAACTCTGGGTCTGTTTCTGAGGAAGTGGAAGACTGTTGAGAAATACATCCCTCCTTCTTACACCCCCCCAAAGGCTGAACGATCACAGCTCTAAATGCAGCACCCAGCTGGAACTGATATGAGAACAGGTCTCTGGGTGCGGGTGAGGGAGGAGAGCGCGGCTGGCGGTTGTCATGGTGATGCTAGGCGGTGGCGTGAGCGAGTTGTCCACAGTGGGTGACATGGCACATCCTGCAGTGTGCTGAGCGGCTCATTGTCCAGGCTTATCTGTGTGTCTCTCTCAGTACAGACTACAGAGCTACATTGATCAGGGAGCCTGGGACTCACACTGCAGGGATGCTTCAGACTGGGGAAGGGGGTTAGGTTTAAGATGGGTGTGAGCAGAAGGGCAACAATATACAGTGTGTGCGTCTGTGTGTGTGTTGTGTGTGTGGGTGCAGAGGGAAAAATTAAAAAGGGTAGTTGATCCCACAGGCTAAATATACACAACCTCCAATGGCTCAGTGGTCAGCAGATCAGGCTGTGGCTGCACTAGGCGGCTTCAAGGTGTGAATGTTACTGTATGTATATTGAGACAATATTTCACAGTTGAGGATTGTTGCTTTCACAAAATATTTACATAAAGAAAGTTTTGGTAAATAATGATCCGTAATGCAAAAATAAGTGGGTAACAAGAACTTCTAAGGCATGCGAGAAAACCAATTTTAAAAAGTTTACTTTACAAATTCAAGGTAACACAGGATGAGTAAATGTCACACAAATGGTCATCTGGGAGGTGAAGTGTTCCTTAAACATATGACCTGTGGCGGAAAAAAAGGTCGAGCCAAAAGGCTGCATCTTACCAAATTCTACCACTGTTTTTATCATAGAATACAAGGCAAAAATGTGTGTTGTCACTGAGGTTTTTGGACCATTCCTGAATGTCCACGTTATTTGATGATGCAGGCTTAGGGTACTAAGTGGGTAAAAGCAAATAACAGAACAGCTAGAACAGTCTGGTAAGTTCAGAAAATTACATCAATTTACTGTAATTCAGCCTTTAAACCAGAAAAAGACAACACTTAGGATATTATGTCAGCCCTGTGATAGTCTGGCAATCTGTCCAGGGTGTACCCCGCCACTCGCCCAAGGTCAGCTGGGATAGGCTCCAGCCCCCCGCGACCCCTAACGGGATAAGCTGTTAACGAAAATGAATGAATGAATGATGATATTATGACATCTAAAATCTAAGACAATATTTAGTGTCATGTCATGACATCGGTATAATATGGATTACCCAACCCTACGATTATTTTCATTATCAGTTAATTTTCTCAATACTTTATTGATCAGAAAATAGTGACAGATGTTCATCACAATGCTTTAAAATCTCTTGTTTTGTTCCACCATCCGTTTTACTATCATCTAAAAGAAACTAACGCAGGACATTTTTACATTTGAGAGCTTTAAACTTTGCTTCAAGCAACATTTTGGCTATTTTGCTTAAAGCATAACCTTTTTTTTTTTCAAAGACATATCAGTAATTATCAGTACTTTTATATGTGTGTGTGTTCTGGTAGCTGGTGTGTGTATGCATTGTAAACAGCACTGTATGTACAATGTTCCAGACACACAAGTGTGTGCATACCTGTATTCACTGGACATGCAAAGCAGTTTTTTTATTTGATAAACTTACTTGATCTATTTAATTTGCAGCTAAATCAATTTTCTTTTCTTTTTTTTAAATATTTTGTCAAAGTACTGACCAGTTCCTGTCGAGTTTTCTCAGGAAACAATCTTTGCAGCATGTCCATGTAGAGTGCTCTGTGGTTGGGAATGTCATGAGTGTACTGAGACAAGGTGAACAGTAAACGTTCATGGTCATCTGCACACCAGCCACAAAACCTGAAACAGATTCCAACCAAGAAAACACAGGATCATAAAACAAAATAAATACCACTATGTCACTTTGTGTTCCCCTTCCTTCATATCACTTCACTTCCAAAGGGTACATATTGATAAATTGCACACTACTCATACTGAGCCAACGGTGCTTGTTACAACACTGAGCTGAGCTGTCACCCGAAGACCATAATGGTGCTATATAGAGACAGACCATATGGAAATAAAAATCAAGAGCCATTGATATAATCAACCTCCTGGTGAAGAAGACACTCTGCGGAGTGAAGTGGCTGTGCCTCTATATGCTGTTGATGTCCTGCTGAGTTTCTAATCTTTCATCGTCATCTGCCCAGCTACATTGGAGCTCTGCCTATACTTGTATTTATCAAAATGGATGGCTGAGAATCATTAAAAGCCTATTTCTGTTCAGACTGAGTGAGATATTGAAGGCAGAGTCGTTATACACGTATTCCATATTAGCTGCAAAAATCACCACAATTTTCTTATTCGATCGATGTGTAAGCACTTAGAATTATGAAAAAGAAGCAAAGCTGAACTTTAGTTGTCCTCAGGCCATACCTGTCAGTGCTCTGCAGTTGATCTTGGAGAGTCTGCAGCCTGCTCTTGCACCTTTCTGACAGGGAATGGAAGGCCTGGATCAGGGAGTCCTTCAGCTCTGGGTAAGGGCAGTCTGAATCCAGAACCTCCTCTGGAATGTTTTCTATGATCGCCAGATTATCTGAAGTAAGATATTTCTGTGGAGGACATTATGACCTTCTTTGAGATATATGGTGAAATATTTAGATTTTGCTTTGATGACACACTGAAGTGATCACTTTTTAGCTTAAGTGCAAGCCATTAGAGTGGAATTTGATTTTGCTGAAACAGAAGGATATCTAGAACCAGCAGTGAGAAACTTACTTCTAAGCCAAGGCCAATGATCTCCTCCTCCAAAGCCAGGTACTCTGCATGAAGTTTTGCAGTTATGTCATCTTGCTGGTCTTTCACAAAGTTTATCTGGTGATTCAAGGATAAAAACAACAGATACAGCCTTGACAACAAGCATGACAGCAGCAGTTTGACCTTATTTTGTCCAAGGAAACCAAACTGGCAGTATGAACTGTCACTACACTATCAAATGAACTAAACTGTACCATGTCTTGAATCCAAGAATTTCTCTAATATTAATAACGCTTTGAGAAAAGAACTCTCTTCTTCTTACAGCTTAAACAAAGTTGTGACTGGAGAGCAGACTCAAGAGATCACAGCTATCAGCTGTAATATTTTTTCTCTTTCGCTATGCCATGTCTGCTCAAATCAGCAGCACCAGTTGAACTGAGGTTCCCTCTGTTTTCTCAGATGTCTAGATTCAGAAACATTTATCATCAGAAAGATTCGGTAATAGCAAGTAATCAGTAACTGCTTATTTCCCAAGATGCTAGATATCAGAAGGAGGAAAACAGCTAGTTAGAAATGGAGACGATGCTTATCAAATAATTAGGCCTGGTTCTCTGTTTCAAAATGGGAACACAGACATTACAATTAAAATGGATGTATTTCTATTGATTCAAACAGTAGTATTGTATGGTAACAATTTGCAGGAACAGACACATCAAATTCACAGATGGGCTTCATGTTTTGATTACTGACATCTCTGCAGTATGGTGCAGTGCAACGCTTAAAAATATCAAGATATATTTGTTTTCAAGCCACATTTCCCATCTCTACAATTTTGTTATACAATGAGAGGAATGAACTGAATGCACTTTATATGCACACAGGTGCTATGAGACTGGGTGGGACTTGTGAATGATGGGGACTGCTTCTGTAAATTAAAAGAATATACAGTACATCAATAACATAAAAGTAAAAGAAATAGACAGAATCAGGATGGATGGATGGATGGATGGACGGACAAGATGAGATGGGAATCAAGAACCAGTTCCAGCTGAGATGGATTCTCAATTTGGAGATGACTCCAAATTGTCTTATCCATTGTAAATGTTTGCTTTTGAGTTTATCATTTCCTTTGATCAATGCTGCCATGGTTTTCTGACAGTTGTTCATTTCATAATAGTGACTATGCTGCTGGAAACTTGCAACAAGAAGGAGTCATAGCGGACAGAAAGAAATGGTCCAACAGTGTAAGTGCTACTTCTAATGTCTGTAAAATGATCATTTCAATTAAGGGTGGAAACACCAACAATATGCTAAAACACTTTTCTTCATATCATGGGATTAAATTCCAGGAATGCTGTGTATTTGATGCTCTACACACGAGTGCCACTGCTTCCCAACTGAGCAGTACGTCCATTAGCAAGGGTAAATATCCTATAATGATGCTGCAAACCTGCAAAAAACAACTAATAAAGGAGAAATACTTATAATTGATCAAAATAAAAAGGTGCAATTCTCATGGCATGGAGTACATTATTTTATATTTACTCCTTTATTGTGCCTTTTGATTCATTTTTATAAAGTAACACTTCACATTATGCTAATTGCCTGCACTAATTGGTTATCATTTCATTTATTATTATACAGGAAAAGATAAAAAAGTAACTTTAAATGTACTGAACTATCCTGATTCAGTTAAAACTGGTTTACAGCTGCTTCTTGTTCTGCATCACAAAAAGACAGCATCAAATTACATAGAAAAATAAAAACTGCAACAATCAACAGAGACAAGACAAGAACAAAACATAAACAGCTATACAGACACAGATTTAAAAGCCCTCTGGGATGGAGGTATAATTATATTTCACCTGGAAAAGTAAAAAGGATCTCTCTCTGATTTGTTTGTGAGTCAGACAGTGAAGTAGCACGGTGAAGTAAGAAATATAAAAAAACAGACAAAAGTCATGAAAAAAGAAAAACACAAAAAACAAAGTAGCTGTGTGTGTGTGCATGTGTGTGTGTGTGTGTGTGTGTGTGTGTGTGTGTGTGTGTGTGTGTGTGTGTGTGTGTGTGTGTACGCGTGGGCGGGGGGTTTGTCCCATTGTGCCAATGCAATCAGGTGGCTAGGGGCAGTGGGCCAGCAGGAGTAGAGGGGGTCATGGGAAAGAAACAAGCATGAGTGAGTAGCACAGAGGAGACAAAATGGCTGGCAGACGGTTCATTCCAAGTATAGTCTGTCTTTAAAGACCCCTGCTTACTCCTTAATCTCACCATTCATCTCTAGAGCTAGCAAAAAGCCTCTGAGAGTCAAAGGCAGACTTGGTGACTTAGGGACTGTGGATATCTAACAAACAAGAGATTCATGGACAGAGAATACGACTCTGTGTGCAAGCTGAGATCATTGTGTGAACAAGCAGGAGAATTTAAACTTTCGTTGGATGTGCAGGACAGACTGCTTCTACCTGCAGAGAGTGTGAACACAGCTAAGATTCATCACTGAGGGCTCTGAGCGAACTGATGGGATAAAATACTCCCAAATGGTTCACTAACAGCTGAGGACATGAGCTGTAAGATGCAAGTATTCTCAAAAGCTGAACCATTTTTTTAACCAGGTGCAGCAAAAGACTTTATACATCTTTTTCTGTGAGATAGCTTTAGAAATCTTGCCATTCTGCTAGCTTTCTACAAATTAAACTATTTTATCAAAGTCACTGTGTGGACATCCAGACATGTCTTTATTTCATATCACACAGATACCTGCTGTATTACTTGTTCCCAGTTTGATCGATGGGCGCTGAGCTGCTGATGTTGTACTTCACCCAGTCTGAAGCACAGGTCATCCTTGAGCTGATGAACAGGCTCCACCGTGGCTATTCTGAATGCCTCCCGCTCCCATTCTAAGAGCAGACCTAAATCCCAACACAGACATACAAGGACACATCTTAGTATAGTGCTTATAAACAGCAGAGATTGATGGAGATACAGTCAGCAAAATTCTTTTAAAAGGTTAGATTTGTTTACCATAATCTTGAAGAGAGAAGATGGCAGTATCTGTTCTATTGTTTGGCCTAATCTGGTCAAGAAAATCATGGATGTCATTCTCAGCCTTTCCCCTGTTTAATGAGAGAAAGTGAAAGCCATGTTAAATACAAGTACATTAGTTAATCTAGCCAACAATTAACATTAACAAAATACAACATTAGATAACCATTTATATACCTAACAATAGCCAGAAGTGTTGCCGAGCTAACATAAGATATCAAGATATTGCCAAAACTTTTGGTCGTCCTAGCCCATACGCAACTACCAAAGAACTTGAAACCTGAAACATTTGAGTTTGGTTTCCCTGTTTGCTTGCTCCCCACCAGATCACCATCGAATGGAACAACAGTTACAATCAATGGATTAATTTTCCAAGACAATAATGCAGCTATGAGTTGCCATAACCTTCTTCTCGTTTAATAAACAGTGGTGGAAGAAGTACTCTACAGGTGTGCATTCATATTTCAGTCAGGTAAAAGTAGATAAGCATCAAAATATATTTATAGTGCCAATAATAATACACCATCAATTGTCGATTACATCTTGTATGAATAATCTGAATCAGCAAACTGACTAAAACTGTGAAATTAATGTAGTAAAGTAGAAGTATGAAGTAACATTAAAGGGACAGTCCACCCCAAAATAAAAAATACTTATCCTCCTCAGTACCTGTAATGCTGTTTATCAGTCTAGATTGTTTTTTGTCTGCCTTCTCTTTAGTACAATGGAGCTAGATGACACTCACCTCTGGTGCTCAAAGTGCACCAAGCACCACTAAGCTAGCTAAAATTACAGCTCAGCCGAGGAGGACACCATTGCTGTTGACATCTCACACTGTCATGAGCATGAGCCTCTTATCCATGAGTAGATGCACACTTCCTTTTGTGCAGTGATGCAGTTGGAGGGTGTAATTCAGCAGAAAAAATACATTGTTTTTAAATGAAAATGCTCACAACAAGGTCTGTGGATTATCTTGAGTAACCGGGTCATGATTTCTGGAAAGAGACATTGCTGTTGAGTTTTTCATATGTATTTTTTGGCGTTTTGAGCACCACAAGCTGAGTGCCATCTAGTTCCATTATACTGGACAGAGGGCAGACGATATCTCCAACACTCAGCAACTCACACCAAGACAATCTTCATTAATAAAAAGCACTACAGGTAAGAGAAAAAATGTGTATTGTTGATTTTGGGGTGAACTGTCGCTTTAAATTGAAAAACATAAAGTACGGGCGACACGGTGGTGTGGTGGTTAGCACTGTCGCCTCACAGCAAGGGTTGCCGGTTCAATCCTGGGTGTGGGAGCCCTTCTGTGCGGAGTTTGCATGTTCTCCCCGTGTCAGCGTGGGTTCTCTCTGGGCACTCCGGCTTCCTCCCACAGTCCAAAGACATGCAGTTTGGGGACTAGGTTAATTGATAACTCTAAATTGTTCGTAGGTGTGAATGTGAGCGTGAATGGTTGTTTGTCTCTATGTGTCAGCCCTGCGATAGTCTGGCGACCTGTCCAGGGTGTACCCCGCCTCTCGCCCGATGCCAGCTGGGATAGGCTCCAACCCCCCCGCGACCCTCAAGAGGATGAAGCGGTTAGAAGATGAATGAATGAATAAATAAAGTACTAGTGCCTCAAAATTGTACTTGAGTACAGTACTTAAATAAATGTATTTAATGGCTTGTCATCACTGCTAGGATTCATTTTTACGAGGGTATGTTTGGGACAAGATGTACCTGACTATCACTATCTCAGATTTGACTGGAAAATCTTTCCCAAACATTGGGGACATAATATCTTGGTGCTGTGGGCAGCATCACACTAACAGGCCTATGGAGGATGCTACAGTGATTGTTTACTTCTTACTAACTGGCCCGGGGGTTGACATGATTGTGACTAAAGAAGGTAACCATAGAGATATGCTTGCCAGTTTTACCATTTGACAAGGTGGCTTTTGAATCCTGTGGTATTTTAACTAGATATATGCGTGGAGAGTTGCAAGCAGTGGCACATCTTTATGACTAGGCTCATTACTGAGGCTCACGCTTGTGTACATCATTAACCTTGGGTGGCTCAGACACAGTCATTACGCAGCCAAACAAGCTGCACCCCAGAGCTAGCGCTGCCCTTCTCACTTCACAAGGCATGACACCGCTGGGGCCCCAGCCCCACACTTCTGCCTCAGCACGCTGAGGGAGTGTTTCTCCATTCAGTGTACTCCTCTGCCCCCACTTCTCTCTGTTTCTCACCCTTTAATTCAATGTCATCGCTGCAAGAAAATCAGCTTAAATCTCCCTCCTCTACTCCTCTTGTTTTTCCTCCCTGATACATTTTTCTCTTTGGGCTTACTTTTGTACCCCCTCTTTACACCCTATTTTTTCATGCAGGGTCCTGTCTGGGCTCAATGGAGCTTAAGTGGAACGGCTGCGTGGGGTAATAGCAGATCCAGAAAACTGCAGCAGATAATGACAGGGAGTAATAGGGGGCTCTTACTCAGCCTTTTGCAGCCTGGGGCACTCTCTGCTCCACACCTGTCTGTGCTGCCGTAATATGGAGCTCTCCTTGGTTGCCTTGGCTGCACAACGAGTCTTCTGAACCTACAAGACAAGGTTTAATGCACAGCAGGAATCAACCCTGAGACTGGAATAAGCACAGAAAAAAAAACACCAGAGTGTTTGCTTTTAAATACACTTAAGCCATGACATTTATTTCCTCCTACAAGTAATTGACTTCATCTGGACAAACCTGAATCTGGGGTGTTTTAATGCATCAATTATCTGGACCATTTTATAACAGCAGAACAGCATAACAACTTTGAAGTGAATAAATCATGATGTTGCAAGGAGGGTGAAACATAAAATAGGTAATTTTTGTATGCTATAGTCAAAGATAAGTTCCCTTCCTCTCTGCACATTAGGGATATTTTTATACAGACAATTTCTTCAGCCTTTATTACCGTTATTGTGTCTGCGAGAGACTCATAAACTCAGGTAGTTCAACTGAAGCAGTATCACTGTTAAAACATGAAAGCAAAATAAACAGCGGCAAATTAAAATAATCAAGTAGAAAACATGCGTGACATGCATGAGACATGTTGTTACGCGAGGAGGGGGGAGAACGAAGTCTTAATCTACTCTCATTTGTTTTCTTTTTTCATCATGCGAGAACAAGGCCCTCGTTCAGAGTGCTCTCCGTGCAGCGATTCATTGTCGTCTATCAGTGTTTCTATACACAGGCCACTGGCTCAGATAATTGTACAAAATAATATCTAAAATAACTTATATGTGGGTACAATCTATTTCATATTAACAGCAAATCAAAAGGAGCTGTGGTGTTGATTTATGTCATGACTGTTTATCCGCGTGTCAAGTTGCTCCTGCTGTTGTGGTTTGACTGTATATATTTACCCTCAGGGTGAAGTCCATTTTACAGTTAGTGGAATGTACAGCGTTGCTGCTCTGAAAGAAAAAGGCCAAACTGAGGTCATCACATGCCTCCTCCAGGCCATGTATTGTAGGTGATCTTAATTTGCATTGGCTGCCTAATAAGCTCAGCTGGACTACAAAAACTGTGCCCAGAGCTGCACTTCCATCAGCTGATTTCTGGTTGAACTGCCGAATACCCATTCTTATTAATCTTATATTAAGTATTAAACCACAGTGTCCAGTCAGATTCTCATTTCCACCATGTTAATGGGTCTTTATCATTTGTATCAAACTGGTTTAGAGAAAATGTATGCCTCTATTTCTTATATTCATATCTCTGCCACTTCAAAGTATAATTCACATTTTCAAGCATTTGACACCATTTTATATCTCCTTTATGTCTCATCTTTTAATGAGGCGCTTGAAGATTTACAGTCTGATTTTCTCTGATTATCTATTATGCGCCAGTCATAACCTTGACACTGATAAAACAAAACGTGGTATCAAGATGCCTGACATAACACTTCAGGGTTCTTAAATTGAAAAGGCAGTGTTTAAAGACTACTTAAAAGACTACAGTAGAGTAAGAGATCATGTCTGTGCTTGATTATGGAGATATTGTGTAAATGCATGTGATTTAAACATGTAATTTTCACTCGTTTATTGCTCCCTGCCGAGGTGTGCACTTAAGTCACATGACTAGAACTTAAGTCAGACTCGAGTCATATCTCCATACTGCTTGTCCGTAGTGATCCAAGTGTCCTGAAGCCCCGACATAAAAAGTTGTTTGGATAAACATCACTTGAACTCTGTTTTTAGCCTCATTGTAGCCTGCAGCTCTAACTGCCTCTCTGTGTTGTGTTGCTACCCCGTCTCCAAGTGTTGTGAGGACTCCAAAACTTCACCTGGGCCTCCCTCGGCATATGGGTGAGCAGATAATGGCTGAATTTTCATTTTTGGGTGCACTATCCCTTTAATACTCTGTTGTTTAAAGGCCATTACATTTAGTGAAAAGTGCATTATGACTTCATTCGGGATAAGAAAACTCAAAGATTGGGACTCGGGACTTGACTTGGGACTTGCAAAACAATGACTTGGTCCCACCTCTGGCTCCCTGTATAATAGTCAGTCAGTAGAATACTCTATAGAAAACAATAAACTGACATGACAAGTCAACATCAAATTATTTTGCATCATCACTGACAGCTGTATTGTCTTCCGACTGTTGATTTTTACATCTATAGAAAGCTGCACAGTGCATTGTGGGACCATAGCAGGAAGCAGTGGACCTGGCAGGGACACTGTGCATTTTTGTTTCATTGTGGGAATTTTTCAGGACATTATATCATACATAAATTTCTGACTCAGAGTTTGCACACTCAAATAAAATAGTGGTGGGTGAATACAGTGCACTGTATAGCAAATAAAGAATCATTTTGCTCACAGCTCAAGACCCTGAAACTGCAGCAGCTAAATGGAATTTATCCATAATTCATTTCATTATTTACACCTGTGCTTTTCCTATTGTGACATGTCAAAATGTATTCTTTGGAAAATGCCTTTTGTAACTCCATGAAAAGGTGGGATAGTCCTCTTTAACAGAATTGAAGGAAAAACATTTTTATATGTTTTTGTACAGTACTGCTGAGAAAAAAATCGTATCAAGAGGCAAAAATTCTAAGGTTTCATTATCTCCGCACTAACGCTGCTGGTCCTTTCCTGGAGAGCAAAAAAAAAGATCCCATGCTTGAGGCGACTCCTGGTCATTTATTTACCCTGTCACATCACCATTGGGAGATGCTCAGAAAGCCTGCCTTTCAGCAGGGCAACATAGCCGGTCTTATCTAGGTTATGCAGAACGCTGGGTTGAAGGAGCCACAGGCAACCATAATGATACTAAAAGGCTTTTGCCACAGTTTACCAATTAAAACACCACAGGTCTAACGGCCTTATCTCCATTGCCCCCAGCATTAACTTTTTGCTCCACTCAGAGTCGGATGACTATGAACTTCAAACAGTTTTATAGAAACCCTGGGCAGCCAAATGAATATTCATGAAACTGGCAATGCTATTGTGTACGGTAGTGATATTACTGCGCTGTTTCATGTTGTTGGACAAACTATAAAGGTTATGTAATGCCTGTTTTCGTATGGAATTAAATCCCTTTACAGTATGGGGCTTGTAAGAGAGACGACAGAAAGGAAGACAAAAAGAAAAAATGTGCTATTTAATACTACTGGAGACCTGCTGTTTTATCACCTCACATTAAAATCAGGTTGTGTCAGTTCATGCCCTTCCTGTGGTGGGTAATGAGGGTTGTCATTATCATGTATCACTGTGTTGTTGCACATTCTTCGTCATTGGTTTTTGAGTCACCATGTTAATAAATGTAACACGAATGGATTTTATAATAACACTGTTGTTTTAAGCACAGGCACGATATTGATGATACCTAAGATTTACCTTTAATCCAATTAGATCAGACTCCAGGCGTTTGGCATCAACAATGGCCTGTAGTCTTTTGTATTCAGCCGGTTTGTACTTAAAGCTGCCAAGACCATTTTTCATCCGCAGTGTCAGTTTTTCTGCATGGATGAAAGCAAATGATATGGCTGAATTAGGATCATTGGAATTGTAGAAAAACTCATCACTTTTAATGTCTGAAGTAAAGTCTTTATGCTGACTTCAGCAAAGAAAGAAATGGAGGTAAAGACAGAGGAAAAGCAGCAGCTGAGCACAAATAGATTGTATGGGTAATTTAGAAATGACTGCAAGAGGGTGAGGTGTGTGTGTCTGTGCGTGCGTGTGTGCGTGCGTGTGGGGGGTAGCAGGGAGCAAACTAACTGTGGCAGACGGTTTTTTTGAGGAGTTCAGCTGTGCCTCAAAGAGTCAGGCAGGTGAATAAACACAAGCAACGTTGCCACTGACAAAAGCATCAAAGACTTGACAGTACCAGGGGAATTCAACATGGGGACTTCAGGTCAAATCTGTTCAACAGATCAATGGGCCACTATGTCACAAGTCAGCAAGGTTTCAGACCCAGTTTCTGCTGACTTACCCGCATCTTCCGCTCTGTAGCTTGTAATGAAAGTATGCAGATCCTTTCCACTCATAACTGCAGAGCTACAGTTGATGCACTACAGTGTCTGCAAAATAAAGACAAACGTGTATTTATGTGAAACAGTGTACGTCCTGGGACACAAGACACATTAACACCAAGAAATATTCTGATAATAAAGTGAAATCATATCAAATCAATATGTTTATGTGAAAAATACAGAGGTTGTGCACAAAATGAGGATAAAAGACAATATTTTATCTGTAGAGGTACCTGGCCTTAATGGGGTCATTCAAATGATGAACAGGAGACTGTAAGCCAAAAGCAATGAAGCTCATCAAAAACTAAACTTTGCCATCAAGGTCTGCATGACATTGCGAGAAAACCCAGTGTACTCTCACAAGTTTTAGTGTTTGTTGTGACGGGACAGATGGTTCACACAGTGTGATCAGATATACTGCTGGAACATCTCCATGTATTTGTTGTGGATTAAGCTTTGAAAAATTGTGGCCACACAGGCCTTGTGTCAGTTCAAATGTACAATGTGTGAAAGATTTGTGTGAAATATGCTGGAGCAGATGAATTTATAAGTGAAATTAAAACTGATGTTCTGTTCTGGACCCATTAAAGAGAATTAGGCCTCATTTTTGAAATACAGAACAAAATTATTGCCTTTCATTGCCTTTCATACACTAACAATAAATGACAAGGTATAACCAGTGGTTATGATTCAGGACATAATAGTAGCCATGAATAGATTACAGAATAAGCCTATCGAGCACAAGCCAAGTGGCCTAAAGTGTCAGAGCCCCCACTGGCCTTCACCTGTGAAATATCACTCAAATTAACATTTACCGACCAGGTAGAGACTTGAAATGACTGCAAAAAACTGCTAAGAGACACAAAATAACTACAAAAATGAGCAAAACAAACCCAAAGAGAAACAAAATGACTACAAAGAGACGCAAAAATGCCACAAGGAGACACAGCACCACAAAAAATTGCATTAAGACTACAAAGATAAAAGATACAGTAAAAAAGAGGCAAAACCACAACAAAGTCTATGTGTTTTGTGTCTATGTAGGAGAGGTGGTGGGACCTGCATATCTGTGCCCAGGGGGCCATTGTCTCATAATCCGTCCATGATAGTAGCCTAACATCAGCCACTGATTTTCTCAGGAGGATTTTCCATTCTTGAGAGACATGTTAGCAAAATTACCCCAACTTCCTCAGTTACAGCTATTTAGAATGTGAATATATTGATTGATTTAGTATTTTGTGTCATGCACACAAACATGTGTCCGACCATTGTTGGTTTATAAGACACCATTACATTATTGTTGCAGTGACAGATCCAAAGAGCATGAAATCTTACTGCTCAGTCCCCAAACAAAACAATTTGCCTAGTATCCCAGGCCCAGCAAACAAATACTGCCATAAAAAAAGTTTTTCATGGTCTTCCAGCCAAAAGAATTCAACATTAACTAAAGTCATTTCACTAAAAGTACATCCCTTACGTCTTTGTATACAGGACAGTAAAACAAAACACTATCTGTCCTTCTCTGGAGTGGCATTAAACCTACTAGTCTCTAAGGCTAATGGTAATTTTCCTGAGCACAACTGTGCTCATAGAGGTCTTTGTATAAGTTATACTTTATATAAGGTTCCATGCTACAGCTATTCTTTATGAGACAGTAAATTCGTAATTTTGGTTTATAGCATATATCAACAGACCCCTTTTCTCCTGGGTCATACTGAACCCAATAAGTGTAATAAAAAAATTAAAAATGCTTACCAAACAAAAGTTCAGGTCTCAGGAGGAGATACTAGTTTTGTTTTATCTTGATTTACCAGTATTATCCATTTCCGGCACTATTCTCAACAATGCTCAGCATACTCTGCAGATTTGTTTTAATATATTTGCTTGTCCAATATAATAGCAAACTAAAAGGCCTAACTTTGAATATTGGACTGTTGATTGGACAGATAAAGCAAGTCAAACAACTCAATTCAATCCAAAGAAATGGTGATAGCCATTTTTTCCACAACTCAATTAGGAAGAAAATAATCGAAAATAATAGTTGCAGACCCACTGTAGTTCAACAATGGAGGAGACACAAGCATACACTTACAAAAAGACAGGTGAGCAGGAGAGGCGTCAGGGAGGAGCAGTTGTTTTACTATCTTGTTAGTTAGCTAACGCTAGCAAGGTGTACAGTGAAGTCAAATGGACATATATTGTGAAGAGGAACACTGGTAAGTTTGACAACCCTCGTAATTTAACTGAAAGTAACACAAACGACTCGTTTAAAGTCTTTGCTACGCGAGTAAAATGAACATTTAACCCACTGAGCCCTAGCTTACCTTGTGCTTCCCTCTCTGTACAGTGTATAGGTTGACAAAAATTTGTAACCAAGGTAACTATCATCTCCTCCGCCATTGGCTAATTCAACGACGCGAACCTCCTCTGCACCGCCCCCTGCTCCCGCCGCGGCCAATCAGGAGTGCGCACTGCTTTCCCACATTCCCACTGACGTCATGCACGCTCGCATTGCCTGGGACTGCTGGTGGAGGCAGGGAGCAGCGGAAGGGTCGTCTTCTTCTTCTCGACTATGGAGGCGCGTTTCACTCTTCCACATGCATGGGACTAAACGACGGGACTTTACCGATGAAGTTACGTGTTCAAATGTAGATCGGAGCCGCAGCTCAGCCAGCGGAACAACAGTCCTCCCAAGGTAATTAACTGTTTTTCCCCTGCTCCTTCACTTACTGGGGGAAAACGTAGGGGAAAAAATAAAAAGCATCTGTGCGCAAGGCAGGAGGGTATGGACTGCTGCTGCTTGAACTCAGAAAGTCTTGTATTCAGTGTGAAGAAAGTGTTAGCTTCTCTTTGTGTGTGGGTGGCACAAGGCAAACTTCTTAAGGTTCCCTCACAGCGGGAGACAATCCAACACTATGCTAATCTTGATCTTGTGACCGAGTCATCGCCAACACACCTTCTTCTGAGGGACCTTCACGCGCTGTCTTCGATGCCTAACCGCTGGGATGAAAACTTAGCTGGCTAACGTACAGAAACTGTCCCGGTGTTAGTTTCCATGTCCTTTAAAAGCTGACTTTTCTCTCGTATTGTCCTTGAAAGCGTGTTGCAAAGTGGTGAAGGAAAAGCCAGGTGAGCTTAGAGTGTGGGAATCTCAGGAATGCGAGGTCGCCGTGGGGGCGGAGATCCCGACTCTCTGCTCCCGCATGATAAGCTTACCTTTACCCTCACGTTCACTCGCTACATTCAAACTACGCCATATTTAATGACCCTAATCTGCATTTTAAGCAGGGGCGTTTCTTTTAAACGTGTCCAGTGGCTGTATCTAATGTCTCCTTGCTGTGAATTGTGCAAGAATAACCTGCCTTTTAAGAAAAGATGGACTCACCTTTATTGCCCCGGAAGCTAATCAAAGATATAGTCAAATTGCCTTACCTAGTGCATTTAAGTGCAGCTTAACCCTAGCTTGACTAATTAGCCAGGTAGCCTATCTAAAACAGGATTTATACCCTTAGAAGAGGCACATGTCTGTTACCTTGTCCCACTTTGGTTTGAAAAGTAGGTCTAATTTTTAATTCACAATATCACACAAGACCTAAAGCCCTTTGCTCAGTCTTCAGTTCATATTTCTAATAAACCAGCCTGCATGAATTGTCTCTGAGAAATGTCATTGCAAGGGGACTAGAGATTTTCCCATTTATTTAAATCCCTCTGTGCCATGTTTGAGTCTTGGCTATAACAGAGAAACGCACAAAGATCGAAGGAGCAGTTATAATTTTGTCATGATGGCTATCCACCAAAGGTCGGGTCTCATATACCCCTATTATCGCATGAAAGATGTTGGGAGCACTGCTCCAAGTCTCCCCTGTTGCCATGCAGGTGTGGAAAGGTTATCTGCTTGCATCACTGATGTGGCCACAGTGCGAGTTTTATTCCAGCCAACAGTGGACGTGCATAATGGCAGATGAGATCATACGTGAACTCTTTCTCACACTCACTCCATCTCTAACACACACGTACAAGCAGAAGAGGAGTCGCTAGGTTGCTCCCCTCGTGATTCACATTACAGCACAAGACACACACTGCCACACAGCTGACAGCCATTCAGAGTGGTTCACTGTGGAATTGAAAGAACAGCAGGACGCTGGATTGAAGAGTCAGACTCTCCCTCTGTTTTGCCTTCTTTTCGTAGTTACTGCGTGTACTCTAAGCAGTGACACTGTGTTTGGCACAACGAGAGAGGTTTTAGCAGGTCAGACATTCTGCCAACTCGTTGTCAGTTTCATTTGTCACGCTCCATGTTGTTTACCACTGTTGCTGTACTAGATAGTGAAGCAGGAAACTTTCTGTATTGATTATGTGGGTACTAGTAGTAATAAGAAAAAAGTGTTGTTTGGATAAAGACCAACCTTGTGCCCTGGTAGGCAAAAACACAAACAGTTGCAAAAGGCCTTTTGTGTGTTCTTCATGGTGAGTTCTTTTAAATGGGAGCTGACAACAGTTGAATAGTTGAGCGCCCTTTGGCGGGCCTGTCCTCCTTGTACTTTTTCACCCCCTAATTCTGGCCTGACATCAAGGCTTAAGCCCTCGCCCCTATGTTACGTGTCAGATTTGCTTTTTCCTACTATGATCAAAAAGTATCCCCCCCCCCTCTTTCATGAAAGGGAAAGTATTTCCAGTCTTTTCTTCGCAGCTCATAGGCCTGGAAACAAAATGGTTATTTGCCTTGTGTCTATGCATGTGTGTATTTAAAGTAAAGTGCTGAAGTATCAACCTCTTCCCCTCAGCTAGTCGAGAGAAGGTCAGCTTCCCTTGTGCACAATTCAATCAAGTGCTCTTAAAAGAGCTTTTACTGAGTGGCAGTCAGCATTTTGTGTTTATTTACTCCGTTACCAACCCTTGAATGTATCTTTTATGACATCAGTGTATTCATAACATAAATGCAGACTTTATATAGATACACATGAACTGCTAAGGCGTACAGGTAGGAATTATGATTGCCTGTCAATGTATACTTTACACTCAACACACTCAATAATCTTTTACTAGATCATTTGCATAATGATACAGATTGGTTTAAAAATGTGAGAGACACTCTTGAGATACATTTATTTTTATCTGGGAAGGACTCTCAGCTACTATGGTATGGCTTCAATGTGGGATGATAATGATAGTCAGATTCTTTTTGTCATTAAATTGTAGCTTCTTTCCATCCCATATTTGCATGGTGTGGTCAAAAGAGAGTTGATCTTTCTCTCCTGCCTCCCTTGAGGCCAAACCACATGTAGCAGGGCAGGGAATTTCCATTGTGAAACAGTAAAATCGGTCTTTGTTCTATCACTGGGGAGACTTAAAGAATAAAACAACGAGCAGACCAATTATTTTAAAAAATGCTGTTTTTAATATCTAAAATAAATTGTGAAGATTCAACTCTATTAATATGCAGGAGGATTCCAAGCCCAACTGTTAATCATTAATTTGCAGCATAGCGCATTCTTACATTAGGAGTGCTTAACTATCATATGTAAAAATCAAACTAATTAAAGGCACACACTGAATGTATTCAGCCTTCAATGGCTTGTGTGGATAAGCCTTGACATGTGCAGCTGCGTGGCTGATTGTTGATTTAACTAGATATGTAGATAGATTCCTGAAAGAGCCCCAGATTTCATGCTTTGGTTGGATCTCGGACAGCTAAAGATAATACAGAACACAAAGCATGTCAGCGCTTTTGGAGATTAGGTGCACAATAGATTTTTGTCCAGTAAAATAGCCCTCCATAGGCCCGACATGCTGAGTCTGAAAGACTGCCCCTCGCCAGTGTCTACTGTGTGGACAGCAGCAGTGAAGGGACAGAGCTTTTCCACTGTTTTGTACTCCACATGCAGCCTTTCCAGTGGAGTCTTCCTGCAAGCTCACTGCTCAAACAATACCATCTATCAAAGGGTGTGTGGCTGCAGAATATTACCTCAACAGGGCACATAATACCTTGTTGAATATTTCAAAGTGCTACTCACATTATCACCCCAGGCGAAAGCTCTCTCTTTGCTGATGGTAAAAGGAGGAGTGGTAAGGGAGTCCATCCCAGCAGAGTGCATAACATAATAAATAAGCACCCCTGAAAACACTAGCATAGCCTCTAAAGTCATAAAAACATGTCACCACCTAGAGTGACACTTGATGTGAATAGTGAATTTTTGTGCAAAATGCCAGACTGTTGAAATAACTCAAGCCTTAAGCACTGAGCTTTTGATTAAAGTGAAAGCACTTGTAGATGTTTCTATGGCAGCAGCTAGGGATGCCCTGATTTATTAGACAAACTCCGTTATTGGCCAGTATTCGCCTTGTTGCCTGCCATCAGCCATTCAGGAAATGATACTCCTTTCCCGACAACATTAGTGCGTGTAAGCTGGGTTTTTAACTACGGGAAAGCCCTCCAACATAAGCTATAGACTTTGTTCCTATTGCTAGTAGACTAGAGCTGTGAGCATGGCTCTGCAGCACAAGAGTATGCCTGTACCCACAAATGTGTGTGTGTTTTCTGGTGTGACATATTCAGCGTCACGGACAGGCCAGAAAACAGGCTAGTAAACAGTAGAAAGTAGCATGAAGGTTAGTGAACATGCTATGGTGGTTACTTCTTTTTCCTTACCTCTTACTCATTCAGTCTTTGTTACAAACTCAGTTTGAGCACTGCTCGCCAGAAGACCAATGATATTTTGTGGTGGTGTGTCATTGCATCTTGCCAGGAAAGGGGCTAAAATTGCTCACCAAGGGGGTGTATTTTCATTAATGCCAATCGGAGCCGAGGCCAATAAATACCCATGACCACTACAGAGTTGTTAGCCTTTTTACTATATTATATGAATGCCACTGTCACACTGATGTTAACAGGGGTTTTCTGTGTAGTGGGAACAGGGTTGAGATGACATTCAACAATGGCACATGTTTGTCTGTTGTGTTATATCAATTTTACGCAGGCTAAAAGGCAGAGCTTAAGGCTAATGGCATCCCAGGGACAATAGAAAATGTTTTTGGTACCAACAGAGATCTTCCCTAGGACACCTTCGGGATGCACCCTATTTTTTCCCTGATAATGCTCCATTGTGAACAACAAATTTGTGTTGAAATTGGTAAGAGAGCTAGTTAATATAAGTTGTTAGCAGCAGGTGGTTGGAACTTACTAATTATAATGTTATTATTTTAATTGTTAAATGTTGTTATATTTTAAATGTCAAGCTTTTGATGAGAAACTTGAATAAATATAGACAATTGAAGGAGAAATTTGTTGGATGTTTTCATGGCACTATAAAATAGATATTAGAGATTTATTTTATATTATATATTATATTATTATAGTGTAATAAAGGGCTGAATGATGATGTTGATTTGTGTGTCGATTGTTTTCAATGTCTAATTGATTATTTAGTCTATGAAATGTCAGAGAAATAGTTTAAAAAATTGCCAGCACAATTTCCTAACTTGGCATCTTGAACTTAGATGTTTTATCTGACCAATGCCTTATGATCATATGTCCATTTGCAATGATATAAAACCCAAAAGGAAGTAGATAAACCAGTACCAGCAAATGTGAAGGTTTTTGTTTTGATAGATGGCTTAAATAATTTTTTTTCAACTGACTACTTGCATTATGACACATTGTTTCAGCATATAAGCTACAAGCATAAGGCTGTGTGCTTCTTGTTTTAGACTTTTAAAACTCAGATAGCTTGTTTGTGGGATCAGGTGTCATCCCAGAGTGGTATGTGAGTGCACTGGGTGGCTGGATTTAGTCTGAAGGTGAAGGCATCTCCCCAATGTCAGGTTACATTCTAGTGACCACAAAGTTTACGCCTGTTCCCAGTGAAAACTGAAACAATCTGCAGGACCCGTCTGCCTCATCTGCTTCCATAAAACTGTACCAAGAAGCACCAGATTCACTTCTTAAATGTCAAGGCATTTAAAAGTGTGCTAAAGTAGAATTAACTCCCGAGAAGGGGAGTTGTTGACATTGGAAATGAACAAATACAGTTCAAGCACATGACATTTAAAATGGCATTTTGTAGATCCTCAGCTTTGCATTTGGTTGTGAAGTTGTGAGGCAGGTGTGGGCTGTGTGATATCAAAGAGTATACTGTATCTTTTCTTTCTCTATCAGAGTAACTTGATATAGTGACAACATCAAAGCTTTAAAAACCTGTAGCCTTAAGGCAATGGTGCACAGATTGATACAACTTCAACAAACAAGACACTGCTCTTTAAGGTTTCTTTGCTCTCTAGAACAAAGCTTAGTGAGCACAGATATCCCAAGGAAACAGAGAAATATCCCAGAATAACCACTGTTTTTTTATCTAATGTCTAAAGTGTTTGTTTCACTAGAGGAACTATGACTTCAATGCAACCAGTTTACAGACCCATTCAACCTGTTTAAAAACGCGTTCTCGTCTCAGGGAGAACTGCTTTCCTGGCATCCAGAGTGCACTCTCCTTTGCATGCACCAGTAACCCTGAACAATGCCAAAGCCCACTTATTTTGGGATGGACATTCACTCCCAGGTGCACACATATCATTTAAGATTTCCTGTTGCAGCTGAAATATATCCAGAAATGCATTACTCACACAAAGCAGAAAGGGTGCAGGTATTCTGTGGCTCCTGGGATAAGAAACAGCATATTGTTTTGTCAAACATTGGATATAAGAAAAGATTTGCAGAAGTATCTTTATATAATATGATGAACATGACGACACCCACATGTGCAGTCGGTTGCACTCAGAGGATATAAATTCTAGACAATACCTCAAGAAAAACACGCGTTCCTCTGCACAACTGCAAAGTCATACACGTCCTCCATGAATCATTACAGAGTACAACTAAAGGGGAATTTATTTTACCCAAGTTGTGGGATGTGATTTATTTTTTCAATTAAATCCCCTTTGATAGATTATCCATATGGTGCCAAGGAACCCTACATTCCCCTCAGTACGCAGTGACATTGCAGTTGAAGATATTCGCCTTTTTGTCAGTCTGTGTAAGAGTCCCAGGATTTTTTTGTTCAACTAAGCCCATAAATTAGAAAAGTTTGGATATCCAATATAGTGTTCCTCACCTGAACTAAGTCATTGTTTTAAAAGGCCAGCTGGTGCTGGTTGGCTGACCTGACATTTATTTAAGTAACTACATTCCCTCTGTCTTTCTGCATCATGGTTCAGTGCATGCCCTGATGTGTCCTGATGGTTAAGGTACAGAGGAGATTTTTGTATACTTATTTCACTTATTTCTTGGGTTCATTAAGGTTTATCCTCAGTTGTGTTATCCTTGAATGTCTGATCTTGAAGGATTTCTTCCTTTTTTCATTTCAATGTGTTTTGAATGCAGACATTTGAAGTGTTAGAAAGATTGTGGCTTGAGTGGATTATCCTCCTCTTTAACACAAGGTAAAAGTCCTTGGCATTTGACCGTTTTCTTCTGACTTTACTCAAGCAGACTCTGTTAATTGGAGAAGCTGTGGTCACTGAAAAAATGAACCCAAGAGAGCTTTCACAATGGGGAACCAGGCCTGGATTTAAGTACACTAGACCCCAAAGTCCAGTTTGTGTGATTACTGTGAACATTGTACTGTACCTGGGCACGGTACTCTGATCCACGTGCACCAAATAAGGTGGTCTCGAGTACTGTTCTTGTGTACTCCGGTATGGTACGCATTAGGTGTGAACCCCAACTGTACCAAGGCACGGAAGTGCACTGCTGTATACCGCGACTTCAAGGTCTTTTTAGCCAGTCATGAAACAATTTCAATTTAATACGGATACCTCTATTTTAGAAAGAAACACAGTCTGCCGCGGTGAGAGTGACTATTTCCAAATGCATCCAACGTTACTAATGTGAAAGCTGAGTAGCAGGGGAGTAGAGAGAGGGAGTAGTTGTACTTTGGCACAGTAGGAATCCATCGTAGCTACAATGAAAATGCCCTAAGTCTTTACAGAAATGTTGGCCATGTCTTCAGATGTGGTTGGAATTGACTTTAGTTACAGGTAAACCAAGTCCAAGATTTAGTTCAGCAGCAGCATGTGCACTGTAAAGAATAGTTTACAGTGCTCATAAAACTTGCAGCTGTTTTTTTAATGTCTCATTGCCTCTTTAGCTTTTATTTACCTGCAATCTCTTAAACATCTCACATATAACCATCCACCACAAGGTAATTCAAAAACAGTCAGTGTGCACAACATATCCACTCATCTATAATTTATCTACATTTTACTTTATTTTGGCTTCGTTCTTCATTTCCAGGTGAAAGCAAAGTTAATGTTATGGAGGAGGTCAGATTAGGCAGATGCTAGGCCACCTGCTCGAGCAACCCGACCAGTCTGAGGTGTACAGAATTATAGATGAGGTTTTCCCTCCTTAGGACATTGAGAGATCACTTTCCAACCTGCGGGCCAGAACTAGCGGAGGCCAAAAGAAGTTGTAAATGCCTTTGTGGAGTTCTTCTTGTTATTTCAGCCAGCTCTAGTTTGAGCAGTGAATTGACAATACTGTTAACACAAAAAATGTGATCAGGTACTGTGAGATATTCTCAGATGTAGTGATTTCGTTTTCTTCATTTGAGTTGAAGTAATTGAGTGATTGCAGACACTCTTACAAGTGTATCGTTTACCAATAAGTGTAGTTATCTGTATCCCAAGCATCACATTCACACTACACAGTGCTGATGGAAACCTAATGATATTGCAGTAAATGAAAATACCTGCATCAGCCAGTCTTGGGACTTTAAAGTGCCAGAAAGGCCTTGAAACTGTGCTTATTAGCACCATAACTTATTATTTACAGGCTTGTTTTAGTCTGAAGGACTTTGCTTTATGTCGCTCGCTATATTTCGGTTTCTTCAGTTATCAGTAGCTGCACTCATTTTGAATGGGCAGCGGCATGTTGTTCCATGACCCTTGTCTGTCCACTCAGAAGCACAGAGCATTGAGCAGGCAGTGCCAATGCAAATCAGCACTTAGGAAGTACACGGGCAGGCCTCTGCTTATCCATCTCCGTCTTGAAGCTGGTTTCGTAATACTTCACAGGAAAAGGACTTTCCTTTCTTTTGTTTTGTTTTTCAAGTTCACCAAAGTTCACAAGTTAGAGTCACTGCGCAGCGGAATTTAATCTTTCAGTCTCAATAGTTTGTTCTTGTTGTCTAGAAGAGCTCATTCAATATACTGAGCAACCAGAGGACCAGAGCGTGTTTGTACAGTTGTAGTGCCTGAAGCTTGTCAATTAGAATGAAAGGAGGAGCAGTTCTGTGTCAATATAAAAGGATTTTCTTTACATCCTAAAGCGGAAACTCAATCATGATTCCCACTGAACATAAAAATCTTGACATCTGGTACAGTTGAAGAGTTGATTGATACTTTCAATGATAATCAGTATCATGATACAGTGTGTATTTTATTTAGGACAAGAAAGTTAATCTGTTCTTGCGTAAAAAGTCTGTCCATGCCAAGAACGATGAGTATTATGATAACGATGTGAGCATCCACGCTGATGAATGATAAAGTTCTGTAAACAGTGGCGCCAAGCATGCACTGCAGGCTCGAGGTGTGTCGGTAGCATAGGGAAGTGAATATTGATGACCTGTTTCTGCTGTATCTTGCTTCTCCTCACCTCTGTTAATATGAATAACAAAACACCAATGATTCTGAGGGTGAACCCAAATGCATCCCAGATGTCCTCCATCTTGATAGCATCTTTATAAAGACTTATCAAACGGGTGCGTTTTTTTTTAACCCCAGTAATGAGTCTCTTCGCAGTGTCATCTGCCACGTTGGATGTGATGCCTTGTAAATTTACGTGGTTATTGATCGGCTGTTCATCACATCATTCTGACAGGGATCCCAACGCCACTGTCATTCTCAATACAGTTGTGATTTAGACTCTGCCATCCGCTTTCAGTATTTCCCACAGAATTAGGGTGTTTTCACATAGTCCTTTTTAAATGAACCAAACTCAGTCCTCTGAAAGTTGACCAAAAAGTGGACCGACAGAAAAGGGGCTCAGTTGTTTTTGTGTTCACATTGTCAGAGCACTCAGTTCCCTTTCTGGTTGGGCCTCAGTCCTCTTTCTGTTCACACTGTAGCCTATGTATAATATGTATTGACATAGTTTTGTTTTAACTTTGACGTGGCACTGCAGTGCGGTTATGAATTCCTTCGCTTTCAGATGAACTTAAAATTGGAGGAAAACTTTTGTGTTTCTGTGTTTCCATCTCTGAATTCAGACATTTTTGGGATTCTGTCAGCGCGGCACAGGCAGAACACTTAAGAGTTTTTTTCCCCCTCAACAGCAGTTTGTGGCGTTTGGGTCACGGGGCGATAATTTATTAATTGACTCAATCAGAGCTGATTAGATCAGATCAATGGACAAGAGAGCCGCTGCTGGAGAGGCAAACGAAAGCAATTGAAATGAATGGTTAAGTTTCACTTTCACTCTGCCTGATGTTCTGCTGCTCTGTCTGTGCCCAGAGTACGGTCTGCACTTTGACAGTGTGATGCAACGAGTAATGGAACGGTATTTACTCCAACAGCGCTCATAATGAACGCTCCAGCTCCAAAAATATAAAATCAATATGTGGCAGAATGTGTTGGGAGCCCTGCCTTAAGTTACCATGATTTGACTATATATTTATAGTCATTGTTATAGGCAGTGTGGACAGCCCTATAGTCTTCAGAGTTTGATCTATTAGCTCATAGATAGGAGATAGATAGGAGGAGAAATAATGTCACACCTTTCCGGGATGCCTCTTGACAGATTTTCTCCTCTTCATCAGGGTTTGCCTTGCAATGGTATATACCCCATGTTTGTGTCCATTAATTTGATGCCTATGTGCTTACTCAGTCACTCAGGAATCCTTAAGTTTCAGCAGTATGACTGTATCTCAGCCTTGTAGCTGAAATATGTTCGCTAACTCTTGGAGTCATAGCCACATAAAAATAATCTAATAAAACCCTGCTGTTTGTAACTGGATCACATTTTTGGGGGGTGAAATGATATGGCTGAGGACCCTGCCAACATGAGAGCACAACTAGACATGAACAAAACTGAAATGGATTGGTGGTTATATTTATAATCATTATTTCTCACACAGTCACTGGTGCACATGAAGTGTTCATTAATATGTCAGAGCGAGGTGTATGTATGGCAGTAAATGTAGAAGTCATCATTCTTTTATCTCCCAATTCATCACAACAAACCTACAAAATTGCCCCTTTTTATATAGAAGAAGTCAGCTAAGCGAAATTTATACAATTCATAGCTTTTTGATTGATTATTTTTCTGGGGTGGCAGTTCATCGTTTGCTGTAATCAGTCTTAATAGAAGGTGCTGAGTGAGCTCCGTTATTCACCTCAGAGACACCTTACATTATGAGAGCCAGGACACTGCCAATAGCAGGACATTTGTTATGCTAATTTTCCTTCTCGATTTTTCCCATTCGGATGATCTCCGTCTTTCTGTCATACGTAAAATCTAAACATGGTCATTTGATGATCATCTGATATTCTCAGCAGCGGGAAAATGCTTGGCACAGCAAATGGGGTGCGTAGGGTTGATAAAACTGCGGCATTGATTAAACACGTTTTTAACCGAACTGTTAAATGAGGCTAAATAATGAACGTCCCAATCCACGATCAAAGTCTTTTATTTGACTTTGTCGATTAGCTTTAAATCTCCCATTACATTTGTCTTGTGTCACATCTGCTACACAAGAAATGAGTTTATTGCATTGACTTCTCTGGAGATGTACAGAGCATTATGCTGTAATTCCTTCTTGGGAGGCTTTGCTGCTGTTGTGTTTGCATTGTAATTGTATGCAGGAAGGCATTAGGGTGTTAAATGTATTCGTCTAACAATGTGCGACGGGATGAAGCACGTCTGTCTAGCCCAAACCCGGATTCTATTTAGGGGATTTACATGCAATCAGAATAATTTATGTCCTCTTCTGTCACAACATATTACAGTTGGTGACATGTTGGAAACAGCTGATGAGACTCCGGTTGAGCCTCTCTGCTCCCCATTAGGTGAGGTATTGTTGTGAGGAAATGATGGAGAGAGTGAATGATCACTATAGGAAGTCGTTCACAGAAAGGTAGTCATGTGTTTTTACTGCCACACAATGCAAACATGGATTATTTGGTCTGCAGCCATCTTCCCCCATGTCCTCTTTGAGTAAACATATCCTCGGAGATAAAGTGCAGCTCAGGGAGTATGCATGTGGCGTGTGGCATGAGTTGGTGTGTGCTGAATGGACTGTACAATGACTGTATTTCCTGCCTTTACTCAGAGGCAAGCCCTGCCCGGGAGAAACACATGCTCAGATAGGCCTCCGGTTATTGCAACATTTGTCGGGGTGAGGTTCAAGGTGTGAGGTAGGCATGGGTGCAGCTTCTGAATGATTTCTTTTACGTGTACACTTTGAAGAGACGGTGGAAGGGATGCTGTCGGATTATTGTCTTTGCTCCATATAGCTTCACACTTCGTTTAATCCTACATCAACAGAAGGACAGGTATGTGTCTATTTAAAGGAGGCTACATTATTCTCTGTAGCCTGTTCAGGGTAATGATTGATAGAGTGATTGTGTGTACATATGAGACAGTTTCTGCTCTGGAAAGGAGACATTCCTTTGGTGTTGGGTGTGTCAATATGAGCAAAGCATTTTCAGCTGTTGAAAGCAGCAGAAAGTGAAACATCTAGGGATCTAATAATAACTTTTTGTGTTTTGCTGCTGGCAAGTCCATCATGCGCTTACAGAAGATTCGTCATCCTCCCACATGTGGCACCCACTAAGAAGTCGCAGTATGTGGATAATTATGAGCATACTGTCTGAGGTTGAGGTTAATCAGTGACGTGCAGTATGTGCAGGACTATTGGTGTATTTGTGTTACACACATTCTCAAATCAGCTCAGTGTATTGACTTTGTCAGGGCTTCAGTCGGCTCTTCCTAACCATGTGTTTAGCCTAATAGCGTGTGCAGTAGGGGATTTCAGAAATTGTTTCAGAATTCACTGACTTGCTGTAAAAGTATAATGCTGCTGTCGTGACTGCTTTTTGAGTGGATGCAGAAGTGTTTTTCCAGCTCTGTCTTCATTCTGGGGATTTATCGAGGCTGAAATACATTATTGTTCATCTTGGTGAATTCTGATAAATTATACTGGACCACAAATGTTGGTTTTATTCAAGGAAGTCAATAGGCTGGGTGAAAGAAGCAATTAAGCATTGTGGTTCTTTGGGGACGTAGTTGTAGCTGCTGAGAGATTAGTAATGGGACTGTATTTCTCCCCACAAAGCTTTCACATGCTACATAATGCTGCTAAGTCACTCTAGATAAGTGCCATGGGGCAACTATGTGCCACAGCGGCATGAGAGCATGGGTTTTTTATTAAAAATATACCTATGATTTCACAGATCACCTCCTCTTGTGCAAGTCAAAGTGGTGCTAATCCGTTAACTTCTAGTTTGGTCTTTGGTTTGGATAAAAACCTGCACAATGTCAGCCTTACGTGCCTTATGGTTGCCCTCCTCAATAGGAGACTGGGAGGTACGCACCTGCAATGATCAAATCACATTTATTCATTTAAATAAAGTTGATTTAGTTTAAACAAATCATTAATAACTTCATTCAAATTGAGGAATTGTTTGATTATTTAGGGTGATGACATCACCAAATGTGACAACAGACATTTGAAGCTGCATTCAAAATCTCAGTTGGAGCTCTGAATGTAAAAATGACATTTGATACAGGCCTACTCCTCAGCACAGCTTGGATATATGCATATCAGGCATGCACTTTGTCGACCATGTTTGTGTCAGACATCCTGAGGAGTTGCATATGCTGGAAGCTTAGAGGTCTAATGGGATGCTTGATACACAGTAAAATATTTATCAGCTCACTCTACACAATGTGGCTCTTATGAGGGTTTTTTTTCACCTCATAGATTGCCATGTTTGGCTTTATATTTGGAAGTACAATGTGTTTTAAAGAGGTATTTATGCTACTTATTATTTATTTTGACTCCAAAAAGAGGTGCAGTAGATAAGAGAAATGCAGTCTGGTGTGTGTTCCTTGAGCAGCTCTCAGCTCTGTTTGAGCTGTAGAATTCCTGGACCTTTTTAGCTCAGCACGTCGGAGTAATCAGCATTTGAACTGCTGCTTCTCTGAGACTCCCTGCAATTGAAATTCAGGCTAATTTGTAATTATTTCTCAGCTCATCTCCATTTGTCTGTGTTGAATGTCTGTGACCTGCATCACTCAGCTTCCTGAAGACAAGTCTTCCTCCCTCTGACTGACAGACAATAGATCTTTTGACTAACAGGAACACTGCGTGTGTTTAGATGACGGCAGTTTATCTCATCTTGAAATGAAAGTGAGAAATAAAGGAATAAATCAGTCGATGCGTTTATGCGCACTTATGTCACCTGGTGGCTGTTGGAGTGCTGCGTTGACCTGATTTCCTAAATGTCCTGTAAGCAAGAAGGGATTAAGAGAATAATAATGACTGTGTTTGCTTGCACAAAATATTATGCTTTTTTTTTTTTGTTTTTTTTTAACTTCTGATTCGGAAAAAAACCCCAGTATTCCTACAAAGCTGTTCACATGGCTAATAAAGATAAATATTCCACTAATACTCCTGGTAACATGCAGTCGTGCATACTGCGATTAACGTTGTTATCATATCAAAATATGGAAACGTGGAACAGCTAGAGGTAATTGTGCTATTTAGCTTCTTTGCATAATTTCTTTTTTCTTTGCAACAACAGTTTTTCACCATTGTCGGACTTGTTTAACTGTGCAGACACAGTCTCCTTTCATCCCTTCAGCTACCTTATTGAAGAGGTCGGCATGGAGATATTTGCACATATCAGAAACCTGCTGATAATCGAGCCTTTTACAATGTTTCTCCTTTCGACCAGATGTGTGGCTTGTCTTTTGGGCATGTATCTCTACACCAGCCTTGCAAACTGTTGGCTATATGATCTGTGTATAATGCATCCATGACAACACACAGAGTTGACCATAAACCCCAGTTAAGATGCATATTCTGAAAAGGCTGTATACATGCCCAAAGAATGCCCCTAAAACCTGACTAATACTGCTATATCCCACAAGTTTTAATTGGAAAATGTTATATTTGAAAAAAGGCCTAATACCAATATCCAAAGGGAATATGCTATTTACATGACCCCTATAGAATTCTGAATATTTTCATATAAAGAATAATAGTGGAATATTAGTGTGCATGTAATGGTAGTCCGCGAAACAGGCTTGACTTCTCAGCCATGTATGTGTTTCCAACGAGAGAACATGACATGTCAGCATGACAAACCCTACAGACCAGTAGTATCAACAAGACAGCAGTGCTGCGGCTTTAAAGGAAAGTTTATTACTCATAGTGGTACATCCTTGAGCTCAAAATAATCAAACTGAAAGTCAGACTGAAATGGAAACTGAAGTAAATAAGTTTTAACCATTTAGGTGCAGGATATTTGTTAAACTCAGTCAAGGAAACTGTTTGCTCTCCCACTGCAGAGCCCGACCTCTCACTGCACCATCAATCTAAATGCTCTGACCTGGAAAGAAAACAATTCTTCAGGGTTCAAAATGATAAATCACTGATAGTCTTAAATATGCAGTCTTGGCTCCAGATATGCCCTTGGAGCAGCGTGCTCACCAAGCGGCTGCATGTAAACACAGGAGCTACAATAATGTTGCTATGATGGTGCATGTAAACATCTTCCCCTGTTTCTTGCTTTAACCTGATTTCTCCCAGTAACCTGGTTTCCCGTGTGCATGTAAACGTAGCCTGCGTGACGGCTGATAGTACATTTGCTGCTGCAGTGCTCCTCGGGGAAGGTGACACAAGGTACAGGTGGCTTTCAGAGGGATCTGAGAACTGATGAGTTCATGTCTGTGGATGGAATTCATGCACGAAGGCAGTATCTGAATCTGGGACAGTAGGTCTGTGTTTGAAACATGCTCAACTTTAACACAGTTGGACAGATTTTAAAACACATTGTACGACCATTTCCTTTTTCTCCCTTGAACCTTACACTCCACTTAATCTGGGAGAGGGAGAGTCATGGAAAGAGGGATTGTGTAAGAGGCTCCGAGGAGTGGCCGGAGTCTGAGGTCAGTAGATCAGATCACGTGATCCGGCGAGCCAGGGTGGAGTAAGGCTAAGACTTTTCTTGGCAGACTAGAGACACTGAGGATTATGATACTTTAAAGGGGAGATTTAGCTTTGACTAGAAAGAGCGTCTAGTAAAAGAGATGCTTATTATTGCACGTTGAATAGTTGGATGTTGTTTGAAATAATCAGGTTTGTCCTGTCATTATCCATGCTCAGAGATGCTGCCATGGTCGTACACTGGGTGTTTATTTTCTGCTTAGTCAAGGGAAATAAGCATAACACTAATAATTAGGCACTGGTTTTACCTCATTGTTTAGACCAGAATGAGGTCATCTGTACTCTGTGGGAACTACGCAGTACGGCCCTCAGGCATTAACCTAATGACAGCCTTGAAAGCTGCACAGATTGGGCTCCTCACCTACTTCTCAGTCTTGTGCTTGCTCTTCGAACTGTCTCAGGGCTTGACATACCAAAGTTTTTAAGCACCAGGCAGTGCAGCAAGGTTATTCTTCCCCTCAGTGATTGGAGGGAAACACTAAAAGAAATGTTGAAGAACCAGTCAGCCGTGTGCCTATAGGACTGTGGTAGGTTGGCAGCAGCATTGTCGTCTTCACTACCATCTCGGAGCTGCAGAGAACGCCAAGCTAAGCAGAGTGAAGTCATTCTGGACCAGATATAATGGGGAATTTTAGAGGTAGGCGCGGATACACATTGCAATTTCTCTGTGCTTAATGGTGCTTTCAATAAGGCTTTCTTTCCTTTTTGTGTGTTGTTTTTTCTGTGGTTCTATTTCCTACAGTCTGCTTGGTGTGCACTTTTCCTACAGTCAAGTTTAGACTGCTGAGAAATATTCATTTGGATTTTGGACAGATTACATACAGATTATGGTCAAGGCGTAAAGAATGTTCTTCCTTTTTTCTTTTTTTTAGTAAGTCATTATTTGATGGAGGGCACATTTTATGAAATAGTGAAGGGGTTACAGAGGGGTCAGGCTCGATAAGGCCCATTTTATACTTAATCTATGGTGATTTACATGACAGTTACCCTAACTAGATTCCATAGCTGCACACCCCTCTTCGTCCTTCACGGAGAAGGTATTGAGAGAGAGAAAGCAAAAAGGATTGTTTTTTTGGCCACCCTGACCAGATCTGCAACTTCTGTCAGCTTAAAATGTGCACTCAGTCAGTCCTGTTTGTGTTGTTCTCTGTGTTTGTGCAGAAGACAGGGGGAGGGGTTCTGTCGAAATTCAAACCGTTTTCCCTGTTTCCAGTCGCTGTGTATTCTGGGAAATCAAGAGCCATGTCCTTGATTCAAAGGCTGCAGTGGTAGTGGGAGGGGAGTCGGGGCGGTGTGTTGCAACACTATGAATGAGCAGGAAAGGAATTTGGGAGACTGACAGGGGAATACATGGAATATCCTGTGTGGACTAACATACTTAGGAGTAGTAAAACCTTATCTGTCATTTAACACCAGGGCTGGCACATGATGCGGCGCTTCAGCTCAGACACCTTGAAATGCTTACGCTGCCTCGGTGACAGACTCCCAGAATACCTCAGGGTCACATTTCGTCCAAATGTCTGGGGGACCTCCCACATACTTCATGTACAACTCTCTCTAATGGCCAAAAACTTTTATGTTCTCACTGTAAACAACCCGACCAGCTCACACAAACTGGCTGTCAGCCTGAGCTAAGTGATTCCTTGCCCGAGTGTGTGTGTGTGCATGTGAATTCAAGTTCTGAGTGCTTTTACATGACAGAAAATGACCCTTTAACCCTTTAAAATGATGTCTGTCGGCACAAAATTGACTAATTTAGTTAAAGCTACTGTATATCAAATCTTCCAGTCACCCTGACACTGCCATTATGGACTAAGAGTATGATAATAGACACTTTCATGGAGGGAGAGTTCAGTTGCTAGCGGCAGGGCTATTTTGTAAATTACCATATTGCTATTTAATGGTGGTTTTAGCAGCTAATATTTCTCTGCATATTCACATGTAATGACGACATCTCACCACACCATGCATCACCTTGACTGCATTCTGAGTGGTTCAGCAAAGTACAGCATGTAGGTCAAGATGTATGTATGGAAACCAAAGAGTGGAATATGTCTTTATGTTTGTATCTTGGAGATGACAGCAGCAGTGGATTTCTAAGCCCGTAAAAGTCACAGTAAAATCCCTGTTTCCCTAAAGTCACATACTTCCTGTGTTATTAGACCCCTTGCTTTTGTCTAGTGCTGCAGCCCTGAGCTATGAGGCAGCCATCGCAGCCTTTAGCTGCCCCATCTGGCTCAACAGGCTCTTTCTAGTAAATATGGATCCACCTTGAGCAGCGTTCCCCTGACACTCTCCCTGTCAACAGATATAATGAGACCATAACTATTCGTTCTACTTTCTCATTTCAATCCGGGACAAGAGGCCAGAGAGGGAGCGAAGGAGACAGGAACACCTTATCTCTTCCGTCGTGCTGCTGACTTGTTTTTTATTTTATTTTATTTTTTTCAAAGGCTTGTCCTCGTTCATCTTCTTCTACCCCTCCAGTGCATCTTATACACAAACATGTATAGCACTCACCTGTGCGCACACATGCTATATATTTTTGGGAAGCTATTGCATTGCTGTGATTTGAATTTCCATTGTTTTGTGGCTTCGCGACAAACGTTGGCCGCCGTTGTGTTTGTGTTGTATTTTTTCATGTGAGTGTATTACATACACAGATCATCTTTTAACTCGTGTGTTGTCTCAGGGCCATATGGCATTGATTTGCACTGTCACAGACGTGAAACATTGACAGTCTTTTTCTCTTTGGGCCATATGGCATGTGTGGGTGTGTGTTTGTGTATTGCTGGTGATGGCGTGTGACCATTGATAGTCACTTCTCAGCATCACTCGCCTATGTGTATCAGGGAGTGGTTGACTCAAGTGTGTATCTATGAGTGGAGTGTGTTTGCACACACATGCACACGGTCTGGTATGTGCGTACAAGATTGTTGTTTTTTTTCCTTAAAGAGTGCCTGTGGTGACCAGATCATGTTGTGTGTGTGTGTGTGTGTTTGTGTGTCCATACAGGAGGAATGCCAGCTCCTGAGCAGAGCCCAGTGACGGAGGAGGGGCTTCTGCTGACCAACCGCGACCGTTCAACTGGCCGCAATATGGAGACTGACAACACCGCCAACAACATCCTGGCCTCCGTCAAAGAACAGGTAGTGTGTTTCTTCCGTTCATACTAGGGATGTAGTCAATCAGGGAAGAACTTGGTCGACTGAAATTCTACCTGCTCTTCAAACAATTTATTGGTCGATGGAGGAAAAAAATCTGCTTGTTATCTCTGGATGAACTGAAATCCCCACAGTGCACTGAGTGTACTCTATCTGGTAGCGTTGTGTGTCCACAAAAGCGTTTACAGGGACGTTTACTCCAGGCAAGTAGCCTACGCTCTGTGTTGGGGAAACTGGAATGCTTGATGCAGTTGTTTGACATGAAAACTAAAAAAAATTTGATTTCTAAGGTAACATTATCTGAAAATAAACTTCACAATGTATCAGTGAAGCAGATTATTTGCATGCGCAAGTCTGTGTCGCCACCAAGCATTGGACAGGGTGGATGAGAAAAGTCTGACATACTAGACACTTTGGTAGTTGACTACGGCGTTGACGATGTCTTAACAATATGTTACAAACATTAAATATCTCTGGAATTCTGCATATGAGGAACATAATTTTTTTGCCCAGAAGCTAACGTTACCTGTCCTGCTGTTCTGTGCAGAATTTCTGTGCAGGAAAAATCCAGGAAGTTAACAAAACATTGAAGGAGAGTACACTTGTAAGATAAATGCAACACTTTCCAATGTCACAATGGAGGGACAACCACGTGAGCTAATTTTAGTGCTGGTCATCGTGTGTTATATTGCTTAAATTGTTCTAGGTGCACATTAATAATCCTCCAGGACTGTTGCTCATGTTTAACCCAAACAATGCGTAATGCGACTGCAGTTGGTTCGGATTGAGGTCAGTACACGTTCTCACCACAAACGAACCGCACCAGAGTTCGTTTGTAACCTGGCCCAGACCACCTCTTCAAGAAGGTCTTGGCCAGGTTGTTTTGGTGTGCACTGGAGTGCGATTGCTGTGTTCACACCTACCCAAATGAACTGCACTTAGGGGGCAAACAAACTTGAGTTTGATTGAACCAAACCAAACAAGACGTGTCTTTTTGGAGATTTTGTAAAAGAATGAATGCCTTTGTCCTTATTCATGCGCTTTCCTGTGTTGCAAAATGGGAGGTGGAAATTGTTCAACTGGATAAAACGCTGCACTCGTCACTGTTACTTTTACCCAACCATCCAATCACAGTGGAGGAGGGGTGGGCCAAAGACCAGCTGTCACATACATGTACAAGTGCTGTTTTCGGCTGGTAATAAAAGCTTTTGTGGACATACAGTCGAATAAAAGTGACATCAGTGATTGTCCAAACACTGAGAATTTGGTTGGACTGGATGGTTTCAGCTCTAGTTCATACCACACTAAGAACCCACTGATTTACGTCACATCTCTCATATTGCAGCTAATATTTAAGCTTTTATAAACCATTTACGTCGTACAGTGACATTTATAGAACACTATTTTGTCTGGTGGCTGACATATTGTACGAGGAAGAAATCCACTTGCTGAGGTATATGGACAGTTTTTTCCTGTGCACTTGTGTCACACACCCTGTTGTCACTGCAATCACACACCTTACCTCCCTGACACAGAGTCCAAAGTAGAAAGTTGTCATCTCTCTGCGTGTGGCTTCATGGAAAGATTTTTGTTTAAATCACAACTGTGGTCGAGGTGGACTTTGTTTACTTTCTTGGTCTTGAAGTGGAATAAGTTTGACTGGGATGTATTGGTTGTTTATTGCCTGCTGTCATGGCCTGGCTTGCATCAATGGACAACCAGGAAGATCATCTCTGGCAGGGTTAGTGAGCCTGTGGAGGGACATGCCCTCTGACTCACTCCGTCTTTGCCTGTCTCTCTGTGATTCATCCACAATGCCTTCTGTTACACAAACACACACACACGTACGTACATACACACACACACACACACACACACACACACACACACACACACACACACACGCACACAGACATGTACACTCTCCTTTCCACTCTGCCCTCCATATTCTTGGGAATCCAGCACAGGGCAAACTGGGCTAAAGAGATTCTGCTCATTATTAATGATGTTAATTCCCCTCTGTGACGTCTCGCATACCTCTTTTTCCCTGAATGACACTTTAGTTGGGCTACAGTTTGATAATAAATGCCACATTCATTTCAAATAGCCCACAGGCGTCCCATTTAGGCTTGCTGCAGGAAAGTGGGTATTGTTTACACGAGTAAGGAAGGAAAGAAGGAGGGAGCACCTGTCGATGTCACTTCCTTCCCTAAAGTATTCCTCAGCGGCTCGTCCGGTTAGAGCAGATATCCGTGCAGGCAGGCAGGCAGGAAGAGCGAGTAGCCTGCCTGAGCTGTTTCTTTCAGAGTGACTAGCTGGAGACATGCCTCAGAGGGAATTCCTGCTAAAGAGTCGAGACTGTAAAATGATCGTTCTCCTCAGTATTTAACAGTGTTGGAGAGGCAAATCAGAGGGTGAGTGAGAGTGAAAAGATGGAGGAGGTCAGAGACTAGGCTCGTGTGAGTGTGTGTTCTCCCCCCTCTATTCTTTTGCGTGAGGTTTTCCTGTGATTGTTAAGAGGCAGACCTTCGAGGGATCCCGCTGTCGATGTAAACATGCAAGGCTGTGCTGTAGCTGTGGTCGCGGTTAGGGCTGGGGCTTAGCATGACTGGGTGTTTGGTAAGTGTTTACTCTTTGGCTCTACTATCTTTAGTTTTTTTGTCTTTTTCCCTGCCTTCTCATTGGCCGATTTCCTCCCCTTTCACTTGTCTTTCTGACTCCTTGTCTTCCTTCGTTTTTCTTCGTCTCTCTTTCCAAACTTCTTTTCCTGTCACTGCTGTAGTTACAGCTGCACGGGCTTTGCTGAGATGCCCAAACAAGGACAGATTCACCAACATATTGTGATTGCATTCTCCTTGTGTGTTCATTTGCTTGGACTTGTGTCTTCCCTCTGTTTCTCCCGCTGGCTGCTAACAAGCCCCGGTCTTTATGCCATTAATTTGAGGATTTGGTCCTGTCGTGCTGCAGTTCTTGGTTATTAGAGTCCTGTCTTTGCTCTGTGTGTCTTTGCACTGATCCACCATCAGGACGACAAATCCATAATGGTTTATTACAGACCCCAATTAAGTGCTTCAATGTCAATGTTTTTCTTGCTGCACTGCACAACTTGCTTTGAAGACCCGCACGTGGTATTTTTTTAGAGCTGACTCAACCACAAAATCCGAAACTGTGCTGTAATTCAGAATTAACTTTACAAATGTCCCCTCTTTCCAGTATTTATTATCTTATTAAAATTTAATTTAACCGAAGGGGTTGTTTCGAGGATTATCTAAGACCTAGTTTTTTTTTATCTGTTTCATCTGAAGTGTAATTGAAGCAGTGGGAGGCTGTAGCGCTCACTCAGACAGGCTTTTATGTGGACTCAGCAACTGTGATGTCCTTGTGTGTCGTGTCAATGTATTTTACTATTTTCTATGTTATTAACCCATAAACCAATGATGTCTTTGGTATGTATTGCAATATTAAAACAAAACAAAAAACCGAGGGACAATTAAAACTCAGTAGTTCTGTATGAGAATCTTCCTGCAAAATTCCATTAGCAGCACACACATTACCGTTTTATTGTTTATTACTGTTTCTGTTGTTATTTTCTCATTAAATTGAAGAACTATGGCAGTGCAATCATCAGTTTTTTTTGTAAGTGTTTTCTGTGACTGTCTGTAAAACTGAAAGCGATGTGCTGTATGTCTTTTCAACATGATTATTCATGGAAAGTATAATTGATTTAATGGCGACTGACATGTATGTAGGATACCACTTCACCGGATGTCAGATGCTGCCTCAATATTGAGACATGACAACAGTATGTTAACACACTAAATGCAACAGCCTTTTTTTCTCAGCTTTTCTTTCTTCATCACTGACTGAAAACATTTGCCTGAAATCTGGTTTCCTTACGCTTTCTCGACGCAACAAGGTCAGAGTGATGAATTAATATTATTACTTATATATTCTTGAAGGTGTTCTAGCACAGTAACATGAACATACTTCATCAACGTTTTGAAAATTCTGTTGTCCAGAAATGATTGCGAACGAATTTTAGTCTTAAACTAGGGCTGTAGAGTATGTTGCTTTTTATCCTCATAGCAGTATCAACTTGCACAATAAACATATCACGAAAGATTGTGATTTCAGATTTAGGGTTTGTTTGTTTTTTGAGTAAGTTGAAACAGACTATCAGTAGAAATCTGCAATTAACCTTTCCTTTTTTGATGCCCCTTGTGTTCAGTTCAGTGTTTGTTCAATAAAAGAATGTTGGAAATAGTTTGTCTTCATTTGTTTTTAAATTCAACAAGCAATCTGTTATATTTTAGCAGTATACTACAGCAAAAGGCAGCACTGAGTACACTTAAATACCTGTTAATTTATCGTGTGCAATATATCGCGATATTCAACAATGTTATTGCATATTTTCCTTACATCATGTGGTCCTCTTGTGAACAAAGTAAGCTGCTAAAGGTTTGTTTATTTGTAGTATTTTGATACACTGTAAGAATGGTGTGTCATCCCTCACGTTGTGTCTAAGAAACTTGTAATATTTATGCTGAGGAGCACTGAATGTTTTCTGGAGGCTGATGGTAGCACATCACCTTACGTAGACACTAGGGGCAATTATACGATATTTGCTGGTATCACAAAATCTGCCATAAAGTATTTTGATTCAATTAAATTCAGAGGCCTGCGAGGTCAGTAAATATCCTCATTATGTTTTCTTGGCTACTTACCATTGTCTGCTTGGCACTAGGCCGCCAGCACTGTTTGATGTGTAGGGAGGAGATGCGGACAGAAATGGTGACACCGGCGTGCTCAGGGAATTTCAAAATAAAGGCGTATCCTGAAGATGATGATATGTAGCCCGTTGATGTTGTTTTGTATATCGATCCAGATCAGTGTGTCACTACATCCCTATTAGACGCATTAGTTTAATTTATGCAGTGGCCGACTCATTGTTGTCTCAAATTAAAATTTTATTGTTTTAAAATGCTGCTGGAAATATCTAAATTACAAGTTGAGTGTGCATGAATGTTACAAGCAGAGAGGTTAATCGGTAAAATAAAGTCAGGATTTTGTAGGATCTCTAATTTGCGAAGATGTGATTTGTTAAGAGCATGAAAAGCTTGTCAATGACTGATGAAAAAGGTGACTGTCTTTAAAGGGGAAGTTACGTTTTTTACAACCTGGACCTTATTTCTGGCATTAAATACGGTTGTTTACTCACCCAGATAAGTTTGGTGTCATTTGGAGTCCTTCGGAAGATATTTAGATCCGCCATATAGTGGGAATGATCGGGGCACCGACAATGAGGCTCTAAATAACACATTATCTGCCACGAAACTCGTTCATTTCACCAATATGTTTTTATGAATCGCTAGAGTTGCTTGTCATCATCATCCAGATCATTTATACTGACCTACTAACCGGGCGCATGCCACCGCACACCCACAGCACGGCTCTGTTTACAGCTGGAATTTGCTACTGTTAGTTTTTTGAAACATGGCTGAATATTTGTCAGATTTTGAGGTTGTGGACTGACCTAACATTTGAGTTAATTAATTCATGCTTCCTCAGTGACTGCAGACTTTTAGAAAAGATGCAGTGCTGACTAATAGAGCAAGACAGGTACTATTGAAGCAGTGTTGTCTACATGTCTGCATCTACTATTACAGTTAAATATTTCACCTCCACTGGTGGAAACTAGATGCATTGTAGCATTAAATTAAATGGGTAAATATTACAATCTGCTTCGGCATCAATATTAGTATTGGGTGAAAAAGCTTATGCAGTAATTGACCAGGTGTGCAGATGAGAGAAAGTAAACTGGGTTTGAACTTCTCTCCCAGGCTCTCAATCTTTCAATCAAGAACTATTTCAGGCTCTTTTCATGTGAACAACCAAGTGCAGCAGTATGAATGCCTTCCAGGAGAGACTGTCTCATAATGTGTGCCATTATCTCCATATTTAAACGATTATCACGTCTCCCCGTGCTCTATGACAGCAGGATTTTCACCACACATTTGACTGCGGTCATTCAGAACAACTATAAACACTTTACCTTTCAAAATGGACGGACAACACGTCAAATGAACTAATTATTTTCTAGCATAACCCGACCCTCAGCGTAATAGCTGAAGCTGGATACATCTCACATTAAGATTTCCCACTCTAGTCCTTAGCTCATGCTTGTATCCAGTGAGCCTTACAGGGAGTGCAGGTACTGGATCAGTGTGGCATTTATTGTGTGCTGATGGCCACATTCAATCAAGTGGCTATTAAGCACTTGGCCATCAGCAGTTTACAGCTGTTTGATGAATAAAATGGTTGACCGCATTCTGTCTGAGCTAACACCGTCTGTATTTACATGCATATGAATAATGCCATGTCATCGCCTGATTAGGAGACCTGTCTGGAGTGCTTCAGAATATTCAGTGTGAAGAAAGCACGTTAATAATGTCAAATACTTTTACATTTGACATTTTCTTCTCTGCCTGGATGAAGGACTTCGCAACAGCAGAACACATACTAATTTGCATCTGCTGAAATGAACAAAGGTCATGGATAGATGTCGAAAGATATGAAATGTAGTAAAAACTTGAGTGTGTGGAAGGGCTTAAGAATAAGTCTCACAGCCCAGTCTGCAAAGTAATTGGCTTGAAATTAGTTTTTAACGGAGATCATGTTTGAGATAATATGATTAGTCTTATATTGTGTTTCTACCCAAATAATGTGCACATTTTTAAGCGTATTTCCAACGTGTTGGTAAAACAAAATGCAAATGTGAGTCTAGCAACTGCCGTTATGTAAATATTGGGAAGAGAGTGGCACAAATTACATCATCAAAAGGCCATTTATGAAGGCTGAGATATACTCAAACAAAAACAAACTTTGCAACACATCTTAAAGCCAGGTTGGGGAGCCTGTCTGATATTTGCTTTTTATTATCTCCGCCAGGCTTGAGCCTGGAGGGGATTATGTGTTTGGTCTTGTGTGCGCGTGTGTGAGTGTGTTTATCTGTCTGTCTGCAGCTAATCTCCAACACTACTGGATAGGGTTGCAATGGAATGAGATCTTAATGGTATAATAAGTGTCTCAGAAAATTTCATGGTATACAATATTACACTATTATCATTATTATTATTATTATTATTATTATTAGATAAATGTTTTTTTGGGGGGTTGAACACACATTATTATAATTGTGTGTGTAAAAAGTGACAGGCAGGTAGATATACAGTTTCTCTGCCCAGTTGCTTATTTTTGTAATACTGTAGATAAGCAAATATATATGGTATGATAACCATCTTTTTTTTTTAATAGTGTATGTGGTTTTACAGCATACCATTGTAACCCCACTACTGGACCAATCAGCCTAAACTGAAGGCCCTCATGTGGTTGTGATTGGCTGTTTTACGCTGTCTTCGACTGCTGACTCCCCACTCCTCTTGCCTGGCCAGCAGAGAACTCAAATTATCAACAAAACAAGTCTTACCTGTCTGGTTGCAGGCCACCTTTGGGCATCCGTTGTGCCTCAAAAACCGATATTTGTGGAAAGGTTTAGTGTCATTTTAATCCAGAACATCTGCAGATTATTTTATTCCCAATGTGTTATGATCTACAAAAATTGAAGGTCAACTGTTTTTGTCCATCTTGACTGTAAAGGCCAGGAGGGACAATTCCACCAGGCTGCTTGGCAGAGATCTGGACTGAACTGAGTGCACTTTTCTAGTTTTAGAATAGCTTCCTTCAAATGTACAGCAAGATGCTGGATGTTATGACTCAAGTTCATATTATCCATGTTGTTGTGTCCTCCCGTCTGGACTACAGCAATTCTCATTTTACCTGCCTTTACTTGCCTTGTCTTCAAATAATCCAGAACGCTGCAGCTAGGCTGTTAACCAGGTCCAACAGGTCAGCCCACATCACTCCCCTTGTAGTTTCTTTACACTGGCTTCCCGTCAGGTTAAGGATTCACTTTAAGATTCTTGTTCTCATGTATAGAGCCCTCCATGGTCAGGCACCTGAGTACACCAGTGATCTCCCTTAGGTCCCGTAGGTCTAAAGAACAGGATCTACTGGCAGTCCCCCAATCCAGACTCAAAACGAAAGGTGATAGTGCCTTTGAAGTCATGGCTCCAAGGCTTTGGAACTCTCTTCCATCAGGTTTACAGTCTGCGGTCTCCTTAGAATTTAAAAAAAACAACAACTGTGGGACCCATCTCTTCAAAATGGCCTTTGTCCTACATGAAATTGTCCAGTGCTTGTTTCCCAGGTTTGTTTCTGTTTGAGGCCTAAGTAGCCTGTATTTGCTCTGTGTTTTTGTTGCTTTGCTATATTTGTAATATTGCCTTTGTTTTATTGATTGCATTTTTTTTATTGTGTGATTGCGTGATTGTATTTTATGAAGCTCTTTGTGAGTTTAATTTCTGTGAAAGGTGCTGTATCAATTTTTTTTGTTTTGGGGGGGGGGTCAGTCACAGACTGACTGACCGGTTAAATGAGATTTCTTGTATTTTCAGGCTCGTTAAAGGGTTAGGCAACAAATAATACCCTGTCTGAGGTGTTTAGTCAACCCAATGAACCCACATGGCTTAAAAAAAGATCAGTAATAATGTCATTCAGTCAGCGTCGGTCATTTTCCTGTTTTTGCGAAGCCTACCTGGTTGTCATAGTAAAGGGGGGAATTAAAGGGGCCCTTTGACCACTGGTAGAGCTATGGAGCATTTTTTGTGCATGATCATGAGCACGCAGGTGGTGTGATACAGATATAGTGCTGCCATTTTCGTGCTAGCTGATAATTAGCCGGTAACTCACCAATAAGTGAAATAATGTACCAGCAAAGACGAGGACAAGGAACAATGAGAGCTTGCACACATGGATGTAATCAGTACAAGATTTGAATAATTTTAAAAGCTTGCCCGTAAATGTAGGGAAGAAATCCATTCAACACGTTTGTCAGGCCTTGAGAATACACACAGTGCAGTAGGTAAACCGAACTTTGGTTTGTTTAAACCTGTTAAAATAGACATCTTGCTGCAGGAGATGTTTAATTGCTAGAATATTCATTCTTTTTGCAGCAGAAAGCTTCAGCTTCTGTCTTCCATGTCATCACGTTGTACACCTGTAATGGCATGATTGCCCTGCATTACGTGAAGAAAGTTATGTGAAGAAATGACATCACAATAAGCAAAAAATACCAATGTAGGCAGTGATGGGCCATTTCTATTGCTGAGCTCAAAGGGTTAAAAGAAAAACCCCACAGGGCAAATTTAGGTAGTTCTTGACACAGGAGATCAGCTGTGGCAGTGGCACAGTCTCTTTGTTTACAAACTCCCAAATAAAAAAAAGAAAGTTTGTCATCTATTACACAGGAAATGCGTTATTATTGCAAAGAGAATGAATTTATTTGTTAAAGCATTTCTGGCACTCCTCTCAGGTGTTAAAACGTTCATTCAGTGGCGTATGAATGAAACCTTTTACAGGCTGTAGATGTCGGAGTATCCTGGCATCATATTCAGCAGCCTTTGGAGAACAGGCCAAATTCGATTTTGAAACAAACAGGCATCAATGAATATGAGGTCAGGTCTTTAAAGAGCATCTCTGCGATCACCCTGCCCTCGTCTCTGCTTCCTACCGCATCTCCCAGGAGGGGAATAGCCGCAGGCCCTTTAGCTGTCTCAACTTTGATTTCATCCTCACCAGGCACTCCTCAATGTTCACACACGCCTTGAATGGATTCCCAGTATACCTATTTTAGTTATGTTTGTGTTACAGCATCAGTAGGCTGGGGAAGCGGAAAGAGTGGGAAGGATAGTAGGTGATGACGAGGACTTCCTGACAGCTCACACATTGTTGGAGAGTAAACTTTGCTATGTATATATTAAGGGTTATTAACGTAACTCCTTGAAATGTCAAGGCTTATTGCAGAAAGCATAGCAGCCACAGAAGGACTCAACATATAAAGCAGCATCCCTCAGCAAGTTTTTAAGCTAATGTGAGAGATAAATAGTTTATACCTGGGAAAACAGCTGGCTAATGTCCAGTATCAACAGCAGAGTGGTGAAAGCAGTTTTGTTTTTGTTGTCAACATTCAGAGGCACACTTGCATCATTTTGGAGCACATGTATGTCTCATTGTTTTTCTTTGTTTCTCTGTTAAAAAGAGTCAATATCAGAAGCTCAGTTTAAATTCAGTGGCTTTTATTTGGCAGGTACTTTAGATGTGTTTACAGCAATAAGAGTTTCAGACAGAGGCCGAGGAGGGGGCTTATTTAGCGGTTTATCCCTTTTGTGTTGTGGAGAGATTTTCCCTCAAACATAAACCGTAATTCTGTGGTCAAATTGCAATCTAAAGGGCTGTTGAGCAGATCATTTCTAGTATCAAGATTGTGGTTTCTTGCCCTTGGAAACGCTGTGTTTTGGTGTGCTCCTCTTCCTCCCACATTTAGAGGCTTTGCCCTCAAAGTAATACTGTTATTAGCTGTGCCTGGACATGCTTATATGTACCACAGCACTGGCAAAAAAGAGCCCTTTAAGGCGCGCCGCACTGTGGTGTTTCAACATACCGCCCCGCAGAAAACCCCACAGTGGAATTTTCCCACTTTGTTGGAGTCAATTACACATGAAAAATCTGTCTGCCTCCTGCTTCTCCATGGCAAACTGGAGTTACACTCCATGACCCCTTTTTCATCCGAATCAGGCGCAGACACGCACAGATAGACTCTTTGCAAAGCCCATGAGCTGACCTTGCTTTGAGTGCTACAACTTCAGCAACCTCTTAAAGGCTTGATGAGCTGGCTGAAATATTACCCACTGGAGATACCGATGCAAGCCTCTATCACGTTTTAATGAAGCCAAAGTCATCTTTGTCTAAGTGACCCAGCTTTAGGAGTTAATAGTTGGGGTCGGCTTCAAGGCAGTGTTTTTGCCATTACGCAATTCCATGGCATAAGCACCGCAGAAAGGTTGAACTCTCCCTGCAGGCGATAGTGTCTATTCCACATCCATAGGCGAAATAAGGACTCTAATTACAATCGACTAGTGATTTTCTCCACTCCTCGGGGTCTTATCTGCGTTTTTCTCCCCTAGTGCTGCCGCTGTGACACAGGCAAGGAGAAATCTAGAGGCATAAGCATTCTGGCCTCGATTATAGTCATAAAAATGGAAGCTTGGCTCTGAGCAATTACCCCATGGGGGAGCAGAACAAGTACGAGAGGGAAAGAGTGAGACCGATTCAGAGGGGAGGGATACAGGTGAAGGAGAGTGCTCAGATATACGGCGGAAAGACAAAACGCTCCGATACAGGGGGAGGGCGCAGAGGGTGGTGAGTGAAGGGAAAAGGACAAAAGTGAGAGTGTGAGCATGATGGAGAGAGGCAGAGTCAGAGAGGCTGTCACCTGCGAAATGGTTCCCTAAAGCGTTGTGGCAGGAGGCTGTCAATGCAGAGGAAAACAGAAAAGATGGAAAAGAGGAAGAGGAGATAATCTGCTCCCAATGTGACATGATGTCAGAGGAGTGGTGTGCGTGTCTGGCCCGGCGCAGGGCTGTCGTTTTGAACCCAGCCCTGGGAGATCTCCCCCCAGCTAGCCTGTTAATACTCATCACCGTCACTGTCATCATCATCATTATCACTATAATCATTGCCACAGTCAACAGCGTACACAGAGGAGCCAGTCACTGGGGAGCAGGAGTTGTACTCAGGAAAGTGGGAGTGCAGCAAGTGCTGCTGGGCTGTCCTTGGAATGGCATGCATCCACTGAGGAAGTTTAGGAAGTTCACTGGGTGAATCACCAATGAGGTTTATGGCTCCATTTCATCCTCTGCCCAAACATCTCTCAGATGAGTTTCTCTAAATGACTGATCCTGAGGTAATCGCACAAGTCACTGCAGTCTTTGTTCACTACAGCAACCTCCAGATTGACAGTCCCTAGATTGCTTACTCTCCTCATTTTGGCTCGAAGCAATGTTCTTTTTTGTCTGACACAACGCTATTGATCTCTCAGTGGGATTGTACATTCACAGGTCTACATGAATTGCCCTGGCTGTGTGATTGCACTGCTGCAGCATTTTAGGTTTTTGTTCCAGTGGAGGAGATACAGATTGCCTTTTTGTGAGTTACTCTCATTTACTGCCACTATGCCTTGGCATTATTATCAGCAGCGTCGCATAAGAGCTTTTTGCTGAGGTTCAACAGCTTGTAGCTGCACAAAACAACAGCTGGTATGGTGCAAAACTTAGATCAAAAGACCTGGTGGATGAAGGAAAAAGTATTGGACTCAAAAATGAAGGGAAAGACTTTTGTAATTTGCAGCTACTGTGTAAATCCTGTTTTTGAATCCAGGCTCTTACACATGTGCTTAAAGCACCACTGATAAGATGATGCTGTTAGATTAAAAGCACAGCCTGAAGAGATGCCTGTTCCAGCAGTATGTGATGGACCTGGCCCCACAGAATAATGAGGTGTCGGATGCATTTGAAGCCAGATTTTTTGTTAGGGTTGGGTACTAAACTCTGTACTTTTAAAGGTGTACTAGGAGGATTTCCTAAAAAAAACAATGTATAGACGACTGAAGTGATCCTTCTCAATCATCACTTATGACCCATTAGAAGTGTGTGATGGTGTGTTTTTCTGCCAAGACTTTGCCCTCTGCCTGTAGTTTTTTTTTATTTTCTTCTTATTTTCTGTGTTTGGGATGTTTATGGGCGTGCACCCCCACAGCGCTCAGGTGAAGTCAGGGCTTTATAAAAAGGTATCAGACTGGAAGCAACAGAAGCCATCCAAGAAACACAGCACCAAAAAAAGCAACATATTGAGGCTTAACGCCAAAAGAGTGAACTCGGAGTTAGCTTTTGCTTTTACTGATGCTGCCGAGCTTTTTTTTTTTTTTACAAATAGTAACCGACAATCATGCATCTTCTATCTTTAAGGGTACCAACCAAATTATGTCAGTATTACTGAGCACCAATTCATGTTGAGACCATCCGTGCCAAATTTTGGTATCTGACAGTGTCTCTGGGTGAGAACGCCAGATTTAGACAAGAGGCAGAATTGCAGCAAAGCACCCAAAAGCCTGGAAACCAGCCAAGGAGCTCCCAGGACTGCGACAGAGCTCCGTGGAGCCACCAGGTTCCGTCAGCTTTCCAGTGAACCAAAACTGCCACTGCAGCACCGATCTGCCACCACAGTTTTGGCATCTGGTCTATTTTCTTTTCTATGTTATTTAGTAATGAAATAGTATCACTGCTAGATGAGTACACACACACACACTCGCAGACAGCCAGAGACAGAAGATTAACTCTGTGTGATTAGAAAAGAGGAGAGGAGCAGAATTGCTTTTTAGTCTACTGTGTCGCCCCTGCAGCTTGTTCAGAAATTAAATGTCATTACAGTACATTGTTTGGTACCAGTACTGAATTACAGGCATCTGAACCGGTACTGGTATCATTACAAATGTGAATGGTACCCAACCCTATTTAATATAAAAGTCGAGTTTTTCAAAGGAGAATTTGTGTCCACTGCTACGCAGAACTTTAGAGTTGAAATTATTTTAAATGATGCCACATATTGCTGGTTCCACTTGAACTAGTAATGGTGCATAAATTGTCCTTTTAAAGTGTAATTATGTGTGGCACACTGTGAATGCTAATGAGGCAGAAATGCAAAGGCATTTACTTTGATGATTTAAGTTGAGGGGGGAGAACACCCATCAGCTTTCTGCATTTAGTCCTTTTTTTAAAAACATGTTCCTTCTGTTTGCCCAAACCACCTGTGCCTGTCGCAACTCACTAACAAGGGCTATAAAAAAATCAGTAACTCTTAGATGACTTGGAGATGTGCCAAGACTGCCACAGTGGATGAACAAATGACCTGGAAGAATCAACAGATTTAAATATCATTGTTGGATCTCTCTTTATGAGCATTGACACGACTTTCCTTGCACCCCACCCTCTCTCACAGTGCGTCCTCTGTGTCTTTGTCATTGGCAGCCTTTGTTTTGTTGTCAATCTCATGTGTGGCAAAGCGCTGTCTGCTGCACTTGCCAATGCACATGACAGCTCCTTTTAATAGCATCCACCACACAAATGACAGTTTCTATAATGGCATTTTAATTATCAAGCCAAATTGTAACTTCCTTTTCATGTTCAAATATATGGAAAAGGCGATGTTCTCTGCGGTCTTACTCATCTGTGTCGGCAGCATGTTTTATCTGAAATGCCACCAACATAAAATTATTTTTAGAGCAATGACGTCTGAGAACAATGTTGTAGTTCGAGGTTTTTTAATCGTGTGCAGCAGCTAATATCTTGACATAATGGCTTCTGCGGAGTAATCTGAGTACTCCAGATTAGGGCTGCCCCTGACAAAGAATTTTCCATGTCTTGCATATCACCTTGGGTTTGTCCTTCACCCTCTAAAAATGATCCCACACTTTGGATTTCCTGCCTGACATGTTATTAACTAGCCTGTGTAATAACAACAGATATCCGCCCTGTAAATTAGGGTCGTACACATGCCGCGTCTTTAATCACCTGGAAAACACAAGGTTGGGCGTTGGGCACTACTCTTGTGCCTTTTTTGTAACTTGACTTGAGTCTTACTGCCGAGCGTGGCCTCTTCCTGTGTCTGTCCTTTCAAATTAAATTCCCCCATGGTCCAGTCAAATAGGTTTTGATTTATTTTGGCAAGGCACAACTCCTAATAGAGTTTAATGTTTTGTTTTGTTTTTTTTATTTCTGCAGCTGAGCAAACAATGAAATCTAATGACCTTTCTGGTCTACTAATGTTTGGTGGACTATTGGGGGGTAGCTCTACTCCAGATCATGTCTCAATTGTCCTGTTGATGCAAAGCTCCAAGTTGGAGTCATCCCTAAAATACAATTGCTTTTGGCATACCACTTGACACCAGTTTGTTCTCGTTTTTTAATAAGATTTCTTATAAAAAAAATTAAAAAAAAAAGGAAATTCCCGCAAAATTGCAAGACAAATACATTTCAGCCAAGGAACATTTGATTAAACTGTTTCTCGGTGAGCACACAATCACAAGCAACTACAGTGTACTGGTACAACATGGAGGTCACCGTGGTGTGACCCGTCATCGGACACATGGAGCCAATAATTAATTAGATCTGCAACAGAAAACTACATTTTCTAAGAACCCAACTTCTGCAACAGTATTTATTCGGCTTTGACCTTAAAATTCCATGTCTGTGTATACACCCGCAGCATGGCAATTTGCTCTGGATAGAGGAACTTGAAGAATCATTTTAGCTGCTTTGCAAGTTTTCTTGCTCTAAATGCTTGTAATGCCGCATTAGAAATCCTGGCAGAAATGGTGTTCTATTGTAAACTTGCTTTTCCATTATCTGAGAGTGAATGATGTTTCACATTTCTGTTTGTGGCCTCTTGTCACATTATCAGCTTATGCAGTATAAAAGCTCTGGTGCAGCTGTGGGTGCTAAAGCAATTTTCTCCCTGTGATTCACCTATAGCGATGCCTGCAGCTGTACACTCTCTTACCTCAGCAAGCCACTTTACAGTATTTTCAAATGCCTTTCTCTCCAGCGTGATTATTATAATTCTGCTATTGTAGCATGACGCTGCAGCCAGTTTCCTCAAACCTTAGTATTTTAACAAGGTGACTTTGTGGCAGTTTTTGTAAGTAATTGCACTGCGTGGTTCCTTCAGGTCTGGTCACACAGCCTGTTCTGAGGCCTGTTCTCTTCGCTCACACCTCGGGCCTGCTTCTCTGTCCCTGCTGCTGCAGAAATCCTTTAACCTCTGCTGTCATTCTCCCACTGCGCAGCGGTGTCGCGCTCTCATTGGAATGGGTCTGCCACACTGCGGTGAGGACGCAGAGCTGTCAAGCCTCATTGCCACTTAATGAACAAACATATTTCTGTAAGATTCTCATCTTTGGTTAAGAGGGAAAGCCATCTGCACTGGTTATGCAAAATGGATCCAAACATCACAAATGAACATGCAGCCCCTATCTTTCTAGGCCCAGACCCAAATCACAGCACTACCAAAACACACTTTACCACAGACTCACACGGGCGGCACTCGAGCTAACGAGAACTATTAAGGATAAGATCTCAAGTCTTAATTAATAGTGGGATTTGGACACTCACTACCAAGGATTAGGCAGAGATTGCTCTGATGTATTGCTCACAATTATTATTCTGTCACATAAAGGAAGGTGCTGAGTTACCAAGAGTATTCATGCACAATTTCACACATCACTAGCACAGCACCACATTATCCTAATTTATCACATGCAGCATGTATGATGTTGTAGGTTCCTTGTATTACGTACAGGAGGTGAAATGATGCATCTGTTCAGGTTGCAAGGATGGTAAATCTCAGATGACACGAATATGCGTTCCTCTCCAGTAATGGCGGTTAGAGAGATGGCATCACAAATCTTTGCATATGTTTTGTGAATAGTAGGGACAAATGTAAATGTAACCTAGCAAACCACACTCGCTACATATGTATAGAGTGTGTAATAGAGCTGTATCAAATGTTGTTTTTTTTTTTACATTTTGAGGTTTTATTGAGGTTTTAAAATGAAGCCTCAAATGTCTGTCGTCATGTTTTATGACATCGTGACCCTAAACAAAATGAAAAATCCTTGAATAAAATCCTCAATTTGAATAAACTGATTTATTGGATTAAATTAGTTACTCTTTTTTTATTATTAAATCAACTTTGTTATATAAATCGTCAGTTGCATCAGCAGAAACACATGTAGGCAGCAGGCTAATCCAATAAGGGATTATAATCGTGCCCTTAGGCTAATAGCAATGTAATGGTATGACAGAAATGGTGATACAACCCCAATTCCAAAAAAAAGTTGGTACACTATGTAAATTGGAAGCAAAATTATATAATTAAGTAAATAAATACAGTAGAAAGACAAGATATTTAATGTTTAAACAAATAAAAATTTTATTTTTTGTAAATATACACTTATTCTGAATTTTATGCCTAAAACATGTTCCAAAAAAAATTGGGACCAGGGCAACAAAAGACTGGGAAATTCATAGAATGCTCAAAAACACCTGTTTGGAACATTCCACAGGTTAATTGGTAGCAGAGATTAAAACATTGTGATTGGGTATGAAAGGGGCAAGGTTCACCACTTTGTGAAAAGCTGCATGAGCAAATAGTCCAACACTTTATAAGCAATGTTTCTCAGCACACAGTTGCAAGGACGTCATGGATTTCACCATCTACAGTCAATAATATCACCAAAGATTCAGAGAATCTGGAGAAATCTCTGCACGTAAGGGGAAACCCAAAAATCATTGTTGGCAAATGCAGTTCATCGCTGCATCTACAAATGTAGGTTAAGACTCTAACATGCAAAGCGAAAGCCATGTATCTACAACATCCAGAAACGGCGCCGACTTGACATAATATTGAAAAGTGTGCTGCTGTGGTCTGATGAGTCCACTTTTGAAATTGTTTTTTTGGGAATCATGGCTGTCATGTTTTCTGCTTTAAAGAGGAAGAGGACGTCCCTGCTTATTGCAGCAAGATGATGCCAAGGCATATTCGGCATGTGTTACAACAGCGTGGCTTCATGCAGGTACTAGACTGGCCTGTCTCCTGTTGAAAATGTGAGGCGCAAATGGTGACATCTTTTTTTTTTTTGAACAACTCAAGTTATTTACTTTAACAGTGTTAGAGCTTAAATAGATTTTTGTAATTGTGGTTATGAATGTAATTTATGTTGCTGTAAGACTGCAGCTAGACCGTCCTGTTAATACAGGTGCCTGCCTCTCTTTGTGTGCGACAAGTGGGAGAAACCATTTTTGACCACAGTTCAAGTGCTTTTTTTGACAGGCTAAACACCAACAAATGTGGATTGAAGTTCTTTGTTTTTGAAATAAACTTTGACTTTTGGACTTAACAAAGCTAATATTAGTGTTGCCGAATCTATATCTGCAACTGTGCAGAAACACCGGGTTTAAACTGTGACATGGGAAAGAAAGAAGTTGCCCAGATTCAATTCAATTCACAGGCTGATTTAGAATTTGAATGCCAATGCCATGACTAATTTGAAATATTTGATACAGTCATTGTGTGTTATATGTGTTTGGAACACACAGCTAGATAGCAGTAAGCAAGTGGAGTGATGTGGAACAAGATGTAGATGTCAAACCTTTTTCCTGCCACAAATTTAAGCGGACTATCCTCACTGTTCTCAGTAAGGGAAGGAACCACCGAACTTGAACAAACATCTTTCTAATAGGAATATTAAATGCTAAGAACATTTTTTTAGGTTCAATAACTTGCAAACTTGTAGCAAAATGCAATTCCAACAATAATATTTCATTTTGACTTGAGAGAAAATCTTCCAAAATCAATCATGACATTCATACACCGAACCTGCCCAACAAAGCATTAGATATGCATTAAAATGTATTGAATAATGTATTCAAGTTCCCCAGAATTTAAGTTTGTTAGCAGAAATACACGCCTAGGTAAAAAGCTGGGTACACTATATGCCGGCTTGTGTTCACATTTTCAGTTTGTCTATTTGAATGCACCTTTTGAGGGAGGGAAACAACAATTGAAGAGTTTGCTGGTTGACCAGTCATTGTGTGAAATATGTTTGAAACCAGTGCAGTGCAGAGAGTCTTTTCCTTGCATCACAGACAATCCGTCTTATCACGGTTGAAGAGCTTGGCTCAATTGGCAAGTTTGTGTTTACCACAGAGTCAGCAGCCTCTCTCTTGGATGGTTTCTACTCAAACACAAAAAATCCATCTTTTGCAACTGGTCAAGATTGAAACATTTATTTTTTGAAGAAGGTAAATATGGGACATCCAGTACAGCAGTGATATTCAACGTACATGTAGGGTGCCGGGTGGCCCTCTGACCATTTTCTGATACACAATAAAAATAAATTGATTCTTTCTTGCATGTAAAAGTACGAAAATAGAGCTTGTTTGTTTAAAAAAAATGTGCCAGGGAAGGATCCCCTGGACCCTCAACAAAGGTCCAGGCTAATTACGTGTATATTAATTATTAATGTTTGTTAATGAACTGGCCCCTCGCTGCCTCCTGTCATTTTACAAAAAAACGGCCCCTGGTCAAAGCAATAAAGTGTATCTCCCAGGCTGACTGCTTTGTTGTGGCAGTACTGCACTGCCTGCCACAACACCAAATTCCATTCTCAAACATTGAGAAACTGAAAAGAAAAGAAAATTTAAAACGAAAATATGTCACTTTTTAATCTGGTTTGATGTGCTGTGAAAGCCAAAGAACACCAGTACCAAATGCCAAGAGTTGAATTTCCAGTAAAACAAAGTTATGACTGGTGTGCTAACTACATGCCAAATTAATCAGAGCACACTCTGCTAAATTACCTCCCAAGTTACAACATGACTGGTTGCTGACAGGCAATGTGGCATTTAAAAGTTTGGTTTTTTTTTTTTAACTGAGTTTGGTGCAGTGCTCACACCACACACATGCCGGGGCGACATTACATCACTTCCACCCAACTTCACGGAGAACAATGAGGGTAAAACAACACCACTGATCTGTTTCAATCTTTTATGCTCTGGTCTAGCTCAGCTTTAAAGGTTACTTGCATAACCCCAGTTCTCAGAGTAGCATAAGTGATATTAGCATCAGTTAGCATTTTCTGTGCTAAATTCAAGTATACTGTGTATTATTTAATTGATCTTACATGGTGGTGTAGCAGGGCTGTATAGAGTGCATGTGTAAGTCAATATAGCTGTATGACATTTGGGGTATGTGTGTGCGTAAGCTCCCCCTCTTATCTATGCTGCACCAGCGTCTATGTGCTGAACCAGCAGCGGGCAGGAGCCACTTCAGGCATTTCAGATGGGTCTTGTATTGTCAGCATCCATAAAGATGACAAGGGAGCCTGTATATTGGTAGCGTGGTCTGCTGCCGTGTGTCATCTGTTTCTTTAGGGCCCATCTGAGGACACAAGGGGACAGGATCTGATTCAGCTCTGGGTCTACAGGCAGATCAGGCCCAACAGGCACATTATAATGGCAAATAAAGGCGTCAGAGGCCTTGTTGGTACAGTAAAGCCGGCCACCCATTGTCTCTGTCCTCCCTTTCCACACTAAGCCTGGTAGCAACCAAGGCTGCGCCCTCATCCATTAAATAAGTGTAGGCCTTGCTTAACGGTCATTAATGCTGTGCTCAGTCTGACTTGGTGGATCGTTACACTGAATAGATGTGTCCTATTCTGTGCAGGGGCCAAGCATGGAAAGTGCAATGAGTTACACGGAGCAGTGAATGCTCTCTCTCCATGGCTAATAGGAGCCCCACTTGTGAGTGTGATTCTTGTCCCTGTTTCATCAGACCGGTGCCCGTTTTGGTATATAGCCCTGCGCTATCACAAGCTAATTATAGATATTTGCTATATCAAGGAGTTGCAAAGCTGAAGGAAAGACTTTCTAAATATGTGAAACCTTTTTTTTTTGCAAAGAAAAGCCTGAGATTGTGATTGTAAAGAGAAGCATGCCAGTAATCCTCAATGTCACCTGAAAAGCGAGTAAACTCGGCATGACAGAAAGAGTGCATTGTTGCGTCACGGCTATAGGATCAAAGAGAGAAAGGCGACCTGACCTGTGCCATCCTCCTGCTTCTCAAAAGTATGTGCCATCCTCACTGATAGAAATCATGTTTCAAATTTTTTTTTAAAGGCAATTTATTTAAAACAACCATGTAAAAGAAGTATATCACTGCTAGAAAGATGGTCTTCATAAAAGTAGGCTGTCTCTGCAGTAAAAAGATACAAATACTTCAAAATTTTGAGCTATATGACCAGAATAAAAAGGCTGTGGTATTTACTTATGCTGGAGAGGTAGAAAACCTGTATCTTCCCAAATGTAATGCGCCACATTGGTCCCTTAAATGCTCACGCTGGTGAATGACTTACTGCGAGCTTAGCCTTTTTGTTGAGTTTTTGGCACCAGTGTCAAATAACAGTTAAACATTCAGTGAAAATATGTTTCTGAAAACATTTTAGATGAGAACTAGACAAGGCAGTAACAGAGTCTTGGTTTGTATTTTATGAGAACTGCTTAGTTTGACCATTTAATCCCAGATTTATCGGCCTGCATTTTTACAATACAGGGAACAGTATGACGCCCACTTCCTGTTAACAAATTCTCGTAATACATCCAAACAGTGCACTAAAATATGTTTATGAAAAACATTAGGCAAGAAAAAGGCCAAAACAGTAACAGAATCTTGGTTTATATTTGATCAACACTGCCTAAATATACCAATCTGATAATTGAGTGAGAGAGGAAGTAGCTGGTCTCTCTCGATCCACTTCTGTGCTCTTTGTGTCTGTGGTGGCGAGCACAAAAATGCGAAAGTACAATCTGCAGTTACAGCCAGCAAAAATCAACTGGATGACGTGTTTCACTGCTGATTTGAGAGATGAGCAGGGGGATCAGGGCGCTGGTAGGATGAAGGGAAGTTTACCACAGTTCATTTCCACACACTGCCCACATTATGATACAAAGCTAGCTGGAAATCTATAAAGTATCCCTTTAATATACATACTCAGAACAGGGCTGCAAAAAGACCTGGTTGACACAGCTTCACGCAGGAAGCCTCACACTTCCTCCATGCCTTGCTCCATAGTAAGAAAACAGCAGGGTCGGGGCGAGCACGTAGGCAGGATGCCCGCCCGCTATAGCCTCGGAGCTGCTCTGAATATCAGTAGTGACAAGAGACCTTAGTGCCTTATGGTTGCAACAGATGTCTCTCTCTGCTGCGCTTGATCAAGATCACAGGCCATCTAATCAGCCAGATTGAAGGCCAGCCACACTTTGTGTCAAATATTAAGGAAGGCATAGCTGTTTATTTCTCTTGTGCCTTGCATGTACGGCCGTGTAATGAGAAGTGCTGCCTAAGATGAAGTTGCCAGACTTGACGAGGTGACACACTGCCAAACAAAACAATTGGATTATGAGCTTGAAAGAAAGAAGGCACAGAAATGGTGGGCCAAGAATAGTGGCATTTGCTGACGCAGGAAATCTCTGTCTTCATTTAGATGGTAAACAAAACAGTTTGTTCTGTCTATCTGTGTGTGTGTGGTTTTTTTCTCACAAGCATCTGCTGCATATTCATACATGACAAGCACAGTGTAGCTCAATAAGCTTTACACATGCAAGATTAATTGTATCATATTGTTGTATGTAGAGGTGCTTGTTTGAGAATGAATGAGAATCCATATGTCCGTGTGTATTTATCAGTCCCTCCAGGATTTTGCTGGCTGTTTTTGGGATTGTCGCGGCCAAAAATGCCCAATTTCACGGCAGCTTTTCTTAAAACTAAATGGTTTTTTTTAGTTGTTTTTTTTTACAAGGAAATTGCAGGAGCAAGTGCAAGAATAGTTGCTTTTTATGTTTAATTCATTGAAAATCAAAGGCGTCTTGTCCAAGTGAGAATAAAACCGCACTGTTCTGAGTTCGTAATTCATACTACACTAAAGATAGCACTAACCATGCACCATTACCTTGATTCTTTCAGCTCTTGCATTAGATCTGGCTGCAGCAGCCTCTGTCATGATGATTTTCTTGTCTGTTTCAACATGTTTCAGACATTCCTGAATTTGTTTTGTTGCAAAACAGTTAACCCCTGCTTTCATGCAGAACATCAGAGAATAGCCTTGCTTAATATTTAGCTGTAAGTTTTGTTGGTAAATGTGTGATGTGCATGTTGCATGGTACACATTCACAACTAGGGATGGGCGGAAAGATTGATGCCAAGTACACAGTGCCAAGTATCCATTTTTATTATATAAATTACTGATGTTACAAATACAAATTAAACTTTAGGTCGCCCACTAGAATATTATAATTAGTTGCTTATTCAGTTCACTAGAGACACTTTCGTTCATTCAGTCAATCATTTTCCAGAACCACTCATCCTGTAAGGGGTTTGCCGGGGGGCTGGAGCCTATCCCAGCTGACACTGGATAAGAGGCAGGGTACACTCTGGACAGGTCGACAGACTATCGCAGGGCTGACACATAGAGACAGACAACCATTCACGCTCACATTCACCAGTTAACCTAACCTGCATGTCTTTGGCCTGTGGGAGGAAGCCAGAGTACCCAGAGAGAACCCACGCTGACATGGGGAGAACATGCAAACTCCACACAGAAGGGCTCCCCCACTCTGGTTTCGAACCAAGAACCCTCTTGCTGTGAGGTGACAGTGCTAACCACTGCTTCATCATGCCGCCTTTATACATTTTGCTGTTGACAAAATTTTCCTTTGAGGTCATACTTTACAGTTGAAAAAAAGGTAATAAATCGCAATATAGTTCATTGCAATACTTAGTGTATGGCAGCATATTTAAAATCGCAGTTATATTGTATCGTGACGTAAGTATCGATAGTGATAGTATTGCATCGTGGATCCATATTTACAACAAGATACAAGGAAGTAAGTTTGGTGACATTATGCAGGAGGCTGCTGTGATTGGTAACCCTCTCGGGAAACTACAATGGTTGGACAAATTTGCTGAAGTTGTGGTGATCACAAAACTGCAAGGTCAGGCAGAATGCAAGAGAATTGGTTGAAGTCGCATTAATTGCAGGCTGATTTATACTGTATCAGTCCCATTTACACTGTTCTACAACAGCCCAGTGCTTCCAGGCTAACATATGAAGTGAGCGTGAACTGTGTTAAAATAACTGAATGTTCAATTTTCTCTCTCCTTCCTGTGTTATCTGTATGTGTCCATATGGATTATAACCCTCTCTTGTCACTTTCACCTTATGTTCTCTCTCCTGCACGTTGGTGGCAGAATCAAACACTGGAGTAATTCCAGATTTGTATCGAGTAGACTGTTTGGATCATCTCTCCCCCTGTATCGCTCTTGCTCACCCTCTTGTCACTATTATTCAATGTCCTCTCTCTCTTATACAGTGAAGGTCTAACGCTAAGTCATATCCCTTGTTTCCACCCAAAGTCATCTTATTACCACAGCCATGTAAATGCTTACAAGATACAGGCATCTTTTGTGTGTGCAGGATGGTGTCACAATAGTTCAATCTTTAGACTTTCTCTCGTGGGTGCCAATCTGCCGCCAATCACTGCTACATTGTGCATCACTTAGTTCAGAGCTGGGGCTTGGTACAAGAAGAGTCCATATTGTTTGTGACCTTCAGGCTTAGTGTGCATTTCTGCAAGCAGTGTGTGTGCAGGACCAAGTGTTCAGATCTCACCATTTCTTGCTAAAAAAAACCTGATGTTTTGTAACAGCCAATTTCCTAAACCAATGCTGTCAGAAACAGCCCATGAATTGAATATGTCCTTCTCCCCTTGATGATCTGCATGTAGGTGTTGCAGAAATACATCTCAGTGTTTTGATTATTCACACTGAGCCACATCTGTCTCGAGAAAAGTAAGAATGGAAACGGGGATGATTGTTTGGAATGAAAGGTTGAAATTGTCAATTTTCATGCGACTAAATCTCTCAGTGGGGGTTATGTGTCACACAGAGGATTGATGGCTCATTTATTCTTCTAAGTAAATCAGTGTTGTGGCCACTCTATCTCTGTCCTGCTCCCGGAGCTGTATCTGCACTCTGTTAGCTTGTGGGTGTGTCTTGTATCAGAACCAACCAGACGTAGGGATGATCCCTGCTATTTCCGAGGGAGACTGCATCTTAACACTGGCCTGTGCTGGGCGATAAAATGATTGGGATGATCTAAAAGGGAAAATGTAGTTTACTCCATTTTTGGTATACAAGGGAATTGCACTGTGTCCTTGTGTGTTCCTCTAATAGCAAATCGCAGCTCATGTGAATTAGTGAATATTCAACCAAAGATAATGACACTGATGGGAATAGTTTTTCTAATTATATAATTTGTTTGAAGTCCCCCTAAAGACAGGTTTTAAAGTATAGATACTAGTATAGTATAGAGCTACTCTTTCTCCCTCATTCAGAAATTCTGACATCAAGCCCTGCCTACCACCGCTTCGTGCACTATATTTCGCTTTACTTCATTGCTAAAACAAAGTGTGGTCTGGTGGGTCTGGCTATGGGAGATTGGTGCCAGGTTGACCAGTGAGAAGGCAGCAGGTATCAAGAATGCTAGTGTTAGCATTAGAGGAAACATGGGAGAGATTCTGCCACACATGTCTGAGTCTCAGTCAGACCTAGACTCAGATGAGAAGTCTGTTTTGTACCAAAACTGGCAACTAGCAAATGTACCAGAATAATAAGAGCATGTAGCATCTTCCATTTATTTATGTAGTTAGCTTCTAGGCTATATGGCAGTGACTCACACAGCCGTAGGGGTTTGTGAAACACACAATAATATCTGCGATGATGAGGTTTTTGGTAAATAGTGAAGGGAAGCTCCAGGGTCTGGTTTTCATCCAAAAAGTGCACATTCCTCCATGTTTTCTGTCAAAACTTTCACTATGCTTGCCCGGAGTATGTTTAAATCTCAGATGTAAGGAAAGTGCACAGGCATCGCTTGCTTCAGTAGAAGAATGTGAAAACACCTCTGTAGTGAAAAACTTGGCAGAGATGCGGGTGGCTTGGCACATTTTTCAACCACATCAACTATCACCAGTACTAACTAATGGTCTTCCTCAGTATAATTACTCACAATTGTTGGTTTATAACAGCTAAAGCAAAGTTAACATTTTCTGCTGTTGCTTCACAATAACAGCTTTCAAGCAGAAACCCCTCCCTGCAAAGCTTTTATTGGGAAGCAGCTCCAGAAAAGGCATTTTATTTGTCATGAAGATCAGCAGTGCTTTGTTAGCTGCACTGTTGTTCAGTAAAAATTGATTTTACACATCAAGATGTGGATACATTGTGCACTATTTTGTCAGTGGATTTGGTTTAAATGCTACAAAAGGCAATGTTACCAGAGGATACAGCCACTGGCAATGACTGCAGGCTTTTATACTGGTTTGTGCAATCCAACACACCCCCACCTTGTAATGAAGGTAAACAATAGTTCCTCTGCACCATGCTGTCCTCTTTAGTATATTAATGCCATGTATATTCATTTCACCATCAAGCATCAGGATAACAAATATTTTCTTTTGGATAATTGAAGGTCTGTTGTATCTTATTTGCATACACACAGCACAAGATGTAATCAGGGTTGCTCATGGCACAGCGCAGGTATCTCAGCCACATGAAAGAATGCCATTAAGGAAAAAGGAGTGAGCAGGTTCCCCTCCTGCATGCTCCCTCTCACTGCAGTTAAGCTTCACATATCTACAACTGAGGTAGAGGAGAGGAGAGCAGTAGAGGGTTTAAGGCAGCGGTTTGGGGGAGGGGTGAGTAGAGCGTGTCTACAATGTGAAGGGAAATTTCAGTGCACCCTCAGGGAACATGGGAGAAGAGGTGTGAAAAGTAGGCTGGTCTTAGTGTTGTGGAGTGACTAAACTTCCTCAGACAGGTCACAAAAGAGGCTGAGGGTTGGAGTGTGTGTGTGTGTGTGTGTGCCTGTGCCTGTGCCTTAAAGCAGCTGGCTGTGATTGTAATTGACCATGGTAATGGACATTACATGGGACAGCTAAGGATAGCAGGCGAGGATCCTGCCATCTGTACATAGAGTCATGGTGAGTGGGGCCTTTTTGCAAGAAAAAACATTAGTGTTGGTTCACAAGTGAGGATACTGCCATGGTAGTGGTGTGGGTGACTATAAAGGTATTTCTAAGGCATGCAAATGAGTGTGTGTGTGTGTGTGTGTGTGTGTGTGTGTGTGTGTGTGTGTGTGTGTGTGTGCGCAATCATTTGTCTGTGTACAAAAGGCCCTGTGTGTGTCTTATGAGTGTCATGATGCAGTGCTTGGAGCTAGAGAGCTGTGCAAGTAATAGCCTCGCTCAGGCTAGATAATTAGTCAAATGCTGATTTCTACTCGACTCCCATAGGAACAGTGCCACCAAGGCTAAATATCACCCACTGAAGTGGTGCTTATCTCTCTGTGTGGGCTGGAGAAATGGCAGTACCATATAGCCTGTGTGTGTGTGTGTGTGTGTGTGTGTGTGTGTGTGTGTGTGTGTGTGTGTGTGTGTGTGTGTGTGTGTGTGTGTGTGTGTGCATGCTCTCTATTTTTTAAGCTACTTTTGAGGTAACATTTATATTTGGAATTAGCTTGGTCGCAGTACATTAAGCCTCTTTTTTGTGTCATCATTAACCCAACATGCCGCGATGAAGCACAATGCTGTTGAAGCTAGCCTTCAAACTGTCAACCTGCCTCCCTCATATTGTCTTCACATTTGTCATATCGAAGTATATAATGCTCACTGTGATGAGAATGTGTTCCTGACCTTCTGTCCCTTGTCTTTTTTTCTGTTGTTGTTGTTGTGTTTATGCGCAGGAGCTCCAGTTTGAGCGGCTAACCAGGGAGCTGGAAGTGGAGAGGCAGATTGTGGCCAATCAGCTGGAAAGATGCAGACTCGGGGCCGAGTCGCCAGGCGCTGGTAGCAGCAGGTAATGAGAAGCTGCACATACACACACACACACAGACACACACGCGCACACAGAGCCACAATCCAACACATGGCGTTTTCATCCTTCACAGCAGTGACCGTATTCCATAGTGTAACCTTATGGCACAGTGATGGAGCATCCCAGTGAGCTCAAATATGATTGGACTGTAAATCTAAAAATGTCCCCCTCCTGTCCTGTTATTTAGAAATGGAAAGAACTGCTCCGGTGTTATCTAAAGCTGAGCTCAGACTACAGGAATTTTGGGCCAATTTATCCCTGAATCACACCTCCAGACAATCAGAGGAGAAATACAGTCTGGGACCTTGGTCAGTACTGATGTTCGGCCCAGATTATTTAGTAATGTGAGAGGTTTACAGAACCAAGGCTGCACCCGACTCAGTATTATGTCAGTGGAATTAGATTTGGCTGTATAATATGAATACTCAACATTTTTGTCCATATAAAGTTTGAACAGGCTCAGAGGGAGCTTCACTGGGACAGTGGCATTCACATAGTAAACAAGCTAACTATGCTAACGACATATCAGAAATGTGCAAAAAATTTTGCAGACAATAGATATCACACAAAAGCCAGAGACTGTCTTCTAGGAACTGTAAATTCACCACCTCAAAGCAGAAGAGAGAAGTAAAAATTATCTTAGAGCCTTAGGGTTCAAAGCCTCTCCTCCTCTGTGCCGCTGCATCATGTCTGCACCTCTCTGTACCAAAAAGTAGCGTGAAAGTCAAGAGCACTCATTCCACAGCAAAAACTGGGGACCAAAACATCCCAGAAGTACACTGCACAGCGCACTGACTAGAAGACAGAAAAATGACTGCTCAACTTGAAGCAATCACAGGCGAGTGAGGTGTCTCCGACTGATGATTCGAATCTCAGATTTTCAAGGGGCAGCCTGACACAGATCCAGTCATAAACCTCAGTTCGCTCCAGTAATTTTAAACATCTGGGATATAAGGAGTTAAAATCTGGACAATTGCAGTTATGATTGCATTAGTACAGAGCAGCTGACAGTGATGCCGCTAAACGTTCTAGTCCATGAGGGTAATGTTAGCTATCATACTGCTGTTGTTAGATATTAAAACTGACAGTTAAAATCTCACCTTCAGTTCTCACTGAAAAATGGACAACCCATCATTACCCAAATGTTTTCTCATCCAGACTCTCTTAGCCTCCTGCTTTTGTTTTTTTTCTCAGTCCAAAGCATTTTTAACATTACTGCAAGTAGTCACACCAGATCAGTCTCCATTTTTTTAAAGCTGCTTCTCCACGTGATTACGTGAGAGGGTGCATTCATGCTCCCTCTGGCACAATAATCTTAATAATATCATGTAGTCTTGTTGCGTATGCATGTTTGGGGTTAAAGCAAAGTTTCTCCTTATGTCCGTGATGCAACCGGATTTCAAAATCAGTCAGGATTTTTAAACTCCTGTAGTCTGAGCCCAGCTTTAGCTTATCAGAAACTCACTTGTGTCAGTTAGCAGTTTAAATGTGCCGGATTTTGTACCGGCTAATTGACTCAAATCGCTTTTATGTAAAGCTTAAATGAAAATATAAAAAAACTGTCTTTGTAGGCAAAATATTAAGCTGTAATGTTTATCAGTAACAGAAGGTGCATGTGTTTGTGAACGTGCATGATAGTGGAGTGTTGTTTGCTCAGTGAAGCGCTGCTGTCAGCGTTGAAGGAGTGTGGAGCTTCTGAGTTTGTTCTGGGAACTCATTCCCATTTCATCAGCTAAGACACTAGGCTGCCTGATCATCACACCTCAGTGACCACACATTCTGTCCTGTCTGCTGCGGCTCAGACATGTCAGGTTCATTTGTACAGCTCAATACCACGTACAATATCCCAACGGGCTTCACAGAGCCGCTGTGAAGAAGAGTTGACACCAGTCTTATATTATAGCCTGGCTTGACAGTTTACCTCAATGTCATGTGACAGAGATACGGAGGATATGGAGATGCAGTGATACACAGGAATGCTGTTGGTACTGGCCAATAGCAGCTATATGAATTGATAAGGGTAGCTGGCAAGAAAAAAACTATACTGACAGTAAAATCCTGCAGAATAAAAACATCAAGGTCAAGGTTTGAAATGTGTGCGTGTTTTGTAACATTCATTCGTGCATGACTGTTTCCAGTTGTAGTTCCCCTTATTAAACAAGTAATGTGTGACTCGCTTTTGGGTCCGGTTAAAAATGGATTTCTTATCATGGCAAGGGAAATTATAATAGAGGTTAATAGACTGTGACATTTAAGAGATTGTTCAATGGTCAGATTTTTCAGGCAGTATTGATATAATGGTTCTTTGCTTTCATGAAGGCAATAACACCTGCAGGGCAGACAAAAAATTTCCGTTGGCTCACAAGTACGTCACAGATAAAGACACAACTTCAAGTGGGAAGTCCTGCAGGGCTTTTACATTGGCTCTTTCAGCCACGCTGTGTCAAACCATGCCATGATTTCTGTTAAAACATGCCAAACCACAGCCTAGATGGATCATCATAGGACTTGGGCCAAAAGCTCACCTAAGTGCCTCCAAGTGGGTAGCAGTGACGTCTCACCAATTGCAGCCAACACCTGAAGATCTCCTTCTGATCCTCAGTCATTCGTATGTTGCAAGACTCAACTCCCGTCTGTCCATGCAGGAGATAGAGGGGAGAAGTTTTTAAGAGTCTCTCTGCGTACAGCTGTCAGTGTTTCAGTAGCTTCTAACTGGAGTTTAGTTTCTGCTTTAAGCTGTATAGGAGTCATGTTAAGTTACTGCTGATGAAAACCCCAAATTTCCTTATGTTTGTTGGCCTTTTTTTTGTGAAAAATTTATAGGAAATGAAATGTGTCAAACACTGAGTCAGAGGATCTTTGTTAGCAGATATTCTGCAACCAAAGCAGGTCTACTAATATCGCAGGGAGGTAGAGTACATGCGGAAACAGCCACAGTGTGATGTTAGATGAAGAGCTTGAGACCACAGGCTTGTACTGCAACTCTGCAAACAGCTCACCTCCAACAGGTAAACATCTGTTGTGCTGTGTGATGGAAAAACACTCACAACAAAGAAACAGGGGACCTTTACCTGTGGATCAACCCACTGCTTTTAAATATCATCGACTCAAGACGAGCCATTGTCAGTCAACGACACGCTTTTATATGGGAAGCCCTGCTGTATGGAGATGTAAATCCCTGCCACACTGGGCTGACACACTGAGCCAAAGACGCAAGCTAAGCCAGCACATGTGAATGGAAGTAGGCTCTTTGTGAATCCCTGACCACTAAGGGACTGCCTATTAAACTGGAGCATTGATTTAAGCATTGTCAATTACGAGGATTATGAAGGGTTGTTTTTTCCTGACCATGGTGATAAAACATTACACCCCAGTAGTTAAATCATTAACCACCATTCATATAATGATTTTTCCAGTGTACCCTTACACTGGATGGTTATTAATATTGAGAACTTCCCTCTTATGAGACAAACAGTAAGATAAAAGGTGCTGATTCCTTGTGATTACCCAGACTACAGTAAGGGCCTTGAGTCACAGTTTACCCACTTAGCTCCCTCGCTCTCTGCTGTATTCATAGCCCTTTTTAAATAGGAATTGTGAAATTGTAATTCTTTGTTCAGCATTGGCAGTATAAAAACAAAAACGGGGGCTACAGTGAAATGCCGCCTACCTACTTTGTTTATACAGAATGTGCCTTTTTTTCGGGGCAATGGTGGGTGTGAGCCAGTAACAAAACGTGTAGCTCAGCGTGTGGCGTAAACAGTGACGTACTCCGAGGGAAGCCGTGGCTGGTCAGTCCTTCAGCGATTCTCTCGTAAGTCGGCCTGTCCTTCACTGTCCCCGTCATTTTACGGTTAATTGCCTCTTGGTTTGCGATGGGCTGAAAGATTTATTACTGTTTTTAAAAAGTGCCTAAGTGTCCAAAGTGTTTATATAAAAACAATGTTAATGTCATTAACTAAGGCTGCCAGGACCATCCCATGCCAATACGTCGGAAAACATAGACGTGTTATTTGTCCAAAACATGGTCGCCCTATACCATGTTTGAGCAGTTACTTGTCCTAAAATGGACCGTGATACATTTCAGTGGAAGTGGTATTTGGATAAATGACACTTGGTGTGAATAGAGGCTGTAATAGCCCTCTGTGATCTCTTCTGGCTGTGTGATAATAAGCCCTGTGCCCTTACATGATGTGTCCTTGCACTCCAGCCTGCAGACCTACCAAAAAACACCCACCTACTACCAGCAGATTGCTGTACTTAGAAGTAAGAGTGTCAATTTCCCCTTTCTCCCTTTTTAGATAGAGGTGCAGGTAAAGAGCAACTTCGAGTGCTGCCAAAAAGGTCTGGACAACAGCTCTCTGAAAATACACAGCCGAGCTATTTACTTTCATTTCCTCTTTAAGAAGTGCTGTGTTTTAGACCTCAATTTTAGTGTAGCCAACAACGCCAGCGATCGTATTTGGAGATATTAGCAACAGACTCGCTTTCATGTGGTTATCCCGTGGTCGCTCACTCGATCATGACATTTAACAACCTGAATGGCATCTCAAGATTAATTTTAAACGAAAAGCAAGGGAACCAGGTGGTCTTTCTTTACTCAATATAATAACAGCCTCCAACATGAAAGGGTTTCTTTTTTTGTGCACAGTCACAATAAAAACCAGAGGCCAAATCTCTTTTGTGCAGCGTTAAGCTCATTGTCATCAGTCCATCCTTTGCAGGTGAACATTTAGCCAGCCAAAAGAAAAAAATAATAATGATAGCAATATTTTTTTGTTGGATCTAATAAGCTGAATGCCTGCAGAAATTGAGCACAGGTTTGACCTCTAATAAGAAGGCAATTGTCTGTCAAAACAGTAACCATACTAACTAAATTAGCTGATAATTATGAGCTCATTGTCTCTACTAAGTTTTTAATCAATAAGATATTATGCCTTTACAAGGTCATGTAAAGGGTAACTGCAATTTTTAACAACGGCTTTGTACCATCTTGATACTTGTACCAGTATTGAGTCTGATCCTTTAAACTTGTGTTTTCATAACACAGCTACACAGCAGACACCACAGAGTGTAAAGTAGGTCTGTATTATATTTAATTTCTCATATAGTGGCAGGCTAATAGAAACAGGTCTTTATTTTCCTGCTTTATAAATTCATTTTAGAATAAAGAGATAATTTAGGTAAGAAGCCTTTTTTATGTACCCTTCTTTGTTTTGAAAATTGGCTTAAAAGTAGTTCTTTGTTAAAAAGAGAAACTCTTGTGTCAGCATTAGACGAGGCTGTTGTGACTGGTGTTGTTTGAAAAGCCGAGGGGGAAGTAATTTTCTCCTTTTTTTTTTGTAGACATCTTTAGGTTTCCTTTGTATGCTGTAAAATGCCGACTCTAGTAGGAGCACTTGGCTGCTATGTGTGGGAGTGAATACATAACTTGCTGACATACACAGTGTGTGCTCTGCGTTGGTTTTTGACAGAATCTTGCTTCTCCTGACAATGACCTGTCCTAAGAATGAAGTGATTCTCCATTCCTTTTCTGAACAGAGATATGTTTTAATTGATTTTGGTTGTTATCTAGTAGCTATCATTATTTTATCATAGCTTGATCGTCCGTCTGTGTGTCTGTACAACTTTTTACCGCCAGATTTTTGACACATTAGCCGTCAGAAAGGGGAGGACACACCTCAGCCCCTGCACAAAGCTGATGAAAGGGAAAATATCATTAAAAGGCGCTTGTGTCTTTCCTACAAATCATTTGTCAGAACTTCAATACTAGCTTCCAGCTGTTTGGCTTGCATTGCCTGTTGCAGTCCCAAAGGATAAGATGATTATTTCAAAAATATATTAACTATTAACTACTGCCCATTAACTTATTAATAGACACAAAAGAAAATAGCCCTTTTCAACTGAAATACCCCTAAGGAACGTAGGAACCATTTTTGGAATTCAGGCACTTAACTTGTGTTTCAACTGGAAAAAAAAAAACAGGGTCTAAATTTAGTTCCTGGCCCACAAAAAATCCCTACCTCAGGGGTAGTACTGTACTTTCTATTAGTATTAGAAAGCACATATCACAGCATATCACCATTAAAGCTACAGCTGGCAGCTTTTACAAACATAACTTTGTCGTAATTGCTGAAACTGTCACATAATGAAAAAAAAAAAACATTTCAGGCATCATTTCATTTTAAGTCTCAAAACCAGCCACAGAGTGACCATGTGCAGCTCCACCTTTTAGATCTGTGTGCTTGGTACCCCAACAGAGGGGTGACTAAAACAAGAAAGGTAGGGAGCGGTTCCATTGGTACCATCCACAACTTTTTAGGTGGAAATGGAAAAAAGAGCGTACCTAACTAAACTGTACTGTACCGTACTGCTCAGTGGAAACAGGGCTTAATACAGATGTCGGTCATGTTGATCACTGCTCGAGAACTGAAACTGTCAATCTAGGCAGCACTACACAAATAGGAATCAAGATTCTGTTACTTCATTACCTATTTCTCACCTCAGATGTTTTTGAAACATTTAAGTGCACCATTTAGCTGTGTAATGAGAAAGCTTGTGACCAGACAGTCTCAAGGTGCTCTGTGTGGATGTAGTGACAGTTTTAGCAAACATGACAAAGTTATTTCCGTTAAAGTTACCAACTGTGGCTTTAAACGGCAGATTGTTGCTACTTAGTAGTTTTCAGGATTCCTCTCCGCCTCTGCATGTCTGTGGTGTGATTTGTGCAACACTCTTTGTAAGTTACAAAGAACATCGCTGTGTCTCTGTTATTTCTTTGTGTGTGAAAATTGCACTTGGTGATTTAATTCCTGGGTTTAGTTCCTGAGACTGTTCATTCAAAAAGGCCCATCGTTACCAGTAAAGTGACATTTTGTCTGACAGTGCTGATAGCGGATAGAATGTTTATGAAGAGCCCACTGTTTCTTTTTTTAGTTTGCCCTTGTGTTCAAGTCACTAAAGAGCCCACTGTTAGGTGGTTTATGTTTTTAGTTGTTGCAGAAAGATCAATACAGTTTCTTTTTCAGTTAAATTTTGAGCTTTGATGTAATGATTTTGGATACAAGCCAAAACAGCTGTAAGTAGTGAAGTGCTTTCCTTTCACCTTGCTTTACTGTTGCCACAGAGATTTGAGTACTTTAAGGTCTTTGGCATGCAAATGGCCACAAAACCTCTCAGAAACATAGGCGAGTGGTGAATAGTGGGTTTATAATCAGGTCTCTTCAGCAGAAGTATACCTTTATTATCCAGGTTTTTAGAATATTATTCCAATAACAAGCCAAGTTTCCCATTTACATGATGTTTCGGAAATCCTGTTACTGCCAAAAGAATATAATCACATGTTTTAAATAAGTGTAAATGCAGCCACTTTTCCCACCAGGGGACCAGTTGACTTCCGCCACCCCCTGGGGATCTTACAAAGAAAACATGCAACACCACTTTTACACCTTTAAAGCTAAAGAAGCACAAATGAAATGGCTGTCACTGGACATTTGTGTGTGAATGGAGATTAGCTTCAACCGATGAGTTCACACCACTAGGCTCAATGGCTCAGCTGGACAACGACAGAGGGAGAGTTGACCACCCCCATCATTTCTACGAGCATACAGGGTGGTGGTTATCAAACTTGACCCCTGGCGAAACTCCTAAAAGATGCAACCTCCAACCGGCCATAGGGGTTGATGGGAAATAAAGTGTCCTGTCAGGGTTAGGCCTGTTGTTTATCAGCATTGGCAGTTTTACAGTCTCTTTACGCTGCCTTCACCCAGCCAGCCGGTCGGCATGCAGCACGCATGGCGCATCATCATTATGGTCGCCATTCTTCTACTTCATCTGCCATGGTTCAGTGGAGCACAACACGCCCCAACTTCCTCTTTTTAATTGCCTGCATGCTCATTAAAATTCGGAGAGCCGTGCTTCTTAAAGCTCATCGAGTCTCACCTTAGATGGAAAAATAGCAGCAGTTGCGACATGGAGTGCTTGATAGTAATAACCAGCAAACAGAGGATATTAAAAAGAAAAAGGGGGGAACACTGCTCTGAGGTGTCCTGCTTGGCCTCTGTTTGTCATAATAACCAGCCTTGGAAAAATGCCTTTGAGAAAGTGAATGGCTATCCCTTTTGTCAGAAAGTGTTTTCCATGGTACATACATGAGTTGTAATTATTAGGCGGCTATTAAGATGTCTTGCATGGCTGTTCTGCTTTTTTCTTTCTGCAGCAGCCTTGACTGTAAGTTATCATTAGAGTGCAATGCCTTTGCTACACGATTACAATGAATTTACTTTTCAGAAAAGTATGTATTATAGAAAGAAAATAAAAACATTCATAACATAACATTCAGTTCAATTTTTTTTTCTGTAAGCTTTCAAGTTTTTATATTCCTTCAGTTTGCTTTTTTACAAGCATCCTAAGGTAGGATTAAAGATGATAAACATGGGACTCAGTGTTCTCTTGATCGTGATCAACTAGTATTGACCATTACCTAAAGAAACATAAATTCAATATCTGTTGTTCTTGTTCCGTATTTTAACTTTCACAACAGTGGCGAAGAAAAAATATTTGTGAAACCCATATCTAAAAGCAGCAGCCGTTGTTCCTTGCAGGTTAACATCCAAATGCTTGAGTTGAATGTGGTTGCGCATTGCTCCAGTCGAGTGAATGTATGACAGCTTTTTCTGACACAGCCTACATGCTCCATTGTTTTCATTTTCTAAATCAAAGTACTGCCAAACCGTGCTGGTTTTGCGACAGGACGTCTCTCCCAATTTCCAACTGCGCTGTTTTAAACATCCAGTCTACTCGAGCATTACCGCAGAGAGGGGGACTGCTGTCTGACGGCTCTGTAGCCCCCACTAGTGGCAGGCGGCTGCATGACAGTTAAGCGGCCTTGTACATGAATAAAACATTAATTGGTTTTACAGACTAATATTTCTGGTGCCGACTAGCAAGGGGCAGACGTTTAATCATCTAGACGACTAATCATGTGTATCCCTAGTGTCGAAGTGAGCACTTTAAATCCACAGGTGTCCACAGAACGCAGAAAGTATGTCGATTATTTATAGTTACATGTGCAGACTCCTAAGCTACGCCATAGCGATGTTGAAAGTAAATACATTTACAACTTTTTTATGAATCCAAATATGTAGTTGCCAAAGCAGACCTGTTTTCTCTATGATGGAAAATGGTCCCACAGCCTGGTCTTATTTGGTGTGATGGGATACTTCCAGTGTTAGTGGGTTCACCAGTAAAACTCCAGCTAACCATTGGAGTTTGCATCTTTTTGTGGCTTTTCATGCTGTGTTCAATGGATGCCCCAGGCCAAAAGTTGATGAGATGTTGCATCTGAAGAAACAAAATCAGTTCAGTCCCAATGGACGGCCATATTCTGCCGGGTGCTTGGTCTGGTGCTTTCCTGCTCTGAACTTGTCATTAGGTATGATCCTTCATCCACTGACCCAGGACGTTCCATCATCAATCTCCCACACACTGTCACTGTATCCTTTATGTTTTTGCTGCTTGGTATCCCTCAGTGTTGTTGGCAGAGTCACAAGCTGTGATCGCTCTCTGGCTCGACCATTATTCTCCCGCATTATTCTCTGGAGGCTGAGGATCTCTCTGAGATTCTCTCTGCTGGAATAAACACATGTCAGGATCATATTCGGCTGTCAGGACAGTGTGAGCTTGTACAGTGAGTGTGTATGAATATACTGTACGATCACCTCTGATTTTACTCCTGGAGCCTGCCTTACCTGTCTGTGCTCTGTTTCTGCTCCCATCAGGATGTGTTCCCAGCTTTTTGTACTTTTAGCCTAGCATGTTTATTAAAGCTGCAGGTGGAAAAACACCTTCCAGTAGAACTTTTATAAGTTTTTGTTGTTGTTGTCAGTGCTGATGGGTCCTCAAAGACACTAGCTGTCACCAAAGGCACCTTTAGGTCTTGATAAACACAAATGACAGGAATGGACTTTACATCTGAGTCGTTAGATCTGCTCTTAGGTGGTCTACTCCGGACCCTGCGGTAGTTTTATCTCAAACACAGTGATTACCGTCTGTGACCCTGTTGTGAAAGGCCCAAGGAAAGAGTACACAAGGCCGAAAGTTGTCTCTTCCAGACAATTTCACTCATGTCCATCACTTCACTGTCTCTCTGGTTTGTAGTGCATTTATTAACTCTTTTTTTTTCCTTCTCCTGTTTCCCCCATACAGCTCGTCTGAGAAGTCCCTGCCTTGGAGAACTGCAGGTATGTCAAACTCAAACACTAAAATGATTTGATCCCCCATCCTAACAAAATCTGTTTTTAGCGTCCACTTTCACCATCTGCATTAGCAGTCAGGTCATAATTGGTGTTCTCTACACTCAAGCATTGAGAATTATGCGTGGTGCAGTATTTGTCACAAAAATAATGTGGAACAATGAATTTCTGCTCAGTGCTCACTCCATTGTGTTTTACGGCAACATAGTAGGGCCACAAGTGCACCTACTATCTCAGGGATACTTTTTGCTGTGGATGTCATTCAGTACCAAAGCACAAAGCCTTAATCAGATTATCTTTATGGGTTTGAAGCAACCTATGGCTCTCTATCTTTTGTATGAAGTGAGCTTACATTCACAAAGTATTTATTAATTTCTGTTACTACACCATTTTGGACCTATTAAAGAAATATTTCACCCTACAAATGATCATTTGTATATCAATTACTCACCTTGTGTTACACTGAATGTATGAAAAAAAAAAAGTGTTTCACACATGCCCGCAGTGAACGAAGAATTCAAAAACTTTGATTCTTGATGAATCGAAGTAAAGGGGACCACATTTAACAACAGCAAAACTATAGCTCCATTTCCACCAAACACTCTCGGTATGGTACCTTTTGGAACCCAAACGTAACCCTTCAGACATGGTTCCTAGACCCTAGGTGCATTTAGCGTCTCCACTGCAAACAGTACCCTTAAATGTGGGTGGGGTTGTTGTCACTCACTATAGATTTGTGTGCTACGTACCCCAACAGAAAGGTTACCAAAAATGGAGACGGTATGGAACAGTTCCATTGGTACCATTCACAACTTTTCACAGTGGAAATGGAAATAAACCGCCCTGAACTGTGCTGTACCGCACTGCAAGAAGGAAACGGGGCTTATGTCCGAACATGCGCTTACAAACTTACACAACTCATGCAGTATAATCCAAGTCTCATTCATCCAGTTGTTTGCTCAGTTCTTCCCAGCCAGACAGCCCTTTCCGACGGGGAATTGAATGTAAAGTGAAACTTACCTATGCTCTCTTCAAAGCCAGACTCAATTGACAAAAACCATAATTTTACCTCACAGAACACGGGAGCTACTGGTCTACCACTGCCTCAGTTAGTTTCTTTGTGTTATGGCATGTACTTGGCTGTTAGTTCGTATACACCAAAGTCACATCATAACAAAAAACAAACTCCAGATTGAGGCAGTGGTGGACCAGCTGCTCTCGTTTCCAAAGAGGTAAAACTACTGGTTCTGTCAATGGAGTCTTGCTTTGAAGAGACCATAAATAAGTCTCACTTTTCGGGCTGTCTGTTTAGGATGTCCCGAGCACAATTGGTTAAACGTGTCTTAGATTATCCTGCACAAATTTAACAAGCATTAGTAAACAAATGTTTTGGTATAGTTTTGCTGATGTTAAATGCAGTCAGTTTTCTCAGTTTTTCAGATTCTTTGTTTCAGTGTGAGAAAAAACAGTGTAAAATGGGTGAGTTGCTAATAACAATGGTCATCTGGAGGCTAGAGTATTACTTTAAGACATGTAATCTGTGATCAATAACAACTGTCAGACATGACTGCCCCTCTGTTTACATATTCTTGCGTTACCTTATGAGGCTGACTCTAAATGACAGCGGAATAGAGCGTTGTGTTCTGTATCACACTGATTAGATTGGGACATATGTAATATAAGCACTGTTCAGCTAAGTGCTTTTGAAATATTATTTAATATTGGCAGAGACTGTGTGTGTGTGTGTGTGCGTGTGTGTGTGTGTGTCCATTTGTATGCGCTCAGCTGTGTGCGTTTATGTGTGTGTAGTGCAGTGCAGGCATGTTTTACATTTCCTCAACAATCATCGCTAACATGAGGCATTGCAACCGGCCACACAGTAATGGTTAGCCTGAGGCCTATTCTTGTTTTAATATTTATCTAAGCTATTTCTGCCCACTCACACACAACACCATCGGTGAAGTGTGCAGCAGAACGATCTCTCTCAGACCCCTTTGGCCTCTGTTTGTTTAGACCACATCCTTGAAGGATCTTCAGCAGAGAAAAGATAATGAATTGAATTTACTAATGTATTTCATGGCTTATTAATTGCGTAGTGGAACTTGGCAAATTTCTGCAATGGTCATTAATCTTTTATTGTCGATCCCGTCAGAAAAGCCTATGGGGGGTTATAGTTGTACATATGCACTGGGAATATTAATACTACACAGTTTTCTCATTTGCTGCCCATTCCCCATTTCCTTGCTGAATGTATTTCATTAGTGTTTGAACAGAGCCGGGGACTAATCACAATCACTGTTTTGTTTCGTATTGATTTCTCATTGTACTGTAGATGATAAATGATAGTCAGATGTGGTAATGTACTTTTTCCAATCTAAATGAATTAAACCCTAAATGTGTGGCACAGAGCATAATGGGCCACGTTTGTCTGTGAGGCTTATTGGCCTCATCAGACACCTGATGTCTCAGCTGTCTTAAGAGTTTTGGATAGAAGTGTTACTGTGGAAACAAGCCTTTTAGCCCCAGGAAATGTCAATGCAGTCACACCTCATGTCCACCGAGAGTAGAAGACAAACACCGCAGAATGAGAGCTTTCTCTCTGTTTTTTCTGTCCCCTGTCTCTTTTTGTTTCGCTGCTTTTTCGTCTTCAGGCATGCACCCGTTGACAGGTTAACATGTCGGCATCATGTTGGAAAAAGACTTCATGTCATTTAAAATGAAAACGTGACTATGTGCATACTCAGTATCTAGTAACATTTTTGTAATTCCCCTTTTAGACAACAGTCAAGTGTACTAACTCTTCAACATGTTTAAAGAGCAAATTGTAATTTGCATTTCTTACAGAACTTGTCCTTAAAGTTCAAGTGAAACTTTAGCTTCTGTGCTGAGATGTATTTCCCAGTAAAACGGAATAGAGATAAATGAATAAACAAATAAGCCCTTGAAGTGAAAACAATGAAATGAAAACAAACCGTTTGATTGCTGAACACTGGCTGTGTCATAACAGCAAGGCCCCAACAGTGTTAGCCGACGGGATAGTGGTATCTGGCAGGATGAGAGAGATAAAGCACATCTTAGCCTCCATGTAATGTTAGCTCCTGAAGCAGTCCACTGTAAATGTCTTCGTCTTGTCCATAATCTTAAGCTGTTATTAGGGGTGTGCCATATCATATCGCGATACTCACAATATTAATACTTGTTGGCGTTGACATGAAGTCATAGTGTTACTGTTAACAAGCGTGGCGGAAAGCGAAATTATTACAGACTGAGCATTGATTCCAAAGAGAGGAGCAGCTTCAGTATTGTGGAATTAACTGTGGCGTCCTTAATGTTTTATGGCCATCCCTGGATTTCTCAGACACTTTAAAGGATTTGCCGCTCAGACCGCACTCATTCAGTGGCTCCTCTGGCAGCAGCACAGTGTCTCTCCCTCTCCTCCCTCACCTTGCACACACCGGAGTCAGTGTAGTTTTCTCATACACCTTTGGTAATGTTAACCTACGTGACACTCATGGCTCCTGTTGATTTACAGTACACATTTTTGTGTATTTGGAAACTGTTTAAATGTGTAATTAGTGGTAGATTTTATTTTGTTGAGCTATTAATATTGTATACAGAATCTGAATCTCACTCTGACTTATTGTCGTTGTCACAAAGTAACGAAATGAGAGATCATTCTTGTTTAGTTTTTACTGAATATTTGAAGGGAAACGGGTTAAAATTCAAAACTGTATCACTTATTTTGTTGCAATTCTATGTGCTTAAATTTTTTTTTTTTTATGATCTTTACTGGTTTTTCATATCGTCAAGAAGCTGTCCTCAAAGTGAAAAAATTCTAGCCTGCGGCCTGTAACCACAGTATTTTGGGGATATGAAGACACACTGATGTACCATGCTGTTGCTAACTAGCTGACTAGCTCTGTGTGGCTAAAAGTTGCAGATTTATTGATGGGAGGATGTCGTGATATAATTGGTTGGAATTGGTTGGTACTAGCTTGTGTAATCATTCTTTTGTGTTACAGGTAGAAAATATGATTATATTTTGATATTAAAATATGAATTGAGTTTTTTGCCCTATCTGTTAAAACGGTGCACAAAACGTCCAGAGAGGCGATACAGAAGGGTTAAAAAGGCATTTTCATTTAATCGCAACTGGTTTAAAAGTTAATGGATGATTTCATGTTTTTAACAAGCTATGTTAGCAGACGTTGTTATTATTGTTACTGCAAATGTAATATGTAAATTATTTAACATTAGTTACTCACCAAGACACCTGCCCAGCTCTCCTCTGGTTCTACTCACGCCACAGCTCAGTTTCTCACCAGTAGCAATTATCTCTGCTCTTTTTTCTTCTTGTTCTCAGCCCATTGGATGCCTAGCAGGCTCATAATTATACTGCTGTGGTCCTTTTATATGCTTATGAATATGTATTTTCAGCCTCACCAGTCTCAGAATTAGCACAAGAATCCAGATTTATTATCAGTAAACCTGACCCAGCATAGCCACTCTCCATTATGTGACTCGTCTGGTTTCTCAGTTTTAAGGTTGACATGAAACGTGCCCAACAAAAACAAGTCCAGATGCTACTGAGGTTTATACACAGATATATATTTTTTTAAAATTACATAATTTTTCAACACATAACTGGGGACAGCAACCTAAAAGTCGCTCTTTAAATCCTGTAAAATGCCAACAAAAAGTGATCGAATACATTATGAATAGATAAGAAAATATATTGGGTGCCACAGGGGGTTTTGCGAACTGGGGTTAGTGAACTGCACAATAAGTTTTAATATCTACCACCAAGGTAACCTGTAAAAGAGCTCACAACTATTTTCTCCAGTGTCTTAATGAAAATACTCAACATTAAACAACATTAAAGTATTACATATGAAAGACCTGATTATGAATGCCAAAACCCCCTATCATACATGGATAACCGGAGCCAGGAATGTTTCATCTTCAGTGTGTGAAAAAGAGCTTCTGTTTCTCTTTGTTTCTTGCTGTCTCCTGCTCTTCCTGTTCCTCCTCTGTTCTGGCTTTTTGGCATCTCATTTATCAAACAGGGTCAAGGCTCAGTGCAAAAACCCTGTGGTCTGAAACGACACACTGTGTGCCAGACGCAGAGTCACTGCCAGGATGGAAGGAGACAAAAGACTTGTTCATTCGTGTCATTACTTACATTTAAAGGACATATGAATGCTTTTTGATCTCAAAGGACCGTCTCTGTGTTTTACTGTAAATATTTTAATAAGTCTCTTGTATCACCTGCATGATATTTGAATGATTGACATTCTCTCTGTATGTCAGGACATCTCACCAAAGGGCAGTGGGATTTAATGAATAATGTTTACTAATTATTAGTAATGCATGATTTATAGTATTTTAAGTCTATTGTTGTGCACATTTTAACTTTTTATATACTATATTACAAAGTCTATATTAACTATTTACCAAGGTATTGTAATCATCAGTTGCAACTTTATACTACTACTACTACTACTGCTGGAGTTGCAGCAGCAGGAAGCATAAATGGAAAGTAAAAGCGGAAAAAGAAAGAGTTTCAGACCTGTATCAGGACATCAGAGTGAGTTAAAGGCGAAAGTGAACAGGTACGTTTTTAGCTTTCTTTTAAAAATATTTAGCGAGCTAGCTTCCCTGATATCTACAGGTAGTCTGTTCCATCGCTTCAGGGCGTAATTGACAAAGGCTGCATCCCTGATCTTCTTCCGTCTGTCACTGGGAACCTCCAGTAAACCAGCAGCAGATGATCGCAGTGCTCTTGAGGGAAATAGTTAACAAGGGAGTTAGAAAAGTAGCTTGGTCCCAGCCCATGTAGAGCTTTGTATACAAGGAGGAGGATCCTAAAGTCAATTCTAGATCTAACAGGAAGTCAGTGCAGAGCAGCATCAACTTGCCTAATGGGCTCTCTCTTCTTGGTTCTGGTTAGTAGCTGAGCTGCAGTTTTAAATGAGCTGAAGTCTCTCAGTGGTGTTTTTTGGGAGGCCAGTAAAAAGTGCGTTACTGTAATCGAGTTGGCTTGAAATAAAGGCATGGATCAATTTCTCAGCGTATTTTTCATTCAGAAATGGTCATACCATGGCTATGTTTCTGTGGTGGAGAAATTATGCTCTCATCACCTTGTTAATGTGGGACTTGAAGCTTAGATCTGTATCAAGGATCACGTCAAGACTTGTAACCTCAGATTTAATCCAGGGAGTTAAATTTCCCAGATTATTAAGAAGCATTTCTCTTTTTGTTTTAGGGCCAACAAGACCTTTAAGAAATTATTGCTCATCCATTTATTTATTGCCAAAAGACAGGTAGTAATGGAGTTTATGGCCACAGCATTGTTTGGTTCAGCAGAGATGTACAGTTGCGTGTCGTCTGCGTAACTACGGGTATCCAAATAATGCTTTTAGCAGACTAATGATTAATTATTGACAAATACTTATTATAGTATATAAAATTATATAATGTGTGCAACAATAAACTGCTGAAGCACTCTAAATTAAAGCATTACCAATAATTAGTAAACATTATTATAATTTCATTGTTTGTTGCTGATAAAAGTTTGATGAACTATCAACTTACCATTTATAAATAATGGTTATTATACAGTGTTACCTTGGGGTGCAATGCTTGACCAAAGCATATTCCTCAGTATGTGCCTCTCAACCTCTGAAAAATATTCAAATAAAAAGAAAAAAATGAGATTGATTAATGATTGCCGATCCACCGCAATGTGTGAAAATTCATTGTAAGTACTGAGGGAAGTTTTCAATGACCCCAGGAAGGAGAGGCTCTGAGGGTGCTGCAGTAACCCACCCCCAGCTGGATGAGATATATTATGTGTATTATTATCTAAATCTGTCACATTACCTCTCCTGGTTGCTGTCATCCGCTGTATATTTCCTTTTAATTAATTCAAGCAGCACAGGTTTACCAGATGGTTTCCTATACTATTTTGTTTAGTGTCCTCTGTAGTAATTTGTCTGCAGGCCTATTAGTCTGTGGTGGCAGGAAGGTTTGGACCACATTCAGACAGCCTCTCTGGCATAAACAATATATAGTTCAAATCTAGTTTTCAACTTACAGCAGCAGTTTTGTCATGGCTGACTCCGTGGTGTCAGTGTTGTCATACTGATGAGTGAAGGAGCCCACATTTCTCAACTATGATGTTTTCATACTGTCATGTTGCTTTGCTGACAAAACGTCACCTGGTTCTGTCAAGGTGTGATTTACAAGTTAGAATCACACAAAAGATCTGCACACTGTATTAAAAGCTCTCGGCTATTGTAACCGTGCAACATTTAAACCTAACAGAGGTTTTTGTGAGGCATTGTCAACTCGCTATCACAAAGCAGAAAAAGCAATATATAGACACAGACATATTCATCACTCAGGTGTTTGTGTTTATATCTTTTATATCTTTTATAAATCTTTTAGATGGAAACAGTGCACACTAAGAATGCAGGAAGCTTTTAATACAGTGTGCAGATCTTTTGACTGATTCTTGCCTTCATTTGATTTTTTGATCAAGCACCTGTGAAAGATTTTTGAATGTGCGCACCCTCCACTCTGCATGTTTGTGATTTACAATGTTGCAAGGGCATTATGACCTTGAGGACCTTAAGTCTTTTGCACGACAATTTAATTAAGTTCACCTGTGATGATGCTGTGGTATCATTGGATTAATTACAAAATAGTCCATACCCATTGAGTGCACAGTTGCCCACATACAGTTCCACATGGTGTGTGTTTGGGATACACGTCATAGGAAATTGCAGATTGAATAGCCAACTGAACCCATTAAGAAGAGCAATGTATTCAGAAAGAGTTTTTGTGAATTTGATAGTATGATTGCTTTTGAAAGTACAGTGGTACCATAGCCAGTAGTGGGATAGTTAGTGGGCTAAAACTGTACATTAGTAGTTGAAGTAGCACGTTTCCTCTGGCTACAGGACGTGAGTATATCTCACCATCAACCAGCCCATAAATCTTTTGCCTTTTTGCTCCATAATTCTTAACCAGGCAGGGATGGATATTTTGTCAAAAACAGAAAAAGACAAAGAAAGAGAGACGGTACACAAGAAACAGTGAGTGGGTGAGACGGCAAGACTAAACAGAAACTAAAATTTATAAGGTTGTTATTTTAAGCAGGGTTATGTATTAAATTAGAAACGGCAGCGCTGTTGAAAGTGACACAATTTGCAAGGTGTTTTGAAAATAGTGAGGATGTTTGATACAGAACTTTCTGAAGGCGCAGAGGAAAGGCGGGGACCTACCTTCTCCCAACAGGCCGTGCCAAATGTGTATTCTGGCAGTCTGCACTGAGACCTGCTTGAGTCCCATCTGAAAATGGGCAAACACCCTGATATCTTCAGAGGTGGAGGTGCAAAATGCCAGGTTGTCAAACACCACACTAGGCTTATGTGTCAACAGATTTATTCAACAGGTCAGCTTGGGCAACAAGGTGGCTTTTTCATGGGATTCGACTCTCGTTCTCACACCAGCTAATCGGGCAGGATTTGACAGACCCTGGCTGCCAATGTTTGCCTCCCTGTTCCCCTCCACTTGCTGCCTATTGTTGTAGTGATTGCAGAGTAACCCATTGACACTGGTCACGCTTAACTAGATTGTGATTATGGGGAAACATTGCGCACAGGGACATCAGAGGGCTAATTCCAGTTCCTGTTTGCCACACTGGTTGTTTTCATGCGTGACGAGAAGGGGGACGTAGGGAAATGTTCGGGCAGTGAAACTATTTAGAGCATAGCTGTATTCATAGTTGAAGTGACATGCTACCCAACTTTGCCTTCCCAAATTAGTATGGCAGTAAAATTTAATGACTCCAACTGTACACAAGCATGAAACTAATGTTGCAGAAATTATTGTCTGTTATTGTTTCCTCTCAACTCCATCAATTGTTGACTGCTTTATTGGCTATTATAATCTTTCCATTCAAAGCCAGAACTCTGTAATTGTTTCAGACTTGAATCTCTTTCCCTGTGTCTGACTCCCTGCTCTGCTGTGTCTTCCCAGATGCCTCCGCCTCGGGGGACACCAAGTCTCGTGTGACTGACAGCTCCCAGTCGCCCAGCTACCGCATCAGGACTGAGTCAGAGCAGGTGTCTCTGTACTCCCCGGAGCAGTCCTCCCTCCATGAAAGTGAGGGTCTGTTATTGCCTTCCCTCTATCGTCTGCAGCCTATCTTTTCCCTAACTCGCATCGTTTTCTTACCTCAGCATTGTCCATCTAAGCGTATGTGGCAATCCTTCCACTACAAATTGTGTCTTTACCTCTCTTCTGGTGAGGCAGAAAGCCTGTCCTGTCTTGCACCTCTGTCTTTTCCATACTTTATACTGTAAGTGTCACTGATAACAGCTGTTCTCTCAACACAGCTTATGAAAGCCTAAATGATGTAGCATGGCAGACTGAATTATAGTGGTGGCAGAACAGTTTTCCTCCTGCTGTGCCATTTGTCATTAGTAATACCGTCTAGGTAAAGGTCATGTCTATTATGAAACCATATATGATGTGTCTGTTTCCTTCTTCTTCAATCCCTCGCCTCTCTTCTCTCTGTCTTTCCATCTCTCATTTTTATCTTCTTTTTTGGTCATGTTCTCTTTAGGGTCCGCGGGGAATTCGCGTAGCTCAACTCAGATGAACTCGTACTCGGACAGTGGCTACCAGGATGCCAGCAGCGGCTACCTCAGCAGCCAGAATCTGGGCAAGGCTGAGCTGAGGATGCAGCACTCCTTCCCTGGCGCCGGTACTGGTACCCTGGGGAGGAATGCCAGGGCCGAGGGCCAGGCTTCAGCCCAGGTACTGCCAGCAATCTACGTCCAACATATTGCTGTTGTCAAGCACAAAATACATCTCAAATGTATTATCCTCTGAGTAAGACTAGCGTCTATTCAGTATATTTTTTAATTTGACCGTCATTGTTCACAGTGTTCAAAGGCTCGTGAAATTTAATTACATAACTGACTGTTAGCTTTTAATTCATGACAACAAAAGAGAAACATCAAAATTGCTGTTGCATGTTTTTCAGTGAAGGTAGGGATGTAATGCTTAAAGGCACAGAAGGCACACAGTGCACCAAGCACGGCGACATAATCATGCTTCATACAGTGTTGTACACAGAGACCACTGTGAAACCAAATGGCACTGTCACACACAACAGAGTGGGGGGTGGAAGATAGGAAATAAATGCAGCCTAGAGTAAAGTCATGCCCTGTAATAAATTGGTTTACATAATGCTGTGTTATTCAGCATGTCAATGTCATGATACACGTCAATTTGTCGCAGAGATTACAACATGATTGTTAATAGGGGTGGGACGATACAAGATTTTATCGCAGATGACGATAAAAACATTCACATTAAGTTGACCATGGTGAATTTCCATTATGGGGATAATGGTGAATATCATGTCCAGTAGCACCCTAAGAGACTGCCTGTCAACCACCATTGACAGAGACACTGTAAAAACAGGCTGCATCTACACCAACCTCAAAAATGTCAAAGATCTTTATCAAGGATGCCATTTCAAATTGTTGAAATAGATAGTGTTCTCTGAAAAAAGGAGTGTGTCCTATCTGTAATGCAAAAAATATTTGTTTCTTAACTAAATGTAAGGTGAAGTTATTCCAGTTTGTTTTAGAGTCATTTTAAGAGTTTGAAGCACATTTTGATGATCGGATTATTATCATGAACTGCAGTTACTTTTGGTCAGGGTAATCAGGACTTGACTTTTTTTATCATCCATTGCCTAATTGTTAATGATTACAAAGATCCTTAAGGACTAAAGAAAAAAATGCATGTAGTCGCATTGTAATGCCTCCGTGCCAGCGACAGCTGTGGCCAGAGACATTATGTTTCCAGGTCTGTACGTATGTACATCCCAATGTTGTAAATACTATATTTCAGGAGCACCTTGAGAGAGGCTCTTCAAATTTGGCACAAACATCCATTTGGATTCAAGGATGAACTGATTAGATGTTAGTGGTCAAAGGTCAAGGTCACTGTGACCTCATAAAATATGTTTTCAGCCATTACTCAAGAATTCATGCGCTATTTATGACAAAATTTTACATAAATGTCTAATAGGCTAAAACAAGGAAGTGATGAGAGTTTATATCCCAAAGGTCAACTTCACTGCTACATCATTATGTTACTGGCCGCCATTCAACGGCATAAGCAACAGAAGGGGAGAACTGAACTGGTGACACTAATCTTAGGTGTCCACCTTGAAACTGTGCTCCTGTTTTGCTGGGTTGAAGATGTGTCTGAAGCATCCATGTTTTCGAATATGCAACTTCTTTGCAGTAACATCCATATCTGAAGCATTGTCTACTGTCATGGTTTGTGTTGTTTCCCGCTCCTGTGTTAGTCCACCAGAAGCTCATTGGTTTTGCTGATATTGTTGCACCATGTGACAAAGCTCTCTATCAGTCCTCTGCACTCCTCTGTATAAGTGTCTCTTAGTGACAACAGTATGTTTCTCACCGGAAATTATGCCCTGGAATTATACTACATACAACTATACAGTGTTAATATAATGACAACTTCCATTTCGCCTAAATACACTTAATACCTTTTCATTAACGTCCCTCAAATCTTCACTACATAAGTCATATGAGTCTGGACAGACATGTATTTTAACTGCAACTTGACTGGTTGGTCCAGGCATACAACCACCAGGCAGTAATTCAAGTTTTCTTTCTGACTTGCAGGCTCCAGCAGTCACAACAGCAGTGCCTGGTCGTGCAATGCGGAGGGTAAGCTCAGTGCCTTCTCGCTCTCACTCGCCAGCCTACGCCAGCAGTATGTCTCCCTCCCGCGGCTCCTTGCGTACCTCAGTTGGCAATGCCTACGGCTCCCCCATCGTAACTGAACCCAAACCTCTCTCCAGCATCTTCTCTACGACCTTGCCCTCTGCCCAGCGCACCAGTACCACCGGCGGGGGTGGCAACAACTCACCCTATTCCACACAGAAAAACTCCCCTGCTGCACTACGACGCATGGGCTCCACGAACTCGCGATCAGGGAGCGCCAGCCGGACAACATCGCCCTATCAGGCCTCTGCGGGGTCATCATCGGGCCGTATGGGCTCACCGCTGACGATGGTGGAGAGCATCAACCCTCCACTGACCAAGCAGCCTACTCACTCATCGTCTCCAGTCAGAGCTAGTATGACTGCCGTGCCTCAGCACTACAGCTCCACTCTGCCCCGCTCCATGCTCCACAACACTGACCCCTATGGACCCCAGAGTTACGACATTTACGAGAGGATGACGCGACCTGACAGCCTCACAGGTGCTCATGCATACACACACATACACATAGGCACACACTGCTATTTATAGCGTATGAGCGCAGAAGCCTGCTTAAACTCACTTAGACTCACATATCTGTAGATAATAACTATTTATCAGCTGGCTATATTGTTTTGCTGCAGTGTTTTGTATACAAAAGGTCCAAGAGCAACAGCAGTAGTAAAATAGCATCTGTCACATTAGAGAGAAAAAGAGAACATGGTGCTTTCCTGGCTGTCTCTTCTTTTCCATTGGCTCATAGTTGTGTGAATCTCTATATGCCATAATGTGTGCATGGGGTGTGTGTGTGTGTGGGTGTGTCCGTGCTTGTATAGAGCCACACCTCCAACATCAATAGTTGAGCGAATACAGGTTTAGATAAAATGCTTCCATATATTCAGATTTTCCTTGAAATGATGTTTTTTTTTAATACACAAACATAACTAAAGAATTTACAACAGACATAACACACACACACACATATATAAACACACATGCACATATGTAATTATAATACAACAACAAAATCACCTCTGCAACAGCTGAAAGAAAATTCTTAATTTCCTGTGCAGGAAATAAAAGAAAAAGCCAGATAAGTTGTGATGTAATACAAAAAACTATTCCTATTATCTTTTTTCTCTACCTTTCATAATTATCTTTACCTGCAAATAATAATATTTGAAAAGTAAAATAAGGGATCTCATAACTTTATTCTTTCTTATTCTTAATTTAAGCTGTGAGCATCAGAAGTTATCATTTGTCAGTGTATATACATATATATATATATATATGTGAGTGAGTAACAGAAAATATTAATCTAATAGAAAAGAAATATACACTTTTAAAACAGATGTTTTGTGTTTCCTAGCATGGAATTCAGCTTTTTAGGCTGCTACATAATTACTTTTCATAAAGTCTCCTGAATTTCTTGAGTAGAGGATTTTGTAATACAGGCTGTAAATATTTGGACAGTGATACATTTTCTGTTGGCCTGTTGTTGGCTCTGTGCACAGCATACTGAATCTGAAAATAAACAGAGACTGTGAGGTCGGCGGTTGTCCTGGAGGGGAGCCAGAACATAGTTCCTGTAAGAAGACAAATATTAGCTCAAAGAGTATAATAGACTGCTAATCATAGTTTGGTTTGCTGTTAATAATAGAATCAGGTAGTTGTGATATAGTAGCCTGCATAGCTAACATGTGGAGTATTTTTTTCATTCAGTGTCCAGGTGTGTGGGATTTAGGGGGATATATTGGCAGAAATTTAATATAATATACTAGGTATGTTTTTCTTAGTTTAGGATCACCTGGAAATAAGAGTCATTGCGTTTTTGTTACCTTAGAATGAGCCTTTATATATACATAAGGAGCAGGTCCTTGTCCACGAATATCTTCATGTTGCACTGCTGTAGCCCTGAGTGAACAAACCAAACACTGGCTCTATATAGGGCCATTTTTGCGTTTTCTCACAGGCACAGTAGATAGCAGCCCCTCTGCAACAAACAGCATCGGAAAACACTGATTTTTGAATGTGAAACTATTATTTAGCCTCTTTTTTAACAAGTTCTAATCACCTGGCCTTTGTTTTGGAGAGGAAGAGACCTTTGCGGATAATTGACCCTTTGTGAAGTCCTATCATGTCACTAAATCCTACACACTCCCCCTTTTATATTCTGAAGCTGTGGAACACATTTAAAGCGGGGTGAGCTGTTTAACCACTGGAATACAAAAACAATATTTTCAGCCACGGTTCAGTTGCCCTTTATATTGAGCAAGTTTATCAAGAATATTGGTTAATGTTAAGTATACATGGCGTTTATGCAAAGGCAGTTTCAATTTGCAGGTTAAATAAGCGATAAGCAATTTAATTATATACCTATGTAGTGAATAATAGAGAGGGTAGAGGAAAACATCTCCACGACACATTATGGAGGTCCAACCGAATCCATTATTTTCATGAGTGCATTATCACGGCTATATCGTGGGTGCTCACCAAGGACAAAATGAGGTGGCTGTATAACTGTGTGTGTGTGTTTGTGTGTGCGTGTAATTTAATCAGAGCTGTTGAAGAGATCAGGAAGATAATAATTGGAAAACCTCCCTGCCCATCGTGGCTTGGGTGTCATCCTTTTAGGACTGGTGAATGTTTTCTAGCCAAACACATATCTTGTTTAAATCTGGAGCCCAGCAGTTTTTCCTCACAGCCAAAGGAAGAGGACAGCGTGTACTGATTCATTCGCAGCTCTTGCTTTTTAAGGTATCTCCTGAAGATAAGAATGTAGCTCTGACAATAATGAAAACCACACTTAGTAGGTAGCAAAATCACACCTTTTCTTTACGTTTCAGTCTTACATGAAGGCTTTTCAGAAGGAGAAAGCAATGAAAGTAGTCATTTAGCCGGTGAAAGAAAGCAGGATTCCTCCGTAAAAGCCAAGTGCATCTTTGTTTTCCTTCAAATCATAGAGGAGGCACTTGTTCAGCAAATCACTGCATTGTGGTTCCAAGGTTAATGGACTGTTTTCTGCTTGACTTCATGCTGCCTGGGGATATCCTCAGATGCCCTGGTTGATGATGACGTTCAAGGTGAACATTTTTGGTTGTTGTGTGACATCGGTGTCCCATCATCCTCAGTGTGTTGTGTTTGCATGTAGGTGCTGCATGCAGTGTCTCTGTTATTTGTTGTCGGTTAAGTATTCATCTTCAACCAGTCGTCATTTTTACCATGTTTATTCTAGGGTCATCAGTTTTAGAAGTACATGCTACATTGTGGTTTAACTATGTAATCTACACAGCAATAGAGACGTGATCAGGCCCAAACAATCAGACCAACCGGAACCACAATCACGGTAGTTGTTTATGACCAGGGCCTGATCAAAAACCCAAATTTCCACTGTAATACTATTCATGATAATAACAGTAATAGGGCGGCATGGCGGCATGAGAAATATGGTTAAAAATGTATATGTATATGTAATATGTTTTCTTTTTATATTAATCTAACGATAATTATCACAATATACACATAATAACACTTAATTTACAGTTCATGAGTTATTTTCAGCTTTAGTTTCCATGTCATGTAAAACAGAAGTTTTTTTTACTGGTTTAAAACAAATGTTTATTTCTTAAAGCAGATTTTCTACCAGCTTTGCATCACAACGATCTTGGTAGTATGTGTAGACAAATTATGTTAAACTTCCGTCTCTCAACTCAGCATAAACAGCTCGAGTTAATATGAAGACCACCTTTCCAGCAGTGAAATACTTCTATAAGTGATGACTTCAATGTGTTTTAACTTGAAAGCCTCAAGAAGGCCATGAAACAGTTCTGTTAAACATTACAAAAGATTGAAGAGGGAAGTTGGGCTGCATTTATTTGCTTTAACCACAAAAAAAGTTTCACAAATGTACAAATTCGTAAAAATGTTCTCATCATGTGGAATAGTGGCTAAAAATGCAGACGTGTGATTGCTGCTGGGGTTTGACTATAAAACTATTAAGAGGAGCTTGTTTGGGCCTTGGTGCTAGCATCTGTGCTAGTGCTAGCAAACTCTTCACTCATTTTGTGCATGGATGTATTATGACACCTGGATACAGCATTGGCGTTGGGGACCCATTCGTTCCTATTAGAGTTGCTCAGTGGCGCATGAAGCCAAAATGGTTCAACTGCTGAAAATAAAATTACCCCCAATGATCCAGGGATTATTGGAATAGAGACTTACAGCCGCCAACAAAGGCTAAGTGCAGCCAAGTGGCCAACTCTGCTGGCTGAGCAGGTGACTTCCAGTTTAGTGCTCCGCTAACTTGATAGGGGATAATAATTTAATCTTGTGGCTCCATTAGGCTTTCGAAATGTAATCAGTTCCAAAGGATTAAATGTTCATAGTGCAATGAGTCATTTCGCCGGAGTTGTGGCGCTCAAAAAATATTATCCATTGGTCAACAGATGTCTCTTTCCCAATATAAGTGGATGGGAAAAAGTCGTTTCGGGCCGCAGAGCATCAGAAATTGCAGTACCACTGTTTTGCCACTATGAGGAGTGAGGAGCCAAGGAGTTCCCGCTCGGCTCATAGACTTTACATTGTGATGAGGTTATGGATTTTTAAATCGCCTTTCTCAGCTTGAGGAAAGTGTTACGAATATAAAACCACCATGGCTCAGAAATTCAGAATATAAAGATTCGTAATTGACCTTGTTTGCACTTTGAGGTTTCCTGTCAACAGTTTTACAGACGTATCTTTTACTGTGGTGGTCAATGGGGGAAATGCTTTTTGGGCCACTGGGGATTTTATTGACTGCAACACCGCAAGTGACCACTGGGAAATATTTGCTGCAGGGCTGAGCAGCTTTCCTTGGTGACTGTAGTGTGACCTCTTGTTGCCAGAATTCCTCATCTTATTTGTTTCCCTTTTATCACGTGTTATTTATTAGGTGTCATTTTCAGATGCATTCGATGGTTCTTGTAAGTAGGCAGTTGCATCACACTGCTCTGAGTAATGATGTCTCAAGCAGACACAAATGGGTTGTCAGTCTCTGTCCTCTAAGCAGAGTGAGACACCAGCCTCATTCTCCTCTCCTTCCTGTATTTCTCACCCTGCTGTCCCCCTTACTGTCTCCCTTTCTCTCACATTCGCAACAGTGGAGCCTTACCTCTAACACAGCAATTTGTCACAAGTGTTTGATGAGCCATAGTAGAAGGAAATGGGATGATCACATGATCAGGCTCAATTGCGAGCATTTGGCAAACGCCATCCGACAGCCTAACCTTGATACTGTTGCTGTTGGTGGCTTTCTGTCAGTATCTATCAGTCGATGTTTTGCCTCCTTTCCTCACCTCTCCCTTGCACTGTCACACGTTGTGTATTTTCCTTTGGTCTCTTTTCAACAGACTTCTAACCTTTTACTTGAATTTTCTGTCTCCAATCTGTGCTCTTCTCTTTTTCCCCTTATCTGTTTTTTTCCTACCACCCACCTGACTCCCCCTCCTCCACTGTCATTGGCAAGAAGTCATGCCTTCCCTCTGCTGTTGAAAAATGAAGACAAATTGTCCCTAATAACGTGCTCATTACGCTCAATGTCCATTTCAATGCAGTGTGGGACAAAGAAAGAGTGGATGGAAATGGCATTTCTGTGTGTGCGCATTCTCAACCTGACAGCCAAGCCATCGTGGTCGTTTTCACCTTGGTTTACTATATTTTTCACAACTGTTCTCACTTTTAAATATAGCATTTTTTTCTGATCATTCCAGTTCTCCTGTTTGTCTGGAGAGGGTTTTTGTAAATTATTTTTGTTGAGGAATTCAGTCAGCTGCATCCATTTAAGTGTTTGTTTCTCCCGAGCAAACACGCGCCAAGCCCGCCACCGCCCTTCATCTAGCCTCTGCCAAGTGCAATCTGTTAAAGCCACGGTGAGAGGGCTGAGGGGGAGAATTAAATGACTATAACGCACCAGGAATGTGGGCCATTCATCCTCAATAGACAGCAGTATGTTATTTCTCCCTGACAATTTGCAGATGCTTTTTAGAAGTGACTGCAGCCCTTCTACCAGGGGAGCAGAATAAAGAAGGCAGACGGATTAGTCTCCTCTAAGGTTGTTTGAATGTTGCTACTTTCAGGAGTCAGACTGCTGAGTGGGAGAGATATGCATGAAGGCTCCTGTGCCAGGGAGATTCTGTCCCTGTCACTCGGTCACAGCCGGGCTTTACATGGGATGAGAAGTCTCTGGTGGTCCTAGACGGCCTCATTAACCCTCCTTTCATTTTCATCCTTTCTTTTCCTCCCCTTCTTATATTCTCACCCCGCTTTCTTCTCTGGTGCTCCCGCCTTTTCCTCCTGTCTTCCCGCTACCTCCTCTCTCCTCATATACTACCCCCCCCACTTTAAACCTTTGAACAAGAGAAGCTGAACTGATTTCCTGCCAAGCTGCTGCTAGTGGCTATTGTGTGCACGGCCACAAAGTAAAAGGCTTCCTGGGCTATTGAGTGAGCCACTACAGCACACAGCAGCAGCAGCAGCAGCAGCAGCAGTATTCAGTTTTACTCCCTACTCCCTGCACAACAACATGCCTGCCATTTCAGAGTACTTGTTTGTATGTAATCCATAGTTACGTTCAACCCCCTTGTGCCTCAGATTTTGGTATTAAATACAGTCCATTGATGAGTATGAAACTGTGAACCTACAGTATATGTTGCAGCTACAATGGCTCATTTAGCCAAAAAACACAAGAGAGGACACTAAAAGCTGAGAGACATTCACCCTGGAGTGCCTAAAACCCTCTAAGCTGCTCTAAAAGCATGACATTAAGTGGCGCATTGCCTTTGTTAAACCGTGTTGGAAATGAATTTATTTTTAATTAAAAACATAAAATTAATTTTTTTTTCCCACCAAGCAATTCTTAAACAATGGAGAAACCACCAGGTAGCAGGTGTGGAGCGAGACTGATGTTCAGCACAGGAATTAAACAATGTAGAGTGGAACCACCAATGTAGTGTGGTCGGGAGGAGGAGGGTGGGGTGTTATTGGCACGGGCCAACCTGTTGCATAGCCAAAGGAGCCAAGATTTTTGATATTGGAAATCAACCAAAAAACATCCTGGAAAAAAGCTTTAACTTGTAAGACGGCCTTCACAGCTTTGTTTAGAAATCTAAGGATGTCTATAATGCCTGCTGTTATGTATTTGCTGTGCTGTAATGGATAAACACACAGCCAGTGACAAAATAAAACCTTTATTTGAAGTTTAACATAATCTTGACAGGCAGGTTAGTATTTTGTCAAAGTTGCTTTGCATTGAATGGATTGCACTTCCACGGATCACCTGCACATTATGTATCCGTTATTATAGATATATTTGTACAGATCTGGTACAAAAAGGTGGAGCTGTGAACACTGCAGTCTGTTGATTGGTCAATACAGGACGTTTCGATCTGCTCAGGGCTGAGTTGTGTCTGGTTTTGAAGCTCATGTAACCACTGTTCATACTGTGGAGAGTTTTATTAGGAAACTGTAACTATAAAATTAAAGGATGTTTTGTTGGCTCTTGCAGCAGCTGGAGATGGAGAAAAAATATCTTGATTCACTGGGCCGACCGCTGGCAACTTTTAAGGTGGAACGTTAACTTATAATGTTACTCAATGCATAATGCAGAGCAGTGAGTGACAACAACCCCGCCTACATTGGAGAGTACTCTTTGCAGTGATACCATGTCTGAAGGGTTACTTTTGGAGCCAAAGGTACCATACCGAAAGTGTTTGGTGGAAACGGGGCACCTTGAACTGAATACTGCCAAACCAGACCAGGACACCCACTGAACATACCTTTACATTAATGTTGAAAAAAAAAAGCATGCTGACACACCGCAAGAACTAGGGCGACAGACATTCACCGACGGCCCGACATTGACCAACAGCTGACCATCAGCTTAGCCGCTACTTAATCTGGACTGCAACCATTTTTAAAAAAATACTTACCATTTCTCTATTTAATTCGTGCTCTTATGCATTTGTCATGCAGCTGGAGGTGAGCAGGGTCTTTTGATGCCCCTGCAGAGCTCCGCTTTTTAACTGCTTGGTGCTTCAGAGGTCAGCCTCAGTCTGGCCTGCTGTCTACATCTAAAATCTCGCCTTACCCCCGGAGGCCCTCTGCTCCCAAAGGAGGCAAACATTCTTATTTATTAATTTCCTCTGTCTCAAACTGTGACAAGAATCCCTCATTTAGCCGGTTCTGCATGGCAGAGCTGGTGTTCAGCAGCAGTCTGTGCCTGAGCTCGTGCAGTTGGAGAGGACCCAAGTGACGTTTCGGAGGCTCGTGAAATGTGCAATGAGCGGTTAGATGCCAGCTGTATACTGGTCCACTGGGCTTCACAGCGTAGTGAGCTTCACTGATGTGAGATTTAACACAAGCACAGAAACAGAGGTATGCAGATCAAAATGGAGATTTAAGAAAAGCAAACCTGAGATCTCTTCATATCAACCTCGTCTTCCATTTCACAGTGTCTTCAGATTTTCTTAAGCTTTAAATGAGAGCTTAGTCCGTAACACATTCGTGGCATCTTCAGAACTTCACAGTGAAAGCATGACCGTTATTGTACCTCTTGTCACAATAACACATTCACCCCAAGTTTGATTTAATCGGGGGATGATTAGCTGAATCATGCTGTAATTGTGGTCCATTTTCAAGCATTAGACCTTCATTATTTTTGATTTTGCAACTTAACAGCCCATCATCCATCTCCTACACAGCAATATTCGAGTTAATGTGGTGCTTTCTCCCAAAAGACAGAGCCATTAGATTCAATTTTGGACTATGTTTTAATCATAACATTCTTTATACTTACTGCTTTTCAGTTTTATTGCACATTCCTCCCTGCTCACCCGCTAACCCTGCTGGGGAGAGTGTAGACCAACAGGTTCTTTTAAGCTGTCAACAGTGGGCTTCACTGGGAAGGTGTAGCACACAGAAGGTTTTTAATACTTTGTGGCTAATGGGAATGGTGATTTCAGCACTTTGAGGGCTGACATAATAACACACTGAAAACTCCATAGATGTTAGGAATTACCACCTCTGGAGACCCTTTAAGAAGGAGCACAGATATGTGTTTGTGTTGGGATTTTAGGCATTTTGAAGTTGGTTGGGTGGGAACGAAGGTGAAGGGGTGAGGAGCCTCTTAGCAGTGGGTTTTCCTTGAATGGACGGACTCAGAGCAACAGATGCTGTTGCCTCATTCTGCTGTTACTGTTTCACATCTGGACTGAATCTGTGTCACACAGTACTCGCTGCTTCACGCTGCCCCCGCAGCCTGTTGTTACAGTGACTTCTGTGGAAAGGAGTTTAAATTAGAGCACTCATCTGTGTGTGTTTCTTTTTCTCACCCTCGTATGGTAAGCTGTTTCCTGTAACACACATTCCTTAACATCTGCTCCGACGATGCCTCTGATCGGCTCACATTATTCTTGGTCCAACACTGTCGGCTCTTGTTGGCCTTCGACTGTAGCTGATTTTACACATTTAGTGCAGTGTAGTATTTACTATTTGCTTTCACCTATTTGTCGTCCCCCAAAAAAAGACCACTGGCTGACAGCACTGGATATACAATTCAATATAAAGTATGTATGAAGACTGCTTAATCAGATCAACGGCAGTGCTTGGCTAATTTGTTTCATTCATTTATCCTCATAGTTCTTTATAGTACAAATACGGACTTCTTAGCTATTTCCTCTAAAGGCCCAGACAAAGGCCAACTGTTGCGTCACCTCAAGTCGTCTGTGTCTCTACCAAAAACACATTGACAACACACCCAACGCTAAAAGAGCAAACTTTATTTAATGTCCGCTAACTAACAGTAACACAAACCATTACAATCTTATTCTGCCAAAGACCTCAGTGGCTATAAGAAGTAGAAGTTGTGTGTTTGTTTCGGTTTCATGCCGTCTCTGGCTGTGGCTTAGAGGTAGAAGGGTTGTCCACTAATCGGAAGATCAGCGGTTTGATCCCTGGCTCCTCCAGTCTGCATCTCGAAGTATCCTTGAGCAAGATACTGAACCCCAAATTGTGATGGCTGTTCAAGCGGTGTGTGTTAAAAACTGAGTAGCAGGTGGCACCTCGCATGGTAGCCTCAGCCCCCAGTGTGTGACTCATACTGTAAAAGCACTTTGAGTGGTTGGATGACTAGAAAAGGTGCTATACAAGTGCAGGTCAGTTTACCATTTACCATGTTAACTTTAGTTTGCTCTTTTCGTTTCCATTTGTCTTCTCATACCCTGACCTGAACTGCCAATCAGAGTGATTTTGTTTACTGACGGCCTCCACCAGCTCCAACGCTGATTTAACATGCTGAATTGGCCGAAAAAACACAGGCAAGGGCCAACTATTGAAATGATGAGGGATACACCGCCAGAACTAGGGCTACAGATGCGCACCAAATGCCAACATTCAGCTTGATGTATCTCGGGCCCTTAGGCAGGTGCAGAACACACATGGATATGAAAACATACTGGCTGTTGGCTGTGGTCTTTGTGTTTAGGGTGCAACACATGACATCTATGCTAGGGTTGTTTTTCAAAGTCAGCTTTGTAGAGAATTGGAAATGAGCTTTAAATATGTGACTTTTAAGACCTTATTTGGGGAGACAAAATCAAATTCAAATAGGGATACCCTTGTGTTTTTTATTCTGCCCTTCTGTAACTCAATTTTTCCAGCGGATGTGGAATATATTTAGCTGAGGTATGTGTGTGGGCAGTGTGTATGTCAACTTAATGTAATGTGGATTAACAATAATAAACAGACACAGGGAGAGTTAATGGGTTCTATTCACTTTATGTATTATTTTGAAGAACAATGTTTATTTTTTTTGTATTTTTAAGCCGCTGCTTTTTTCCAACTCATTTACTATCTTATATTTTACATGTTTACACAACTGATCTTATCCCCAAGCAGCTCATTATTTTTGTTTGTGAATAACTTTTTTCTGATCTGTTTCCATCCACCCAGTGTTTAAATTGACTCACAAAACTGAAACTTGCTTGAGAGAGGTCACACTGATATGAGCGTCACGTCTGCTTTTATTTTTGTCAGTGTTGCATTATTGTTGTATGGTAATGCAGAGCAGACTTTGCATATCAGTGAACCGCATTGCCATGCAGCAACGACATTAACTTTGACAACAATTAAAGGAGACATGTCGTTTACTATGATTGATTACCTAAATCAAAAAAGTATCAAGTGTCTAAAGCTGATCTTCATACCGCAACAGAATAAATGGAAACCAATGGCTGCCTTAAAAGTAAGGGGCAAACGCCTCCCCTCCTGTTTCTTTTTCTTTTCCTCTACCCTTTTATTTTGCACTTGGATATGTTTTGGACATTTAACCGATACTGTTTCAAGAAAGAATCACAGTAAATATGCTGAAAGTCATTCAATGTCTCCCTCAATGACACTTTGACAGGACACATAGGAGTTCAATGACAGAGGGCTCAAACCTCTGACACCTCACTCATGAAACGGTCTGTGTAATCACTAGACCGTTCTGCTGCTGACCACTTATCCGCTAACCACTCTCCTTTATCTCCAGGAATAAGGAGCTCATATGCCAGTCAACACAGCCAGCTGGGCCAGGACTTAAGGTCAGCCATGTCCCCAGAGCGTCATATTGCACCAATCTACGAGGATCGGACGTTCCAGGGCCCGTTGTACCGCAGCCCCAGCCACACCCAGCAGGGCACCCTCTACAGGAGCACCTCAGGTAGGAACCATATAATTTCAATGCTAGAAATGCAGAGGCAGGTAAAACAAAAGGAATGTAAGGACGAAGACAGAACACCCACCGAGGACATGACACCATTATAAGATACACCCATCCTTGTGTATGAATGAATTGCCTCTTATTAATTGGCTGTCACCCAGTAATGATATCACATACAAAGTTTGTGTCTAACACTGCACGAATGAGACAATCCTCCGACTGTAGTTATGTGAATTTGATTTGCAAATTTTTTCCTTCACCAAATGAAAGCTGTCAGATATGTTTTTTAGGAAAAGTGAGATGATTGGGATTCAGACATTTTAAGTGTTATCTTTTATGTCACTAGGATCAACTGTTGAAAAGGGCTGCAAGTGTAGGACTGAAGTGGTCCTCGCTGAAGATGATAATATGAAGTAATTGTCAGTATACTCTAAATTAGGTGGAATTTTTCATTTTTAAAAAATGTAATACACTCTAGAGCCTAGAGACCAGGCAAGAAAACACTGAATATTTATTTTCAGCCCCTCCAGGGTTTTACAGGCTTTATTTTGGGATTGTTGCAGCCTAAAATGCCTGATCTCACCACAGATTTTCTAAAAAAATTGCAATGCATGCAATGTTTTGAAACCTTTTGGCAATTTTTCATCACCAAAAAAAAATACTTGCGGTTTTACTCCTTTGGAATTATTCATCAAAAACCAAATGCAACTTGTTCCAGTGAGAATAAAACACACACACTGTTGTGTTTTCTAAGTAAGTTTACTTTCCAACATGTTAGAACATTTTTTTCGAGACTGTTTATTCCTTAAGTATTTTCTTTATCGCACACACACAGTTTGTCATGCAAACAGGCACGCACGCCTCTATCGCTTTGTAATTTGTGCTGCACTAATGTTACCACTAACCATGCATATTTACCTTGATTATTTCAGCACTTGAAATAGATGTCAAGATTTGTTCGTTGTCCATGTGTTTCAGCCATTTTCCAAATGTGTTTTGTTTTAGAAAATTGTTTGTGTTCCACCTGAACATTGCACATGCTGCAAAACAGCTTACTCCTCATCTTTGTTGCTTAATGTGAGACAGTTGTGTTGCACATGTCTGCATCTTTACAACCAGAGCAAGGAACTGAGTGGTGACTCATGAGAAACTCTGATGATTGGTCAATTATGCGGAAAAATTGCAGTTATTGGACAGAATTGCAACGTCGCACAGAAATCATGAGGATTGGTTGAATTTGTGTTAATTATTACAATCGCAACATCCAGGAGGGGCTTTATTTTATGTCTTTATAGCTTATTTATGTAATTTTCTTAAACTTTGTGCGCTCTGTCTGTTTTTGATCTACAGTTTATCTTCAGTACGGGATGTAACCAGTCTGTCATTAGCTGCTTGATCAGCCTGCATTGTGTTCCTTACATTTGCACCTAGTGTGTGTGTGTGTGTGTGTGTGTGTGTGTGTGTGTGTGTGTAACAGATTACGCGATCACATTATGTCCAAACCTACCAGAATCTCCACTAGTTTTTATTCTTAATTTTCTCTCCTCTTTGCTCGTGTCGTCTCTGTATTGTCATGCAGGTCAACATTTTCATTGTAAGCAGACCCACCTTCACTATAAGAGCACTCCCCTTTTGTTACCTAGTACAGATGTTCCCTTCAAATCTCTCAAAGCCTTTTCCATCTAAGCCGCAGCCCCTTGACTCTGCTGTATTGTTTTCCTTTGGGAACACCATTTCTCTGTCCATCTGCCCTTTAGCTCTACCGCTACCTGTTATGTCTTTCTTTCCTGCTTTTTCCTCTTGCTTTCTATTTTTCTTTCATCCTGTCACCCTCTCCTTTGCTGCCTCCCTTCCGTTCCTCCCTTTACTGTCAGCAGAAAGGGTGAGACATGAGTTAATAGGCAGGTACTGATATGTCATCCTGCCACAAAGGAGTCCATTACCCGTGTGTCACACTGAGAATGAGAAGAAGGATGGAGGGGCCAGGGGACAGCTTGGTTACCCACATCCACAGCCCGCTCTCTTCCAGCTCTCCTGATGTTGGCATTCTCGTCTCATCATCCCTCCTGACTCAGATACACATGCTTAGTTTGCACTGACACACACACTCCATTCAGCCTTCTCCTTGGCTCACAGGAGATCTGCTTAGACCGATAAGTTGACTAATAAATGCTATTGATGCGGTGAAGAAGCCCCCAGACGAGCCACTATAATGTGTTTATGCCAGCTATATTGAGCAAAGGAGAGCGGGGCGGAGCTGCAAGGGGTGTTCAATATGGAGTCTTTGTAAGAGCTACCTCATTAGAAAAATCCAATTTTGATCCAAGAGTTTTCTTTGTTATGTTGTGAAATGAAATTTCAATAGGCCATTTTCACCCTCTGGCTTTCCATACATTCTTAGGCTTTTTCCGGAAGCTTGCACTGTAAATGTGCAAGTGGGAGCAAGAGTTTTATGTTAAGTAGAAATATTGATCCTTTGCTGGAAAGATGTAGCCTGAAATCGCTGGACCAAACCACAAATCTGCAAATGAAAGTCTGGAACCTCTTTGTTAGTTTTTGATTCCCAAGAGGTGTTATCAACAGCTGAAGACAGAAATGCTGCTCGATGCAATTTGATAGATCTACAACCAGAGTCCTGCACATGCCCAGCTTTGCAAACCTGCACCCGCAAAGGTCAAAACTAGAACTGACCTGTTACCTGCAATTATATCCCAGTAAAATCCAGATCCTTCCAGCAACCCGACCCACAATTGAATCAAACAGGCTACACAATCACAATCATGCTTTATTTTTACTATTTTTATTGCACAATTAGAATTGTGCCATTAGAACATGTAACATGAATTAACTTATAATCTATAGTCAGTTTGGCAGAATCAATCACCAACCATGCTGCTACTCACTCGCTCAGGTTGCTGTGCAGAAAAATAATATCATCCACAATCCCTGCTTTAAGCTGGCTTCTCTGTTCTTTATCCACAAATCCTGCTGAGGAAAGGTCTCCTATTACACAACCTGTGCTCGCCATCCAGGACAGGCTGTGTCACCGTGTTAGCTACTGGAATGTTTGCTTGTAGTCTTCAAGCAAACTGTATGTTTCAGCTGAAGCCTGCTAGCTAAAAAATAACATCATGTAACCATTTATATGAGTGAAGCTAGAAAATTTTTGCTTAAATGTACGGTTAGCTTGACAGCTATTGCAGACATTTCAGTAGCTAATGTCAGCTTCAAGCAACCTTGTTTGAAATGGGAAAGTGGTTAGCTAGCTAGCTAACTAACCACTGTACGGACTACTTGCTAGCTAATGGTAGCTACTGGAATGTTTGCTAGTAGCATAATCTGAAAGGGGAAACGAGGCCCGCTTTTCCCCTCCGCTTCTTAGCTTGTTCGCTGTCATTCTGCCTCCGCAGCCGCACCCTCAAGTCTCCACGACTGAATTGCTAGCTAGCTAGCTAAAATGATTAGCTATAGCTAGTTAATAATTAGCTAATAATAAGATGGCAAAGGATTATTTGATAAGCTCAATCCTGCCGGTCTACCTCAGTGACCTTCTCCTTACCTTGCTTGTCTTGGAAAAATGATCCAACAAAATGACCTGAAGTAAAATACTTTCATATTTACAACTTAATTTAACTGTTACTCTAAAAAATACATTTGCACTCTGTATTTATGAGCGTACTGTGCGTTTGAAATGGGGAAAGGGGTTGGCTAGCTAGCTAGCATAAAGTATGCTCCCTAGGATTTCAAGGGCTGCAACAATTTCTGTCCAATTTTGTCTTTTTTGAAGCTAACAATCCTGCACGTAGTGACTGTCAAAGACACTCAGTTTTTGCAATAGAGTGCCGAAGTCACGCCCCTTCCGGTAGAGCTCATGGGACCTTAGATCGGAAAACATATGAATGGTAGTGAATGGAGAGAGCAATATTATCTTTTGTTCCCGTTTGAGTTGCGACATGAAATCTAAATATGTTGTTAATGAATTTAAAACATCAATTTTAAGGTCAAGAAAGTCATACTTTGTGGTAAAACTGGTGAGATATAAGCTTTTTAATTAGAAAGACTCAAGAGTACACAGGAGCAGGTCGCGTATGTGACTGTTGATAGTGTACCAGGAAGCAGTATGTGTGTTTATGAATATAATTATAGAGCATTATAAATGCATTATAATTAACTTTGAATGGTCTTAAAATGCATTATAGACGTGGTCTTCATAGAAAGTGTTACCATGTATTTCCTACCCTTTATACAACTTTTTTGCTGGTTGTCCTATGGTTACCTGACTCAGTTCAGGACATCCAATCAGAGCAACGAAACGTGACGTAGTACTGAGGGATAGAGAAATGCAAATAGACTACAGCATGTAGAGATGAGCTGTGATGGTGTAGAGTCAGTCTGTTAACAAGTGTTGCCGTTTTTGCCATCAGAATTTGAATATAGTGCTTCAATAGAAAGGTCCACATCAGCTGCTGCCATCTTGGTTGTGTTTTTGAAAATGATTAACAGCACTCCTCTTTACTAAGCTAGCTTTATGCTTGCTGTCATGACCATGGTGTGATGATGCAGGAGCCAAAAATCACGTCTGCACGTCAAGTGAGAAGGCTCCACGTGCTGTCTTTCACTGTATCAAATGTTTAAAAAATGGTTGTGATTGGCCTGGCTAAGTCGGATGGAAATCTGTTTGAACAGGAGGGTGACCAGGCACATCTGCCAGGGCAAATAAAACATGAGCTCGCAGGTTTGTGTAGTTCCCAGGCTAGAAAAGATGAGAAATTGAATCCAGATAGTTGCTGTAAAACTGCAAGGCTACACTTTGTTGTTTATAATTTGTCCCCCAGTGTTTTTGCTCTGTTTTGGGAGATAACCATATTGCAGGGAAGTGCTGCTGCCCAACATAGAGGTGCACTGATGTGAGAAATTGTGTTTTTGGAGCAGCCACACAAGTTGACGTCGTTGGTCTCTGGTAGGAGGGAGTTTAAGCATGCACATGCCCAGTTCTGTTGGCATTCTGATACTGATCTGACCAGCGCAGCAGTCACGCTGCCACACATCACGTGGCTCTGGTGAGAAGGGGGGCTAAATCCAACAGCTCGTTTATGCAGTCCTGTATTTGTGACCCATTGTGATTTTAAAAACTGGGTCATAATATCACTTGGAGCAAATGAAAAAGGGGAAAGACGACTGAAGCGAGATGCACTCAGGCTGAATATTGGACCTTGTCTGGAAGGATGACTTCTCTGCATGTTGGTGATGCTTCCGCTTTACTAATGTACCTCTGACTGTTTTTTGAGCCTGTCATGGTTTACCGTTGCCTCTCTGCTCTGTTTGGCAAAGTTAGTCTGAGAACACAGTGGCGCAAGGGAGCGAGAAGGCGGTGAGTAGAGGATTTGTGCATCGATCATTGAGCACGTTGAGTCCTCCTGTCCTCTTTGAACACTAGCAGGATCCCTCTGGTTAAACACAATCTTGTAAAAACAAAACAACATGCAAACAGCCCCTTTGAAGAAGAAGACTTCTGCTTTGTGGAACCACAGGAGCTGTGTTTTATCCTCATCATTAATTGGTTCCAGATTGTAGAATTTGCTGAGTCGGACAAAACGGCCGCATGTTTGCATTTTCAGCTTGGCTTAAAGTGGCATGCTACCAGTGTGCAAGGCTCAAAGCTTAGCTGTAAAGGTTTGAACGCTGCCAGTCTCCACTAACATTTGTCACCTGGCATTCGTGCTTAAACTTTCTGTCTGAAGCTTTTGTTTTTTGGCCCTCAGGTGTGGGGAGTCTCCAGCGGACACCCAGCCAGCGCAGTACCATGATCTACCAAAGAAACAACTATGCTCTTAACACCGCAGCCACCTACGCTGACCCATATCGCTCGGCGCAGTACCGGCCCTCCGATCCCAGCTACACTCGCCAGGCTGTTGTCATGGACGATGGTGCTACCCGCTCACCCTCTATAGACAGCATTCAGAAGGATCCCAGGTAAGTAACATTTTAGTGTGATACTGTGTAGGTGTAATCAGTGGTTAGTGGCCAGCATAGCATAGCATAGCAGGAAACAGTCATCCAAAGGGACTACTTATGCTTACAAGGCATCCCTGTTCTGCTGGGTCAACACTGGTGTCCTCTTACTATTCAAACAGGGAGCCCCCTGGGTAGTCGCATGCAGCTCTAGCTTTTAAGCTGCCTCTACTATGCCTGGCCTCTGAACAATAGACTCTCACATACGCTAAAGTGCTGCGTCCCACTCTTGTACAGACGTGTAAGCGTGGAGTGGGTTGACCTCCGCTGTAAACCCCTGACCTTGCACACTGGGAGCTTTGTTTACACCCTTGTATGTTGCTGTAGTGTAACTACTTGAAGAGAGTGCAGCAGGGGGGCACCATGACCCAGGTCCGTTCAGGAAGTGCATCAGAGTAATAAAATATGTTACGGGATTTCTGTCCAGGGCTGTGTTTTGTTTTGTTTTTCAGCTTTGTGCTGTGGTATACTTGAGACTAAAAGAGTTTGACCAGCCTGTAATAGCATAAGGGCCACAAATCAAACACTAGTAAAATCATTTCATCAGCTAGTTTCAGATACTTGTAGGTAGAAAAAAATGCTGATAAGTAACATGTCAGTCTAAATGCAACAGTATTTGTTATTGACTTTAGAGTGCCAAAAGTAGTTCCTAAGTATATTTCAAGAGCAGCCCAGAGTCGATGCATTTCTCACTTCTTTCTTTAGTGTGCTGCATACAGACAAGCAGTAATCCAAGTGTGACCAGAGTGGATTGTTATATAGAACCGGATGTGAATGTAATTTCCTGGGCTTATCAGTTTGCCCTGAGGTGCTGAAATATTCATTTTGAAGGGAACTGTGCCAGTGTTTTTTTTTTTTACTGAGACAACTTTGTTTCTGCCTCTGTCGTCATGCTGATACCTTTGCACCCTACCTGTAATTTTAGGGAGTTTGCTTGGCGTGACCCAGAGCTGACAGAGGTGATTCACATGCTGCAGCACCATTTCCCGTCGGTGCAGGCCAACGCAGCCGCCTACCTGCAGCACCTGTGCTTCGGTGATAATCGAGTGAAGTCTGAGGTAGGTACCGTACCTCTCACGCCATACTGTGACTTATTATAATGTCTTTGTCGACATCTGTGCTCAGCCACCTTAAGTTATAATAATTAGGGCAAATTAAGCTCATTTTTGTGTTTTGATCAGTAAGTATTATATTTAAAGGGGAGCTGCCGTTTATTGCAACTTAGGACAACAAGCACAAGTTTCCAGACTATCAGACAAGACTTAAAGAAAAGCCCAAGAAGGTAAAAGAGTTTTACTTGGAAGAGAAAACAAAGGCAAACAACTAAAATAACAACCCAAAGTGTTCATCGTCAACGTCCATCACAGTCTACGGACCAAAATTGTGGTTTAAGCTCGACCATCCATACTTGCTGTAGTTGTGCACAACAGTACAGCTCACTTTCAGTTTTACCGCCCAGTAATGTGGTGACTAATCTGCCAAGTCGTCTGGCTAATCTCAGTCTTGCTTGTTGCATGATAGGGCCTATTTTTAGTGCTCTTGCCCGACTCCAAGACCCAAGACATTAATTTGGTCGGTCAGTGTTTTCATATCCAATCAAACTGATGGCCAGAGTTAAGAAAATAAACCCAGAGTTGTTGGTCAGGATCCATCACTTTGATCCAAGCTGAAATATTTTCACAACTATTTGAAGGATTAAGAAATAACTGTTGTACAGACATGCATGGTCCCCAGAGGATGAAGCCTCTACTGTAGGTTCACACACTTTTGCTGCATTTCCACTGCATGATACGGCACAGTTCTACTCAATTCGACTGGCTATTTTTGGTTTGCCATTAGCAAAAGTTGTGGATGGTATCAGGTACTTTTATGGTATCACCTTGGTCGAGGTTCCAAGCTGAGCAAGCTGAGCTGACACTAGAAGGTGGAGTTAAAACGCTTAAGGCCACTGATTGGTCAAGAGAGAGCGGTCTCTAGGGCGAGATGAGGTATCCTCCTGTTCATCCTTCTGTTTTCATTCCTTTAAGGCTCATTGTAACTGATAATAACAGTAACTGTGAAATACGGTATACTTAAATGTGACATTATTTGAGACATGTATTGTACCATGAAAATCTCATACCATTACAACTCAAGCTGCAAATTTTTTATTCACTCGGCTCCAATTTTAGAAAATGGCAGCACACAAAACTATACCGTACACCATACAAGTGCAGACTTTCCTCTATTTGATTGGCAATGAAAGGATTCAGCAAGTGTCATGATAAAGATGATGTCATGGCCCTTTTCACGCACTGTCGCTATGGCAATCAGCTGAGACTCCCGTCTACTATCTGCAGTAGAAAACGAAATAGAGAAAAGGACCTGGTACCAACAGTGAGGTGACTCAAGCGAAACTATGTAGCTGAAATGAGCCAATAGACAAAGAGACACATCTCCACTGCTCACTCATGCCCTCAGCCAGTGAACAAACACCCGCAGCACACAGCAACAGTTAAGAGAGACACACAGGATTCCCTCGTTCCACCCTTTTTCTCCCTCAAATTTTAAAGGTCATGCTTGTCCTTCCTCAGCATAATGCAGAAAGAGGAACAAGACATCAGAGATGAGGAATATATTTTTTATTCCGAGAGGCCAGATTTCAGCGTATCACAAAATGATTTATACTGAAAAGCAGGAAGCTTATTTTGGTAGAGCTATCTTTTCCTGGTATGTTTCGTTCTACCCTCCAGATGAAAATGTTAATTTAGTCTTTTAACATCTCCTGTGGTGAAGGTTTTTTTTTTCCTTTGGTCATATATTAGCATTACTTTCCCAAATAATTTGAATCTCAGTATGAATAAATCACAGTGCATAGATTCTCTTGTCACATGAATAAATACATGACTTTGCGCTCCGCATTATATAAGCTGAAAAAAATGCTGTTAGTGGTCAAATCCTTTTCCCACCTAATCTTACTTGCATTGTCCATAGGTGTGTCGACTGGGAGGAATTAAACATCTGGTGGACCTACTAGACCACAAGGCCCTGGAGGTCCAGAAGAACTCTTGTGGTGCTCTGAGGAACCTCGTATATGGGAAAGCTATGGACGAGAACAAGATTGCTGTGAGGAATGCAGGGGGTATCCCAGCTCTGCTCCGCTTGCTGAGAAAGACTGTAGACGCAGAAGTGCGGGAGCTTGTCACAGGTAAGTCAGCATGTGTGAAGGATATACTATGTGCTCTTTAAAACTGTGAGGTGCATTCTGAGCTTGAAACTTTCCCCCCTCATCTTTGAGGATGTGTGCTTGTGGTGTTCATACTGTCTCTTTATCCCTCCTTCCCACTGTTACATCCCTCCACATAGTGACGATAATGCTCCTCCATCTGGTATGAAGTGAAAGCAGAAGTACGCTTCCTGTAATCTAGGGCAGCTTCAACCAATTATTATTGTCATGATTGGTGAATTTAATTAATTTAAAAGAAACACTTCACTCATAAAATGTCCATTTGTATATCAATTACTCACCCTGTGCTACACTGAATTTGTGAAGAAAGGTTGTTTTTTTCTCACATGCCTCCATGGTGATGGAAGAATCCGAAAAAGGCGAGCATTCTTGATGAACTGAAGTAAAAGGGGACCATGTTTAACACCAGAACTATATCAAAATATCCATTTACAAACTCTCACAATCCAGCTACACAGTACTTTCCAAACACATGCATTTTTGCTGTGTAAAAAACTTCTCTAAGGGAGCCTGGACAAGAGCTGCCTTGCATCGAAAGGGAACAGTTGAGGTGGTTCGGACATCTTGTTAGGCTGGTCCTGGGCCAGAGTCAGAGGTTTTCTGGGCACATTCAGGTATTAGGAGAACTTGGCCTGGGCTTGTTCCAGAACTTGTCAGAGGGATTATGTATGTCATCCAGGCTGGGAACGCCACAGGGATTCCCGAGGAGGAGCTGGAAAACATTGCGGGGGAGAGGGACGTCTGGAATACCTTGCTTTGCCTACTGCCCCCACAACCCAGCCCCCGATAGGTGGATGAAAAGTGGATGCATGAATGAATGGATGGATGGATGGATGTTGAGAACAATGCCTGCATTTTTTCACTACTATATTAGTTTGAAAGGTTACTTTTAGACTCCCTTCAACACAGAATTTAAGTAGCCATAAACTACAATGGACTTACTTGATACTTACTGATGCTTACTGATGCACTTGTGCTACAATTTTGTGACCTGTGCCACAAAACAACCTCTGTAGCACCAGTGCTGCGTGTAAAATAAATTCATGTACAGCCCTATCAAGAATGTTCGCCACTTTTAGATTCCTAACTCACTGCTGAGACATGCGGGAAAATTTTCTTCACCATTTCAGTGTGACATGAGGTGAGTTATTGGTATACAAATTGTCATTTTGTGGGTGAAATTTTCCTTTGATCTATAAAATTTTCAAAAATATTGGAGAAAACGCACATTTCGGTTTCCCAGATTTCAAAGTTACATCTCTGTATTTTTTCTGTCTTTTCTCAAACAGCAGTCCAAAATGCAAAGATACTAATTTTCACTCATGTCAAACACATAAAAGTAGCAAATCTCTACAAATCTCTAGGCCGGAATCAGAGAGTGTTTGATATTTTTGCTTGGTAAATAACTTAAAACAGCTATGAATGATATTTCTATTATATCAAAATCAAATGATAACGTGAAAACAGTAGAACTATGTGAAGAGAGGTGCTTGTAGTGATGAACCTGCAGAGAGTTGTCGTCTGAATCTGCAGCCCCCCCTCAGCTTTATTGAGTTTTGTGGCGAGTTTCAGCTCATTGTTTAGCTGTCCAGCCTGAGGCATCGTTGTTTGATTCAGTCTCACCCTGCTCATAGAGAATCACATCCTTAGGAGGTCTGTCATGGGGTTACAGCAGGACAGGAACATTGTCTAGGAGGTGTTGAATTATTAACCTCACAAACCTTGAGGAGGTTTAGGTGGGGTTGTTATTGTACAGTGCTGGTTTGGTTGCTTATGAGTCTTGAATGTGGCTCATGGCTACCTGGTGCTGCCCGTCATGGTGTACAATGCAGTGTTGCTAGTAGAGATTACGTGTGAATTAAGATACTCTGACTAAACAGTTTAACAGACTGCTTACTGTCGTATCCATAATTAAAACTGTCGTAGAAACGGAGTCATTGAGGCTTTTCCTTAAGTTGCTGCCACTGCTGTCACTCCTGCTTATGATATATGCAAAGAAATGAAAACCACATTTCCACAGGATTCATATTCTTTTATTACTGAGGCTGCGGAGAGATTTAGCTCCGTCTCTGTCTGAAAACAACTGTTCCTGACAGTCTGCTTGTCAGTCTCCTCCTCTCTGTGTAGCTCAGTTGTATTTGTGTGTTGTCTAAGCTCTGCAAACAGCGTATAAATCCATGTTGTTTAGGATCAGGGTGGAGCACTACAGAAATAAGCAATCCAAGACATTTGGCTCCCAGGTGGCTGAGTCAGCTGCTTGAGCTTGAATCCAGCCCTCGCTCTAATACGGTCTCGGGTTACAGTCCAGCGGTCCTCCGAAGGAAAACAATACAGTCGGAGTACGAACTCAACAGATTGAAGGAGATTGTCTTCAGTTTCCTGTTTCAATTAACTGCCTGTTTACTTTGTATAATACATAAACAAAGGATCAACATTTCCAAAGAGCACAAGAGCATCATTTGTCTTCTAATTTGTGGCCTATGTAGCAAAGTAAACTGGAGTCAGTGGCTGAAATTCCTCTCATTGCCTTTATTCCAGGGCTGAGTATTGGTGCTAAATAACATTATCACAATAACTGCTTCCATACTGATCGATATTTTTCACAATATAGAATTTAATAATGCTGCAAGTTTAAGGAGCATACTGATAATGACTGAAGCCTGATGGAACCACTGGATTCATTAGTTAAACTTTAACATATAGATCATTTAAAATAAAGTAGAATAAAATAAACATTAACCGAGTTCAGCAATGGGTTGCCCGCTTCATGTAAAATTCTGCCTTAGAGGCTTTTCCACCTTGACCACATCACAGTTCTCTGATATAACAATGGATACTTACTGTGAGCATGTTTAAAGATATTGAACATTGTGAAAAATATTGACAATCGGCAGCTTCAGTTCAAAAGAATCTGTATCAGGAAGTGTCTGGATGAATGCACATGTAATGACAGTGAGAAGTAGACTGACTGAATGTGGAAAAACTGAGACATACTGTTGAATTTGCACATTATTTCTTAAGACATCTCAAGCTGTTAATCTGTTTTGTCAAAGGATGAACGTCTACCAAATGTACCTGTAATTCTTAACGCAAAAAAAGAAAAAATATTGGAGCTGATGTCACTTATAGGTTATTGTGCGATGGCTTTATTGGTCCAGCCCATCTAAGATTAAATTGTGCTGTATGTAGCCCATGAACTAAAATGAGTAAGACACCCGCAGCAGCTACAACCTATACAGTCTGCGGTGTGATTAAGTCAAACGTGGTGTATTTGACAGAGTTGGCAGATGCCACCAAAACACTCCAAAGTATGGCTGTACTACTCACCTGTGGTATCTGGTGGTGTTGTGCCCTCAGAAGGTTGTACAGATGTTTTGCCCAACCAGAGTAAGCAGCTTGAATGTGGGCTCTGTTTTTAAGTTTTTCCCCTTTCATCCACCAACCTGAGAGCCTGCTGCGGCTAATTGGTAGCACAGACTCCAGGATGGGGAGCAATTAGAAAAGGTCAGAAGTGCTGCATCACCTCTGGTTAATTACGGCTGATGAGAACAATCCACGTAAAGAGCTTTCAGCTGGATGACAAGGGCATCCCACACAAGCTTTAAGGGGAGCAGACACAAATCATTCACTCACCAGCAGCTCCTCTCTACATGGGAGCTGGTGAGGAGGCCAGCCAGGTGTCAGAACTTAGTATCGTAATTCCCATTGTGTCAGCGGCTCCGTCTCGACTCTGCTGGGAGGTCCAGGTGTCACCTGTGCTTCATTAGAAGTAGCTGCAACGACAGGCCACCCCCTGCTTCAGGTCAGAGGTCGTGTTGTGGGGACACACAAAGGGATACCTGCCTGGTCTCCCGGCAGCTGTTGTGGTTATTGCTCTGTCCTGAAACAGCCCCACAGATCGGCCAAAGGCCAAACCTCAGTGCACTGTCATTGTTGCTGTTTTATTGTTTTTTGCCTTTATCTGTGTTTTTTTCCTCCGGCAAGCACTTTGGAACCTTGTTAAGAAAAGTACTATATAAATAAAGTTTATTATTATTATCATAAGCTGCGGTACTGCGGGCTTCTTAAACAACACACACACACGCGCAATGTTTTGTTCCTCTTTGTTAGATATGGCCTTGCTCCACTTATCTTGGCTTTTCTTTCGCAAACTCAACTCGTCTCTTTATCATGATTTCATTGTGTTTGAGCTTTGGAGAGTCTGTATGTTGCCCTTAGTACGACAGAGTGTATTTAAAGGTAATTCTTTATTCTTACAGAAAAATATTTTTGTCATATAAAAGGAGTCACTCATAGAGGAGATGAGTGATTTGGCTGGTATACACTCTTCATCTAAACTCCTCATCTGCTGCTAGAAAAGACAAATCTCTGGATCTAGTTTGGTTAGGCAATAAACAAAAGAAATCCCTTCTCTCCTCTTACATATAAAAAAGAACTCGAGCTAGTGTTATTCACTGTCTCCCCCTGTACTGCACTGCCGTCATACTGAAGTTTGTATTGTCTTTGTGTCTGTTATTACTGTAATAACTCAATAACTTCCCATTCTGCTGTGGGGATTACGAGCTGCAGCAAAGCTACTGGTATTTTTCCATCATCCTGTATTTGATGATATTTGTGAATATGCCAGATTCCATTACAGTTGGAGTTAGGTGCACTTTAACAAAATGGCAAACTCTGTCAGATTAAAACTTGTTTTTATGGCTCTAAATCTGCAGACCTACATATAAAACACTCAAAGATAAAACAAAACACAGAGTGAAGACTTCGTATTTTAACACTTTCCTGTTCTTGTGGGGTTTTTTTTATTTTGCTGCGGCCATTAAGCATAGCATTAGTTCAGACAGGACACGATGTCAAGCTCAGCTCACATCCCAGCTGCATCAGCTGATCTCAAACAGCCAATCAACTGATGGAGCAACCGATTGATGGAAGTCATTGATGCTGCTCTGTTCTATTTCTGCGGGGTCTTTGCTGCTGCTCTCCCTGCCTCACCCCCTATTTCCACATACTCCGTCTGTGCCCCGCTACGCAGCACCATGGATCTGGAGCAACCGACAGTAAAAAGTAATTGATAGAGTGTGAGCCAGACCAAAACAAAAGTTCATTCAGAAGGAGAAAGAGAGAAAACAGGTTTAACTTGAGATCGCCTTGCTGTTCACATCACTATTACTTAACAATTTTCGAAAAAATTGAGAGTTCATTGGCTCCCATAGTCCATTGAATCCATAGTCCGTGCATTGTGTTGTATTTCGAAATTTTCCGGATGCTGTGTGCATTCCGTTTCCAGTTTGGTGAGATCTGAGCTACGTGGCTTGACGTGCAATGGATGCGCAGTCGCTGAAAAATAGACGTCGGCGTGTCTCCAACGAGCAGTGGCCAGAGGTGTTATGATTTGGGGTGGTCTGTACATATATGCATTGTGAACGCAATAATCAAAGAACGCCCCTGGGGAATATCCTCAAATTTGGCGCAACGAAGAACTGACTAGATTTTGGTGGTTTCAGGTCAAAGGTCACTGTGACTTCACAAAACATGTTTTTGGCCATAACTCAAGAATTTATGTGCTAATTATGACAAACTTTCACACAAATGTCTAACAAGTTTAAAATGATGAAGTGATGACATTTTATATTGAAAAGGTCAACCTCACTGTGACACCCCAGAGTTCTGCAAGAACACTTTTCTGACCATTATTTGACACCATATCTCAGGAACAGAAGGGGAGACATTCAGTCAGATGCTGAATTAGTGACATTAATCTTGAGTGTCCATCTTGAAACTGTGCTTGTTTTATATATTTTCTGTGCTGCCGGGTTGAAAATGTTTCTGAAGCATCCATGTTTTAGCATTTGTAGCTTCTTTGCAGCATCATCCATATCTGAAGCATTGTCTGCTGTCACAACTTTGTTTTCTGTCCTGTTCCTGTGTTAGTCCACCAGAAGATCATTGCTTTTGCTGATACTGAGCTTCAGGTGATTGTCATTACACCATGTGGTGAAGCTCTCTTACAGTCCTGTGTACTCTGCTGTAGTGTTTATGTGAAGACAGCATGTTTTTCTCTGGAAATTATTCACTGGAATCATATGTCAATATAATGATAACTGCCATTTTGCCAAAAAAAATACGTTTTATCGATTTTCTTTAAAATATTCACTACGTATTTGAGTTGATACAAACATGGAAACTTCGACTTGACTGGTTGGTGGAGGCATACAACTGCAAGGCGATGATTCTAGTTTGTTGAGTTTATAAAACTAAACTTCTGTCTTTGTTTTTATAGTGAAACTTCTTCCAGTTTACACAAAGATGAACGGAGCAGCACCAGCACACAGAGTTGCACAGTGTTGGCATCAATTGCTGTGTTTATTAAGTTTGAGAACAAAGAATGAGGAGGTTAGGACCTTTGATCAAATGAAAAATGAGAAACTGAATTTGATCCAAAAATAAATCCAGTTATAGCTGTAAGCAACAATGCATCAGCTTCCACTGTGTGGGGGAGAAAATGAGAAACGCCCACTTACCCAAAAGTACACACCAAGCTGCTTGTCTGAGGTTTAGTCGATGCTGCATTGACAAGTTTCCAGTTCAGCTCGCAAAAATTGAAAGGTTAATAAATTGGGCAGTTTTTTGAATGATCAGCAGATTTTCACGGAATGAACTAAATGCCCACCCAGTTACTGCACCTGACAGAGTCATTGACATACTGACCTGTGGTTTAAGAGAAAAAGATCAGCGGAGCCAGGAGGCAGATATTTTGGGAACAAACCAACAAAAGATCAGTTTAGTCTGTGTCTGGAAGAGATAGTTTCAGGTTGTGTTTAGCCTTAGAGGGGGGGCCCCGGTACTCTGTCCAAATGTGCACTGGGAGAGCCTACCAGGGACTATTTGCCCCAGGCAACACAGCTCCCAGGATCACAGGGACAAGCAAACCCCTCCACCACGTTAAGGTGGCCATTCTTGGATTCTTCGCGTCAAAAGGGGTGAGTTAAGTTGGTGCGGGCATCTGATAAGGATGCTTCCTGGGCACCTCCCATTGGAGGTGTTCCAGACACGTCACACTGGTAGGAGGCCCAGGGGCAGACCCAGAACACCCTGTTGGGATTACATATCTCGTCTGGCCTGGGAACACTTAGGAGTCGCCCTGGAGGAGCTAGACAGTATCTCTGGAGAGAGTAATGTCTTGAATGCTGCCCCCGCGACCCGGCTTTTGATAAGCAGTTGAAAATGGATGGATGGATGGATTACTATTCAAGATATAAACTTTGAACAAAATGTCAAAGGATGAGTGAAGACCTTGACTTGAACACAAGTTATATTCACTGAGTCTTCACTCTGCTAAACAGCCTCGTCCTGCATTAGAAAAGTGTGCAGGTAAAAGTCTAAGAGCAGTGGTGCTACTGTTATTGTTATGCAGACAGAGTGTTGTACTCTTTGGTACCCTTTGATAGCCAGGAGTGATATGTCTTTATGAAAAAATATAATCAAAACTATCTGAACAAAAGTCGAAAAAGAGAAAAATGTCGGATCAAAGACAAATTCCTGTTTTGGAACAGATACAAATTTGTTTGAAAGCGAAAATTCCCAAAAAATAAATAAATCTGACCCCAGACAAACACCTTTATTCTGCACCTTTGCAGCATAAAATACGCCATCAGTGTTCTATATGAGTAATACACCCAGCAATAGTCAGCTACAAACTCAATAAGTGCATTTACATGGACATTAATAACCTGTTCACAAGGCTTATCCCTGTTATGATCACATTCGGTATGTGGTGTTTATTGAGCACAGAGAAATCAGGTTATTGATATTCCTCTTTTACATGAAAAATATCAGTAACCAGCAAATACAGAACACTACTCTGTACGTTTAATACCAATTCACAACTTAACTGATATTTTTTTCTCTGCTCCGATCACCACCACTCTCTGCTCTGAGCGTGTCCATGTCTTTCTCTTTCTCGCAACCACACACACTCTGTCGTTCCTCGCCTTATGTTATTCCTGAAAGCAGCTATGCTACTCTTGTAACAGTCTTCCACACTAATGCCAGCCTGCCACTGTCACTGTCACCACATAGGACAGGAGAGAAGTGGAAAAAGATTTGCAGCAGCTTTTTGTAAGACAAAACTCTGTTCCTTCATTGCTCCAGAAGTGAGACGCTGTCGCTGCTGGCATTTTTTTTTTATTTCTGTTACATCACTTGGCTGAAGTCATGTCAGTGCAGGTAGTCGGAGGATCTAAATAACGAGGATAAGGAACATTATCTCAGTTTCTTTAAAAGTGCTCCAGGTAGCATATTCGGGTTTCTCATAAAGAGAATAAGAGCTTATTTTGGTTTCTGAAACAGGATATGGTGTCTACATACGATAGTCTGGCAACCTGTCCAGGGTGTATCCCGCGTCTCGCCCATTGTCAGCTTGGATAGACTTCAGTCCCCTGCGACCCCTAACAGGGTAAGCGGTTACGGTAAAATGAATGAACAGGTTATTTGTGTCTATGTAAACACACTGAATGATGGCCAAATGGTATTGACACCAGACTGACCATGGACTCAGCTGGTGGACTCTGTGTCTCAGTGCCCTTAAGGCACTGCAGTACTCTAAGAGAATTGCTTCTGAGATGGTCAGACAATTTAGGAAACCTGGAGAGCCTCTGAGGACAGAGACTGTCTGAAAATACGTGCTTCTATCTTCACCCTCTCTATGACAGCCTGCTCTTCACCCTGCCTTCAAGTGTGGCCAGTCGGAACAACAGAAAAACACTTTTACCTTGCGACGTGATTGGACAACATGTTGTACAAACTACTTCTCTTCTAGCATGACCTAGTCCTTAGACTGCAGACATTAGAATACAATGCCTTCTGGTCATTTAATTTCTGATCAATGATCTTTTGTCATTTTTCCTCTCTCTGTCACATCAAAGCCAGAGAGCCCGCCTCAGCTGAGCAGGAGAAATGTCCATCCAGTTTTCAGTTCACTTAGCTTTTGGATCAATGATTCAGCAGCTATTAGAGTCATTCTAACCACGTTCATAGTATATATATACTTTTTTTTTCTCCATCTCTCTATTTAGCCTTCCTCTCTTCGGGCTCTCTGGAGTATAGCTCTGGATGGACTATTGGCCCTGGTGTCACAGTAGTGTTTACACTGGGTCTGTGTTTTAAAGTCAGGCCAAGGCACCTGAAAACATGAGCAGATAATACAGTTTAGGACTCACGTTCACACACATACACTCACAGGTCTGCTCAATCTGACTGTTAGATTTGACTTATTGCCGCTAGTGTTGCACTGACAGCAATGTCAGTCACACCTCAGTGAATTCGCCTGTTGATTTCTCCAACATGCCGCCGCCTCCACAGGACCACTCGGAAATCCTGCAGAGAATCTTTCATTTCTACAAATTGACATTAGAGCAGGTGTGGAGGAATTTGCCGGAGAGGGAGCGGAATTGTGTGAGTTAAAGGGCCCAGGGAAGTTGGTCAGCAGGCGTGAGAATTTATGTGTTATCATTATATTAGCGGCCCTATTTCAGGGCAATCCTTGTGTGTCTGAGTATCCCGTGAGAAAGGCAAACAGAGCTGAATGTGCTTACGCAAGGAGCAGAGCTCGATCACCACAGAAGGAATTGATTGAAATGTATCCCACTGCCTGAGTAGAGCGGAGACGTCAGCCCCACCTGATGCTAGGGTTTCGGCATGCAGCCCCTCACACACTGCTGGCAAGCGCTGACAAGAAGCACATGCTGCATGTTAACCGTCGAGCGCCAAGTATCGCTTAATTCTCAGCTTTGTCTTGACATTTTGTCAAAATAAATATGAAAGTGAAATTTAACTCAAGGATTTTAATGGGTTTTAAAGCACTTTGATGTAGTGTTAATAAGGTTAATAGTAAGTGAAATGGCTGTTTTATAAATGTCTGGAAGAGACAGTGCTTGGCAGACACATATCTGTCTATATAGCTCCTTGCCAGCAGCGTGTCTGAATTGGGCTCCTGGGGTGTATTATAGACTATTATCGTCTCCATTGGTTCAATTAGAGAGAGGGGGGAAAGCGTGCTGAGAGGAAATAAAAAGTGAGCTTAAGAAAGAAGTCAGGAAAGCCAAATCATTATTTTCGACCTCTCCCACTGAGGTGTCCTTGTATACCAGGTAGAGATACACCACTGGTGTAAGAAAATATCAATACACTTAAATATCACAATGTTATGTTTTGTGATCCTCTATTGATTCTCACAAACACTATCTATTCTTTATGCCTCTGTGCCTGTGATAGCCATGGCCAGAGGCACTGTGTTTCCAGTTTGTTCATCCATCCATCACATTGTTATGAATGAGATATCTTTGGACTGCACTTCAAATTTGGCACAAACATCCACTTGGACTCACCAATGAACTGATAAGATTTTGGTGGTCAAAGGTCAAAAGTCAAGGTCATTGTGACCATGTCTGTCTAATTTTTGTGATCACAATACCTCAAGAACAACTGCAAGGAATTATTGTCCTTGAAATTTGTCTTGGACTCAAGGATCACCTGGTTAGATTTTGGTGGTCAAAGGTCAAGGTGGCTGTGACTGTCTCAATCTCCTCAAAACAATATCTCAAGAAGGCCTTGAGGGAGTTCCCTCAAATTTGGCACAAACATTCACTTGGACTCAAGAATGAAGTGATTAGAATTAGGTGGTCAAAGGTCAAGGTCACCATGACCTTACAAATCTTGTTTTTGACCATAACTCAATAATTCTTACGCTAATTATTACAAAAAGCGGGCAGCTTGACTGGTTTGCGGAGGAAATCACATCACATCTCTTGCCCACATCCAGGCGCAGTCTCACCTCCTCTTCCTCTCCTTGTAGTTCTCTTGTAGAGTCTGCTTGCTCACGGTAGCATCAGCTCCAGCCTCCATCTCTGCCACCTGCGTCACAGCGCCCTTCAATGTTAATAGGCTATTGCTTGTGATGCGTAAACAGTCAGATAGTGCTGTGGGCAGGACTTTGAGCAAAACTGTAGAGTGGTGACTGCAAACATAGAGGGGCTGCATCAATGCCAAAGTAGCGCATTTTCAGTGACATTTCATCACCCTGGTAGCATCGTTACCCCTGTGTCGTGATACATATCATATCACCAGATTTTTAAAAACACTGCCCTGAGATACACACACACACACACACACAGCTCAGTGTAGTAACTTGCCCTGATGTGTAGGTCATGTGGTTTGTTCTGCATTTACAAACCAAGGTTAGAAATTGCAGAGCTCTCTGTAGTTTTGTTGCAGCAGCATTTTTCGAGTATGTATTTAGCCAAGCGTCTGTACAGTAGGTTCCAGCTCGTGCAGCATTAGCGTCCTCCAAGTTTGCTGGTTCCCTGTACAAGTCAGCTTGTGCCTCAGTATAAGCCTAGCAGCAAGAGGCATCTAATTAGAAGAACATGCTACATGCTGGCTAATCCTTGACAGATGCAGCATCAAAGGCTGCCAAGACTGTGAATGATTATCAGTGGTTACCAAAAGTATATTTGAATTGAGTGAAATGATGGCATAATTTCGAAGGTCTTTACATTATTTATATTTCATTTCAAATAACTGAGCCCATGCCATATGGATCTCCGCCCCGTCCTCTTTTTTCCCCCCAGTTTCAAGCAAATAATCTTCACCCTGAGGATATTCTGCCCAGATGAAATTTGATGTGAATGTCTGATGCCTTGATGCTCGAGCTGCTGTTTCAGTTGTGGAGAGGAGTATTTTTTCACGTGTGTGTGTGTGTGTTAGTGTCTGTTTCTGCTTGTATGTGTGTATTTTGCTCATGCACACACACACACACACACATAGAGCTATTAAAAGCCAGAGTTGCTGGTGTCTCCGATGGGCTACTCTAACTGCACATGACAGCTGACACAACCAGAGGTTTGCGTGTCTGTTTTCTCAATGCCCGTATTTGCGTGCGCGTGTCTCCGCAGGGGTGCTGTGGAACCTGTCGTCATGTGACGCCGTCAAGATGACAATCATTAGGGACGCCTTAACGACTCTGACCAACACTGTGATCATCCCCCACTCTGGATGGAGCAGCTCCACCTTCGATGACGACCACAAGCTGAAGTTCCACTCCTCCCTGGTGCTGAGGAACACCACAGGCTGTCTGAGGTAAAACCACCTGATGAGCACACTTGGCTCTAGCACCCCTGTGTGGACATTTGGCGCTATTACATGTAGTGGGGAGAATGAGCTCATAATGTTTGCTCCTCTGTAAATGCACTGATAATGTTGCCTTAATTGGAGTAACCACCTACAAACAAACACAACAAACTTCAGAGGGCAGTGTACAGACCACTGAAGAGTAACAGTTACACGGTTAACAATATAAGAAGATGTTTGTTATGTCATAGATAATGATTTTATACAACATCAAAGTGAACAAACTCTGGTAGATGTGCGTATTTTAGTTAAACAGCTTTGATTCTTACCTTTCTTTTTTTGAAAGTTATCATCATTTCATTACAGTCAATGATGTAATCTTCCCAGCTTCTCTCCCAGGGCATCTTCCTTTGATGACATTGTGCTGCATGTTGAGTTTAGCCTTTAATTGGTAAAAGCCAGTCGATGTCTGTGTGTGTGTGTGCGTGTGTGTGTGTGTGTGTGTGTGTTAGCACACTTAGTTAGTTCCTTATTTACTCAGCAAAGTGCTATAATGACTTCAGTCAGACCACACACACTTCATACATAATGAATGGTGTATTGGGAGGGCAAAACCCACATTACACATTCAAGTGGGACACACAAACACACACACACACAGCTGTCATTTGTGTATTTGCGCATTTGTTTGTTGAGCAAAGCCCCAAATCAAGTCCTAATTTATTTGTGCGTGCGCGTGTGTGTGTGTGTGTGTGATGTACTTTTCAAAAGGAACCTGAGTTCAGCTGGTGAGGAGGCCAGAAAACAGATGCGCGTCTGTGAAGGACTGGTTGACTCACTACTCTACGTCATCAAAGCCTGCGTAAACACCTCTGACTTCGACAGCAAGGTACGCACCGAACACACACACACACACACACACTTAGCCAGGAGGAAAACATGCTGCCACATGATAAGATGCTCTGGGGAAAAAAATCCCACTTAACCCTGTTTGAATCATTTCATTGCCTTTGTCTGAATGACCCCCCCACAGCATCCAGCAGGAACTATTTCATGTGCTTTATCACCCAAAACACAACTCACATATGTACGACATCCAGAATCTTATAGACGAGCAGCGCATTGACCTGGTATACATTATGGCAATGGTAGAAATGAAACCAGACCTCTCAGACATGCATCTGTGCTCTGTAGGAGACATAAAAACTCAAGTGGCTCATCCGTAAAGTAGAGATGGCGTCCCCTGGGAATCAGCCCTTTAATTTTGTCTAACATATATGCTCATTGACATTCTGTGAGGAAGAGCCTGCGCAGAACTCAAACAGCGTGCAATAAAATCCATTTGCTCTGGTCTAGATATTCCTTCTAACTGGAGACCCTTGGGTTCCATAACGAATTGATTTGTAACGCCGCAAATAGCAGCCCTGTGCACCACACATCGGCTGTGGATAGTGTAGCACGCTGTACAGAGTTTATTGTATTGTAGCTTTTGTCATGGTGATTTAGAAAGTCGCCGCTATAACTACCCACCCAAACCCCCCTGTCTCCCTCTGTCCACCATCAGATTGTGGAGAACTGTATTTGCACTCTGAGGAACCTGTCGTATCGTCTGGAGCTGGAGCTGCCGCCGTCCCGACTCATAGGGGGACAGGAGCTCGACGGCTTACTGGGAAGCGAGTCGCCCAGTAAAGAGGTGGATTCCAGCTGCTGGGGCAGGAAGAAGAAGAAGAAAAAAAAGAGCTTGCAGGAAGACACGGTGAGTGTTCTGCTTTTTAAGTCGAGGCTCAGTTTGAAGTTTTAATCGTCCGCATTTATACAATAGGTATGTCAACATTAATGGAGCTTTGATGTTTATGGATTTTTTACAATGAAGTGCTGCAGGATTGAGTCCTAAACCCAGAAATTAGTTGTTGTTGTTTTTTTGCAATTCCGGTTCCCTCGTGTCGAAGTCAGTGTTTTTTTTTTAATGGGTGTTTGGTCAGATGACTGAAATAAGGTCTGTTGTAAACACAAGCTTAAAGAGAAACTAACTTGGATCCTATTTCCCCATGTTTTTGTGTCTAAGTGATGAATGGAGTCGACAGTTTTTGAAATGGGTCCAGTATTGAGAGGGACCACTGCAGCCACAGCAGTGAAATTATGCACCATCAATTTATGTCCCCAAGAAGTGCTTCATTTTTCAACTGACAGACTCAGATTATTATTTTAAGTGTCTGACATCAAAGGAGTGCTGGGAGGAGTTTGTTGTGTTGAAGTATAGAAAGCATAGCTTAGTGTTATGTAAAAGATTTTCAACATCATGGCTGAATATTTAGCTTATTAAGAATATGTAGACTTTCTAGCCCAAATGTTCTGGCACTGCCCAAGAGTCACAACATGCTGGCAAAATATTTTTCAATTGCTATCGGACATCCTGGGTAGACCTGTTGATCCTGATGCACTGACCGCACTCTTGTGTTAACCACCTTCCAACATAATATGATGTTATTTGTAACCGTACTAGCACATAGATAGACATTTTTAACTTGGAAGCAAACGCAGGCTCCTGCCCATTCTGCCCTGTGATGGATGTGATGCACCACCTGCATTTAGAAAAGATCAAATTCTCTCTAAGAGAATGTGAAAACAAATTCTACCAGATCTGGCAACCCTTTATAGAGTAGTTTAAGACAAATGCACTAAGTTCTTCCCCTAACTAGCCCAGTTCAAATGACACAAAACATGGTCAAACTGACATCCTTCTAAATCCTCCCATTGTCCTCCCATATTTTAATTTCTTCAGTTATTAGCATTTTTATTTATCTATTCATTTTCTCTTTTTATTGTTTCAAATAGAACGATACATTTTATCTGTTATTATGCAAACTCGTGTCTTTTGCTATTCAAGTATGACAAATCACCCTTTAGAGTATTTTTGATTTTTGACTTGTTGAATATTTTCTGTATTTTTCCGTCAGAAATTCTGTTTTCACTTTTATACTACGGCCACTGTTGAACTTTGAAAACTCCAATAAAAAGAGTTCAAAAATAAAATAAAAAAAATGTAGACTCTGACAATGTTGAAAAGTCTCCAACATTTCAGAACGAGACCTCTCCTTGAGTGAGACTTGGTTGCACACACTAACAAACAGACCGGATTAGTGGAGCATGTCTGTCGCAAAAACAAGCTGCTTTAGGAGTCGTAAATTGATGTGCGCAATAGTCCCTAGGGATTACATTGTCATGTGTTTTGCCACTGCAGCTGCAGCGGTCTCTCACAATACTGGACCAGTTTTAAAATTATTGTCTCCATTAGTCACACTAACATATGATAATTGGGTCCAGGTTAAAAAACGCAGACGTTTTCCTTTAAGAAATGTTTTATTCTACGACATAAAATATGTCAGTAATTACACTATTTGTGAATTTTGAAGCATTCAGATGTCTCTAAATAAGGTGGTTGCTAACAAGTGGCTTAATGAGACTATGGAGGTTGTCAGGGACATTAAACGTCCTCATGCCACATAAGATTAGTGGTGGTGACGTTAGAGTCCTACAGCTTTGGTGTAGTTTGTTTACAGCCTAACATTAGCCCTTTACTTTACTAGTTGTGTTAATTTGTGATGATTATCTTGCTAAACAAATCCTATAAGTATCATAAATTTTGTTTGCTGCAGAGTTTATTTTCTGCAATAATCTAAAATCTCTTCGGCTTTTTGTCGAGGGAACCAGAGCGATGTTTACTTCTGGGTTGGCCCACCAAAAACACCATTCCTGCAACACTTTATATAATTGGTCAAATTCCCCATGACAGTCCCACACAAACCTCACAACTGCTGCACTATCATCCAGATGTTTATTTCTGTAATTTTATGTATTGCTGTTGTAAACAAAACAAAAGCATTAGAGCCTGTATTTACGCCTGAGTTGTTTGTTCAGTGGGACGGTGTTGGACCCATTCCCGGCTTCTCCAAGTCTCCCAAGGGGGCAGAGATGCTATGGCACCCATCGGTGGTGAAGCCTTACTTGACACTGCTGGCTGAGAGCTCGAATCCCGCCACTCTGGAGGGCGCAGCTGGGTCCCTTCAGAACCTGTCAGCCGGCAACTGGAAGGTACAGCATGTCTGTGTATCTATGTACACACAAATACACACATTCTCCTTTGTTTTTTTATACACTGTTAAATATGATATCCTCAGAGACATAGCACCTTTTCTACTGGTTAAAAAGGATTTAACAGCTCAGCTCCTCTGTGTCAGTCACAGCTGACGTCAGTTTCACACTTGGAATCACACACGTTAAAACACACACCTAAAGACCATCCGTTTTCCCGCGTGGCGTCTAGACCCTTCTGAAGGTTTAATGCCTTTTGTGTGTGTTTCTGTGTGTGCAGTTTGCAGCATACATTCGTGCAGCAGTGCGTAAGGAGAAGGGGCTGCCCATCCTGGTGGAGCTGCTGCGGATGGATAATGACAGGGTGGTGTGTTCGGTTGCCACTGCTCTGAGGAACATGGCGCTGGATGTCAGGAACAAGGAGCTCATAGGTCAGTCACACTGTGGATTCTGATGATGGTACACAGACATTAAGATCTTGAACACTGTTCTTACCTTGGCTTTGTTCTAATAAACAGTGTAGCTCATGTTGCACTCATAAGCCATGTTGTAAATGGGGGTAGCTCATAGACTGTATAATAAAGATAGACAGCATGACAGCTTTCCAGAAGTGAAGCCAGAACATCTCAATTGCCCCCTGGTGGCTTCCTGTAGTACTGTTTATTATTCCTACCCCTTTTCTGTTAGCTGTTGGGACATGGGCCAAACTAAAAACACAAAGTACACGTCAAATAATTTCTCCCCAAACATGGTTTCTGTCATGAAGAGAGAGGAAGACTTATTGCCAAAAAAAGGCATAAGTGATCCAGTTTGAAAATATAAAAGGCTTTTATTTCAACAGGCTAGAAACATCGGCTCGCATCATTTTAGGTAGAACTTATCACACTGATGTATGTAAGTGTTCATTTTTTGGATAAAGTTGGTTTCAGTTAGTGATTTGATGCTTCAAAAGGGGAGCTGAAATCATGATTGACAGCTGTGTCTGCCAACTGTGGTGCTCCCGATCAATGGCGCTGCTCACAGTTGGTCAGAAGGGTGTTTGGGCGGGAGCTCGATACAGTGGAGGTCGCTGCTGCGCAGACTCTTGCTCCAAATGACGTCACCAGCGCAAAATGGCAGCAGCCGTATCCAAGATATTTTGGCTTCATTCTTGTGCAGTGGGAGGAAGTGGAGACACGTCATTCACCTTTATAAACAATTTATGGTTTAGTTTGTTAACCTGCATAAATGCAACATAAAACATTAATATAATATGTTGAGCATTACATATACTTGACCTAACTACTTAGTAAGGAAGCATAAATGATTTATAGGGAGGAATACACACTAGGATCCTTTGGAAACTGGCACAATACAAGACAAGGCAATGCAAGACATACAGTATTGTGGACATTTGAGCCTATGTTAGTGTGTGTATTCACCACATTACATCCCAAAACTGTGTCATGCCTTGCATGATAGAGCTATATATGTTTTTTATTATTACTATTAAATGCAGAAGCAGGAACAGCGCATTTTGTGAACATCTTACTGGTTCTTCTTTTTCATTTGTCCTCTCACTCCAGCCACTTTTGTTCCATGAAGCAGTCTCATTTAATGAAAACCAAGTTTTTATGTGCTCTCTGTGTGGAATTAATGAGGAGTTACAGTTCCAGCAATGCAGGGGTGACGCCTGTAGGCAGATGGGGGGAGGAGCTGCAGTGTTATGTTTAAGGTGCTTTTGTGTGTGTGTGTGTGTGTGTGTGTGTGTGTGTGTGTGTGTGTGTGTGTGTGTGTGTGAGGGAGAGTTTATGCTGCATGTATTTAGGTCCTTCAGCTGGGCTGCTCTGCTGAAGGAGAAATGGGGGAAACAATCCTTTTTGTAACACCAGGATGCTCACACACACCGACGTCCTTGTGATGATAACGCAATGTCATTTAGGAAAACTGCCTACCTCACTGCAGCTCCAGCACCATAAATATATCATTCATGATATAGAAATAATAGAATGTAGTTTAGGTCACGGTGGCAGACATCCACTTATACATTATGCAACGTGTAAAAATAAATGCAGCGAGAGTCTATATGTCTCGTCTCTGTGCATACGCTCCTGCTGTACAGCACATCATAATGTGTGAGCTGCACGTCTCACTTCCCCCCTCCCTCCTCTCAGGGAAGTATGCGATGAGGGACCTGGTCAATCGTCTCCCCGGGGGGAACACCACCCTGCTGTCAGATGAGACGGTGGCGGCCATCTGTTGCACCCTGCACGAGGTCACCAGCAAAAACATGGAGAACGCCAAGGCCCTGGCCGACACGGGCGGCATCGAGAAGCTGGTCAACATCACCAAGGGCAGAGGAGACAGGTGGGCCACAGCAGCATGTATTTGTCTCGATGCTTTCAGCGAGGGTGCAGAGTACACACTGATGTAAACCTGCTAACATGTGCACATGCTCAAATGCACCACTTGGACACACAAACAGCCATATGTGGCCCGCAGGCTGGGCTGTACAGACCGTCATGGAGTTTTACACTCACACATCTAAGCATACACACACACACAAATATTTAAATGCTCAGAGAAGGAGAAGCGGTCGCCGCAGGGAAGGTGGTTTTGTGTGCATTGAGGTTTCATGTCCCAGTGGAATGATAGACCAGCAGCTATTTCTAGCCTGCTATATATTCAGTAATGTTCCAGGTTACAACACTCTGAGGACTCTCTCTGCCTTCAATCACACTGTCCTGTGAAATTTACAGCGTGAATTAAAATGAGGTCAAAGTGACTGGGATTACTCAAAAGAATACATGTTTATGTTTTTGTTTGTTTTCCAGGTACTCTATGAAGGTGGTTAAAGCAGCTGCGCAGGTGCTGAACACACTGTGGCAGTACAGAGATCTGCGTACCATCTATAAGAAAGTAAGAGCGTGGGGATTGATGACATGATGGTACAGTTAAAACAGTCGCCCAACTAATTTTGTCCGTGCACAACACATGAATTACCTCTTTTTAATGTCTTTAAATGTAAGGAAGAAAGAGGAACATGTTTGAATTTTAAAAGAAAAAGACATGTCTCATACATATTAAAGGGTAAGAAGATGAAACATAAACGTAACTGTGCCTTTGTGGACCACACAGCAAAGGATTGGAAAGCAAGTTTTGCAAAATCCAGCACTGCTCTGCTTCTAAAACCACCACGTTTCCTCTCTCTTCTCCCTTACAGGATGGATGGAACCAAAACCATTTCCTCACCCCAGTGTCAACACTTGAACGGGACAGGTTCAAGTCCCAGCCCACCCTCCCCACCAGCACCATTCAGATGTCCCCAGTGAACCACCCTGGTAGGCTCCAGTTTCACGAAAACAGACTCATCCAGCGTAACAGGAAAACCTCTGGAATTTATTGTTGAAATGTGTTTCTCTCTCTTCACAGCTGCCAGTGCCACGTCGTCTCCTGCCATGCTGGGCATCAAAGAGCATAGAGACACTATCAGAGACTACCAGAGAGCGCCGTCAACTATGCAATTTTATAACTACCACGGGGACAACAGTATCCATAAAAACCAGTATACAGGTACTCAAACAATGCAATGAAAGTGCATACAGTCTGCATATTAGCAGTCTTTTAACCCAAATTCAAGCAGTGTCCACTATCTGCAGCAGACTGTAATCACAGGCTACCCTCTGGTCCTCTCTGTGCAGGGCTTTATCTGTTTTATCCCTCGTAACGCTCCAAGCAGATTCCATGGCCGGTCTCGTCTCCCTGCCAAGACAGTCCTCTCTTATCGTCTCCTCTAAAGCCTGCCAGCCCGCAGACAGCCAGTCATTTCAATTCAGAGCGCTTCAGAGCCGGTCTGCATGGCAGTAAAGCGAACCGGCCAGCCAGTAGTGGACACTCTACAATGGCGGCATTGTTAGCAGGCCCAAGTTGCAGCATGCAGACAGGGGTAGTGAGTGGGTAACCAGACATACACTACAGCCAGACAAGAGCTCTTGCCAGCCTACGCTGGCTGGCGGGAGCAGGAGGAGGGCAGAGTAAACAACATGAGCCGCAGCCTCAACAGTCCACGCGTTACACAGCGAAATGGAAATTGAGTTTCAGGATTCCACCGGTCGGAAAAAGTGCCAACAAAAATACCCATCCCATGGGCTATGCAAACAGCAGAACAGCAGTAGCCAACTCCATTATTTGGTGTTATTTCTCTCCCCAGCACAGCGAAGCACTTCTTGATCCTGCTCTATCTAAATACAGACATTTGCCCTATGGGGATGTGCAGACTTTTTCACTGATATGAAATGAAGTGTATTTGCATCAAGTCCCACTGAATTGCTCTTTTTATTTCATTTTATTTTTTTCTTCAAGGGTCTGGAAAGCCTTCTTCATATTACTACTCATCCCCCACAAGAGAGGAGCCCAGAAGAACACAGGTGAATATAATCATTCTGCTTCACAGGCTCTGCATTTTTTATCTGCTCCTGTTTGTCTGCTCTGATTCAAAGCTGCCACTGTACCCAATGAGATCATTTCCAAAACACAACTTCACTCTGGATTTATCTTTTTAGTTTGGTTTTCGACACACAGCGCCCTCATGGCAGTCACATATAGAAACACACATTTGGGCACAGGCGTAGATTTCAGGGGGGGGGCACAGGGGACTCACCCCACTCAATATTAAGAACAATAAAAAAAATGAAAGTAGCAGAGATTTAAAACAATGAAATTAATTTAATCTCTTGACTGTTAATAGTATTGACCATCTCGTTTCGGGCTTATTTGGTTTCATTATTCATAAGAAACTTTAGGTTTCATCCCACCTTTGAAAACCAATGTTTTCTTCTCGGAAGTGTTTGATAGTAATGGTACAAGGCCCCTGTTTGAGATCCCTCCACCACGCTGTATAAACCTGGCGAGGACGACCGGCTCTTCCGCCCCACTTGACTAATACAAAGAGACTGGCGCGTATTCCGCTGCGGATAAATGGCGATGCTGGGAATGACCCAGCACATCAGCTATTGTCTGAGCGAGAGTGAATGTGACTGCTGGGATTGGGATGGTCTGGGCGCGTCTCAGGCACCTGTCACTGCGGGACACATCCATGTGTGCCCATTCAGATAACAGGCACAGTGAGAAGGAGGTGAAGGGAGGGGGGTGAAAGAGAGAGTTCTCTTGTGTCCTTCATCCCATCACATTTAGACCAGTTAATGCACGAGGACAGTCATCAGCCCATTTATTTCAGACTAATTCCATCTATCTTGTGGATTTCTACCCTTTACCTTGCAGCAGCTCTGTGTTGCATTAGTGCCACAGATGTGTGGGCTACAGGGTGATTGATTAGCTTACTGGCTTTAAAAGAAACCTGCAGTCAGACAGAGTGCGTTTTGCTGAATCTGCTGAGACGTTAATATATGTTGTTCCATTTTATTACCATCAAGTGGACGATGGTAATAAAATCTGTGTATATTTGGCAGTGTTGGGAGAAGTACTCAGATCCTTTAATTACAGGAACACTTTGTCATTTTGGAAACGAAATAGTCTGGTATATAACCCGCCTGTAAAACCACATCTTGATGTTTAACACCTTGGGTATGAATATTGAATTAAAGGAGATATTATATGTTACTGTGGGAATTTTAGATGTGCTGGTAGGCAGATTTTGTGACTATAGGACAGAGCCAAGCTGCTGTTTCCCCTTGTTTCCTTTATGCTGAGCTAAGCAAACCTCCCACTGGCTGTATTCTTGTAGTTACCAGGCAGACATTAGAGTGGTATCAATCTTCATATCTGTGCTTTCTTTATTTACTTAAATGCAGCATGAATGAAAACTGGAATCTGCAAAGTAGCTAACTGTTTACCCTGCACAATATGCAAAAAAGATCATATTGTGATTATTGTGACAGATATTGCGATATGAGCCACAGTGTGAGTGGGAATGATAATGTTTGCATTTCATTTTCAGTGAAGAGAGTAAAACAGAAAATGATAATGATGTCATTTTTGCTGGGGTCTGCTCCAAACAAGCATGTTTCCTTAGAATTTCGTCTAGAGTTTGATTTGTATTCCGGGCATCTCTGTAGCACCACAATGTTTCATTTATGATGGTATATGTTGTTGTGACACATTTTGTCTTTATCAAAAAATTGCAGCTCCTGTGATTTGGATATTAAGTGGTTTAAAATAATACAGGAATTCAAAACTGTACTTTTTAAATGACCTTTGTCTTTTTTTGTAAACAAGTCATGAGTTGTTTTGCCGCTTGAAGGCTTTTTATATGAAGCAGCAGCAGCATTGGATAATGGTTTGGTTTGAGTCAAATTAACATTTTGAAACTGCATTTTTTGGGCCCTCAAATTCATTGTTTTCATTGTAAACACACAGCAGGGGTGCTCAAACACCAGACTGACGCTGTCGTGGTGTGCAGCTGTTCCCGAGCACCTATTTTTCAGGGCAGTATGCACTGCATGTCATGTTACGACAACCAATCACAGCCGACAGATATCTTTCCCTTCATCTGTAAATATCAGGTCTGTGATAAATACAAAAGAGAAGTTGATGATTTTAGCGCAGAGCTGCCAGAGCTTTACATCTGTCCCACGGACAATACTGTAGGCCTACACACTTATTAACAGCACCTGGAAGAGGATCAGCTCTGCACTCAGGATTTCAAGTTAATAGGCTTTGATTTGATGCTTGTTGAGGCTGCTTAGTGACCTTAAATGCAACCTGCTGCCGCACTCTAGAAAGCTGGCACAGGAAAGGCACAATAGTAGCACGTAGCCCCTGACCTCGGGTTTTCCAGGAGGTTAAAGACGCAGCATGTGCATGGCCCCTAAAGAGAGGGGCGTTTTTGGACGCTCGGGGTTGCGCTGCTTTGTGCCGCTAGTGGCACCCTTGATGGTTGTGCCACTTGGTACATGGGCTGTCTGCTCCCAGATTTGAAACTAGACAAACTTGGCAGCCTGCTTGGACATTTTCACATATTTTATGAAAACATTTGAGGTGAAAAAATAAGCCATGCAATTAAGATCGATGGTTAGTTTTAACTTTTTTTTTTTTGCAGGAGTTTCCAGAGGTGGTCACACTGGATGCCCCTGATTTGCATATAGTATCCTAGATATAACTCTACAGAAATGAGGAGTGGTTGCCCCATCTTTTAAAACACAGTGCAGTGCTACCAGAATGCATTGCAAGGCTGCTTGCTTGGACGATGAATAGGAAGCGTGAAATGACACATGCCATGAGGCTGACATCAATGAGACCCACCTTGCCACTAACATTAAAACTAAAGAGTATGAAAAACAGGATGTAATTCCACGATTTGACTCCATTTCATTGGGATTATTAAACACAACGCTTGAGTGAATGTAGTTCCAGTGAAAATCATTTCATCATGGTCCTACCTGTCTCTTTTTCGTTGCAGCCTATGTATTATACAGACGAGCCGGGAAGGAGGAACTACGACACGTACAGAATGTACCTGCAGCATCCCCACGGCTACGATGACCCGTACTTGGAGGAGGTCATCACGTACCCGCCCACAGTCGACTACAGCTCCCAGCCTCACGGACTGAAATCCACCACCAACTATGTGGACTTTTACGCTAGCACACGGAGGCCTTCCTACAGGGCAGAGCAGTACCCCGGCTCCCCTGACTCCTGGGTATAGGTCTGGAGATGCTCCTGACGCCCCGTCTTCAGCCTGCAGCGGAGGCGAGGACCCCGCGGGAGCACACAACAACCGACAGACTTTTTTCATGAACTTGGCTTCATAAGTGTGTTTGTTTTCAAGTGAATGTGTGTGTGTGTGGAGGGGGAGTTCACCTGAGCGATGGCAGATGGAAAGATGGAATGTGCCAAAGAAGGAAATCAAGGAATGTTTTTTCTTTAAGTTATTTTTTATTTCGTAGAGGAAGATGGAATCATGCTGGGGGCCTGTTGAGGGACGAAACCCCACACTACAGCGAGGAGACGTGCGTCCTGCTCTGTCTAGATGTTAGTTTTATTTTTCTTTATGAAACTCTTAGCTGTGATAGCATGGTGAGAGGTGTGAGTCATGTGAGCGAGGGTCTGCGGTAGGAGTCAAGATGGGAAATGTGTATGTGCTGAAGCCAAAATGGATCATGAACTCATATCTGTAAAAAAGAAAAATCAAACAAAAAAACAATAATAGTAAACTAATGATGTTAGATTGTACAGAGGGGTCAAGTTGTATCTGTACTTAATGTTGAAGCTGTGTAATGCCATGGAGTCTTGTACATTTCTTTCATGTTATTGTAAATACAGAAAAAAAAACATATTACCTGGTTTACACTCATCAGCACTGGTTAAAAAAAAAGAAACTCGTGCCATGTTAAATCTCTATAGATATATAAATATATGAAGAAATATGTGGACAAAGATGGCATCATTACACAACCATGCTAAAATAATAAAAAGGTCAGTTTTGTTTTTTAAACTCGTCGTGTAATTGGATCTGTTTTTCAAACATATCTTTCACACTCACTGTTTACTGCCATTTTCTACGCACACAAACCGAAACAAGTGTGACAAATCAAAGTTTCCTCTTGTTTATACAGTGTTTTCTCTGCAGCTTCCTGTGGGTTTCATTACACTGTGTTCACAGTGAGGCCAGCTTCCAATAAAAGTGTTTCATAGGTCCAGATAAACTTGTAAACATCCAGATTTTTAACTGCTTGTGTGAAAGCTTTCCGCTCCAGACACACCCTTATGCATTATTCTACTATCAGTACATTATTAAAGAGTAAATCCAGATGAGCAGATGATGATTACCACTTGCCACTAAATGCAAAGTGCTGGTGTGCACTATATATGTATCAGTGTGTTGGAGATTTACATTTGCTTCTCTTAATAGTGATCAATCAATAGTGATCAGGCTTCAATCACTAAATGTTTCCAGTTTTGTAAAGACGGACAATCACTACACTGAGGTAAAAATGGACAAGAATATACTCAGTGATCCCCAACCTCCACTCCCCTTTATGTTGCAGTGCTGAAGCAGCAAAGTAGTGGTAGTGGTAGTGCTGAAGCAACATAATGCATGTTTAATGAGAAGGAAATGAAACCACAAACAGAAAAAAGGAGAAGGAAACAAAATACAGTAGCAGCTCCTCCCTCTGAGGCTTCCTGGCAAGTAGAAAAGGTAGGTAGGAGTTAAAGGGTAAGTTTGGTATTTTTCACCCTGGACCCTACTCTCCGATGTATTTGTCTCTGAGGGACTATGGGATCAACCATTTTATGAAAGTGGTCTAGTAAAGACCACATCTTTGCAGACGATGTGGTCCTGATTTCTTCGTCAGATCGTGACCTCCAGCATGCACAGGGGCGGTTTGCAGCCAAGTGTGAGGCAGTCAGGATGAGAGACAGCCCCTTCAAGTACCTCCAAGTCTGAGGCCATAGTTCTCTGCTGGAAAATGGTGGATTGCTCTCTTGGGGTTGGAAGTGAGTTATGTGAAGGATTTCAAGTGTCTCAGGTCCTTGTTCATGAGGGAGGGTAAAATGGGGCACAAAATGGACAGGCGCTGGTCTGTTGTAGTGAGGAGGGAGCAAAGTCAGACGGCAAACCTTTCAATTTACCAGTCCATCTATGCTCCAACCCTCACCTATGGTCATGAATTTTAGGTAAGAATGAGATTACAGATACAGTCAGCTGGAAACAGTTTTCACTGTAGGGTGTCTGGGCTCAGCCTTAGAGACTGGGTAAGGAGCTCAGACATCTGGAGGGAGCTCTGAGTAGAGCCGCTGCTCCTTTGCGTAGAAAGAAGCCAGTTGAGGTGGTTCGGGCATCTGATCAGGATGCCTCCCGTTAGAGGTGATACAGGCACATCCAACTGGTAAGAGGCTCCAGGGTAACCCAGAACACGCTGAAGGTATCATATATCTCATCTGGCCTGGGAACGCCTCAGGATTCCTCAGGAGGAGCTGAAAAACGTTACTGGGGAGAGGAACGTTTGGAATGCCTCGCTCAGCCTGCTGCCCCCACGACCTGACCCAGAGTAAGCAGAAGATAATGGATGGATGGACAATTGACAAACAGTTGGAGCTTTCGGGGATCTTGGAAGTCCCAACAGTTATTACCACCAGTCGCTGCTGATGTATATTACTGCACTTTGCACAAGCACATACCGCACAGCCTCAGGTATGTGTTTCTAAGAGGCAACATACAATGATGTGGAAGAGAATCGGCTAAAACTGCTCTTGTTTAGACAGCTTCTGACTCTGACCACAGCTCATTTAAACCTCTGAAACCAGTGATTTAAATGAACCTGCTGTGATCTGCAGCAGAGCAACAGGTCATGTAGGATAACCTGGAGACACACATTGTTATTTGCATGTGCAGAAGCAGATTAAAAGTCAAATGTCATTTGCACGCATTCACACCCACAGGTATTTTTATTTCTGTTTGATTGACAGCCTCCTGATTCCTGTCAGACCTGTTGGAGCATCATTAAGTTGAGTGACACTTTTAAGTATAAGGATGTCCTTAGAAGACGATAAAATGTAATAGCTCACCCTGAGAAAATTAATCAACCAGAATAACTGGATATGCCTGTGAAGATCTACAGCTGTGGACTGCAACGTACGACTACATGGATATCAGTGTTACTTTCAGTTAGACAAAATGAGTGTGTATTTAAGATATCTATGTGCAACCTGAAGCACCACAATGAGAAAGCATTTTGACACAGAAGCACATGGATATCTTATCAGAGTCTATTCAAATGTGAATATATGTAGGTGTAACCTGTCAATTTTAGTGTTGTGGCCCAGACTGTGGATATCTTTGGAGGTATAAACAAAATATTCTGTCAATTATGACCATATAACTCGAACCCTTACACAAATTAAGTGACACAGGAATATGTTAGCATATTATACAATATGTTAAGGCTGGAAAATTAACTTATAAACATATCTTAACAGGGCTAAACACAGAAATTACTACAAGAGCAATGTCGCTTACCTCTCCCATGGAGTACAACAGCAAAAGGGGAGAGGTAAGGTGGGAGACACCCCTTTATAGGTGGTGTACCCACAAAGGTGAACGTAGGGGTGCAGAAACAGAGAATCAGATGTTCCGCATATTGGCTATGGAGGCCTATGCATGTCAGGTAATAACAACCAAAACTTGTTTTGTGTATTTATAATACTTGGATGGTGCTGCAGTGGTTAGCATTGTCACCTCACAGCAAGAGGGTTTCTGGTGCAAACTCAGGCTGGGGAAGCCCTTCTCTGTGGAGTTTGCATGTTCTCCCCGAAAGTAACAAGCTAAGATGCTGTTAACTAGGAAGTACTCATTTGAAGCCATTGGGATTTTATTATCGTCTCGTTTAAGACTATTAGGACTTTATTGCCATCTCTTTTGAGGACAGTGGGACTTAATTATCATTGACAACATTGAGTTTTTTTATTGGGTTCTACTAATCCCACATAGCTAGGAAAAATCCAAAATCCATACCAGACAAAAGATCAGGTCTCAGGACTCTGTATAATTGACCCTGTTACATAAGGTCCACTGTCTGTCCCGCAGCAGTTTTGGATCAGTTGTGGGTTTTCAAGATTTTCAAAATAAAACTTGAACAAAAAAAGATTTCTAAATACAGACACATCTCTGAGGCGCTAATTGTAAATGTCCAATGTGAGACATTGTGTTTGTATTTAAGTTTCGCTTTATTAGTCAAAGCTGGTAATCAGTGAGCAATGAGATGGGCGTGTCTCTGGCTGCGGGCTTCCTGTGTTCACACAGGACGTCATCTGTGTTTGAGCATAAAAACATCCAAGTGGGCGTTCAGAAGAGTTTGGTGCTTTCTTTGCTTTTTCTCCGGAAACTTTCAAAAATGGTGCAGCAACTCTCCAAATCTGGAGCGAAGGAGACTCCTGAGCTGAAGGCTGGTCATCCCCCGGCAGGTAAACTCGTGTTCGCGCGGACTTCTTGTTGCACTGTTGATTTTTTTTGGTACTACATTGTAAAGCCAAAGCGTTGTTGTTTTTCTCTGCTCGGCCCAGATGGAGAGCCGTGCACTGCGAGACGGCGAATCAAATGTTTTATCTGCGTTTTCTCATCCTGGTGCGATGCACGGGCTGCTACATTGTGATCGCATCGTGGGAAACCTATCGAGTGGTTGATTTGTGCGATGTTTGTGATTGCATCCACCGCGACACGCTCGTGCAGCACAGATTCCTCCTCACGCTCTTTCTCTGCAAGCAGGCCGCTCGTCAAAGTCACACGGTGTTCTCACCCGCAGAGCACACTCACAGCAACACTTAGATGCATGCACAATCCTCTCCTGCAAACCCATTGTTATTACAAGCATGTTCGCTTTGTTTCATTTGTGTATTTTTTTTGTTATTCGCCGAGTTTGTTGCATTTTCAGCGAGCGCTGCGCGATTGATGGGGATGTGCTTAAAGGTCCTGTTCGCGATGTAACGTAAAACATTTTGCATCAGCAGCTCCTCCAACTTTTCTGCGCATGTGACACCTTAAAATGAAGTAAAGTCTACTCACATGCTATGGCTTTACAGCGGAAATGGCTTCTGATTAGTTAAATCAAAGAGGGGTTTTATTTTTTAATTTATTTATTTTTCCTTTTAATTTAATTCTAATGAGTTTTAGAAGCCTGAAGAGGTTGATAAAGAGGGGAAATGTAGTTTTGCTTAATGTAAATATGTCTTTTGTTATTGCTCTAATCCTCTTGTGGCCCCAAAGATTTACCCCTGACCCCACTGTTTGAAATATAGGCCACTCGCTCAACTTGGACTCCTGATGCTCTGTGTGGTGTTTATAATGGCACTATCACACTGTAAAGACAGTCACTGAGAGCTGAAGATTGTTTTGTTGAGGGTTTAGTTTTTCCATTATTAAAGAATAGGGGAGAACGGGGTCGGTTAGGACATTTTTAGATCATCATGAAATCGTGAAATACTACTTCAACAGCAGTGAAAATAAATAGATCCCTGAACAGATAAAGGTTTCCGTTAACTATTTTTTCGTTTTTTTTCAGAGCCCAGCCCAAATGTGAAAGGTACAGTTTTGTTGCCGAGGATAGTTGGGACAGATGGTAGGGTTGGCTGGGACACCTTGTTCTGGGCTTACTAAAAAAAAAAAAAATAATAATAATTGCAGTCCAAATTTGGACATGGGTCACGGGTCTATTCTGAATGGAGCGCAAGTGACTCACAAACACACTTTATTTTTAAATACAGTGAATTTCCGGCCTTTTTTTTTTTTTTTTAAATGCCATTTCCTGTTACAGAGTCAATGAGCAACGGACCGTTACTCAAACTAACTCAATGACACGGCCAAACGCAAGTATGATGCTGGATGAAATGAACTGTGTGGACCTTGAACTTATAACTAAAGAGAAATCTGGAATTCAGAACAAGTTAAGAACTATAAACCATCCCGTCCCAACCACTCCTGGTTCACTGCTACTAACAAAACTTGAGACAGCTAGCAATAGTATGATCTGATTGGTCAGAAAATGAGCTGTCTGATATGTTTTTTGTATGTGGTATAACTAAAAACAGCAGCAGCAACAACAAAAGATAAAAGGGCGTGGCTTATTATAACTAGTGACTGGTGAAGGCATAGTTGCTTTCTACGTTGCTAAAAAAAAAGGCGTCGTCCCCACTGACCCCGCTCCTCTACTGCAATCTTTAAAAACGGCCAGACCCAGGTGCAACAGGGATTATTTTTCAGATATCTACATTTTAAACTGTTTTCTTCTCTGGGTCAACAGTGAAGGCTGGAGGTAAACGGGTAGCCAAGAAGAGCCTGGAAGACAATGCCACCCATGGGGCTCCAGAGAGGGAGACTAAGCGATCTGACAAAATAAGGTAGGCTGATAATCTGCATCTAAAACATACAACAAAAGGGTTTGAAATGTAAACTCCAAGGACATAGGAATGGATATTTATTAACACCATAAGATTTTGATCTTGCAGATAACTGAAACTATTTGTAACGTGTGATCTTGCAGCAGGTCAGTCGCCACCTCCAGCAGGATGCAGCAAGTTAGTATTCTTCTGGCAGGAACTCTTGACAAGGTAAACAAAAACATTTCCTTCTTCAAAAGCCACTGTGCATGTCAAGTTCACTCCCACTGAGCAAACTAGACAGGTCACGGTGCCTCTCAGGCCACAGAGCCTTGTGTTTAATAACGCCTGCCTGACGTGTTTGCAGCTGAGCCACGACTTCCCAGAGACACCAGTGAGCGTGAGGCACAGCAAGGTGCGCCCTGCAGTGGAGAAGCCCCACTCACCTCGGACCTTCTTCATCCAGCAGCCGAGAAAGTTTTGAACAACATGTGTTTCAGAATGCCCTCGAGGGGAACCATGTCAAGCCAACTGTGAAAGACCAACATGAAGCGTTAGACACATGAGGGGACTGACAGGTTGTAAAGTGTCAGTGTTAATGGAGAGGAAGCTTTCATCGAGCTCTTTGTTTACTTTTTTTAGACCGTGCTTGTTTGTCAGAGTACTATAAACCAGCATTTAATGTGCCTTTCCTAGTGGTATAAGAAATGGTGTAGTTGTATTTCCCAGCTGATGAAAACCAGATGGCTTTTGGGTATGTTTAATGTGAGGGTTGGGGGTTGGTAAGTAAGGTTTTTGAGACTGTTTTTCCAGTGGAATCTTCATGTATTGCTTGGCACTTATTAGATTTAATTAAAAAAAGATACTGCATGGCATCACCAGAATTCAGATCTCTTTATTCCTCAATGTGTATTCAGCAGTAAGCTACAATGACCACTAGATGGTGGCAAATAGCTGTTTAAAACAATCAAAGTCCAAGGATCTTTATGTTGTTTGCAGGCTGATACACGTATATACACTCACTGGCCACTTTATTAGGTAGATTCAACAAGGTGCTGGAAACATTCCTCAGAGATATGATAGCATTACACAGTTGCTGCAGATCCACTAGCTGCACATCCATGATGCGAATCACCCATTATATGATTTACTGTTGCCTTTCTATCATCTTGAACCAGTCTGGCCATTCTCCTCTGACCTCTGGCATCAACAAGGCATTTTCACCCAGAGAACTGCAGCTCACTGGATATTTTCTCTTTTTGGGACCATCCTCTGTAAACCCTAGAGATGGTTGTGTGTGAAAATCCCAGTAGATCAGCAGTTTCCCCACATAGGCTCCACATACTAACATTGGCTGGGTTTCGATTTGTTCATTACACTTCAAGCAGTTGAACAGGTGTACCTAATAAAGTGGCCAGTAAGTGTATATATTGGACATAATTATGTAATAGATGTAAAAATAATAGCTATAACTATTTGTATCTGTAAAGTGTGTATATATATATATATATATATATATATATATATATATATATATATATATATATATATATATATATATATTTAATATAACCAAAGCTATAACATACATACTGTATATTGAATACATATTAAAGTTTAGGAAAAAAACTAAAATATAGTTTGATAAGAAAATGGCTGCTTCTCAGAAACTTAATGAGCACAATCAAGTATTTGGTATCTATGAGCTCTTAGGCTGAATATGAATGTTATGCTCACATGGGGGGGATTAATATGGAAGATATTTGATTGACACAATGCCAGTTTTTTTCTCATTTTTCAAAGATCCTGACTGTGACTATTGATGTGTGATTTTTCATCTGAGCTAAAAATGTCAAAGTTGTGCTGTTAGATACTGCCCACATTATGTCCATGCCAGATTTTAAGAGTTAAGATCAGTCTGAACAAATATGGCATATTCCCTCATCATACTAAATATAGTCTTAGAGCATAAATGGGTTTCTTTGGATGATCCCAGTATGGTCAGTGACTCACAGTTAAATGGTTCCAGTGGAAGAAGTCTTTGGGAACTTCCCATAAAGGCTAGATGGGTCTTGTCAGTCAACAAGAACCACAGGACCTGGTCAGCTTTGCCTGGGGCGAATGACTCCAACAAAATCTAGAAAAGAGGACAGCAGTTGAGGAAAAGTCAGTACATTTTGTGCTATGTATATAGTTGTAACCTGCAGGGTCAGGCATCTCCATACGTATAAAACAATAGGGCCACTCTGAGGTATGTTTAAAGAAGACAGATGAACTATAATATAACCCTGTCAGAATGTATTTGACTGTGGTCCTGTTCATTCTGTCACATTTTTACCAAACAGACACTGCAGTATGTTTTGTATCATTATGGCTGTGGCGCAGACAGCCAAGAGACTCTTGAGCTTTTAATCATTTTTCTTGGATAATTTGTGAATGTCAGCCTGGGGTGTATTGTAAATGAGGTGGAAGAAGTGAGACAGAGGAGATAGATGGCAGACTGGATTATAAATTCCTCAGCGTGCTTGCACTACAGGTTTCACTTTCTTGTTTCTGTCATGTCATGTTTGTGCTGAAGAATAAACCCTGATGGACAGCAGGAGACGCTGAAAGAAACTAAAACAACTTGTTAAAAGATACAGTGCTGTGAAGAAGTGTTTTTTTGAGGCGTGTTCAAATACCGAGAACGAGTAAATTTACAAACAACAAGCTTTCCAATTCATCAGCAAAATCAGCCCCTGTAGTCTGGATGAACTCAAGAGGGTATTTTGCTTTGTTATCTAACTTGCAATTTGTCTGTATTAGCAAACAAGCTAATGCTAGCCAACATAAGCCAGCTAAAACCACACTATATTTAACATCATTGCTTCCTTCAGGATTTTTTTCAGCACTTGTTGGCACTGGAGTTTTGATATGGGGCATTTACTGTTAATTAGACCACAAATAAGATAATAATTAGCTAGCCAGCAGCAATGCTGGATTTTAAACTGTGTAACGGCAGCAACAGAAAGTTTGCTTACCCAGCAGGGAGTTGGTGTGGCCCAGGATCAGACCCTCTGCGCTGAGCTGAGGAACGATAAAACAGAGTATTGTAATATTTTTATGTGGCAATATCGTATCGATGCATGGAAACCAAGCATGGATTTCTTTATGATATAAATTCTAATATTAAAAATACAAATTGAACTTCTGGTAGCCCACTAGAATAATATTAGATACAATTCACTGCAATAAAAATGCTCGAAGTGAGATGAACAGACTGAAACCTAGCCAGCGTTTTTATGCAGGACGCATGTGGGTACTAAATGGGCTGAACACAGGGCCCTATATGGGATTGTCAGTGGGTTCCATAATGGCCTATTACAATTGCCCACATGGATAGGTTTACCCATAGGCCTAAGAGAATTAGATGCCGATTTTGGGCTCATACCCACTTGGTACCCAGGTAGCTGTATCACAACCCATGTGGAACCCACTGGTAAACCCACCCATGTGGGTATGGGACCATTATGGACTCGTGGACAATCCCATATAGGGCCCATTTTTTCAGCCCATTTACTAGCCGCATGGGCCCCATATACAGATGTTGACTGGGAAACCTTATCTTATTGGATAAAACAGATGTTTACAAAGTTGTCCTTTGGGGAAATAATTTGCAGTTGTGAAAAAAAAGGTAATGAATTGAAATATATTGCAATATATGTCATCAAAATACTCACAATAATTGTATCATGACTTAAGTGTCGTTATAATATCGCATCGTGGGGCCTTAACTAATTAACCCTAATTGTTAAATGTGAAAGGTTATCTACAGAATCTTTAACTTAATACAGTTTCATTCAAAATGCACTCTCTAAACTCAATAAAATGTGTGTGTATACTCCATACTGTCCTATTTGGGACCTTTAGTTTATAGGGTACATAGCCTCCCTGACCTTGCAGCATGACCAGCTGTCTTTCAGTTATGCTATACTTATGCACACTGTGACACTACAGAATGTGTCTTTGTGTCCAAGTTATTAGTTTCAGTAAATATCACCACAAGTGTGAACATACAATGGCCAAACAGGTTGAGCGTGAACATGTTAGCCCCCCAGTCTTGTATATCAGACATGGGCCGTTATGTTTGCATCAGAAGCCCCACAAACAATATCTGTCTCGTCTGTTCGCCAGCAAAGTACTTGACGATAGCCTTGTAAACACAATGTGCCGACCTTAAATTCTCTGTGTTGCTCATGCTGTTCACACATGCCTTTGATGCCATCTGTGTGTGAAGTTCAGAGACCTCTTCAGCTCTGTTTGAGGAGTGGAGCAGTTGGTGGTCCTCTGACTTGCAGACATGGTGCATTTCACTGCCAGTGTCTGCCCATTCCGCCATCTGAGCAGCCTTGTTGACCCTGTGACGCCCACCACGCTGTTGAGAAAACACTGCACACCGACTGTACAACACCGACTTACACAGAGGAGTGGGATGGCTGAGAGGATGTGGTTTGCAGTCCATAAATGTACTGCTATCACCACAGTATGCTTTAATATGTGCAGGTTTACTCCTTATATTGCAGCTTGAACAAAAAACAACACAGAATTTAATTTGGAAAACACACAATTAATAATTTTATGGCATTAAACCTCCATCAGGCATGTCTCTGGTGAATTGAATTTGGAACATGAAACAAGCTGCATTAAATATTGTCACCTCATGAGGTCACCAGAGACTAAGGTGTGCCTTGAGCTTCACTTGACAGACCAGGGCGAGTCTGTCTTGAAGCCTTTGCAGTGTATTTTATTCCAGTAAGCTTCCATTTGCACTTTGAAGCTTTTTCATGATGACAGATTAATTAGATACTGTTTTGTATGTATGCGCATGATGAAAACATCTTAGCCTCTTCACAGACATAACATTTAAACTAATATACATGCTGATATGTATTATATGATGCAATAGCAGACGCAGACACAGCAGCACACACAAAGCTACTGAATGACATCCTGCTTTTAACAGCCACTAATACAAACCTAAACCAATTAGGGAAAATTTACATAAAAGCTTTGACTCATGTTTCAACCCATCCTCTCCTAATGTGTATCAACAAGGAGGACGTTCCACAGTATATCTGATAAGACTGCTCGTAGAGGAGTCTCACTGTTAAGAACACAGTGTAATAAAAATACTCCATTACATTCTTCTCACATTCAGAATCTTATTTGGGTTCGTAAAAGTATTAGCAGCAACATGTGCTAATAGTTAAAGTGCTTGTTATAAAGACCGTCCCCGATCAGAGTGATAAATCTTTGATGCAAAGCAGCATTTTAATGTTGTAGCCACGTTACTTTATACACCCTCGGATTGTTAATGTAGCAATGCATCATGTTTTATGAGCATCTTTATACCTTGCGTGTAAAATTTTAATCTGGAGAGTAGGAAACAACGATAGACAAGATTAATATATGGTGTATACATAATATATATGAACTGATCTGAAGTAGCAGTGACAAAAAAGATGACATCTACAAATTGCTTGTCTTGTCTAAAAATGAAAGAGATATTTATTTTTCCTTTGGTATTAAAATAACAAAGGCTGCAGAAGCTTGAATCAGATGATGTCAGACATCCACTGCTCCACCCTGCGTATTCTTGGCAAGGTGCTGGAATTAGAAAGATCAATACCTTTTTAGTAGTAGTTTTTACTTAAAAACTACAACTCCCAGGAGGTGGAGCTTCAGCCACTAGGGATGTGCACAGGTGTGCTGCATACTGGCAGCAATCACACCGAGATTGATTACTTGCACCTGCCTGTCCATTGTTGGTTCATGTGTGCTCTGATGAAGGTCTAATTGAGTGAATGCTAAGGAATAAAATGCAAGTGTGCGGAAAACTTTTCTACCTTCTACTTTCATTTTTACCTCTATTTTGACATGACGCTTGGTGTGCATGAAGTTTCACAACATGGAAACAGGCTTCAAGCAGGCCACCAAACTTGTGTAAATGTACTTTCATGTTGCTTTACCCCGGTATTCGAGTATTTTCCGACTCCAATATTAATGTAGCCAATAAAATGTGGGCGCTAGATCTGTTTAATGTTACGATTAACACTTATGCATAATTGTGACCTGTAAATCAAAAGACAGGGCACTTCTATGTTTTTAGGCTGACTCGGGATATTTAAATTTGACTAACAGAATTAATAAATACACAAGGGTTCAGTAATTCTGTTGCAAGGACTTTAATGCAGCATTTAGACCTTTACTTTGAATGAACTTTATTTTGGAAGTTGAATACAGCACAGAGTATTTTATAATCCAGCAGCACACAGATCCCCACCAAAAACACTATACTGAATTATACAACCATACAAAAATAATTATAAATGTGTTTAAAACTGTCCTCTGAGTCAGCAGGTCTGATATTATATTTTGGGGTGTAATGGCTACAAGCACCAGTTTTGGAAATAAATCTGCATCTCAGGGTATTTTCACTTTTATTGGCATCACTTAACATCTTAGAAAGTTTCCTGGGAAAATGTAATCTAGTGTTTATAAGAGGGTAAATAAAGCTTTGATGCAGTTGTTTTAGTTAGACTTGAGTTGAGTTTATTGGCAGGAAATGCCCTTAAAGTGCAGCTTAGTTTAAATAAAACTACAGGCATCATAATGAATGGCAAACTGGACTAATTAAATATGGAAAATCCAAGAGATTAAACAATTTTGGTGACTTTCTTTGAGGGGGACTGGACTTTTATGAGGACTTGCACCCTGCACCACACTTCTGTTACCCCCCTGAAACTGCAAACCTTACAGTTATCCTAGTACACATGTATTTTGCATTTCTAGCATCCTGTCGTGTCCATGAGGCATGCACAGAGAAATGAGGAGGAAGAGGAAAAGAGGAGGAGGAAGGAGGGGGGTAGTTTGTCTTGGTTCCCTGCCCTCTGTTGATGTGCCTCCCTTATGACCTCATGCGGAGAGGAGGAGGAGGAGGAGCCCCGCGTCCCGTAGCCTACCTACCTTGGTGGTGTGTGAAGTGGGGACTGAGTCCGTGTGGAGATACGCTGCTGGAAGACTGGGAAAACTTTTTTTTGGGTACTTTCATATCCATGACATTTATCAGGTAAGACTTTTAAAGATATTCTCAAGTTGGCTGTGTCGACGGAGTTAGCCGAGAGGAGTCGGTTCACCGGTTCAGAGAAGTCCAGATAAGTTGTTTCAGTGAAGAGTTTCAGTGGCAGTTAGTTGGAGGAATGTCGGGACATGCCCACTGAGCTGCCGTCAAAACCAACGGGAATGACAGTGTTTTATTTTCAAGTTATTCATTGTTGTTTAGTCTCTTCGTTCAAGTTATGTCCTCTGTCTCTGAGGTTATATGCGTTAAATGTGACCGTTACTCGTGCTAGCTAGCTTAACAAGCTCAGCTGCTGTTAGCTTTATCTAACATTTGCTGCAGGTAGCGTTTCCGTTTGGTTTGGTGTAAACAGGAGCTAACGGGACACACACCGACAGCCTGAAACTAATTAACGTTGATTAAACTAGTTGACACACAGTGTTTCACTTAAATTTTTTATTTTATTTTGTCCTGGCATGGAAAATTATCAACTGTTACTGGCACTTACGGTTAATATCACCGGAGAATGTAGAGCTAAACCGATTAGTCGATTAATTACGAGCAATTTGTCCATTGATTAGATTATATTGGCAACTATTTTGATAATTGGCAAATTACCTCAGACATAAGATTTATACAGTGGAGTAAAAATATTATAATCAATATCTTCCTTTGTAATAGCTAATGTACGACTTAACTTCTGGTTAATCTTTTGATTGATTGATTGATTTTTTAATTTCATTAAATGTCCAATTTCAATCCCCAGAGCCAAATGTGATTGACCACCACTCCAAAATCCAAAGATAGCCTCTTCAATTCACAATAATTGTCTGGAAATACCATAGTCTATTGATAGTTTAAATCAGTCATATCAAATGTGAGAATTGGGCTAGTTTTCTCAGTTTTATATGATTGTAAGTTAATATGTTTTGGTTTTTAGACTGTTGGTCAGATAAAACAATCAACCTGAAGATGTCACCCAGCTCTGGGAAACTGTCGGGCATTTTTCTTTACTGACTTTATTGTATTTTATAAAAAACAACAACAACTGATTGGTTAATTGATTGGTTAAAAGATGACTTAAGGGTAATCTACAGATGAATTGATAATGACAGTATTCAGTACCCATAAAAGAGTTATCTCTGCAGTTGTCACTGCAGAATAGCCCTAAATAGCTTGTCACCGTAGCCTATGTGTCAACCTTTCTGAAGTTGAACAGACATCCAAGAACTTTTTGAAGATAGGTAATACTTATTCTGGAGTAACATCCTGCTCAGTAGGATGCAGATGTTTTACAAAAATGTTCATTACTTTACTTATAACTGTGTGGTCTTGTTTGATGCTAATGTAAGTCTGTATTTTGTGATTGGATGTGGTGGTTTTCAAACCAGAACCCAACCCATATATAGTAGTAGGCTTAAGGCTACAGGACTGTAATCTTGTCCGCCCACAGAGATTGAGCCATTGAAGTTTGACCACTGGCTGTATATGACTTTTGCTGTTTTCAGCATATTTTTCAATGGAGGAATCCCCTTATAACTCAGCCAGGTGCTTTTGAAAATCAAAGCTCTGTTTTCCACATCAGAGAAATTGCTTGTAAATGTCAAAGTGCAGCTTTGATCACTGAGAACACATGAAGTCATCGATTCAATGTTCTCTCTGAACAAGTGATATAAAGTCTACGTAGCCTCTTGGCATTTTACTTGCCTTAACATTTGCTATATCCTGTGCCGGGTTACTTGTTTCAATCTAGCTTCGAGGGCAATTCCACTGTATTTACAGTGTTGGTTTTTCCATTTAAAACTCAACAGGTGGAACAGGCTATGCTGCTGACAATCATGCTGACTGCCAGTTAACCTGAAGATAGTCGGCATTAACTTTCCAACACAATTTCAGGCAATTTTACGCTGATTATGGAACCATTACAGTGGATTTGCATGCCTCTATGCTAGTGCTAAAGCTACCCCAATTGTCTACCAACTGCAGGGTTATGAGATGTTTGCACTACAGAGTGCTCATCTTATTGAAAGTGCCACAAGAGTCTGCCTCCCAGTCTCTACAGAGCCTGGTTCCCATGGTCCCCAGCCAGTTGGCCAGTAACAGATGCTGGCATCAGAGCTACATTGTTATGGCTGAGGAGAGAAAGTTATTGGAGCCAGTGACCCGACAGACAGCACATACTGAGTTTTTGTTGATGACGATGATGACGATGATGATGATTTAGTACTTTTGAAAGGGGCTACTCATTGCAGAAGCACATGGTTCCAATAGGGAAGCCAGATTTTTAGAGATTACTTGGGTTGGAGACCCCTGCAGTCAGCATACTGTTTAACCAAGATTGTTTTTGAATGAATGTTGTGGTGTGGGATTCTGTGGATTTGGGATTTAGGGACACATGATACCACAAACCAAACCTGACCACAAATATAAGCACCAACATAATGTTCTGTAACACTCTAAGGATACTCTCAAACCTAATCTATATAGTACAGTTCAAGTGAACTCCTGTTTGGTTTTTTAAGTTGGTATGAAAGCTGTTATTGAATCTAGGCCTTGTGCTTTGTGATATGGGATTTTAGCTTGCATTCAAAAGCTAAAGTACTATTTTCTATCTACTTATCATGAGAGCTTTCAAGGAATCAATCTCCTAGGCTATCATTATGCAAGTCATTTCCATAATGTGTACTATAGGTGGCATTTATATATAATGGCCAAGACATTCACACATGTCAAAACCATTGAGGTTGTTTTAGGGTATTTTGCGAAATAACAGCGTAATAGCAGAAGAGGCAAGAAGCAGTAACCTCCCTGAGCTCCTGAAAGTTGAACAAAGCTAAGGTTGTTATGCATTGTTTTGTTTTTAGTGCCTTGCTGTGGAGATGACACAGTCTCCTGCAATGAAGTAGCTGGATCATAAAAGCCTAACATTGCTAAAACTTCAAATGTATGATAGCACTGTGTTTTCTATTTAGTCTGTTGATCTGCGAAAAGAAGACTTATGTCTTGGATTTCCCAAAGTTCTTTAATGCCTAGATATTTAGCAGGCAAAGAACTCATGTTGCTTTCTCAGCGTTGGGATGAAGGATCATACACATGCCCCCTGGTAAAGCGTCATTGTGTAATTGAATTAGCTCAAGTTTCTTTAAGGCTCCTGACAAGTTCTGTATCAAAATGCTTTGCCTTACCATTTAATTTCCCCTCAGGTAATCTATTAAAACGTTACAGAATGACAGCCATGCATATTGAGTTGCCTTTGTGTTTCAGCAGTGGTGTTGGCAAGTGTCCTAGAGTGACGCATTTGGCTGAATTACATCACCAATTAATCTATCATAACAAAACTACTGTAAATTCTGTAGTATGAGTTGAAAATCCAGGTGAGCAAGCACATGTATGTGTTTTCAAGGTCTATGCACGTGCATATGTGTGCTCATGTGTGTATCTAAAGCACGTGTGTGTTTGTAAGTGCTTCTTAGTAACAGCTGTTACTAATTTACATTTTTGTCAAGTCTTTTTGAAAGCCCTAGAGACAGACAGGCAGAGAGGGAGAGGGGCGTAGAGATGCAGAGTGCCTCAGACATACCAAAGTGTGAAATTCAGTATTTGTGACAAGGCTCTTACAAAGAATTCATTTTGTGATCAATTTTGTTGACAGTGCCAAATGATAAAGCAGAATTAGAGTTCTTTTCAATGTGCCGTGATGATTATTTCAGCTTTGACAGCTATCGCAGCTCTAGCAACTACAGAGAAGGTTATTTTTTTTCACAGCAAGAGGGAAGCAAACCACCTAGCCAAATTTGATGAATCTGTGTAGAGATTTTGATTCTGCTCTGGGTTCAGATTCAATAAAGTGCCACTGAACACCAAAATTCAATGGGGAAGGCTGAGTTCAAATGTTCGCTCTAAGTACTGGACCCTCACAGACATAAATTACTATGACCTCTATGATCAGCAAATACCTGAGCGCAGGAAGGTGTAAGGTCTTCTGTATGAATTGACAGCACTTTGTGAAATCATGTACCTGGATTAGAGGCATCTCTTTGGCAAGTAGATTGTGATGCTCATATTTCTTATGTGGTTTTGCAGTAGTAGCTGTATTTATCGCCATAATGCCATCACAAGAAAAACTAGTTACTTCTGGTTGTTGACATGTTCATACTTCCAGGAAAATTTCCTCTGATCAACCTCTATTCATCACTTGACTGGGAAGAGACAGGAAGAAAGGAATCATAATTACAATAGGTCAATTTTGATATCTATTCCTGTGTCACCCTCTAATGTTGATTTATCTCTTGGCTATTGGTGTCTGTAAAAGTCAGTGCACAAAGGCTAAATAGAGGCTTGTCTCATGTGACAGCAGTACTTGTATGGAGTATTCAGTTATGGCATACAAACCAATAATCCACCTTGCTTTGCTGTTAAATTACCTTCAGGGTTTTCTTTAGACACTAAATGATTTAGGAAGTAGTTCATTCAGTAAAGCTAAAATGAGCTGGGCTAAGAATAAACCTGCTCTCCAAAACTGACAAGTGAAGTGGGCATGGCATCTTATCTACAAAGTGCTTCTTGGTCTGAAGCCCTGTTGAATGTGCACTGACTAAAATCCTGGCTTACTAGGCAGAGTATTCATTTATAGTCAGTTCATTATATGTGACCCTCTGACCGACAAATCTAAGCACGAGGAGAATCTCTCTGTGTTTGCAGGAACTTCCTGTAGACTTTAAACACTGCTTGTTAATGTTTTACCTTTAATCAAACACTAGGCTTCCTGGGAGGCAAATGTCGCATTGAGCATAAGCAATAACGGTACAGCTTTGTTGTTTTTTTTACTCCAGATGTTCATTAACACTTGATTGCTATGGCAAATCAGTAATAGAGTGATAACGTTTAATCAGCAGTGATGGCAGGAGTTAATGGCTGTAACTCTGATGAGATGATTGTTGTTGCTCAGCGTGCAGTTAAATATCTGGTGCTGACTGATGATTTCAGAGGAGGGGTGGTTGTTGGTGTGATGTAAGGAGTGTGTAATTGTTGTGGAAAGACTTCTAACACATTAGTGAGAAAAAGAGAGGCTCAGAGTGGAGAAACTGGTTTGTGAAAGCTCAGAGAGAAGACTCAGTGTGCATGTTAACTCATTCATCAATCTGTGTTACACTCTGAGCTGTCAAGCTAAATTAATGTATATAAATCTATGGGTGGCTTTTGACTTTAATTGGGGGAGGATGTGCAATGTCTTGTCTTATTCAAACATTTTAGTTCAGGTTTAGTCAGTTTCCATGGCCTGGGGTAAAACTGTGAATTCAGAGCAGCGTTTGCCTTCTAAAACATGCCTTGACACTTCTAGAGCAACACTGCTAGGATAAAAAGACAGTCACTGCTGAGCCAGCATGTAGGCCTGTGTCTGGATTCACTCATCAGTCATATTAGAGAGGATCAGGGGCAAGTGGCCTCAGAGGCCGAATCAGTCTTTCCAAAATGACAGTACTTTTCCCACGGCAGTCTAATGAGTAGATCAGACTTGTTATCCTTTTTAATTTCATGCTGAGCCATGTGGCTAGTCCTCCTCAGCTCGCTTTGCCCCAAGCTAGAACTTTGAATCAGCCTGTGTCTGTGATGGGACAATATCATTTTCCGCTAGGTAAAGGTATATAATCACAGGGGTCTTAAAGGGAATATTGGTTGTTTTCTCATCATTTAGTTTTGAAGATTATCTGTGCTGAAATTTCTTATATTTTCTCCCACTCAAGCTACATGATCATGACTATGAATACAACCACAATCCATGCTTACAGATAGTATCCTCGTATATAATCTTACAGAAAGCTCAGAAGAGACCATTAAGGCCACCACATTTATTTTTTTTAATGCCTCTTTTTAAATCGCAAAAACCTTTTATTCGTGAACTAATAGCACCTTTTTAGAAACTTAACTTGCATTTTAGCTGCAGGAACTGTGTTCCAGCTTCAGTTCCTGAACCATAGTTCCTGACTTTCAAAATGTTCCCGTCTCCATCGTAATGCTCTCTGATGGCCCTGGTGGCTCTGCATGGAGTTTGCATTGATGGATGTTGTAGAAAGGTCAAGCGCTTCAACAATTTGAGTGCAGGATTCATTCAGACTATTCAGCTTTTTCATACAAATGGCAGCCTCATAATGTTGGTCGGTTTATATCCTAAAATGTATGTATCTAGTGTTCTTCTTTGTTGAGGCAGTTAGTGTGCTATGTGTTTTCAAGATTTTGTGACAATTTGGCTCCGATTATTTGGCCTCCTCGGAGCTGTTCTGTCTCATATTACTTTGAAAGATCAATCATCAAGGTGCTGTTTGCCAGATGGCTGTTATCGCTTTGGCGTTCAAGGATTTCCTTAAAGAATGAAACAGTGATGCTGCCCATTCTACTGACTGCCTTTATTTCACTTAAATACAGTTTTTTAAATTCCTATTCTTGTGCAGTTTTGTCCGCCAGCATACGCAATATGCTGATTTGGTAATCAATGTTTGCGAGTAGATAGCACACTAACCACACCCAGAGGCTGTGAACAGATCTCTGCTATTCAATTTGATACGCTACGCCATTGTAGTAGTGTTTATGTTTAAAGTACTTAAAAGCTTTTAGGTAAAGTCAAAACTAATAGACTTAAATGTTATTGAAATGTTCAGCAAGTAGGTATGCATGTATGATCTGTTGCTGGATTTTAACTTAGTCTGTCAAGTGATACAAGCTGTGTTGAGTGTTATAATAAGAAGTTAAACATTGTCTTTACTCTTTAAGGTCAGCTATTAGTGTTCTAAGATATTTCACCATTTCAAGATAAAGACCTGCTTCTCACAGGCTCTGCGCTGGGGGGTTGTGCTGGAAGCACTTGAGTCAAACTGGTAGACTAGCTACATAAAAATTTCTGTTCTTTTGTTATTTCCCTTCTACTCATGTGAGTGTGAATAACGGCCTTTGCTTACAATGGCCGACACTGAGACTGTGTTGTCCTTCATACCTTCTCCCTCCACTTCCTCCTTCAAGGGTTTGTTAGCTAACTTCCCATTGTTCGTGGTCCACTTGAACCCACCGTCCAGGCTGGGCCTGTTTCCTGCACTCAGCGAATGGACAACAAAACAATAGATAATAATGGAATTCACAGGAGCGTTTTAAAAATATCTCTTAATCACTTTGAGGCAGTGTTTGATAAACCAATTTGAGGGTCAGCTGATGGTGAGTTTCCATGTTACTATGACAACAGTGTGGAAATTTGAGAGTGATCATTCATGTTGAATTAGTTCATTAAGAGAGCAAAGCAATTCAACAGGCAATAGATGAACACACAGAGTGGAAAATAGCTGTTTGTTGCAACCCTGGAAGAGAGGTGAAGTGGATCTGAGCTTAAGGGTGCACTCTCTATTGTGTGCAACCTAACAGAGGACAAAGAAGGTTCTAACTCACCAACCGGCGATGTATGTGAAATGCTTCCCTGCCAGAGGCAACAGGGTCAAACAATCCTATTTCCGTTCTATATATAGCTGTCTTCTCAGATGACTGTGGTATAGATGGTCCCATTAACCACATGTCACAGCAGCATTGTGCAGGTGATGATCTTTTCTTCCTCACAAGCTGTGTGTATTTGAACTCCATCAAGTCAGGAGTGACCTGAAAAAAACATACATGTTGATAACCCAAGGCACCGCTTAACCACCCTGGTTTCCAATTTCTCCTCAGTGAAAGGAAACCATCTCTTCATTGTAAAATACACTGGAGTCCTTTTTACTGTTGCCTTGAGCCTGTTCCAATGTAACAGGCGGTCCACATGTGAAGGTCATAGATCTGATGTCTGGTTGAAAATGCCAGCTGTGGGTAAGCATCCTTAATCTTGCATGTTATTGCCTTAATATACTGATACGGTCTTTGCTGTGTTCCCTTAAGTTGCTTGGGGCATTTGAGAGCCCGTCGAGGACTTTTGATGACTAGGTTGTTGGTCCCTTGACATAAACAGAGAGGCAGTACTATGAGCACTCTGCTGTTTCTCTGTGGCTTCTGCTTACTTTTGGGGTGTCTTGCAAAGATCAGATGTGAATGTTGGAGTCTGTTTTGTCCATTCAGCCTGTGTGTGTCCACAAAGACCTGTGAGCCACTGTGAGACTTTCACTGCTCTGTTTTAATATTGAGAGGCCCTTTCTAAGGGGCTATGCTTTGAGGCTGATATCCAAACACAGCTTAAAAGCACTGGAATGGACCTGACTCTGAGGGCTCAAGGAATCTTGATTTTTGTCTTGCTGCATACCATGCCGTCCATGACTCCTCTCTGAGGAGACTTTCTCACAAAGGTCACAGTTATATCATCACCACAGCTTTAAGCCTAGCTGCCTTTGATTTTGATTGTGGTACATTTGCTGTTGTAGGATTCACATTTCCTCACATCTACCTTCAATAAAAACAGCCTAAGGCTTAGGCAACATCAACACATACTGTCCTCACACCTGTTTCCATTAATTTATTCATGAATGCAGAAGACTTGATGAAGATACTTGGACCAAAATGACTTGTCTTTGCAGTGCAGGAAAGCATCGGATTACAGTGTTATGTGAAGATTTCTGAGTGTATAAGCAGGTGCAATTAATACCAACTGTTTTGTAAGTTGTTTCATGATATAGATGCAGATAGGACAAGGGGATACAAAGAAAATCGAGTATCACAGTGTTTTTGACCAAATATCTCAATCTCAATTGTGACGATATTGTAGTGTTGATTATTGGTTCTTTGGCAACATATTTTCACAATGGGATTTTTGATAAATAGTCATCACTAATGCCTAAGTGAGTAAAGGCAAATAAAAGAACAGCTACAACAGTCTAAGTTCAGAAAATGACATCACTTTACTGTAATGCAGCCTTTAAAACCAGGACAACACATACAGCATTATGATATCCAAAATTTAAGACTATACCTAGTCTCACATCTTGATAATATCAATATATTTCCTAGCCCTAGCTATGATTAATGTTCAGAAAATGTTCATAAATTGTCAGCAGCATTGTGTTGACTGTTATGCATCTCAAACCAAACACCAGCTTGCTAGCTTACGTGACTAGTGTTAGCAACTGAGCAACAGAGGTTCCTTACCTTTACGACAATTATTGTTCATATATGGTTTGACTGCTGCCACAGTGCGCACTCTGCTCATGAAGAGAGAAAACTGCATTGCAAACCGTTACAAAGAGCTGGTCTTAGTTGGCTCACTGAGAAAGAAACACCTGCAGAAGCCCATGTATACCTGTAAATATTGGTTATATTTTAGGTTTAAGTCATTCAAAAAGACGGTAACAAATAACTAATTGTACTGTCTCTGTAATACTTGGTTCACTTCTGAAAAGAAGTTGTTACACCACTACCAGACAGTCATTGGAGCCAGTACGATAATAACATAATCTTGATCCCTAACCGTCTGTGGCTATTGCAACCTAGTGTCAAAGTTGTCAGTTTAATTGGCAAGAATGTGTCAGTGTCTGCTGGGGAAAAATATTCACACTGGTATAGTATGTAGAGCTGTTTCTGTGTTGTGACTCCCAGGAAACAAACGGTGGTTTGTTTACAATATATGTTACGGTCACTATGTCATTGTTGTATTGAAAACATTGTTTTAATACATCTTTGGCTTTTATTTGAACAATGTTCAGGGTTTGATTCCCCTTACCTTGCAATAGAGCTCGAAAGTCACGCCCCTTCCAGTAGACCCCCATTGGACCTCTAGGCTCAGAAAATATGAATGGGAGTCAATGGACAGAAAATTATTATTTTCATCAGATCAAGATGCCGGTGTGTTTTGTACCTGAATGTCACCATTGTCCAGACTTGTAGTGGTTTTTGCCACACGTAAGGCTTTTGTCCTCTCCTTGGAAGAAGGCAGTGAAGTGTACCAGAGACACAGCCATGTTCAGAGTGCGAGTGGTGATGTATATCACACGCGTCGAGAGCAGCGAAGAGCTGTAGTCCACAAAGCGCTTTCACACAAAACATAACAGTATCAAACTTCTTCCCGCTAAATTGTAGCCTTCTTTGCACAAAAAAATATATTAAAACTTCACAAACAACATATGTTAAATTTATGGCACAATTCAAACGGGACCAGAAAATAATTTTCATCTAGCCATTGAAATACATTATGAGAAATCAATTTTTTAAGGTCCCATGTACTGGAAACGGAAACACGCAACTTACGAGCCCTATAGGCTAATAGAGGCACACCTCAGGATAAAAGCGATGACTGTAGATGGCTGAAGAGGTAGTGTCTTTTTTTTCCCAGTGGGTACTGGCTGTGTGTGTCTGGTGGCTGTGATGGGGGAGGGGGGATGGAAGGAATTTGTCATGTTGGCTTTTGGAGTTTCAAGAGGGCGTTTCTCATTTCCTTTGGGTTAACCTGGGTGATGTTTATTGTTACTGTGGAGATGAGCAGCCAGCTCCCACACAGCAGTCAGTAGTTCCACTGACTCGGCCAACGAACACTGTACTGTTCCATACTGAACTACATTAATCTGTCTGCATACAGGTAGACACAGTCCTCAGATCTGTTTCTTAGCGCACCGCACCTGGCGTTTACCTTGCTGACATGTTCTTTGTTCTGACACCTGTGCATTCTTGAGCATTACATTGAATCCAGTTCCAGAAATGCTGCTTTGTACTTGATCCTGCCATCTGACCTTCCTGTTATTACATCATATTTTAATCAAAATATACTCAAAAGCAGACTTATATGATTATCATTGTTTTTATTATACCAAGAAACATTCCCCTTTTTAAAAAACAAGTTTAATTTTCAGAGTTGTTGTTCAGAGTTTCCCAGTACTCTGTATATCCTGCTACTGCTACAACCTCAAAACTGTCAGAGAGTAATACACATGCTCACGTTGGGTCATCTGGGCGTAATTATGTTGTGACAACGACATTACAGAAAAAAACTCTTCTGATTTTCAACCAGCTCTCTGTCGTCGCAGTGTGTGCAGATGATTGGTTTTGGCCCCTGTGCTGCCAGAGCCTTGAGCTTCCTGCTCATTTGCTGGTGGACTTTGGCTTTTTACTTAAATCAACTGAGCAGACACTTTAGCATTTTCGTCTTTGTGCAAGCTTTACATGTCTAGATTAGGTGTTACTTGGGAAAGTACTAGAAATTTTGGAGGGGACTGTATAGAGATGAAAAGGTGAGGCCATGGCTACACAGAGCACCTGACCTTCCTGATCTGATGGCTTGAGTAGTAGCTAAGTTTGTTTTGTTATTTTTCTCCAATAAAAGCAGTTAAGAAATTCATCTCTAGAGAGAGGATGATAGATTGAATCTGCCAGGCCTAGAATTGCATTATGAAGCCTTTTAGGGTGGATGTCGTGGGGGGGATATTGAATCAATGTTTGGCATCTTTAAATGAAGTCAGTCTTCAGGCTGATTGAAGGACATTGATGTTATATTGTCTGAAAATTGAACAGAGCCTAGGAATTGAAATTAACCAGGATCAGTTCCAGAAAGTATCGGTTAAAAAATGGAGTTGGGTCGGAGAGTGATGTTCTTGCTTTGTGTGTGTTTTCCCTAGATACTCAAATGAAACACAGATAGAGTAATCATATTCTGCCTTGAAACTGCACTCATAATCGTGACTGGTGTTTGGCTTGCCAAAACCTCATGAAAAGTTAATTTTTTAAGTAGTGAAGGCTGAGTTGAGGTGCAGAGGCTCCTTAGGGATTTGCCCCCTCACCTCCACCTTCCATAGCAGATTCAGTGGAGGCTCTGCTTCACCATGTTTCATCTGACACCATCAAGGATGGAAAAAGGGCAGATCAATAGCCTCACTCCCAGCAGCAGTAAGAGGACCTAGATATTTAAAGCCTGGCTTCTGGGGTTGAGAACTCAGTGCAAGGACTGTGTGTTTTGTTTGCAGAAGCCATAGCCTTATTTGGTTGAAACCATTCTTTTCTCTTCATCGGAAAGATTGCTCTGCTACTATTAATACAGTAGGGTAGCAACCTATAATGTGTTTAGAGGGTTAGAAACCAAAGATCCCACACAATTAACGAAACACAGCAGCAGTTAAGTATGTTTTTACCATTGTACAAGTACATAAGACTATAAATAATTCCAAAGTAAACAAGCACATCCAGGCTGGACCTTGAGTTCATATTATACCGTTTAACTCTAAGGATTCAAAATGCACACCAGCTTGGGAACAGCCAGGGAAAACAGTTGCAAACACCCAAGTTCAGCCACATAGCATCAATTACATGTGGAATTCAGGGCATTCAACAGAGTGTTTTCCTGCATAACAAGATAGCAGAAGTTGTCCTTTTCTGTTTAAATATTAGAGCATTCTTTCCATGTGCCCCTCCACTGATGACCTGCAGGATTGGGAGTGCTGTGGGAAAACTCCCAGGCGGGTGCCAGCTAAGCAGTATGAAATGCGGATGTACACTGTTTTTCCATTGCTATGTTACGTTTTCGAGGACACATTTTGTATTGTTTGGATAGTTCTGGGTAAAAAAAAACCCCACTTGCATGTGTAGGCCTTAGAATGGTTTTCTTATTGGCAGGTGAATAGAGGAAATGGCCTCTGTTCTGTCCCAAGAATAGAAATAGAAGTGTTTGTATTGCTGGATCATTTCCACGGTTTTAGATCATTGACAATAGAGGCATTTCTGTTGTCTTGTCGTGGCTGTGAATGACTGAATTTTTTGTGTTTTCTTTTCTCCCAGGGGCCCTTCAAAAAGGCTTCCAGGAATCTTGCCATGTTCAAGGCAGTGCTGAAGAAGAACAGAGATGGAGGCAAGGGGACCAAGAAGGATTCAGGTATGTGGAAGATCAGGGACAGCAAGCTACGTCTCATGGAACAAATACTCCAAACCCCAAAGGCTTACACACAAACTCTATTTCAGAGGCAGATGTACACTTCTGATCGTCTTACTTTCAGTGTTTATGAATTCGTTTCGCACTTTGGAAACTTTTTATGGTTTCTTTCATGGACACCCTTCTTCAGAATGTGAAGGCTCAAGTAAGTTAGATAAAGCTAAAGTAAACTGGAAAGAAAGTTGAGATGAAAGCACAACAGTCATGCTAAAACTTAAGTGTGCACTTGGCAAACATCCTGTCATCTAAAGCATCATTTACAGCAATTGCCAGAATATATATGGCCAATAATTTAGCTTTACCACTTCTGTCTGTGACACTTTTTCTTTGAAGCGCACTGTGTGGTTTTTAAGTGATTGACTCATATTTAAATACCCACATACAGTAAGAGCTGGAAAAGATGTTTGCACACAAGGAATAACCTAAAATATAAGGGGCCAAGTCACTTGTTTCCTCTAAGAAAAGCAAAATAAAAAGAAACGTGCTACATTACTGACGGCAGTGGAGTTCTCATATGCAGGTAGTGTGATTAAATTATGATGGTGGTGGTGTGCAGCTGAAAAATAAGATCCATCATGTGCTGTGTTTGTACATAATTGTAATCACTGTTATCACCATAACTCGAATGCAGTTTTTATAAAGTAATTGCCACAGTACAAATGAAAAGGTTATTGGCTTTTTTGTTTAACTTGGAGCTTTACACTGCAGTTGGGAACAATTACAGGCCCAGAATACAAAGGACTTCAAAGGACATTTCACCCCAAATCAAAAATACATATTGCCATCTTCTTTCATTGTATTTGAAAGACGGCAGACATCTCCAACACTCTGAAACTTACAATAAAACAACCTAGAGTGAGAAATGGCACTACAGGTAAGAGGAAAGATGTGAATTTTTAATTTTGGGGTGAACTGTCCCTTTATAGTAAAATTCTTGCTGTAATGGCAAGGACCTGCAGATTTGTGTGAAGGGATGGTGATGAGCAAATTACAACTGTGTAGGCTCATAGTAGCCCAGTGCCATCACACTGCGTCTTTCAATCACCCAAAATGCACAGAACCATTGTGCCGTGTAGAACTGTCAGTCCAGAGCAGAATATCTTCCATCTTTTTTTAATCTAGTTTTTACTGTAGAGACAACTTGGACATTGTGTCATAACAGATGTTTTCATTTACTTTGGAAATCTGTAGTATTTTCCAACATGACTAGACATGAGTCATGCTCAGTATTGCATTGTTGACTTGTCTCTTGTTCATACAACGCCCCCCTCTACTGATCGGTCTTTACATAGCCTGTGACCACTTTTGCTTACACTGCATTTGCCAGCCTAGACTTGATTTCCCACCTAAGGACTGGTTTTTACAGGTAAAGAGGTAGGTAGGTCTGTATACAGTAGGTACATGTGTCATAGTTTTGCTCCTTCTGCCTTTGTCTGGTGTAATTGTTTCACTCAACAGTCAATGCTAAAATTAAAGGGAAAAGATCACCTCCAGCCATCTTCACTGCGCTGCTCCCCAGCAGAGCACAAAGGGAGAATTGAGTATTGTTGGCTTATATATATCGTTTTATATCAGGTTGTTGCAACCTGTCTCGCATGTATGAATCACTCTGATAACATAGCCTCCCTGTAACCCAGACACACACGCCCACACATGTACACTTAAACACAGGAGGTTCAGTGTACGTGAAAGCTGGGAGCAGCAGAGTTTTATGGCGGGATACGGCTCCTTTATCCCAGCCTCACTCTCGCAGTTGGACCCCATCCATCAGACTAAAGCAGTTCTGTCTTCCTTTCTCATGCTGGGACAATAAAATCTGGTCACTCCTCTCTGTTGTTTAGGGCTCTTGAGACAGATGAGAGGTCACAGAGATGTAGCAGCTAGCAGTGGTCACTTTGCCCCGCTGTGCATGGGGCACAAATCTCTGCTAATATGTTTTTATTTTCAGGCTTTAGAGTTTTTTGAAGGTTAGACTTAATGAACTGTGCATCATTTCTCATGAGATTGTTGAGAAAACACCTGTAATGGCCTGTAATAAATAAGACTCATTCCGTAATAAATCTTGATTATATTCCTTAATAGATCTTGATTGAGATCTTAATAAGTTCTACTCCATATCAACAGCCACAGTCTGTCATATTTATTCGTGGGGGTGTCAGATATGTTTACAAATAATAAGTTGCATTGAAAGAGTTAAATTGCATATTTTGCCACCCTGTGTTTACTCGTATGTTGTCCTTGAAGAGAATAATTTGTTTATAAATTCAGGTCCTTCCTGGGATCTGAAATGAGATTTGTAACACAGAGGCCCTGATGGGGAAGGCCGTGTTAATCAAATTGGGTACACTGCAGTATAGTTAATGGTTTCCGAGACAAGATAGTACCATATTGCACATAAAATATTCACTGCACCTTCTGCGAGGCTTGAATAAAGATTTCATTTTGATCCCAAATGGTTTTGGGAAAGAATGTTGTTTTGAAATTAAATGCCTGGTACTTTGGAGTTTTGTCATCTACTTTATTATATGCACTTCTCTCTTCCTGCCGTTTTTAAATTGAATTATGGAGAACGATTTATTTAATTTGGTTGATCCAACAGCATCAGTGATGTTTGAGATTTCTGTCAGCTAGGGCAGTGTCTCACTGTTTTATGCTTGACATTTGGCAGTGGTATTTATCTTTTATTTACTAGCTTGTTGCTTACTTTGTAAGATTTTGTATTTTGCAGATGAATGAAACCCTGTTGCTTTTTACAGTCCTGCTCATATCCTCATAGGTCAGCCTGTACATATTTTCCTTCCTTCAGAGGGACCAGAAGTACAAAGTCCCTGTAAAATCTGCTTAGCAACATATAATGGAAATCATTGGTAGGAAAGACCTTGATAATGGTATAATTGCAAGATAGCTCAGCATATGTTGCTCATGACATGGTGGCTATGGACTGGAGGCAACTTTAAAGCAGTCAAGGAAACTTGGCCCCTATGCCAGATACCACTACAGTCATTAGCTCTCCTTTGGGATCTCCCCATTGCCAAGACCACAAAAACACACAGTTTGCTAATTTAGTCTCTCCATCATGTGCTCCTCCTAGATCCTTTCTCCTCCTCCTCCTTCTCGCTTGCCTCTTCTAAACTCACTCTGTAAGGAATCTGTTTGGAATTGGCCTTTTTAATCCCTTTTAAGTGCCCCTTTTTTTTAATGGTCTGCCACTCCGGAAGTGGGATGCTAGTTTGCTGTGGCCTGCTGCCTTTGATGTCGACATTCTCTGAGAGAGGTTACATTGCAAGTAGGCCTCACTGGAGTTAATAGATTTGAGACCTGAAGGCACAAGAAGATGATTATATTGTAAAGAACCAAACAGTGTTTTAATTGGTGCTCTCTTTGAGGATACAGGCCCCTCAGATTTTACTGCAAGTTTCACCTATGACTTCCTATTAATTCACAGCAGTGTCTGGTTTGTGGTTCATTACAAAGCAAATTGCTTGTTCTGAGCTGATGGAATTTTTTTAGGACAGTGTTAGTGACACTGTCATGAGGCTAGTTTGGGTGAATGTATTTCATCCTGTTTTTGTCTTATGCAAATGTTCCTCAACAACAGTGTTCTGAAGTAACAGAACTAAGCCTGTAGGCATAGTTGTGTTGTTGTAACAGCTTTAAAACATCAAACCAACATAGCAAATGTCCCTTTTCAGACCATGTATTGATCTTGCTCTCATTTTTTTTATGTGAGGTCCAACGTGATTTGGTCCTGACAGTCCACAGTGCATATAATTGAGTCCCATGTCATGTCAGTTGATTCTGTTTACCAGTTTATGGAAGTAAAGGGGAGTTAATATGGGCGAAATTTGATTAGTTGGTCCACCCGTAGTTTTGGGCGTTTTTTGGATTACAGTTTTATTGATGCCAATGAAGTAAAGTTAAACTTAAATCTATGTCAAATCCCTTTGGTGGACTTGAAACACTTGAGGACAAGTCTGCATTCACGACCAAGATTTAATTCTTTTTTCGAAGAAAGTGGTCTGCTGTCTCTCTCTTTTTTGTATCTCAAAGAGGCCCCACTGTCTTGAATAAAATATACTGCTTCTTACTGTCGCTTCTGTCCTGAGAGTATTTTCAGTCAGTATCTGTTCATGATGTTACCCACAGAAACAGCATCTTTGACTCAGCTTTAATTGCTGTGGGTGACTGTGTGACTGTGTGTGTTGGGTAATGCCTCTGAAGGCCCTCCAACTTGGGCTTACCACTTGATGAGCTCGGCCGCTTGGGGCAGCTGCCAGACAGTTGTCTGTCTGTTGTGGGTGACGCGGTGTTAATCACACTAGCATGCATTTGCGCATAGTCTTTGAGGCTGATAACAGTTTCAGCTGTTTATCCCCCCCCCCCCCACACACACACACACACACACACACACAGAGCCATGTACACACAAACAGATATGCAGTCACCACCAGTTGGCAGGGCTTTTTGTAGTTTGTATGGCAGCACAGAGACAGAAGCCACTCATGCACCTGGCTGGACGGGATTCAGCAGTCCTGTTGTTGACCTGCCAGCACAGAAAATGGGGGTCAACCCAACTGCTCTGCTTTAATTTCCCAGCAGTGAATCCCCAGGGATGATAATTGTCTTGTATGGCATGCTGACAGCAGTGACGTTAGAATGATTTCTCACATTTGTCAAGAGTCAAAGAACAGTGCGTTTAACCATAAAGCTGCTGGCAGTTTTTATTTACATGGATGCTTCATCACTTTTCTGATAACAATTGCGTCTTCACTGAAGTCCCCCTTTTAAATTTGATGATGCTGTGTTCCCTTCAAATGCATTGGGGCTTACATCTTAAGAGTACACATGTCCATGTCATGCTTTGTTTTCAGTTGTGCAAGACCATGGCAAAGGCCTCTGTAGATGGCGCACAAGCTACGAGCATGCACAACTTGTTGTTTGTTACAATATGCTCTGAAAAGCCAGGGGGCGCACAAACAAAATACCCTGTAGATAAGCAAGAAGTCCATGAGTTTTACTCTTAAAATGTTACTGGAAAAGTAAACTCCCTGCTTCAGAAGAAAACTCCAGCGTACCACCAAACACAGTGTTTGTGTAGCTTAACTTGAAGTTGAAATTATTTTATACCTTTCCTTCCCCCTTGGGTCTCTTACAGCAGTCTCTCGTGGTCTGAAACTCCCTGCGGCAAAATGCCTCTTCTTTCCCCAGTGTGGAGGGCTATTACTTTCCGAGAATTTATGGCCATTTGACTTTCCCTGTGGTCTCTCAATGTAGAGCTGTAGCGAATGTCTGCACAGGCAAACCTACTCGGCCAGTCTTCCCCAGGTGTTCACTCGAAGGTGTCCGTGTTGAACTGAAAAGAGTGGCGTGCACAGTGGGTGTCTATTTAGAGAAATAAAGAGGTGCAGCTCCAAGTGCCGTGACAAATTTCTGAGACTTTGCACTTGACACATTAACTATGATGTCATTTTTTTGGGGCGTAAACCTTGCATCAGGGACACTACTACTAGCATAATTCTAGGTTTACGCATCATCAAGGCATCCCACAGCAGACAAAGAAATATAATGAGAAGCAACTGATGGAAAGTAGACTTAAGACAAGAACGTAATGTGTTAGTGGTTTGCTACCTTGCAGAATTTTTCTGTAACATAATTTTTAAAGAGGCAATTTCTGATTAGGAGAACGTCATTTAGATTTTAGGAAGATAAAGTGAGAAAAAAGGGATGTTCATGATGTAGAGGACCCGTACACAAACTAATGGGGTGTGTGTGTGTGTGTGTGTGTGTGTGTGTGTGTGTGTGTGTGTGTGTGTGTGTGTGTGTGTGTGTTTGGGAGAGATCATTAAGTACTGCACTCTGTTGCCTCAGCTGTGGTGGTGACTGGTACATGCTGTCTCGGCAGTTTCTGTGAGTTTCTTGGGTCTCTTGACATGAAACAGTGATTTGTTGCAAAGGGTCAGACAACAGCAAATTTGTTACAAGGCAGGAATTTGTTTTGTTTTCATGATTTTGTATGGTTCTTGAAATTTGAAGCTCCTCAGTGATGATAGAGTTAGTAGGTTAAACCTTCACGCTGAATTTCCTTCAGGGGGTGAACTCAATACCCCTGCAATGATACTTCTTTGCAAAGCTATAATGCCCAGTTTTTGTCACGCCTGTCAGCAAAGTGTTGATAAATCTAATAACATTTTTCAAGCTGTCGTTTCTGCTGTTGTGTTATTGTTTATTGTGGTTTAGTCGGGCAGCTGACAATGCAGATTTCTTTAATCTCTTTCCTGTTTTCTGTGTTCCATCTCTGTGGTGATACAGTTAAATATTGCAGCTGACATCGCAGAGATTCCTTCCCTGTTGTCTATATTCTCTCTCAGCTGCCCTTAGGGGTTTAACATGTGGAATTTTTTACTGTTATGGGAAGACTTCCTTCAATAAACAATAACCACAGGTGGTTTGGCAGTCATTTGTCCAGACAAAAAAAGAGCATTTGATGGACAGTTGTTTGTCCAAATGAAAGCTGCTTTTTATAAAATCATAATCATAGAAGAAAAGGCTAGTTTTTGACAGTAAGTGCAGCTAAAACAGCTTTTTCTCCACAAGCCTTTGTTGCCCAGGAATATTATAGCTGTTTCCTGTGGGCTATCAGAAATGGAAATTTTTCATCTTTGTTCATATGTGAGTCAGAATTAACCACAGGCTGTTCTTTGAGGACAGCACAATAGGTAAATACTAAAACACTCAACAGGCTTGCTTTTGCCCTTCAATTTTCTCTCACCCTTAGGTATCCTAAATGCGTGCCAGCCATTTTGGCTTCAGAAAAAAGTAATCATCTAACCAGCAAAGGATGTGCTTCATGTTACTAATATGGATGACAAAGGTTTCTTTTTAAGAGCTTTGTTTGCTGGTTAGGTGCAGTCTTCCAACATCGCCGACGGAAAGCACTAAACCAGGTGCAGGATCACAGTGAACTCTCTCACTTGCATATATATACACGGTGACCATTCCCTCAGACATTAACAAACACAACTCTGTGCAAAGTCTGCCCACAAGTTCTAGTGTCAAGCTGCTTATGTTAGCCTGGTTCTTCTCCGTGAACAGCTGGGTGGCAGCCTCCTCTCTAGCCATATCTACCGCAGCCATTTTGAGACACGCTCCCTCCTTGTCCTGTGGCTTGTAAGGGAACTTAAAGAAAACTCCCTCGCTGTGTTCTTCCGTCGTGGGTGGAAGTTTTAACAGTTTCTTTTATTAGGAAAGCTGCTCTTACAGGAAGAGTGTGCTGCAGGTAAATTAGGAATGCATGGTGTGGTACTGGTGTTGTTTTTGGATAAAACTTCTGTATGGTAAAGGAAGCATTTAGCGAGTAAAAGGCAGTGCTCATGTAGTTAACAATCTTGACACTTAAGCACAGAGACATAAATTTGTTAACTTTAAAAAGACAAACTGCTCTCTTCATAAATTTGGAGTCACAAAATTAAAAGTCGTGACTGCCGAAGCAAGACAGATAAACAAGATGCACTCAGTCAACCACAGGATGTCTAGACCACAGATTGCATACAGTATGAGACCTGTGCAGGACAGGCAGACAGACTCTGAGTTACGCCACACACATACATACACGCACAGATAGAGAGCGACAGAGACAGCAAGAGAGGCAAACAACCTCAAAACACATTATTAACATCCTTTGATTAACCATAATAACTAGTGCTCAGCCCTGAACCACTGACTCCTTTATCATCAGCTCATGGTTTTCCTTTTGGAAAACACTAAGTACCAAAAAACTCATGCAGTTATGAAGTTCCAGTTTGCTTTTAGGTTGACACTAAGTCTAAGTTTTGTGTGATGAATAGATCTTTAAATCACTTAAAAAACACATTTAGGGTTACATCTAGGTTCCCATTTTATGCCCTTATTGTAACTTAGATTAAAAGAAAACTGTGCTGACAATTGTGAAATGGCTTTTTGGCCCATGTTTGCTATTTTTGCTCCCAGTCATGTTTGCCTAGATTTCCATGTCCAGACAGTTATGGCAGGATTTAAGATGGTGGAGAAAAGAATGCACCTGATCTACAAAGGAGACCATTGAGTGCACAGACCTACACGGCTATCAAAGCACTGCACAGCCAGCAGGCAACGATTAGCAGGGCGTAGCTCAAACCACATCTTTCACTCACACACACATTCATGTACAAACACACACAAGCACACACACATATACGCCCACAAACCTCAGGTGTATCCACAGTAGACACTCCCCGTCTTTCCTTCTGAAAAGCAAAATAAGGGCTCTTGAGGAAAGCAGTGGACCGGGTTGGCCAGTCTCACTGTTTTATTTGAGGAGCCTTTTACAACAAACATTCAGTCCCTGGCTACATTTCACCTTCACATCACATGACTATAGACTTCCAAGAGGAGATGGTATGACACTTACCATTTTGTGATTGCCAATCAATCCAAAAAGGTGTTAATATTGCCTAATCTAATTGTACTGATTTATATTGGTCTTATTAGGGCTGTCCCGAATACCGGTGGACTCCGGGTTTTTTTCGGACCTAATTGTATTGTGGAGTTTTGCACAGTGGTAACCAGATCTTTGCTCTCAGACCCCAAAAAAATGTGATGGCACTCTCCTTCAGTACATTATTCTATGCTTTCTTTTGATTTTCACATTGGCTAGTCATCCTGTTTAATTTATCTTCTGATTAAATCAGAACCGTTGAAACACGTTGTAGGAAGCCTCTGCAAGTAATTGGTTGCTGGCAGACACTCTGTGCTGCAATAAAATGGTTAATCAGCAGTGCCGTGCACTGCAGAGCCGATGTGCTGCTGGTTCTGCCGGCCTGGAGAATATAATGTCTATAGTCTTACTGTTGTGTACAGCCTTTATAGACTGAGCTGAGTAGTGATGCACGGGTCGACCTGTAACCCGCGGGACCCGCAAATGGACCGGTGGGTCGGGCAGCAGTGATCGTCTGTTAAATCGGTCTGTAAATGATATTTTGACATTATTATTATCATTATTATCTATTAATCTATAATCTATAACTGTCATGGCATCCGAAGGTACTGATGCATTGAGCAGGTGACAGTCCGCGGTCATTTTCAAAACACACTTGTGTCACGCACTCCAAAAGAAACTTTAAACAATAATTTATTGACAGAAATGGTTCCATAATTCATATTAAATTCAGAAGATAACGAAAAAACAGCTACAAGTTAGAGGGAATAGTGATAAAGTGGTAAAACTTGGCATTGATCCACAGCCTCAGATGGATGCGCTCAAGCGCACAAGCTCAGTTATAGGTTACACTATATTTTCACATTTTTAAAATGCAATTTAAAAGTTTTATTTTTATTTTTATTGATAACCCACATTTACCAACAACAAAAAACTACATTTAGCACAAAAAAATGTTAAAAAAAAAGTAAATAAAAAAACGAATATTGAATACCAAATTTTCTTAAGGAATACCTACCCATAGAAACGAATATTCGAATATCCGAATATTTGGGTACAGCCCTAGGTCTTATTGTGTCTTTGTTGAACATATTCACAAGAAAAAGTTTCTAGTTTCTTGGCATAACATTGAAAAACACAAAATGCTTAAGTGTTCTTTAAAAGGGACTAAGGCTGCATCAAATTTTGTAGCCAGCAGCTAACAATTGTTTTCTTACAACTTGAATGCAGAGCAATCAGTCATAGTTTAAAAATACGAAAATACGAATACTAAATGTTCCACTTGAAGGCAGCAGTACAATATGTAATCATTTGTTAAAATCATAACTTGAAAAAATCACACTGAATTAATTACAACAGTCACCCACTGTTTAGTGGATTTCCGATTTGAAGCCTCGAGTTTGGCATTTTGGCTGTTGCCATCTTGGATTTGGAGCCAGAAGTGGCCATATTTGGATGGGAGTGTGGAGCTGTGGAGGAGAGAGGGGTTGGATTGACTCGCTTGTGGAGCCACCCTCAAGTGGACACTCAGGGAACTGCAGTTTGTGGTACTTGAGGTGGGCTTCATTTTTCAGCCCCAGAGGTTGCCTCTCGACTCAGTCAGACATCATGTTCACTGTAGCGTTTTTTTCTTTTTTAGCGGGGTTGTTAATTAGCCCTAACCAATCTGTCTCACCGGTGGTTGCAGACATATATTGATTTTCTGTAGGTCAACTAACAGTACTTAAACCTTTACAGCTGTCTTGATCTCATCCACACTTGTCTTAATTTTCCTGAGTTTCTCCATATGGTTTAAATAACTGTCAGTTGGCATGTAGGAGAGCTTAATGCTGTAGCTAATGGTCTAATCTGGCACTGCTCATCCTGCCCATTGGCTTCTGACTGGGAGGAATGTGGAGAAATGCTTCCATGGTTCCCAGAGGTCCACTGTCTGCCATAGCAGCCGGTGACCACTCTCCATTACCCTAATTTGGCCCTCACACACACTCAGCATCGATGGTGCCTGTGACCTTGGAAGTGTGTGCACAGCAACGGACAAGAAGCCAAACAAATACATGAGGACATGATGGAAGCAGGGGGTGATATCATCTACAGCACAGCAACACACCAGTCTCCTCCCCTTATCCCAACCCCCATCCATGCGCAAATAGATTCTTTCACTACTTCAAAGAGGAGGAAAAACAGTTTATCAGTTAACATGCCGGGGTATTTTTTAGATGGTCTTTGAAGGGGCGATAGTGGCTGTCATGGCACTTCATTGGCTGGAGAGGTCAGCAGGCCACTGGTTTTTCTAATTACAGCGTGACCTTCCTTGGCAGACACATTCCTCCTGTCTGATTTTCTGTTTTACTTTCATACCTTTACATCCTTTTGTCTGTGATCTAAATGAACACTTAAAGTGTCCCTTTTCATGCAGAACACTTAAGTGTCACCCGTAGGATATACAGAGTACTAACTGCTCCCTGCCTTAATTCTCTGTAGTTGACTTTGATATTTTCCAAGAATTCTGAGGGTTGTGTTTTTCTCATCTATTGCCATCTCTCTCTCTGCAGACACCAGCCCATGCTGTCACAGAGTCTGACTCTCAGAAAAGTCGGTGTGGGTGTCTGTGGAGACCTCTGTTCAGTCTCGGGCTTCTGGGCCCCTTTCTCTCTCCTCTCTCCTTCCTTGCTCTACACTGCTCTGTTCTGCATTTCTGAACATAGAGACTCTTTTTTTGCAATTGTGCCTGCAGATGAATGTCTTGCCATCCTTAGCTCAGGAGGGTTTGAGACAGGCTGAACTAATGACCTCGACTCCTTTGTGCCCAGCCTCAAAGGAATAGGGGATAGTGCTTGTTGCATAGAGGAGCAGTTTGTGCAGAGTGCTCCCTCTTCATATTTCTCTATTATTTAAAGGTGGCATTTCAAGATCATTCTTTATTTGAAAGCTCTATTGGTGACACTAACTATTGCCTAACAATAGTGGCGAGAGCAGGATAGAAATTGGGGTGCATTCCGCCGGAGTCGTGTAAGAAGTCTGTGTAGTGTCAGAAAGGGTAATTAACTTTTCCTTACATTATTAATCATGAAATGAACAAATCAGGATATCATCCATTTGCCAGTGGTTCAAAAACAAGTTCCTAAGTGCATGAAATGAGGCGAATGTGATTGATACCAAACTCATAGGGATTCACCATTAACAAAGATTTTCAAAGATGGTACAAAGCTGCAAGATTTTCCCTGGTCCTTGTTTGCTTATGGGATTAGGCTCTTTGGAAGGATTGGACAGCCTTTGTGCCACATCCTAGTCCATTTAACGATACTGAACAGGCTGTTGTCCAGGGGTTAGTGGTGTTCTCATGACCTCACCTGGCCCCAGCAGAAGCTCTGCCTAATGATCTGTGTTAATGGCAATCCAAATCTGTTGTTAAACCAGATCTCCATGGCGACTCCGGACCACAGTGCACTTTTGCCTGGAAATAAATTCCACTTTTGTCTCAGACCTGCTTTATCCATATTGTTAACAGATACGAGTCAAAAAATGGAAGTGGAGCGCTCCAAGATTGAGAGGAAGCGGAGAATGTGGGACAGCTGAAAACCACTTCTCATCTGGCTGCATTGTGCTTCCTCCACTTAAAAGCACAGAGGCCTCTGAGCCGTGTTCGCAGTGTTAAAATGATTGATCATAGTATGGACAAGTGTGCTCGTTCATCCATCATCCATCTGTCATTTACTTAGACTGTACCAGCTGTCTCCATAGCTTGTAGAGGACATTAATGCAGTTAACCCCATGTAAAACCCATGTATGACATTTTAAGGTTTCACTGTAGAAGGATAAATTCAGATGGGCTCGATAACAATAAAAAGAGACCATATAGTAATGCTTTTAATTCCAAATAAAGACTTTGTTATTGAGTTGAAGGAACAGGTCATCCCCAAATCAAAAATGACTGCAGTGCTTTTTTTCAGTCTAGATTGTTATGGTGTGAGTGACAGAGTGATGGCGATATCAGCCGTAGTGATGTCTGCCTTCTCTGAAATATGATGGAATTAGATGGCACTCCGCTTATGGGGCTCAGAGTCCTAAAAATTACATTTTAAAAACTCAACAGCAATGTCTCCTTCCAGAAATCGTGACCCGGTTACTCAAGATAATCCATAGACCTTGTTGTGAGCAGTTTCATGTAGGAACTATTTTGTTCCTACTAAACCATATCATCCAACCATATCACTGGGCAGAAGGAGTAGTGCATCCACTTACGGATGAGAGGCTCCTCACAGCACGAGATATAACATTAATGGCATTCTTCTTGGCTGAGCTGTAATGTTAGCTAGCTCAGTGGTGGTAGGTGAGCTAGCAGTAGTTGCATGCTTCCTTCAGAGCAGTTATTTGGTTAATGGGTGTAGTTCGATAGAGAGAAAATAGTTCCTACATGAAACCACTCAGAACAAGGTCTGTGGATTATCTGGAGTAACCAAGTCATGATCTGTAAAGAGACATTGCTGTTTTTTTCACATGTGTTATTATGGTACTTTGAGCACAACAAGCCGACTGCCATCTAGTTTCATTAGATTTGAAAGGCAGACATCTCTACGGTGGATATTTCCAACACTCACACTCACACCAAAACAATCTAGTCTGATAAACAGCATTACAGGTAGGAGGGGAAATATATTTTTTTGATTTGAACTGTCTCTTTTTTGAATCATCATTATATAGGGTATGTACACAGGCATGTATAGAGTGTAATAACTAATGCCAGGTACTACTACCTTAGCTGAATAAGATTGAAGCACAGACAACAGCTGTCTCCCTTTGACAGCTCGAAGGCCTCTGATTATATTTCATGTTGTTTGATGAGAATGCATGGGTGTTGAGAGGATGTATTTTCCTTTTAGTGTGGGAGTGAAGAGTGCGTCCCACTTGCCCAGAGTCTGGTACTGAGGAGGCCTGTGGAGAGACATTCATAGTGGGACCTCACACACAATACTGCTAGCATGAATATCAATAACTCTCCAGCCAGGACTGTCAACAGTGGATCTGCCCTAATTTATTCCAAATCTCTGATGAAACAAGGTCAAGCCCTTGGCAATTCAACACGGCCACTTGGTTCATTTAGATTTTCATGGTTGGTCAAACATTTGCATTTGTGTAATGTGTGCTTTTGTCCTTCTTCTACAATATGCAAACCTGAAATCTAGAGAACCATGCAGCAAGTGTAGCTGTTTATCCTCTTGACAACACAATTATCTCCCATTTTCCATAAATTCTAGGTTTTACTTACCTACACTTTACCTCTTTTATTTCGACGCTGCATTGATAGAGTAGAAATACAGTATAGTAATGTTCCTCTTGCATTGTGTTTAGCTTAAAGCACACTGTAGTCTACAACAACCTTGAGACTGATTGATGAAATAGTAGCCTTCCAAGATCTCACCATAGTTTCAGAGTCTGTAGGACTAACCATATGTGTGCAACCATAGGATGGTATTTTGCATTTTCACAATTACAACACACCTGCTCTTTGCTGCATGGACTGCTCTCAGGTAGGTCAAGCAGTTCATCGGTATTCATAGTAATACCCTCTTACTCTGAGAGAACGGCCTAATTAAAATCTGCTTCACTTGACTTTTGTACTATACTGCAGCACATAGTATTTCTCCTCTGACAGTCCCTTTATTGTCCTTCCTACTGCTTCCCTGTCACAAATCTTGAAATAAAACACGGTAAAGATGCTGTCTGGCTCATATTTTTTCCCCATACCCACTTAAATTGGCGATTTATGAAGAGGAATGGGAAATGTCATGGTGCCTGCCCAGCACTACCCTCCTCCTCCTCCTCTTCTACTTTCTTCTCCCCAAGACGCACACAGACCCCTCCCTGTCAGTCTCTCTTCCCCTGGGGCCAGTGGGGAAGGCATTCCAGAGTGCAGGCCACTGCAGAGTGTGCATCAGAGGGGAAGAGAGACAGACAGTCTTAGTGCTTTGGATTCAAAACATTCAGCAGTCTCGCTTTGCCTACAGCATCTTAGCTTTTGCATAAAGCGACTAATTTGTTCTCATTATCAAGTGCGTATGAATCTGAGTTGAGAGTTTCAGAGCTGCAGGAAGTGTTCCTGTTTCTGACAAGCTCAAACTAAAGACCCTGTCAGAGTTGTTTTCTCTCCTCAGGGGCCACCAGCATAGATGAGTAATCCTTTGAAACCAATAAGAGAGTTGCTCTGGACAGTTGGAGAGTTAATGGAATTTGATTGTTGCAGCCAAAATTGACATTTCATGGTAGAAAATGTGCCCACAGGAGGGATGTGGAGCAGTCTGTTAATATACTCAACATACAATAAACAAAAGTGAAAATAAAATAAAATTAAATGCTCGAAGGAAGACTTGCCACATTGTTTGCCTTTTATTCCCTATATACTTAATTCTGCACTACAAATAAAGCTGGGTGGACAATGAGGCGCACGTTATACAAGTGCAAACAAAAAGTGTGACAAATGTGTTTTAAGAGAGCTAACACACTCGGTTTGCTTTATTATTTATCACTTACATCAGTCTGTGTTTTATAGCCTTTTGTCAGGCGGCCTTATACAGTATTTTGACTGTTCCTATGGCTACTGCTGACTGAGTAAGTGGTCTGAAATTAGAAAGGCCTCATGGGAAAAACACTGATGCCTCTTTCACAGACTGTTTGTATGGCTTTGATTAGCAGAAATTTGTATTCCCTTTTTAATTTAATAAATTATTTAGTGAATTTTGATGCAGGCAGATTTGCATCTTATTAACATATTAGATCTAATTTGTCCTTCATCATCACAGACGACTCATACTGAATACCTTCCCCCACGCTGTATTCGTTGTTGTCTGGCTCTCTCTCCTCTCTGTGGGTTGCTGTGTGTTAACCATGACAGCTTTTGTAAGACTGTCACCCTGGTCTCGGAAGTACACAGGGAATCCACATTGGCACTCAGTCTAGCGGGAGAATTCCCCCCTTTGGTGGATTGTCCTATGGTCATCGTGCTTTGTGTGTGGACTGAAAGAATCTGCATTAATTATAGCCTGTCTTCATTTTCTCTGTGGTCCACAAAATTAACTAGCGAGAAGCTAATGGAGTATTTGTGTGGGTGCACGTGTGTTTGTGTGTATGTTGTATGTTGAAAAAATAGAACGGTATCATGGAGCACATTGTTTAAATAGACTCTTCCAGTATAACCAGCTTTAGCGAGCACAGTTGGCACTGTAACTGGTGTTCTTTGTGGCAAACCAAGTGGTTTGCAGTGGATGCTTCAGGCAGTGGACAAACTGACAGAAACAGCGCTGGTCCTCTCTGTGCTAATTCAGGTACTCTGTCTTTGGCATATATCATGTTGTTTGAGACTTGGCTGCATTACATAGTCTTGCAGTTTGGAATCCAACTTCCCATTCAGACGGACGCAGTGATGTGGGTCAATGGGTCAATGTGCGTCAGTTCACCCTCCTACCCTCCACTCCTCTTGAGTTAGACAAAGGCCACCATTGTCCCACTTTTGTGACAAGTTTTCTGTGAAAATTAATGTTATTTTATTAGCGTTTAGATTTCAAGTAATTGGTTCCCCATGGAGAAAGAGGGTGTTAGATCTGCCTGACAGAAACAGAAAGATGTTTGGCCAAGTGAGCAAGCATCTTATACTGTAGTACACTAAGGAGAGGAGATGAGTGAAACTAAAACTTTGTTTGATAATTATGTGATGTAATTTAGTGTAGTACCAAGGTTTAGCTGAGACTAGATTCTCTTCAGTACCAGTAACAGAGATGATCTGTGACATCTGTCTTATATGAAAGGGTCTCACATAGGCCAAACAGTAGATATGTATCAGACAAATGTATTGACAAAAGGGCTGCTGTACTGTACACTGTCTTTAGGTTTTTGTAGTCTTATCATTAACCATACAGTTTACCTTAAGGTTATTTCATTTTAGTGGACAGTTCAGGCATCTGTTGGACAATGGAGAGGGACTGTGTCTTTCAGGGGAGGATCGCATTCCTTCACAAGGAGTGACGGATCACATTCCATTGCACAGATTTACTTGAGAGGTGAAAGACACGATCCAGATTTATACCCTTGAAAGACATTTCAGAGCATTCAGCACCCTTTGCATACAACCTTAACAGTGGCTAGTGTGCTATCAATGGGAAAGAAGGGTGCTTAGGCCACGAATGAATGTAGAAATAGGTTTTAATTCAGTGTGGTTGACTTTCATTTGATGAGGATGGTCACTTTGCTACATTGACTGAATGAAGGATGCACTGGCCAACTATTATCAAATATTGTATTGAGCTCAGAAGCGATACTCGACACCTCTAAGATATCAACAGAAATAACCCTGTACTAAATAGTTTAGAAATTCTCCATTCAAAAACCACCTGCATTTGATACTTTTTGCATCAGGGTCTGATCCTGACTGTTCCAACACCCCATCAGATCAGTGAAATTTCTGTTGCTGCCGTCTCCAGAACCGCTCTCTTTGGCGAACGGTCATGTTAACATCCTCATGGTTCTCGGGCGCTAAGAGAGCAGCAGTGGCTAACAACCAACACAGAGTCATTTACCAGTACCAGTAAACTCAAACTGAAACATCTTGACTCAGTCGTTTAACCGTTAATAACAGTTAGGCAACATTAGCTGTATGATGCTAACAGGTAGCCCTGTCACTGTGTGTGTACGTGGCCTGGTGCAGAGCTTATGGTCCCACAGCAACAGCTACAGCCCATACAGTCTGTCGTGTGGTGAAGTTGAGCAGTGCATGACAGAGTTGGCAGCTCAGCTACAGAGATGCCACCAGCATGTTAGAAAGTATTATTTTACTGCACATCATGTCATTTATGTTATTGGTATTGAATTAAGTACTCTATTGGTATCGGTATCACTTTTAGGGAGCTGGTATTGGTACTGGTATTGAATTTTTTTCGATGATACCCAGCCCTCATATTGTTATCAGAATACAGAAGAGTGAAATACATTGTCAGAAAATGGGATTTAGTGCAGTTTCAAACAGTGAAGATACCCTCATCAGTATTCAGCCAGTTAATATTTTATATTTCCTTTTATGCAGTTTTTAAGTACAGCGTTTCTATCTTTATACTTTCACTGCAGATGTAGGAGCCACTGAGACGGAACATTGGTTGGAATAAGCGCTTAAGATTGACTCACGTTGACCTGCTCAAATAATTGATTTGTACTTTAATGTTTATTTTTCTAAATCAATGTCTTGAAATAATATTGAACCGTTTTTATGGGTTGGGCATGTCCTCGTGGGCTCTGGCCCTTCACTTTGATGAGGGGGAAAGAGCATGCAAGGGACTGTAATCATTTTTACATCATCTTGGGGCAGCACTGTATAATTAGAAAGGGTTGATTTCCTTGACCACAGCAGGGGCTGAAATTGCAGGCCTTGCCCCAACCAGGGTTTAGGAAAGAAACTGAAATAGCACTGGCGAGTTTCTGTCCTTGTGTCCCTCTGCGTTATAAAATGTCGGTCAGATGGCAGAGCAGTCACCGTGACACACTGCTGCCTATTCACCAGCACTTGGACGGCCAGCTTTTATGTGGCGCCTCTTGTTTTCAGAACCAACTACCAAAATTACAACTTTGTCATAATCTCTTTAGCATGCAATATGGCTAAAACCTGTATCAGCCACGACCTGCTGTGACTGCAGCAAGTGAACACTCCGCTGGCAGCTTGCAGTTACCCAGTGTGGCCTTAGGATACTGCTAGTTTCGTAAAAAGTAAGTATAGTGGTGGAGTGTTTCTCCTACAAAAGGGCGTCAGGTTATCATTCCCACCACAGAATCAAAAATAATACCAATTCCATTTGATATCTTAAAATTATTCTTTAAATGTCAGGTTGCACATAAATATAGAGTTAGGGCTGCTGTCAAGGAATTGGTAAAGACTAGTTTGACAAGGCAGAAGGGTAGCATTTCAAAAGCTTTTTATCCTCCTCCCAGTATATTAGTTACAGTTAAATAAAAATCTTTAAGCCCCACACATAGCCGCTTTAACATGTTCATTTTGCAGATGCTGTGTATGTCTTATTAAAATATATCATTTTTATTATTATTCAAATTTTTTTAGTTTTCAAGTGTCATAGTCATAGACTGTATATAATAATGGACGTAGCCACCACAACATCACCCATTGTTTTTTGGACTTCCATTTTGAAGCTTTGAGTTTGGCACTTTGGCCACTGCCATCTTGTATTTTTGGAGCCAGAAGTGATCATATTTGGACCAGAGGGTGGAGATAATCGTAATGCTAGCTGGGTTAACATGGTGCATGTAAAGCTATGGCTAATGGTTATAATGCTAATGCTCATTTTTGCTAGCAAAAAAACAGGCATAAAAACCAAATGTACTTACTGGTAAAACTAAATATACAACCATTTATAGGGTCTTTCAGTACAGCCAAACTGATATAGCGACAGAGATGGCTTCATCTATACTCTCTTAATCTGGTGTTTTGCCATGGTTAAGTTACCCAACCAACGTAGTTGCTGTGGTAGCAAATTGTCAATGGACAGCACAGTGAGTTGTCATGTATGGGAAAGTTAGCTATAGAGACCAAGACCTTTTTTGTACCAGGCTGTAAACATGTTTATTTCTGCTGTAAAGCTGGGCATTTTAATATGGGTGTTCACAGGGATTGACTTGCTCTTGGAGCCAGCTTCAAGTGGCCAGTAGAGGAATTCCAATTTTTGGGACTTCCACGCTGGCTTAATTTTTTAGCCCCCAAGGTTGCCACTTGGACACAGTGGAGAGATGACAGAAGATGATGGGAGGGAGAGACAAGAAATGGCATGCAATAAAGATCCCTCGCTGACATGAACCAGGATGTTGTGGTTTATGGTTCACGGTTGACTTGTATTGAATGCTCACCACAGAGAGAAAGATTCCCCAGCATCATATCTTCCACAGATATCTGCATATCTAACCTGCAGTCAGATACACACAGTCTTCCCAAAGGATCCTCAAAAGTGTCAGTATCATTTCGGATGCAATTGGTCCCACTCAGGTCAGGGTGGCGGCAAGTCCTGGCCTTGACTAAGTGACCTTTGGGTCATTCACAGGTTTTTCCATGTCTGTAGGCATGCAGAGGTGTCATTGCAACCTTTCTGCTTCCTGTCTCTGGCATTCTTCTTTGTTTAGCAGCCCTTTAAAACACTGAACAGCTTTGTGTCCCCCGTGGTGAGGCGGAGGCGTGGAGAAAATGGGTCTCTGTTTCTGATTAGCTTGGCAGCCCAACAACACTCATTTCCCAGAGGAGAGAAGCAGGATGCTAATAGTAGCTTGCCTCCTGTTGTAGAGTCTTCAGTCATTTCTACAAACCTCTGGCTGCAGACAGGCGTCAGAGCTAATCTGCTGAAGTCTTCCCAAGCAGCACAGTCCTGAAAACAGAACCAGAGCTAATTGTCATTACTGTGGTTCACCACATCTGCAGTTTTGATTTAGCTGGATCTGCTGACGTATGGTCTGTATTATTAGTTAGGTATTACATGTTATCTTGAGGTTGATAATTCATACATTTTAATTTGTGGCCATGATGAGTGGGCAACTTTGATGCCGCAGAAAAGATTACTTTGCCGTTAGCCGGCTCCATGGCTAGAATGGTCTTTCCATTCAGGTTTGGTTCTCAGTAAAGCAAAACCTGTTTTTTCCATCTAGGGCTTGGACTCCTCTGAGCAAACTAGTAGCCAGGTTAAGTCATTTGGAAGTCTTGAGCGAAGTCATCTGTTGAGACTGTGGGGAACCATTTCTGAGAGAGGAAAACAGTAGGTGAGACAGAAAAATGTGGGGAATATCTAGTCCTGGATGCAAGGTTGACAGCAGAGAAAGTGAAATATAGCTGCCCTGAAAGTACAGATGATTAAGTGTAGGGCACAGTGACACCATAAGAGAAATCTCCTGTCTTATATTGCAAGCCACCAGATTCCTGGACATCTGGATTGTATTGCACACCACCGTGACCAGCCGAACAGGTTTTTCTGTTTTGAATTCTTTGAGATTAAAATTACATTGTAGTGTTTTTCCATGGGAAACAACAAAGTATTCTTTTACCCCCACTTTCATACAGATTAGAGGCAGCATGAAATGTAGATGTCTTGTGCCTTCCCACACTTATCATAAGGCTGGTGTTTCAGACATTACTCAACAAGGAGCAGAACAGTTGTTTGCACCTATGTGGTTTATGCGGCCACTGTACTCAGGAGAAGGAAAAAGGAGCCAGAGCCTTACAAGCTGAGGTTGATGCAGCACCTTGAAACAGTTATAAATCAGGCAGTGACATGAGTGCAGTTTTTGCTCATGGCATCTCAAGATGCTCAGAGTTGATTAAAACATGTTGACCTTTGAGTTCATATTTCCTTGGTCACTTTTCCTGCGTTCTGAATACCCTGGTAGGATTTTTTTTTTCATAGCCACTCAATTTTGTGACTGTGCATTTTTTAAAAATCATGTTAATTACAAATATTATTTGACAAAGAGTTAAAAACTGTGAAAACGGCATCTTTCCCATCTTCCAATGTTAGTACCACTTCTCATTGAAATACTGTTCTTTACCTCAGCCTTGAGGTCCCTTTTTATGGAGCCAGAACCGTGAAAGCAAATTTTGGTATCGAAAATTAGTTGTGGCATTGAAAAAAAGAAGCCTTGGCATTGGGGGGAAAAATCCACAGAAAAAAACAACAGGCATTTAAAATGATTTTATTTGGATTTTTTTGGGACTTTTTTTTGCATTTTGATGTGATTTTCAGTTATTATCTTGTGATATTTTTCTTCATATCACTGTTTCTCAGTATCATATTTTATTTAACGCTGACAGTTTTTTTCAATTTCTCAACAAGCCTTAGCTGATATAAGATGTGTTATATGATGTCGCTTTCATTGTATATAGTGTCTTTCTTCATCCATGCACCAGTACTGGAACTGCACAGATAGACAGGTAGGCATCTATATCCAAACAGTGTCTGGCTTGACAGCCTCACTGCTAGATGCAACTAAACCCGACACATTAGACCTTCATAGAGCCTTGTTCTATGCTTAAAAACCAGTGAGACAGAGAAACTGACTCAATATTCTTGCTGTTTGGGAGTTCCAGGCAGACTCATGGAGGACATATGTTAGATCTGTTGTGATGCCAGGCTTGGAGAGGGCCCTCTCTTTAGTATGCAGATTATATGGAAATTGCTGCGACAGAATGTTGAAACTGGAAAAAAAAAAAGATTTAACTGTCATTGTCAAAAACTGACAAGTTTGTTATTGACACATACATATGATTGCAAGAAATATCAAAATAAAATCATTTTTAATGCTTGTGTTTTATTTTTTTGTGCCATTGTAATCCAGACATCAAAATAAGCGTTATGTTAGACATCGATGAGCCCATGGTAAGGGGGGTGCTTGTTTTGGGATTGATCAACATTCTCCTTGTCCTACACAGAGACAGAGAAAAAGAATATGCATAGAGACAAAATGAAGATGAGTAACATCTACCTGTGAATGATTGACTTCACTGTATGAGTTTGATGATGGATTTTTGTCCTGTACAGTAGTAACTACATATACTCAGAAAGGATCATCCAGCCAGTGTGTTGAGTTGTGTTTGTGTTATCTTATCTCAGTGGTCAATGACACAGCCTTGTTTACTCCACTAACTGGATGTCCTTCTCATGTGCCCCGATGGCATGAGAAAATGCTCACTGGCCCATGACCCTGGGTTTAAATACATATTATGTGGCCCTGTGTTTTCCAGGATCTTGGCCTCCTCTGCCTTTTTCCCACCTCTCCCATGTGTGTGGCCTTAACAATGTATGAAGAGACGTAATCTCACTTTTTTCTGGCACAGCATTCTGACACTATCTTTGTGTCAACATTTATCTTAAACTGTGCTGTAATTTATTTGTGCTCAGGTCCGAGTATAACTTGTTTCCACCCTAAAACGAAATTTTGACAGCAGAATCATACTGCAATATGTGGGTGGTCAAAAATGTTTCTGACAGAATGCCTTTCCCATCAGAATAAGCAGATATTTTTTCACATGCAAGGGAATTTTAACTCCTGTAATCATACGTCAGTCAGCCAACTCACTTGGCAAAAAAGTTATGTGAATACAGAGCATGAACTGAGTTAATATTTGGTATCTATTAGGCTCTTCATCAACCCCTGCAGGCATACACAAAGCTCTGCAAAGTGGGGAATGATGGTGGTAACTTGGCAGTGGCAGATGCAGCAGTGTTTGCAAACAGGGCCAAAAAAGACCAAAAAAAGTGGGCCATGTAATGACAACTTCAATAGGAAGCCTTATTGCAAAAGGTGCATTGAATACATGTTGCACTGTGTGGAGTATATCATGTGAGTGTAACATTGTAATTTGAGTTATCTGGACTGGTATCCTTGAAAACTTAGTTCCATTGAAACAGGAGAAACTAGATGCATGTTCAGTATTTAAACTTTGTTCAGATCATTACAGGAAATCTCAACGAGACCACCCTACCATATGCTGAAATCCTCCATTATCCCTGCTGTGTAAGCTGATTTCTCTGCAAGCTCATTGCACCTGCCTGTGTAACATAGTTGCATAACAGTCAACTGAACAGCCATATTGATGTAGAAAGTTATGCGTTGTGAGGAATCTCTGAAAACTCATTTGATGTACTGAAAAATGTGTCATTAAGTTAGAGACAACTCTTTGTCTTTGCTACTGAGAAGCTTTGGGATCAAACTGTATCCCCAGATAGCTATGATATGTCTGTTTTTATATCTACTCAAAAAGTGGCATCCGGTCAGAACATAGCTGCTTTCTGCAGCAAAAAAAGGGTTGCCAACGTTTCCTCTGAGGTTTTACATTCCTGGTGTTCAGACTCAGGATGGCAGTAAAAGTAAATAGTGTGGTATATTGTTTCACTTGGGTCAGCTTCAGGGTCAGTTTGGTCATTTTTATTTATCTTAACAAAAAGCTTTTGCAGGTCTCCTCTGTATAAAACTAAAATCCTTAGAAATTAGATTTTTTTTCTATAGTAAATAACTTAATACATCCTAAACATAATTTCTCACTCAAACTGTCCTTCGGATATTTATTAAACATAAGTCATCCTCTAGGGCACAGTACTACAAAAGCCCCTCCCATAGTTCTCGCTGGGGTCATGGAGTTTCTAGGCGACTGGAAAAAGTGTCGAGGCAGTGGACTCTGGGGGCTGATTTCGTTTCCTTGAGCACATCCTGACAGTGTCATTTTTCTGTAGTGTATCTCTCCTTACTAGGTTCTTAAACAGTGCAGAGGCCTCAAAGTCCTGCATAGTCAGCATTGTGAACTCATACACAATGCTTATTAGTGTGTAGTTCGTCCATTTAAAACACATCAGTACTTTGTTGCAAAATTCTCAAGAGTTTTAATAGTGTTGTACCACAATAGCACTTTGGTATAAAAAGGTTTAGAAGTCTACAGTGCTTCACTTTCTTGAGCACTGCAAACTCTGCTCTGCAAGTACAGTAACAGAAAAAGATAAGCTAACATAGGTTTTATTTTTGAATCTTAAGGTCAGTGCATACTTAAATAGGTAGCTCCTCTGTCATGACGTGAGGTAATACCAAAGCTATTTGTAAAATCTCTGACAACCTCGTGGTTCTCCTCAACAGGTGATGTCCAAAGAAGATTCCCACCTGAGGGAAATGCTCAGCCCCAGGTGCCTGGTAGCAGTCACCCCAATGTCCAAGATGAAGTTTTCAGATTAAGCCTTGCCAAGGGAGTGTCCATGTCTCTTCCATCCTCACCTCTCCTGCCACGACAGTCCTATATGATGCCCTTACGTCCTAGCAAGAGATCACCAGGTATGGGTTGTAACTATTTTTGAGCTTTTCCATATATATATCATTTCTGAAATTGTTGCTGTAAGCTAAATATGCTGCAAGGATTTGGGTTGTTCCAGGTCTTTTAACTCTATTTCAGTCTCATAATGGGAGAGAGACATTTGTCTCTGTGGGCGTTCTGTAAAAATCCTATCTACCTTCAGTTGCATTTGTAGGATAGTTGAACATCTGATAGTGCTCCAGGAATGACAGTCCCTCTCTGCCTTAAAACAGTGCAGCTGCAGCTTTTAACTTAAACCTCTCCAGAACACGTCAAACTATTCTGACTAATTGTCGGTCTTGGAAAAAAAAATGTATAAAGGAAACGGGGACTGAAGTAATAACGATAGCTAAACTGTTCTGGATCTCAGCAGTTTGACTTTGAGTTCAGACTGGTTTGTTTTTGGCCCTTCTGACACAGAGATCCCACCAATGAAGAGTCTTAATCACACTGGCTTTTTTACACAGAGACAAACAATGCAGGCATCATGCCTCCCCAGTGTGTGATTTTTAGAGAGCATGCCTGTGTTTTGGAAACAAAAGAGGCGTGACGTGTAACACAACAGCTTCAGCCTCTGGTGTGACATATAACATATGCGTCAGGCAGGCCTTTTAAGGCAATAACAAGTATGTATGGCAGTTGATCTCATCCTTTGCTCCGAGGGTGAAGATGTTCTGGACCTTATTGTTATCCCCAGTTTTCAGACAATTCCAGTTGCTGTTCTTCGTCTTTGTGTTAGCTGCTCGCTAGCTGCTTTTTAAATCTTCTGGCTGTGGGTTGCACACTTCACGTGTTGTCAAAAAGTCACACTTGTCCCATCCTTCCGGCTGTCTTCTTTACACAGATATCGATTCGGCACTGTTAGTGCCTCGCTGCGGGTTTAAAGTTGAGACAACTCTGTCCCCCATTCCTTGATTGTACCTTTTATACAGAACTGTAAGGTGGGGTAACAGTGCGACATTCCCGCCTTGAACACGCAATGTAAAAGGGGCTTTTGTCACTTCATCCTTGTATTTGAACACTTCGTGTTGATGTAGAAGTCTCTACAACCGCACCATGTGTTTACACTATACTTGCTGGTAATGGGCGTGTGTTTACACTGGATCTAATTGTCAGTCCTCCGAGGCTCCTTCTATCCACCATGTTGAGAACATGCTTGTCAGCAGCTGTGGGGTGCTTCAAAGCAGGGGATACTTTTTGTAGCTGAACTTGTCTCAACCTGAGTCTTTGTATTCCAGAGACTTGACAAAGAGGAGAGAAATCCTTTAAGTGGTCAATGTGGCCCCACTCACATGTGGCACTCATCTGTGGGCTATCTCGCTTTTGTTTAGAGTGGTTACAGCTTTGATCTGTTTAGTGTAAAGATGAGTTGATGGGAAGCGGGTAGTATGGTTTAATCCTTACACAAACTTGTGTTGTTCAAGTTCACATCTTTGTTAGGAATTTGTCATCCAGTTGCTCTACTAGTTTTCAGATTTGTTGTGTTTCACATCATTCTAGTTTGTTTTAAATTGGCTTCCTTTCAGCTCCAGATTAGGATGGAGATATTGTGTTCGCTTCAGTGTTTTACTTCTAAAACCCGATTTTCCACAATTCTCGTCACATAATTCAAAACCTAATATTGGACTTTCAGGCCTGAAATTGCGATGCAGTACATTATGCAAATGTTCAGTGGAAAGGCGGATAAGGAAAAAAGCTTGAGTATGCTTAGCCCATAGTTTATTAAAAAAAAAGAGGTAAAACAAAGACAAATAGAGTTTATAAGAGCCAAGTAGAGTTTTATTTGCTCAGCCCTCACTCCAGTTAAAACAATCCATCCACCTACCTTAGGTGATACAGGATTTGTGATGACCGTTTTAAACCCATCAAAGAGAGTGTTGATGAAATGTACATTTACAGACATGAAGAGAGGGACAAGAGGGAGCGAGAGATGAAGAGAGTGAAGAGGCTGGGTTTGTGAAGGTGAAAAGGACCCTGGGGGCAGGGAAGGGGGAACACTCATTAAAGGCATATTCCCACTTGGGGTGCTCTGAGGCATGAAAAAAGGGGGAAAAATGGACTGACAAGATAGGATGTTATGGAGGACAACCAGGAAGAGAGGGGTGGGGGATGGTTGGTAGGCTCTCTTCCACTGTCCTCACAGGTAACTGTGAAAACCCGTGGGGGGAGAATTCACACCTCCAGTTAATAAACACATACTGCAGGAAATGTCTCAGCTCTGCGACGAAAACAACATGGGTTGTAATGTTGCATTTTCTCCTCTTGCTGAGCCGGAGAAGCAAGGTAGTTTAGGTAGTGCACTCATTTTAAGACTCATCTCCGCTCAAATGAGCGTAAAACATTTCATTGCTGTTATAGGGATGTAAAGATATTGAAAATTTGATATCTCAATTATAGTGACCAAATTATCATGGTAAACGATAATATTGCAATATTTTTTTAAGCACTGTAAAATGTCCAAAAAATAGAAATAAAATATTGAAATAACTTCACTAAATCTTGTAACTTCGCTATCATACTAAAATGTTAACATACAAAATACAATATATAGAATAGATGTCACAAATGTGCAGGAGAAACCAAAAAAAAAACTTAAGGGCAATGGTCATCGTTACACAGAATAATTCACACATTAGAAGTGTGCATGTGAGTGAGAGGAGTGCCTGTTCACGTGTGTGTGTGTGTGTGTGTGTGTGTGTGTTAGGTCAAGGTTGTGAGCAGTGGGCTCTCGGTTAAAGGTTAACATGGCAGCGTTTTATGTTGTTTCCTTGAGCTTATGTCGAGAAAGCATAACTGGCCGTCTATATTGATTCTAGCTCGCCATACAATTACCAAAATCACAGTGATCCAATCATAGTTGATCTCAATTAGCGTTACGTTACGTCGGTTTATATTCTGTCGGCTCCGCTCAGTGTTTTCAGCTCTGTTTCGTTTTGAAACACTTAGCAACATAGCTGCTAATACTGCTATTAGCTACTCAGCTAGTATTTGCTCCTAAGTGTCTTAAACGAAAACCGAAAACCTAGTCGCCGTTTAGGAGGACAGATATGGCTCAAATGTCGAGAGTTACACATTATGACAATCTTAGTAAAACCAAAGTCCCTCACACAATAACTGATGTTTGCATAGCATAACTTGCATTGGCTGTAAAGCTGTGGACGATGGTCATGGAGATGAGCCAGCAGATTTGTAGTGTTGCTACCCTTCGCAGCAACTTTCTTTCTACATGTTCTGCACACAGGATAGCTGTCCTCACCAGCTGTCCCTCGACATTCTTCAGAAACCCAAAATACGCCCAGACCTCAGACTTTGTGCATTTAGTTGGGGGGAAAATGTCCTGAGTGCCGCTATCACCACCCTCCGCCATGTTTTCGTTCTTTGTGTCTACACATGCTATGCATTCACGCGGCGCCTGCATTGCGAGACTTGAACGAGGCTGTTATTACATATCCTGATAATCCACCACGATAATGCAATTAATTTAAACATAAACGGTAATTCTTACCGTGTAAAAATTTAACGGAGATTTACCGTAATATCGGTAATCGTTACACCCCTATGCTGTTACGCAGATGTTCTGCAAAATAGTCAGTGTGATTGGTTCATTTTTGATTTACCCTGGATATCTAGAAGGAAAAAATTGAATTATTGGTACAATTTCAACAGAATCATACATTCATTAAACTGAAATATGCAATAAGCTCATTTATATAATGAGCCTGTGTTCAGAGTTTTGCAAGGATATATTTGACTGTGAAATCAAAGCTTAAAAATATTATTGAAGGAATACTTTACCCACAAATTGACCATTTGTAAATGAGTCAGTCATGCCATGTTAGCCTGAACTCATGAAGAAAACGTTGTTGTTCTCGCATGCCTTGAGGGGAAACATCAAACATATTGATTTATTGATTGATTGGGGACTATGTTTAACATTGGCAAAACTAAACCAAAACATCAGTATCATTTATGCGTATATGCTCAGTAATTTCCAAACATGCATTTTGCTTAATTTGGCTTCAAAGACAGCCTTTCAGTTCAGTTTAAAATAATAAGGTTTAAAATGCCTGAGTGTATGACTGAATGAATTAAACTTGGATTATACTTTGAGTCATGTGAGAGAACACATGTTTTGTTATAGTTTTGCTTTTAAACATGGTTCCCAGTTTTCTTCACAAGTTCAAGGCAGCACAGCATGACTAACTGATATACAAATGGTCAATTTGTGGGTGAAGTATTCCTATAAAAACATTTCCTAAAAGATTATATACATATCAGCCCTAGTCAGGCTCTGTTAACCAGTTCAATTTGTTACTCAAGTCAAACTGCCCTCATTTATTTAGACATACAGTAACTCCATCAATGCTTTCTTTCACACATCCATTTGTTCTCCATCCCATCCAGCCATCACTGATGTCTTTGAGGGGGAAGTGGTTTCACAGATTCAGAAAGCATTTTGCGGTTTGGCTTCATTTCCTGACACATTGGATAATCTATCGCAGTTTGGGAGGCTCAGACTTGGTGGTTGTTATTTTCACGAAAACTTCACAGGGGACAACAGAGAAACACTGAGTTAATTAGGAGTGTGACGGATGCCTGAGCTGCAAAGTCCTGGTGGCGTTGAGTGCCACAGCTTTGATCAGCTAAGCCCAGAGCTTAACCATGAAACACTGCACCCTGACATGTGTTGAGCAGCACCTAGGCTTTATAGTCTTAATAGTTTACAGGCACCCTGAAGGCCCACAGAGGGATATTTACTGCAAGAATGTGGCCTGAATAGACCCATCTTGCTCCGATACAGTGCAGGTCAAAGATCAGGCATTGAAAAACTTGAACCTCAATCTTAAGCGGGGAGAATATAGTTGACCACACGGTAAAGGTTAGAAACTCTCTGCAGTTCACCTCTGTCAGTCTCCTGGGTATCTACACAGTGACCTCCTCTGGTTGTAACAGGTTACTGTGCCACTGGGGGATCTATTGTTGTCTTCAAGGTTGCACTGCTTAGTTGAGTTGCATGTGTGTAAAGATGACACTTTTGCAGCTGTTAAATTTGCACATCGGGAACCCCTCCATAATTATACAGCCACAAAACATATACAACCATAATGCATCTCTGAAATATGAGGTGGTGGATAAGGAGGTGATGCTGGTGCTGCCACTGTAGTTACATTAGCAGCGTGACCTTTCTGTAGTCACATGATAAAACTGTTAGCCCCATGCTTTGCCTCCCTGCCAGCCTGCAAGGGATCATAAAACAGCAATTCGTATTAATTTATTGCTGTCATGGGCAGTGTATCATTTTAATTGGTGTATCCGCAATGAGGCCACATGTGGAATGGTCTCTGGTAGGCTGTTGTGTATAATGAAATTAGTTAAGTGGATTTTTCTTTGATGGGGGCTTTGGCTTTTGGGGTTTCAGAGGCTGATACATTTGTGGATCAACTAAGCAGGTCTGCAAATCACCACCAGAGAGCACAGTTCACTATTCTGCCATGATCTCCCTATCAAGGAATCTGGAAATGCTTTAAGAACTTTTTCCTGTCATCCAGGCAGGGTGGTGACCCTGTTAGTGCTCTTTAATCTGGTAAAATCCTGCCGTGTTTGGATACTTAGAGCCAACAGGCCAACCTGAAAAAATTCTCTGCAGCTTGTAACGAGCCCACAGATTTTGGCTTGTCAGATCTGGCTGTGTGTTTGAGCCTGTTTACACCTGGTTTTATCATGCGTATTGGGTGATCCGATCACAAACGGACAGCTCTATGTCTGTCTGTTCACGCTTTGTATTAGAATGAGTCTCCAACTGAGTCTTGAATGACCATCTTTGATCAGATCTTACTTCCCTGCTCTGTATGCAAATAAACTCATACATTATTTCCATTTGCAAAGACCGAATGTATTGTTGTTTGTCATCAGTGTTGTTTAACAGGTGGGAGGTTTATTATGTTATATGCACACATAACACTATTTCACTAATCACTATTCATTTAAAATGAGTAAAATCTTATTTAATTGTAAGCATTCAGCATATTGATTCGTGGCCCCTCCTTGCCTTGCTCCGTCTCTTTCTTTGTCTCTCTCTCTCTCTCTCTCTCAAATCATGAGACAAAGGCTTACTGCTGCAGGAGTATGAGCTCTATGCTGGGGGCACTTAATGAGAGTCCACCTGGCCGCACACACTGTTATCAACAAGTTTTTTTTGTTTTGGTTTTTTAAAGATATTTTTGGGGGGGCATTTTTTGCCTTTAAACGACAGGATAGAGAAGCCTGAAGGGGGGGAGAAAGAGAGGGAGAGACATGCAGCAAAGGGCCACAGGCTGGACTCGAACCTGGGCCACTGCGGCGACAGCCTTGTACATGGGGCGCCTGCTCTGCCACTAAGCCACCGACGCCCCTGGTCATCAACAAGTTTAACGAAAGATCTGAGGCGTTTTGGTGGCGGTGAGTTTTTTGGGACCGTTGAACAACTGCTGTGTTTTTAGCTCGTGCTAACCGGGCAGGTGTTAAACTGGCAGATAGCTGGGTGGAGAGTGGCACCAAATGGTCTTTCAGCTCTATGCCCATGTAACTGCACCAGCAGAAAGACGTCCGTTGAGTAGGCGGTCCTTCGCTATGGCTCAAAAGACATTAGCGTACACAGCTGAAAGAATGTGGCCACATGCTGCCCAGACCACCTCCAAATGTGGTCTAAGCAATCAGATCTCACGACTCATTTAGGACGCATTTGGTGCATTCTCACATGTACTTAGAGCTGTAAACTTGTGGTCCGATCTTCCACAACACATTTTATACCAGGTGTAAACAGGGCCTATATGTGTGTGTGTGTGTGTGTGTGTGTGTGTGTGTGTGTGTGTGTGTGTGTGTGTGTGTGTGTGTGTGTGTGTGTGTGTGTTCGCTGATCAGGTAACTACTTTCACTTACAGTGGTCTGGTGCCATGACCCCTTTTTTTGCCCATCTCCTTTTTATCTTTGTTCAGTGGCAGCAGTAGCCCCACTGTTCACCCAGAGCACAGTGAATGCTGTGTAGGAGTGGCGGTTAGCTGTTTAAGCCATTGTGCAGTTTTACTGTGTGTTTTTGTTGTGGTTATTAAGTACCATAGCCATTTTGTTTTACGTCTGTGTTCTTTGAGGGTTTTTTTTTTGAGCAGGGGTTAAAGCTTTAGAGGGTATTAACACAGCAGACCACATAAAACAACACAGAAAAGTCATTTGGTGGAACACTTGAGGATTTCTCCATGGATTTGTGTGTTTTCACTAAGCCTCATAGTTAAAGAGCAGTCATTAACAGCGTGTACAAGTTCAAGGACAGTGTCTGCTTACACTTAAACCACCTCTTCTAACAGAGGCTTGTGTCATAGGATTCAAAATGAAATAATTGCTTTTAACTATAACTAATTTCTCTGTAGCTGTGCAATTGTCTTGCCAGGTCATTGATAAGTGAGATTATTATAACATTATCTTGCATGAATCAGCATTCATCCACTAGCATTCTTCATCTCGCCAGATGAGTGCAATTTATCTTGCAGTTCTGTCAAGAGGATAGGAACTCTCTTCAAAGCCAGTTGTAGCCCCTTTGAGGTGAGCTCTCTCTCGTGAAGTCAACTCTGGGGTATTGACAGTAACCAGACAGCCCTGCGGGAATATTGATGCCTTTCTGTGAGCCGAGCTGTAAAAGACCTTGTGATGCTGCAAGAACCCTTTGAAAGGTTCCTCTGATGAGCACCCAGTGAAAAGTTCTATCCAGTTCTCCACTTCACTGCACTTCGCTACACTCTGGCTTTGGCTGCTTATCGCATGCAATCCCCTTTTTCATCTGCAGTGGAATCCCAAGTCACCTACTGCCTAAGAGACCAGCATTGCTTCTTCAGTCAGTGTGTAGAGTCAGGATGCTCATATGATGCAGTGATGTATCGTACGAGATTGTAAATGGTCGGATAAAGGAAAAAAAAATTGGCTTACTTCACACTGCTTGAATTGTTGTTGTTACCTTTTAAAAATGTATGACCATGTCCACAGTGAGACTTGAATTAATACTAGCCTGTGTGACAGCATGTGTGCGATTAGTCATGACTGTTAGACATGTAGTGTTTGAAAAAGATCACAAGTCTTTTATTGTGCCACAGTTCAGAAATTTCATTAAGCAGGAGAGGACATTGGTGAAATGTCAAGCTGTGAATAGGGAATGAATCACAAATTAGCATTTGTATCTGAAGTTCACAAAGCACCAAGCCTGTAATACTTGCTGTTTTGCAACCATTATGGTGAAAATGTTAAAAGCTTGGTACATCTATTGACAAGACCAAGTTATGGCTGCACAATTATAGCTAAAATGATGATCATGATTATGCTGATCACTGTTGAAATCAGAATTACATATCACGTTGTGCTTCCTTCCTGGATGCAGTGACGCTCTGTACAACGTTGTTATAGATGTCTGAGTTGACGCTGGACAAGGACAGGACTTTAGTGGCTAACATTAGCAACGTTATGCTTCTTGGCCATCATGTATTCAATCACATGCCTTAAATCCGAAATACTTTCAAACATGGATGATGATCTGTTTCGAGGGACTAGCTCTTTGCCTTCTGCTCCAGACATTTGATTTTTGTTTTTCCCTGGTCTGTATATCTGGTGTGCGCAGCAGCATTACAACTGTCCCTAAAGTAATGCCAAAACACCCTGGTCACCCAATGGTGATTCCTGATTCCTTAGTTAAGGAATTGGTGGATATGCATCAGAGTTTTCTATGAGCAAAACACACATTTTAAACATCAGTTTGCAGTCGATCATGGTCATCTTGTGCTGAGCCAAAATCATGATCGAGATCATTATTCATTTAATTACGCAGCCCTAGACCAAGTATATTTTATTCTTGCCATATACTCAATAGATAACACTCTTGTAACTGAGTTTGACGTGTAGCACTCAGAATCCCTGTCTCATTTAATAAATTATTTTTCACTTGTGAGTTGAAGAATGACATTTTGGAACATAAAGAGGGCTGTTGTGAGACAGCTTTCATTTCCTTTTTGCTGCACAAAGAGTGCACACTGTCTTATTGAAAAGTTGAAATGTGAAGAAGTCAGAGTCCATCTTGAAGAATGCTGGGAAAACTCCTTGATCACTTCCTATGGCCACGAACAATCCTCTCTTTCACTGGCATTGACTGGATGTTGTAAGTTGTTGGTCGTAGGTATTCCACTGTTTGGTATGTGTATGCATGTGCCTGCTGAGTGATGGCTCGCTGGTCATGGATTCCTGAATCTCACAGTGAATACTGGGGAGTAAAGAGTCCTCTGCAGTCACAGCTCGCCTGGCTGCAGTTTACCTTAGGGATACTCTTACCTCTCTGTTTTCTCTTCTTTAACCAATCTCATCTGTGACCTTTTATTTGCTTGCTTTTCGTCCCATATTTGCCGTGTATTTGCATAGATGCACATTATTCATATTTTCTCTTTGATGGACTGATCTTGTCATCTTTTTGAGGTCCCCTCATACAGTGCATATTGAGTCAGGGTATGTTACAACTGAATAGTTAAGTCCATCATTTAGATTAATGAGACTTAAAGGTCCAGGGTGTAAGATTAAAGGGAACAAATGTGGCAGAAATTAAATGTAACCTAATAAGTACATTTTCTTTAGTGTATGATCACCTGACAAACCAAACACTGGTTTGGTCTGAGTTCAAGTTTCTGCCTTCCGGCCCCCGGCACAGACTTCCTCGTATGAGAAGTAACAGGTACAAGCACTCCTTCGTCCCTACAGCAATTTCCCTTTTGAATTCAGGACAGGGTAGGAGGAGCCGTACCTGATTGGTTGATATTCATGGGGCTTCTCACAGACAGGCTGATTTTTGTTTTTTTTGTTTCCATGTGGTGTAATTGATGTTGGCAGAAATTGACAATACGCACTGTTTGCACTTTCCCTATCTTGTATGGACTATTTGAGTCACTGCTACTGATGTTGTTTCAACACACTGTATTATCTACCCCTCTTAGACTTTTAATTGTATGTCTTGTACATTTTTTTTAATGTCTTTTTTACTTGATGCAACACTAATTGCCTTATGGGGACACAAATAAATCTGAATCTGAAACATTGGCTCCAGATAGGGCGATTTGTGTTTTTGCATTTTTTAGCAGCCCCTCTGGACAAGCAGTGTCAGAAAAACATGGATTTTTTAAAATGTGAAACTGCCCTATTTAGGGTTTTTGAAAGTTTAAATCACCGCGTCTGTTTGTTTTGGAGAGAGAGAGACCTCTGTGGATGATTTGCCTCCCAATAAAAACTTCCTGAAAGCCTTGATTAGGAAAAAAGGTGAGCATGTATGACCAGTTGCTGGGCTAGCAGCGTGTCTCCGACAAGCCAAACAGCATAGGAGAAACACTGGATCTGTAATGTGAAACTGCTATTTCAGTATTTTTACTGGTTTTAATCACAGTGTACATTTGTTTTGGAGAGGAATAGACCTCTGCATATATTTCAGCTCCTGGTAAAAACCTCATGAACAATGAACAATGAACACTGAAGGAAATCTAACTGGGAGGAGTTTCAGCTGGTTGCAATCTGCAATCCTTACCACTAGATGCCATCAAATCCCCCTTAATGAAGCTATAACATAACGACTGCAACTTTTCTTTTCTTGGTTGGAAGCAGAGAACAGCAGAAAAGCTGTAGTGAACATTAAAAATAAAAGAGTGCACAAAGCACAGGTGGTACTGATGTATCGATACTGTTGAAAATGAGTATTGAAATGGGTGCAGATATTCAGAATTGAAATGTATCAACAGATGGATATTTTTGAGAACACTTAAATATAACTGTAAATTGCTGTTAATTGTGTACCCATGAGTGTACATTTATAGCTCAGCAATTCTGTATGTTGCCTCCACAGTGTTATAAAAGTGAGAACACATCTCATTTCTGCCTCTCTAGTGTCCTTCAAGGGTCACACATCTGACACCTCCATCTCTGCGACCTTTTCATGCTTGTTATAAACTGCAATTGCTTGTTCGTCAGTGCTTCCATCTAGAAGGGCAGAGCGTTAATGGCACCCTGTTAAATCTTGAGATTAGATTTTGAATGGAAAAGAAACCCTTGTGTGCTTTGTCTGTCATGAGCTGATGCTCATGACATCAGAGTCTTGCTAAAGGACTTTTTGCCTCTTCCCCGTATTATCAGCCCTCAGATGTGGCCTAAAATTACCCTTGATAGCCAGCCACATGTTTGTTATTTCATGTGTGGATCCTGTGTTCCTCCTGGCACTCTGTGTAAACCGAATCTGAACTTAAGCATATGGTTTAAATTACTCAAACTATGCCCCCTGTTGTTTTTAGATGAAATACACTCAACAGAATATATTTGGCAGTGCGCTTTGGGCCCAAGATATTTACCTGAACGAAGTGTGTCTCACACACAGCCCTCTCTGTCTCTGCAGTTCCACTTTAATTGGAGCCGTGTGACTCCTGGGTAATGGGTTGTGCCTGACCATCCACAGATGAATGGAGGTTTTCAGGACAGACTCTCTGGCTTTGTCTGCTAAATAACAAGCTGACTTGGGTTGCCTTTGTAGATGCTTCACTGGATCAGTCCTCTCCAGTTATAGACCTCATATATGTACACAAATCAAGTAGTCTCTAACATCTCACTCGTTGGAAATCCAATCTTTAGATTATAGTGCATTTAAATGACACCAATCAATACCTTTGAAAACTATTTTTCACCACACACTACGACTACTGCTTCCTGCTCCTCTGACAGATGACTAAATTTGGCTTTGGGCTTTTACTTTGAGCCCTTTGACTGGCTTTATATCATCACTTCTGCTAACAAGCAAGAGAACACCCAGCTTGCAGAGGCAGAAGCTCTTTCTGGGTATCAAAAGCACCGTTCCTCACTATGCATTTCAAGTAGCGTATCTATAGGTGGCACTGTGCATCAAGCTGACTTTGACTCTCATGCTTGGCTTGTTGCAATGACACTTCCAGATCATTTCCTCTCAGATGGCTGCTGCTGTAACTCCCCTCGTTCTCCCTCACCTCCACTTTCAGTATCTGCAGCCAAGATCACAGCTGTGGTCTAAGAAATTGTTCCATCTGACTCAGAGGAATTTTTTTTGTGGAGGTGGGAGGGACTGGTTATCAAATGTTGTAATAGGAAATGGTTATCTGTGCTCTCCCATCTAATCTTTATGTTATGACTGGGGTTACACATACAGTCATCTGATAACTGGAGTCTGGAGGAGGAGGAGGAGGTTTGGATAGAGTTACAGTAGGTCAAGGTTGGAGCAGCATGGAGGAGTGGCGCAAGAGGAGACATGCTATTGCTATTCTCTGTGGATTTATGGATCTAAACGATACAGTCACCTCCTGTTTTAATATTATTTCCTGAAGTTACATTTTTGGTTTTGTGTCTGGACTGTGGAACATATTTCTGTTTTACACAAAAAATCGTGGGATAGAAGCAGAGGGAAGTGTGCACAGCTATGTTCTCCGGAGATGTTTGTTTCATGGCTTAGTATTTAGTCTAGTGTCTTTTGCTGGATCTCCTGCGTGTATAAACAATTATACAGCCACCCTTTGGAAAGATTAGTAGGCCTTTGCTTCTACCCAAAGAAAGACCCTATTTTTGTCCATTTAGTGCAGATTAAAAGGCAGCATTTTACAGGACAGGGGCAAATCCTTTTGCACACACAAAGATGGAAATGTTGCAAAAGGAGCTGTGTCTCTAGCGGGGTGAGTATCTCAGTGGTTTATCTTGAAGTTCGGCACAGTGAGCAAGCATTCTGCATGGAGCTGAGGGATTTTCTAATTCTGTCATGGTGAGAGCAGAGGGAACAGAGCAGCCAGCTAACCTCGACTCCTCGCTAAAGACAAAGGCAGTCTTCAGAGGACTGTGCTGCTGTCCCAGATACATCATCTGACTTACAGTACAGCAGGACACAGGGACCCTTATCTATCCATATGTATGTTTGCAGCAATAACAGGGTATACTTCCAAGGCACTGCCCACAGATCAACAAGCCGAAAAAACTCTTTGTCTACATTGCTGATCCCCAGCAGTGCATGTGTGTGTTGGACACTCATTTTTAAAGTTCACTAAGGGGCTAATTGTCGTGGTTTCCTGCTGTAGTTTACATTCCCAGAGCCGGCTAGCAGCGTTTTACTGGGAGTCTCCAGCCATGCAGACAATATTCTGGGTTGTCAGACAGACCAGAGCTGCTATCAGCACAGGGAGCTGTCTGAGAGAGTGTGTGTGAGTGTGTATGTGTGTGTGAATGAGTTTATGTGAGCTACGGAGTGCAGCCAAGCCTGTCCAACTAAGACACCACCGCTTCTCATCTCTAGTCCCATCTGGAACACGTTAATTCAGCGAGAACTCTGTCTCTCTGTCTCTTTCTGTTTCTCTCATTCTCTCCTCTTTTGCATTTCTTTTCCCCCCTCTCTCTCTCTGTCTCTCTCTGACTCTCTCTCTCTCTCTCCCTCATTCTCGCTGTATCTTCGGTTCGTGCTAGCAGGTCCAATCAGGAAGCCCAAATATGTGGAGAGTCCTCGCGTTCCCTCTGATGCCATCGTTTCAGCTCTGAGGAAGGTGGCCGATAACAAGGAGTCCTCACACAATGGTGAGTTTTGCTTTTCCTTCACTTATCTACATGTCTGCTTGTGTTTTTGGAGGCACTGGAAACAGTCCGACTTGAACTGGCTTGAGATTGAGCAGTGTATATGTTGTCAGCTGGATTTCACAACTTCGCCCTCATACCGTGATCAGTCTTCATAGCTGAATGTTTTGTGTGATATAGAATATCATTGTAGTGTCCACGGGGTCAGGGATAGGTCTCTGTAATTTAAGGGTAGCATCAGTGTCTGCAGGAGTCTATGTAAATACCAGTGCGTTTTAGCCGTGTTCCTTCATGTAGCCTCTTAGACAAACACACAATAGTGCCGTGTTTATTTTAAAGTGTGTGTTTAGATTACAGAGGAGTCAGTTTTCCTCTGTGCAGGGACACATTGTCTGTGCAGAGCACTGGATTCGTTTCATGGTAATGTAACAAGGACAAGACCTTAAATTTCACAGTAATCGCACATGTTAGTGTGTTCTTGTGTTTCCACATTGCTGTGAGGTGTGCCTTTAGTGTTATTCTCTCCTGTATAGGGCATTGTGTGTTTGTGTGTGTAGGGGTAATGTTCCACTAAGTGCTCTGTTTTGGTTTCCAGCAGAGCAGGGCGGGCTCAAATTCCTCTCATTGGGTTAAGTAGAGTTGTAGGATGCGTTATCTTTAGCAAAGGGCAACACAGAAAGTGGTGCCCTCCGATTGTGCATGGCTCACATACGCAGACAGTAGTAACCCAGCGCAGCCCAGTCACTGTTGACTGTTACATACCAAGGCACGAGGGTGTGTCTGACATTCAGCTGGCACAGAGCAGTGTTTCGGCTCGGAGCGGGCTACCGGCAGATAGCGGACGCCAGATAAATGTTATCTCATGACAGCTGGTGCGCTGGCACTGTTATTCAGAGCTGATGTCATGAGCTGTATACAAAAAAGTTTTGAGGAGCCTTGATTGGATTTTTTGAATACGAATTTAAGGGGAGTATCTGTGTTGTGTTTGTCATGGTGCATCTTTGTGAATATTTCTACTGCAAATTGCACACACACCTTCTCACCTTCACTCGACTCTTCCCCATACATTCTCCCCCTTTCTAGAACATACACATTCACATTCTGGTGCTTTCTTAGAAACAGACTTCACTATGCTTACCCTCTTCCCTCTTGCCTCCCAACACAGAGACAAGAAAAAATAATGCTCAAGGTGAGAGTACTTGATGTTAACAAAACTGCTTATGTTTACTTAAGGTGGTTGTTTTAACCTTGTGTACTCAGTTCTGCATCTTTTCTAATTTTGTTCTAAGCTAAAATGACTGTTCAGGCAATATAACAGGCCTAGCTATCTCACAAGTATGTGACAGACCTACTGACTAAGCCTTGCTACCACAAAATGTAGAGAACCATCCAGCTGCTTCAGTCTCAAACACAGAGTAAAAAAAAAGAGCAAAGATCATACATTGAAATTTGTATTATGTTATTCTTCTAGTTTGCTCAAAAGAGCTACAGATCTGGTTAATTTATGACAAATAATAAATTATATTGCAGTCTCCAGGACAGTTGCACCCAGTCTAATATAATACATTTTTATTGCTCATTGCATTGTTGGAACAGCAGCAAAAGTGAGGCTCTCTTTGAGCTGCTCCAGGCATTTTAGACATTTGAGTTTATTTTGTAGCTTTGATAATGACTTGTACATGCTCTCAAATATTGACTCAGCTTTTACAGAACTGAAGAAATAACCAACCTGTTTTTAAGGTCAAGCAGCTTCTTACTTGTTATTGCTGCCATGTTGAGTTATTCAATAATTGTAAGCAGCTAAGCCAGGAGGAACCATCTCCCTTCCTCTTTTCCACAACCGTAGTTACAGGTAAAAGAAGTTTACTGCTGAGAAAAGAGCCAACTTACTCCGCTAATTATGTACAATTAGGTGCTGTATAAATTCTAGACTAATGATGGCTAATTGTGATAGACCAGCCCAGCTGTTGTACGATGAGGCCCCATGCATAGCTGACGGGCTTTTGAGCACAGCTACTCATGCCTTGACTCTCTGTTTCTCTCCTATGTGCGTTCATTCACACATATAGGATTTGCATTTTATTTGAAGTTGCACCATGCAGTTAGATCTAGTGTCTGTGTCTGCCTCAGGCCTGTTACATCAACTGGATTAATTTGTGTTAATGTGCGTCACACGTCGCATGTGACAAGGGCGTATCCAGTGTTCTTTTGTCACTAATGAGAGCATGTTTCAGCCTGTGTTGTCCCCAACTTCAGATGTAGTAAACTACACTGGCTTTTTTGCTAACTGCTGAGACAGGACAAGAGGTTTTTTTTGACATTGCAGCTTTTGTAACAAGGTTAGCGTCAGCATGGAATGTTGATACAGTGCCGGAAGAATCTGAGTCGGAAAATCCATTGGAAGTTTTGCAGCATGAGCACTGTGTGACATTTAGGCCCTCAATAAAGTGAGTTCGTGGGACTTGTAAAGTGGCTTTTTGTTGGGTGTTGTGGTGGGATGCATCTCTTGGATGTCCAAAAACCATCCCTTATTTCAGTAGTCGCATCTTGCAACTGAGGCTTTTTGTGGTATTTTAGGCGGCGCATACGCTTACTTGTCTAGGATGGTGCATATCATTTTACATATTTTTATGCAGTATCATTTTTGTGTGTTTTATTTTGGCCATCCTCATATGTGATCAAAGCTTGCATGTGGAGTTTCCATACATTTGTTTGTTCTTTTGGGTTGGACTGTCTGCTTTCCGGAGCTCTCTGTTGTGGATAAGCAGGATGGGCTGTAGGCTAAGATAGGAAACGTGTGATTGACCTATAGTGGAGTCATTTTACATAGCTCTTTGAGGAAGGATAGAGTTTCCTCCACGTGTGTGAATGCAATGTGTGTTTTTACTGTGTGTCCGCAAGTACATTTATGTTTGTTTATGTATATGTGTCTTTGCGTGCATGAGTGCATTTGCAACAGGCGGCCAACAGTCCGCCTGTCAAAATTGTTTCAGCTGTGGTCTCAGAGCTCTGTCTCTGTCAATCAAGACTGAACCTCAGGTCTCAGGTCCTGTCCTCTCCCACAATTATGTCTCTCTCTTATACCCCCCATGTTACAACTCCAGCGAGACCCAGGCCCCAGCACTTAGCACCTGTTTCTTCAAGTGCTGATTATCTTCTCATTGCAGAAATTAGGACCCAACTTATATTGTTAAGTATTCTGTGAATTGAAGACACTCAAAACATCTGACAGTGGTATTGTTTTCACTTCTCTATTACAGCTGTTCTGGTAGTGATCTGACCATGTCCTGTACAGTGTTTACTGCCCATTTGTTAACACCTTTTGGAGACCATGTCATCCCTTGTGTCATTCACGGAACTGTTATTGTTTATTGTAAAGGTTTGTTATGTTACTTTTTCCATGGATTAATTGTTATTTATTGCCAATTGGCAAATGGGTTGTTATGTAAATTTAAAAACTAAGACCTTCCTTGACTTCCTCAGTTGTGTTTAACAGCCGGTGGACTGATTTTAATGTAAAGAACTGGGGTTTTGCTGGAAAATGTGACATAAATGCGTGTTCTTGAGTGCTTTGCCTCTCTTCAGCTCCCTTACAGTGTCAACAGTGTGCAATACTACTTAGGATTTAGCTTGAAAATGGAGCCTGCTAACCCCAACAAATGCACATGCATCCACCACAAGACAGAATCCACACATGCTGTGTTTCTGTTGTACTGTATATGTTTTGCAGCAGTAACCCTAAGATGACTTAAGTCAGGGGCTATAGCAACTCGAATTCAGCCATTGCTAGCTGGTCTGTCCTGTATGTCTAATGTTAGGAAGCAACCACTGCCATGCAGCAAAGAGAAGTTACAGCTCTCCGGCTAAGCTTAGCTTGCTTGCGCACGAATGTAAATGCTATGTTAGGTGACTAGTTTGCCAAATTACGGCACCAGTTGAGGAAGCTAAATATGATTATTTCTCACAGCCACAGCTGGCATCCTGGTAGGAATGATTTACAAATGTAGGAAACCGTGGCGCCTCTGGTGACTTCTTTTTACACTATTTTTGAATTGGCCATTCATAAGATGATGCAGAAAATGTCCAATTATTCTTGATGTCTTGTAATAATACTGAATTTGGAAACAGAGACAGAAGGATGTGAGAAAAACTTTCCACTAAAGAGGAAGAAGAACAGATGTGCTGCTTCAATCACACATAAAGCAGTTTTACAAACTGGCTGTATTTTCCACCATTTATAAAGACTCAAGCCCAATTCTATAATCAAGACTCATTGTTACCAGTTTATACAACTAATGATGATATAGGCAAGCAGTGACTTTGTGGCAGCAGAGATGAATGGGCTGTGATTTCTTTTTGGATGTAGCAGAGTGAGTCATATCCCTCTCTCTTCATGGCATATTGGTTTCATTGTTGATTCCCTTTTTTAATCAGCTGCTAGGGGCTGAAACTTTCTTGTTTATCTATTTTTTTTTTATTTAATAATGAAGCTTCATTAATCTGTATCTGCTCATCTCTTGAGGATCCTTACAGCACAGCCGCTGTGCCCTGCAGGGGTGATTCGCTGCATGAAGAGGCTTTAGCTCTGTTGGTCAAATGGTTAATGAAATGCCATCTGTATCTACTGTTAGAACAACAATAATAACAGCCAGGCTCAAGCTGAGATGTCAGTCACAACTGTGATTACTATCCCCTTGCCATCTCCACCCTCCGCACCTCATTTTACTTGGAGATACTTTATTATCAACAGTCTCACCTCAGTATGATGTAATGTCCCAATTGGACGCTCCATCTGTGCTTGCAGCAAAGGACATTTGTGGTTCCAACAGAGGAATTTGCAATAAGAGCGCTCAACTCGCTTCAGGGGGGCACGTCACCTCGTACCTCTGAACTCAAATGGGGAAGCAGGATGCATGTTCTCATCGAGGGTTCATTAAACAGGCTCCACTGTTGTGGTAATGAAACTCCAGCTGCTAATGAGCACCGGCTGGATTGTTTTCTCAGCAGGGAGAGAGCCTAGACAGCTCTGTGGAGCCAGTTTGTTGGTGGTGTTCCCCTCCTCCTCCATCCTTCTTCTGCTCCTCCTCCTTCCGTCTTCATTCTTCTATCCCTGCACCAAGCGGCTGCTATTTCACACCTGCTCATAAACTTCCTCAGGCAGCAGATAATAATGTTGTTTTCTTTCTGCTTCCATTTGCTGTACAGTTACTGGAATAACAAAAAGTGGTTCCAGCTACATCCCTGTTTTTTTTTCATATCAGGGTAGTCTAAGATATAAGAGTAATCAGATACTGCACATAGCTAATTTTCATTGCTAAAATTACCTCATAACTTCCGATATAGACAACAGACCAAGTGTTGTCCATGGCATATAGAAAGCCTAGCTTCATTAACTGAGCTTTCATAGTCACACACAGGCTTCCAATTAGGACTGTATTAGTGTAATGGGCTGTTATCCGTCAGATTAGTCAAAGATACTGCAGAGTTTATGAAATAAAAAACAGAAAGGGCTTGGTTGAATTTATCACAAATTACATTTCCTTGCGCATGAGAAATGATGATTGAATGTGAATTTCCGTGTACGTGTGTTGCTGTGGGATGACCGCACAAAATATGTGTTGTAATCCAGTGACCATGCACAGAATTATTTTAACTCACATTAGAGCCTTTTTAGCTATTATAACAAATCTGTCATCTTGTCACTATAGTTTTGACTGGCAACATAATCTTTGGGATTCTTGTGCTGTATTCACACTATAGGTGACACAGTAACAGGCTACAAGTCATTTTCAGCAGATTCTTGCAGAGGTCTAGAGAGCTTACTTGTAATGGTGTCTGTTCCAGTGACACATTACTGGACCATAAATACATTATTGGAATTTGATTATTGAAGAAATATGTGATACGTACAAAATTCTGCTCCCTACTAGACAAACTGTGTTATGTTGACACTGAATTATCTTAAGGTCAAGGTTAACTTTGTCATCCTGAGTAGGGAAATTCAGGTGGACAAGGTGCAGAAGTACTGAGATATAGATTCAAATATATAATATATAATCTCCCCTATCTTTGTGAGGGAGTTAGAGAAAAGAGAATCCACACTCACGCCCATAGATACAGTGTGTCTACAGTACAGTATGTCTACAGTATACGTTTGTGTGGCTACATGTGTGTGACTAACCTGCTGTGCCCCAGGTGAAAGGGCCAATGAGCATTAACATGAAACAAGAGCAGAGCTAATCTCTTAACACTGCGAGGGAAACGAGTGGGTCTGGCTTGTATTCAGCCCACTGTCAGGTTATCTTGGGAGACAGGTAGACCACTTGCAGTCAGAAGTGCTCCACTGCTGATAGCATTTTAAATCAAGAAACCATAGCAGCCCTCTTTTCATGCTTTCCTTTTCAGGAATGCGTGACAGCTTGAGCAACTGATAAACTCCACACTGACCTCTGTCTTTGTGTGTTGACTCTTTCTTTCTCTCTCTTGTTTGGTGTGGACTAGAAAGTCCTTTGCCCATTAGCCTATATGATGAAGTTATCAATTAAACATGAGATACACCAATGTGGTTCTTGACCCCAGGTTGACATCTGTTTCACTATGTACCTTGGACAGAGGAAACTGTGAAACAGAAAACATAACCCAGGGACACATTTGCTATAATAGGATATAAAAGGATGGTTGTGCGAATTATGATTTACACTATTATGTGAGCTCAGTTTTCTCAAGTGTACAAGGCCAGCAGTTTAAAAGCATGTCATCTTATTATATGGTGGTAGTTGAAGTTATTGTGGGGTGCCAAATTTGGTACTTTAAGGCTACTGTCCGAATTATGTTGATACTACTGAGTATCACATTAAATCAATCTGTGCCAAATTACTGTGCCTGAGACTGCATCTAGGTGAGAACAATGGGTTCAGACAGGAGGCGGAAGCACCATGAAGCTCCCCAAAACTGGGAGGCTGCCCGCAGAACTCCGTGGCTGGCTTTCTTGCTTTGGGGTGCTTTGCGGCTGAGACAATGGAGCTCAATGGAGCTTACGGGTTCAGAAAGGAGGTAGAAGTGCCCAGGAGCTGGGAAGCCGGCCACAGAGCTCTGTCAGCTTCCTTGTGAGCTGAAGATATCACTGCACAGCAATAGTTTTGACATCTTGCCTTTTTTCTTTTCTAATTTATTTTAGAAACAACGTAGCATCACTGCGGTTTGTGATTGTTTTTTATAAATACGTACTTATCCCATATATTTGTCAGTTGTGTCTAAATAGAGAGTGAGAGAGCTTAGCAGACACACATTGGCCTTCACACATACACACAAAAGCACGTAGACACAGATGTAATGAATAGAAAAGAGCAGAGGAACAGAATTACTTGACTGTACTCCTGTTATTACAGAAGAGGAAAGGTACCAAGAGAAGGTACCGTTGAGTACCGAATTCCAGGTACCAAATCTAGTATTGATATGGTTCAAATGTAAAAGGTATCCAATCCGAGTTATCGTTCCTTGTCTGTATTTAGACACATACCACTTCCAAAAAAAGCCCAAATTCTTTTACATAGACAATCCTTGTTTTGTCCTTGTCCTTGTAATGACTTGTGAAGCTATCTGGTAAGCGGCACCTATGCTAGTATTGTCATCAGTGATTGTGGTGAGACTAGCCAAACAGTTACATCAGCAGGAGTGATTACATCGATATCTGCAGTGTCAAATTAAAGGCAATGGCTGCTCAGTAAAGGTTTTGATGCGTTCAAATCAGTGTAGGAGCAGTGGTGGGCTGAGGGTCAGAGAATAGATCCTGTGACTGAATGGTTGCCAATTGGATGCGCAACCAGGTTGAAGAAATCTAGCCAGAAAGTGAAAGAGCAGCATGTGTCCCTCCCTCTGTGTCACAGCTTAGGCACCCTGGAGTAAGACACTTCAAATAAGACTGTCCAACAGATGAGACTAAGGTGGTTTTGAGCAGCTTTTAGGAATAAAGGTAAAATAGTAATTACAGATATCTGTATTTACTTTACATGAGCCTGTCATTTATATGACTTTAAGGCATTTGACTGTCATGGCTGTCAACAGACAGTGAAATGGTAAGGGGTGATGAATAGGCGATGATGACATTTCTAAAAGAAACTGGTCCCAGGGTTAGTCATTTAGCTGTACTAGACAATTGCCCTGTTATGTCATGTGGATAAACAGAACAAATAGTGAGTCACACTGTCCAAATCCATTCACAAGCCAGTTGACAAGCTAAATCCAAAATATTGTAATTCATAAACCCACAGTGTATCCATACGCTTAACTCAGATTTCTCCCCGTACTTTACATGCTTTGTTTTTATTCATAAATGCACAAACAGAGAACACTGTGGAAAATTTGTGTTCAAGGCGAAGGTTTTGTGTCTGGCAGTGGGTGCAGTTGCAGTGGATCTAATTTGTGTTGTTGGTACAGTATATTGATTTGCAGAGGAACCACTGGCTTAAGATATTGTTATTGACGTGCCCAAGCACAGTTCCAGAGCTGCTGATTGGTCCTCAGAATCAGGTGGGTTTAAGTGGTTTTGAAGAGCCAGTGATAAACATACAACTGTGAGGCAGCACTCAATCAACAAGTTGGACTCGCTTCTACGTGGTATTACACTAAAGCCTGAGCAGGTACAAATACAGCTATCATGCATTCATTTCTGTGAGCTAAAGGTTTCAACAATGTTGCACATATTTTTCTCTTCTTCTTCTACATTGCTCCAGCTTATGTTTTTCCTCAACAATAAACTGAGGGCATAAAAATCTCCGAAAGAATGTTAGTCTCACAATGTGTGTGATTCTACATCGTGTTTACTGTCTAGTCTTCACAGATCCATAATGTTGATGCTTTCATGCCACGCCATGCCTTTGACATACTGTCCCAATAAAAAACAACCTGTCACTGTCCGTTAATGTACAGTAGCCATAAATGTTTGATGTGTAAGGTGCCCCCTTTAAAAACCTGGGACCAGTTCCCATTATCTGTAGCCGTCTACTAAAAGTTGATGAAGCATGCAATGTGTTGCTTCAAATTACTATTGACCCACAACCAGCACTGGATTTAACAAGCTTATGTTAATTCTCAACGTGAATCTCGGTTTTAGTACCCTGTCACCTTATGATGTAACATCAAATTGATTTAGATTAGAGTAGCTCATGGGTTCTTAACCCTTGATGACAGAAAATCTAAAAAAAGATGCCAAAGTAGGGCAATGTAAGAGAAGCACAGCACTGAATGCTTAAGGTTAAAAGCATTGTCAAAGCCAAACCCCCAAAAAGTTGTAGCAACGTCACATTTGTTGTAATGGAAAAGCATATACTTTAGCAAGCTAACTGAGTTAATCACCAGCAACTACCCACACAATGGAAACAGACCAACTCGTCGTCACTCTTTATCCACATCCTCTCTTTCAGTGCTTGGCAGTAAAAGTGAAAGCCAAGCCTAGATTTACTCTCATATTGGAACTAGCCTTTTTGTTTGGCATTTCGCCTTGCTACATTTGCTGGGGGTGTTAGATGTTTCGTAGGGATACACAATAATATCCGCACGTCAACGGTATCGGCCAAATTTGCTTTAAAATTAATATCGTAATTGGCCAACATGTTGCTAATATCGGTATCAGCCAGTGTTAGCTTTAAAATGAACTATCAGGATCGGCCAACATGCTTTGCCTGAAGTCGCACAATGAATAAATATTACATAAATTGAAAAGTATTGTATTTCATGTCTCCATCTGCTGGTGGACCATCAAGAGTATGCTTGCATAACATGATGTTAATCTACTACAGAAGACACTTGATGATAAGTAAAATTAAGTAGGGAAAAAGTGTATATATATTGATTATCAGTCAAATGAGTTGTTACATATCGGCATATTGGATATTGGCAAAAAATCCAATATTGTGCATCCCAAATGTTTAGTGCTTACAGCCTGGCACCTGGTCACTACCTTTTAAATAAAGCCCTGACCTCACTTGTGAGCTGTTATTGGCTGGGGGCTGCACATTCATAAACGTTGAACATAGCAAAACAAGAGGAAAACAGAGGCATAGTATACCTTTAACATTTGTGCATGTTGAGGTGGGTGTGAAATGACAGTTGAATTATTATAGCACTCTGCAAAGACTTAACAAGATGTGTGCTATAATCCAGTGACCCTGAATCTATAAAATTGCTGTTGGCATTCGGGCCTCAGCATTGTTTTTGCACCAGCGGTCTTAAAAGGTTCCTCTCAAGCATTTACATGAGCAGGGTGACATTCCCTATAAAGAAGTGATTGAATGTATGATCTTTTTTACTGCACAGTATTCGCAATGGAGAAAAAAATCCAAGCATAGAAGCATGTGTATTAGTCAGCATCCAGTGCTTTTCTTAGAGATGTAACAGGCCTAAAGTATAATGACATCAGAAACCATGGCAACCCAGTGAGCAGATGAGTCAAAGGGTTAACATAAATGCAGTCTTAACTCAGAGATATGTGCTTGTTTGACATTACCTACAATTAGAGTATCTTGTCTAACACATTTCTTCTTGCTGAAGGACATAGGCACATGACCAACATGTGCCAAGCCATACTGGCTCTGTTTTGTACAGAATTCTTTGATGAATTGCTGGCATGAGTTATTCTTACTTTATAAAATTGCTCTTGCAGTTATAGTAGACCAGCTGTGTGCATTTTGATCATGACCAGCATAAGTTTTCAAGGATATTCAAGAACCTTTGGTGTCCTTAAATTAGTGGTGAATTAGTTCTTGCCACTTCTGCAATCTGCTTGATTAGACATGCTTTGTATTTCCATAAAAAAACCCCAGCTACTTTCCAAACAGAAGACATCCAGTGCAGATGTTGAAACTGGTAGTATTAGGATCACTGCAGAAGGAAGCTTACAGGAACACTGATGTATTGTTTTTGTTGTTTTATTCAGAGTTAGAAGTAGTGTTCAGGGTGCTGCAGGGTGAGTTGTAGGGTGGACCGTATTTTCAACTGATGCTGTTTTTGACCACAGCAGCGCCTCGTGTGTGGCAATACAGTAGGCCTTTCTAAGTTAAAGATTGTATCTGCATTCATGTGATTTTGGCTAACCATTCACACTAGACAGTGCTCAAATGATTCTTGATAATAAAAGCTCCTGTTATAAAAGCAGATGTTCTTGCTACAGCAAAGCAGAATGACTTACAACTTGAAAATGTGCTGTGCCAGTGAAATCATTGTACTGAATAGGGCAAAGTAAAATCCATGATGTGATATTATGACTTTCTTTCTACACCTCTGTCATATTGTCCTTACTGCTGCCACTATTGCCTGGTTTGGCATTGCATACTTTCCTTACCAGACCGTTGACCTATAATGTTCCTTCATTATTGTTGCAGTATAACTTCCTCTGACATGTGGCAGCACTGGGAGCAATGCTACAGAGAAGGACTCCTTATGGACAACTAGCAAGACCACCAAATCAGTGGAGGAACAGATTTCCTACTGTGTATACTACTGTATATAATTATATATACATTATTTAGAAGGGTACTAGTCCTCTCAACAGTCATGAGGGGGAGTTGGGTGTTAGGACTTGAGGTTCATGTTGGCTTTGGTTTCTGTGCACCAGCTCTACAACCATCATTCTTCTAGGGTTTCCCACACATTTATTTATTTGTGGCAGCCCACCAGGATATCAGTATTTTTGGCCACATATAGTTTCTCTATTTTTGGAGCTGGGCCGTTCATTAGGAGCACTGTTGAAATACCATTCTGTTATTCAGAGCACCACACTCTCGGAGCGCAGCACCTACTCTCAGGACAGACAGAGCAGCAGAATGCCATGCGCAGTAAAAGTGAAACTTAACCTTTCATTAATTCATGTAGAAATTGAAAACTTTCTTTGAACAACAGCGCTCTAATTTTAGTGTTGTGCATTATTTTTCCAAGCTACTTTAAATTAAACCTGCTGTGTTGCCATGGAAACCGTGCACCCTGCAGTCCAGTGCTTGGTCTAAAAGTTTGCTTTTACTTGCTTTTGCAGCAGCTGCTTCTCTAATCCAACTGATCTGATATGATCAGCTCTGATTGATCCAACCACAAACTTATTGACTCAGTTTCTCCACTGGGCATCTCAAACTCAACAAACTGCAGCTGAGGAAAAAAATAGTCATGAAGCAAAAACTGTCTACCTATTTCATCCCCTTAAATCACTTAAATCTACATTACTGATTATAGAAGATTATAGAAGAAACATAAATATCACACATTGTTGTAGGTTATTTAGATCACATTCACAGTATTCTACTGGGTTAAGAACCTCTTACCGAGATAGGAATTTAATTATTCCACACATATCATTTATGTTTTGACTCTGAAATATATAAAAACTAGGAAACGAAAATGCCTCAGAGGGAGAGCTGAAGAAGATCACGCAGCTTCAATACCTCCAATCTGACAAGATCTAATTGAGCCTCCCCCAAATTCTACAAGGACCTCCATTAATTACATTTAGAACACAGCAGTAGCCAAACATGCTGTACCAAATTACAGCACACAGCAATTACAGATATAAACAGAAAGCACAAAGCAATTTCAGAAGGAAAACACAACATGGATTCTATATGGAGATAATATGGAGAGGCGATAGACCACCATGGCTGCCCTCAGTATCCAGAATTGATGAATTAGGCCAAATATAGGCTAATTGTCCAATATTACAAGTGTTTAAGTGTATTTATTTCAATTCAATTTACATTTTGTTTTTTTTCTGCCAACCAAAGAGGACATGTGATAACTTCAGTGTACCTATTGTGCTTAGTTTCCCTGAAATGACCAGTCTACACTGGACTTTCAGATGGCACTTGCATGTTCAGCAATCCTTATCTTAAGATTTCTAGTTGAAGGCCAATTAAGTGTATACATTTTAAATATATATTTAAAAAAACAAACTTCTTACATGTATAGTATTATTATATATTGTGTACAGTAAAATGACAGGCACATCTCATATTAGGAGTTAATGTGGAAAATTACTGGGTGGAGACACTTTCATATGATGGCGTCTAGCAGGATGCTCTATAGAGATAAAGGATGGATTGTTTACCCTGTTGATAGTGCATCCCATCACAAAGCAGCTTTTAGGCATTTTTATGTTGCTTGCTAACTGACGTAAATGACAAGGAGGCACCTTCACGCAATACAAAGTCAAGGAGAGTGATGAATTGTTTTCCCATCTGGTGGGGGCGGGACTTAAATGCACTCTGTCGCTATACCTTCAGATTTCAGGACTACAGTGCTTGCGCTTAAAATAAGATACAGGCATAGGAGACCAGTCTTTTTTGTGTGTTCTCTGCTCTCTTCAAAGTGGGAGTAAGTAAGCCCAGTGACTTGCACCATGAAGCCAATCAAACATGGAAAGAGAAACATGTTTAAGGGCAGGAACATGGCCTATTTTGTGATGGAGTACATGGTTACTCATGGAGGGATGGAGAGTATCCTTTTTGATGGTTTCTCTGTATTCACAATAAAGGAGAACACATTATCTATACATGGGCATTTCCATGCCAAAGATATAAATGTGTGTGTGTATCTGGTGGCTTTGATTTTGACTTCACTGGGGCTTGGCAGTACATCGTGCCATTGGACTTGTTTGTATTTAATCAGATTGACTGCCAACATTATTAATAACTGTGGAAGAAAGAGGGTAAAGGAGAAAATGAAGGAGAGGGGAGGGAAAGGTGCTGACAGAGAGCTGTATAATAAGCTTTTGTACCTTGGACATCTGCCCCCCCTCTTTCTCTCTCTCGGTCTCTCCTTCTGTCTGTCTGTCAGGATAAGAGGGAATGTGGTGAATATTCCCTCCGGGGACAAGACACCCCAGGTGAATAGGGTACAGTTCTTAACTATAGATGCCAATTTGTTTGAAAGAGATATTCGCACATCCAACTGTTGGAAAATATCACTTAAAATACCACACCATGAAACTTCCACAGTAGATTTATGACAGTAACACATACATTTTTTTAATTTACAAGTTTTCTGAGATTCTATGTTTAAATATGCAAATGGGGCATTGTCAAGTTAAATTTGCACAGATTTGCATATTTACAGCACAAAAAATTAAATACTGGGTAAAGCCAGGTTTAAAATTCTTGTTTCACTTTGTTGTCTATATTAAAGTCAAAGGTTTTTACTGGGGAGATTTTGGATTTCTCTTTTTATCACTACATAAATCAAAAAATACTGTCAACAGTGATAAAGATAAAATTTCGCCTTGTTTTTAGGAATAAAATGTTCTATAAATCAGGCTATGATATATGATTTATGAGCAAACCCCTCTGTAAAAACCTAATAGATATAACCTTAAAGTTTTTTAAGTTGAGGCATCATTAAATTCAGTATGCACTTCTTGCATACATGTCCAGAACAGAAATCTGAACTAAAATAAGCACCTGAATGTTTATTTTGGACATTTTCTTCCTGCTAGTACTGAAAGAAGACATGTTATGGAAGCAAAGTAGCCGTAAAGCTCAAAATTGACCACTGCTTGAAAAAACAATGTTCTCACCTGGGGTGTCATGCCTTATCTGATTTGCCATACCCACATTTCAGTTACATGTATGGATGATAAAATACCTTTTTTGGTTTTAATACATGTAGATGCTTTTGCTTTAGTGTTTTTTGGGAGGGTTTTTATATATGCTAAAAAGAAATATAAACAGAAAATAGATTTCGAGTGGTCACTATTTTGTTGATTGCACCCCAACCTTGAAATTGCTCTCTAAACAAATATTAAGCCCTGAGAGTGAAGACCGCAGACAGTTTAAGCTGTGTTGGAGAAAGCCCATGTCTACTCATTGATATTCAGAGGCTCTATGAGTGAGAGCTGTAAACAACCAGAAAGCCCTGGAATTGGCACTCGAGGCGTTGCAGGACACACACACACACACACACACACACACACACACACACACACACACACACACACACACACACACACACACACAGTCTCTGGTTTCTTAACAATGCGAGACATTCACATGTATTCAGACTCTTTTTGAACAGAGACACACAAGCCATAGCCCCCACCACACTCCCTGACTCCCTCTCTCTTTTCCTCACTCCCTTGCTCTTCTTTCCTCCCCCTCTCCGGGTCTGCACCACATCAGCAGCAGCTGGAGAGTGCAGCATAGCATTTCAGAGCAGAGCAGAGCCGAGGAGGGCAGGGCAGGCAGAGTGGCCCTGTGTGGGCCATCCAGCGGAGAGAGGGAATCTGCCCGCTAATGTTGAGCACATCTCTCCCTCTCTCTCTCCCTCTCTTCTCCAGAGCTGCAAGCAGAGAAACAACCAAGCTCCTCCTCCCCTGCCACTCAGGAACTGATGACAAGGCTGGGCTTTTTACTAGGAGAAGGGATCCCGGGTACGGCACGCATACCTATGGACGACAAGAATGAAAAGAAGGTATTTCATTTTCTCCCTCCCCTACAACTCCCTCCCTCTTCCAATAGCAGCTGCTGCCACTGCTGCAGCACACAGATAGAGAGATAGAGGAGAGAGTGAATGGATGAGAGGAGGGAGTTGTGACAGTGTAACAGAAGAATGGATTTTTTTGTTGCAGCTTGATTCATTTTTTCACCCTGTGCATTATCTTTGGATGGGGATTTAGGAGCACCTCTGGGAATATTTTTTTGGCACAACAAACAACGGTAACTGTCAAACTGTTTTGTTTGAGATTTGAGTTAAAAATGTTCTAAAGAAAGTAACTGCATATTTAAATTTGGCTGCATGTGGTTTTATTCTCTCTCCAGTGTGGTGTATGAGTCTCCCAGTAACTTGAGTGCTATTCCAGGGGCTCTTGAGTATGTAACAAGAGTGTCTGAGCCCCGGTCCAGAAATAGAGTTATGTTAGGTCTGAGCCTCAGTTTGTTTGGCTCTACTAATTAAGATGGGGCTGTGCAAAAGAGCAGAGCCCAGCACGCTACGCTTCCCTCATTCATCTCGTGTCTCGGACACGTTTTAACACTGAGCCGGCAATCCTGGGAACAGGAAAGAGACTTAGAAAGTATTTTATGAATCATGTTTAATAGTTGAAATGTGTGTAGTGTAATGGTTTTAACTCCTGTTTGTGTGCGTGTAGGTGTGTGTGTTTTCAGAGCTCAGCTGGGGAGGACATTATTGTCATCTGCCAGCAATTCTCTTTTCCTCCATACTGCTGTTTTACAACATGTCTTAAACTCAGCATGTTGTTTTTAGTTCTGCTCAACAGCAAATTATTAAATGTCAGTAAGCTGTTTGGCTTTTAATGTGATTTGTTGGGTGGCAAGAGCTCTGGGTGCAGCCTTAGGCTGGAAATTACCAGGCAAAAACTACCAGCATGCTGTCACAAAAAAACAGGTGGGACTTAAAAATGGGAAATAATATGTTGTTAATATTAGCATTCCACAAGTTGCTAATGACGCCTTAAGCCATGCAATTTCCCTCTTATTTGGTTGTTTGTATTCTCTCAGCATGTCACTGCACGAACATGTAGACATTTAAACAACAACAGTCAGTACATCTTGATTGACATGTTAGTCCTACTCCTGTCTCAAATTGGCTAAGCACTGGTGAGTCTTACTGTTTTGGGAGATCAGTTGGGTTGAAGAAGAATGAATTGTTTTTAGCAGAGACACTGCTGTAATGTTTTAAGCAGGACAAAGATTTCTGTTGTTTAATAAACTAATTTAAAATCATGACATATGTACAGTAACTACTGTAGTTGTTTGTAGAATGATCCTCAAACATTTTAGATTATGCAGTGAGTGAAAGGCTTTATAACAGGTTGGGGATGTTTGAGTTTAGGTATAATGTTAGAAATGCTTTGTGATGTTTTGGTGAGATTTTAATTGGAGGACTTTGTTTGAGGCAATGCGAAGGTTTGCAGTAAATGGTGCTTGAGAAGCCAACTGTGGGTGAAAGTTCCACAGGCAACAAAATATCTGCACAAAAGTTGGTGTATTGAGGATGAGGATTGAATTAATTTGACCTGGGCTTATAAGGGTGGTTTTTAATTAGTGTATTATATGTCTGGGGTTGTGTTTGTGGAATAGTAGGACAAGAATGACCTTCTTGAGCTACAGTATATTGTGTGCAATCAGAATACAGTTGAAGGAAGATGGGGAGACAGGACAAACCAGCTTTAATTTGGATCTCTACGGTTGTCAGTTAGCTCAAACAAAGATTCAGCTGCTGTATGGTTGTCGGACAGGCTTGGTGGTGTGCATGAGAAAGGTAGCTATTGTGTCACAACAAAGTAGGGACTTTTTCCCTTGTGAAATTCTCTTCAGGCTTATTTTGGTTCTTCCAGACATATGAGTGTGTAATTTTCAAGCCTTGCTCCATTTACAGAGCTCATGCCTTTCGGCTTGTGTGTCATGCTCACACGTAAAAGCCTTGTTTATTTGCGAGGGAATTGTTTGCATTGCTTTCACATGATCCAGGTAAATAGGCAATGAACTTGAATCCAATCATTCTTTACAGTTTTCTCAGTACTCCCTCCAAATAAGGCTGGAAAAATATTTTTTGTTGTAGTTATTGCCGCTCATGCTGAAAAAATGTGAACGCGTTGCCAGCTGACAGTTTATATTGGGTTGACTTCATACCTCATTGACATATTTGATTAGTAGAGCACATTCTTGGTGTACCTTAACCCCTTTCCCTGATCTTTCCTTTCCCCCAGTGCTCTGTGACTAGCCAGGGTATCAGCCCCTGCTCTACACTGACCAGCAGCACGGCGTCTCCCAGCACTGACAGCCCATGTTCCACACTCAACAGCACGACCAGCCGCCCACCTCTCAGCCGCTCCAGCCCCTGTGGGACCATCACAAGCCCCAGCTCCACGCTTGAGAGCAAAGACAGTGGGATCATTGGTGAGAAATGGCCACCCCCCTCATCATACCTGAATAGCAACCTGTATGGTGGAGGAAAAACACTAACTAGCTGTACCTATGTCCTTACTTAAAAGTACCCCTATAGAGTTTTTGACTAATATTTAGCATTATATAGCAATGTTTTTGCGAGCGTTTCGCGGTGGACGCAGTCACATTCTTGCCACAGACTTTACACTACTGACTGTGGTAATGTGCAGATGGATGTAATAATGGGCCAAGATGGCAGCAAAACAAACAGGTAGCTAGCTATGTATTCAAGACAATTATCTTAAAGGGACAATTAGCCACAAAATCAAAAACACAAAATTTTCCTCTTATCTGTAGTGCTATCTGTCAATCTGGATTCTTTTGAGTGTTGGAGATATTGGTTGTAAAGATGTCTGCCTCTTCTCAAATATATTTTGACTACATGGCACTGGGCTTGTCGTTGTCAAAGCGCCAAAAAAACACATTTGAAATACTCAACAGCAATGTCTCTTTCCAGAAATCATGACCCAGTTAGTCAAGATAATCACAGACCTTGTTGTGAGTAGTTTGATGCAGGAACAATTTTCTTTCTACCAAACTGCCGCACCTGCCAATGATATCACCACTCAGAAGGAAAGGTGCATCTACTCATGAACAAGAGGCTCATGCTCCTGACAGCGCATAATGTAAACATCAATGGTGTCCTCCTCGGCTGTGCTGCTAGCTCGGTGGTGATAGATAAGCTCACAGTAAATGCACACTTCCTTCTGTGCAGTGACACAGTTGGTGGATATGTATTTTTTTTGCCACACCACAATAAACCATCTAGTTCTATTATGTTGGAGAGAAGGCAGACATCTCTACGGTCCATATCTCCAACATAATTAGCAGCTCACGCCAAAACAATCTGGACTGATAAACATCACTACAGGTAAGAGGAAAAAAATTTCGGGTGAAATGTTACTTTGAATTGGAAAAGATGAAACAGAACTAAAGCATTCAGCAGACATTCACGTGTGAACCCAAATAACATACAGCAAGATATAGAATGTCTGTCAGATAACCTCAAACTGACTTCACTGCTGGTTAAAACCACCTGTGGCGCCTTTGCCAAAATAGTCAGCAGCCATGCAAGGAATGCCAGTGATGAGCCAAGTCAGCTGCAGATCCAGTGGGAAACCAGGCACAGGGAATCAATAGCAGAGTTAGGAGCGTGAGTAGCCCATATCAGAGTAATAACAGAAAATGGCAGCTTACCAGTGGCTACATCAGTTGCTGGGTTTGATAAATTAAAAAACAGATACATATATATATTGGTAATGACATATGCTCTGCTGACCTCTTAGTAATCTTTTTTGGCATTTATGCTGCACAGCACAACTGACAGCACAGATTTATCTGCACACACTTTATATATTCTTATTAAATATTACAATATTTCCCATGATACTCTATTTCTAATTTGCAGTCTGAGAGTATCACCTCATGTGCCTTAATGATTTAGACCAGGAAAGTCTCACCTGTGTCATGTCCCTCATTCATCATTTTCTTAATTTTTTTTTTGTAGAACTGAATAGCATTTGTGACAGGTTGTATTCATCCTCTACCATGTGTCAGTTTTCAGCGTGTATTGAGCCGTTCTGGTGTAAGAGAGCATTGAGGTGACAGTTGCCACAGTTTAACGTCGTATTGTATCTCTAGTAATAGCCCTGTAAGACATCTGGGGATTTACACAAGCTGACAGGAATACGACGTAGTCTATTGATACATTAATCCGTCTGCTGTTCCTACTCACAAACCTTCCGGTGGCTTTACAAATGTTAGAGATTCGTTCTGAAAATGGCTTTTGAATTTTTGTAGTGGGAATTCAATAGCAAATTCTAACTGTATGATCCTGCCGTTATCCTCAGTTCAACTTAAATCATTTCTGAGAAGAGATTTGGGAGAAAAAGTTCATATCCTTGCATGAACTAACTAGATTATTACACATTTTATGCCTATTTAGGTAACTGATTGACATGATTGTTCTGCAGTAGATAGCAATGCATGCCAACACCAGATACAACAGTTTGGATTACCACTACTGCAGGGTTGACGTAACTGATTGCCATGAGTCAGTCATGCTGTCCCCCTAGAGCAATATCAAAGCTAGCTGCTAAAAATTTAATGAAGCTCTGATATAGTATCATCCAGCATTAAGCATCAACATGCTGCCACCCAGGATGAGACAAAGAGTCATGTTGCATGTGTTGTGGTCTGTCTTATCGTTAAGCTACTTTGCTTTTGTCAAATAGAAATTTATTTTGTGAGAGAAAGACACGATGTGACGTTGGTCTACCCACCCGCCCTGATCAGACTGTGCAGGCACGGACGAGAACAAAGCTATGTTGTGTCCACAAGTCAGATTCCAGCCGGTGATTAATGTTGCCTGCTCTTTGAGGTTTGACTCTGAGTCTGATTTCAAAAGCACATTAATTTGGCTTTGTACTGCGTTAAAAGCTCCTTGGTGGAATTGGGGAGATTTTGCAATGTCTTAACATTTACAAAATAGCTCCCAGAGGAGTTTCTGCATGAGGTTCCTGCAGAAGGACTTATAACGGCCCTGCAGCAATGACCATTACCCGCGCTTCGTATGGTAAAATGACACACTCACTATATGCTTAAATGAATAAATAATGATGCATTTATTGCCAGGTGCTGTAGTTCAACAAGTAAGCAATCACTGTAATCTCTTCTACTCCTAAAATCTGTGATGATGGCTAATGCCATGCTTAGAGCATGCTGCTGTCATGAATTGCTTCATACTTGTAAAGGTACAGTACAGGAGTCAAAGGAGCCAGGATGTGATGTATTCAGTGCTAATTTTTATTACAGTTTTATTTGACTAAAACTATACTAAAATATTCAATAAAATTTTAGGTTGACTGAATATGATAAAAAACTAGCAAGCACATTTGACACAGGACCAGACAAAATAAAAAAAAATAACTGCCAAAATTAACACTAGTTATATTAATATTAGTGATGATGCAACATGCTGCTGCATTATGAAATCCAGATTAGGAGTGTGTGATGCAAACCCAGCCAGCTGGCCAGTCAGTCCCAGTCCTCTGACTGTTCTGATGTTTCTGTATCCAGCTGCAGCCCGTGTACCTTTGGCCCTTCACTCATCTTTTAGGCCCGTAATAGATGGCTGGGTCGGCCTGAGGGAGGATTAAAGGATTTGTTGTCATGTTAGCAAAACACCTGTCTGAACCCAAAAATACTGAAGGCAGTTTTAAACACTAGCTCTTCAATGTTACATTTTCATATATTTAAGTGTGAGTTTTGCGTCGTAGCACAGCAGCCAGTTGCTGTTTACGCTGTATTATATTGGATCCTTCAACTGATGATCCGTGAAAACAACAAAAGACATTCGGAGAGTCTGGGCTCAGGAAATGAATTCAAGACCATGCCATCATGTCTTTTCAGTTTTCATTAGTGCAAGCAGACTGTCTGTGTAAGTATGAAATCAGGTGGTGAACAGTGTTGATAAGGGCAATGAGGAAAAGCAGGGAGTTATTCAAAGTTAAAAGTTCCATTACAGCTCAGTATCTCATTAGAGATGAAGACAGATAAATGTTCAAGGCACACAAAGAGCGTCTTACCTCCCTCGCTCGCTCTAATTCCCTCTCTATTTTCATCTCCCCCCAGCCACCATCACTAGTTCTTCGGAGAATGATGACCGCAGTGGCTCCAGCCTGGAGTGGAGTAAGGATGGCAGCCTGAGAGGCAGTGGGCGCCATGGCCTGGCACAGAGTGTGCGGGCTGACACCTGCTCTCCTGTGGCCGAAGAGGACTCCAACAGTGCCACAGCAACGCCAACAGACACCCCATCCAGGACAGACCAACAGCAGCAGCAGTCCAACACATCAGCAGGGGCCCCACAGCCTCCAAGTCACTCACCTGAAGGACCCATTCCGTACCCATCACAGACATCATCTTCTTCTCTCATGATGCCGAGGCCAAACTCTGTTGCAGGTAAGAGCCTTTTTTTCCTGAGCTCTTGACATCTGGATGTGTTCTGTGCAGAGGACGGTCTGTATACCCTTCCTCATTGACTGTGTGCATTCATTTAGCGTTACATGAAACATTTTCCTCAACTTTTTTCTTGTCGCCTAGTAACCTTTGTTATGCTGACAGTAAAACTCTGACTCTTCACTCGGGTGTCTCACTGCATTACATTGCCAGTCAGTTCAAGATTGTGACGCTATGATATGACCGGTGCCTGAGGCTGACAAGTTTGGTGTCAATTCTAGTACAAGCAAGTGACAGACACCGACAGGAAAAAAGCATGTGTAGACATAAAGGGAACGAGCTGTTTTTCAGAAGCCAGGTTGTGCTTTTCAACGACGATCAGGGTATCAAGGCAGCAGTTTGGGATTAGGCAGCTGTTGTATGCTGTGCCTTGGCCCTGCCTGCCATGTCAGACCTAAACGCAAACCACTGTCTGGCTGATCTGTTCTGCATTCCTGCCCTGGAAACTCCCTGTTATGGCTCGGCTCGCCATATCCACACAGCTGTCACAGTTGTTGATATCCCTTCGCAGCCCCCTTTTCCCCCTCTGTCTTTCCCCCTTTTCCATTCCCAGATCTCCCCCACACTGTCTGCCTCTGTTTTTGCTGTTGCTGCCTTTGACCTTGGCCCTGTTGTTGTAACTCACGCAGCCGAAAGTTTTACATCTTCTTTAAAACTAGAGTCCATAGCCGAGTTGAGAAGTTGATGCAAAGACTAACAAAAACCAAGCCCTCACTGAATGCCATGGATGAACGAGTATTTGAGAACATCATTTTCAGCTCTGTTCCCCCCTTAGGATTAACTAAAGACAGTTGTTGGATTTGAATGTGTAAGTAAACTGTGAAATCACAAGCAGTGTATTCTGCAGCTCTACCTACAATCACATGCTGTTTATACTCCATATCCAGGGGAACATGCTGCACGTGTTTGACTTGACTCTAGACACTAGAAATGACAGCAATATAAAGATGAGTTAAATGTTTGCTTGTCACAGCTGTGTCAGGCCACATCGCAAGTTGTGTGTAAATGGTTCATCTGATGAACCCCCACGCACCCACTGTTTTAGGGAAGATGAAGATTGTACCGAGGTGAGGGTAACACTGTTTGAAGAGCAGATGAACTTTGTCACACGGCATTGTACAAGTAGACAACGTCATTGGTGAGGCGAAATCACAGGAAATTGCAAAGGCAAGGGCAGGCTGTGCAGGATTGGGGAAAGAAGCATATAAACATTAGTGTACTCAGGTCAGACCAGTAGCCAAGATACTGATAGGTAAAAAAACAAAAACCCCTTTTAGACTGAGACAACAAATTGAACACTATAATCCAGACTGCGATCAGACAGCGCAGTAAATCGCTCAGCATGTGAGTATTTGTGTTTAGCTGGGAGATTATGTTCAGATTTTGTTGCTAAGGAGCAGAGAGGGTGAAAAGAGTTTTACCCATTTCACCTGGATGCCGCAGCTGCCAATGTGTTCAAGTTCAAATGCTTTATTGCTGTAAAATATGCCTCCCTTGGGTTTGACCTTGATGAAATACAGTAGCTTTTCAGTCGTGTCTGCTACTTCAACAGTGTGTTTTTCTTCTATTTGATGACACCTAGCTCAGGTTTCTATTGAGTTTGAATGCACTTATTGTGAGTTGCCTTGGACAAAAGTATGTGCCAAATAAATGTAATGTAATGTAAAGGTGCCATGTTCATCTCAAAGCCTTGACAATTTGCAACAAGTAGCTCATTTATCCACCGTAGGTAGTGTTATTTGGTTTGTTAATACTGTCCTTGCTGGGTACATTATGAAGAGAATATGATGGAGTAGGTTTAAGAGATGGAAGCAAGATAAATTAAACATGGTTGATGCATAACCTGCTGTTAGACATAGAAGACATGTCATAGTTTATGTTTGGATTTCACACACTGTGCACTGCTTTTGCACATGGCTTTGATAATGTTTCTATTTCTTTGCCCATGTAAACACAAAGTGATACACGGCACTGTGATTGTTCGATGAGTCCATACCCTTTTACAACTCATCATTATTTTGCTGCTGACATAAACCTCAACGGTGCAGACACACACCGACTCATAAAGCCAACAGAGCAGGAAATATTTGACTGTTTATGTCTGTTGCATTGCGTGTGAGTGCTAGTCGCCTCGTCTCCCCGTGTGCTCCAGGAGTTTATTGGCTGATGTCATAGTTATGCAGCGTTGCCCTCTAGGGTCCTGCAGAATTCACACCTCAGATTTTACGCTGTGTGGCAAAGCCCTGAGAGAGGACATCAAGGACATGGTGAGACAACTTCATTTATGGCCCAGACCAATTTATATTGGTGTCACAGTGTGCCAAGGACAATGCGTCTTTTCAGTTGGTCCTCAATGAAACTGTATTCAATAAAAAGATCAATGATTCTAAACAAGCAAATCCTGAAGAGTAAATGGATGAGATACCGTTGAACAAAAGAAAGAAATATGTATGCATCATTAGCGCATTGTGTGTGTGTGTGTGCAAAAACCTTGGTGACTGTTTTCAGTTGTATGGTTCTGTATGCCGGCACATTGGATAACGAGGTGTCTGCTGTGGACAGGGAGCGAGCAATACTTCAGATCATAGCAGATAAATGATCCCCCTCTCTCCCGAAAAATTGCTTGGGTTGAAAACCATTATTTTTTTTCTCCGTATTCTAAGATTCTTATTCAGTAAACTTGCAGTCCATACTCTTGGGATGAGAGTCAGCAGTTTGAGGTCTGAGACCATTTCGCTTTGCTTGAAAACGTTGGATTGCACCCTTTGGGTTAGGAGCGACTTCTGCTCCAAATGAGGTCAAGTATCTCAGGGTCTTGTTGACAAGTGAGAGTAAGATGGAGGATGAGTTCCACAGGAGGATTTGTGTGGAGTGGGCAGTGATGCAGACCTTATAATAGACTGTTACAGTGAAGTGGTATGAGGCAGAAAGGAAGAGATCTCTCTTTTACAGTTATCTACACTCCAAGTGACACCTATGGTCATAGTTGTAACCGAAAAAGTGAGATCTCAGATACAACCAACCAAAATACTTTTTTATTTTTCTGCTGGGTGTCTGGATGCACCCGTAGGCACAGTATGAGGTGTTTGGGACATGTGAAAGGAAGTCTGAGTAGCTGTCCCTTAAAGCCAAAAAGAGGCAGTTAAAGTTGTTCGGGTATCTCTGGAGGCGTCCATGAGGCATTCAAGTATGTAGAGACTCTGAAGTGGACTCAGAGCATGCTGGAGGGATTTTGTATCCCACATGGTCTAGAAGCAACTCAGGATCATCCAGGAAGAGCTGGAGTGTGTGGCTGTGATGAACCATTATGTAGGAGGCATGGATGGATTGATCAATATATTGTATCTGTGTTTGTATATCTTGTGTTGATTGACTAAGCAATGGAATATCGAGTTAAAAGGCAGTCAACAGAAAACATGTAGTTGCTGTGAGCTACAGCACAAAGGCCAAATTTCTAAGAGGCAAAGTGGATTTTCACCATCTGTCTCATGCCAATCAGCAGGTTCATAGCTGTGCCCCTAGAATGTTAACTATGTATGTCGAAGGAATGTCTGCATATTACAGAGAAATGTCATTTCACTGCCTTGGTGAGCACACACTCATACTTGTGGCTAGCGTGTCCCCAGGCTGCTGTGGGAACTCAAGCAACACTGTGTGGAGCCTGCATGTGTTGTGGCAAGTTGCACAAATGTTGGCTTGCACCACCTGTCACCGCCAACAGAGCTGAATTCAGATGTCTCTTCAAGAGCAGTCTGTAATTGTATCATTAGTTGTTAGTCTAAGGAACTGTGTTAGCCACCATTCTCCATAGAAAATACTTTTTTTTGCCAATTCTCATAAGGCAGCCTTAAAAAGCTGTCACAATGGCAACCCCAACAGCTACCACAGACATTTATCATCATTTAATGTCAAAATATACCCTGTTTTGAAACTAATAGCTCACCACATGTAAGAACTGTGTGGGATACATAGAAGGCCAGAGAAATGTGGTTGGCTATATTTTCTGGGCTTCTCTGTATTTTCAGAAAACCTTTAAGGGACAAAAACATTCTCATATCCTTGCAGCAAACAATCCCTATTCATTTAACCTCAACAACACCGTCCTCTTTCTACAGTCCCGTATTAAAGGTCGGCTGATAGAGCTCTCATCTAACAAATGACTTTGATATACAATATCTAATTCAATAAAATCTGATCCAAGACCAATTCTTGTTACTTTTCAATATGTTGCGGTTTTATTAAATGTGTACAAATTCAGCAAGTAGTCTAAATTGTTTAACCATTAAATAAATGTGCAATAATGCAAGTCAAATAATGTGAACAGTTTGCAACAGCATGTGTTTCTAACTGTTACAGAGAGGAGAGCAGGCATGGGATGGTATGACGATTTCATGTCATGATTATCCTGGCCAAAAGTAATTGTGATTAACACCATTATCCCGGTAATCATCAAAATATGGATAAAACTTTCGCAGGCAGTCAAACATACCAGAATAACTTAACCTTACATTTAGTTAAGAAACAGATATTTATATTGGATGACAGAAGGGCACACATCTTATTTTAGTGATCATCTTCAGGCTTTTCAACTATCTAAAATGGCATCATATCTTTCAGTATGAAGTATGCAGATACTTGATCAAGATCTTTTGTGTTTTTGAGGTTGGTGCATATGCAGCATTTTTTTTAGTGTCACTTAACCCTGATGATGGAAACTCACCACAATCAACTTGTGTTTTTTATTGCAATCAGAGATTAAATCTTATATCATCATATTCCTAGAAGACAGTATGTTTAAACAGAAGTAAAGGCTGAATATATTTTTGTAACTTGGTTATCTCTGTCTTTTTGTGTGGAAAAAAAACCACCTGTAGTTTGTGCGGGACAATTTTTAAGGTGTTTAATGATTTTAGTGTGATCAGTGTTCACCTCATATTTCAGTCTGAGCAGTCAGGTAGTGAGTTCCATGGCTCCGCTGTCGTTATCATTTCTTGCAATCCAGCATTTTAGAAAATACAAATGAATCTTGTAATTGATGTCATGCTGGATTTCACCTGTAAGGTCTTTTCTTTAAGTGCTCGACACATTAACAACACCAACCTTGAGTCCACACTGAAGCTTTCAAATGTCAGATTTTGCAGCACCCATCAAAGTTTGTGCATTTAAAAACACAGTTTGTAAAATGGTTGACAACATTTCATTTCATGCATCTTGCACTCTTTGCCACCTTCACTCTTTAATATACTTAGGTAATAAGAATTCTATTTTTGAGTCATTCTTGCTAAGCTTTTTAAAAACGATTACAGAGTCAAAGGGCCATATTAGTTGTGGCCACTGAAATTCCATGGTTTTGAAATCTTAGCTTGAGCTGCTTGTGGTCGGGTTTCTCGGACTGAGTAAGGGTCACTGTGGCTCAGGAATGGTGCTACAGTGCATCTGTGGTGTTTTGCTATTCAACAGAGCTTTGTGGTCTGAGCCATGTTGAGGTACGGTACACACTGTTTCTACTCCAAAGTCGTCTTCTCCTCTGGAAAAACTCATGCTCTGTGATAATGGATCCAAGATCCTTTGTTAGACTGTGTCTTGACTTCAATCTCTGGACTACTGACAAGCAACTTTTAGGTTATGTTGTTCCTTTCAACATTGACAAGGTAAGGTTTGAGTACAGCTCACATCTGTGTTTTATTAGATGGACTGAAGTCATCTCCACCTGGTCCATGTGAGCACAATCTGTGACTCGATGTTTGCAAAGGTCAGACAGTAATTTTCTCAAATTAAAAACTCATGTCTGTCAGTACTGCAGCATGAAGGTTATGACTTTTTAAATTCAATATGCTGTAGTCTCTTTGTAGCACTGGAGCAGGAAGGCATTTTAACTGTTTTATCTGGTATAATGTAAGCTCATGTCTTCTCTTGTGGTTTTTTGAGACAAGATTGTCTCCTGTAATTTTTGGATCGTTTCAACCTGTTCTTGTCGATGTTTTGTGATGTCTTCAGGTAGCCATAGAATTCTCCTCCGCCTCCGGCTTTATGTAAAGATTGATCTGTTCAGATAGAGATTGAAAAGAAAGCAGAAAGGAAACAGATAGCCCATTCATATCGTCTGGCTCTCTCAAAAGGTCACAGTGGCATCCTTTAAAATGTCCACGCTCAGAGAATTGTTGGTGCCTCTTTGTGTCACAGCAGGAGCAAAATAAAAACCTTTGCAGAGATCAATTTGCTTCAGTTTTGAGGAGCCATTTAAAATTCTGCTCAGTGGCAATCCATTGACAGATCAGAACTTGCCAAATGCCTAATATCAAAGGGACAATGTGCTAGCTAACTACCCTCTGCCACCACAGAGCCATCTGGCTATTTTTGACTGACAGCACCCCACTGTTGAGAATTATGTAATATGTGTTAAGGATCCATGCAACTGTTGTGATAGCATGAATATCTTAATGTCCAAGGTCTCTTTTCTTCGTAGCTATGGCTTCTGGAGTTTTTGCAGGGAGGTATGTCCTCTATATCCTACTCCGAAATGTATATAAATTCAGTTTATAGTCATTTCATACACTGTCCAGACTCAAGGATATACATGGATGTTTATGATGTATATGCTTTTTAGCAAATCTAGCAGCCTGACTGTCTGTCAGTAGGTTGATTGGCTGGTTCACCACTTTGGTCCACACTGACATATCTGAAGAACTATTTGATGGAATACCATGAAAGTTTGTACAGAAATCCATATGTTTGCTCACGGTGAATTGTAATAACTTTGGTGGCCCCGTAACTTTATATGCAGCAGGATCATCCGATCAACTTTTTAATTTACCATTATTATTTAATAGTTTGTTTTAGAGCTGGGCAAAATGTCAATATCGCATTATAAGACTAGATTTTGTCTTGATTTTAGATGTCGTAATATCTAAAATCTTTTCTTGATCTGAAGGCTTCATTACAGTAAAGCGATGTATGAAATTCTGAGACTGTTGTAGGTGTTCTGTTATGTGTCTTTAGCCACTAAATCACTATGGTGAATCAGAATCATTCTAAATTGACAGGCTCCTGCCCGCTATTTGCAATCAGCACTCTGCCACACCCCCATTTCTCTATAAGGAAAATGGGTTGCCTAGAAGTGTATCATTAAGTTGTTGCTATCCACTTATAAGGCCCTGACACACCAGTGTCAGCCCGTAAGTTAGCATCTTTCAATGTCTTGGCAGTCGGAAACAGCTGATACTCTGTTCATCACTCTGCTTCAAACATGTTCAAACATGTTGGTCTCTGATGCACTCTCTCCTGAAGTCACCGGCTGCACTCTCTTCCATCAAGGCTAGATATGCCATCATCTAACACCTGCTTAGAGGTAGATCAGAATCTTTTATATAGGCTACCCGGGATGCATGTTAATGATGGTAATAATAATTTCATGGCACTAAAAATTGATGAGAGTACACATCATTACTGGCAGATTCAATAAAAGATGAAAACCAAAACCGTTACATTTAAATATGGACATTCTCATGTACAACATTATAAGCTGGGTCTGGGACACTGGGTTTTATAGTCAGATATTTTAATTATGACAATAACTGATGTGGATGAAAGGGTGTCAAATAAGTTCATGCATTACTAAATGAACAAATATTGTTTGTATATAGTTAAAGCCTTTTTTTAATAGATATGATTTTATATGCTTTGTATTTAGTCAAAAGGTGTGTTTATATTTTCTAGGGCTGTACCCAAATTTTCAGATATTCGAATATTCGATTCTGTGGGTAGGTATTCGTTATGAAAATTTGGTATTCAATATTCGTTTTTTTATTTACTTTTTAAAAAAAAATTATTATTATTTTTTTTTTTTTTGTTTGTTTACATATTTTTTTGGTGCTAAATGTAGTCTTTTTGTTGTTGGTAAATGTAGGTTATCAATAAAAATCAAAACTTTTAAATTGCATTGTTAAAAATGTGAAAATATAGTATCGCCTACCAACAGAGCTTGTGCGCACGGCAAGCTTGAGCACATCCGTCTGAGGCTGGGGATCAATGCCAAGTTTTAACGCTTTATCACTATTCCCTCTAACTTGTAGCTGTTTTTTTGTTATCTTTTGATTTTAATATGAATTATGGAACCATTTTTGTGAACGTTTGTTTCCCCCGTTTCGTACAATAAATTATTGTTAAAAGTTTCAACTAGTTCCTTTTGGAGTGCGTGACACAAGTGTGTTTTGAAAACGGCCACGGACTGTCACCTGCTCAACGCATTAGTACCTTCGGATGCCATGACAGTAATAGATTATAGATTAATAGATTATAATAATAATAATGTCAAAATATCATTTACAGAGCGATTTAACAGACGATCACTGCTGCCCGACCCACAGGTCCATTTGTGGGTCCCGCGGGTTACGGGTCGACCCGCGCATCACTACTCAGCTCAGTCTATAAAGGCTGTACACAACAGTAGACATTATATTCTATTCAGGCCGGCAGAACCATCAGCACATCGGCTCTACAGTGCACAACACTGCTGATTAACCATTTTATTGCAGCACAGAGTGTCTGCCAGTAACCAATTACTTGCAGAGGCTTCCTACAACTTGTTTCAACGGTTCTGATTTAATCAGAAGACAAATTAAACAGGATGACTAGCCAATGTGAAAATCAAAAGAAAGCATAGAATAATATACTGAAGGAGACTGTTGTGCCATCACATTTTTTTGTGGTCTGAGAGCAAAGATCTGGTTACCACTGTGCAAAACTCCACAATACAATTAGGTCCACAAAACCCCTGGAGGAGTGCTTTGCAACGAGTCTTTGAAAGGAGCCGAGCCTGGCGTAAAACCGGAGAGAGCAGCACGGCTACAGCACGCGTGAACGAATATTCGTTATAAGTTCTGCCGAAGGTCCGAATGTTAAAAAATGGCATTCGGGACAGCCCTAATATTTTCTAATACTGCCAGGCATTCATAATTTGTGCATATGCTTGGTCTGAGCCAGTTCTGAATTTGTCTGCAGAGTTTCAGTAAACGTTCGTACGCACGGTGCACAGATTTGAGCACTGTTTGTAAATGAGCAAAGAAAACTGTGCTAAGGAGCACATTGGTGCTTTAAACCAAATGATAGCAGATTTGAAGCACCAATGTTTTTTTCTTCAGTAGAGTCTTCCTTACGCTGATTTGAATCACTCAAGTAGTTTATACTCATGCTGTGCACCACTCCAAACAAGATTTACAATTCAAAAGGTTTGTTCAGGTTAAAGTTAGAGTTGGTTTTGGGCCAACAGTGGGGGCAGCATCTGCCAAACCCAGTGATGTAGGCAAGCTTGTCTTAGGGCAAGAGAGACTCCAGTACATGCTGCAGTGGGAAAACAGTGTTTCATAATCAAAGCACAGCACTGGAAATTTGATACACAAAAACATGGTGAACTTCTTTTACATATTAATTTTTTACGAAAGTGGACCATTGCAGATAGAGGAATTTCAAAGTTTCCATGGTAACAAGCCAAGTTTGCGTGTAGGCCACTTAAAATTCCACTTTGCACTTAGTCATATTAAGCTAAAGCAATACTGACTTAACAGGTCAGAGAAGGACTGGAGCAGGAGGTGATGTTGAAGTGTTGAGGACAGACAATTCACCATCACCTTCTCAAACACAGTTATCACTAATAAAGACAGGTGGATGGCACTAAAGTATTATTTTTTAAACCGGTCTTCTCTCTCTATCTTGTTATTGTAACAAATTTCTTTTAGCAAGATTTCCAGGATCATAGTTCCCATCTCTGACACAACACTTGTTTCTGTTTACTGTGTGATTTTCAGATACTTAGGTAAATATTATGACTAATTGATATCAAGATTATGCTGAGATATTTATCACAGTAATAATTTGTCCCTGTCGCCTCCACATTTATTACAGTGGGCATCAGTATTCCAACTGTCATATAGCAGCCTCTTTCTGCCTTCCATTTTAGAGAGAATTTGCAGAACTTCCAGCCTCACTCTGAAAACTGTCTTTCACTCTTACTCATACAATGTCTCACAGTGGATACAATGAACTCTTGCAACTTGAAAAGGCAAAAAGGTGGGCATGCTGATGGGAATACTGATTGTATCCATTGGTAAAGAGGAAAGTGGAGTCAAGTCGGGGCAAGAAGGGGGGGCAGCGGTTGGAGCGGAGAAGCTCAGCCCTCTTCTCTGTTCTGTCATGGGAAACGCTGAACTGAAGGTTTCAAAGGGCAGACCTGCTTGAGGAGAAAAGAATTTTCATCAGAATACAGTCTGACACATTTGTACAGCTTCAAAGTCACTGCAAGCACAGACTTCAAGGTATCATATGTACGTTTTATCAATGAGCAGAGACGTGCAAGAATAGGAAGGAATCTGGAGACTGAGGGTAGAAAAAAGAATTGAAGAGGGGGATTTGAGGGATATGAAGGCTTCCTGTGGGAATTCTTGGCCTTGAAAGAATTGTGGATAACAGGAGATATGACTTAACAAAAAGGGAAAAAAAAATGGCTATGGTGTAGGATGCATTATCACAGACAGGAATGAAGGAGTGTGTGCATTTAAACTACTTAAGCAAGTCAAACTGAGTATTACCTCCAGTCTTACCTTATTGGACCCATGGGCAATAAGATGTGCCTGGTGCAGGATGAGGTCCAGTGTGGCTTTTGTGTTTTCCACTAAAGAAATCATAGGGAGAAGGGGGAAAAACAGACCTCGTCTTTTTTGTCCACGTGTCATGATTTGCTGCATAGAGTTGATTTTCTGTCCATCCCCTCTCTCTTTTCCTCTGTTCACACATCTCCCCTGCTGTCCCCCCACCCCCACAGTATCTGTGCCATTTTCTTTCATGTACGTATTTATAATTCTAGTGCTTTTTCTACCTCTTTTTTTCTTTTTTGCATGTCTTTCTCTTATTCCTCACCCCACTCCAGCCAAGATCTTTGATTAATACTACAGTAGCTGCCCATTACAAGCTGTAATCAGCCACTGGAGACTGAATCTCGTGGTTTTCCATTTATTCTTTGTCTAATTCACTACTCTTTTACACTTTGCTGCTTGCTTGCCAATTTGTTTTCGTGTGTGTGTGTGCAGATGCATGCAGCACATGGACAGAGGTGTATGCGTGTAGGGAGCGTGACACTCTCCTGGAAGGCGTTGCATTCATTTAGCAAGTGCCCTAATGCTGTGGATGCTGTGACTGGCTGAGCGCTAGAGAGGCGGCAGCCAAGCCCTCTGCTCAGCAGCTGAATGCTGCCAGTGTGCCTGCATGGGAGCACTGGGGCAGAGGAATCGCTTTTGTGCCTCTGGTGAGCTCATCCACTGGGAGCACTCTTCAGAGATTTAGGTGAGGGTCTGCACCCTGCCTACTTGCCTGTATGCCTGCCCAAGTGTCTTCCACACTGGGGACAAGGGGAGGCCTTTGAGTATCCCCACTGTCTTCCTTGGCTCTGCTGGTGGATGTAAGTAGCTGTTCAGTTTAGCTTTAGGATCATGTTTGCTCAAGTACTGGTACCGTATTACTCTGCACTCACTGACTTCAGATTTTGTGTTTGCCTTTCTTGATTTCTTTGCTTTGGTATAAGTTCAGCTTTGTCCATCATAGTTAATGGCAAAAGTACCTTCCTCTGCAGTGAAAGTAACCACGAGGGCCTTCTTTTATTCCTGTCAACGTTGTATTGATGGCAGCTTCCTCAGTTACACAGTTGTCAGCAGACGGGTCTTAATTAGTGGGACATTCCAGAGAGTAAGTTAGCGACCAAGTGAGGGGAGAGAGGGAGTGAAAAGAAGAGTTGAGTGTTTGTGACAGTCTCTCCCAGCTGAGGCTGATGGAGTAGAAAGCAGAGGCTTTGATTCCGCTCTTAAACAGGGCCAAGAGAGCACAGATCACCATGGTGATAGCATTGTTGAACAGTGAACAGCAATTGTAAGAGAGACCTTGATGCACTATGCACATCTTTATTATGTTTACAGACCATGTCTCATACTCCAAGCAGGAAGTTGAATTGCGTTGTAATCACTGGCTCATCAAGTAGTTCATCTGCAGAGTTTTGTTTCAGCAGGGGACCTCCTCCACTTGGCAGTTGAAAACATCTCCTGCTTTGAGACTGATACTAAAAAACGAGGAATTGAGGAAAAATCCGACAACATTTAGATAAAGCATTCCTTCAAACATTCACATTTCTTCTGGGTCCAGTATAACATTAACAGTTATTTGGATAGTATTTTCTATTGCATCAAGTAATTATATATTTTTTTTGCTCTTTTGTGGTGCTCAAGTTACAGTGAGATGTCTACAAAGAGACTGACAGTAATGAATCATTTCTAAGCAGTATAACAGTGAACTTGTAAAGTGGAACATTTCTATAGCTTTCTCCAATTTGTAATTCCCTCTGTATTTTTAAGAAAGGTGAAAGTAATCTGTCCTCTTTGTACTCCCCAGCGGGGGTGTTTGTGGGGACAGACCTCTCACTGCTATATTGTGTGTAGCTGTCAGCTCAAATCAGAGAAAAGGGGAGCATTGCTCTCTTGACTTAGGGATACTGTTATTCTTTCTGCAACAGTATACTGGTACCTGCACACAACGCCGCAAGCAAACTGCAAATGTCAGAGCGCACCGGCTTGCCTCGTCTTTGCTCATCTTCTTTCAGAGATGCCAAACGCACCGCAATGTCTTTCTTATGTGTGTTTCTGTCTTACTCTTTATAGTCAATATGACAAATGTACTCAAGATACATCAGAAAGTCTGCTTCACTCTCTCTTTATTTCTGTCTCTGTCTACAGCAACCAGTTCCACAAAGCTGGAAGACCTGGGCTTTCTCGATGAACAGCGCAACACCCCCCTGCGGACATCCATTCGCCTTCCCTGGCATAATACAGGAGGAAGGCCACCCCAGGACTCTAAAGGTGACTGCACGATGCATTACTGCTGTAGATACAAATGTTGCAAGCAAATGAATTTACTAGCCAATCTTTTTATTTTGAGATAGTGACAATAGGCTTCTTCTGACTGAACCATTCTGGAGACTTCCTGAAAGGAACTGCCTGCTGGCAAACTTCCTCAAGAACTATATACCTTCAAGGTTTTTTTTTCTGTTTGCATTTGCATTGCTAATAGCAACACTGAGGTGGTGTGCTGCAAGCCGGCAGTGGTTTGTATAGCAACGTCACTTTTGTTTTAGCTGGTCAAAATCACTCATCTAGCCCTTTTACAGCGGAGATGCAATTACATGCCACCAGGAAATAGTCTTTCTCCACCCATGCAGTGCTCAAACATCATTCCAAACTTGGCACTAAGTTTTAAAGAGAGACTGAATAAAAAGGAGATAAATAAAAAGAAGTAAACACCGTAACTATCACTGGCATCTGTGTTGCTTTCTACTGTTTACTAACCTGTGTCCTGGTGCGTCCCTGTCATCAAACGTGACACACCAGGAAAAACAACCACGAAGGCATGCTCATCTGCTGCAGAGCCATATACCCAGCTCTTGTCTACTGACAATGGGAAATGAGTCTATAGCTTATTTTTAGACGGTTTCCCCATGTTAAAAAACTCACTTACACGCACTAATTTTGGTGGAACAGGCGATTTAGAAAAGCCCCTCAAAACTGCATTCTAAAAAGGATAAATGTTCCTTGTTCTCGTGGTCCTGACACAACAAAAAGGGGGGCTTTGAACAAGGTTCCTTGGACTAAGTAAATGTTCCTTGGGTCCAAAAGTGCTGAGTGTATATATTTATGTTGTGTATTTGTCATTTGTAGTGTAAAAGATGGTGTTGGTGTTTTGCATTGTTTTGGCTCTGCTCCATTACACTACATTTCAAATGAAACAGTGACAGTTGCTGTGAGGATCAAGTGCTGTGTTTCAGCTTTGATGGTGTTTGGTGTGTTCACATCCATATAAGGTCGTGTTGGAAAGAGCGTAGGAATTGTAGGTTTTTACACTATTAAGAGGTATGTATATAAAGTGCTACAATTCATGCACAGTTCATCCGAGATGGATGTAAACACCCTCAAATTAAAGGTTAAAGTCAGCACTTTAACCTCATAGTCATCATTTAATTTCAAGACCTCTGTTAAAGTGTAGAGACACAAAACTGTCCAAATACTTGAAGTATGTTGTTATTAATGCTATATTATCAAAAAGTGTCTTCCCTGCACACGTGTAGCTCCACAGTTAAAACCATGACCTTGGTTCACCAGCCTTTATCTTGGTTATATGTGATAGACCTCGTCTTGCTGAGAGAAATCCCACAAAGTGAATATTTGATGAGAACATGAATAATTTAATATGACATCATTAGATACTCAAACTATTTAACTCAGTTTTGAAAACGTCCTCTTTCTTTTTCCACACCTCCTTAAACATGAGGTTGATACAGACGCATCGTGTCAGTGGATTAATTTTTATATCCCTGCTGAAGAAACGGCACGTCTCCTCAGACTGAATTTTTGTTCAATACTGTATGTATGCTTGTATTTAGTTTTTCGTTATTGCCAGAGGGAGGAAGTGAGGGAAGAAATCAGATATGGTTAGTGTGGGCAAGAGACACCATCGTAGTCCACAGGTCAGGTCAAAAGTTTGCCAGCATTCGACCTACAGAATGTGTTGTTGTTAATTAAACTTCACATTTGTCTGTTATGCATCATCTAATATGTCAAATATGCTGGTAATCATTACATTGAAGAACATGCAGTCATTCTGTAAAGAATATGCTGGTGGCATTGCATTCTTTGTCCCATTAACTTTAAATGGTGTGTACTCAGGAGTCCTGCCAAACGTTTTTCCAGCAAAGAATTCAAATTGTTTTTCTCAGTTCCAAGAAGACGTTACTTTTTAATTCAATTTTTTTTCAGTATAAAAAAACAAAGAAACTTTGGCATCCAAGATTTTTTCATTAAGAACAGAAAAGCCAACAAATCAGCTTCTTTTAAAGAATCTGAGTGTTTTTGTTGAAATCTGTAAGACTAAAAATTAAGCCCTTGTTAAAACAGTAAGGCATTGTTAAGATAAATGCTCAGACCAAAGAGATGGTTCTTTTTTTAAAGGGGTAGTAATTTGGCCAGTGTGAAAGCAGGATAAAATATTATTTTTGAACCAGAAATAACAGCAGCAAGAATAACTATCGAGTAGTATGAGTAATAATTGTAAAAGCAGCATTAGCAGTGGTCGGAGAAGTAGTATTAGTAGGAGTGATACTGGTATTATTAGAGAGGATCAGAGCTTTTAGAGGGTTCCTGAGTGAACTAGTGTTCTGAGATCTAATTAGTGCTGAAGTGGACCAGATAGAGTGTCCTTTTTCAAGTCCACTTATGTTGAGATTCCACTTAAATTAACATTTATCCAAGCTATAACAGACAAAGAACAAAAGACTCAGTTTTAGGACTACCATGTAGGCTTTTGATTATGTGGCACATTCTGGAGGAACAAAACTATCGAGATGATTCCTTAAAAACTTGGCACATGTGTGGCAATGTACGCAGGTTTGTGTAGAGGATGGAAGATTGATTAATTTTGGGACGAACTGAGGCTGAACTAGAGACCAGCATTAGTTTAAGTTTCCAGTTTTCAAAACTTTAGGTCCATTGTTTTCATTTTATGATTGCATGTTATTAGCACATTACTCAGAGGCTGCTGACGAGCCCCAACATTGAGACTTTGTAGTATTATTGACAGAATGTGTGACTCATTCGAGAAGCAAACTGAAGCATGTTTCATGCCTTTGTCTACAAAGCAGTATCTGTGACACCGAATATTTTTGCATTTGTTTCAGAAATACTTACAATACTCTAGCTCTAATTCTAATTCTAATTTTCTTTCACGTTTCCTCAGCTCGTTTTGCTCCCTACAAACCCGTGGACATCATGCTCAAGCCCTTGCTATTTGAGGTGCCCAGCATCACCACAGACTCTGTGTTCGTGGGCCGAGATTGGCTCTTTCAGCAGCTGGAAGACGTCCTGAAGGCCAGCGAGTCCACAGAGAACCACGGCGCTGTAGTGGTGGGCAGTGTTGGTTATGGGAAGACAGCCATTATCTCGCGGCTAGTAGCGCTGAGCTGCCACGGAGGCCGAATGCGCCAGATCGCCTCCAACAGTCCCAGTGCCTCACCAAAAAGTAAGAAGGTTTATTGTTTGCCTTTGGATGTGAGCACTGCATTAGCTGCAAGTTTTCAGTTTGTGTAACTGTATTTTCAGTGAGCTTACAGAGTGTGGAAGTGAAGTGAGGATATTTAACTCAAATCTCTGCAACTACTCTAACACTGATTTCACAAAATAAGCCTTGACAACATTAAACCAATTTTGCTACTGTATCAAATAACACAGTAGAAAAGTGTACCCAGTAGAGTGCAGATCTCCGCTAAGTGGCCACCAGAACTGAGCACGGCCACTCTAGACAATGCACATGGCGCAGCGTTGCCTGATGGAATCTTCCCCAGGCTCCCTTAGAGATGGCAGCAAAGATGACAAAAATATCCCTTTTTTCCCCTTATTTTATCATCTTGTATCGTGCCTTACTTAAATGGATCATAACACCAAACTTTTTTATGGATATCACTTTTTGACCGATGACAAAGGTCAAAATGTGGCCTGCAGCAGACAGTACAGCTTCATTTTTCCCTGAGATAATGTCTGAAAATGCCATTTGCTCTGTGATTTTGCTACGTGATTTTTTGATGACTTGTGGCAGTCAGTGAGGGTATAAAACAATAAATAAAACAGGTTTTTCAACAATTATGAATGACCACAACCAGGAGAAGTCCTTGAGCATGCATACATTAATGTGCACACAAAATATTAAGCTAATTGGATTCTTAATTTATAGATATTCCATTTATATTTATTTTTGTCTATGTAATTGTACATCTCTGTGTTCTAGGTGGTGGAGGATCAAGCACAGAACTTCCTCTCAGCCAGCCTCCACAGCCCACTCCACCTTCCAGCGCTACCAACACGCTGAGGACCAACAGCTGCCCTGGGACCCCCGAGATGCAGCGGCGTAGGGAGGAGGCTGTCAAACGCCTGGCTGCAAAGGTACAACTTTAGCCAATACTGCACCTCACCTGTGCCTTTAGGAGAAATCACAGTGTAGAGAAAAAAGATTACTTACCCTACAGATGATGATTCATCCCCAAAAATGACTGCATCATTATGTCAGTCTGCTTCATTTAAAAATGGTATAATAACAATTGTCACTTGCGAGCAAAGTGTTGTTATGATACTGTATCAATCATTACTGAAACAAATACACAGGTACCTGCTGTCTATAGTGTACATTAATTGTAATACTGTGTCTCCTGTTTTGGACAGTATTGTCTACCTTTCTTGCAGTTCCTATTGTTTGTTCATGCCACTCATACTCTGCCTTATTACAAAGATGTTCATGGTGTGCAGAGTGCTTTTAGTATGTATGAGATGCACTGTAGAAACCTGATAGCGGCTCAGCTCAGTTGATTTATGTTTATACGTGTTTGTTTATGATTTATGGTTGTTTATGTTTATTTGTTTGATATTCAGCCTATGAAATATGGATGGTCTTCAGTAATTCGCCGAGATTATGATAGATGGTGCCACCGTTGGTCCCTCAGAGACCTTATATATAACAGGGTTGTTGAATTTGAGATGCAGTGAGCTTAGTTAAAGACTTGGCCGTTAGAAGCTGGTTCAATATTAATGTCCGCAGCATCTCACTGCTGCAGTATGACTGAGGAAGTGGGAAGATAGAAAACTTAAGTTTAGGTCTTTAGTGTGCCCTTTAGCTCACAGATGGAAGGCATTTGCATTGTGTAGGGGGAGTATTGCCACAGGGTCTCTCTCTGTGCTGCCATGGGAACACACTCAACAGTATAGTCAGATTTTTAGTCCTAAATAGCAAACTTTTTCTTATAATGCAGGTTGACATTTACTTCAGTTCAGCTGTCTTATTTGTCTACATCTTTTAGAGGTTACATCTTAGCTGCTGTAGCTTTCACTGTCTTCAAAGGTAGACATCAAAAATGGTACATAAGGTCCATAGCTTTAGATTACTTTCCTGTGCACAGAAAATAATGTTTTGAACTTTTCAGGTCATTTTAAGCTTTTATTGGACAGCCAGCAGTCAAGAGATGTATGTAAATGTGGAGAGAGGGACATCGAAAATGACATCTAACTAAGGTCTAACCAAACGCACATCTGTGGCGTTGCAGTTCATTGTCGGCGCCTTAAAGCCTGGATCTGACCAAAGGTTGGTGACGAGACGAAACTGTTGCAGAGAAAAGTTGCAGCAGCGTAATCTGGCCGTCTGACTTTGACTCAAGCTGGCGGATGGTGTCACCTGCATCTCCGCTGGTCAAATCACCAGCGGCTGGTTTTAGAACGTGAGGCGCGTCGCCTGTTTCTACAGCCTGTTGGCTTTTAGTGAAGTCTGCTGGTCAAGTCAAGATGTCTGCATTCACTTGCTGTATGTGCTTATGCCCACACACACACACACACACACACCCACACACACACATTCTCATTTACTGAATAATTGGTGCTTCAATCCAAGCGTCATTGTAAATTTGTTTTTACCATAGAACATAGTTTTCAGTTTGTTAGTAGCCAGTGAACAGTTTAAACATCTCTGCATTTTAGTCAGCAGCGCTGCCGACATTACTGTAGACCACTTGTCTGTGACAGAGTTGGCAGCAAAGACAAAACAGGAGTTGGACCATATTTCTGCTTTCTCCGATTATGTTCAAAATTGTTGGGTGGGCAGACAAGTCCTCACTGTCCCTGTCTGAAATGTTCTCTACTTAATGCACTTCGGCTCAGTTTGTGGAATTGCTGCTGTGGCTGTCTGTGAGTTTTATAATCATAAGGTCCACATCTTGTGATGCTGCTGGTAAAAATGTCATGGTGGTCTGCTTTTTGTCAGTCCGTTTCAAATCAGTAAATCTTACAAAAATTTATTTTTTAGCATTCTGAAATAATTTCAGAGGTGGAAACATCTCCTTTGGTCCTTATTCCTGCACCTTTAGTGACCACTGAATACACCCTATTAAATATAATCTAAATACCTAATCTACTGCTAAGAATCTTGATATCATCTTTAACCAGTATGTGACTTCTGACCGTTTTCTTCATCTAAGAAATATCGCAAAATCAGATGTACAGTATCTTGTCTTTTATGGATCTTAAACTAACTTGCACTTTAATTTTCTCACACCTAGGGTTAGGGTTAAATTTCTGACCTCCACATGCCTCATTCTACTTCTCAGCCACTCCGATCCTTAAATCTCAGCCTTTCATCCATCCCCCGCTCCAACTGCAAAACAAAAAGTGATTTTGCAGGTGATTGTGCCTTTGCTGTCTTCCCCAACTAATCTCCCACAACCTATCAGATTTGCTGAGTCTTTTAACTGTTTTACACAGCCTCTAAAAAAACATCTTTATAGTGAAGCCTCTCTACAGATCTCCATCCCTGTCTTATGTTTTGGTTCATTTTAGTTTGGTCTGTCTCTGAATGTGCTGTGTTTTATATTGGGATTTATTTTTACTTTATTTATTCATTCATATTTCCGTGTGTGTGTAAGGCATTTAATAACTGTGGGTTTTTAAGAAGTGCTGTATAAATAAAGCTTTACTTGCACACTATCAAATGTGCTGTTTATAAATCAGCACTACGGCTGATTACCATGCAACGCCTGTACGTTCAGTTCATTTTGAAAATACTTAAAGTTGACTGAAACTCTCAGAGGAATTTAATAACTTCAGCATTGTTTTGCCTGCTGAGAGTTTTAACAAGGAAGATGGGGGACCTCTGTGTTTTAGAGAATATTTTTGATTCACAGTGGCATTCACTTCATTTGAATACCTTTGTGATGGCAGGTTGTTAGCTCTTTTGATGTGTGACACAGCTTCCTAATGGGACTCTTTGTCGCTTTGTCCTCATTTTTAATGTTACTGATTATATTCTGGTGTCCCTGTAACACCATCAGGGTTTAACACTCTTGGCCTGTCATAGATGTCTCCTTAGTAGTGAAATGGGGCATGAGATAACAACTGTACAGTTTGCCTCTGCCACTGGGAACACTAAAGTTCATGCACCAGACAGCTGACTTCATGCCACTGAGGCTCATCTAAATGTCTATGAAACCCAGGCAATATCCCTCAAGCCAATTATTGTGTAAAGTGTTTCCAACAGGCGCTCTCCCAGGGGCTCTGTTCCTGTGATGTGTGAATACTGATGCAACACTGAGCAGCTTCTGTCAAATTCTGTCAGTTCTTTTTAATCATTGATTTGAAAATGGTCTCATAACAGGGGCACTGAGGCCATTACATTTTATGGTTTATCGCTAGTTTTATGTCTTACTCCTATGACAGAGGCACGTTTTAGGCATTGTTTCTAAACCGTATATTCATTGATGTGCCAGTACATGAAGTACTGCAGGTGCACTGCAGAATATTGCATCATCATTTGCTCAGATACTTATTGCTCATTGATGAGGCAGTGGTCTACATGACTTCTACACTAACTGTCACTGCAGTATCTTTGTCAGGCACCCATCCAAAGTTATGAAATTCATACAAACTGCAGGTAACCTTAATCTACTGTATGTCAATCTACTGTATGCCCCACAGTCTTAAGTTTTCTCTGAAATATTGTGCACTTTTAAAGTAAACCAGCACATCACAGCCCTGCTCCTTGTGGGCAACACATTCAATTCAGGTTCTACTATTTAAAATTGGTTAATCTTATTTTATTGTAGAGCTGAGCATGGCGTATTGCATAGCTTAGCACATCCTTGACCTGCTCGCTACCCCTCTCTCTTTCTCTCTCTTCCTCTTCACTCTCAGCTTATCATGGCACTATTGCTGTGGGTTGTGAGCTCTGGGGACACTGAGTTCGCCTGCCCTGCACACACACACACACACACACAGTTAATGTTACCTAACTGGTTTAGCATAATCAAGCTGCTACTGTGTCAGTGTGAGTTTGTTGGGACCATTTAAAGGGCTTGGTGTCGGGTGTTTGTTGCTGCTGCTTTGTTAGCTCGTGCTGGCAGGGCAGATGTTGAACAGACAATTTTGTGTAATGGCAGCAACAGAAAGTTTGCAGAGTTTTTCTACCAGTGAATATGATTAGGATTCAATAAGGGAGGGGATTGTCTTTCATACAGGTGTCCCCCTCTGCCTCAGAGTCATTAGCTCGTTAAGGGGTGCTGTAGTCGGCCCCCAAGAGCAACATCATGGCATTGCCCTGGCGGCGGCGTACAACTTCCAGCCTGGGCAGCAGCAAACTAAGCTGCTTTTATAACTTATGATCGCTTTCGTCATTTGCTTGTGCTTTTAAATTTGGCTAAAAACTATCTGTGTTACTTACTTTTCTGACAGGGTACATTAGCTTTGTAGAGGCACACATTATTTTGCCACTTTGTAAAGAGCACACGTCTGGAGACACCTAGTTTATTTTGTGGTGATAGGCAGCAGTGAAATGTGCTACAGACAAAGCTCCAGCCACAGGGTTTTGTTCCATTTTAATTGTAATTATTTCTTTGAGTCATAGTCCCTTCTTTGAGCACTGCCGTCATGAGGCTCTGGCTGAGTGTAGAAAGTTTGTTTCATTGTTCCCTACCTAGTCTTGTTTCAGGCCTCTAAATCACTGTCAACATCTTGTAGCCAGAGTGCTTATAGTGGATTTATTAGCTCATGTGGTTTATATTTCCCCCATTACAAATGTAGGAAATATAAATACACTTTGAGATGTCACTGTGGTATGGCTTAGAAGAAATTACACTTTAGTCAGTGATTTTTCCAGAAGCTGGTCATCATTGTTGATGGAGCAATAGGCAGCAGCAGCTGAGGAACAGGTCACCTGCTCCTCCTCCTGCTGCCCTTGGAAGTGTGTCAGCTCCTCCAGGTTGGACTGTAATTAGAACACAGTCATACATCCCCAGGGCATCTCTCTTTCCTTCTTCCCCATCCCGTTGCTCCTTTTTCCTTCTAAATCAGACCTCCTCTGAACACTGCAGCAACCTGTTCAGACATAGAAGGTCCTTCTTTTAGAGCTCCACCTGGAATCCACTGCCTCCTTTTTATAGAGTTTATCTGAGGTGGTCAGCCTTTGCCCACTTACTTTGTTGAAGACACACTATGTGGCTTTATTGAGGCTATGAATACAAGAGGAGAGCATCCGCTTTAAGACTATATCCATAAAATTAGTTTTTTAGTCAACAAGGCAGGTGGTAGAAATGTTTTTCTAACAACTGGAAAGATGTCAACCTGTTCTTTGAGGCTCTGAATGTTGCACCCCCTGTTGCTTTACAGGAGCTTTGGGACACATTGGAAAGGGAGCTGTCTGTCACAGTTGATGACGAAGAGTGGGAAGATATCTTGAAACATGAAAAATCAAGTTTAGTCCGCAATTGTATCAGAGCATTTTAGTTAATATTATACACAGAATGCATATATTCCCCAACAGTAGACATCATGCAAGCCCTCCTCCTTCACCCATGTGCCTTAAATTCAAGACAGAAATTGGTACTTTAACTTAGTGTCCCTGGTGATGCTGTAAGCTGCAAATGTATTTGTCCAGTGTCCTTTTTGAAATAGAAAAAAACATTTTGTTTGGAATTGGAAATAGACGTGGTACTCCTCATCCTGCGCCTCCCAAGAAGCCATGTAGCATCAAAATACAATAAGAGATTGTACTAAAGCTGTGAGGCAGAACATTTTGTTGCAGTGGATTAATGACAAAGTACTAACTGTTGAAGGCTGTCAGACAGTGCTGGTTGATTTAGTTTCATTAGAATACCTTACATTGATACTACATTTAAAAATAGACCAATTCTATAAAATTTGAGACCCCTACATGAACTATATAGATTCTGGTGTCTCTGCCATCGTGCTGCAGGGATTTTCTTGATTTTACTTGTTGCACGTTGTAATTGTAACCTCTGCTGTTGCATGTTTGATTCTGAGTCGGTGCTCTGTGTTTTTGTTTTTGTTTTTTTTTGTTTAGTCTTTTGTACTTTGTTTTCATCTCTCCTGTGGATTTCATGTGAATCCATCTTCTACTTGTTGTGAAAGTTTTAAAAAAAAAACTAATAAATATATAAAAACAAACAAAAAACCCAAACACAGCAGTGGGCTCTTGCAAATGCCTTGAAGTTATTAAACGTTCCCAGCTTTGCATATTTTTCACAGCTGAAGCCCAAACTAATTTACGCTCTTTATTTATTACTCTGACATGTTTTTTATTCTGCTGAAGTCTGAAATAACCCTGCCTCTTCTCTTTTCTCTTTGTGTTCCAGGTGGTGGCATATCACTACTGCCAGGCGGATAACACGTACACTTGCCTGGTACCGGAGTTTGTACATAGTATCGCTGCCCTGCTGTGCAGAGCGCACCAGCTAAGTGCGTACCGGGAGCTGTTGCTGAGAGAGCCTCACCTCCAGAGCATGCTCAGTCTGCGCTCCTGTGTCCAGGACCCCATGGCCGCCTTCCGGAGGGGGGTGCTTGAGCCACTAGCCAACCTTCGTAAAGGTAAAACACCATGGTGTCATATTTCAATATATCATGTTTGTAGGCTTCCTCTGTTGTGACTCAATTTACACATTTGCTGTTTAATTCTTTAACCGCTGCATGTTACTTCACAGTACTCCAGGAATTGTATCGTTGAAAAAAACATACTATAGATGGCACAGCACAGTGTTAAAAAGCATCCTTATTGTTTTAATGTAATTAACTAAATTTTTGTTGGATGATAGGTATAAACAGTACTCATCATATATGTTTCGAACTGACAACCAACACTAAGTTATAGTGTCAGTTGCTTTGTAGGCCACCAGAAACCTCTGCTAGATTTTACAGAAACATTATACGTGCCCCTAATTGATGACATTTAATAAACTAATTAGAAAGCTGGAAAAAGATCAGAAGCAGATCAGTTTTGAACCCTGCTTAACCTCAAATACACGTCTACACTGTCTTCTTTTCTAATTACTCCTACCCGTTATGGATGTGCAGGGTTTCCACGGTCATGGAAAACCTGGAAAACTCATGGAATTCTACAATCTCATTTTCCAGGACGACAAAAGTCATGCAATTTTGTTGTGTGACAGCAATCTTCTGTTGATAGCCTTTTTCGAGATGGAGCAATTGACATGGTCAGCCTAGCCCAGGCATTCTATTCAGACAAAAAAAAACCCAACAGGTCTGTTGGCTGTCATTCCTCCTTTTTGGTAGCTCTACCTTTCCATGTTCGCGGACTGCCTATGATAATGTAATTGACATTTGGAGTATACAAGTATACAATACAGTTTTGTTAATGATCATGGTAATTTTATCATGTGTCCTTTAATAATCATGGAAATTTTCTGAAATTTTGTCCATGAAAATGTGTGGGAACCATGGATGCGTTGATCCATGTTAATGTGTCCTTAATCACTGAACCACAAATTGTTTTAAATGTATGTTTATGGGATAAAATGTAAATTGGAAATGATCAGATAAATGTAATGTAACAGAAATACTGATTTTAAATGGACACTTCAGCTCACAAACATAAGAATGTTAAATGTGTGTCATCATGCAAAAGAACCAGGCAAAGTTTCTCCCTGGTCTCCCAGTTATTCAGCCAGCTGCCACCGAAAATATTAACTGTCGTCTTCACAGAGCATATATAACCTGACATTTCAGTAGGGAGTGAAGTGGGAGCAGTGGCTGTGTAGTTGATGAATCTAAGTAAGTAAAAGCCCATACCAGTCACTCTTACCACACCTCTGAGAGAGTGAGGGTTTAGTTACTGCATTGAAACAAGGCAGAGGTGTGGACTCGAGTCAGACTTGGTTCACTAATTTGATTGACTTCAGACTCGACTTGACAAAATCACAGACGATTTTCAATTTGACTTGGGCTTTAACATAATTTGCAAGCTAATGTTTACCTAATATCATAACTGTTGTTTTAATGGCAGCACATTTGTTGAAAAGTGCATTGTGACTTGTTTAGGACTCCAAACTCAAAGTTTTGAGGACTTTGAACTTGATTTGGGACTTGACTCGGGACTTGAAGGAGCAATAAGTGAAATTCATCATTAAAAAATTGCTATGTGAAGAATTAGAGGTGTAATTTCAGCTGGAGTATAGCATGACCTCACACACCCTCTCTCTGTGTTGATCTCCAGCCCCTTGTTTACAAGCCGGTCCGGCTGCGCGTTCCCCGCCCTCCCTCCCTCCCTCCCTATTAAAGGCTACAGCCAGTGAGCAATGGCAGTGCGCATTTTCGAAGTGAAATGGCGGAGTCAAATGTCTGTTTTAATTTGTGTTACAGTGTTACACGCTAACAGGAAAGCAGGGAAATAGCTAAACACAGCAGACTGAATGTGAGTGAAGACATCGCTAACTGCTAAACTAAGTCAAACCAAGTTGGCTGTTTAGGTTTTATTTCCGACCGCTGCCTCACTGCACATCATCTTACTGTGTTGGTCACTGTGTGTGTTTACAGAGCGCAGGATTCCGGAGGAGGACCACATCATCTTGATAGACGGGCTGAACGAAGCTGAGTTCCACAAGCCTGACTACGGAGACACCATTGCCTCCTTCATTACAAAGATCATTGCCAAGTTTCCGCCCTGGCTTAAACTGGTGGTGACGGTCCGCGTCAATTTACTGGTAAAGAAGAGCTCATTTAATTTAAAAAGAAAAATGTGCAATATAATGGAATAAATCGTCATCAGCCTGCTTTTGTTAAAGTCCCCATGAAATGAAAATGAACCAGTTTTAATCGTGTCCCTGTGTTAACTGCTCATTTATATCATTCCATGCCAAACATATGTATGAAAAATTGTATCGGACTGTTTTTACACCAAGATCTCCTTCTGTAAAAACAGGTAATACAGTTTAAAATGTTTGATGACTCATCCTGCCCTCAGGGGCGTTTACAAAAGTTGATATAATCAAATGAGACTTTCTGGGACTACTTAGCTACAGCGGACAAAACTGCACTTAATCGTTTATGGGTTGCAGTAGCTAACAGCAATATGGAAAGAGACTGAAAGAGATGTGTATTAGTGAGCAAAAAGTTTTTTTTATTTCCAAAACACTGGCAGAGGTCTAATGTATTCATCTCTCCAACTTCCTCCTTCTGATGTAACACTGAGAGAGGTGTGTGGAGAGCCAACACTCCACTGTGGCTCCAAATCACACTGAACTCGTAGCCCGCCCTCTTGTAACTCTACAGTGCTCAAATACTCTGTTTCACTGGGATATACGTCACAGTACAGAGGCTAAAGATGATCTAACTTCTGTTTCACAGGGGACTTTTAAGGGAGAGTTATAATCAGCTTACTACAGAAGGTTAGCTACTTTAAAAATTCCCACAGTACGATCGTAGAATATACCAAAGCTCAAGTCCGATCTGTCGTCACCTCGTGATACTCTCACTGACTGCCATCAAACTCTGTAGACTTTGACAAGTGTGAGAGTTGAAAGGTTTGCCTGAGCTGCTCCTCTTTGTCATACTCTGCTGTATACAGAGTCATTCTTGTCAGGCATATCCAGGAACATTCAAGAAGGAACTGAAGTATCAGTGACCCGGGAATCAAGACTGCATGACAGGGCAAGGAGCAGTCAGTCACTTTGAGTCGACTAGCTCGGCAGGAAAATGACACTGGGTCAACCAGTTTCAGAAGTGCTGGGCCTGCGTTGAACTCACACTGGAGATGGCTGAGGCTTCGACATGCCTGATGAGACACACGATGGCTGATTTTCTTTGCTGGGATGAAGCGCTGAGCCTGGGATAATAATGTGATAGCTGACATCAGGAGCTCAAGTTATTAATGCTCAGGCAGTGGCCAGGCCGAGGTAGTGTCCATCAGTATGCAATGCACTACAAACCAAGCTCTGCCCATTTGTTTTTATCCTTTGAGTCAGAATTAATATGCGGTTTATGTCAAGGTTCTCTGGATGTGCTAAATCAATCCATTGTAACACTGACATTTTGTATTCAGCTCTTACGTATTCACCTCTATTAATCTGTCAGGATCCGTTTATGGTGTGGAAAGATTTTTTCCGATGTGTCGGTTGACTGCACACAGTGCAATTTGCTTAAAACATTGCAGTGAAAGTGAATGTAGGTGGGCCCTGATTGACACAGTGAAGCAGTTTTTTAAATTGAAGGGACTTTTGTGTCACAACCTCTTAACTCGCTAGTCAGTTTCACACGTCACAAGTCGTAGATAAAAAGGGATGAATCATTCATGTGGCATTGCAAAGGCTACGTAATGCTCTGCCTTCAATGGGATCCATAAAGAAATACTACTTGGTTGTTGTGAGTCGAAGTGTCATGGAAGTGTCACAGTTTTGTTTTGCACTTTGAGCAAACAAATAGGATGTCACCAAGGAGGAAGGGTTCGGGATATTGGCTTTTGCTCGCCAGACTAATATCTGGCTTATCTGTGAGGTGTTGCTGGCACTTTGCTCACCTCGTGGATTATAATCAGTGCATTTCAGTGGCTCTGTGCATGAGTGGATACATGTGTTTGTGTGTGTGTGTGTGTTTGCTGTACCTTGTCATGATGAGGAAGGGAGAAGTGTTATCTCACTGAGGCAATGTTTCTTTAGCCTCAGACAGGCAGAGGATTGGAGGATTAAGGTGCATTGATTTCTCCAACCCACAGGACATAGATTGAAATGTGAGCTCTGGCACAGACCTTTGTTAGGAGTGTTCCTGTTGTCCCCCCCCAACATCCCATCCATCCCCTGCCTCTTAATACTCACTTCCCCAGTCCTGTTTTTCTCTAAGCCACATTTCCAACAGTAACAACTGTCTGCTTTGGCCTGATAGCTCAGCGTGTTTGCTCCCCTAATGCTCAAAGACAGTCCTCTGATATTTAACACACACAAGCCATAATTCTTCTGTTTGTCTGTTGTGGTAATAATGAATACAGTTTATACTGCAGCAACGAGAACTAGAAAAAGACTCATTGTTATTCAGGTGTTAAGATTTAATCGGTACATTTTCTCATTAAAGGAATACTTCACCCCCGAAAAGAGTTTGTATTTCAATTACTCACCCCTTGTTACATTAAAATTGTGAAGAAATTTTTTGTATTTCTTGCTTGCCTCCAGTGAACAAAGAATCCAAAAATGCAGAAAATTCTTTATGAATTGCAGTCATAGGCGACTGAGTGTCAACAGCAGCAAAACTTTATCAAAACATTGGTTTACAAACTCTCGCACAGCTCATGCAGTATAATCCAAGTCTCATTTATCTCATCATCAGCCCAGTACTTCACAAACAGACAGATCTTTCAGACAGGCACCTGAACAAAAAGTGAAACTTATCTATGTTTCTTTAAAGCCAGACTCCATTGCTAAAAACAGTAATTTTACCTCGCTTAATACAGGAGCTGCTGGTCTACCACTGCCTCGATCAGTAGGTTTGTTTGTGTTATTTTGTGACTTTGGTGAATCGGAACTAACCCCTTTTAAACACCGAAGTCACACAGTAACACAAACAAACCACTGATCAAGACAGAGGCAGACCAGCAGCTCCTGTGTTGACTAAGGTAAAATTGCTGTTTTCATCAGTGGAGTCTGGCTTTGAAGAGAGCATAGGTGAGTTTTACTTGAAGCTCTGTTTCCTGTCATTAATGGCTGCCTGTTTGGAGTCAGAGTCAGTAATTGATACACAAAAATCATTTGGGCAGTAAAGTATTCCTATAATATAGCCTAATTTGAATTGAGCGTGGAAATATAACTTTTTATATTTCACTGACTGTCTTTGCCTCGTCTCTTCCATAGGAGATCACCAGCCTTCTGCCCTTCTCCAAGATCTCCCTGGATGACTTCAACGACAACACAGAGATAAGCAACGACCTCAACGCGTATATCCAATACCGTATCAATGGCAGTAAGGAAATCATGAACAACATTAGCCTGAATGGCAAAGCAGACCCCATCACAGTCGGCAAGCTCAGCAGCCACCTGATCTCCCGCAGCCAGGGTTCCTACCTGTATCTCAAACTCACCCTGGATCTGTTTGAGAGAGGCCACCTGGTGATCAAGAGTGCCAGCTACAAAGTTGTACCCGTGTCGCTGGCTGAGCTCTACCAGTTACAGTGCAACATGAAGTTCATGACCAATTCAGCCTTTGAGCGCTCACTGCCCATCCTAAACGTAGCGCTTGCATCGCTGCACCCCATGACTGACGAGCAGCTGTTCCAGGCCATCAACGCCGGCTTCATCCAAGGGGAGCTGCCATGGGAGGACTTCCAACAACGCATGGAGTTGCTCTCATGCTTCCTCATCAAACGGCGGGACAAGACACGCATGTTTTGCCACCCCTCCTTCAGAGAGTGGCTGGTGTGGAGAGCTGATGGAGAGAGTACAGACTTCCTCTGTGACCCCAGGTCAGTCCTCTGCTTTGAAAGCAAATGCAGCTTCTCTCCTTTTAGGAATGTGGGCTACTATTACAGGCATGACAATTCTGTAGAGTGCATCTAGAAAACATTCGTGCCACGCATCACAATTCAACCCCAAAAAATCTGTAGGAAAGCACTCATAAAGCCATGATGATAATTACGTGGCAGCAGTCAAAATAATTAAATTTCGGAAGCTTTTTACAGTAATTTCGAGACCGTGTCTTTCACTGCTTGAAATTCAGCACAGAGTACAAAAAGATGTGCACAGCAGACAGCACTCTCATGTTTGAGAAATAATCATGTTGTTTGTCCATGAATTTTTTACTTGTGCCTCTGAATTAGGATTTAATAGTAGTTGAATCATAGTCACCACTTTGCATGAAAAGCAGACTGACATGAAGGACTCGGTGTGGAGAGTAAGTAGAATGTTCTGATCAAATATTGCAGCATGAGTCATTTCTGTGTCAGGGCAGAAATTGAGTTTGAGATGTTCCCAGGTATTTATTCAACATAACATAACAACCCCGCTGTTTACAAGACAGTCAGTAATGTACTGTATTGCAACTTTGTTATTTTGTTACTAGCAATCAACAATTCACAAGAAGGACAGTACTGACAAACCGAGATCCCTGCAGCAGACAGAACAGCTGAGTTTCCACAGAAAAACAAAAGCAAATATGTAATATTGCGTCTTACATCTGGAGCTCTGGCTGCTTGTGGGTGCCATCATGATTTGAAATGGCTTGATGTCAAAAATATATAGGATTTATTTCTTATAAGTCATGTTATTAGAGTGTATTCCTACCACTGAAAATGTAAAAACATGTTAGAAATGGACCTTTGAATCAGTCCGCAGGAAACAAGACAAGTTAAAATCTTTGAATACCTTTTTTTAATTTGTAAAAAATGTTGGCATAAACATTTTACATAAAGCATGCAGTCAGTCACCTAAGATAGTGTAAATTTCCAGAAGAGACTACAATCTGCAGAAATGATCATTGTTCCCTGCCGTGCCCTTCTTGCCCTGTGAGACAGGCTTATCTGCTTCCTTACTGCTACCTAATTGTAATTCTGAAGCCACCTCACCCACATTAGACGCTTCAGTCATTCACACTTAATAAATTGGATGATGTCACTTTGGCCGGCTTTTTTTTCCCCCTCCCTGTTGCTCATCAGTATTGCCTCTGCTCACACAGTGGTGTCTCTAAATGGACCAGAGCCGAGCTTCATATTCTGGTCATTCACAGCCTTCCAACTCCGTCATTAAAAAAACAAAGGCTCAGAGTCTGGCACAGGGAATGCACATGCAGACAAAAGCTAGCTGCACTGCCTCTCTGTTTTGCCAGGGCACGGATGGAGAGAATTTTAACCAGATCAAAGTGAACTGCAATCATGCATGTCCTTTTAATGAAGTTCTGCATTAATTAACGGCAGAGTGCCTGAGTGAAGATAGAAAGGAGAACCCAGGAGTTTTACACTCTTCCCCCTTCACTGGGGGCATTTTCTGCATATATATGTAACATGCAGAACAAAATACTTCTTCGTGACTATGCCAAGATTCTCTTCATGGCCAAAATGAATGAGTAGTTTAATGTTCAAGTGGGACAGATGCATAAGTAGATTTACATATAGCAAAGAAATGGCATCCGAATTTTGTCCTGAAGCAGAAGACCTACGTTAACCTAATCTTTTGCTGCTTGTTATTTTATTTGTTACCTATCCTCCTTTACAGCTGAGTATCCTCTCTGTTGTTTCCTCACTCAGGACTGGCCATGCTCTTATGGCGTTTATGCTTTCCCGCCAAGAGGGGAAACTGAATCGTCAGCAGACCATGGAGCTGGGACACCACATCCTCAAAGCACACATCTTCAAGGTACAGAAGCTCTACATTCATCTTTGGCTGAATCCACCTCCTCTAGGAATTTGTTTTTACTGTTTATTTATTTATGTATCGTATGAGTAAAGATCACCAGAGGATAAGCTATAGGTTGTGAAGAGAAACATGCTATGTCTCAATCCAGATACCTCTGTTAGTACACTTCCATGTAGCACACTGTCTGCACTATGTACTTACGACAGAGCAGTGTTGTCTCAAATCGAACACGGCTGTTGTGCACTTGATGAAACAACGGTTTGACCGCTTCCTCTTATAATGGCAAATTGCAGCTGGATCGAGCATTGCCCTCAACTTTTGACCACGATTGTCTCAAGTCAAAATACCTCCCGGCTTGTTTGCTTGTTCACTGGAGCTACTGCTCCAGCTTCCTCACCTGCTTTTTTTGGGGTTCCTCCCTTTCCACTTTGTAGTCAAGATGGTGACCATTGATGGTGAAAAGGTTGAATGTACTTAAAATAGCAAGGGTAACACCGAAAAACACCAAGCAGCGGTGAACTGTGGCTCACTGGAGTAATTAAATTTTTCTGTGGCCAGTAGGTATGTTCATGTGTCTCAGGCAGAAATAAATTCTTTGTCGCATAAGTCAGTGTGTCACAGGCATCACAGGACTCTGTTCATTGATTAGCTACAGGTATTCTCTGGCCACAATTCACTGCTATAAGTTAAACTATCCCCAACTCCTAGTGTGACTGCATTTCGCCGCAGAATCAAATGGCCACAGCTTATAGTGGCCACTGCAGCTTTTTGTAGATGTTGTATGGCAGTTTGCCACAGGCCGTACTTCACTGCTGCTTAGTGTGTTTTCAGCTTAAATATGGAAAAAATGCAAACTTAGACAGCAACTGACTTTATGTATATATATATGTGTGTGTGTGTGTGTGTGTGTGTGTGTGTGTGTGTGTGCGTGTGCAGGGCCTGAGTAAGAGAACAGGTGTGTCATCCAGTGTGCTGCAGGCTTTGTGGATCAGCTGCAGTGCCGACGGCCTTTCTGCAGCCTTGGCTTCCCTGAGAAATCTCTACACACCCAACGTCAAGGTAAAGATGTTCTGCAGCTCTTGTGCGTCAGTTGAGACTGGAAACATTCGGTCCACCAGCTGATTAGATGATGAAATTAGTGTTAAATTGAGATATAATGATATTTTGAAACACGAAACATTTGCTGGTTCTGACTTCCCAATTTTTTATAAGTGTAAGTAAAATCTTCTTGGTGTTTTTATGCCTTCCGGCCATGGTTGGAGGCATTATGTTTTTGGGATGTCTGTCCGTCCCAATCTGAATGCAATATCCCAAGAACACCTTGAGGAAATTTTTTTTTAAATTTGGCACAAATGTTCACTTGGACTCAGTGATGACCTGATTAGCTTTTGGTGGTCAAAGCTCACAAAACATGTTTATGGCCATAACTCAAGAATTAATTAATAGTCTCAACAGTCTCACACTGGCACAGAAACGACTCAACTTTGTTGTTAAACCTGTTAAAAACCATGGTAATTGTTAGCTGTGTGATGCAAACAGTGATGGCACAGAGCTCACACTCCTGCAGCAGTAGTCTCATGATTAACAGAGTGTGCTACAGCAGGGCAAGAAGTGGTGGAGCGGATCAATACACTGCACACAGCTCTACAATGAAATTAGGTTTAACCTGTTTTAAATAGTAAAATTTGCCTTAAAGTTACAGTGATTACACAAAATTGCAAGGTCATGTAGAATTCACAGAGATCAGCTGAATTTGTGTTAATTGTTTAGATTGCAACAATGTGAAGGGACTGAAATAATATCCTTAAAACTCTCAAATCCCACAAACTGATTTTTTAATATACTCTGTATTATTAGTGACATATGATGTCCTCAATTGTCCTCCCTGAATGCTTTGCAACTCCACAGATGGCAATTAAGTTGTGACTTATTATAAATGTCACGCTCTGTTCCTCACACACACACACACACACACACACACACACACACACACAAAGCTCAGAACAGATTAAGTTTTGAAACCACCATAAAGAGCAGTATGAGGATGCTCATTGGTCTGACTGACGCACCTTGTTTCTTACCATTAGCTTGATCAGTGACCGTCACTTGTCTTCAAGGCCATAAGCAAATACCATTAAGAGGCTGGCAAACGTGTAAATTAATCCACAAATAATTGGCGTCAGAGTGAGTTACCACAAAACAGCCTCAATTTTTTCTGTTTTATTTGTCCCTGCTCACATCCATTTTGAATTTAGTGCACAAAGCATTTGCTATATTTCAGTCATTACCCATTTTCTCATAACATTTAACAGTAACTCACATTATTACCTTCTCTTGGAATTACTTACATATTTATTGCAAGATTCAGTGTTGCTTATATGATAATGATGCGAACAAGACTCAGTATCTTCAGGACAATTATAGATTTAGGGAGTGTGTGTCTCATATTAGCAATGAATTTAGACTAGAGCAAATGAAAAGAGTGTCAGTGATAAAAGACAGTCCATGGTACGTTAGTTAATTAACGGCGGCTGGCAGGACTGCACATTGGACGGCAACTGCTTATTTGAACACAAGACAAAAAGAAAGCAGACACATACATTTAGTTTGCATCTGTGGCAAACTGTTTTATCATTTATATCTTGTAGCTTTATAATATTTCAAGACTAAAATAGTCTGTTGCTTGTTTTGCTTAGTGATTAGCCTCTTATGTATCGGATATTTCCTCGGCATTCTTAATCTAATATAAGCTACAAGGAAAATGAAAAATGTTTGCAGGAAATTGGGAAGTAGATATTGATGAAATGTGTGCCAGGACGAGGAAAATGGGAAACTAGAGGAGTTAACAGGTCAGCACAAGATGAATGGGGGGGACAGAAAGTCATTTACGGATAAACGTTTCTTTACTATAAACGTAAAGTATCTACTTACTGTTTTATTTATTCAGATCTCCAGTTAGACTTTGACTTACTCAGATAGTCTATTCATGATTTGTTGCTTCTGGAGCCCTCTCTGGTTTTGTTTTGAGGAGAAAATCACCGGCCTTCCCTAGATTATGTCACGATGATGTATTCTGGCTTGAAGCTGAATTATCCTACATATTTTCTTAGCGTTTCAGTGGTATTCCATCACTCGTTGTCATCCTCGTTGTCTGTTTGCGAGTTATTGTTTGCAAGTGTAGCATCACTCAAAGAGACATTCACAGAATGACCTTGTTCTGTCCTCTGGGAAAAACAGAGAATCGCTGTTAATTCATTTCACATTGGCTCCGGCAAAAAACACACAATTTCATTTCCTGTTGTTGGATACTCATTTGGCTCCACGGTTCTGTTTGACTAAGCATTTATTATTGATTTCCTCATCACGGAGGAGAATAACACACTTAATAATTGCATTCAGTAGAATGTGACCACTTCATTTGGTGTCTGACCTTTGCTTGGAGGAAAAATCCCTGAGGCTGAAGCAGTAAGAGCTTTTGCACCGAAACGAGCTACAAGGGGAAAATCAAATGTATCCTAGAGTCTGAGTTCCAGATTCTGCTGCTGTTTAAATTAGTCATTGACCATGGTGTTTACAAATCCTTGAAAGTCATGAATTGGCCTTGGCCTTAGAAAATTGGTTAATCCCCTCATCTTGTTGCAGCTTCAATATAATAAACTCCTGTGGTATCATTAAACAGTGTAGAATGAATGTTTTATCAAGCTTTGGAGTTACTGCAGGAACATTTGAGGAGGAATAATGAGTGCACGATGATTCACATGATCCTCGCAGATTGAAATTGTGATATGAGACTAGCTGTCATCCAAGATTTTAGATATTATAATATTGCAAATGTTGTCATTTCCTGGTTTCTGGTTGGCTGCATTACAGAAGTGATGTAATTTTTTTTAACTTGCCAGACTGTAGTAGCTGTTCCAATGTTTGCTTTTACACACTGACTCATTATATCCATTAGGGCTGCACAATTAATCAAATATTAATCACAGTTACAATTTTGGCTTCCAACAATTAAATGAACATAATCGGCTGTGATATTGATGTTACAAATGCGTGCCCGGCTCATAGAAAACTCTGCTGCATATCAAATCAAACACTTCCTAAACGAACAGCCAGACTCTACTTTTAGGAGCTGTCATACCCTCATGCGTGCACCCTGCAGCATCAGCCTGTGAAAACTTAAATGAGTGATGCGACTGCAGATGGGCTAAAGGAAAATTATCTGTCATCGACCATCATCATCAATCATCATCATCAAAAAATACAGCGATGGTTACTTATCCATCCAGCTCTCATGACAGACTGGAATAACCAATGCGTTCGTATTCTGTATTTGTTAATTAGCAGGAATGTAACACAACATGAATGTGAAAGTGAAAGCAGAGCTCTGTTGATTTAACTGTAGGTTAAAAGGTTTGTGAAAGCACCAAAAGTCAACCACACTTTATTTGCAACGTCAATATCAAGGTATTTGTTCAAAAATATTGTGATGTTTGATTGTTTCCATATCATAAATAAGATATATATATATATATATATATATATATATATATATATATATATATATATTAAAATAAGAGAAATAGGTTAAAATAAATTCAGGGAGTCCAGAAAGTCCATGGAAAATATCATAAATGTTTACAGTCTATGGTGATATCTATGTTGTAATTTTGCCTTTTGGTTTCTTTTATTCTGTCCACACAATATCTGTTGCATGCCTGTCCATGCTGGAATAGGGATCCCTCCTCTGTTGCTCTTTCTAAGGTTTCTTCCATCTTTCCCCTTTGAAAGAGGGATCGGGGGTATGGGAATGGAGGGTGTCATAGACTGTACAGATTTGTGATAATGGGCTGTAAAAATAAAATTTACTTGATGTGGTTCAATAAAGCCATATTTTTCAGCCATGACCAGCAGCTCTACAGCTTGCTCTGGAGGTCAGTCAGTCAGTGAGTTGGTTGGTTGATTGGTCTGCCCCAGAATAGAGGTCATAAAAAAGGCACATAACATCTAAATGGATTCACAGACTTGCTCAGGATTTTATGGAAAGATTGTTGATGATGAGCTAAAGGTCAGCTGATTAACTTTTCATGCCAGTTGGCAAAAAGTTGTGGATGCAGGCGAGTACGTGGTCGCAGCTATTTCAAATTCACACTTATTTTACCTCGGGATCACAGCATGGGAGCATGTTGATGTCAGTCCTTTCCTTATTTTGGCAGGCACATTCATCTTAACTCCGTTTAAAGGAAACATTTAAGACATCTTTTATTGTCTTTAACATAAGACGGTCTATAAATGCAATAAAATGTAGTTGTTTGCAGTTAACGCAGGTGCACAGATGGCAACACTTTGATAGCAGTGTTCCAACACCAGCTGTCTGTGTTTGCATTTGTACAATCAGGTGAGCCGTCTGCTGATGCTGGGAGGGGCGAACGTGAATTATCGCACAGAGGTCCTGAACAACGCGCCGGTGCTTTGCGTCCAGTGCCACCTCGGTCACCAGGAAATTGCCTCCCTGCTGCTCGAGTTTGGAGCCAGTGTGGACGTGGTGTCTGAAAACGGCATGAACCCTCTCTGCTTCTCAGCCGCTGCAGGACACTTGGGACTCGTCATGCTGCTCTGCAAGAGGGGGAGCAAGGTGAGGAGCTTATAATTTTAGCTCTGTAGCTCTATGAATAAGCATGAGTTGGAAATATCAAACTTGTGATCATACAAACTGAACAGTCATTAGGCAGTAGCCATGTCATCCCTGCTCCGGCATGTTTTTTTTTTTGTTTTGTTTTTTTGTAACAGAACTAACCATGTTGCACTTCCACCAGGTTGATCATGTAGATAAGAGTGGCCAGTGTGCCCTGGTCCATGCCGCTCTCCGAGGACACCCAGAGATTATCCAGTACCTGCTGGAGCTAGAATGGAGTTCTGAGGGGGAGCAGCAGGACTGCGCTCTGAAGAACAAAGCTCTGCAGCAGGCTTTGATAGCAGCCTCCAGCATGGGACACACACAGGTCCGTCACACATGCACAGATTTTTCTTTACACACAATCAACACTCACGAGATATCTGACATGTAAAAACAAATTAACGAACCTGAGAATATGATGAAAGAAACTCCTCATAATGAAACCGTAACTCATTACAATAAGGGCATGTACTGTATTTTACAAAAGCAAGTGTGTTTTTTTTTTTTATAACTACCTTATTCAAATAATTTCAGAGAGGGAGTAGAACTAGATATACAATCTAAACACATCTTGCTGTTAGTGATCATGAGTCAAGGTTCGAAGTATTATTCAACCTTGTATGTCTGAAAGCAGGATTCAGGAATCGATCACAGTGCAGTGCCTTCGGCAGCCCAGGTGCAATGCAGGCTCAAGGTTTATTTTGGCCTCCTCATTAGCTGGAAAGGGTTCCCGAGGCCCAGCTCAGAATAACAGAAGTGGGCCGAGCTGAGCTGTCAACCCACATGTAGAAGAGGACCCCGTTAAAGTCGAAGTATTAATCAGATTGGACTCGACTCGCATAACCTCGTACAGTGGTTCAGGGACGAGCGCTTCTCTAGTCTGCTGTGATTAATTTCTAAGCGTTTTCTCAGGCAGCAGATTCCCATTTGTTGCTATTCTGCTGCAGAATTAGCATGTTGTATAACCTCTTGAAGGTTTATTTGATATCTTATGCTGAAACAGTATGCCATTAATCTAAGTTTCTTTTTTGGCAGGTTGTGAGAGGCTTGCTGGCGTTGAATAATGAGCACGCTGTGCAAATTGATAGCCACGACACTCTGTGGGGAGAGACAGGTATGTTTTCATCCATCTTTTAGCATTACGTGGCTCCCTTGTATCATCACCTGCTGTTTTAGCATTCTGGCCCTTGCTGCTGTGATTGCACGCTGCAGTGGAAGGTCTTGTATCTCTCTGCACAGTAATGCTCTCTGTTTGATGTAGAGGTCGCTCATCCCAAATGTGTGTCCATTTTTTATGTCTGTACCAGGTTTTTCCTGCGCTGTACTCTCTGGTAAAAGCATTACTTATTGTGGCTCATGTGGGTTTCTACTTAGAGTTTGGTCAACACAGCATTTCCTCTGAGCAGTGATTTTCCAACATGCCGCTGGATTTCAGCTGCAGTATCCTGTGGCGCTCTATGTTAAGATACTGCCGTCAGTTTGGACATTTTGAAGTTACTCCACCATCTGTTGTACACATAGACCAGGCATATTGCTGTGGAATTATTGGTTATAATCCACTTATGGCGCTTTCACACCTGTAGTTCGGCTCATTTTGTCTAAACAAGGGGGAAAAATTATACATTCCTGATGATACAGTCCTGTTCCTGCTGACTTTTTACACACAAATCAAGAGGAGTAAACATGACGTTATACAACCTGACAGATAACTCGTCAATTGGACAGTTTTGGTAATTGTCATTCTGCATTATCAGAACCCACGTGGGGAAATAAGGCTCCAGTGACAGAATTTTATCCGGCACTTTAATGATTCTGATGTGTATATTTATGTTCTTTGGTGCTCACAAAGAAATAACTGTGTATAAGCATTATTAGTATAATTACGCTGCAAATCAACCGCATGGTATGATGAGCAGGTAGAGACAGGAAAGGAAAGGAGGCATCTCGAACAGTAATGGTTTGAGGCTCAGCACTGTGGGATTGCTGTCATACACCTTTCCATGCACTTAATGAACTGACAGATTACACAGATGCACATACAAGCACAGCAACTATAAGAAAATTTTAATTATGGAAAGTAGCCATGCTGACGTGCATACATGTTACCTTGGTTATCAGTGATTTGCATGAATGGGTTATATACCTGGCCTTGTACAGAACAATTATAAGATTGCTTCCTGAACAGATTTCATGATCAGCGGATGGATTTATTCGTAGTTTAGCTTTTGAAATCATGCTAAAATCAATCTGCTCTCGTAAAATCCTGTAGTTGGTTTGTTTGCTCTCACACCACAAGCTGCCTTTTTTGGGCTGTCTGGATTCGGTTGTTTGGTCCATACCAGGGTTTGATTGCCAGCTGTCCCTCCAGCCCAAATGAACTGTACTAACTGGGCAAATGGACCTGAGCTCGTTTTAACCGAACCAAACAGGTTACGTTTGAAAGCACCCTCAGACCTGGTTAAGTTTGTGCTTCTGCCTGATTAAAGTTGAGTGATGACGGAAAGTGAGAGACAATCAGGAGTAGATGTGGTGGACAGTGGCTGTTGTTGATGGCCTGCTCAAAGCCATCTGAGAGTGATTGAGATTGATTGAGGAAATGGTGCAGACAGCCATGTGGAGCAGCAGGAGAACCGTACAAAGTCTAAGAGCAGGTAGTGGCTGTCAGGTGTAAAACTGACTAAATGAAAGCTTGACAAAGTAGAGAGCTATGTTTAGTTTGACAGAAATTAGGCCCGGGCCACACTGCATGTGTGAGCAGCATGTTACTGTTCACTAGTTGAACTGCTGCGGCTTGCACGCTTGTGATGTTCATACGTACAGTACAGCGTTGTTGCTATGGTGTTGCTGCAGAGCTGCTTGAGACTGTACTGTATTAAAAGCCAATACTCAAGCCACTGCATTGTCCACAGAAACGTTGTCAGAGCACTTTTGGTTTTAAAACAGAAACAGGATAGGTTGAGTAAAACAGAACTATTTATATTTCTTCATGTCTGTGAGTGATCTTAACATCAAAACTGTAGTGAAAGATGGTATGATGTCAATATAATTATCAAAAGACCATTCTCCCCCGTCTGCAGAAAACTGTGCGCATCACACAGAAAAAAATAGTGAGCCTCTGAAATACTAGATGTGCCGGAGCTGAGCAGCAGCCAATTTTCAACCAAACAGCTCGATATTGATATTGTGATGATATTTTAGGGTTGACTATCGGTGCTTTTGCAAAATATTTAGTTTGATTTTTGATCAAAAATCATCAGTAATGTAGATATAATGATTGAGTGAGTAAAGGCAAATCATAAAATAGCTAGACCAGTCTCTTAAGTTCAGAAAATTACATCACTTGAATCTAATGCAGCCTTTAAACCAGGAAAACATGATATTTTGATGTCCAAAGTCTAAGGAAATATCAGGTGTCATATTACAATATCAAAATATTATTCATATATTGCCCAGCCTTATCAGACACACACACCCTCTGGAAGGATCCCTGCATGAAGTGGTCATGAAAATATTGACTCGCACATCTGCTTTGTTTTCTGTTTCCCAGTTTAAGTACTAAAAATATTTTTGAGACATAATACAAGTTTGAGACTCATGCAGTGTTTCTTGTGAGTGTTTTGAAATGTTAGACGTGCTTGAAACGTTTGTCTCTCATCTTCAGTGTGAGCTTTCGCTCTGAGACTTTAGTGATCCACAGTTATAAATGTTCAAATCACACCCGTTCTTGTTTGACAACAGTGTTTGATGCTTTTTTTATGCACAATCATACTAGAATAGATTTTTAAAAAGGGAGAATTTTAATAATAGTCTCTTTGTGTCTGTCTCAGTTGTAAGCTAGCAGGATTTAGCTCTAAAAGTTTGGTGCTACAGGAATGTAGGTCAGGCTGTTAGTGGAGATACTGCCCACGGTATGGTTAACTGGTGCTTGTGCTAAATGACTGCAGGACTTCAGACCTTATTACAGTCCTGGGACAAAGAGCCGTCCCTCTGAGCAATTCTTTTGTGGAACCGCTGCTCTGTTTCCACTGATATAACTGGAATCTGTGTTCAGGTCCAATCAAAACACCTGCCTTCATGTTGTCATAATGTCCGAAGCTTTGAGTCGTATTACAAAACCCGATGTGTAGCCTGGATATGACTATTGCTGTTAATACTAGTAATCATACTCTCTGGGAGCCACCTGGAGCTGCTGCAGTATTTACCTCTCAGCTCTATTTACAAAGTGGATGTTAAATCACAGCCAGCACCTTCTTGGCATGGCTTGTGAAGTAATGAAATATTAGGTCACAGGTAGCAATGGAAAGGTGCTGAGCTACGGCACCGCTGACCTGAAACAAAGTGACTCCCAAACCCTTGACACGAGCGCGTATTTAAATATTTTTGCACCCACCTGACACCCATTTAAATTTAAAATGAGATTCAGGCTCATCTGCATTCAGGGAAAATAGGAAAGTAAACACACTCGCGACCGCAATGTTTATATTTTGTCCGCTGGGTCATTCTTGGGGGGGATAAAAGATGCATTTTCTGTAGACACAAAATGAGTAGATGATTTAGTGGTGTATCACAGAGATGCGGCATTGTACCTCTACAAGTTCACTACAGACAGTAAAAATGACTCCATTCATGTTGGCTGGGTGCAAACAACAGAAATGATTAGCACTGAGCGACATATTAAATCTCAGTTTCACCTCAAATCCCTTCCCCACCATTCAGCGTCCAGATTTAATAATCCAACCTGGTAGCAGCCGGCGCTCTGAATGCCAAAACCGACAAAGTTCCTGCAATATCCCCTTAAAAACCGGCCATTCATCGCTGTCTCTGAAACAATTCTCAGATAACAACCTGTCTCTGTGAAGATGCATTTCATATTTAAAATTCAACAGAATATTACATCTCTATGCAAATAGGCCCACTGTCTCCTGTGTTTAAATAGAGGCAGATTGAATTGCACATCTGTGCAAGCTCCGTCTTTTAAAATCCCCTCTTAGGATGCAAAACCCTCCTCCGTTATGCAAAGAAAGGTAAATTAACTGCACAGAATCGCTGGTGTTGTTGTGAAAACACAGCAGCAAGATTGGCTCAAGGCAAAGCCCAACAAATTCTTGTGTTGCACGAGCGTAATCTTTTGTAGATCATGTATCATTTTGTGATACATTTTGTTGTTTCTACCCTGTGGTATGTAGAGATGAGTATCATCCTCTGGCATTGTGTTAGGCTTTATAAAAATGAATAAATATATAACATCTCATGACAAATGCAGTAGCCAGTGGGTATATTGCGTATATTATTCTAGTCAGTTGTTGTCATTGCAGAAATCCATTTAAATAACTGATTTCATTTATTTGAGGCTGGATTTACAAACAGTTTTAGCACTGAGCATTTATTTGGTGGTAAGGGCTTTTACTGTGTGTTCATGCTGAAGTAGATTTCTGTGGAGTGCTCCAGACTTCAGGTCCTCAAGGTACTGGAGAATGGCTGCCCACTGCTCTTAACACTGTAGTTAGAGAGGCTTAAATGCAGGGGACAGACTCTGAATATGCACTTGAGGTCTTTCTTTGTCTGTACAAGGCTCTGCTGTTCTTTCCTTTCATATGTACAAAAAGCACAAGCCTTCCTACAGTATAATAAGAGCACAGCATGAGCTAACCCAGGCAGCTATTTGTGGGTTTGCTCAGGTGCCTGGGGAAAAGATGCTCTTTATTCTCGCATCAAGTGACAAACACCTGCATTTTTACAGTGAGCGCTGAAAGCAACACTGTGGTTTGTTCTCTGATGAGAAGTTATTTCTCTACGGGCGTTATCAATCAGGATTTTGTAGAAAATATGATCATGCAAGAAGAGGAAGTTGAATTATATACATGCATAAATAAATGCTCCTAAATTAAAAAAAAAAAAAGTAACTTTATGAGCTGCAGGAAATTTATTTCCTTTCTTGTCACAAATTTTGGCCTCTTAATTCGGAGCACTTACTTGTAAAAGAAACTTTTCTGATTATAGACTTAAATTTTGTTCACATGAGGTGGAGGCAAAGTATGCCTGTGTGTTCAGCATAAATGCATTTCTTATGCAATTGAGCATCTGCTAAGTCCCCAGGCAAAGCAAATCTGCCATTTTACAAATGACAATCAATGTCTCAATGTTGCCTTTTATAAGTTGCCTGCAACCTTTTGTAATTGACATTTTATCCATTATTGAATTATAGTTAATTGACTTATTTATTAATTTTACCCTGAGGAAAAAATCTTATCTATAACATCAGCAAGGAGAAATTGAAAAATCCCAAACTCTGGTTATAAATGATTATTTAAAGCCTTTTATCAGTGTTGGTCAAAAGGCTCCGGGTTGTTTATCTACCGAGCTTTGGCTAAAATGCCAGGTCACAACCTCTTTGTTGTTGTTGGTGTGTCTTGGGTTCCTCCAGCCGGGTGGTGAAGTGGTGGCGGAGAAGGACATTATTATGTGTTTACTTTGTAAATCTGTTTTATCAGACGGTGATTCAGAGTCTCCTCCTCAGGACACTCAAGGCAGCGTTGTAGGTGGGCTACAGGAGTAGGCAGAGCAGAGTTGAGTCAGGTTGATGAATAGCTTACAAAACACAAGATAAGATAAAATAAAGCAAGACTTTATTGATAACACTGAAGCAGCAATTCAAACTCAGACAGTAAGCGACCAGAGGTAGAAAAATGAGCTCCTTCTCTGAGGAGCAGGAATGCTGAGATGCTGTGGTGTTTACATAAGTGTGTAAATACTATTAACTTAAAAGAATAGTTCACCCCCAAAAATGATCATTTGTATAACAATTACTCACCCTGTGTTAAGTTGAATTTGTTGGGGGGGGCAAACATTCTTGATGGATTGAAGTAATAAGGGATGACATTAACAACAGCAAACTATACCAAAAGAACCGTTTACAAACTCTCACACAACTTGTGCAGTATAATCCAAGTCTCATTTATCTCGTGGTATGATCAGTACTTCCCAAACACATGCATTTTTTTTAAAAAACCTTACTATTTAGAGCACTTAGACATAAACAGAGCAGACGTGCTGCTCCTCTCTGTGTGAGACTGTTTATGCCAAAGTGTTTTAAATAGCAGGGTTTTAGAGGATGCATGTGTTTGTGAAGTTCTGATCATACGACTGGGAAATGGGACTTGGATTGGTTGTTTGAGAGTTTGTACACAAATGTTTTGATACAGTTTTGCTGTTGTGAAATGCAGCCCCCGTCGATTTTTTTTTTTTTTCTTTTCATTTTTGTATTCATTTGATGGGAATGGTTTTCATTTAAAGGTCTAGTTTGTAGGATTTAGTGGCATTTAGCAGTAAGGTTGCAGAACTGGAACTTCTCCCGTGTGCTAAGTATGTAGGAGAACTACGGCGGCCGACACAAAAATGCAAATGGACCTATCTAGAGCCAGTGTTTCGTTTGTCCATTTTGGGTTACTGTAGAACAACATGGCAGAGGAGGGCGGCCTGCCTTGTCTGTAGATATAAATGGCTCATTTAAGGTAACTGAAACACAACAATTCTTATTTTCAGATGTTTGTAACTCATAAAAACAGTCAGGGACACTTTAGTCAAACTTAAATTTCATTTGCAGTGTTATATTTGGTGGTATGGCTCTATTCTAGGGCGCCTCTGCCTTTCCTAGGTCTACGAAGAAAGCCTCTTCCATGCACTTACATGGAAAGCCTAAGGCGGAGAGAACACACCTCTCTGTCCCTCCACGTGCATACGAGGAAAGCCCGAGGCAGAGAGAGCAGCAGCAAAGACCCCCCTGGGAACAGAACAGAGCAGGATCACTGACAAACAGAAATGACATTGATAAGTCAGGGGTTGCAAAGCGGCGCACACTAAAGCAGTTTAAATATGGCGCCCTGAATTAGATTCACCAATTGGTTGCATAGAAAGGAATCGTGATCTACTGTATCAACTGACTACCTTCCATCAATCAGCTGCTCCATCAGTTGACTGGGCTGTTTGAGATCAGCTGATGTAGCTGGGATGTGAGCTGAGCTTGACATCATGTCCTGCCTGAACTAACGCTATGCTCACTTCATGAATATTATATACAGTTTCTGCCAATAGATGGCCCTAAATCCCACACACTGGACCTTTAACATGAGGATAAAGCATAGAGAACTTCTGAGAATAAACTAAGTGTAAACACAGGCATCTCTTTCAGACATCAACAAACTGTACAGCTGTTGATAGTTTGTTCAGTGTAACCCAGCATCATCCCAGGTGCCTCTAATATTGCTCCCAGGAGCCCTTACAGTCTAAGTTTAGCTGCTCAGAGTCATTGTTCTCCACTGTGCTGCGTGTGATGATATCCATATTTTGAGCAGATGGAGGGTGGGGTTGTTTGGCTCTGATGACTGTTCATCCAGATGGATGATGTCAGTCAGATATTGAGGCTCAGCGGCTCCTCAAATCTCTCCGAGGTGAATGTGAGAGCAGAGCTGTTCCCATTCTTACGGTGGATCTCACACTGTTGTGATAAGCAGCGCTCATTTAAGACTGGCCCATCTGCTGCCATACGTCAGCCGCAGAACTGTTAGCATTGAACATTTCTAGAGTCTTTGTTTTCTTCACAGACCCAAATACAAGCACAGTTTTTTTTCTTTCTTTTTGTTAGAAATTAATTAGACACAGTTAATTCCAGCTAATCGTGTTCTGAAAAAAGATAGGAAATATAAACAAGAATGGGTGTTTAACAGAACTGTCTGACTTTGTTGTCTAATGTTTGTCTGTTGATGCATAAAATGACTGGATTCTCATCTCTGTGTGCAAGGCCCAGGGAGCTAGAGGCGGGAATTTAATGAGTTTAATAAGCATAGCGTAATTGTCTGTTTTTAAACTCAATTAGCACCAAACATTAGCCTGCTTTTCTCCGCTTGTCTTTGAAGAATAGGAGGGGTTCAGGGATTGCAAACACTATTTATTTCTGAGCCTTTCCTTTTCCTCATACTTGTGAGTTATTAAAGACCCAGAATGTTGCTTCTGAACAGCATACAGCTCTGTGTACTGTACATGTTATCATGTTCACTAATCTTCTGGTGTAGTGCTGTTAAGTGTTTAAATTCCACTCTTATCTCACCACTCTACTGTTTCCTTACCTCAACTCCTTCCTCTGTACCGATAGAAATAAAGTAGTCAGACCTAACATCTCCTCCCTCGTCCTCTCTTTAGCCTTGACAGCAGCAGCAGGCCGGGGGAAGATGGAGGTGTGCACCTTCCTGTTGGAGCAGGGGGCGGTGGTGCAGCAGGTCAACCGGCGGGGGGTGTCTCCTCTTTTCTGTGCCGTCAGACAGGGACACTGGCAGGTGAGACACACTGAGTGGCTCTTTTGTCCCTCTGTATCCACAGCAACCACACTGCTTCAAACTGCAATTATGCCTCAACATTTCTTCCTCTCTATCTTGTATACAGTATGTGTTTAATGTCCTGCCCTCAGAGCTTTCTGTGGTCTGTTTCCTGACACAGAATCATGGTCCCTGTTGAGTGAACAGTTTTGTGTGAGCTCTGTACACCTAGGGCCAGGTGCATAAAACATGACGTAGATTCATGACAAAGACAGAAATATCAATTTGATGCTTTGAAGACACAACAATTGCATTGCCAGTGAGTATTAGGTTAAATATACAACATTTGCCCAATTAAACGTGATTTTTGGTAAGAACTATGCCCACCTGAAGCCTTCTATCCTGGATACAGATACAGACGCTTCTGTACACCTCTTAGGGTTGGGCAATATAACGACTGTGTATGATATATTTTCAAGCAAAATATAAATTTAGACAACAATGCTTATATCGATATAGGGTGAAGTTGCGTTACATAGCACGTACCAGTGTGCATCTTGTTACTCACTCTCTGCCCAGCTCCGCTCCACTTTTTATAATCATGTGATAGTTGTGTGTCCTGTGCTGCAAACCTTTAAACCTCTGCAGCTCAAGTGCTGTGTGCAAAAACAGCTCTGCTATTTACTTCATATAATTTTTCATTTACATGTTGTGCAGCTGCATATTTTAGATATCTATTGTGTATCGCCAGTCAGCCTGTAAATACCAAGATATGAATTTTTGTTCATATCGCCCAGCCCTTCTACCTCTAGTACAAACATCCTTAAACATGTACTTACTTGTGCACACTCCACCACTAATTAGACCTGTCAATGATACATTCAGCAAAACCAACTGTGTCACATTGGCGAGGTTCTCCAACAGAGCAGCTGTCATTACGCATGGCTGTGGCTACGTGTAGTGTCCGCACTATTAATTCACCATGTTTCTGCAGACCATCATCTTGATAAAATCTCAATCATCATCATCATTATTAAACATCAGAGGGATGATTAATAATTCATTCATACAGCGCTGATGTGGAAACACACTTTACAAAGTGCTTTGCAGTTCAGGATAAAATTACACAATCATTAACGGGGAGATGATGGCTCAAATGTAAATATTAGGAATGAAGAAATCCATCACTCATAATTTAATATTAAGTTTATAAATGTGCCTTTGATTGACATTTTATAGATCACTGTGTAGCCTGCAAAATAATGACAGTCAGTGAAACTGGCAAACATCCTAAAAACAAGATGAAAACAAGATTACTTGATGTTAAAAAAAAGTGTGTGCTTGATCTCTGTTCTTGTCTGTTTCCCAGATTGCAGAGTTGCTGTTGCAACACGGTGCTGACATCAACATCAGTGACAAGCAGGGCAGGACCCTACTCATGGTGGCAGCCTGCGAGGGTCACCTGAGCACCGTGGAGTTTCTGCTTTCTAAAGGTGAGCTATGACAACATCCCCGCCACACAACATTAAGTCACATTCACCAAGAAATTAGAAGGCAGTGAATAGTCATTAGCCGTTTTAAATGAGTGTGTTAATGAGAAGTGTTTAACGACTGTTGTTTGTCTCCAAGGTGCATCTTTGACTTCGATGGACAAGGAGGGACTGACACCTCTGAGCTGGGCATGTTTAAAAGGACACAAGAACGTAGTGCAGTTTTTGGTGGAGAAAGGAGCGGTCATCGACCACACGGACAAAAACGGACGAACTCCGCTGGACCTCGCTGCTTTCTATGGAGACGCGGAGATTGTAAGTGAAATTAGTTTAACAGCCCACTACACACACATTTAGCTTTAACTGAGAGCATACCTGTGCCATTATTGAACACACACCGTTCTGCGTTAGGCCAGCTCATGACTGTCAACACAGAGTGTCTGAGTTTTTTAACTGTTGCTGCTCTCCTCATGTAGGTCCAGTATTTGGTGGAGAGAGGAGCGGTGATAGAGCATGTGGACTACAGTGGGATGAGGCCTCTGGATCGGGCCATAGGCTGTCGGAACACGTCGGTGGTGGTGACTCTGCTGAAGAAGGGGGCCAAGCTGGGTAAGCAGAATACTTGGAAGAAAGGAAAAAAAAAACTCTGACCAGGTTTAAAACTTACTGGAAGCGTAGAGCTTTTTGTTCATGTTCATGTATGTAGCTTTGTGTGCAGATACTGGGTGCTGTCAGATAGTTACTCCTGTGGTCTCCAGAAACTGCCGGTGGTCTGCTGAGCTCTTTCACATCTCAGTAAACACACCGAGACTTTCAGTATTTTGTTTTGCCTCCGTGTCGGGCTTGTTTCTGTCTTGCTCAGTATCTCGTGGTACTAAGAATAAGATCAGACTAATTTTGTGGAATGTTGTGGAAAAACCCTGTTTCCATTCCTGCGTTTGACTCAGTGTTCAGCTGTGTGTGTACGCTCACTCTCACTGGTATGTGTGTGTGTCATTCCTCTTCTCCCTCGTGTGCTGCTTGGCTAATTTAAGAATGTGACTTATCACCTAAATGACATTCATAGAGCTATCTGGGTCTGCAGCTTATCTCCAGTGCACTCTGCTGTCTCAGAAGAAAAAAAATTAGTAATGGGTAGAACCCATCAATTTTCTTTCAGCGCAGTTAACACTCTGCATGCATTTAGTGCTGAAAACACAAGGCCATTTCAAGTATAATTGTATATTGTCACACGACACTCTGTAACACTTTTTCCTTTCACTACTAATGACTACCCTTGCTGTTGCATGACCTCTTTTCTCTTCACTCTCTCCCTCCTAACTCTTTAACTGCCTTCAATAAACTAAGGCTACAGAACGTCACCTTACGATCGATCAGGTACAATCTTTAGGTAACTTTACCTTGTACCAATTTCCAGAGAATACAGTGACCATCTGTTGGCACCAGTAACAACAACATAACACGCCTCTACGTCTCTCTCCTTTCCCCTCTGCACCCACAGGGAACGCTGCTTGGGCGATGGCTACTTCCAAGCCTGATATCCTGATCATCCTCCTGCAGAAGCTGATGGAGGAGGGGAACCTGCTTTACAAGGTAACGTGCAACTGGCAAAGAAATTACAGGATCCCCATTTACACTGCTTGCTCAGGGCAGGAATGTTGCACAGTTATTCCACCATGCTGTTGAATGAATGTATGAATGAATGAATGAATTTCGAAAAAGAAAACATTAAAAAACAAACAAGACAAAGATAATAGTGTCTGAAAAGGAGTAGGCAGAAGTAAAACTTATATGAACCTGCCCCTTTCTTATATTTCTTCTTTTAACTCATCATTTCAACAAATTCCCAAATATATTTACAACTAATATTTACAACTATCCCCAGTCCATTTACCACCACGCTGTTCCATGCTGATGTTGTCTGGGTTTTAGGAGCATTCTTTGGACATGTATACACATGAAAATGCATCTCAGTTGGGGTTTTTATTGCAGTTAGCGACACACAGCCTCTTACATGTTAAAGATCAGCTCTGGGCATCGTCATGGATGTCTTGTACACAAACCACCTCGCCAGCAGTTTGCAAGGCTGTAGGGTAGAGGAGCACGCCCAAAAGAAAAGCCCACATTTCTTGTCAAAAGGAGAGACATACCCACTTTTTGACATTATGAAAGACTTGGATATCAACAGGTTTTTGGGTATGTGCAAATATTGCAACACTGACCTTTTTGAGGTGGTTGAAGGAATGAAAGATGGGAGTCTGCATTCACAGGTTCAAACAAGTTAGCTGAATCCTATTTAGACTCAAAGAAGCAAAATGTACAATGTTTCCATATTTTGACCAGGACATGTCGGGGCACATTACTTGCAGTATGCAGGGCTGCGTTTAATTGAGAATATTTGTGGAACATTCATTATCATTAGCCATGTAAACAGCCTAGCACGAATATTGAGTATTAAAACAAAGGAATAGAATAAGAAAAATATTTTTTGTAAACGCAGTCAACAAGGTCTTGAGCTCCTAACCCTGCAAGCACAAGATCAACCGCCATATAATATGGAGGGTAAATAATTGTTATTGTTTATAAAGCGTTACCTGATGCGTATATTTTATGTCACTTTAGAGGTCGATCTGATGCTGTCTAAAATCACCAGCGTTGTTTGGTTCTGTATAAAAAAGCAAAGCTGGCGTATTTAAGGGTGTTGGTCGTGGCACTATTGTGGGATCTCTGTGTAAAAAGGGCTGTACTGTCACTGTAAAGAGCACTTTCCTGTCTTAATGAAATGTTTCATGTTCCTGAAACTGCCCAGTTGTACTAAAAGACACAAATATAGAGCAAGTCATTATCAGATGATGTCATGTTTTCATATAGAAGTGAAAAAAAGCACTGAAGAATATAATTTAGCTCAGCACAACAATGAAGTGATTACTATCCCCCTTTTTTTTTTTTTTAGCTGAGTTAAATGTAGAAAATGAATAGACGGGTACGTTCTGCACCACTTAGCAAAGGAGCCATGATCGATGCCTGACATTTAACAGATTGAGTTTGTGGCATAAAAGGACAAACGTGTCAGGTGTTGGATGTGTGTGTGTATGTGTGTGTTATTTGCCTGTGTGTTGTATGAGTGATTGATGAGAGGGGAAGGTTTGAGCTGGAGAGCAGCTATTGCGGGAGTATCTGGTGAATACCTCTGCCCTGCTTCCCACCCCCCACATTTTTCCTTCTGGTTCTGTCCTCTTCCTCACTGCATGTTTGCCCTCCATGTGTCCTCCAGAAAGGGAAGATGAAGGAGGCAGCCCAGAGGTACCAGTACGCCCTGAGGAAGTTTCCTAGAGAAGGCTTTGGCGATGACCTGAAGGCATTTAAAGACCTGAGGGTCTCTCTGTACCTCAATCTCTCCCGCTGTCGCAGAAAAACCAATGTAAGCCTCTCAAGAAACACTCCACTCTTTTTCCTTTGTTCCTCAGCGTGCGCTTTATTTTTAGCGTGATCCTTTAATGACTTTAAATAAGGTTTTCACTCACAGGAGTTTTATTTGTCAGTGAGTGATGAATATCATGGGGCATCATTAAATGGATATTTGGTGAGGAGTAGACTTTTTTCTGGAAAGTATCCCCAATTGTTTTGAAATGTTTCAGACAAAAAGATAAATCTGTGACTAGGACTCCAGCATGAGAAATGATTTGAGCATGTGTGGGCAGGGGAAGCTTGTTAGTGTTCAGATGGTAGCAGGGAGGAGGTGGGGAGAAAGCTACAAGCACACTGGGCAGTGGATTCAGTCTCCTCAAATATTCTTGTGAAACACTTCCTGCATGTGTGTGCTCACTCAGCCAGAGTTTAAGTGTGCCGAGCAGTTTCCTGTCAGAGTTTTCACCCAATGTTTCAAAAGGAGAGTTCAGATTATTTGAAGTGGGGTTGTATGAAGTGCTCATCCATAGTCAGTGTATTACATTCAATTGATGTCTCGACGCACCTGGTTTGAACCCTTAAAAAGTCACACAATAACACAAACTAACTGGTTGAAGCAGCAGCAGACCAGCAGCTCCTGTGTTATGCCAGGTAAAATTACTGTTTTTGTCAATGGGGTCTGGCTTTGAAGAGAGCGTAGATTACGGCTTCAGTTTCCTGTTGGAAGGGGCTGTCTGATGGCCAGGTAAAGAAGTGAGAATACTCTATATAGGGCGTACACTTACAGCAGTACATCGGTTATCTTTTGTGGTGGTACTTCTGCCTCCTTCTCTAGGCTTGGGGTGTGCTGACCGCCATCCAAGGTAGTTCATGTGCCTGTGACAGATTAGTAGCACATATAACCCCACTTCCAAAAATCCAAACTATCCCTTTAACAGAATAATGAAATAAGTTCACTAAAGCAAGGCTGTTCTGTCTTTGACTTTCTGGGTAATTGTTTTTTCAGAAAAGCTCTTCATAAACGTCTAGTCATAAGTCTAAGATTTTTGTAGCGAGCCAGCTGTTGTGATGTAATTACATGCTGCAAGTTAGCAGGAGAAGTGAGGCACAAGATTGTCTGCTGTGTGTTTATTCAGCACCTGGGGGGCTTTTTTTTATCATTTCAAAAAGGTAGCATAAATGCTGGAGAGATATAGCATGGGTCAAATTCAGCCATTACTTGTTTGAAAAATTGTTTTGTCCTCAAAGCAATAAGACCTAACAAGTAACATGGATGAAATGTGCTAACTGTATATTTCGAAATGCTTATTTCTGTGATTATCCATGTGTGCTTAAATCTCAACTGGTTGACTAGTTTATTGATTACTCTCCTTTTGTAGGATTTTGGGATGGCTGAGGAGTTTGCAACAAAAGCACTGGAGCTGAAACCCAAATCCTATGAGGCCTACTATGCCCGTGCAAGAGCTAAAAGAAGCAGCAGGTAAACTATTAAGCACAGCACCAGACCAGCTCCAGTGGTTATTAGTGGTGAAATATGTGGTCTGGATCAGGTAACAATGTGTCTCTTCACCCTTTCTCCAACCATAGGCAGTTTACTGCATCCCTGGCTGACCTGCATGAAGCAGCCAAGCTGTGCCCCAATAATCGGGAAATCCGTCGTTTGCTGGCTCGAGTCGAGGACGAGTGTAAACAGATGCAGCGCACCCAAACTAAAGGAGGGCTTGCCGGGGCTGCAGCTGCTTCCAACCAGGCGTCAGGAGGTCATGAGTCTGACCAGGAGCACGATGAAGGACAGGAGGACCCTTCAGAGCACAGCCTTGCCAGGAGTGTGGAAGGACAAAGAGACATCCTGGAAGAGGAGGAAGAGGAGGAGGAGGAAGCCTCACTGCACGATAGGACAACTGAAGCCTGCTGGTCACAGAACAGTTACTCCTACAACAGAGTCTTACCCTCTGAGCCTGTCAGTAACAGTTTGGGACATCAGAGTCAGAGCCCCAGCTCACCCCCAGGCCCCAGCAGGCTTCCTCCGCACCGGTACCCTCGAGAGCACCGGGAAGCACTGGCCCAACAGGGCTTGGTCCTGCAGCCCACCAAGCAGGCCCAGATAGTCAAGACCAACCAGCATATGAGCGCCATGTCAGTTGGGGGAGGAGCCGTAGGGGGCCGCGTGGCAGGGGCCAAATCTCAGTACGCTCCCTCCAGTCCCTTACCAAGCCGACACATGTCCAGTATGCTGAAGCCAGGCCCGGGCATCGACATCAGCCCTCTGCCGCCCCCAGCTGATGAGCCTATATACGGGAACCGCATGCCGCTGGCAGCAGCCTCCACCTCCATGGGCCACAGTTGTGAAATTGAGAGTCTCCATTCCTCACAGGCTTCTTACTCCTCCTGCAGCAGCTCCAAGGGACTGGGGCAAGACAGGTTGTCTGCCCACTCTGCATCCTCCCTAGATGGGTTGGCCTGCTCTGGTCCCGGGCCACAAGGGAACCACACTGACCAAGGGAAGGAGGGGATGTCCGGTGTGACAGGATCACAGGGCGGAGGCAGCAGCAGCAGCATGCGCGTGTCCAGTTCCACCAGCAGCCTGGCATCAAGCAGCAGTCTATCAGACAGCGGCAAGCTGGGCCCCGATGTCCGCACCAAGATCTCTGACAAAACAAAGCACAGCCAACAGGCCAGTTCTGCCACAGAGTACAAACCCAGACCCTTCATGGGCATCACTGACAAGACAGCACGCTTTCACCAACAGCTCCAACAGCAGCAGCAGCAAATCCAACAGCAGCAGCAACATCACGGCTTACAGAGTCACCCAAGCCTGCAGTCTGCCGGCCGCAGCTGGCTCAACCATTCATCTGACGGCCTGGTGTGTCACAACATGTCAGCAATGGGCCTGCTGCCCGTCGACTGTGAGCTGCCTTACGCCAAATCGGTGAGCACTTACCAGGAGCAGCACAAACCTCCACCACCTCAGGGTGCTATGGCAATGAGTAGCTTACAAAATGGCATGCACGCCAAGGAATTCACAGAGAAGTTCTGCCAAGCCGCCAACTGTTACAAAGAGTCCAAGCCAGCACTGGCGATGCCGCACACGTTCATGGACAGTAAGCCCAAGCAGCCTGGCCTGGCCCGAGATAATCCTGCCATTCACGTAGCTTCAATGAAACCAAAGCGATCATTTATAGAGTCGAATGTGTAGAGATGTTTGTTTTATCTCTCAAACAGTCCACAACGCACACACACGATAGCAAAAACCTAAAGTGAGGAGTTGTTTTAAGTTTTTTAACCGACCCTAAACAGAAGAGTCTCACTTTTAAGCCTTGTAAGAAGTGTAGTTTGCAAGCTGTTTGTTTTCCTGTGTGAATACAGACTGCAGGCAGTGTACTGAATGCTCCAGATTTTTCTCCTCCCAACCTGTCGCTTGTGGCTGTCAGCTTCTGTTACATGACAACATGTCCGCCGTCATTCAGCCAAGCTGGAGACTTTGCACTGAAAAGAAGTATTTTGGACATGTACTGTAAAGTCCTCATCAACGCAACGGTGACAGTGAGCACTTTATACACACTTAGGCCGCTCAAGTGCTTAAACAACTTATTCAGTTACAGCATAATGTTATTACAGAAGAGTTTGAGTGAATGAAACGAGGTTTGAACTGTGTTTATCACATCCATGGTGCTGAGAGAGGAGACATAAGAAGAGAGTTCTCAGTGAAGGTGTAAGAAAGTCTAAAAGGACGGGGCATTCCTGTGTTTTACGAAGGATGTTATAGATCCTCTTGTGTATATTATATAAATATGTATTTTTCCTTCTTTTCAGTGAAGATCTATGTTAAGTGTATTGACAAGTTCAGACTTGTGTATTTTGAGTTTTATGCACAATGTTGTTTAAATGGTGTTAAAGGTTCTAAAAAAGCATTTGTTCAATGTGTTTGTACATTATATAAAATCACCATTAACAAAGAATTGAAACCCTTTCTGTATCTGCTTGTTGTTGCCGTCTAGTTTAATTTATTTACAGCGCCAATGGCTTGGTTAATTGTAAAAGCAATATATTTTATATAGTTATTTTTGCACAGCTAATAAGACATTTAATGATTCTCAATAATGTTGAGTTTAAGTGTATGCTACAATTGCAGTTTATATTACAGAGGAAAAGAAAAAATATCTATAAAAACAGAAATGGTTTTGGGGCACAGTGCCATCAGCTCTATTTTAATATGTACGTTAAATGCAATTGTTGCCATGTTTTCAGTATTGTGAGCTTTATTAGCTGTGATCACATACTGTAATAGAACATTACTGCCATAGCCACCATGGGAGAGAGAAATAAAGACCCACTGAGGAAAAAACTATCAGGTCTGCTGACTTTTATTCTAAAACACAGGGTTGCCTAAGTTGAGATGACATTTAATAATTACAATGAGCCTGAGCAGGAGTCTGAGAGTCGTACAGCCAGTTGGTTGCTGCCAAAATGCCCCAGGTAGTGTTATGTATCAGTAAAGTGAGTCTAAGATTTGCTGAACAGCGGCCTCTGTGGCTTCTAATGGCAATTACAGGACATTAAATTTTCCATTCATATCTGGTGAGGTACAGTGTGTTTATTTTTCTGTCTTACAGGTGGGATACAAGCAACAGAAGAGAACAGTGATTCTCAAGATTACAGAGCTTTATCTAGTTAGCTAACATTAGCCAACACGTGCTACTGGTGATAATGGTTTAGTAAGAGCAAAGCTGTGTTTTATAGAAAATGTGAAAGTACATCACGCAGTGTGTGATAGGGAGCTGTCTTGTGAGGTACACAGTTTGTTGTGCGTATGACCAGAGTATATGCACTCAGTCCAAAAACAAGGTAGTTTACAATGATGGGTATGTGAGTGAAGGCAGTGCACCTGCACACGACGTGACTTTGCCAAGCAGGACATGCCCCTGGATCAACACCCCACATCACATTCCTGGGCCAACATTGCAATCAACCAATCACAGCCCTCTGACATCATCAGTGTGCTGCTCCTGTGCTTCTTTCAAAATTCCTTTGTGCTTCTTCAGAGCTAAGCTTCAAAAATAAGTTAATGAAATTAAACACAAACCTTATAAGCTGCTGCCGGGTTAGTGCGTTAGCTTGCTAAGTAGCATATATATGCTAATGAGCAAGCTTGCCAATAGACTAGAATATGGTTCACTAACAGAGTGTGGATAATATTTTTCACTTGCAAATACCTGTGATTAACACACTCTCCCTCCTTGCATAGCCTATCTAGTTAGCAAGCTAACTCACTAACCCTGCAGTAGCTTTGTGCCAACTTCAATTTCAAAAACTAGCTTAGCTCTGAAGGAGCATAAAGAGATTTTGAAAGAACAGGAGCAGCATACTGACAGGGCTGTGATTGGTTGATTGCCATGTTGGCCCAGGAACATGATGTGGGATGTTGATCCAGGAGCATGTCCTACTTGGCAAAAATTACATGATGTGTGCACCTGCGTCTAACTTGTTTAACATGATTAGTTTGTCCAAATCGGGTTGCTTGACCACAGCGTGTACCTCACAAGACGCCGCCCCAGTCCACAGAATTTAACATGACCTGATGTCAACTTTGCATTCTCTGTTTCTCATGAGTTTAAGTTTAGCATTTTTAAGAGAGAGATTGTGTAATATTTCTTCTTTAAAAAGTTAAATTGTCTCACTTTAACTCAATAATTAAGGTGAGATTATGTTGATTAAACAGCAGCCGCTGTGGCTATAAGGGAATATTATGGGATAACATTAGATGCAAAAATATATGTTAACAGTAGCTTAGGTGGAGAACAGTCATACGTAAGCAAGTTACACATCAGTTTCTATCTTCCGTGTGAGCTGATGTAAGCTACAGTGAGTGTACTGAACAGTCAAAGAGAAGAAAAATGTGATATTTCTACAGTTAAAAGTTACATAGTGTTGCTTTAAGTGACAGCGTCTTTAAATATACAATACAATGTCTTGAAATTAGCAAATACGCAAATATTTTGCTAAAGAGGACCATTTTATGGGTAAATAGCCGTTAACTTCTTTCTCTGATCTCCTCTGTTTCTCTAACCAGTACTGCTATTTATCAGTCGGCTTGTGGTATCTCAAAGCGCCCAAAAAATACATTTGAAAAACTCACCAGTAATGTCTCTGTCCAGAAATCATGACTGGTTACTCAGGATAATCCATAGACTTAGTTGTTAGCAGCTCTTATCCGTGAGTAGATGCACACCTCCTTCTGCGCAACAATACATTTAGAGGGTCTAGTTTGGTAGAAAGAAAACAGTTCCTTGATGAAACTGCTCACAACAAGGTCTGTGGATTATCTTGAGTATCCAGGTCATGATTTCTGTAAGAGACATTGCTGCTGAGTGCCATCTAGTCCCATTTTATTAGAGAGAAGGCAGACATCTCTGCGGCCAATATTTCAAGCACTCCGCAACTCACACCATAATAATCTAGACTGATAAATAGCACTACAGGTAAGAGGAAAAATATGCGCTTTTGATTTTGGGGTGTCTCTTAAACAGTGATTACCTCCAGTGATAATAAGAGCACTTGTTATCAGGTGAGCAGCTCCTGTGTTGTTGTAAAGTACCTGTTGAGTTGGATCCTGACAAACAAACTGAGCCAAGCTGCTGTCTACTGGCTTGACTTCCATCGTGTTATTGCCATCTTCAGAGATCTGTTGGGGGTGAGGAGCGTGGTCTGGAGGAGCAGGTTCGTCATGGGGCTGGTTTTGTTGTCGCCCCTGATCCAGCTCTCGATTGATTCTCGCTCATAGGAATACCCATCTGTAGAGCAGAGACACATTTTGGCACTTAATATACATACTAAGATAATAATCTGTCGGACATGTTTTTAGTGTTTGTCGTCTAACCTGCAGCAATGACTGGATCCTTCATCAGCTCTCTGGTGATTGGACACAGAAACTCATCTGGGGCCTCTGAACCGCTCTGCTCTGCCTTCAAGGCCTCGATCTTCCTCAGGAGACGGCTGCGGAGGCCCACAGACTCTGAGAAACCAACACACTGCTCAATACAACTGGTAGATTACATCACACGCAGTGCCATGTCTTGAAACACTTAAAACTTGAGTGAAGCCGAGATTGTTTGTATCCATTAATTATCATCAAAGACTACATATTTCACATAAACCAGCTCAAATCCATTTTATGTTAATGCTATTCCACAGTGTTTCTTGTGTGCAGCTGAATCAGTGAGGCGACAGACACTCGACAGACTGACTTTGTCCTCTCTCTGGTCTCTCAGATAAAACAAAGGCAGGAATAAATCTGGACCTCCGCTCAATCAATCTGTGCTGGGACACAAAGAGCCAGACACGCTCACTGTGTGATGACAGCCTCACAACTCAGGCAAGGTGTCTCCCCCGAAGAGTTTGTGTGTGCTGTAGTTCAAAAGTTAACATCGCTCATTATTCTACTAAAGAATTCAAACTTTTAAAAACAGGCCCAAAAGAGGAAACTGCAGCTGCACGTCTCTGCCCGCTGACAGCAGCCTTTGAATTTGTCACCTGCAGATTTTGCCACCAGCTACAAAGGGGGGAGGACCTATACAGCCACTCGTAATTAGCGATGTGTCTGTATAAAGTGGCGGACAGAGATACAGACTGATGTCGAGAAGTCTTTTCTGCTGAGGAGGTGAAATGACCAGGAAGTATCCAAGTGGCAGCCATGATAAGAGCTGGTCAGATTATCTTAATGCAAAGGAAAGATGCTTCAATGCTTCCTTTCTTATCTCCTTTAACAGAGCACACCGGACCTACAAAGGAAAGGAGATAATGCCGTTCCAAAACTGCTTGTGGCAACAACACTGAAAGTGACACATCAATAATATCAGCCGTCACATAATTACGCAGCCTTGTGTAAGTCTTTTCCTTAGTCCTCGTGAACTCTCCTTCACATCTTTCCTGGACCTCATGACTTTTTTTAATCGTGGTCAAGGAAAAGTGTTTGGGAAAAGATATAACAGTAAGTAAGTAACAGTTTCTGGCCTGCATTCTGAAATCCTTAAGAGATTTTGTCTCGTACATTGTTTTTACTTGGAAATAACATTATTTCAGTGCTCAGCCATGGGATGGCCTGTAAATATGTTAGAGCATAGGAATAACAATAAAAAAAGAGAACAAGAGCCTAGATCGGGTTAAGAGATCTTAGGCACACGTGCCAGTAGCTTCAGTAACGGCACACTAACAATAAGTATGCATGAGAGTTTTTTGGAAATATAAAAGTGCTACCTCATCTGCATGCCAAATTACCTCTTTCATAGCCATTGTTATCACAGCCACACTCATTCCACAAAGACCCTCTGATTGGTCGAAAAACAATAATGCTCAGAGCGGGCTCTGTAGACGAAAGCAGGACTGCTAGCTGAGAAAGCTTAAGTGAACGTTCGGCATTTTTAGCCCTCATAAACAGAAGAGTGGGGTTTTGTGTGTCAGAAAGACCGTACTGTGTGTACTTAAAGTCTGGAAAATGTTTGCTGGACGTTGGGAAAAATGGGTCAACTACATAAAACCCTCCAGGCCTTGTTTTATTTTCATAAATCATTTAGTATATTGTGAGGAAAAGATCACTCCTTAACTGTTCCTTGTTATTTTTGGTTTTTATTTTATTTTGTCATTTTTTTCTTTTGCTTTGTATATGTGCCTCTGAAAAGCCCCCTATGGGACCTGTGACAAACATGAACATCTGATGTGCGCATACAGTTATGGTTTAATGTTAAATGCCAATGAAAAGTAAATTACAAAAAAAAAGAAAATGCTGTTTGCCGAACTTAAAGTGTTAAATGCCATTTTTAGACTGTATGCGAGAAAACTTTAAATGTGTTTTGTCCAGGTATAGAATGCAAGCAAATACCTTTAAAGTCTTTACCACTACAAGCAACTGTGAACTGTTGAAGCAAACATATTAGGGACCTGGCACACCAGGCTGGTTAAAGGAGGCTTTCCTCTGTAGCTCAGATGATTTGTTTAATGGCTGACCAAACAAAGACACTAAAATCGAGAATGAAAGACACTGCGATGTCAGCCAGAAGAGCTGAAGGACGCATCAAAGAAATGGCAGAAAACGTTAGAGTGAAAGAAACCATGGTATTTAGCATCACACTTGATTAAAGCATGGATGAAAATGACATACCAAGTTTGGCAGTCGAGGCAAGATACAGGTGAGGTCATGAAGTGGAGCATTTTGAGGAGTGAGGGATTGACATTATACTGAAATGGCACATAAATTAAGAAAATTTAAAAATGGCACTTCATATCAAAATGGTTGTCAGCTCCTGGCCTAGATAATCCCTCTCAGATGCACTAATCCATCATTTCCTGTCTGTAATTCATTTATGTCTCTATGATACTTTGAAATATTGCAAGACGTGTCTATTAGTTTCAAACTGCAGGAAAGTTTGAGAGAAGTGAATAATTCTACCAAACTGAGTTTTTTACATGCTTGAACTTCCTCCAGGATAAGGAATTAATTGAGTGACCATTTGCATTTTAATGGTTGAGACAAAAGTAGAATTAAATATTGAATAAATTAAAACAGGTTTTTATTGACTTTCTTTTGCCAGAGGCACGATTTTAGACAAACTGAAGTCACGAAACCTAAATAAAAGTCTGACATGTTTTCAACTTGTCTCTTATTTTGTGTGGTCAGTTAAAAAAAAACACCAACTTTTTGAGTCTGTTTAGACCTGGTGTTAACATGTGTTTTAGGTGAACCGGTCACAAGAGGACAGTGCTAAATCTGAGTGTAAACGGCCATCAAGACTGTTGTGATCTGGTCACTGAAACTGCTTGCAGAGGTGGTCTGAGACACATTTGACCACGTATCTATTGTAGTATTAACACGAATGGGTGCTGATGCATCCCCGGCAAGGACTACGTCATAGGTTCAGGATGTGGTGGTTGACTTGGTGACAGTACGCCAAACGCTTTACAAAGGACTTCTTTTATGTCGAGCTGGACGAAGTGTTGTATGACCATTCTTTGTTTTGCTCTATGAAAGGAATAGTGTTGCACGGTATACTGGTACCAACGGTAGACTGTGGTACTAAAACACCACGGTACATATGTTATCATAATGTTGGAGTACCATAGTACTACGGTACCTCACGGTACAACTACTGTGGGATAAGTTCAAAGTCCAATCGTAAGAGGGTGGGTGTCCATGCGCCATCCAATAACAGCGCACGCTGGCCACCTGGCACTCAATATGCTGCTGCAGTGGTTTGTTTTTCAGTGACATTTCAGGTATTAGCTGAGCTATTGAGTATCTTTGAGCAGTGGAAGTTATTATTTATTTATTTATACTTGTAGGTTAGATTTGTTTATATATGCTACAGTGATTTGTTTTCCACAGAGCTCTTTACTTGCATTTGCGACTAAAAATAGTTTTGTGCAAGGCTGGTTGATTTTTATTTTATGTATTTATTCTATTTCGATCCCCCCTATGTTAATCACTTATTGATGCTGTTTTTGAAGTATGAATAAGTCAATAAGTAATTTATTCCATTGACATATCAGTGTAGTATTATAGAAAAGTGATTTATCTTTTTATAAATGACAAAAGGCACATCTGCCTCATTTTTGCTGTGGTATCGTGATACTACTCAGAACTGTGATACTTTCACTGGTATCGTACCGTGGGTCCCAATTTTGGTACCGTGACAACACTAGAAGGGAGATATGTCAGATTCTGCTAACAGCGATATCTCCAGCTGTTCTAACATAACTGCTAATACGGCTAGCAACATGCTACAGAGCAGCTAGCAAAAGTGTGGACATAATAACTTTGCGTGGGGCAGTAATGAAGTCAGCTGGAGATGCATGATAGGGACAGGTGTGAATAGCAATGTCTTGGCTGTACACTTGTGTTCAGATCAGTGAAACGCTTGTTAATACCAGGTCTAAACAGGCTCTTTGTGAGCCAAGTAAAGCTTCACTGTTTTCAGTTTTGTATCAATGCATTTTTTCAGATAATCCAGGGGCATTTTCAAGTTTTTCAGCCTAAAAAAAATAATAGAATTTCCTCAAGTTTATCTTAAAACTTCTAAATCACCAAATTTGGAGATTTGTAGTTTTCATGGTGGAAATTAGTCCTCCATACTGCCACAAATAAACCTCTGTTGCTAATATATTAGCCCAAAAGTAGTTTAAATATAATATAATATACTGAGTCCAACAAATACACTCACTGGCCACTTTATTAAGTACACCTGTTCAACTGCGCAACACAAACAGTCAATGAGCCAATTATGTGGCAGCAGCTCAATGCATTTAGGCATGTAGACATGGTAAAGACGACCTGCTGAAGTTCAAACCGAGCATCAGAATGGGGAAGAAAGGTGACTTTGAACGTGGCGTGGTTGTTGGTGCCAGACGGGCTGGTCTGAATATTTCAGAAACTGCTGATCTACTGGGAATTTCACACACAACCATCTCTAGGGTTTACAGTGGATGGTCCGAAACAAAATATCCAGTGAGCAAAAATGCCTTGTTGATGCCAGAGGTCAGAGGAGAATCACCAGACTGGTTCAAGATGATAGAAAGGCAACAGTAACTCAAATAACCACTCGTTACGACCAAGGTCTGCAGAAGACCACACCGGTCACTCCTGTCAACTAACAACAGGAAACTGAAGCTACAGTTCACACGGGTTCACCATAATTGGACAATAGAAGATTGGAAAAACGTTGCCTGGTCTGATGGGTCTTGATTTCTGCTGCCACATTCAGATGGTAGGGTCAGAGTGTGGCATAAACAACATGAAAGCGTGGATCCATCCTGTATCAAGGGTTCAGGCTGGTGGTGGTGGTAATGATGAAGGAGATATTTTCTTGGCACACTTTGGACCCCTTAGAACCATGTCTGTCCATTGTTGAATCTATGCCACAAAGAATTAAGGCCGTTCTGAAGAGAAAAGGGGTCCAACCCAGTACTAGCAAGGTGTACCTAATAAAGTGGCTGGTGAGTGTAGTTGAATCAGCATTTCACATATCCACCAATGCAGGAGGTAATCTCCCCCATGTTGCTGAAAAAACCCCAGATTCCCAGAAAAAAATACCACAGACATTATGACCTCAGCGTGCTGAGTGGTCGCTACAGTCCTGGATGAGGGAATAAAGAGAGTTTCTGAGCTGTGCTGAGGTTCGTCATTGATTCACATGTGCTGAGAACGCTTAATAAACCATCTGGTTTTAGGTTAGACTTAATTACTTTGGAAATGATGTCAACAATGCCAGAACAAAAAGGGATGATTTTTGGAAGATGTGGTAAAACTACAGTCTGGTTTAAAGCTGCATGTGCTGACACAGGGAGGAGGGGAGGCTGGGGATACATTTTGTGTAGTTTTGATTGAAAATTATTGAATCTGGGGAGTAGTTTAAATTGAATTAAACTCCCCTCTGTATCTATTCAAATGCTCATAACCCATATGTCATGATGTACAGGGGCCTCAATGCACTCAGTGCCCTCAAAAGTCAGTAGTTAACCCAGCAGATGCAGCCGTGGAGGCTTGCTGTCGCAATCATACATACTTTGAATCCTACGGGGAAAGTGATGTTGCTCAATCAAACTGTCTTCTCTCAATGAAACACGTTGAACCTATTAAGTCCCCCGGTTCATCCAATAAATTACTCTTAGATAGAAAAACTGCACTTAAGAACGCTATAGGGTTTAAGATTTCCATAAGTTCCCACATTTTTCACGAGGGCACAAGCCATTAGTACTATACTGTCCACTTTACATTTAGATTGATAATTTGATGAGACGCTACAATAAAACCGCAGAATGAGGCCGTCTCCACAGAGATATACTGAATTATATCTGAGAGGAACTCCCCCCCCCCCTCCGCTCACTCAAAGATTCATGAATATTTCATTAAGTAAAGTGCGCTGGAATCTAATTTGCTGTGTGTGTGTGTGTGCTGTGTAAGTGAGTGTGTGTCTATGCACTCATTTACACCAACAGCGAGCATGGAAAATGATAGTTGTTGGTTGCACAGCCCAAAAAGGACAGGAAATGTGGCAAACTGCTGTTTCCTATGTCCTCGTTCTGTGGTAATGATGAGAGCTGTCCTCCATACTAAACACATGGGAAAGAGATGCTCAGTCCATAGGACATGCTGTGCATAGCTGAGCAGCACGCACGGCAAAGTTGGCTTTACTGTTTGTTTTTTCACCTTGTCTACTTCCGTTCAATTAAAGCAAACACAACAACAGCCAGGAGGGCGTTTTTACCGTGATTAAGGGTGGGACTGTGATGCAGCTACGGTAGTTACATGATTACAGTCGGCACAAAGTAGCCGTAATCAGAGTAAAGACGGCTTTTCTGGGCATTATGACACTCACGCAGTATGTCAACTGTCTGCTCAAATTCCACTCAAAACTGTGTGTGTAAATAAAAATTCAAGACGTGCTTAGCTGAAACTACCAGCATTTAAATACTAATTAGAAGGCACACGTACCAAGGAGACCAAATACAAGGTGAACAATCCCCTAACTTTGTTAATTTAACAGAAAATAATTAAATTTTAATCTGTAGAGAAAGTGTGTGTGTGCATCATGCATATTTCCTAGCAGGTGTGCACACAGCGTTCTACAGAGAACTCGGCAATCTTAATAAGGAATTAAAAAATAAGGTGAGTAATGAAATCTTAATATAACATTGATTTAGACTTCAGCAAGTTTCACTACTTGTACATACATAACATGTCAGTCTAAGGTGCTTTTGTAAATTAATCATAATATTTCTCAGTGCTTGTGTCCTCATTTTATCCTGTATTGTTCTGTTTCCATATTAGCTTTGAGTGGCTCCAGCTATGTGCAAGTTCCCTCCTAAGTTAAGTTGTAGAGTCAACACTAGAGACTTAGTAACTAGTCTGTAATTAAATCAGCTACCGAAACTGGTTGCACCACGACTACTTGGGAATAACTGAAGTCATAACTAAGGTAAGTAGCCAATCATCTCCTTATAGCTGGCGCCTGAGAATGTGTATCTCAAGGGATAACTGGCATAAATGCCACAAGACCAGTGGTAAATGCAAGCCCTACCACAAGGAAAGCAAGTGTGAGCTCCGGAGCCCTCCTGCAAAATACAAAAGCCCTGTTTCCACCAAGCAGTATGGTACGGTATAGTACGGTTCAATTAGGTACGCCTTTTTTCCATTTCCACTGCGAAATATTGTGAATGGTACTGATGGAACCATTCCGTGCTGTCCCCATTTATGGTCACCCCTCTGTTGGGGTACCTAGCACACAGATCTGGTGCTAAAAAGGTGGAGCTGTGAACACTGCAGTCTAGGGCTGACCCAAAAAATTCGAAGCTTCGTTCGATGGCACGGTATTCGATTGTGAAAAAAAAAAAAATCGAAGCTTCAGCGCTTTTTTTCCCCGTTTTTTTGTGGAGAGGCCTCAAACTGTTTCTGTGTTTCTGGTACTGCCACCCAAGCTGGTTTATTAAATTTACCAAAAGGACATTTGTGAGTGCCTTAAACGCAACACTAACCCCCACCATTCCTATACTGACAACGAGTGCACTCAGAGCTGGCAGACATGTCCAAGAGGTCATCAGATGTGTGGTTGCACTTAAAAATATGCCCCGACAACCCCCCCGAAGAGCAGAGTGCCAGATTTGCCAAAAGCAATTGGCATATCAGTCATCTGGTCGGATTTTTGCATGAATTGCCTAAAAATGTTTCACAGTAAATCAGAGAACGGGGGTATTATTGCCACTGGTTATTTGAAATGGATAAAGGTATTTTTTACTGGTGAGTTAAGGGAGACTAGCCTATATATCATGTAATTAAAAAAGAAAAAATCTCTGACAAGGAAATAGAAAGCCTGACGCACAATGGAGACCTGCTATTATCCTGCTTGAACACAGACGACTAAATTCTTTCAATGTGACTCAAAATAATGATAAAATAGATTTTATTGATGTAAAACATGCATTTTCCAGTTCTACCAGTCCGCTGAGTCTGGTGTCAGAGACACTTATGATGCTCTGAGTTGCGCATCTGTTTGATTGTGGTGTAGTGTGTGCCGAGGGTTTTAATTTAGTGTTCAATCAAAAGTCAAACACTACTGATCACCGACCATTAGTGTTTTTTTCATTTGTGAATATTTTTATCTTAATTCTAGTGTTGAAAGAAACGTTTCGCCATTTTTTTATAATTCCCAACATCCTTCCCTACAGGCAGTGGCATGAGTCCTTTGGGACGCAAGAAAGGAGGAGGAGGAAGAGGTCCTGAACAAGAAGCGGTCAAAGAGGACCCAGAAGAAGGATAATAGATGTACGGCAGTTTGATATGTCAATAAAATACAAACACCAGCAAAAAATAAATAAATAAATAAATAACAAAAAGTAGCCAATCAGCGATCAAAAGATAAGTGCGCATTAGCTTTTTGGCTGGCCTAAGCCACTTGGCATTGTGGCACATCAATACTGAAATATCCCATCAATAAATTAGGTCTCTACTGGATTACTGTGTTGTCAAATGCTGCATGCCATTTTAATGAAAAGATGATGCTGAGCATAATTATATTTTAGGATTTATACCCACCCAAGTGGCATGTGTCACTGTTTAGTTGATACTGGTGGTGCAACCGCTTTTATTTTAGTAATGCATGAATCACAACTTAGTAATCCTTTTTATTATAGCTTGGTTAGGTTTGAACTTTGAACAGCTGGTGCAACAGGCTGCAAAAGTCTAAACTAAATCATAGATTATCTTTCAGCTGGTTGATGATGATTGAAATGTAACTGCCAATTATGGTTGAATTAGGCACACTAAAGATAATGATGTTGACATTTGTACATTTGTTACTGTACTGTAGTGTTTCTGCTTAAACACTGGTGTCCATCCATTGCAGGATGAGGTGTTTTCTGGCTGCAGTTTGTACAGTGACTTTCCACACAGACCTTGGACGACCCTGAACGGACTAATCTTATTTTCAGAGGGATTATCATTGTTTGTGACGTAAAGGTCATCCTGTGGGGTACTGTCCTCACAGCGTGATTTGTGATTGTATAAGCAGATAGAAACGCTGCAGCTTCACGTCCCTAAATCAGATCTCTGTTTGGGGAAGAGTTGCGGAGGGGAAAAATAAATCAGAGCATCGATAAAAAAAGCAGCTTATATCATGCTATCCAATTGAAGCTTGTCATGTTTTAGGATCAAACGGTAAATCCCCACAAAAACACTGAGTCCCAGTGTCCCTGTGAGTGTGTGTAGACTGTTAACTAATGTACGTGACTGTGTTTCATATTCCATTCTCACCAATTCCCAGCTCTGCTACCGTTTCCTTGTTCAGCAGGCTGAGCTCTGCTCCGTCGATATCGTTGGCTTTAAAGATGCTGTCGAGCTCCTGCAGTCCTTCCTCACAAAGCCAAGTCTGCACATCCTCCTCCGACCAATCAGCAACCAGCAGCCTGGAGTGACCCGGCAACTTCCTTCCTGCGAAACACAACAACAGGAAGGGAGGAAGGGCTCTGCTGTTATACCCCCACCATCTCCTGCAACAAAACGTATCTGATGCAAACAAACAATTTCCCTCACACTCACACACAGAGGAGGACACACTCCCTCTGTGCTGATATGGGAGTGAAGATTACCTTCCTGATAACACACAAACACACAGAGATCCTTGACCTCAGACACAAGCACATGATCTACCAAAGAAAAGGAACCCCAAGTTGTGTTAGTTCAGATTGTGCCAGCATGCAGCTCATCAACCTTCACGCGACACAATGTTAGTGAGCGGGCATCATTTATCATATGCGGCCCAGACAAACTGGCCTGTTGTGCGCCGGCCCCGTTAATGACACCTCGCAGCAGCCTCATGGTTCCCATCGCCCATCATTATCCCTGTGAAGGATAGCCCTGAAGACTGGGAGGTGTTGCTCATTACCACGCTAACTACATTTTAGGTCCCCCCCACCACCTCTCCCTACTTCTGCCATCCTAACCAATTTATAATCAATGAATATTTTTCTCCACAAGAGATTGGGGTCTTGGAGGCCAAAATATGTTTCAATAAGAACATGAATGCACCTGGGAATTATTTAAGTTTTGCTACTGAAAAAAAGACACTCTTCACTTAAATTGTACCCTATCCTGTGGCTGCACTGCATTCTGGTCTACTGAGGCTTCGGAGAAACTGAGATCTCTGTTTGACTCATTTATTTGTATAGGATTGTTGAACGGCATGACAGCACTTGACAGGTAAGAATTTTCTCTTGGATGGGGGAGAGCGGGTTTGGTTGTCATACTGTTAACATTCATTTGAATCCCTCGAAAACTGTGTCCATAATAGATTCCTTTTCAAGATGTTAGGGCAGCCTAAAGTGTCAGGTAGGGACAGTGTGACCTTACTCTCCTTAAGCTGTTCAAAAGATATGGACTGTCAAATACGCCTTGTGCACTTGTGACAACCAATCTGAATTAGTCATTAATTTAGAACAACGTAACATCTCCTTTATCAAGAGAAAATAAACAGAAAAAATTACTAATGCATTTTTATCCTTATGGAACAATATAAAGAACAATATATGTGACAACTAAACTGGGACTTTTTTCTATCCACTAAGCTAATAACATGTTGCAGCTAAGAAAAAAACTTAACTGTACCTCTAGACAGGCAAATCATAACATAGCATCGGGCTGGCTCAGACCAGGGTCTGACAACAACTCAGCTGTGCTCCATTTCCAGGGAAACTTTGCTGATATTCAACCAGCTGTGTGTCAAAGCATTGTGCTCAGATGAACATTGTTTGACTTCCCCTGGAAATCCCTACTTGTTTAGCAGCAGCACGGGGGGTGAAGCCAAACACAGTTCATGTGCGCACACTGTGATGCCACACAGCTGTTTCATTATCAGAAAAGTTCCCCTCTGTATTCATTGTCTTGTGTGTCAATCAGCAGTGATGTAGTGGTTCACTCTTACACTGTGATGTGTAGCCTATAGTTCAGCTTTAGCTTCTAACTATCTTGCTGAGTCAGTTTGACATCCTGGATATATCCTTCAAACACAGACTGTAGACCCCTCTGTCTGCTTCTCTCTGAAATCACTGTTTCGTTTTTCCAAATATATGGTATTGCCTGGCTCTCTCCAGGTGTAGCTAATAACGGCTAATTACTCCGCCAAGTGTGACGTCAGTGCTGACCCTGCCTCCCACCACCAGAGCACGTGAGCGGAGCGGAGCTCGCGGACCTGTCACTTTGCGCTGCTCGGCCGCTCCGCTTGGTTCCGCGCATACATTTTATCCCGCTCCACTCGGAAATATTGATTAAAAATGTTAAAATGACATGTCTAAATATGCTGCCATTAATCCTACAGTGGCAGTGAGGTGATTAGTAGTCTTACATGAATGCATTGAGTAGTGGGAGCATTATTTAATAGGATGTTATTGGACTATCAAAATATGCTACCCCTCCACAACACCACTAAATGCGAGACAATCAGAGGTCTGAGAAGGGCAACGTGAAAGACAAAAAGCATTAATAACAACTAGAAAGGCAGGGGATTTCAACATGCACCTTTAGCACGTGAATAAGGAAGACAGAGTGGATTAGAAACAGAGGTACCTTGGAGAACGGTCCCTAACTGCGGGGAGAGGCGCATACCTGTCTAGTCTCCCGTTTTGGCCGGGAAACTACCGTATTTTCCCGTAAATCTCCCGTATTATAATTAAAAAAAAAAAAAACATTCCTCTGACTCTCCAAACTGAACTCTGTCACTAGCCTCGTGAGAACGGCCACCTGCAGTAGCCTGGGTGGCAGTTGTCGCGAGGGTAGTGTGGACAGCAGGTCTGGTTGACAAGTGGTTATTTTAGGTTTCCTGTACACCCAGGGACGGGTTTTGCTGTGGGCAATGTGGGCTCATAGTGCTCTGCGGCGCAAGATAACATCTTACCGGCGACACAGAAGTCCAACTCCAGGTCCAGTAATTTCCTTTTTCGTCGGTGTCATGACTGCCCAGTAGTACCTGGACAACCGAGCCGTGGCGGCACACAGGTATGTGGTGTGTCAGAGGAAAAACGAGCCGTTCACATGTCTCGCGGTGGGCGCCGAAAAATTTCCCTTATTTTCAAATCCAAAACTTGACAGGTATGAACTCACAGCATTCACAGACAAAACACTTGTCTTTTGCTGGACACATTTTCCCCACAAATACAACATGCTAATATTTTTAGCACAAGCCTATGGCATTTTACACTGTATGAATTAGCCAAGTGGCTAGCAGACTTTTCCTAAACTCATATGTAGTTACATTTCTGGGGAGGTGAAAGTCAGGCTACAGCATAGGGTACAGTGTAAGCTTCTTTTTTTTTCAGTGCCCCCTAAGAAATGAGATCTAATGAATGTGACAACCAACCCTGTTCTCTCCTAATGAATATGTTGACATGCTGATGTATAGCAGGCCATCTTTACTTAGCTTAGTGTGTTTCTATGCTAACATTAGCACCAAATGCTAAGTAAAATAGCTTAAAAAGTGATTTTCCTTTTTTTTTTGGCAGGAGTAAAACTATGCAAACAGAAATCCTGCCCCCAGCTACACCGAATGGAAACATCCACTTACTGGATCTGCACGGCAGTGAGCGGAGAAACACCACCTCCTCTCTGCAGCCCTGGCTGATAGAGTGTGGAGTCTCCCAGTCTAGGAGGCTGAGTCATGGAATCGCTGTGCCAAAAAGCATGAAACCTCACAGAGCTTCACTGCAGACTGGGACGCCTCAGACTGCAGTGTTTAATTACTTGGACAGATGCACATATGACGCTCTCTTCATCATCCATCCATCCATTTTCTGCTGTTTATCTGGGGCAGGGTCACAGTGGCAACAGGCTAAGCGAGGTAGTCCAGACGTACCTCTGGCCAACATTGTTTTCCTGCTCCTCCTGGACGATCCTGAGCCAGATGAGATAAATAATCTCTCTAGCATGTTCTTGGTCTACCCTGGGGTCTCATCATCATCTCCATTATTCACAGGATAAGTCTAGAAATAGTCTGTTTTTCTTATTGTCAACAAACCCCATGAACAGACCAAAACCAGCAGTGAATTGATTCCAGCAAGCAGTTAATGTCTGATTGCTTACTCCACTGAGCCATAGACCTCAACTGTTGTCCAAAAATCACATTACATCTGCACTGCGTGACTGGTTCCTTCATAACTTCCTGCTGCTACAAATACTCACCAGCATGCCTGTTGGTTTAAGTCCACAGCCAAAAATTGTCCCTAACAAATGCACTATTTACCTAACTGCCAAAATATCACTGTAGGTTTATGAAGCACTGAAAGCTTTAGAGCCAAAGTACATGTATGACCTGCTGAGACATCATGACCCATCCAGACTGGCTGACCCTGCACACATACACAGCTGTTTCCAATCACTCTGGCTGAACGGACTTTTAGTCAGGTTAAAGTTGAGTGGAGTTTTACTGGGAGTCACTTGACATCGCCAAACTCTGCTCACCAATAAAAATGATAAAACAGTAGGTTGTCCTGACCTAGACAGGTGCAACAAATCTAAACTAACAGGAGAGTGAAGGAGGTGTCAGTCAAGACAAGTTTGTAGAGAAGAGGTCTAATTAAACAACGTTAAGTGCAAACACCTGTGTGGGTAGACTGTGGGTGTGTTCTTCTCATTTGTTTAACCAGGAAGTCCCATTGAGATTGAAAATCTCTTTTACAAGAAATATGGCCGAGGTAGCAGTCAATCAAAACACATTTAAAATGCATTAAAAGTACAACATATAATACAAAAATCAACAACTATTCCAACATAGTGGCCTCTCAAGAAAAACAAGCACATGTCTCTGTCACCACATTCTTTATGATGCCCTTAAATTCATCAGTGGATATAAGTGTTTCTAATTTTAAATCTTTTTGAAGATTGAAGAGAATGCAGTTTTCCCCCAGATCTGCTAAAACCCGTAAACAGATTCATGCAGGAACTATTTGTAGGAACTATTTTCTTTCTACCGAACAACACCTGCCAACCGTATCACCGTGCAGAAGGAGGCGTGCATCTACTCATGGATGAGAGGTTTGTGCTAGCAACACTCCAGCTATTTGCCGTCTCTGTCAAGTAGCTGTCCATTAGTCACTCACTTGACAGGAGGAAACAGCACTTCAAAATACCTGTTTATGACCTGCTTATGAGTCACTTGCAAACCATTCAGAATGGAGCCACTGGTCTGCATCTTGCACTATCATGAGCACAAGGCTCTCATCCATGAGTAGATGCATGTTTCCTTCTACAAGACGATATGGTTGGTGTTGTAATTCAGTATAAAGAAAATAGTTCCCACAAGACACTGCGCACAACAAGGTCTGTGGATTATCTTGATTAACTGGCTCATGATTTCTGACAGAGACATTGCTGTGTGGCGCTTTGAGCACCACAAGCTGAGTGCCATCTAGTTCCATTATATTCAAGAGAAGGCAGACATCTCTACGGCAGATATCTCCAACACTCTGCAACTCACACCAAAAAAATCTAGACTGATAAATAGCACTACAGGTAAGAGGAAAAATGTGTATTTTTGATTTGGGGGTGAACTGTCCCTTTAATGCATTTTAACATCTTATATATAGCATTTTAAGTTCCCTTGATAAATGGTGATATACAAATAAATCTACGCTCACATGCTAACATGCTCTTAGTGACAATGCAACAAGTTCATATTTGGCAGACATAATGTTTGCTGCCATCTTTGATAAGTACGCTAACTTTTGCTAATTAGCACCAAACTCAGTACAGCTGTGGCTGATAGAATTTAGTCATACAGTAAACAAACTGTTTTGTAAAGCCTGAGGGGGGTGAGAGTGTCAGCACCACATTTAACGGCAATCCAGAGTCACAGTGCCAGCATGGCTAAAGAATACTGTGCCCATATGTTTTAAGAAATTACTGAGGCTCTTTTTGAAAATGAAACCACATATTTATGACCCATTTTTAACAACTGAGCGGGGACGAATGGGCTTGGTAAAGTGTCGAGAGACGAACCAACACACTGTTGTTTGTCTTTTTATGGGATTTGCTGGCATTAAGAGAAATATTGAATGATGCCAGCCTTATCCTTTAAAGACAGACACTTGCTATTTCTTGTCTTCTTTTTGTTTTTGGATCCCCATTAGCTTCACCAGAACACCTGCTTTGGGTTTCTTTGGGTTCGCAAGACACGATATACAGTATAAACACGACAAATCACAAGAGAAGCTTTCATCCTCTACAAAAAGACAAAACAGCGTGCTACAACAATAGCTCAAAGGCAAAGATGTTTTCAGAACAATGATCTAAACACCTGTACTAGACTCTGATATCCGAACCACACACACATAAAGAACATAATACAATAAAACAGCAGTGTTTTTAGCTCCAAAAGTTCTGCGAATAACTGAAGTTTTCTAAAGGAAAAACAGAGTGATGCATTCATTTACCTTGGCACGACGTCTGCCTTGATTCAGCTGCTGCAGAAAAACATAAAAGGGAATAAGTTTAATATGTGAAACGAAAGAAAGAACTAAGATTAAAGGAAAGGGGAGATATAAAGAAAGAAAGAGGTAGAGGCATAAAAAGGGCAGATCTTCATTGAGAGGGAATTTGCTTTGTCAACATCAACCTGACTAATGGCAGATGGGGAGCTGCCCTGATGAAGCTTCAAGGCCTCCAGATGTCTAACGATTGCACCTTTTCATTTAGTATTCCAAATGTTGTCTTTCATGTTGGGCTGGAACTTTTTTTTAAAGAAGGATTCACTTCCATAACAACAGCTCTCTGAGGCTCAGTGGTAGTTTGCCCCGCTGCACCAATAAACATCAATCACAATTCCTTCTCTAGACAGCGCAGCCAGACAGCAATACACATGTAATAGGAGCTTCTCCTGCTGGATATCTCCCAAAACACTCCTTTGGGAGGCTTTGGCGTTCCAAATGGCTCGTGGGCTTTGAACCACTGCTAACCATCTCTTTAAAAAAAAAAAAGAAAAGAGGAGTGATTGTGCGTTTGTGGGCGCCAACCTAAACAATTCTCTGTTAAATATTTACCAGTTGTGCCGACTCCATCTCCCATTCTCCACACGTTCACGGTTCTGTCCATGGAGCCGGTTGCAATCCACGGCATGGTGGGAGACAGAGCAACAGCAGTCACGTACCTGCGGGGAGGAGGAAGAGGAGCAGGAATATGTGAAGGGTGTGTATGACAGACTAAAATTGGCACAGGAAGAGATCAGCTTTAAAAGTCAGGTTCTCTCTACCCTTAAAAAAAAATCCAGTCTTAGATCGTACAGTATCTTAAATCCTTTCATGCACTTCAAAGGGCTCTGCTGGTGCCTACCTGCGGTGCCACTTCAATGACTGTCTGGAAAGCAGCGCTGGAGAATATACTATTGCATCACTGCACCCAGTGCTTCTGGGAAAAACTAATCAAGCTAAAATCAAGCGTTTTTTTTTATGTGAAACACCTGGACTCCTGTTTTTGCCGTTTGTCTGGTAGCTGCAGAGAGGCTAGCAGGCGCAGGGTCGGGTCATTTACCTGTCGTGCTGTTTCAGCGTGTGCAGCAGGGTTCCCAGGTTCTGTATACAAACAGACAGAACAGGAATGTTTGGCATCTCGTGTTTACAGCTGCTGGGATTTGTTGTTTGGAAAGTAGTTAACTGAAGCAGCAAAGCCAAACAAAACAACATTGTATTTTGTGTTTTACTTACTGCATCATATACTGCAACACTTTTATCCACCGAACTGTTGAAGAAATAGAGTCAACTTTATTTGCAGAATCTGCATGTATGAATGCATGATAGAAGAATAATCAAATAAAAAATGGAATTCAAATAAAAACACACACATTATTTAAACGTTTCAGTGCAAACAGATCACACATGAGCCTTCAGTGTGTTTGAATTAAAGACAGAAACTGCAGAGGGCTGCAAACAGAAGCTCATACACAACAAAATACACTCCTCCTGTGGCCGACTGAGGGAACAGCAGGAGCAGTGCTCAGCAGTGGCATCTGCTGTTTACAGCACAGAAAAGAAGGAAAAATTTAAACATGGAGGTGGGATTAATTTAAACTTAATTTGTTCCAAATGAGCAAAAGATTTCACAGCACATAATAAAACAAATGACATTACAAAACATTCGCCTGACAGGCACAAAAGTCAATATTTAGTCGGCAACACAGGAGGTGTTTAATAGTGTTCCTCACACATGTGAAGACAAGAAGTGATCAGTGTGTGTATGTGTGTGTGTGTGTGTGTGTGTGTGTGTGTGTGTGTGTGTGTGTGTGTGTGTGTGTGTGTGTGTCTTACCCTGAGACGACCAGCTCTCCATCAGGGGAGAAGGCACAAGACAGAACTGGAGCTGACTGACTGGTGAGAGTGTGAAGCAGCTTCATGGCATAGGCTGAGGGGTCAACACACACACGCGCACAACCACACACACATGCAGGCAAGGTTAGAGTTCAAGTTGAGCTGTGTCTGTTAAGCTATCGACCTCCTGCAATTTGTCCATACATTGACAAAAAAACCTTAAAATTCAGTGTCTGAAAGTGGCACACACACACACACACACACATCAAAGTGCATCACACTCCCTGTACTGTGAACTTTTTGTCAATAACTCTCTTCCCTCTTGCTGGCTTGCAGCTGTGCCACCTGCTGACAGCTGCTTGGAAACAAAAGATTTTATTTTTTTGGCAATAAACCTGAGACATCCACAGCTTAAGACACAAAGACACTTCTGAGCGCAGAGTAATAATTCATGGCGCAATAATCCTCTGTGCCAGAACCAATTGGTCTGTGGCAGCATTTAAATTCTCAGCCTGTAAATACACATGTATTAAATTAAACCTCCCTCTTCTCCATTAGAGTAAAAATGCTGTTTTCAGGCTCCGTGGGAGGCTAATTTGTTATTTGCATGCATATTCATGATGCTATGAGAAACACTTGTACCTCTCAATTAAGGAAAAAAACAAAAACACATTATTAAACCTGCCAAAATATAACTGAACACTTGAGAAAATAAATTAAATGTGATGTGAGACTTATGCTGCTGGGCGAAAGAAAAAGGCTGCACAACTGACAACATGAAAGATTTGACCCTCAGAGCTGGAATAAGATCATTTCCTCTGGATATGGAGCCATAAAAATATGGGGCTGCTAATACAAAGTAAGCCGGGACAAGAAAAATGTTCCATATAGACGGCAATCCCTGCTTCAAAATTGGCCCCTTGCTTCCCTGAATCATCAGCACTTGAGTCTCTTTCTCATAAACCAGTGGAAGATAGGTTCAAGCATGCGCTCCTCTCGCAAAGACAGGATAAATGCACGTTTCAGGGAGGCGTGCTCGTCCAAAGCTCCTCCACAGTATGGGAAAAATACATTTTAAAGAAATGGAACAAGGACAGACATTGTTCTGTGGCTTTCTACAAGCTGAGCGGAGATGAAAAATCCCCAAGGACCGCAGCGGGTCACCACACGGGACACATCGCATCCTCCCCAGAAACACCCGTTACCACGGCAACACATCTTAGGAACTAACAACATGGCATGTTCAAAGACTAACAGAAATACAGTCTGCAGGCTGGTTACACAACCTGTGAACATACACGAAATGTTCTTGTTCTGCTGTCGGTCGTACAAGATATAAATGTCACACTGGATATACTGTATGCACCTGATTTCCTTCTTCAACTCTTCTCAGCACACACACATTCACACACTGTCCTCTGCAGCTGCTGTATTTCAGCAGAATGTCTTAAAGTGATCCATTATTAATGAGTCAGTCTGCAGCTGATTTATTCCACACACTAATAAAATTCCTCTATTCTGCAGAGCGATTTCAAGGTTAAAGCAGTCAGCAGGTTCCGTGTCTCTCCGTCTCTCTCTCTCATGGGAGATGGAAGGAAAGAGCTTTCAGAGGCAGAGAGGGTCGGCCTACCTGCTCCTTCACGCTGGGAAACAATCCGTATTTGCAGCTGGCTGTCCTGTCCGCAGGAGGCCAGTCGAAACTCCACACAGCAGCCATCTGCAGAAGAGAAAAACAGCCACATTCCCTCTCTCTGAATGTTCATGCTCGGATGACTTTAATAACAGAAGAAGACAAATATCATCTGACGGGCTGTTTGTGAAGGGTAACAACACATGGCGAGCATCTTTTACCCTGTATGTGGCGTAAATATAGTGTTTGGAGTTATTCTTTTTATTCCCCAAATGTGGCAAAGGACAAACGAAACATTGTACATGTCATTTTGATTAAAGGATTAAATGCAACAGGTTGCTTTTACATCACTGCTAACTGTGAAGGATTTCAGTTTTATCTGCAGGATGAATTCATGTTATGTAAGGTGAATTAGGGAGGAAGAGCCAAAACTTAAATTAGATATTACTTCAAACTTTTTTTCCTGTTATGAAATCAAGGATTAGTTCACATAAAATCATAATTGAAGAAGTGGAGCTTCTCCCTACTAAAGAAATATTGAAAATGACGACGTCAACAGTGTGACTAATCAGGATCCTGCTCTGTTCCGAGATACTAAAACTTCTTTGTTATCAGCCTATAATTCTGCAGACTATTTTTATGATTAATCAATACCAACTGGTCTATAAAAGTGCTCATGCTGATGCTTAAATCTCAAGCTCAAATTGCTTGTTTTGTCCGATCAATGGTCCAAAACCCAAAGATATTCAGTTTACAGTGACTGACAACAGGACAAAAAGCAGTCATACATGCTATATCGTAGGCAACTGGACTTGCTTGAGTTTCTTGAAGACTTTTCGCCTCTCATGCAAAAAGCTGATTCAATTCTAAAGGAGTGGTGCGGAGTCGCAGGCTTTAAACTCTGTGTGGATGTGAACCCTTACAGAGTCTTAAAAGCCTTACAAGTGTGCTGTTAGGGTTAGATGGGTCCAGGTGAGAATGGGCGTTAAATCATCTGGGAAGGGATCCCAAGACTGCATTGTAGGTGGGTGATGAATGGTGTCGACACACAAGATGGCCGAAACATCTTCAAGAACATCTTCAACAAAGTAGTTGCCTACGATATAGCACTTATGATTACCGTGACCTGGATGACTGAGAATCTTCACTGACGTGACAAAAAAAGCAAATGTTTGGCTTTTTTTTTTTTGCTTGATAAATCACTTATGACCCACTCTCAGTGTGTGGTGGTGTGTTTCCCGCCAGAGACTCTGCCCTCTGCCTGTGGTTTCTTGTTTTCTTTTTATTTTCTGTGTTTGGGACGTTTTTCAGCGTGTACCCCCACAGGTAAGGTCGGGACTTTATAAAAAGGTAGCGACCACAAGCTGCAGGCATCCAAGAGACACAGCGCCGAAAAAATAAAAATATAGTGAGTCGAAACACCAAACGAGACTGAATCTGTTACTTCCATGATATACCTTTAAATAATCAAAACATCAACAGACAAACTATCTGCACATGTAGACAACACAACTGATTGCCAAATACACATGCGTAAATTTGATTAAACCGACCCTTCAAATACTCACCAACTTTAATCTGCGGTGCAAAGCTGCAGCAGGTGACTCCCAAATCGTGGGCGTCCTTCTCAGCGTGCAGCAGGTTGATGTCCGTATCCCACAGTTTGAGGTCTCCGCCGGTGCAGCCGGTCACAAACATCCGGCCACAGGGAGAGAAGCAGCAGGCCACGACACTGGCCTCGCTCACTGCACTGCATCTGGAACAGACAATGTTAGAGTCACAAATTGGGTTGGACTCCTTATAAAGAGCAAAGTTTAGTAGAAAGGGTGTGAAATAAACAAGGAGCAGGACTTGAATGAAAATTTAGCTCATCAAAACTAATTTGGATGAGGTTTAATTAGGGAAACACAGCAGTCCTGAGGGGCCTTGGCAAAGCTGTGATCCTCAGATAAAGACCGCCTTGTTACCATATTTTATCTGTTCTTGTCAATAAGTGCTTGTCTAGCTGGTTCTTCATTAGTCCCATGTGTCCCTCTATTGTTAACCTGCCTTAATGTACCACCAAGTGAAGTAACACTATTCTGTCTTTAGGAAGTTGGTTCAGTTAAGTCAGGAGGAGGATCAATGTAGGACTAACCCACAAAAGGTCTGAGCCAAATGGAGTTACAGATATTTTAAAGGTCCAGTGTGTAGGATTTAGTGGCCTCTAGTGGTGATGTTGCCAAACTGAAACTTGCCAAGCATACAGGAGAAATACAGGGGACCACACGAAAATGCAAATGGCCTGAAAGAGACCATGTTTGATTTGTCCGTTCTGGGCTACTCTGTGGGAGCAGATCCACCCTGTATATAGGAACGTTTAATTCACAAGGTATCGAAAACACAACAATTCTTATTTTCAGGTGATTAGAAACTAATGAAAGCAGTTACGAATATTGTATACAATTTCTGCCAATATTCATAATTTTCCGTAACTGCTTATCCTGTTAGGGGTCGCGGGGGTGCTGGAGCCTATCCCAGCTGACATTGGGCGAAACGCAGGGTACACCCTGGACAGGTCGCCAGACTATCACAGGGCTGACACATAGAGACAGACAACCATTCATGCTCACATTCACACCTATGGGCAATTTACAGTCACTAATTACCTAACCTGCATGTTTTTGAACTGTGGGAGGAAACTGGAGTACCCCCACCCCAGGGTTTGAACCCCCCACTCTGGATTTGACAGACAATTTCTGCCCATAGATAATTTTAACTCTGTAAGTTAACTCGTTCATGAGCCACACCCACTGAGTTTAAGAATGACAGCTGGATTCAGACAGAATTCCCAAAAGGTACGTTTGTAATGGCTGTTATACTTGTGTTTATATGATTGTGACATGTTACAGAGCTGTTTTACTCATTAGATTTAAAAAGCTAAGAGAACTTGTGGAACATAGTGAAGGTGAACCAAAAGAGTCGGTTCATTGCCTCTCATGTGTATGTTTTTAGCATTGCATTCCTTTTGTGCAGCACTTTGGTCAGCGTGAGCTGTTCTTTAAATGTGCTTTATAAATAAATTTGAGTTGAGTTAAAAATCTTTTATTGATACATGAATAACCAACACGTTTTGACTAGAGAGTCTTCATCAGGGTCTGTAGTCGAAACTTGTTGGTTATTCATGTATTAATAAAGAATTTTAAGCTATAGTTAGAGTGCCTTTTATCTTTAAGTGACTCTTTGCCCTATCCTTGAAGCACACCTGATTTTTTTTTTACAACTACACAGAGCCTTGACCCTACGCAGCACTCCCTATTTTTTCTTCATTACCAAACATGCTGGTTCCAGATTCTCACGTGAGGACTGGATGAATTTCTGTTGTAGTAAAGTGATTCTGGTCAGATAAAACAAGCGATTTAAAGCCGTGACCTTGGGCTCTGAGAAATTATAAATGACATTTTTCACCAGTTTCTTACAATTTATGCACTAAAAGATAAATCAAGAAGTTTGTGAGTGTTCAGCTCTAAATAATGAATAACCCAGACTTGCTTTGACAATTGCTTACAGACAGCAGTCATGAATATTTATGGAGAAATACTTGTGGCAGGAGCTTTAAAATGTCACTTTAAGGCTGGAGGTAATCAGGAAACTGGCCCCTAACACAGTTTGATGTGCAGCATTAACAGCTGACGTCTGTGTCACATTGTACCTGCGTAATATCTTGGAGGGGAAGTCCCAGAGGGCCACGGTGCCATCGCAGGCCCCTGCCAGCACCAGGGAGGAGTCTGGCGCCACGGCGCACACTCGGAGCGGGCTGCGGGCCGGGTGTTGCAGCACCGCGGTCACCTCACCTGTCTCCGAGTTCCACACGATGGTGGCTCCGTCCGTGGAGCAGCTGAGCAGGTAGCTGCCACACGAGCTGAAGCAGCAGCAGTGAACCCCGTAGCCGTGGCCCGAGAGAGGAGAGAAGGGGAGCTCCGTGAAGTCAGCTGTGTTGTACACACGGAGGGTTTTATCACCGGAGCCGGTGGCGAGCAGGGATGAGGAGAAGGCACAGCAGCTGACCTCGTCTGTGTGCTGCTGCAGAGTGCAAAGTATTGACACCATCTTGTGACAGACGTGTGTTGGCTCTGACGGAGGAGCGGTTCACTCACAAGGTGGCGCAAAATGCTCAAATATCCGCCTGTGAAACGACAAGAGGAGAGTTGGTGGAGAGGTGACACACACCTGATGGAAGCTGCGCACACTGACAGCTGTCTGTCCAAAGGTCCCTTCAAATACAGCAGAGACACAAAGCTCAGCACAAACTGTGGCTCCTTCATACAGCACTTCCTCCTCCACAAAGTCTGTTTGTCTCACACAGCTGTTATCAGTCATGTGACGCAGCTGACTTATTATGGGCTGCACAGTGGTCATAGTCCATTTTTTACCATATTTGCATGACATTATCTAAAAAGATATTCCACAGTAACAGTCCAAAAGTAAAGGCATAACTAAATTATTATTAGATAAATTCAAAAGTATACTCACAACGCAAAACTGCTCTTTTCAGTATCTGCAAATGGTTTTGATTTGGTTTGTTTGTGTCCTCGGTTCGGTTCGGTTCGATTTCTTTGTGTGTTTAGGGCTGTTTTTGGATCGGTTTGGTTTGTTGGCGTTTTTGGTTTGTAAGTGTTCTTGGTTTGGTTTGTTGGCGTTTTTGGTTCCGTTTGTTTATGCGTTTGGTTTGTATGTGTTTTTGGATCGGTTCGGTTTGTCATGTTTATGTTTGGTTTATTTGTGTTTTGGGTTTGTCTGTGTTTTTGGTTCGCTTTGTTGGTATTTTCAGGGTGATTTATTTATATGATTTGGTTTGTTGGTGTTTTTGGTTTGATTTGTTTGTAGTTTTGATTCAGTTTGTGTTTTTGTTTGGTTTGTTTGTGTTTTCAGTGTGATTTGTTTGTATTTTTGATTCAGTTTATTTGTGTTTTCAGTTTGTTTGTATATTTTGGTTCAGTGTGTTAGTGTTTTCAGTTCAGTTTCTTAAAGTTCAGTTTGTCCGTTTCTCAGCAGGATTATGGAAAAACTACGGGCCCAGTTTTCATGAAACTTGGTGGAGGGCGGTAGCACGAGCCAAGAAAGAACCAGTTACAGAGTGAGTGCCCTTCTAGTTTTCATATTTAGGCCTATTATTGACACCCACATGTGAAAACAGCAATTTTTTGTTGTAGCTAGTCGAGATGGAGCTTTTATCCCTTTAACCATTAAGCAGCAAAATATGGGCGTACAAGTACCCCAAATTGTGCTTAAGCACAGTACTTGGGTAAATGTACTTCGTTACATTCTGCTGTTGGTACTTGATATAATCAAACAATGCATTCACTTGATTTCATTTTACTTAAGTGCTAAACCAATATCAACCATGTAAAATGTTTCAAATAAGTCGACTGATTCAAATATTGCAAGATGATTATTGTCGGGGTTGGGATGTGTGAAAGAACCATAATTCATCTCCCCATGACCCAAGAGATGGGAGCCAATCAGAGTCTGGATCACATTCCAGAACACCACCGTCAACCTCACTGATGATATCATGGACTCACAGAGTCTGTGTGGATTTAATCTGTAAAACAACAGAAGCAGTTGCACCCAAAACTACGATTAAATCAGTTCATAGCAAGACACCATGGATTAACAGAACAACCCTAAAACATGGACAATTAAAAAGCAGCAGCCGTCAATGTGAGGAGAGACAAAGTACTATATAACAGTGAACAAGTTGAAGGAGGTAATGGGGTTGTACTTCACCAGAGTAATATCTTGTATCATTTAATTTCACAGATAAATAATTAATTTTTTTTCTGAATAACAAGTGAAGATAGTGAGGGCCTAAGTGTTATTTTTGAAAAACAGGTTTATTTTATCTGTGCCACACACCCACTATTCAAAAATAATATTCCCACAAAAGTTGCTACTCATTTCACAATATTCATAATAAAATACAGTTACTTCAAGTCTTCTGACTTCAGCTGTCTGGAGATGCCTCCGCTGGAGCGTGACACTGTCTGACTCCCGGCTGGATTAAAGCCCAGTGCAGGTTTCACGTCTGTCCGCGGGATGTCTGACAAGACTCTGGCTGAAGGAAATGCTTGGGAGATGAAACACACTATATGCACCACATCAATTCTTTTCAGAGGAGAAGCTCTACATTTTGTGTAAGGGTTTCCTACAGTATATTGTGCAGGACACACATACAGTACACACACTGAAAATAGAAAGAAAAACACACTCCTCCATACACTGTTGAGAGGTCAGAGGTCAGGCACTACAATACTGAGGAGACCACAGTGTTTCGAGTGGATTTTCAGCACAGGCAAAGTACAGTATAAGACATATGAAGTGCTACAATCATCCTTATGCATGGGCAATATTTTAACAAGACTGTACTGTATGTACACTCTATACATGTTAGAAATAGGTAAATAGTGACAGTGATACCTCCTTGTATTTTACATAAATAACTCGCAGGTGAACAGAAGCACTGCTGGCGCCTTATAGTCAAAAAGCTGTAAACAATTATTTTTTTTGATTGGCTTGTTCAATAGTCCATAAAACAATCTTGACTTTTTTTTTTTTTAAAGCTGTGTGCCATTTCTTGCTTTTTCTTAGAAAAGACTGACTGTAACATAAATACTTGAGAAAATAAATACACACATACACTAAAGTACTGATGATAAAAAAGCCAAAGGCCTATCTACCGTGGAAATCTTCCATTCCCAAATACAATATTGAGTCCGTGAGTCAGTGCTTTTTGATAAAGAAAACGGTATTGCACTTTGATTAATCCAAACAAGTGTGTTTTCTCAGCAGGAGAATTTGTCCTTTCACATTGCACATCAATGTTTTTAGAACTTGTTTTATTGATTTAGTGTCTCGGGTGAAGAGAAGGCCTCCGACACCAAAGATGAAGTCTGATATGTAGAGAGGAGCAAAGTCCACAATTGATTCTGTTTTTACTCCAGCAGTTCAGTCCATCGTTTGTCGAAAAATCTCCTCATGCTGTGGCCGGCTCGTCCAATTTCTGAATCGTCTTCGTTGAATTTTTCACAGTTATCGAAAACCAGGTTCACGTCCACGATGAAACTCTCCAGATTCAAGTACCTGGAATTGTTAGAAAAGGTTTTTAGTTTTTATTTACATGCAGCATCCAAACGGAAAAAAAGGAAAGTCTGATAAATGTATTTATTGTACATGAACATGATACACATACACAAACCAACTTAAAGGTATACTATGAAGGAATTGTCGGCTGTTGTTTGTAAACAGGCGGCACAGTGGAACAGCCATTAGCATTGTCACCTCACAGCAAGAGAGGAGGGAAGTGTGGAGTTTGCATGTTCTCCCCGTGTCACCGTGGATTCTCTCCAGGTACTCCAGCTCCCTCCCACAGTCCAAAGACACGCAGGTTAACTGGTGACTCTAAATTGACCGTAGGTGTGAATGTGGTTGTCTGTCTCTATGTGTCAGCCCTGTGATGGTCTGGTGACCTGTCCAGGGTGTACCTCGCCTCTCGCCTAATGTTAGCTGAGATAGGCTCCAGCCCCCCCTGCAACCCCTGACAGGATAAGCGCCACACACTTTTAGTGGGCCGTAAGTGATAACTGAGAGGACTTCTTTCTGTATGAGTCTCTTCTGTTATTTTTTAGGAAAATTCTGCATAGTATCGCCTTTAGAAAACAACACAAACATACTGGTTGTTGGTGAGCTTTTCTCTAATGGTGGAGAAGTCCATGGGCTTTTTGATGACCTTCCTGTAACCAGGGACGGCTTTCTGGTTGACGGGCGTGAGGAAGGGCCAAGCGTCCTGATGGGCCTCCAGCTCAGCCAGCAGCACTCTGGAGGGAGCAAGTGAAAATATAATTTAATAGAAGTTTAATAAAGTTTCACCAGTGAGAGAAACATATTCTGAAACTTCGATTATGTATGATAAAGTGGATCTTTTCGTTGTCATAAGTTCATGACTGCATGAAGATCACTGTTGATGTTTTTGTTTTTTCCTAATGATGAGAAGACAGAGTAAATGCTGCTGTGCCTGCAGTGGATATGCGTTCATGCGTACCGGCACATTGCGAGCGCATTTGTGTTGTTGTCTTTGGCCGTCTTGGCTTTTTTCCCGCATGAGACAGGGCTGTCATGGCTGGCCTGGGCGCTGGGCGGGCTGTCGTCTCCTTTCCTCTTCTTGAACTCCTTGGTACCTTTCTTTGGCACGCTGGTGCTGCTGGCAGCCTCCTCTTTGATGAGCTCTCCTACCACAGATGGCTTACTGTTTCGTTTTACCTCGCTGCCTTTCTTCCCTCCTCCAGCTGTTCGGCTCTGTTGCTTCCTACTCCGGGGGGATTGTCCGCTCTCCTGAATGACAGGACACACAGCAGACTGGTGAAGAGGTACACAGAACATATCATATTCAAGTCCATTAATTGGATGTGATACGGATATGTTATCATTTTGGTGATTAGATCTACTGTAATGGTGGAATTAACACTCAGGGCATGCTGCTGTACCTTCGCTACACAGGTGGGACAATACCAGTCGCCGTCAGGTACTGTAGTGATCTTGGGTTTGTGGCAGTAAGTGTGGCAGCCTTTGTCACAGCCGTCACAGAGCAAGAGCAGTTCTTCATTATCCCCTCTCTGACAGAGCTGACAGTGCTGGAAACACCAGATAGAAGTAGTTGTGAATTCAAACTGAGATTCATCACTATGAAAACTAGTGATTTATGCAATTCTGTGTGGCCGGCCATACTGAATGATACTGATTGTGCTATTGTCTATGAAGATAGATTTGTTTCAATATTATCTTTGTGAACGGATCAGCGATCGGTGTGTAAATGAGTAATCTGTGAATATATAACACTTTTCACACAAAAATACTTTGCAAATACATAAAACAGATCTACACAAGTAAATAACACACACACAAAAAAAATCTGAGAATACGTAAAATTAATTTCCAAATCAATAAAAAGCATTTGTGAATCTCTTCCTAACATTTATAATTTTCAAACAGGCATTTGTGAAATCCAGTTTTTTATTTGAGAATCTCAATTCTATGCCTCAGAAAAACATTTCTCACACACATTGTTTTAAGTCAAAGTTAACGCCAGCCCAAACAAAAATCCTCTTGTATCACTCGACCATTTTCATCTACCACGTGACCACCTGCTGCTGATGTCAGGTCTGCATTTCAAAGTAGAAGCAAGTAGTCTCTCTATATGCCAACACAAAATTAAATATTCAGCTATAAGTAACAAGCATTAATTATTTTATTATGTTAATGTGACACACTGAGTATCAGTTTGTGTTTAATGTTCTATGTATATGTTGTCTGGCATATTTATTTATTTCTGAATGACATGAATGGGAAACTTTCAGTTTCACTAAGTGGTTGGCTTGTGCTGCTTCGGTACATTGTTTTAGGCTGCGTTAAGTGTTGTAAGATAGTGACAAGTCACAGCACCTTAATTATCTGATATAGTTGTTGCCTGGTAATGATGTACTGTAAATTTATGCTACAAACACACCTCTCCTTTTTTCACCTGTTGCTGAAAACAACCTTACTTTGAGGAATGTAAGCTGTGCAGATTTATTCGGCTATCTTTGCTTTTAAAATGGATAAGAGGCCATGCCTTAAAAGCCTTGAAAGATATTCTACGTAGCTTTTTCTCTAAAAAAAAAAAAAAAATGTATGGACTCATACAGAACTAATCCCTCTCAATTGTTACTTACAACTCACTAGAAGTGTGTGCTGAGATATTTTTCAGCAGAGACTCTGCCCTCTGCCTCCTGTATTTTCTTATTTTCTGTGTTCAGGATATTTATGGGCGTGTACCCCCACAGTGCTAAGGTGAGCTGGGGAATCTATAAAAAGATAGCAACCAGTTGCCAGACCGCAAGCAGCAAGCCTTTAGGAGACACAGCGCCGAAACAACACAAATACATTGAGGTGAAACACCAAAGAGAGTGTATCTGAGGTTGTTTTTTTCTTTCACTCCTGTTGGTGAGCATGTAAACAAACAGTAACAGACAATCCTGCAGAGTAAACCTTTAAAAATCAATCTTCAGAAAGCGGAACGTCCTTAACGAGGGCTATAAATTGACGCTTACAATTATGTATAATTAAACAATATAAACAAATGTGTGATTAGACGAGAGACAGAATGTCACTAACCACTTTCATGATGGATCGTTCCCAGGCAATGGATTTCTGTAGCTGCTGAATGCAGAGTGACAGCTGAGCAGAACTGCGGACTTCACCGAGGGCTTTTCGCCACATCCTCATCCCCGGTGCCACCTCCTCCTCGCTGCTTTGGGGTCACAGAAAGTGAGACTGCAGCATAACTGTACAGCAACCACACATACAGTCTGCAACATGATCACACTGACGCTAACAGCCGTTAAAAAGAGACACTTGTTTAAGAGTCAGCCTGCTGTGAAGTTAACAATCTCTAGAATAAAGTGTTGGATGAACCGTCCCTTCACCATCAACACCAGAGGGATGGTGCTGGAGCAGTTACAGTGACATTATCCAGTTTGATCTGAAAGGTTGTACTTAAAAGGGGCTCTTCTCTCCAGGTACCTGCGCTCAATGTTCCTCTCCAGCTCTGCCAGCCTGATGACAGCTATATCAAGGGGATTGTCGGGCCGCCGCACCACCGTGCCAGAGAGTTCCTCCTGGCTGGTTTCTCTCTGTCCTTTCTTCTCTGGAGCGGGGGAAAAGGAGAGCTTGTGCTCATGATAAACCAGATCCTCCCTCTCTGACTGGGGCTCGGGATGCGTCCAACCCTGAGGGAGACATCACCACATTTGATGACACAGTAATTGCTATCAAGACAAAGTGAGGACACAGGACAAGGACAAGCATGTCTTGGATAATGACTAATGAAAATGAATTTGGATTAAAAACACTGGTGTATTATCTGTATGAGTAGGATGCTCATCTGTCTGTACCTTGACCTGCAGGCTGGCAGAGATGACTTTCCTCTCCAGAGCCTCGACCCGCTGCAGCAGGCTGATGTCCACCTCCATGGCCTGCTCCTCAACACACCAACTCTCCACTGTCTCCTCGCTCATCTCTTGCTTCTCCAGCTCTGACACATCAAACGCTGCCACCACAGATGCATACACAATTACAAACAACCGTTTATGGACCGCAATCTTACAATATTCAATGTAATGTGTGCTACAAAAGGTCCAATAGGGACAGTATTTTATATCACTGCATGTCTGTTGTAGTTTTGTCAGGATACAAAAATTTCTAAATTTGAGCTTGAAAAATATTGATATTTGCTACCATTTTTGATACTACAGGGAAAAAGTGACAAAACATGACATTAACAATGAGAGAGAGGATGAAAGTGCAGATGCTATTGGTGTAACCAAACTACGGATAATGAGTATTAAAACCGTTTCAGATATTCTGAATCAATAAATCAGTCTTTTTTTTTTTAAACACTGGTGTATTGACTTCTGCTATAAAGAGCGCAGAGGAAATGTGGACCAACCATCTTTGCTGTTTGCACAGAGCTGGGTCGTATACTCCATATGTTTCTGGATCTGTTTCTGCAAGGCCTTCTCTCTGATGCCTCGGCTATGAAGGGCCTTGACCAGACTGTGCAGCTCCTCCGTGTGTGCCACCCTCCACCAGCCACACAGCATCTCTGCCAACACACATGCACAAATCTAAAAACTATTGTCGCACAATTGTTTAATTTTTAGCAACATAAAGAAGTTGTAGTGACAGTCTTTTCTGTAGTCCAGCATGTTTGGCAGTGAGCCATTCTTACCCTCGGGGATAGGCTGGGGACTAGGGTAGTCCTGGGTCTTGGCCACTTCCACAGCAGGGAATGATGCACAATCGGGCTTGTCACTCAGCGGCTCTGGGGTCTCGCTCTTGTTGACAGAGTTGTTATTTGCCAGAGAGATGGCCCTGCTGGCATCCTCCTCTGCATGCTGGGAGGCCAGATCCAACACAGGGAGTAGAGAAGCACCAGAGGAGGGCAGGCTGGGACTTGTTGCTGCGCCGGACACATCGCACCTCGTCAGCCTGCTTTGATGAATGCCAGACTTGACTTGCTGAGGGGAAAAACACACAAAATACACACACTTTAATTAGGATCAGACATTACTTCCACATGCATAATGTAGAAGTGTCCAACTTGTGCTCTAAAAAAGCACAGCATGATCTGAAATAATTGTGACTGAGATTACTGTCATCAACCGACCTGAAGGACAGACGGCTGCAGGTTATTGATCCCAGCTGGAGCGCTGGAACTGGCTGAAGCCCGGGGATTAGGGGAGAGGGAGGAGGGGGATTTGGTGCTGATGGTCTGAAGTGGAGAGGAGGAAGCTGGAGGGCTAGAGCCGGAGGTGAAGGAGGACTCATCACAAGGAGAGCGAGGCAAGAGGCTAAACCACTGGTTGCTCTTTTCCATCAGTATTTTGGAGAGCTGGTCCTCATGAAGGACAGACTGAGGGCTGCAGGTAATCCAGGGACTACTTCTGAGCTGTGGCGTACTAAGCAGAGATGGCACTGAAGTATCTGATTTATCTATCAGTCCCTGCTGATTAGTGGCTGTCTGAGAGGTGGGACATGAGGGATGAGTGGTGGGGACTTTAGCAGAGTGACTGTTGTGAGAATTGATGTCTGAATCTTGAGCCATTTTGGCTACTTCAAGGAGTTTGCTGAGCTTGGAGAAGGAGCCGGGTTTCTGGAGGAAGAGATTGAGACTGTCTTTGTCCTGCTGGCTCTCTGGTGTGGTTGTATCGCCGTCTGTGCTCTGCGCTGGGCTGGAGACCACTGGTGTCTTTGCTTCTTCCTGCTGCTCTTCTTTCACCCTGATCACCTGAGCAGTCCTCTTTCTTTTCTTCTCTTTCTCCACCTCTTCATGACCTGAGTAACATGAAAAGGTAATGTCAGCCAGAGTCCTGCATGGGTCTGATTTCTAGGAACCTCTCTCAAAGCAAAGCTGCAATGTGCAATACAGCACCCACCCTGCCACCGACACATACGACAATCAGTTCCATAACCCAACATGACCGACCAACACAAGATCTGCGAACCAACCCCAAACTGCAAATCCATTAATAACCATGCGCTGTTTAAATAATACCAACAGGCAGCATGTTTAAAGTGATCATTTTGGGGCATTTTATACATGTGAAATTAAGAAAATATATTTCAGAATGAACATAATTCAGGAAATACAATTTAAATAAATATTTTTTGCTTAATAATATTGAGCAGCACATCTCCAAGGGTTAATGTGCCTGTTAGTAACACATCTAATGGAAGGGTCTCTCATATTCTAGCTGGTGCAAAAGACACACAAACACATCAGTCTCCAGTCAGAGTATTAAAATGTAAAAACAGCAAATTAAATTATTTTTAGTATCATTTTATTTTAATATATTTATTATCCAACACCCACAATCTGACACGTATGTTCTTCTTATAAATTTTATCTGTCTGTGAGCACAATACCATCCACGATCGTTTAACTAGTGGACAATCTCCCCTCTCTCTACCCCTTCTGTACCTGTTCGATCTGCTACTGCGGCTGAGGCGAAAGCCGGTAGCTCAGATTTAGTGGTTAACAGGAAGTGGGAAACACCTATCAATGGTAAAACAGTCTTTGAACACCGGCAGGTGATGCCAGCTCTTTCCACTGGTTACCACAAGTATATTTTAGACCTGTGGGAAACACTGTGTGACCATGGTGAATAAAGTGAACAATCTGAGTTATCAGTTTTGGTTCGCACCTTCACCGCTTTCCATGCCCTCCACAAAGATGCCACTACAGTGCGGAAGGACCCAGTATCGTCTCTTGTAGCGATCCTGTCCAATTGTCATGGAGCGCAGAGAGTGAGACGAGTCGAATAACTTCTGTCTGATCTGAATCTGTTGCTGAAGAGACAGAGAGTGCAGCAAGTTGAACTATGAGGTATTACATTCATTGATGAGCTGATCCTGAGAAGAAAATGTCTCACAGGGTTTAATTTACCTTGTATGTTTTCTCAATCTGTTTCTCCAGCTCCTCCATGCTGGCTGAGTGTACACTGTCATCCTAGATGAAAAGAACTCATTAGTGTGAGGCCCGTGGACTGGCTGACATTTACTGTAACAAACACTGATATAAGCCGCTGGCTCCTCATGCTGTCACTGACCTCCTCTTCACATATCTCAGCTTTCTTCCCCTTCTTTCCCCCCGATTCTTCTTCCTCATCATCGTCGTCGTCTCCTTGGTCTTCACTGTCGTCATCCTCGTCCTCCTCCTCCTCACTGTCCCCGTCTTTCCTCTTGCCTTTGTTTCTGGCAGTGGGGATGACAAATGTGTGGTTGTCTTCTCCCCCCACACTGCTGTCTCTCTTCCCGGTCTTCTTGGCGTGAATGCTCCTCAGTCTTTAAAGACAAAAACAGACTGTTAGTTTGTACGCATTCATCAGCAAATTAAGACTTTATTGTTTCAGCATGATCGTCTCATTTACTAACATCAATGTGTTTGTACAGAATCTTCCAATAACAGCTTAGATGAAGCATATACTCACTTGCGAAGTTTTCCCTCCACGACCCACTTATCCTTCCTCAGGTTGGTCATGTGATCTATGTTTTTGTCGATCTCACTGCAAAGTATCAGACAATATTGACACAGATGTTTCTGTGGCCTTTTTTGTGCAACAAAAATAGCATGGTGCCTTTGCACCACGCAGCAGTGTGCACCAGATGTATTTCAAAGTGTTACCAGTACTACTGAAAAATTGATGACACTTGGTTTGATGCAACATTGTGAAACTGTCCATCAGACCTGATTTGTCTTATTCCTTTTGTTACTTCTGTTATCCCATTAAAATTGAAGCCTGCATTAATAAAACAAGCCAATAGTTTCCAGTCTCATGCAGATATTAACTGTTTGCTGCAGGCACATAAGGAACATTGATTTACTTTAGTAGTCGTCAAGTTCATTAACAATACTGCCCCATAAAACTGAGAGTTAACTTAATTTGATAAATTGCAAAGTCAGAGACAAAATAATGTTAGGAGGTGAGAAGCTCACCTGATCACAGCCTTACTGCAGCAGAGCTCATTAACCAGGAACGCAAGCATGGAGGCCTTCTGTGACGGGCAGTGGGCCTGAAACGCCTTGGTCCTGAGGCTGAGGGCCAGAGCAGCCAGCTCTGTCTGCTCGCAGTGAGCCTCCATGTAGATCTGAAGGATCTCAGACACGTTGTCCCGGTTGATCCCCACATTAGTCAGGTGGTCTCCCAAGGCGGTTTTATTCTGATAGAAACAGTGTGTTAAATAAATGGAATTTAGTGGTGTCGAACAAACAAATGCTTTTCTTTAACCAGTTAAGTCAAAACCACAATATCTTTTTATATACTGAAAGACATGACAGCAGCACACGGGTGAAGGGTAATGCCCATAGGCGCGCAATGGGAATCTGGTAAGACACTGTCCTTTTGAGCAAGTAAGAAATGTTAAGTGTGTCTGGGACACATCTAGGATGTGCACATTATTATGACGCATGATATTTAAGTATATAGTCTTGCTATCTTTTGTCCCTGTATACAAGTCTTAGTAAATGTACACACAGCCTCTTACTACAAAGTGATGTAATAATGCAATGACCATGTTAAGACATCATCACACCCTACAGCATGGACAAATGGCCTTGGGGAATAAACGGAAATTATGGTTTAAACTTTATAGGTGTACTAATAGCTCTTAATACTGCTACCATTGTAAAGAGACTCTTCCTCTATCTGCACAGAACCTGAATAATAATGCTGAAAATCCTAACGTCTGCTCGATTAATGAGCTGGTAAGAGACGATCCACTGCCAACATTTCCTTCTATTAATTATCTTACACTGTCACAGCAGTCAGTTCTTTCATAAAGATATACTCTGCAAGACTGTCCTAAAAAAACAATGCATAGACTGCCTGTATTTTCTTATTTTCTGTGTTAATGATATTTATGGGCGTGTACGCCCTCAGCTCTCAGGTGGGGTCGGGGCTTTTTTAAAAGGTAGTGACCAGATGCCAGACCATAACCAGCTGGAATCCAAGAGACACTGCCGAAACAACGCAAATATAGCAAGGTGAAACATCAAACAGGAGTGAGTCTGGGGTTGGCTTTACTTTCACTTTTGCTGGCTAGTGTGTTCACAAACAGTACCTCACATAGTATACTTTTAAATATCTTAAATAAATTAAAAACTCTGCTTTCAAGAAATTCACATCTATTGCTGCATGAGTTTCAGAAAGAGTTAAAATCAATCACTGAAACAGCGTGAAGTGATATTTGTATAATAGCTACATCTGAATCAATACATTTTGGGTGTATGCTTGTTTTTGTATGCAAGTTTGTGCATGCACATGTAAATTACAATACAGGAATAATTTAAAATTCAACAACAGACTCTCACCTTGTGACCTGCAGGTATGCCAGGATCACACACAGCTGCGGAGAGCATGCTCACCAGCAGGTCCTGCACCTTGCCCATACTGTCCCCAGTGTTGAGCAACCCCTCCTGAAGGTCACTTAGACTGAGCATGTTTGGGTTTATGTCTAACCTCAGGACCTTCCCAAAACTGCGCAGAAACTGCAGCACCATCAGGCAGTCGGAGAAGGTGCTCCCTGGTAAGACCAGACCAGGGATGCGGGACAACTCTGGAAGTGGCTGGAGAGGAATAAAAACAATCAACAATTTGTGAAAGAATCCACATTAAGACAGTAATAAAATCAGCTTGTATAAAGAAGTGTTAAAAAAAATCTTTAAGACCAAATTAAATATATTTTTCAGCTATCTTACAGAGCTGATATTGCTTGTTTCAGACTAGTTTGTCTATGAAATCCTTTTAAAGAAATCTCTGATCACAGTATGTGATCACTAACACTCTGGTTGGTGTTGTAGCATCAGCGGCCACTTGGTGGCAGTGTTTTTAACCTACACCTGCTCTCTGTTTAATCAATTCCAGATGCTTTCAGTGATATTACACATTTTGGTAGATCTGATAGTCAAACAATAAAACCATAAATTCATCAAAAGCATTTCTAATCTTCATGCCTATAGCTCCTACAGCGATTATACTGATTGATTTCCATGTCGAAAAAATCCCCATGCTGTAGGAAAATCCAATCTTTTCCACACATCTATTCCACAGATGGAGAATATCCACGGTGACATATGTGCATGAACTCTCATTTTTATCTGCCAGCAGCGCCACAGTGTGTGAATACCTTATGATCTGCTAAACACATGTCTTCATTTGGTTTCTTTAGCTCTTTTGCTTTTTCCAGCTCCAGTCGTCTGAGCTCCAGTTTCCTCTCCTTGTTTAACCGTTTCTCATCCTTCTTCTCTTTCTTCAGACGCTCCTTCTCCTACAGCCAAGACAAAGTGTTACTGACACTCCTGCAGAATAATGAGCTCAGAATTGCTCACAATTACAGAGGATGGAAAACACAAACTATGGCCTTAATTACTGCAGTGTTGAATCGTCAAAAAGTATAAATTACCAAGGGAAAAAAAACAAAACACAAACAATACAACAGTGTAGCAGAACGCAGCAGCAGGAATGACCGGACACACAGGCATGTAAGCAGATCAGGTGTTACCCACCTCCGCCTTCTTACGGGCCTCCACAGCCTTCATGAGCATCATGTGCTGCCTGCGTCTTTCCCTCTCCTGGCAGAGCACAGATACACAGTTTCTTTTCTATTCAAGAGCTCCTATATGCAATACTCAATCTGAATCCCAGTACATGCACAGTAGAAGAAACACAGATCACAAGCATCACACAATCAAAATGTTGCACATTGCGCCGCAGTTAAAAAAACAACAACAGCAAAAAAAAAAAAAAACACAGTTAAAGCAACTACAAGGAACTTTAATTTTGTGTTGACTGGGGCGCCAAATTTGGACAAAAGCGACAGTGTTTCCATGAGCACCTCTGCCTTGTGTCGTGCATGTGTTTTGGAAGCAGGTGAAAGAAAGATGCAACTTGTTTTTACACTACTTTCCTTTTTTAAACACAGCTGTTTGCAAGATGCATGGTGTTGAAGTGATGTATCTATTTGTGGCTGTGTAAGAATAATAACTATAATATAAAAATGGTGAAACAAAGTAAACTTCATTGAAGCCAGCAACATAAATTCATATATTGATGTAAAACCTTGTCTTGCAATGTTAGTCACAAGTGACAGAGACATTATATCTAAGTAGGTGAAGGAGGATTAATTCAGGATCGCTTTTGAAATCTTTTCCACTCTTGTAATTTTCTCTATCTGTTGAATGACAAACCAAGGTTGCCTCATGCTTTTGCCTGTGCTCTATCACTGTCCCTTGCAGTCTTTTTTTTTCTTAATTGATCAATCCTTCTCTTTCTCTCTTCCCTGATTCTGCCCCTCAATCAGCATTAACCACAAAACAAACAGTCAAAAAGAAAATTCTCTACAGAAAAATCACCTCCTGCTTCCCTTTAAGAGGCTAATGTGCAACTCACTGAGAAACTTTACCTGGAAAAATGTAAACATTTGCTCTTAGGATCCGCACCTATAAACTGTTTTGTTTAATTTTGCGGGGAAACAGACCCTGACAGGCATTAAAGAACTATTTCACTACTGGAGAGGTGGTGTTTTTTTTTTTTTTTTAATCAAACTGGCGTCTCTATGCAAGAGAAAGATTTAAATACTTTTTAAATGGGTGCTATATGACCAGAGAAAACTGGGCAAAGGGCTGTGTCATTTGCTTTTCTCAAGATGTGGAAAACCTATAACTACCAGAATGCACTGCACCACACTGGACCAAACAACACTCCCTCTGGTGTTTGATGTAATGTGAGCTTGTCCGTTTTGACACAGGAAACAACATGGCGACTGGCTCGTACCAAACAATCATGTATTATATCTTAAAAGTGCACCAAAATATGTTTCTGAAGACATCTAAGGTGAGAAATAGGTAATGCAGCAACAGAATCTTGGTTTATATTTAATCAGCACTGCCTGATTTTACAGTTTGATCTGAGTTTGAAAGGGAGACAGAGAGGGGTGGGTCTCTCTTGATCTGCTTCTATACTCTTTCTGTCTGTGGTGGTGGCATACAAAAATGTGGAAGTAAGTAAGATGGAAGGCAGTTTACTACAGTTAATTTAGACACACTGCCCACATTGTCACCATACAGAGCCCACTGAAAGATTAACTATATAGAAAATAGCCAATCTTCTCACAGAGGGTCTCATTTGCTTGTGTAGGTCATTTAGTGGCATCAGTGTTATATTGAGACTGTTTCATAACCAGTTAAAAACTCCTTGTAGCTGCCTTAAACCAAATGGAACACAATGACAGATGTAAAGCCACACTGCAGGTAGCGATGCACACACAAAGCATAAGCTCAAAGTCACAAACAGCCATTATTAATCTGAGCATGTCGGCAAGACGGCAGACTGAAAGATACAGGCCAAGAGGTTTAGATCTATAAGCAGCAAATATTAAGTGTCACAGGGACAAGCAAAGCACAGAATTTATAATCGACTGATGGACAAAGTCGTGTGAAACTATCCTGGGAAATAAATTTAAATGATTACTGCATATTCTAACTGTGGTGTCCATCTGTGCCATCATTGCCTCCCTTAAAGTCCAGATATACTTAGTGAGAATAATGAAGCAAATAACCAGCAATGAATTAACATTTAAATCTCAAATGAGGAAAAATGTTGTTTCCATTAACTCGGTGGTGCAAATCACTGTCAAGAATACAAACTGCATATTGATTTTCCTCAGGTGATAGAATGAATTAGAAAGCTGGCTTAAACCTTTGGAGTAAAAGGATTTTGAGCACCTAAATTTAATCAATCCAAATAAAAAAAACAATGTAATATGGAGATGGTGTTCTTTCAGGCTATCAGAGTGCTTTGCATCCTGTTACATTTCTGTGGAGTTAAGGCGTTTTTGACTGCGTTGGCCAGATAATGGATGTGTTTTCTCTGAGAGACAAACAGCGTAGATGTATGCAGTGCACTGTTGTGGAAAAGCCATGCAGAGGGATGTAGTATGACTGCAGCCAATGCTACACTTTACGCATTGCTATGATGGCAACCATTTATCACAACACGTTCACAATATGTTGTTAAATGTACAGAAACAAACATACCCATACCATATCTAGTCTATGCCTCTCCAACTCCTGGGAGAAAGAGTTGGCAAAGTATTAAGAAATAGAAAATCACACAGGAAAATCAGTGCAAGAAAAATCCAACCTTTGAGAAGCTCCAATAAAAAATATACCCAAGAGAACCGCAAAGCATAATTTGACAGGATTTATTGTACAACACAATTCCATTAGGCTAATGAAAATCATCATTAGTTAGAGACCATCTCCAAGACATTCATTAACACCGAGTAAGAATGGTTTTGGTAAAATGTGGTTGTGGATTAAAGAACAAACCTACCTGGTGCTTCAGTATGACAGCTTGCAGTCTTCGCATCTCCTTCTCCTTCAAGAAAAAAGATGTCAATTAGAAACTACAAAATATATACAAAAATTTACAGTGGAACAAAAACATGCAGCAGACAAGCAACGGCAAAAGACGGGGGTCAAGGGCATGAGGAATATTTGTGAACTCAAGTTTCAGACAGAATGTTTTTAAGCAGCCTGGGGCGGCTTTTGTAATTGTTTTAAATGGAAGTGAAGGGTTTTACTTGCTGCTTTTGCAATGCTGAGCACTTTGCATCTTTGTGCTCTATGCGCTTAGCATTTCTGCAGGAGCGCCCTGATCCCCTCGAGTTAAAAAAACTTCCAACTCAGAGCAGAAAAGCACCTAGTGTCATTGTTTTTTTTTTTCCCTTTTGTCCGATCCAATCAATTAATCCAACCAATCATCAATCAAGTCCAGCCTGAAAGCAAACTGTGGCCCACGGAGCAGCTTTAACTGGCCCGCAGCTTGTCTTGTAAAATATTTTATATTTGGCCCACCACAAAATATCAAGCAAGATGACTTTACATTTCTTCTGTTCACATCACAATGGCAGAACTATCATACAGTTTGTAGACAGGCACCAAGTAGGAACCACGCAGGTGTAACTTATGCGTTTTCATAAGCAGATGGTTAACAAGCAAACAAATGTCAACTAGCAGCAGACATTTTCTGCTAGGCAGCAGACACGGCCACAGCAAAGAAGCCGTGGAAGGTTGAACACTTGAATATGAAACATTTTTCTCATTGTTTTTTTTAAAATAACCCATATGATGCTAGAAACAGCTGGCCCCCAGGTATTTTCACATTGTCTAATCTGCCCCCCCCTCAAAAAAGATTGGACACCCCTGCTCCAGGCAAACTCCTCCCATGTGCCAACATGTCTCTTGTACCCACATGGTCCAACGGGCTGTTTGGGGAGAGCCTCTGACCCTCTTATAGAGCCAGAGCAGGTGCCCTCCACCTGTCCATGTTTTATGCAGATTCTTATTCACTAGAAAAGGTAACTAACGATTATCTAACAAACTAAGATCTGTGAGTTTACCTTACAATAAAAGTTAGCCTAAGGGCCACTGACTGTAAAAATAATGGACGTAGCTAGCGTGATGTCACCCACTGGTTTGTGGACTCTCGTTCTGAGTTCAGCATTTCAGCCATTGCATCTTGGTTTTTATTGGAGCAAGAAGTGACCATATTTGGGCGAGAGGCTAGCGCTGTAGAGGAGCGAGGGGTGGATCTGACTGAGAAGCTGAGGACACCAATAGGCAGACCGGTTGTCACTCAAAGCAACCTACCTTTAATCATGTGGAACTACAAGCCTTAATAAAATGTAACTGGCTTAGCTATGTTTATTTATGCCGTTAAGTTGGGCATTTTAACATGGGTGCCTGCTGGGATTGACTGGCTTCTGGAGCCAGCCTCAAGTAGCCATTCAGAGAACTGCACTTTTTTGGCACTTCCTTAGTGGCTTAATTTTTCAGCCCCACAGGTTGCCACTTGCAAAGGACAGGTGATTTGGAAGTTGCCAAGTCACAATTACATAAATAAAAGAGGCAAGCTGCAAAAGCTGCTCTGTTTGATTGTGGCCTGCTTCAACAAAAAAAGCACTCAGACTGATCAGGGCCTTAAATAGTCACAGCTTGTTCATGTTACTCACCTTATTTCGTTTCTCAGCCTCCAATATTTTGGCATTGGCTGCTTCTTCTTTCTTCTTTCTTTTTGCCTTTAAGTGCAAACAGGTCTTAAGGTCATACAACAGGTGCAATGAACTAATTAAAAACACATAAAAAAATGCAGACACCACAAGAGAGCTTGATTGGGCCTGCAAACTCTGATTAATGAAAACTTAATGAAAATAATTTTTTAAATTAAAATCATCAAGTGAAAATTATAAAAGGCTATGAAAAGTATCTTAAATCTGTGAAATATCTATAAATCTGGTTTGTTTGCGTTGTACTTAAAATAATGTTTAAGTTTGGTATGTGTTTGCTTTTTTTAAATCATCTGTTAATGCGATCAATAGAAAATATTCCACAAAGAGCTAAACAGAGCCGGTGGCTCACTGATAAAGTCACATCTAACATATTGAAATCTTAAGCAATGAGATGATTATTTCCCCCCATTAACACTGAGAGACAAAATGGCTGCAGTTATGAAACACCAGCAGGCAGTGAGAATAAATTAAGCAAAATTTCTATCAGTAATTATAGCCACAACGAAATCCTGTTAAGAGCTGCTTGCCAAGCGTGTCAACTGAAATTTGATTTATAAAAGCTAAAATACTTCACAGCTTCTATTAGTGGGAGAATGCAAAATAGGTATTTCACCTAGCCACGGTAAACTCTGGGCCACCTCTTACTTAATGAAATACTGTATTTTGTATTAAGCTCCATCATGGTCTGAGGAGATTTTCATATTCAATGGCACTTTTGCAAAAAAACCAATTAGGCATTAGTCACATGTACTCACTAGATGTGGCTGGAAGTGGGACCACATAATTTAGGAATAGCCTTTGGTTGGGTTTTTTAAAAATCCTATCAACAGCAGAAAGGAAGTGTTTTAGAATGTTTCTGCAATAACTTTCAGGACGAACCTCAAGAATTTGCTGTGCACGGAGTTCTTTCTCCATACGAATTTGCTGAATGCGCTTGATCTTCTCCTGGTAAAAGGATGAGGGCAAGATCAAATGAATTAACTGTTAAGTCATGCATGTTATAGAGTGGCGGGAGGGAGCGGGGTGTGGGGTGAAGAAGTACAGTGGGTCTATGCAGATGAGGAAGGTGCAGCATTCTGAGGGATAGCAACTTCCTTGTAGGAATTCAAAAGCAATTCAACTGTGTTTAAAAACCTTTTTTCACCTTGGAGCACACAAACTCTGAATAAGAACAGAGCAGCTGCAGATGGTTATGAGGCTTTGCACGGAAAATTAAACAATGCATGCAAAGGAGAGTCCTTACTTGCTGTTTAAGAATCTTCATCTGCTCCCTCTTTTTCCGCCTCTCCTCTGCGGCCATTATTGCTGGAAGACACAACACATTAGGCTTGCACACAGCATTACGATGGAGCGTTAGAAGAGTGTGAACACGGAGAAGCTGTTTACCTTGTTGTTTCCTTGCCTCTTTGGCTGCTTGCGCCATGGCCTGCTTCTCGAGCTTCCTCATCATTTTGATCTGAGCTGCCTGTCGAGCTATTTCTGCAGCACGATGAAATATGTTACTGAAATCACAGACCCTATTAAGGACTTAAACGAAAAAGTGACCCACAGATGCTCTTACAATTCCCCAAATCCCTCTCAACAACCTTCAGAGAAAGTGCCTGGAGGTTCTGCAATGAGCTACTGTGCTTATGTGCAATAGTGACAATATGGCCTATTGAGAAATCAATAAGATCATTTCTATCATTTGTAATTCTAGGAAGAACCTGCTACAGCTTTATTAAAGGAAATGACACCAAAACAGATAACTGAAAACTGTTCTGCTATTAATGTCCACATAGCTATTAAACCCCTTTAAAACTGAGCTGGAAATAATGAAGTGATCACTTTATCATCAGCGAATCAATTATCCTTACAAAAGACGTCATACCACTAAGTATAAATAGCTAACACAATATGCTGTACAGCCAATAGTTGAGGGTGTTTGATGGTTGTTTTCTTTTGACCAGGTGCAGCTGACATTTGCAATAAACTGACCTTGAGCCTCCAGTTTGCGTAGCAGCTTTGCATCACCGACATCTTGGAAGCTATTTTCACCAATACTAAGAGGATGAGACTTCCACCGTCTGGACCCATTCCCATCACCTATTGGCTGCCGCTCAGACTGTGTGCACCTGCTGCGTCTCCCGTCCATCGCTATGATACTTGGAGCAATCTCCTCTTCTGCCAGCAGGACCCACTGTAAACCCTGGGGAAAGAAAGACGCATTAAATATAAGAAAACATACAAAAATTGGCAAGACTCTAATCACCTACTCTAATAGAACTTGTGGATTTTTTTAATGTTGACTGGCATGACTACTCAAAGCTACAACAGTAGGTTGGTGTTGGGAACATACAGCATGCCTAAGGATTCTTTTTTTTTTTTTTAACTTTTCCTGCATTTAGACTGTTTTTCATGCTTTAAACTAACTTCTACATTTACTATAAAGACCTTTTCATGGCTTGCAGAGTTCTAAAAACAAATAAAGATGCAGACATTGTCATTTTTATCAGTTCAATTTCATTAATTACAACATTAGATTGAAACATACCTTTAATATATCACAAAAGAAGAAGACACATTTACCTCTGGTCCCTCTCTGGCTTCATAAAAGTCACCAACTTTAATTTTCGTACTGAAGCTGAAATTATCCCGTGAGATTTCAGTTATTCCATTCCGCAGTAAGTACTGCAGACAAAAGAACAATGCGTATTAATTAAAGCAGTTATTTTCAGCCATATTAACTGGTCAAACACCTCACACGTCATCATTTCCCGCCTGAGGGCAAAACATAACGCTATACTGATGCAGTGAGCACATACAATCATTTTAGGATATAAATCTAATTTTAATAAAAAAATAAAGTGACACATTATAGATGTACCTTCATTACATCGGGGTACTGACGCAGCTTCTTCCCACATGGAGCAAAGTAAGCCACCTCTCCTTGTAAACGACCTGCCACAGTCCTGATACGGGTCTCTCTCTGCCACCTAAGAAAACAAAGAAGAAACATTGCAAACAGTACATGCAAGGTAGTTAAAACAATGTCATAACCACTGTACAGCTGTGTTTATTCATTATAAATAAACGCTTCTCTCCTGAAGTCTAATAATGTAAGACAGATACACATCATCTTCAAGTTGACAAGATCAAGCAAACAAGGAGATAAACTATGATAATCATGTCTGTACAGCTGTGTAGTCTGTGGCCTTGACGTCCTCTGACCCTTCCAGTAATCGCACTCCTAAATGGCCATGCGCCAAGTAGGGCTACCCCTCAGTTCCTACGAGCTCCGCTGGAGAGCAGCCATGGCTTACACACACAAGACATGCAGGCCGTTATCCCGCACAGAGCACGGGCTGATATACAGTCATATGGCCTCTGTTTCCTGTGAACCTGCTGATGAAAAACATCCCTAGAAGATGAAAGGCACTCTGATCCAAGGCTGCAGAATTTGTGGGCAGGGAGCTACAAATGTTGCATGTCTGTGTTGAGGCTGGATGCAATTAACCCCTTGATGCTGAAGTGCTGGGCCTCATTTCATTTCCTGCCTACTGCTCAAGACTGAGGTTTTAAAGGCGCCCCTAAAAAGCAAGGCGAGGATGTGTTTTTGTGGTCTAGTCCCACTTAGCTCTTGATGAAGACGTCACTTTTCTCAAATAAGGAACTCTAGTGGTGCTTTTTACAGTAACAGGTAGGGTATTTACCCTGGGGAAATTGTCTGAGCATGATTGCTACATTCATGCTAGGTTTCATATTTACACAGTTAGCCACTTTTACACATCAAACTATAGATAAACATGTTGCTCGTAATGGCTAAATAACAGTAGCAGTTGAAGGAATGGAGTGTTTCTTATTCATTTTTCTTACAGGGGTGATTATGTCATCACTGAAAGTTTCTTGATCATTAAGAAAGTTTTCTAAAACACAATTCATCGTGTGGCCACCCCTGAGATATGATCATGTGTCTGGGGCTGCGCCACAAAGCAAAGATGGCCACACATGACCTTTTATGAAAGGTCACTAGCCAGCCTTCAGTGAGCTGACATTTTACTACAACACTAACTGCATAAACACAAACAATGCACAACTGCAGGGACAAATGGGACATGGTCAAACCGTCACACCTTTATGTGTGTCTTGTAAAATGAAGTGCATGCACAATGTCTCACCCGAACTCAAGAGGCAACCGCAGAACTCTCTCATCTGTTACTCTCCTCCTCTTCCCTGGTCCTAGAAAACAGGAGAAATGACTCAGCGCTTTTCGCACCTCCAGGGGGGACGTGAGCAAATCCACAACCTGCCATGATTACAGATATATCCACTACACAGAAAAAGGAGGGGGGGCACTGCACTGCAAATACAGAACCTCAAACAAAAGGAAACTCTGTTAGACATCACTTTAAATGGCAGACTATGGGCATCAACATTAAAAGGTTAGACAGACAGTATTCAGACACATAAGAGAAGTGCAAACAAAGAAACAGAGCTCATACAGCAACAACCCTCACCACTGCCATGACAGTTCAGTGTTTATAAATGTTTCTTTAAGATCATCATATAATTTATGACATACCACTGTGACATGCCTCTTCTATTACTGCTATTAAATGGAAAAAGAAAGGAATACTTTTCCATTATGGCAAGTCAGAATTGAGCTCTGTTAATAGTGTAATATGCTCCGTGACTCATCCAGTATCAGATGTATAAGGCATCTGCCTGGGTTATTAAAGCAAAAGCTGCTGGGGACCATCAAAACAATGACGCAACCACTTTCTTCCAGAGAATTCATTTTAAGCTGGAACTACTGAGAGATGTAGATCCATGTTTTCATACTGGAAAAATAAGCGTAATTTTCCACTGATAGCTTGGATAGTCTCAATAAGCAAAGTGAGTGGAGGAAAAATAAATACCATGCTGACTCTGGACTCATGATCCTGCTCTGTTATCTGAGTGAGTAACGCTTTCCTGAAGCCTGAATCACAAATTAAAGGGGACCTATTATGCTCATTTTCAGGTTCGTACTAGAACATGTTTACGTGCTTTAATGTTCGAAAAACGCTTTATTGTCTCATATTGTCTGTGCTGGAACACGTGTTCACCCTCTGTCTGAGATGCTCCATTTTAGCACCTGTCTCTTTGTGCACCCCTTCCGAAAAAGTCTGGTGTGATTTGATTGGTCAGTGTTTTCAGGTCTTGCACATCTGAGCATTAGTGCACAGTCATTGTAGCCAGGGGGATGACTGTGATGGATAAAGCAACATGTTCTACCACAGAAAATCCCCTATAAGAGCTTCTAAACCAAAATCTTTACAACTGAACATGTTGCAGCAGAAACATGATCCGAAATGGAGAGAAATTAACAACATCTGCAACCAGGATTAAAGGTTTCCCTGACGTTATGTGTCATGTAGCAGTGTAGGCTATGTGATGTAGGCACTTGCAGTGGCCTGCCTAGACCTGATAATCAGACAAACAAATCTGTCACAAGCTGATGTCAAAAGCAGAATAGTTGTTGGAAACTGAGTATTCAGAACTGTCTGAAATTTAGTTTTTGCTCACGGTTTACTTTTACATACTATTACATCATTACTTAAAACTCTGGCCACGTTTAATATGAACACCCAACAATGCACCTGTTGGTATATATATATATATATATATATATATATATATATATACACACACACATATGACAAAAAATAAGGAAAGCAACAGATCCCCTCTAAAGTATCTCATTAAATTATAAAGCTGTATTGTAGTTTGTGTATGCATTTGGTTTTTAAGCAAACACAGATTTGTCACCTGGCAGCGTGGCAAATGTGAAGGATGGCGATAGGGTGCTGTGGTTACCCGCTGCCCCTGAACTGGTCACTGTGGTGGAGGTGAGCAGACCACTAGATAAACTAGGAGGCTTGACGATCTGCAGGTTAAGCAGGGAGCAGTTGGCTGAGAGGTTCAAGGTGGACTTGTGAGAAGACAGGGGCGCTTTAGTGCGTTTCAGGGGAGTCCTTTCTGCATCGCTGTCTGCTGCTGTCTCGCTGCGCTCCTTCATATCATCCTCGGAGCCATCAGAATCACTATCCAGATTGCTCTCTGACTCTGCGGGGGATTCCAGCGTGATACAGGGAAACGGAGAGAAAGCAAAATTACAACCTAATTAGGATTCTTTCCACGACCAAACCTCATCCCACATCTTATATCTGCAATAACATGTTGTCAGTGGCATCTCTTCATTCAATTAAAGGGATAGTTTGGATTTTTTGAAGCCTACATAACAATCATTATCGGTTCAAGTGGATGCTATATTTTGAATATTTTCATCACTTTTTCTTGTCATCAGACAGCCCTTTCTGACTGAGAACAGAAGCTGTTAGAAAGCTTTCTTTGAAACCCCAGACTCTTTTGACAAAAACTGTAATTTTACATCGCTTATCAGGGGAGTTGCTGGTCTACTGTTGCCTTGATCGAGCAGTTTTTTGTGTAACTATGTGTCTTTATGTATTAAAGGATTAGTTCAGATTCACAAAAGACACACAATAACATAAACTTACTGATGCACACAGCAGTAGACCAACAACTGTCATGTTCTGCGAGGTAAAATACTGTTTTTATCAATGGAATCTGGTGGCTTTGAAGAGGGTATAGATAAGTTTTAGTTTCAGGATAAGATAAAGTGGTGAAAATATTCTGAATATAACATTCACTTAAAATTTTTGAGTTGGCTACAATATGTTTTACTGCTGCCCCCATCCACAGCAGTCCAGTGTTTAGCTTCCATGGTAGTGGGCCTGCCTGCTTCTCTGAACTGGTGGCCTGTAGACTGCCATCTACCGTATGTAATTCACTGACAATGGATAAGTACTTCATACAACCCCAAGAAATCTTAACTATCGCTTTATAAAAGGGTTTGTTTAATCTAACCTGACAGGCTACTGCCAGAATCTTCATCGTCAATATCATCTTCATTGTCCTCATCATCGTCATCCAAGTCATCTCCTAAAGAGTCGTCTGAGTCTTTGCTGCTGTGGATATCAGACTCACTGCCTCTGACAAAGTCCACAGGTGGACAGGATGAGCTGGGTTTAGACAGGCTCTTCCCTAGATGCAGAGACTTGGGAGTCTTGGTCTTTCTTGGTCTGTGAGCAAAACTTGATGAGGCTGACGATTTAAGTGGGGAAGCAGAGCTGCCAGACATGTCCTTAGTACCAGTGCTCAGGTTGATGGGCATGGGACAGGGAGGGCTGGTGGCTACCAGGAGGGGCTTGCTACTGGGGGTGCTGCTCTGGCTGCGGGGCTTGGTGATGAGAGCCAAAGGGGCATCCTGAACTGCGCTGTGGATGGCTCCGTTAAGGTGATGGCTCAAGAACAGATTGGTGTCATCGCTGTGTGGGAGAGACAGTAAATGACTGCTCAAAGTATCTGATGCATGTTTATGCTGTGTCTGCAACGATGAGGAGGATGCTGAGTTTTTGTGACTTTTATGCCAGTTCTGGTTCTTAGGTCGCAGAGAGAATGCTTGCTTCACAGATTCCTTGGAGTGGAGGGACTTCATGAGTAAAAATGAAAAAGAAAGGGAAACAAAGAAAAAAATAAGAAGTAATTACACAAACTGTCACTCACATTACATTACTGTGGGCTGTGAATGAAGGAATTTAAGGTGTAATAAGAGACAGGGACAATGAAGAGCAGGCTCAAGCCTGTCAACTCCAGTAAAGATAAAAAGGCTGCTGTGGAAAAATATTTTCAAATTGTTTGGCTTAGTGCCATTGTGTGACTCTCGCTGTCATCTTGTATTTGTTGCCATTGTCATACTCCGGCAATCAAAAGCCTGTATTTAATGTACCACCGGCATATGAATTAAAACCCCCTTGTTACAGACTGCTACATTTTCCCTCCTTCTCAAAACAGTGACAATAACAGAGTCCTGTTAAAAGAGACAGATTTCTCCTCTCCTGATAACAAACATCCCAAAGCGTAACAGAGCTAATTGCTTGTCAATTTTGTGAAGTATTCCCAATAGAGCTAAATGCATTGTCACTTCTAGTCATGTAGTGGTCACATGCAGTATAATAAAAGCCCTGATTTCATTATAGTAATTTGTTATTTCGTACCTTAGGCAGAATTCAAAGAAAAACACAGAAATGCTGAAGCTTCGGTGCAGCAATGTGAAAAACAAATATAACTCACCTGTTTTAATTTAAAACTGTTCAAGTGTAACAATCTTTCATCAGAAGGATTTCCACTGCTCTCCTTCATGCCATCAGCCAGCTGGGTGTGCTTCAGAGAGGGCATCAGGAATTTAGGTTTATGTGGAGGCTTTTGTGAGGCTGACGGTGTTGGTGGTCTAGGTGAAAAGGAGAGGGAGACAGGCTTGGGTGAGGAACACAGAGACAGGGGCTTCGCAGGGGAACAGAGAGGGTGAGGTTTTGGAGAGGAGGAGACAGAGCCGTGCTTCGGTGAGGACGAATGAGAAAAGTGCTTTTGTGAGGTGGAGGGATGTGAGTGTTTCGGTGAGTTGGAGAAGGAGACAGGGTTGGGTGAGGACCTGGAGCGCAGAGGAGAGGCCTCCCTGTGGGACGGTGCTAGGGGACTGTTGCCGGCTGCCAACCCTGTGGCCTGGATGACACTGATGTGCTGCTGGCCTTTCTCCTCTGCAATCCTGGAGCTCTGGAGGAAGAGCGCTGCGGACTGTGACAGGCCAGCAGGATGAGAAGAGGACTGCAGGCGGTGCTGGGAAGTCAAAGTCTCCCGATGGCTGTCTGGCGTTGTATTTCCATCGGCAGTGCAAGGTCTCTTCTTTTTACTCTCAGAAGTGTTCTGTGTCAGCCGCTGAGTAGGAGGATGAGGAAAAGACAGCATGTCATGTCAGCTCCTACTGAGAGAGCCTCACAGTGGCAGCCCTGTCAGCTAGCACATACATCCAGTTTGCCACCCACCACCATGGCTGCTCTTGACAATCCACATAACATCTACTTAACAGAGTGCAAATTTGTCAGACAAAAACTTACAAAATAACTTATTTTATCAGACATTTTTATCTTGGTACATTATTCAAAAAGAAAGTTAAAAAAGGAAAGTCTTTTAAAAATGTTATGGACAACACTACGTATGCTGCTGAATATTTAAACACAAACACCAAAAGCTTTTGTTAGACGCTTACCTTGACTTTCCTTTCCACTCGACTCTCTTTTTCTGAATCAGAGTCCTCACTATCATTGCTCTGATCATCCTCATCTTCATCATTGTCCTCCTCGTCCTCTCCCTCCTCCTCCATGTCATCAGGATCACTGCTGCTCTCCTCGCCATCACTAGAGCTATCTGACAATGATCCTGATTGGCTGCCACTCATGCTGGAGATCTCTAGTGGTCTTTTGTTGGGTCTCTAAATAAAAAGTAATGAAAGTCCACATTTTTTTATCAGGAGAAAGGGTGCCGGGAACAACAGAACAGTGAAGTGAGTTTTCATGCAGTGTATTGTGCTCAAGTGCTTGAGCAAAAAAACAGCGTTTCACCTTTTCTTTTGTTTTCTGAATGATCTTCTGGTGCAGTTTGCCCGGGTCCTGGCTGTTCTTTTGAATCCGACTACTGTTGGCTTTAATTTTCTCCATGCTTCCCTTTGTTGGAAATGAACTGGTGTTCACAGCAGAGTTCCCAGTAGGTGAAGAAGCACTCCTACCATTCACTGTCCCAATTACGCCTACAGAAACTGGCATTGTGCATTTCTTTAGAGGGATACTCGTGACAGCAAGCAATAGTCACACACATTAAGAGGACAATAAGTCTCATAGACCCTGTTTACACTTGGTTTCAAAATGGCGATCCAAACACAAGCGGACAGCCGCAACACATTGCTGTTTACACCTGTGTCTATTGTGTGTCTCCAAGGGGTCCAGCTGACCACTTGTGTTCAGATTTCATTACTGCCTATGTCATTTCCACCAGAAAGTCAAAGGGCCCTGCACACAATTATTACATCTGCACTCTTGCCAGTCACATTATCAGATGTGTTGTACAGCTGGAGACGTGCTGTCAGCAGAATCCAATACATCTCCATCCATAGGGCAAAACAATGGTCATGCAACACTTCATCCAACTTGTTGTACCGGGCAAGTTACAGAGCATTGGCATGCTGGCATCAAAACGTCCTGCACTGATGAGGTATCTTTCTGTTATGCCTTTGGTGGGGGCGCATCAGGACCATAGTCTGTATATAAAGATAGACCACATGACAACAAAGCCAAAATGTCTTGATCGCCCCCTGGTGGCTAGCTGCAGTAAAGATAATAAACCCCACCCCCTCCATGTTAAAGCCAAAAATCTAAGTACACATCAAAGAAAATTTTCCCAAAGATGGTTTCAATCATTTTAGAAAGCTCTTATCATGCTGATGTATGTTCGGTTTTTCTGATAAATTTGGTTTAATTAATTATTTGCTGCGATATTAAGAGGGTGTGGCATCATGATTGACAGCTGTCCGTGTCAAACGATATGCCCGTGATTAATGGCGCTGTTTGCGATTGGGTGGGATGAGTGTACAGGCAGGAACTCGACATCGCAGCTCCATTTCCTGATCACTACTGTGCAGACTCTGGCTCCAAATGATGTCACTTGTGCAAGATGGCTGTGCCCGTAGCAAGGATATATTGTCTCCATTTTTGTACAGTGGGAGGAAGTGAAGTGTTGTCCATTTTCATATACCATTATTGTAAGAATGCATTTTGGTTTACACTACAAAAGATATGTGGTCAAAAGCATCCCAGACCCCAGGCCATTTACAGTTGTATTTAGTGCTGTGCAATTGTGATCCGTTTGCCCGAGATGCCTTTCAAAAAGAAGTGTAAACAGGGTAATAATGAAATCTTTATGTTATACAAAACTAAGTCTATGATCTTATGAAGGAGCAGGCTCTTTTTTACCTGAGGTACGTGACTGCAAGTGAATGGGATCTTGGCTTTTGAAGGTTGACGCAAACGCAGGATGCAGACCCAGAAGAGGAGGGAAGAAGGCTGCTGCTCCTCTGGAATGTGCCTCAGATGGCCGCCACCAGTCTGGAGTGGGGGAGCGAGACACTTTATCTAGATATGCAGAGAATCCAATCTGCCAACATTTTATAAGAGCATGTTTTATACAACCTGTCAACAGCACCAATCACTCAGTTCACAATTGAGCTTTGCATTGAGGACAAGTGCACTCCACTGACTGTGATTTCATCCCTTTATGTTGAGGGTTGAAAAATAAAAGCTGAGGTCATTTAGACGAATAGCTGCAAAGATCAACTTCATCTACAGCAGCAACAGTTTCCCAAGAGCAGCATTCTTCTGAAATGGCTTCTGCTTTCTAAAACCTCTATTCAAGTTGTGCTGAATGTCAAGATATTATTTAAAAAGCATGCAATTGGATATCATTGAGAGTTTCATACATAACATATCTTTGTACTTATTTGCATGCCTAGTTATTTAACTTTTGTTTAAGTTTAAATTTGAAATCTTTCATCTGACTCTTTCTCCTTGACTGCTGTAACACTGGAATTTCTCAATTATGGGATCAATAAAGGTGTATCTTATCTTATCTTTTAAAAATAGGTCAAAATCTCAAGTGTGAAGGCTGAACTGAAAGGCATGAGAAAATAGTGCGAAAGTCTTTATGTGTTGCAGAGGAGTTTCACATTTTACCTCTGGATATGATACAAGAGGAACCAAAAGTAATTTCAATGACAGACTTGAAAACAACTCCTTTAATAAAAAAAACAAACAAAAACGTTGCACCTTGAGCTTCCTTACCTGGAAATGTACCAAACTGGGAGTGAGCAGCCAATGCAGACAGACCCAGACTTCCTAGGCCTCCGAACTCAGAGCGGCCTGAACTTGACGTGTAGAGCCCAAAGGCTGGACGGCTGACCAAAGGAAAACCATTGGAGCTGCCAGACACATTTAAACGTTCATCTCCTGTTACCTGGATTAGGTGGCCTGGAGAACAACAAGGCCACAGTTAACAGAATAATTTAATATATGATCTATTGATAGATTTATAGGTTAATCTTTATTTGCAGAAAGACAGTCATTCCAGGTATTCTATCTGCATATACAGTACATGTACAGTACATAACAATGAATTGAACATATCATAGTTAAATTATTAATTTTTAAACTCATTAATTGTTGATGCCATGATGCCATTAAGGACCTCGTAAGATATTTCAGGCTTTAAAAAATGAAGAGTAAAAAATAAAGACAAAGCTGTGGCTTGATCTGTGCAAATGAGAGACACAGCCGTCTGGTGAGCCTGAGAATCTGTTCGTAGTAATGATCATGAATGATTCAGGGTCTGGCACACCCACTCATATTTGTAAATTGAGAAAACAAATAAACAAAAATTGATGTATGGAATAGGGGTGTGGTGGTTAGCACCATCGCCTCACAGCAAGAGGGTTGCCGGTTCGATCCCGGGTGGGGGAGCCCTTCTGTGTGGACTGCCTCCCACAATCCAAAGACATGCAATTTGGGGACTACGTTAATTGATTACTCTAAATTGTCCGTGAGTGTGAATGGTTGTCTGTCTCTATGTGTCAGCCCTGCGATGGTCTGGCGAACTGTCCAGGGTGTCCTGCCTCTCGCCCGATGTCAGCTGGGATAGGCTCCAGCCCCCCCGCGACCCTCACGAGGATGAAGCGGTTAGAAGATGAATGAATGATGTATGGAATAATGATTCCCACGAAAAATGAAAATGAAAAAAGGAAGAAAAGGCACCTGCTGAAAGTACTCTGGGCTGTACCACTGATGCCAAGTTGATCTGTTCCTATTACAACAGCTAAGGGCAATACATCCAGTGTCTGTTATCAGGATTATTTTGATCAGAGAAAGCAGTCTTGCTCTATTAATTAGATCTAATACCTAACTTATATTAAGAACCCAGAGCTGTGCAGGAATGAGCCTGATAAAAGCCCAGTTGATTTGTTCTGCGTAAGTGCAGAGCTAACCAGGCTAAACAGTGTGTCTGAATCTATACTGTCCTGCTGATGTGACAGGACATTATCAGCTGTTATTCTGGGAGGGTAGCTTTGGCTAGGACTTATTGATCAATTTCCTGTAAAAATTATTAACATCATCAGGTAAATAAGCTTTATATCTGTCTGTAACTGTTTATACGTCAAACCATTACCTGTAACTGTAATTTTACTGACTTTAGTGAAAATTAACTGAACAGACATCTTTTAAGAAAAAATGTAAGAAAAAAATTCAGTATATTTACAAAAGTCAGCTGGCATGTCATGATACCAGGTTTAGCAGTTAATACCAATACCAGTGAAATTCCACAATTCTCCCAATTTGACATCATGGTAAAAAACAAAAACAAAACAACAAATCCCATCTACTTAACATTCACTCCATTATTAAAAAACATTGTGTGATATCATTCAACTGTTATTAATCCCTGATGATCTGGGTGGGTTCATGAGATTTTGTGGGCGAGGAAACATACAGTAATATACAGTTTGCACTATATCAAATATTTCTCATCCATTGTTGTTGTTCAGCACTTTGTAGACGCAGCATTTTGCCCAAAGTTAAACATTTTTCAACTCTCAGGGACCAGAAAAATGCCAAATGTGCAGCGTTCAGTGCAAAATATATGTGCAGCACCTTGTAACGCTGCTGCCATTTGTAGCCAGGGTGTCTGGTATCAGACAGTTAAAGTTAATGTTTTTTAAGACCCATTCAAGACACCTTTTAACCAAATCAGGACAGATTTTTGGACAAATCATGTTTACTTATCTAAGCATTGCTAGTAAGAATTGCAATTAAGTAGTTTCTAAGTGGTCTTGTGCAGAGGTAAGTGTTATGTAGTAATATGCTTATCAGAGTGAGTTAAGTCAATCTACATTTTGCCAACAGGTAAGTGCAAGTATAAAGTAAAATGACAGTATTATAGTTTTTTAAAGAAAAAACACACAGGCTTTATTCTTCAAGAGTCTGCTAAGGTTTTAGCCTTGGCTTTATGTACTCGTATTGTACTGGAACTGTAAAATATTTCACCAGCTTCTTTACAATAACTAGGTCATGCCTATTCTCAAATGCCATCAATGCCAAATCAGACATTTATTTATTCTTACTGAGTTAAATTCCCAAAGAGTTGCAGCATAAACATTTTCTTAGATACACTCACCTCGTTAAAGCAATTACAAAGCTTTTAAGACTATGAAAGCTTGAGTATAATCCTATTCAAAGGGGTTTTACCATCACTGGTTGTGTGGTATCTTTCTTCTACTTTCCACAGGGGATAAGAAATCTCTTAAAAGAACTCAATTTACTTGATAATCATAAGAGCGATGTGACTACAGAGGTGCCAATGTGCTTTCAGCATTTAGTGTTCAGTCCAAAATAAATTATCTAGGAAATTTCTGTGCACGTTTGGTGTGGGGGGCTGAAAATGAATAATTTATGAGAATGTCTCTAATGTGTTCTTCATTGTGATACCAGGACAAGAAAAAAAACACTACTTTTTGGGGCATCTTATCATGGAGGGGGGAAAAAATAATCACAAACCACGGTATGTAAATTTGCACATTATTTTGTGGTCAGGGGTAATCTGACAGCTTATGCATCACCGCTTCTCAATGCATAATGGCTTTGACCACAATTAGTATTCAGAGAAAACAAGAGGATGTTGGCGGCTGCATGCACACTGTGAGGCTGACAGACATGTCAAATCACACAGGATAAACTGGAGCTAAAGGTTGTCAAAAGACATTCACAAGGGCGTACAAAGATTTTTAATTGTGGGCATTCATTAATTCAACAGCCTTTCCATTCCTATTAAAATTGTCTGTAACATGTTCAGACTGGGAGAAGGTGTCTTAAGCCTCCTTATTGTTGCACAATTTTAATTCAGTGTTGTTCGCTAAATGCAGTTGGACGTCTCCTCCAAACAGATCTGCCTCTTCTTAATTCTTTTTCTCTATAAAGTTTGTGTGGAACTAAAGTGCATACTTACTGCAAAGTCAGTTGGACTGATGCATTCATTTACATTTATTAATAGCTTGTGAAGTTAAGCTTTTCTGTGGATGAATGTTAATGCCATTTGAAGCGCTACACACTTGAACTTTAACCTACCTGAAATCATTTATAAACCCTGTCCAAAATGTTGACAGAATGATAAAAATGTAATGACTTAAAACTAAATAACACATCACAAAAATTCACTCTGAGTCACTGTGATCCTGTGCCTCCACGTTGTGTACATCTAAGCAGTGTGTGTGTGTGTGTGTGTGTGTGTGTGTGTGTGTGTGTGTACGTACCACAGGTGGTGAGAGGGGAGCTGCCCACAGGGCTAGGGGCCGGGCTGCTTTTTGTGGAGGGTGTCTGGGGTGGAGCAGGGGAGGAGCTGGCTGAAGAGGAGGCCATGTGAAGGGAGGACGGGGCCGAGGATGGGGAGGCCAGCCGCTCGCCAAACTCCATATCTGTCAAACACAATTCAGTCAATACTTGCAAGAGAAGAAAAGAAGGGGAGGAAAAAAAGCCACTCATGCCACACATCCCACTGAGACTCCGTTTCTCTCTGACACACACATCTGAATTGCCGTTGAAAACAATGCTGGATTTCAACCCGTCATCTCGATGTGCATGACTCCTTCGTGAAAGCAACATGTTGTCCACTATTACTGCAAATTAGGCTTGCTGACAATTCAATGGTGTTGTTTACTGGCTTTTTTTAACCAATTTAGTCTTTGCTTATTAATACACATTATCAGTTATATGACAATCACCATATTCTGTCTGCAAACCCAAAAAATAAATAAATGAAAAAATAGAAATTTCCTTTAAAATAAAAAATTACAAGACCATAATAACCAAGAGAAGAAAAGACATTACAACACTAACTTAATTTGCAGTTAGAAAGTGTCACTTTCCACTGATTTAACAGATTATAAAACAACTACAACTTAACCAAGCATGTGATTTTTAAAACTATCTTGACAATAATTTAATTAATCTTTAAGTCATATATCGAGCAAAATGCCAGACATTTGCTGCTTTAAGCTTCTTAAATGTTGTGATGTGCTGCTTTTGTCTGTTTTATATTGCTGTAAATATAATATCTTTTGGATTTTAGACTGTTTGGACAGCAATTTTCAAGACTTCACCTCTTGGAAAATGTAAGGCATATTCCATTGTTTTCTGACATTTTATTTAATAAATGGTCAATCAAGTAATTGTATATTTAAAATCAACAGTACACTTTAGTTGTTGCCTGAGATAATAATACCAATAACTGCGTAATCATTTTTACAAAACTCTGATGTCTAAATAAACAATTCCAAAAGCACTGTAATCCAACACTAGTTAAACACTTTGGGTTTTTTGCTGTACTCATTTAAAGAGTGTATGTAAATGTAAAGCATAATAGCTGAACACAGTTCATCACAATGATATCATGTGATTTTGCATTTAGTTGCCTTAATATTCAGAAATATATACTAGAGTGATTTTCACACACACACATATAACAAAGCTGAAAACACAAAACACACACACACACATTAACAGTACAGCAAAGTACACGTGGTGCTGGTGATAACTTGGTCGTATCAAAGGTCTTCACAGCTCTTTAATGTAACTGCTGCCATACAGTACACACTTTGATCGTCTAATGAAGCAGTAACCCAATCTTCAGGTTCTCATGAACACATTTTCATTTATCCGTCCACAATATTTACATCAAGTCCATACTGATGAATAAACAGGAGCTGTAATCATAGCCGTCGCCATTTATCCTGATGACTCTCAGACCACTGTTGCTCTGCCTGTTGTCCAAACCGTGCCACAGAGATTCTACTACGACTGTGCTCTTTAATCAGCCCCCCATTTCCTGAATTTTCCATTATTTATGCCACTTCACATCCCCGTGATCACAAAAGTCCACATCTGAAATCCTCTCTGTCGCTAACGTTTCCAGATTGTGCTCTACAGCCTGCCTTTGTTACAGTACTGTACATTACACCAACAATTTCTAGATCTCCCTGGTGATTCTCCCCCTGCACAAGGAAACAGGAGCAGCTGATTAATTTGAGGAGACAAAGCTACCCTCTGAATATCAAGTATCATCCTTCAACAGGAACAGCACTGATGAGACGTAAATGACATGAAAGCTGCAGCCATGCTTCACTGGAAAGGCCACTGTTTCCTGCGGTAGTGTGAGTGGGAGTTTGTGAAGAACAAAGGTGCTTTCAGATTTATAATGCAACGTCAAAAAAGGAGGAAAAAAAACATCTGGTGTCATTTTGACCTTGCTACATCACACTTCACCTGTCACCTGTCATTCAAAGATGTCCAGTATGCTAATGGAAAATCAAAAACCTTCTCTGTGTATCAATTATGAATCTGAACAAATGAAATTAAATATTCAACAGGGTGGCAAAGATTTGGTCAAGGCTTTAAGGTAAGAGGTGCCACTAAAAAAAATCTATACACACACTTTAGTGTTAACTTACTTTTTCATTTTACAACAATGTGCTGCAGATACGATCTCTTCCTGGGTAATACTTTTCTACTGCATAATTTTCAATCAATATGAGACCTGTGAAATGTTCAAGGTAGTCTTACTTTATAAATGAACAAAGCCAAGTTAGAGTTGACTCCATTTATCAAATCTAGCATCCCAAACAAATACAATATATGAGCTAAAAGCAGACCTAATCTGAAGTGGAAAGACTGTGTTACCGCATTTACAGAGCCCATCCTGACTCCATTACCAGAAATTAAAATGGGTTTAACAAGCAAATAAGCTTGAATTTATAGGCAATAAACATAAAACCACAGAGGCAGCAACTACAGTATTATGGGTGTTTTATAATCTACATAAACATTTTAAATTAATTTGATGGATGTATGTACACCATCTTGAGCTAATGTAAGTATGCGAGGTGAAAGACAAACAGCGCAGACATCCTAAACAGCAGGATGCAGGTCCTGTGAAAGCACATGCGTGCTAATATGCCAGAGATAATTTACAGAACAAATGGCTCTGATTGAATCAAAGTCATGTTCACATATATGACTCCATGAGCGTAACGCAGCCTGTCATCTCCGAGTGAAAATGTCTTTTTAAACAGGAAAACAATGAACATCTCCACAGAATGAGATTCTGATGAGACAAAGCACAGAACGCCATCAATCATTTAAATGCAGGCTGCTATAACTATTCAAATAAGCAATCTAACCAATAATAGGAACAACTCTGCAACGGCTGTGATGACGCAGTATCGCAAACATTTCTCATAACAGCCTTACATCTCTGGGTCCAAAGCGTATTCATTTTTTCCGTCAGGGTGGGAATTTTTTTCTTTTGTGTGAACAAAGCTGTATAAATACTACAAACTGTTGTAGCAATTTGGCTATGCAAACTAGTTTGTATAATAAAATAATAATGTTTGTTTCATGGCTGGAAAAATGTACTTTGATTACTTGCATTGTCCTATTCAAGGTCATGGGTAGCTGGAGCCTATTCCAGCATGCATTAGTACATCAAGCAGAAGTTAGTGAAAATGGCTTATCAGATTGTCAGTCCATTACAGGTGTAAGGGCACACCTGTAAAGGACAGACCTTTTAAAGGTTCTCCAATCACCTTGATATGCACGTCTTTGTAATGTAAAGGGAAACTGAGAGACCAACAGGGGACACATGCAAGCACAGAGAGACCAATCAAACTCCAAACAGAAAAAGCCCAGGATCAAACACAGGAACTCCCCTGCTGTGAGGAGGCAAAGCTAACCAACTAATCCGTCATGTTGCCTTGGATACAAAAACAGCTAAACAGCAATCATACAGTCAGCCTCAAAGCTAAGCTTACAGAACCACTGATTTAAATGAAGTCTGCACTTTGCATCTTCTTTTGGCCTCTTTCATTCTTCTCCTGTTATCTCCTATCTGTTTGGACCTTTAAAAAAGGCAAGAACTCTTTTTTGTTTTGTTGTTGTTACTCGCTGAACTGGCTCTTACTGTCAAATACCACATATGCTGAACACCTCCAGAAGGTTGTTCAGTGGTTTATTTACTGACATAACTAGTTTGGCATTTTGGAAAATATGCTTAGCCAGCACCCTGTTAGCTTTATTTATTAGAGCCGCAAATAAGACATAACATTATCCTCCAACTAGTAACCACATAGTGTTCAACTGTTATTCTTATAGTCTGGTATTTTTCCAGATCGATCGAATAAGATCTAAATATTAATTAGTGAGCTTGACACCTGGGCCACACTGTCTGCGTGGGCAGCACATGTGCGTCTTGGAACCTCATGGGGGCTTTTTTCAGCACCAGTGTTGACAGGTTAGAGGAGCCAAGCTGCCCGCATGAGCAGCGCAGCTCAGCTTCAGAGTCTCGCCTATATCTCGTGATTAGCCCTCTAAACAATTAAATGTCCGCCCCCTTGCTAGTCAGCACCAGAAATATTAGTCAGTTAAACCAATTAGTGTTTTATTCATATACCATGCTGCTTGACTGTCATGCAGCTGTCCGCCACTAGTGGGGGCTACAAAGCTCTCCAACAGCAGTCCAACTCCCCACCGTAATGCACGAGAAGGAGTTTTAAAACAGCATGGTGGGAAATTGGAGAGACGTCCTTTCACAAAACAAGCGTGGTTTGGCAGTACTTTGATGTAGAAAATGAATTTAGCAGTAATTTATCTTTTTTGAGATGTCATATTATTTGTTAACTTTAAGTGAGTTGTTGTCAGACAATGTGCAGTGTTTATATTCATTCTGCATGGTGCAAAATGCCTCTCATTTCAGCTGAAATTTAATTAGAAATTAAATGTTGTTTTATTTACTTTAAAGTGACTTGCTATCATTTTTGTCAGATAATCTGCAAGGTTTAATGTGCCCCACATTTATCTATTTTAGATGTTATTTCAGTGGGTTAACTTTTGACTGAGGTGCCGTCATGCTCATATTCACACCGCATGGCGCAAAGTGTCTGGTACTCCAGTGGCATTTAAAAACTGACATGGTTGTTGAAGATTAAAGGCTTCAAAGGGCTCTTAATGCAAACAATATTTTTTGGGACAATGTTTCAAATACTTGACAATAAATTGTGCTAATGTTTGACTGTTTTCTGAGTGTTTTCCCTTTGTTAGAGTCGTCGACTAGTCTTAATCAAAATGTTCATTTAGTCGCCGGGAACATCCCTAATACTGACACCACAACATATATCTGTTACAGACATGAAAAAAATATATTAAGGAAAGGATAATGTTGGCATGTCATCAGTGTCAACCAACATGCTGATAATATCAGCATATCCTTGGAATCAGCCAATATCTGCTTTAAAATGAATAATCAGAATTGGCCAACATGCTTTTTCTTATTTTGCACAATGAATAAATATAACATACATTTAAAAGCACTGTATTTCATGCCTCCATCCCCTGGTGGGCCATCACAATAAGAGTATGTGTAATTAGTGGAGTACCAGCATTTAATTGTGGAAATACAGTACTCAAAGCAGCAGGCAGCTCTGCAGCAGCCACACTGTCTGTGTGAAAACCGCTCGTGCTGCAGCCTGCGCTCATGGGCGCAGTTCAATGGGGTAGTTATCACACACTGCTCAGTGTGCAGTGTGGCTCAGCCACTAGAGGTTCTACTAAGTGGACTTTGTCACATTTAGACAGAGCCAGCCTCGCTGTTTCCTCGTTTCCAGTCTTTAAGATAAGTTAAGAGGAAGCTGGTTGCAGCATTATATTTACCATAAAGATATGAGAATAGTATTAATCTCATCTAAGTCATGGCAACAAAGAGAATCGGCGTATTTCTCAAAATGTCAAGCTATTCTTTTAAATGAAATGCTGAAATAAACATAAACTTTAAAAAAAAAAAAAAAAAAAAAAGTTTAATTAATACACTAGCACACTTCATGTAAATTTAAGAGTTTATCTTATCATGAAAAGTGATGCATTTGTTTGTTTGGTATTTACTCTTTCCAGCTGTGTCTCTCTGTGTGTGATGGAGCAGTAGATATTTCACCACATAGTGTTATTATGTTTTGGGCACACGTAAGCATTTGTTTTTCCGTTGTGTGTTCCTCCTTGTCCATGTTATCTTCTTGCACAATAACAGATGGCTGATGCTAACAATGATAATCCAGTAACAGAGTCATCAGCATGGATCAGCAGTATTCGAACTGCAAACACAGTGTCTTTTCAGCTAATGGAGGGTACACACAAGAGGAAGAGGCAGTATATCAGAGCGTCTTGACACTGTTTAAAGATAGAGGGCTGCATCACTCAAAGGACCTCTATCTGTTCTCTTACAATCTGTCACGAAAATGAAGTGATGAAAAAGAAATGTGAGAAAAAAGAACTTAAAACATATATGTCAATTTCTGACTGTAACTGCCATGCATTGCTGTTAGCCTACTAATTAGCATTACATCATGTTAAATCCACCTCCTCAGACATTAACATCTCCCCGACTGATTCTATACATGGCTGCTTTGACATCAGCTGCACTCTCCCAAACCTCACAAATCACTGCTGGTGTCCATCATCCCACTAAACACAATTAATTCCTTCGAGTACAATGAAAAATAGCAACGCCACTCACTGTTTGGCCTCAGTGATTTTTTAGATGAGAGGAAATAAAGGGATGTAAAAAGCAGAGAGACTGAAACCTTCCCAGTGGTTGACATCAATAAAGCAAATTTTAAAAAGCCATTCGTTCACCCACTTGTCGCTCTCTCTTTGAGGTCACTCAGCAGACCAGCTGAAATGAAGTCAATTATTTGTGAAGGTTTTCTCCCCCCCCAATTTGTGTGTACACACGCACAAGATGTGCAGGACGAGAGCTCGCTGTGGGGCAGGCTTTTATGGTCAAAGGATGACAGAAAATGGAGTGTGTGGGGTTGCGGTGGCTACAGTAGGTGCATAACAAGTTCAATGGTACGCCCACAGTTCAGTTGGAGTACCATGCTTCCATGAGTTTCCATCAGTTCTTCATTCTGCCCGTGTCTTCTGATGACAAGTTGCTGTTCCCGGCCCTGACTCCTACTCTACCTGGAGAGTGATGAAGTGTTCTGTCTGACCCATCCCACCAGCTAAGGAAGGAAACTTCAGACTGACCTGCATCAGGGGCAAAACTACAGTAACACACAGCATTACTCACAGAGTCGGCAGAAAGGGGATTTTCAAGGCCAACTAATGACTTCTGTGTTTGATGATGATGCAGTGGGGGGATTTACAGAACTTCGAAAAACATACACTTTGTTTCCATGGAAGTATTTTCAGACAGAAACTAACACACCCAGTGCAATAAGGTCACGTACAGTGGTTATTTAATAAGCTGACGCTACATACAAAGTAGGCAAAAATTAAGGTGTTTCCAGGATGCCATGAATAATATTAAAAGGTACATTTGAGCTAATTTTCTATACAATCCAATGCTGCAATGTTGTTCACCTTGCATGTGCTGAAATGATTATTTTACCAACAGAAAATTAATCAATTCTTGGCTCGCTTCTCAAATGCGAGGACGTCTTTCTCCTACATCACGAACGGAATCTATTTTTTACCTTTTTCAGGGTGTCTACAAAAACAGTAGGAACACACTGACTTTTCAATTGATGATGTTCAAGTACACTAAGCACTAAGCTGTCACGAGAGCTGTGCAGAGTGATTAAAAGGGAAAACATGGCATTGCTAAACAATCAATACCTTGCATCAAAAGCTGGTTTACCATTCATCTCAGGTTTGCTCTTTGCAAGGAGGGCCCCTTTTTATGAGCACACTGGGAGGAAAAAGAAACCATGTGCTTTCAAGAGGTTGTGTTCAGGAGTGCGTGCAAGGATGGATGTCATCAGTGATAAAAAACTTCAGAAGAAGCTACTGGATGTAGGTCATAAATAAGGAATCTGTGGCTAAGTTCACACAGCAAGCCTTAGTGCTCGACTCGGATTTACTGCTTGCAGTGGAAGCCCGCGAATTGGCAAGCACGTGATAACGAGGACCAGGACAAAGAGCGCCAAATTTTTAATTATGGCTTTTATAGTGCAATGGCTGCTATTTCTGTATGAAGGTGTGTGTGGATGTAAAGTGAGTCTAAGCCAGGAACGATAATATTGTGACGAAAACGGCTTCATGGAAACAGATTCCATCCAAAATTTCCAGATGTCAAGGACTTCTTTACACTCGACTGTCACTGACTGCCTCCATCACAGCTGTCTTCAATGTTTCTACACCGAGTGACTCCCGACAACGCAGAATTGTGACGAATGTTGATCAAGAGCGACGTAAAAGTTGCATGAATTACAATGACTGTTCAGATTGAGGTCACACTGCAAAAAAAATCAGAGCTGTATCTGATTTAGGACCACATGTGTAAGTGGCCCAGATCAGAATTTAAAAGCTTACATTGTATTTGATTTGCGTGTTCACACTGATAAGAAATAAACAGACCTGAGTGACATATGAGCCATAAAAATTGGATTTGGGCCACTTTTGCCAGCAGTCTGAACGTAGCCTGACTGACTATTATTGTTGGGGGGTCGATGGCAGAGCAGTGTTGGTTACAAGGGCTGCTCTGCGATACTGATACAGTCTCACTGTCACTAAATGTGATCCATGGCAACGCCTGCCCTAGTGTTACTATACACCTTCAAACACCATCTATTCCCTGATTTGCCTGTCTCAGCCATAGTCTTTTATGCATCAGTGTAATCACTTCTTTGACCTCCTATGCAAGAACGCACACATGCTGCGAGCCCAGCAAAGAGATCCACCTGCGCTCATACTGCCAAGATAATAATCCATTTTTGCTCTCGAGAATTACCGGCAAAACACAAAGCGTAGGCATTCTGTTATCATCATTCTTCGGTGCACATCCATCTTTTAGGGAGACCTTCACGCCGAAAAAATGAATTTCTGTTTGCATCGACCGCTTCAAACAAGTATTGAATGCTACCAGGAATACACTGGCAATGCTGGTAGTTAAGGAGGCAAATGGACTCTGATGAATGATGTGAGGCCTCAGTATGACAAATGTTTCAAGAAATGCATTTGTCCTTCACAGTAGTGTTAGCACAGTTTGCAGTTTGCATGTGGATCATTTTCATGAGGAGTGATCTGGGGGTGGGAGTCCCACATGTTCTGCACAGACTGACATCCATCATGAACACATTCCTCCAGCTCCTGCCTACTGCTGCCCCATCAGCAGCAAGCATTAGCCATAAATTGTGTAGCTCAGCCTCCAGTTTTTAATTAGACACATACAGAGAAGAAGAAAGAGAGGGGGTAGAGAGAGAAAAGAACAAGTAATTTCATGCATCTCCCAATCAGCTGCTATTAATCTGTTGTTGGCTTAGAAAATGCAGGTGGTACAGGGAGAATGGCATCGACTGGATGACATTTTCATTGTTAATGTGTTGCTACAGCAGTATATCCTCTAAAAGAATGCTACACTTAATATAAATGAACCATTATCTGAGAGCTACCATGTACCTGTTCATTTGGCTTAATGATATGCAGCCAGCTCCTTGTATTTGCAGTGTTTTCCAAAGGGAGGAGGTGGAAAGGCAAGCCAACACTTGTTAAAGATAATCACACGTACTGTACACGCCATTATTATCACTACATATTACACAGCTTCCCACTACACCCTCCTTGTTTACTCCTGCATCATTTGTTCACCATCATTTGCTGAAGGCATCATTATAATGAGTATTTGTTTCTAGAGAAAAAATATTGCTCACCGGGGCATAAAATGGGGATACTAAATTTGTTCTTGCCCCAAAAAAGGCCAAAAGGTTCTACTGTTCAAAAATTAGGGGTAGTTCCAGTGATCTTTTTTTTTTGCAAACTTTGCAGAACACAGATTAGGTATACAGTACATATAGGAAAAAAGTTTTCTTGCAGCAGGAACAAAGTGCACACACAGGACATGACAGGCAAAAGGTTTACAGGTAACATCCTTTGCTTCTAATGCTGCGTTCACATGGAATCAGGCACACGTAGACAGCAGAGGGACAACACAGGAAAACCAAATAAACAGCCTGACAAAATGGCAGGATGGTAAAATGAAACATACATGACAATCTGTTGTAATGGTGATGTCATTGTGTTTACTAAAAATAAAATGAAATAAAACGTACTAATTAAAATTATTTCATGTTGATTATTTTATGTAATTTTTCTACTAATGTCCAGTAATTTTGCAGATCAGCCAAGTTTTTGCCGTGTGTGAAGGAGCTACATAACATCCTGTTGTAAATTCTATCACAGAGGACGACAAAGAGTTAAAATATTTTAGCTTTGAAAGGCAATGCCATCTACCATAATTGTTGCTGGTATTCTCTGCTGGCCTCACCTAATTGTACAGTTCTGCTCTTGTCCACCAAAATGATTTCCAGTTTGCTGTTTCCCTGATTCCATGTGAATGCAGCATTATTCTTACGACTGAAAACCATTGCCATTTTAAAAACTACTGAAATGCCAATGATAAGAAACATAGTTATATGTGTTGACTTAGTATAGACTTCACACTTTGATTTGTTAAAATACTTCCTGGCACAAAGTGTTCATGTGTATGATAAAAAAAATGCCAATTTTAAGAAAACATTGTTTGCATCACTTTACCTCGCAACTTCAATTACTCACAGAAAGCGAGGTGCTAACGCAGTTGGACTGTGACTGAAAATGTTATACAAATTCAGCAGTTGAATATCTCACTTTAATATTATTGGGTGGTGAAAGGTGTGCATTTGCATGTAAACAGGAAAATAACAGCTTGAATATAAATCAGGTGCAATCATCTGACAGGAAGCACGGCTACAAATTAAACACGAAAGTAGGATGCTGGTGCAAAGGTTATCTGTCATTCTGCACTGCTAAATAACACGCAGCAGAGCAAAGAACACCTCCTGCTTTTTTAGATTCAACTGTAGAAGAAGACAAAGACGCGACATTATAATTATTGCTTATTTCATTGCTAAACAAACAGTTGTGAGGAGGCCATTTGGTAGATTATGCTACACAACAACATTATGACAGAAATCTGTCTGTTGTATGTTATCAATCAAGCATCTATTTGCTGTCTGTAGGTGGAAGTGGTGTGGTGAAGTCTGACGGTGTGAATCTGACTATGTATCATATCCGAGACAGAGGACAGAGAATAAAAAGTCCAAGGTTCTGTCAGTCTCTAAGGCTTGACACTGCACTGCCAATAACACTCTCCTGCTTTTTAGATGATCAAAGAAACAGCATTTTTGTATGTGGGAGAAAACATGGGGCCTAACAGGGCTTTTAACCCATTTCTCCCAACTGTCAATGTCCGAGATGAAATAAAAGGCAGCCAGGATCAAGGTAAACATCGCTATCACGGCTCTTTCATTCCCAGCTCCTCTCTCTCACTCTCCAAAGAGCACAACATAAATCACATGGCAACCGTAATGGGAAGTGGGACTGCGGTGTGCCAAATGAAGCAATAAAACAGATCCCGAGTGTCCCTTTCAAAGCATTAGTCACACAGTGTCCATATGTCCACTGCTTTATTGAAGCAGGCGATGCTGGTTACATTGAAACAAACACCTGTGCACACACTGAATGTCCTGAATGAAGGTCAATGATACAGAAAAAGTGAGATAATCAGGAATTTTAACCTCGTAATTTGGCACTGCACCCCGGCCTTACAGCTAGATAATGTCAGGCTGCCAAAAGGGGGAACAAAATTTTCAATAGCTGGACTCTTGCATCAGCCTTCTAATGGAGATGCATGAGGACGAACACATCACATCGCTACACCAGTCGCTTTGATGTGGAGAATCATGGGACTACACTCCCATAACAAATTTTTGGAACACAAAGAAACAAGGGCCCTCAACACTCCAGAGGGGACGAAGCAGACATGATTAAAACAACACGCAGTAACATGATACACTGATAGAAGTGAGAGACCTTCCAGCATTGACACATTCCTCAGACTGCTGTGAGCTGCTCAGCTCTGCCTACAGTGTTTTATCTCAATGCCATTAAGAGTGGTCAGGGATGGTTTCTACAAAACTAAACACCTCAGTCAGCCATCTTAGGCCGAAGCATAAGTAAAAGAATAATAAATAAATAAATAAAAACACCTACTACAAGGTTGATATTCCTTTTACCCCGTCTATCAATCAAACCCTTGGAATATCATTAGCAGTTTTATGTGGCAGTGGAAATACATGCAATAAATATAGCCTGTAGAGAAAAAAACATGAACTGAACAAATTAAATATGGTGTACATTTATAGGTTACACCTGTAGACAAGCTGTCACCAGCTGACAGGTTTCCTGTGCAGCCATTTTGAAGCCTTTTACTGTGAAAAAAGAAACAATTAACTCCTCAGGGTGCACAATGCAACAAAGTTGTCCACACCACATCTGCATCGTCTCTAAAATTCTTCATTTGTTAAGTTTAGAAATGAAATTAAATTTGGTGCATTAGGTAAAAAAAGAGTATCTTAATTTAGAGGCAATACACTAGATAAAGAAGACATCAGTGCAGAATTTTAAAATCCACTGAGCTTGGTGTTTCACACTAGGTAGATTCCAGAGTATTTCTATTATCGCTAAATCGGTTTTCTCAATTGGTTGATTGTTGAACAAACCAGACAAATGGCAGTGGTTTTGTCTCAGTTACTAGGACTTCAGCAAATAAAGAAATGCTGAGAGTTTAATTTGGCTCATTCAAAAGTGATTGCCAGTTTTGTTTCTCCCGAAATGTGTCAGTAAAATGAAACCACTAAGGCAGTGCAGCTACTGTGATAAAGCCTACTGCTACATTTCCTGTTATAGCAGCCTGATACAATACTTGACACACAGGCCACAAACATCAAAGACAAACACTATACACTATAAACACTATAGTTTAATAGTAATGGTTTAACTAATCACATGAATACATACATCTAAGCCGACAAATGAGTTTTTGCATAGCTGCATTTTTTAGGCTAAATTTGATTGTGACGTACATTCAAAAAATAAAATAAAATAAACCCACTTTTGCACATGCACTTTATTCCATAATTACCTGGCAATTCTGCAGCACAGAGGCTGCACAAGAGCCAGGGTATGAACAATTTGGCACACAGACAGTCCCTGTTGACATTCTGCTTGTTAGTCACTGAATCAAAGGTTATCAGAAACTGAAGTGTCAAAGGCAAATATCTCGCAGTTTCGCCATCCAGAGTTCTTTGTTCTTGGCACTGGGACGCAACTGTGTTTCACATCGTAATTTTAGGAGAGTAATAGGTGAAGGTTATAAAATTAAATGGGGCATTTCATTATTTTAAATATGTTAATTCTTATGGGATAAAAACGTAGGACAATGGCTTTGAGATGAGGAAGGGGAAAAAAAATCTTATTTTAATAGCGCTCAAAAAACACCTGAAATTCATTGGAGAGTTCATACTAAGCGCACGGTACATGCAGCTGTGGCTTCAATAGATGTGGGAGAGTCACTTGGGATACTCATCAGACTATTTTTATTTTGATGAATGTGCGGTGAAAATAACTAATTTCCTGTCTGCCTCTGAGCCATCTTCACAAAAAGAGCTTTTTCTCTGCTGCTAAATGAATATTTACATCACCTGCTTGCGCTACTTCAGACACTCTGTACTCTACAGAAACAATGACTACAAAAACCTGAACACCACTGACCACTTACAGTAACCATAATAGTAAGTGGACATTTTAATAGATGTGAAATATTATTGCACCAGTGCTCCAGAGACCACTGTGGCTACAACCAGGGCTTCATCTCTAAAAACAACAAATCAGAGTTAATTTGAAATACGGCAGGGAATATGACCGCACTGTGCACTGAGCATGCTTTTAGTTCAGGACTATTACTGCTCTCCACTTCATAACATTCAAATTCAGAAAAGTATTGAGAGAATTGGCTTTAGAGCAATGGCGACAAACATGCAAATGTGAACTGCAAAAGCAGCACTTCACCCAAAACAAAACCCAAAAGTGGTACTGAAGCTGTTGGGAGAAAGGGGAGCCAATGTCACACATTCACATATTTAAACCCAAACATGGTAGATGTTTGCATGTAGTCAGTGTAGCCACTGCCAATATTTGTTCTTTCGATTTATTTCTCGAGCATCCCTGTCACAGACCTCTGACTACTAACCTACTGTATGAAAATGACCTAGATTGCCAAATAAACACACACCCACACACTACAGTATCTGACACTTGATTTCTGAGGCTGACACGTATTTCAGAGTTTAATAAAATTAGATAATGCATCAGCTTTTCTGAGGAGCTGTTGATGCATTTTGACAAATTAACCTAGTTACAGTTGTTTTTTTGGACAAAGCTCCTACTCCAAAAAGACCCTGCTCTTGACCTTGTTTTTTCTGACAGGACAGGAGCTATACGGGAATTGGTGGTCATAATAAGTATTACTATCAAGACAGGGGTGGGAGTTTCATTGATTTTCACAGTTCTGTAGCCAAAATCTTGACTGGTCTCAAAAGAGAATGAGGTAAATTGTGACAGGCATCAAGCCTTTCTGCTGTTTTTCAATCTCACTTATTAACTCTGCATGTCTCCTTTCCAACATCTATGCACACATCATTATTACACAGCAGTGTATTTTGTTGCATGCCCAAAAAAACATGTCTCACACTGATAACAGATTAAAAAAAGGAGCCGCTTCATCTAATTTACTTTATCTTTATGGGTCTTTAGATGGGGTGGGAAAACAATCATGAATGTGCAAAAAGAGACTTTTGGTTCCTGGGGCTATTTGGTTGAAGAATCCAAACAGAGTCATTGAGACCGAAGAGGAAATCAAGATGTGTGTTGGTAGCATATCGACGATAAAAGAGTTGTTCATAAAAAGCACAAAACAGGAATGAAGTGAAGATTACCCCCTGTGGCACTCCTCACATTCACAGAGCTGATGAAGGAACAACACAAAGACACAGCGATTTCTGACAGATAACAGCAAAACCATGCATGTGCAGCTCCACATATACCCGCCTCACTTCTCATTCTAACACAAGGATGCCATGACCAACTGTGTCAAACACCCAGCAGAGTGGGAGCATGCATGTTCAGTGTAGTGGCCACATTGCAGATTGTCAAAAATACATATTGTCGACAATTTTTAAGAGCTGTATTGCAACTGCTTACTGTTTTTCAAATATTTGATAGGAAAGGAGGGAGGATGAGTTTGATAAGGCCCATCTCAGACTGAAGCAACAGCAGAGAAAGCATGCACAGAATCAATTATACCTACCTCAATGTTGGTTGATTGTACAACCAATTATTGCACTTGAGACTAGTGGGTATCATTGCCCTGGGACCACTAATTCTAATCAAATCAAATTCTTGCAATCTGAAATTATGACAGCCTTCAGACACAACAGCTCCATGTGTGTGTGTGTGTTACCTTAACCCCATTCTGATCACAATGTGTCAGCACTGTGAGGTTACCTACTGATGCAAAACCAGGCTTATCAATCCAAAAACCTAAATCAACAGAGGTTATGATCAGTTTGTGGCCATATCCTGTTGAAACATTTCACCATATCATTATAACCTGAGGGCTAACCAAAAGGCATCTAATTTACCTGCCTGAGGCATTTTTGTTTTAAATTCTTCTACAGGCCTGCCTTCAGGACAGTATTATGATCAGTCTAGCATAGGCCAAACTAATATTGATAAACATGTACTGTAACTTCAGCAGGTTACCACCTGTTAACCCAATGAGGAGCAGCATCTGTCCTTGCTAATGTTGTCATTGCATGGCAGTTGTATGAGGATGGTGTGAAACAGACCACCACACAGAGCATTACTAATGGAAAAATTTTCACACAGTCTCTGTTAGTGAAACTTGACAAGCACTGCCCCCTGAAAGCTGTGTGCAGCCAGGCCTGAAGGAAGGGAGGAAAGGTGCATGGCATGGCAGCTTAATATCATCCTCTTAAGAGACAGAAAAACAGCTTGCATGTATGGGTAGCTCCATACATTACATAGGATGCGAACCATTGGCAAGCACGTAACATTCAGAATCGTATTTTTGCACCACATATATTGAAATGTGGAGCATGCTATTAAGTATTTGAACGGAGAGAAGAGCACAAAAGTTACTGGCTAATGCCTAAAGGAAGCTGTGCGGCCTACCTTTATAGTCATGTGTATGGCTAACATGCTACAGTTGCTGCTCTGAGAGAAATGGCATTGAACTAACTGACAAATTACTACCACTAACCCATGAAATTAACATAGATGTTTATATTTAATGTTAATTTAACATTAATACAAATTGGACACATTCAATCTAATTCGGCCATAACATTTTGGTTGTAAGAAAATGAAACCATACTAAAAATAACCCAATATTTGAAATAAGTGAAGGTGAATATATTGCATAAAATAAATAATCAGAATCAGAGGGTAGGAAGACAACACTTGTTCTGAAGGATGCCACTTAAATCCAAACAATTCCTCCTGACTATTCAGGCTACGTGAATACAATATCCATTTTACTGCAGGAGGACAGTCGGTGCATAACAATGAGATCTGCTAATGAAATCAACCATCAAGCTGAAATACATACATATTAAACTGGGGTCTCAATGTCATTTGCTTTTTGCATCGTTTGTTCATTTTCCTCATTTTTTCCCCCCAGGTTCATTCAATTTTATTCTGACTTGGATTTGTTTACAGCCAAGAATAATGACTGCATATCACAGTTTTATTCCATGTGCGTGTGTTATCTGTGTAATGAGAAGAGCCATTACCAAATTAATATTATTTGCATAAACATTTTCACCTCAGCAAATTATCTATTTTGAGTCAAACAATGTTAATGAAAAGCACTTGCCAAATTGAAGCCGTGCGATATATCTGTTCTCCTGAGGAATCTCTTCCATTAAAAATGTTGTTTAAAGAACTGGTGGAAATCAGTCAAATCAATAACACTACTTCTGTAACAACATGAAGTAAATGGAGCTAAACAGCTGCCATGTATTGGTTTTGTATAAATCAATCTTACACTGATTTATTTTCTATGGCGCTTTAAAGGGTACAAAAACAAACTACAATTTGCTTCCTCATTATGCACTAACAACAAACACCAGTTTCATGATTACACATGCAATCTCTCTAAAAAACTGACATTTAAATCCTTTTCCACTGGCTTAGTAAACAATGGAAGTGAGATAATTGATCATGTGCTAAGGGATCTCTGTGAGCAGCAGAAGGTCACCGCCCGCCAGCCAAGCTGATAGGGAAAATGGCGTTGATGCTCCCGAGCTGCCATTTTTCTTCCCTGACAAAGACTCCATCTGCCACCAAGCCATTTGCAGCCTCCGAGTCAGAATATCAATGATTTCCAACCATTCTACAACTCGGCGTTCACCTTGGTGTCACCTCTATACCCGTCTGAGCGCTGACACCACAGATCCTCTCTGCGAAGGTCCTGTAGGCTGCCAACAAAACTCTCATCCAGCTAAGTGGCATTTATGCTGCTCAAGAACAGTAAGCATTTTATTAGCATTACAATATTTAAGCATTTTGAGTTGTGTGAACAAACAGCCGCAGGGTTTTAGAATTCCTGGTTTATTCTAAAGGGAACAAATCCGTGCCCTTAAAATCAACCTCAGCAAAAATAACTTTGGAAGCTTTTTTCTAAGACACGCTGCAGGATCTTTATTTTGTGATCCACAATGTTTCTGTGTACTGATGAAGTCTTAGTGCCATCAGTAAAGAAAGAACAGCAGGCAGCTGGTCATGACCACCCAAGAAAATTCAATTTTCCTCGATGCCATCTGCACACCTCAGAGACGCTCCTGCAGGCCCGCAGTCTTTCAACAAGCTCCCCAGTAGCCAGTGCTCTCCCAAAACGCAGGCATGCCTGACCTCTCACCCCAGAAGAGAGGCATAATTAATTCCACTTTATTGACAACAAACTAGCCTCTGACTGTGACTGCAGCTGCCTGGAGCTCAAACTGCTCTCTGTATGCAGGCTGAAATTCAACCATGCTGTTCTGTTGGGAGATGCAGTGACTTAACCCAACGGTGAGTAAGATAAAGTATAAATAATACATGTAATTTGTCAAGCTATGAGCAGAGGAAAAGTCCACCAACCGCTAGGCTAATTTATGCAGTGTAAAAGTGTTTAAGCTAATAATGGATCACTTGACAGTTATTATTGAGCTGAATTTTATACTTTTGTTACATTATGTCACTGTCAATCCATGTTTTATGGCCGCAGGGTTTCGTCTGCCTTCAAGTTTTATGAAAAGATCATAGTTTGAGTTAAAATGAAAAGATTTCATCGAGAAAGTGTGTTGGTGTAGTCTATTTAAAATAAACTTTACTTTACTTTCATTTAGGTGGTTACAATTATTTACATTATTTATGTGTTGGTCTTATCTTTTATGGTCAAAAGTAAAAAAGATAGGAGTGGTAGCTTCTTGTGTAACCATGTTTAATGGGCAGATAATATCGTCTCATATTGACAGCAGGCCCTTAAATTGCATCAAGTCAAAATTGTATTGTGGCAGGCTTTGTAATATCGGCAAATATTGTATCATAGTCCCCAAAAAAATCAATGTAATATCATATTGTGATGAAACTAGTGATTTACACCTAGAAAAAACACTATTCAGTAAGGCTGCCCCATGAAAATCCAAGATTTGAGCTATCCTGGGAACGTTTTGGTCTTCAGATGTCGCTGCAGTTGAGTGCTCTTTGCTCTGACATCACTCTTTGATCCACTCAGCCGCTTGGACAAAGAGACACTTTGCAGCAGCCAACAATGAACAAAGACACAAAAAGCACTTAAAGTGCACAAGGTTAAAGGAGCTGATGGGATCACGTTTCACTGAAGGTGTACCTTGTATTATTCCATGTGACAAATAAACGATTGATTGATTGATTGATTGATTGATTGATTGACTTGAGTCAGGCACAGCCTGACTATTTAGCCCTTAGATGATCACTATTCTACAAATACAAATTACAAATCTAACCTCAAAAACATGATATTTCTACAGGTGGACTGCTGCAAACTGCTGCTGAAATTTGGACCTGTGCCCTGGTCCCTGTGTGTCTGCCTTGACTCAAACAGACATGACTTCATCCTGCATTTAGGGGAGGTTGATAAGACAGATGAGCGGTCACCATCAACCATTCTGTGATGTACTGTCACGCCAAAAATTCAAAAGGACTGACAGAGAATGCTCTGAAAATACCTTAATGACTACACAAGGCTAACACGGAGACAATATCTCTATCCACATAGGTCTTTCTTCCTGAGGCAAAGATGTTTGCCATAAATTATTCTGTATTTCTGATGCAGCAAGTTATACCTGGGTTTTGCACCCCTTTTTAAGTCAAGGCAGGGGAAGTTTACAAATCAGCCTGACATAAGGCAGAATCGATCATTAAACTCATAAGGCTACATAACGTAACCAGTGGTTTTGGATAAGTACTATATATAAACGCATTATGCACACTATTCTTAGAAGCTTAATATGCTTCTGTATTCATTAAACTTCTGAGAACAGTCAGTGTAAATGCAGCATCCATACAACCAATACATCTCAAAGTTGCATCATTCACACGGGTCTTTGATTTCGCCATTGACAGAGTTCTTTCATCTCCTCACTTTTCCTTCCTACATGTATTTTAGTGCCCCTCTGGGCAGAAAAATGTGGAGAGCAAAAGCAGAGTGGGCTCTCATACGTACTACCTCATCATATTACATAGCCACAGCAATCTGTTCACTCTTCTGGCAAAGTCACAAAATATAGCCTGCTCTGTAAAGCCACACTATTAACTGAAGCACATAAATATTTAAAAAAAAAAAAAAAAAAAAAAGAGAGAGAGAAGGGGGCAAACTGTCGTAGCTCAGCCTCTCTCTCTCTTACACGCATACAGAACACGCTAAATGATGATGCATATAAAACATACCAATCACCAGACCATAAAGCTGCCCTCCCTCTCATTTAGGACTGGGAAATTATGATACTAGCCATAATGGCACTACTTTTGAAGTGATATCAAATATCTGAAAATGAATTGGAAGTGATGGATAACACCTCATACTGACTCAACCCAATATTCTGCAAACTTTAAAATTTACAAAGGTGAAATTGTAAAAATTCATAAAATATTTACATACACTAAATTATTATTTTAAAATGCACGAATGTATGTTTATTTGAGTAGAATGAACCTGACATTTTAACAGTGTAAGGAAACAAGTCCTGCTTCACTTTATCTCCCTTAACAATTCTTTGGAAAACAAACATGTCCGCTTTGTCCGGAGCCAGACATGCCCTTTGTGTGTGTAGTATCTCTATTGTGTTGGAGTGATACAGAAATGAATGGCAGCAGTGCATGGCTTTCAAAATAAAGCAGCTGCAGGCACATGATGTACAATGAAGTGCTAATTTAAATTTCTTTTTGCCTGATTAAAGTTAGCCTAGCTCTCTGTATGTGGTGTCTGCCTCGTTTTTGTGGTTTAGTTTGACACATTGCTAGGGAGGGTTGGACTTTAGCAAAGCAAGGATGGGCTCAGTGGTTACAGCTCAAAAGTACCAGTTTTGCCAAGCCTCCCTGGGCTACCAAATTTCCACTACCCATGATGAAAGCTTTCATCAAACTGGATCAAACTATCAGAGGCAAATCAGGGCTGACAATCCAGGAAGTGCAGTTTAAACAAAGCAATCAGAGGCAGAGATCGCTGTACAGATGCACAGTGTGAACCAACTTCAAAATATGAATGTAGTCCCTCAACTTTTCAACACCACCGCTTACTACATCCTTATAAACTGCTGAACACACTCAACACAGCTGACAAACCAATCACACTGATCTGATGATGTTAAAGGTATACTACTACTACGAAGGATTTTCCTAAAAAACAATTTATAGATTCATGCAAAAGTAATAGCCACTCAATCATCACTTAGAAGTGTGTGGCGGTGTATTTATCTGCAGAGACCCTGCCCTCTGCCTGTACTTAATTACTTTCTTCTTATTCTGCTGTGTTTGGGACGTCTCAGCACACAGGTGAGATTGGGACTTCATAAAAAGGTAATGATCAGGTAGGAGAAAGCTAAGAAAATTGCAGACACAGAGCCAAAAAATTATAAAGCAAAGCAAAACACCAAGTACACAAAGCTTCTTCCAAGGTAAGAATGAATCTGGGCTTGGCTGAAGGAGAGGATGGTGATGAAGAGCAATACAGAACTGGACAGTTTGACATAGCGGCCAAATTGTGTAACTACTACGTGATGCCATGGGACCGAAAGAGCAGTCATCCCACAGACTTACACTGGGAAAGCGACGTCTGTAAATCAGTGGATACATTTTTTGAGTATCACACCCCTTGCGAAATGACTCGTTTCACAATCAAGATTTGATCCATTTGGTCTGACAACACTTCATGTATCGAGAAGAGTCGCACAATTACATCATTTATAAGCATTCAAGTTAGCAGAGGGCTGTACTGGAAGTAGTCGGCCCGGCCAGCAGTAGTTAGCCACTTTAGTGCGCTTGCTCTATAGGGCTGCAACGATTAGTCGACTAATCAATGACTAACTGACTATTAAAATAATCAGTGACTATTTTAGTAGTCAACTAATCGGTCATTTTTCATAGAAAAGTACTATAAAAGTACCCTAAAATACTCTTATTACAGCCTCTTACATTCAAAATATTGGCAGCTTTACACACTCTCCCATAACGGTGAACTAAAACCCTTTGGCGTGAGTACAAAACAAGGTGCAAGAGGGTAGTTATACGCACATCAAGTAGGTGCAAGGCCGGCACAAAAACATGAAAGAAAAAGAGGTAGAGCCTCTGGGATCCCAGAGGGAGGGATCCTTGTTTACTTATTAAAGTTTGTGGCATGGAGTGTGCAGGCTCTACCTCTTTTTCATTCGTGAGTACAAAACAAGACATTAGATGACATAATTTTGGGGTTTGGGATGATGATGAAATGATCAGTCAAAATGAAAAATGATTAGTCAACTAATAGAAGAAATAATCGACAGATTAGTCGACAATGAAAATAATCTTTAGTTGCAGCCCTATTGCTCTATGGGCTTAATGATGCGGATGATCTAGCAAATTCTAATGCACTTTTTGGCTTAAGGCCTCACTAAGCTTCTTTCATAGGAATGACTTGGGCCCCACTTCCAAGGCTGTATCCACTTCTCTTTCTATATCCATTGTTAGCTTAGTTAGCTTGCTTAAGTATTGGCTATTCCATTACAACAAATGTAACATTCCTACACTAGTACAATAGCTTGCAGTGTACACACAAGCAGTGCTGGAAGGCGGGGCCAAGTGGAATGTTGTTTACAAACAGTAAATGACAATTCCTGCATGGTATACCTTTAAAAAAAAACACTTAATAAATAAATAAAATTTTATATATATATATATATATATATATATGTATTCACTGTATCAGTAAACATAGTTTTGTGTGTATAACAGAGGGGGACTGAGGGAAAAAGAATGAATGTTGTGTAAAATCTGTTTCCCCATGCTTGAAACCGGTATTTACATTCAACATTAATAAAATATGTGTTTAATGACTTGGGGCCAGAAGACATAAGGGCCATAGACTGTGAAATTTATGCACAGCAACCATTGTGTAATCTCCTGGCAAGCAAAAGCAATGACCGGCTATAACTTGCCAACTGTTTCTGAAACTTACTGTTGGGCTCTGCAGGTAAACTGAAGGTTACCCATAACTGCTATAATAAATCCTTGAGGGCTTCTCTACAACACACACAGATGAAAGGGAGAGTACTCAGGTTTAGAGATGATGGGATTCCTGTGGCGAGGCTCATTTTCCCATTGCCATTTCAACTCAGCTTGTCTGCGGCGCTACAGATGACCTGTCTCTTTCCAGGGTCAGTCACATAAACAGTGGGAGACTTTTTCCTCTAGATCATGAGGTGGCCGTGTACATGCCATAAATTTCATGGCACAATTTTAGCATTCTTTGCTTCATAAAGGGTAAGTGAGCAGTTTCAGTCACCTTTAGGATTTCACTTAATGTTGAAAGAGTTGAGAGGCACAAAAGGAGTCAGAGTAGCGAAGTGGGGAAACATAGATAAATGGGGATAAAGGGACAGTAGCATTGCTCCCTGAGCTGTATCTTATTAGCCAACAGTTAAACTCAGAAACAAAATAGTTTCACTTGCAGCACAATATTATTCCCTGCTTAAAAACGATGTTGATTTAGTGTGTCCTCATAATATATTCACAGCTCGGACAAAACTTAAATAATAAATACCTCTCAATTCACACCAACTCCACAATGAAGCATGTACAACAGAGAAAAATGAACTGCACTAGCAAGACTGCAAATTAACTCTCATAATTTGGCAGCAAGTATTGCAGTCGGGAAAAAAAAACACGTCACACTTTCTGATAGAGTGGAGCTCATTCTTAAGGGAGTGAATTTGATTTCGTCTTGGGGCAATTTTTAATAGCAACCAGGAAACATCTGTATATGTGCAGTAGCCCAAATTAAAATTTAAAACAAAGCCCAACAATAGCTCCAACCCCACCAATTACCCCTGTTTGGCTCACTGTAATTTATCTTAATACACCCCTTAGTCAAAAAAGTTTTCTTTTCTCCCTCAAGAGATTTAAATATGTTCTGAAGCTTTGACACTCTAATTCTAAGAAAGACAGGAATTAATTAGATGCACACAGAATGAGAGCAAAGTGTAATGCAGCACAAACTAATTTCATAAAAGGAGGACTTTGTTAAATCTCAACCTAATTGGAAAATTCTAATCCTATACCTAAATAATACTTTAAAATGAGGTGTTCTGCTTAGTCCTGCATGTCCATTCATGAGTTACTTTTTCCAATTTAACAAAGCAAACCGTTTTTTTCCTTTACAAAATCAAAAGAGGCACTTCAAAGAGCATAATAGCAGAGATGGACTATGGGTAAGCTGATGTAACCAAACACTTACTGGTATGAGGCTGCCTTCAGTTCTGTGGCATCACTGCTCTGCACCTGAAACGCGAGACAACAACAGTCAGATTTATTGCTTGATTCTATCGATTTACTCATTCAGCATCGCTCCTATCTGAAAGCTCCGTGAAAATGAAATAAAAATGGTAATATGGACCCCAAGGGAAGATGAGTTATCCATTCTAAACATCAGCAGAAAATCAAACTCCTGATCCAAAAGATGACCACGGGGCAATGGGGCATGACAAAAACACTTGGCAGAAATTGGATTATGGTCAAGGAAGTATAACAAGAGTAGCTACATTTTTATTTTGCAGAAATCCAATGACCTTAGGAAACTGTATTGAATAAATGTCTCTAATTTGATTAGGAACTGAAGGAAAAAAATCTGACTCAAATACCAAGCTTTAAAGTCTATTACTGACATATCTGTTCCAAAATGTGCATAGATAAAGCATTGTTTAACATAAAAGCTGGGGTAGACAGTTTTATTTTGGCACCATTGGCCAAAATCCCAACATAAGCTTTGAACATGTAGTGAAGAGGGGCTAAATGAACGTGCTGCCCCCCCCCCCCCCCCCCAGATTTAATGTTCATCTTCTGACAAAGCTGCTCTCATGGTAGACACACATATGTTCGGCACTGCAAACATTTCTGACCAGCCACCATATATATATATATATATATATATATATATATATATATATATATATACTACATATGCATGAGCATCTGGGTTCATTTTGTTTGGAATGTACAAGCTTTGAATCAATCCTAAGTAACTTAAATCCTTTCAAGTCTTCATAAATCACTGACTCTATGTCTCTCTACAACCATAAGAGTATCGAAGTCACGGTCCTGTATAATAACTCTGAACTAAAACAAGCCTACTGACTGAAAATACCACAACCATTTTAAGGTCTATCAATAACAGTCACTGCAGGCTCTTAACTTCTATATCACCACTTGGCATGCATGATATGATGAGTTTTCTGTTTCCATTCTCTGTAAACCATCCCTCTTTAAAAACCGTCCTCTTTTGGATACTACTAATAGGAAAAGAAAAAAGGATAGTCCTCATATGTTAGGTTAGACTCTTTGCATTGATGTGTGAGTTTGAACAGCTGAAGGCTGTGATGTTATCCTCACAGTCAAGTTTAAAATGGCTGCAAGCCAACTAATAGTATCAAAGGAGCAAGCTTCCATGTTATCAGGATAAAATTAGACATTTTATTCACACAGTAATAAAAGAAAACTACAGGCACTATTTTTTCTTGGAAAGAAACCTGTTCTGAATATCCGCAATCCTCTATTGAAATTGGGCATTTAATGATCATGTTCAGGTTACATAAATCACGGACTAAGTGGCATGCTTAAGATAGCTAGAAGAGCAAAAGACACTTATTGCCAGGCCTTGCATTCCCTTGATGTTTAAAGGAATTAAAGAACAACTAAATCTTATACTAATGATATTAACTGGCCAACACCAGAAACCATTACTGCAACGGAAACAAACTTGTACTCAATTTATTAACACTGTTTAGGTCCTAAATTTTTCCTGATGAGGGTATGAGGACCAAAATTGTGTTAATTGAGTGCAAAAAGCCAGCAGTGTGCAGGATCTTTGTTTTCCTACAAAGCAAAAACTTGAAGGAAGTAGTAAATCATTCCCCTCCAACAAAAAGGAAAAACTAATCGAATTACACTAACTGTCCTGAGCTTGCTACGTTATCCATTCAGCTTTCTGGAGTCAGTTTGTCTGGATTAGTCATTTTAAAAACAACCTAAACACAACAGACAGTTACAAAAGCCTAGCAAGCACATTTATTTGGTTATAATTTAGATCATTTTCAAAACCATCTCTAAATGTTAAGTGCAAACACTGAATCTTTCTTAACTAACAAGTACGACCTTCATGCTCTCACGTCAGTAGCAGCAACACTTGTTATGCGTCATCAACTTGCGGGTCACCTTACAGTTCCATCTGTGTCATTTTGTAGTGTGAATACCAGTGTAAAGGAGATTACTGTCTCCTACACTTGCATGTTTCATTCAATATCAAGAGGGAAAAAGGTCACTCTCTAGTTTCAAATATCTGGCTGTTGCAACCAGTCTTTGAACTGGGCTCAGCCTCCTCGGGTTACTCAGCTGTCCATCTACCTGGCAAATAATAGCACTGGCCTCCCTATGCAGAAAGCTGTTTACTAGGTCATGATAAACAACTAAAATGGGTACCAATAGCACCTTCCCTCTTCATAGTATCCTTGACTGTCCTTGTATTGCATGATTTGAGAGCTTCAACCTGCTGGTGAGGTCAGGGTGAGCATTATGTTTGTTAACACTCTAGCATCTTAGAATATGTTCTTAATTGGTTAATCGCGCCCTCGCAGCCTTGACAAACCAATGCTGTTCCCTACAAATTGCGTTAATATGAAGTTTTCTACATTAGTATCACTTCATTCAGTGGTAACGCAGAACACAGTGTGACATTCATACAGTGCAACGAAAAGAAAAGGTGTGTTGGCTGATGTAGTGCATGGGTGCATAAGCAACTGCCTTCAATAGGTGGTGTCAAGAGTTTTATGTTGTTTAAGTTGTTTTATTTGCTTTGCCATGCTGTACCTTTGCTAAAGCTAAATGAAAAACATCAGCAGTGAGCATGTCCAATATAAATAGTCTTTGTTACATTGGCAGCAGTGTGTTTGCCTCACCTCACTGTTTTGCTAATTAAAAAAAATCTCATAATTTGTGTGACATAAGAAGATATTGTTAAACGAGCAAAATATTGTCGTGGTTTTGCGCCTGAACAATGTTGGAAGCACCCCCCACATACAATACCCATCATCAGAGCCAATGTCATAATTGGAGTGTGTCCACATATTCTTGTAGACATTATTTCGAATGCAGACAAGGCGCGGCGTGTAGGATTTAGGGGGATATGTTGGCAGAGATAGAATATAACATAATAATTATGTTTTCCAGGAAATAAGAATAATGTTTTCGTCACCTTATACAGCACCATTTATATCTACATAGGGAGCAGGTCCTCATCTACACAGATGGCCATGTTGCACCACTATGTTTCTGTGGTAGCTCAGAATGGACAAACCAAATACTGGATCTTGACAGAACCATTTGTGTTTTTTTGTCAGCCCCCATAGTTCAGTTAAATCACCAGGTCCATTTGTTTGAGGAAGAGACCTCTGTGGATAAATCGACCCCCAGTAAAAACTTCCTGAATGTCTGGTTCTTCTGTTATAAGAGAAAAAAAGTGAACACATATTAGCAGTTGCTGTGAAACGGCTTTATTCAGTGTTTTTACCGTTTGTAATCACCTCGTCTGTTTGTTTTGGAGAGAATGAGACCTGATAATTTGGCTTCCTTTAAAAACCTGAACAATGAACACTGAAGGAATCCTAACCAGGAGTTCACACTTGGCACATGGGAGAAGTTTCAGTTGGATGCAAATTAGATGCCACTTAATCCTACATACTGCTCCTTTAACTGTTAATGATTTTGACCGCTCATCTAATCACTTTGAAGCATTTCAATAAAAGGAGTTCATTCAAAGTTATACACCACACGATGAATGGTGAAGTCTGTACGGTAATGATGTTAAGAATGTGCACATTTTTTAGGTTTGAGACAAAGAGGTAATATTCTCATGGCATGCAAAGATGCCATGGCCACTGCCCACGCAGTGTCTCATCATGGTGACATAAATATGCAGTCAGTTAGGTTCAATAAGCACTAGATTTCGGCCTTTGCTGATCCAAACATTTTCAGGGAAACATGTCTTATCAGGCCAGACAATGTTACGACAAAATTAAATATTTAAAAATGTGGCTGCAGCAGCATGCCTAGCGCAGCTTAAGTGGGAAGTGTTTGTGGCAGCAGTGACCAGATTTTAAATGCACGAGGATCAATAAAAAGGGGGCTGCTGAGGCACAGTCTTTGTGTGAGAGTGGAGCAGTTTACAACAAAAACTGGACAAAAGGTTCATATTGGTCCTGTATCCCACTGAATATTATGAATATGGAGTCAAACCATTAATTCTCAGCTGGCCTACAATTCCTACAGCAAAGGAGGCAAATAAATACCAAACAGCCAAACAAACACATCAGACCACTCGCATTTTAAACATCAGTCCCATTTACACAGCAGGGGAGACTTCAGTCTCAAAAGCATCATTGGTTCAAATAAAGCACTACGTAAAGCATCTCCAGGCGGAGAGAAAATAGATCAGGAAGATGAGTGAAAAAGAGTAATCTCCCTGACATATTCCTAATAATCCACCTCCCTCGTGCCGCTCCCCCCAAGCTCACCCAATCATAAAGTGTCAACACTGACCTACAAAAAGGGACTCCCGTCAAGCCTTACATGTTTGAAAACATCAATCACAGCAGACAAAGAGGGTACATTGAATTATACAGTATTAACCTTCAGGGCTTGCATATAAAGACCATAGATTTATTTATGCTTGTGTGTTAAGAGCCTGTGCACAGTTCCTTACAGCAAGCCGGCTGCCAAATTGATGAACCTGCTCAGCCCTCAGCAGGAGGCCAGCATCTTTGATTAATGAGTGCAAACTTGTGGAAAGGGTAAGAATAGGAGAGACAGGGTGAAAACGGGAGAAAACACAATTATTAGCAGGCCTCTTTTTTCTTCCTTTGGCCCTTTCAAAAGGCCAAAGGAAAAAGGGGCACTTTTAAAAGAGCCTGAGAACATAAAAGAGGACCTTCTCATATTCTGTAAGAACAAGAGGGGCTACGGAAATTTTTACTGTGATCTCTACATGAAATGGTGAGCACTGTGACTAATTCAGTACACCACAATTCTGGTTACAGCTAACACAGCATGGTGAAATGAGATATTAGATATTAGACAACTGAATCTACACTACTGTGGATCTTTGTGCACAAAAATCTAACAAAGCTAATGTACTATGTAGAGTGCTGCTAATGGAATTTAGGAGTTATTAAAGTTATACAATAAATAGTTTGTAATCAATTGAATACACCTCAAGTTAATAATTTAACCACCATGAGCTACATTTGTCTGTGGAGCCGGGTATAGCAAAGCCCTGCAAGATTTTTAACATTCAAATACAAGTTGCTGACTCTTTTGATTCCTAAGTTAAAAGCTCATTTTAGTGTCCAAATATACAGCACCTCAACATTGTTCTCTCTGCAGAGGTTTTCAAGGACATGTGCTCTGAATAAATATGAGGCAAATTTAGTGACCTTCTACCTGTGTTTTGATTCATTGGCAGTTACTGGATACATGCATAACACATCAAGGCTGTGATCTGATTTATCTCGCTGCCTTGGCTACTGAAGCCATTTAAATGATGGACTTTACCAGGAATATTGTTTACTGCCATTTTACTCAGGACTGTGTGTGCAAAGGGCACACACCAGTTCATTACTACCAATTATATCTGTAAAGGCGAATCAGCTCCACTGTGCGGCAAACAAAGGATGCCTGCCAAAACAAACTAAATGACGCAAGTTAAATTTGCACCGTCAAAATGAGCTCAATACACTGTATGAGCCCAATTGTTCGCAAATCAACATGCACCACACACACCTGTGTAAAAAGAGTACCTGATGCTGCGATGATAAAACTTTGAAAGGGCTTGTTACGAGTTTATTTCCAGGTTTTAACAATCCACAGGACCTTTGCACAAAAAAACATTTTGACATGTGACAGGTGTAAATAATAAAATTAAGGATGGCTCACTGTCACACTGTCATGGCTTACTTTGGCACATGAATAGAACAGAGCCATCGTTAAATGTTATTAGTAACACCTGTGCTTTTCCGACAATGACAAGTCAAGATGCCTGCTGTGAAAAAGGTCTATTAATGTTTACTTATCTCAAGCACTGGTCTTCAGTTGCAATAGGTTGTAAGACACAGCAGAATGGCTCTTAATGCTGCACTTAAATGTGGTAAAACCTGTGTCTAGACTGTGCTTATGTGGACTGTGTGTGTTCAGAATTGACAAAGAGGGGCATGCTATGAAGGTTTCTTAAAATTTAGAGTAGCTTAAGTATGCCCCACATAAAGAAAAACACACTACACATTGTTAAAATGCTCTGATTTCTGCATTGAACTAGACCTACTTTGTGTTTGTGGCAGATCATGACAGCCACCACAAGGTTTAAAAACTGATTTTTTAAGACTAAGCAGAATGTGACATGTCATCACAGGAAGATGAAAGTGGTTAGATTGCAGTTTCATAACACACTCCGTCAGTTTCAAAATCTCCCTTGCATAAATCAAACTCCACAACTTCCCAAACCTATTAGATTTGTGTGATTAAAATACTTTCAACTCCACATAAATCAAGGTAATACCATTCAGATCTGTTCCCCTGCAAAGTTTCCTAACTTTGGTAAGATAAACACCGTTTAAACAGACAGCGATAATCTAAATTAAATACCCCAAGATGGCGAATGCCTTGTTGTTAATATGAAAGCAGAAAAATGGAGGGTATTGTCATAATCTCAAAGGGTAAATTTCAACCCAGACCGCAGCTGCAGCATTAGCTGCGCTCTCCTTTAAGAGGAAGCAACAAAAAGAGAAGATAAAGAGGGGGAGACGACACCAGCGGGCAGCCCCCGGCTTTAACACTCATAACACATAATCTAATGTTGAGATAAAACATTAAGAAAGCCCACCTGTGTTATATCCAGTTGTTTGATCATTTGATGACATGTTGTCACACGAAGCTTGAAACCACAACAAGCAGTGCACAGGCAAACCAGACGCTACTTTGATGCACTCCTACAAGAGGCTTAAAAACGGCGTATTTCTAACCAGCTAACTTATGTCCATGTTTTTATCATCCTATGAAAACATGGTCATACGGTGTCCGGACAGACGGTGGATCCGCAGAGTGGACGAGCTGGCAACAAAGACAGGATCCACGCTGCAAGGTAATGACAAGACTGAGCAGCGCTGCCTGTCTGTGTGTGTGTGTGTGTGTGTGTGTGTGTGCCAAGTACCCGGTGACATGTTAACGTTAGTTTCTCAACTCTACATCCGAATATTCTGCTTGTGACCAAGTTCAACATGACAACAGTCATCATATGAACAAAGTTAAGACTAGAAACACACGAAAAAGCGGTTTCTACTTTGATATGAACTTTTTTTGTCGCCGTGTTGAAGTCACGGAGCGGATTCAGTGAGGCAAGTGTCGGAGGGGATGCTACTGGTTTAGCCAAAAGAGCGTTAGCTTAGCCGCTAGCCCGAAACACCACATTAACGTTACTGACCGTACGTTAGTCACCAACACCTGGCGAGCTGAGGCAAATAAACTCACCTTGTCGTCGAAAAACCGGCGTCTCCCTTCAAAAAAGCGAAACGGAATAACACTGTGTTAATTTACTTTCCAGTTTGGCGCAGTTTGCGGGATGTTGAGAGAGATGAATGGAGAATTTTGCCAGTGTAATTGAGTCCGGGGTGGGGGTGTGACTGGATGTGTTGGTCTCTAGTCGCAGATTGAAGAGACTCTCTCCTCCGCTTCACTCCGAGCAACTCGGGAGAAGTGACGTCAGCTCGAGGCTCCTACAATGCAAACTTTTGTTCCCCCCCAAAAACACTGCAGCCGGCTCGCGCATAAACATCAGCGGATACACTCCTCATAGCTGTATCATGAGTGCAGAGGATGTCCTTCACATATAGACCCACCAGTGTGAAAATTAAATCATAAAATGATGATATATTATTTCACTATTCATCACTCACTGTAGACTATATTCACAAACAGGTGCACACATTTCTGTTGCCTTCACTTTCCACCAAATCCCTGTAATATAAAAGATGAAAACAACTTTTTTTTTTTTTTAATTTCAAATGCTACAAATTTTCAGGGTGTATTTATAACCCTTTAAATTATTATTATTTTTTAAACTTAGGCTTTCATTTTGATCAAATTTAGGACATTTACACCATGTCAAGGCACAATTTGGTGCATGAAAATTCAAAATTTGGGACATTTAGTGCGTGATGCTCAGGATTTTTTGTCACAGGATCCCTCAAATCCTTAATTTCATACATGTACCCTTGAAACATCCTTATGTCCTAAGGTACACTAACAGAAGCTTTTTGCTACACATTAATAGGGAATGCTAAATTAATCACATAATGCAAATATATATATGTTTAAGAACTAGAATGTAGGAAACTTCCTTGCGGAGGAACCCCAAACATCCTGTTTCATATGCATCCCCTCCAAATTTTGAAACAAGACCTACACCTTTTGTCTTTAAGTGCACTAATAGCAGTTTTTGTCATACATTAATAGTAAATGCTAAATTAATCAAGTAATGCAATTATATATATGCACTGTGAATTACTTTGTGTACGAATTGTGCTCTACAAATAAACTTGCCTTGCCTTGCCTTGCCTTGTAATCACCAAAATGTAGGAAATTTCCTTGCAGAGGAAACCCAAACCTCCTGCCTTACATGTGTACCTCCAATGTTGACACAAAACATACGCCCGTGGGCAAAATCAGGTTTAGATTTGATGGTGCTTCAGTGGGTATAACAGCTCAGGTCCACGAGCAAAATTTGGATTGCAGCATGGCAAAAACAGACACATCAAAGCAGACACATACAACAACATACACAATAAAAATATCCTTTTTTTTCTTAAATAAAAAAAGGAACATGCAGTAGCGGTAAGAACAAAAAGTGATAGCAACAAGTAAATACAAATTTAAACTGGTTAAAAAATGAGATTACAGTGCAACAGTGCGGGTGAATACAAATGGCACAAATTAATTTGAACTGTAATGTAAATTTATCCCACATACTTAATCATGAATGTTTGGATCTATTGCACCTGCCCCCGAGGAGTCCATTCATCTGTTTTAAAGGAACAGCTCAAACTCTTTATTTATTTATGTAAATTATATTCCTCTTTTTTTGTGGACTCTTTTTGTAACAAAAATTGTGGACTCAGAGTGTGGACTGCTATGATCAAGGACCACATGAAGCTTGGTTTAGGATGTAGACACTAATAACAAGGCATTACATTACATAGATCATGTTCATCCTATAAAGTGACTACCATCTGCCTTTTCCCCTCATCATTAGTTCAATCTGCAACAGGAAATGGGGCTCATTTTTATCATTAAATGCAGTGTATTTAAAACAGAGTAACAGTAACTGTATCACTGACATGGACTGATGTAATGCTGTAGATCCAGTGTTTAAATATCACAAAGCTTTAGTAATGAATTATCATGGAGTTAGATCAACATTTGCTTTTTCTGGGAGGTTACACCCAAGCTAATGAGATTTCCGTTTTTAATGTCTGTATGGATAAAACAAAGGGTCATTTGTAATTACAGTAAGTTGCATCGTGTTGTCTTTTTTGGAGGAGGTGTCTGTGTTTAGTGGATGGAGTAGCTCTCAATTCATGGCACTGCACCTTATCCCTGAGCTCACCGTATATGAAGTTGAGCTAATTGGATACAGTAATTAAGGCACAAAGGAATGTTTGAATTCAAATGTGGAGGAGAACATCCTTTCATAAAGATATGTGTCATTTAAAACAGGTTTATTTGCTTGCTCACCATCCCTTCCCTCCCCGCTTTATTCTGTGTCATTTTAGATGCAGCAGTCACAGGAGCTACTGACTGGACTGAGTGAAACACATGCCCGGCTGGATGAACACACATGATGAGAGAGAGGGGAGGGGTAAAAAAAAGATTTGATAAATTCGTCACCCGAGCCACAGGATACCTGGGTTTTTAATTGTATTGGACAATCTTCATTAGAGAGAATGAGCGATGGCAGAGATCAGGGCAGCGTCACTTTCAAAAGCCTCTCTCCGGCCACGCTTTTTCACATTGCACAATCAAAATGTCAGCCTACCTTGGTCATTTGTAACATACTAAGTCGCAGTCGATGGCTGCAATGCAGCAGCATGCTGGGGGAAGGGCAAACAGTCTGTCTCCTTTAAAGGGATTTTTAAAGAGTCTTGATTAGAAAGTATAATGAGATACCAAAGACACAGCAAAGATGATCTCTCCAGAGACTGATGGAAAACAAATTAAGATGGTGCTTTTTGTTTTTAATTATTATTTTTCCATCAGTCCTCAGAAAGCTCAGTGTACCCGTAAGGCACAGGAGTTGGACTCTCTGTCATTGATTTTTTTTTTCCCTGACACATTTGAATAATACAGATTTTAATCATGTCAGCACACAATGCTCTGATCCCTTTAACACCAAAGCCTTCCAGCACTGCACATGCATTTGATTTAGAAAATGGCACAGTGTCGGAGCTAAAAAACTGGGTACATTCAGCTCTTAAGTTTGTGTGCACGTGTGTCAGCGTGTGTGTGTTTGTGATTGTTTGTGTGTGGACCATACAGTTTAAAATCTAGTGCAGTGTTTTTCACAGTTCTGAGCGAACCAATCCCAAAAAAATCTGCTACAACATGTGAGTTGTAAGCCTGTACTCAGAATCACACTGCACGGGAGATGAACATGTGCATTTGTCCCCTCCAATAGAAACATGACAGCAGCAGAGGGCTTTTATTTGGACAAAATTAAAGACATTTACACCCTGGTCTCATGCAGGAAAGGTGAAATTTGTTTCCTAAAAAATCAGAATGCAGGAAATTAAGTGTTTGATGCTCCAAATTTGCTGCCGGAGGACCCTCCAAACCCCCAAATTCATGGACACGGGACCTACAACCTTGCTTTTTACAGTATACTTACAATAGATTTAGTCAGGTTTAAGCATTTATTTTACACATGCAAATTGTACTGTTATTAAGATTTCTGTAGCCCTGTAGGTGGAAAAGAAGGGTAGTATACTATGTCTTGACATGATACTGGCCATTCAGCGAGCAGTCATCTAAATAGTGGCCTTTGTTTTCCTCTGTTAATTGGAGCATGTTCCAAGATGGTGAATGGGGGAGAAACACGAGACTTCCAGGACATGAGAAACAGATGCTCTACACTACTGTGGACGGACACCTTTCCCAGGAAGGACAAGAACAAGAGGAGAGGATGAGCTGAACAATAAATGATCTGTAGTGCTGAGAAAAGGAGAAACCAGAAAGGCAGGAAGGAGTTGTGACTTATTCAAATCTATCCTTTTGTATTTACACAAAGGCCAGAGTTAGCACTGTTTCTTTAGTATTTACAAGTTGAAGACATTGTGAAGCCTATTGTATTTTACTGACACATAACTTGATCATCCACAGGCTTGACGAACCTATGTCTTGTGGCCCAGCGTGGCTCTCATTTTCATTCCATCTGTCACGCTACTGTATGTCATATCTTATTCATGCATACCAATGTCCATTTTAATTAGTCATTCTGGGTCAACGCAGACCTCTTCCTGCTCCGAGCAGCGGTGCGGCAGATGTGTGAATGAAATTCGTGTGCCATTATTTGAGTGAAAATAGGCCGTTAGAGCCATTGTGACGAGACAACAGCCCCTGTATGGTAATAAAATACATACATCAGGGTTAAAAAGAAAAGACAGTTGTAGAGATGTAACAGCATGAATCACTTTAGTTGGTATCTGTGTGCAAAAAAATAAATGGTTACGCCTCAAAAGCTTCATCGTAAATTAAATTCAACCCCATTATTTCTCAAAAAAAAAAAAAATCAAATGAGGCTTTTCAGTGTATTAGTATTACAATTAATTATCATAATTAGAATTATCATAATTGTGCCTGTGCAGGAAAACACAGTTAAGAAAAACATCCTTTTTGCATGTTAATACACATATTTCTCTGCTGCAGCTGGTGACTAACAGTTCAACACTTTTCTGTAGCATTAAAACAAATGATAAATCTGTGTAGGTGCAGCAGACCTCTGATAATCACACTCAGTTGTTTTCATGCCACTATTCATCCTTAACTTTATTCTGTTTGAATTAATTAAAAAACCGAGATGAGGGCGGCAATTCAGAGACGTGGAGCAAGACTAGGATGTGTACACTGTATACAATCACACTCCAAGCTCTCTGTGTCATTCCCATTGAAATGGAGGCTCGCTCACAACAATCAGCTGTTGAATCGCTAAGAAATTGTTTACTGTATGTTCAAGAGCGTGAAGCAGTGTTTGGCCTTGAGAAAAGTAGTAAATTTGAGTTCAAATCTAACAGATAAGGGCATTATGAAAAGCCCATTTAAGGCAAGGTCGGCGCTATGGAGTCAGCACTGGGAGGCGACCAAATCTGCTGGGATGGGATGTGTCCGCCCCCCTTATATATATTTTAATTGCTGCCTTGATTAGAGGTGCTGTACATAATAAATTGAAATAATGTTATCATTTTTGACAATATAGCCCTATTTTATGCCAGGGTATACACAGTTTGTACAGTCATACATAAGCAGACACATCTGTTGTCTTGTCTTTATTATATTAAAACCTGTCAATCACTTCCACGTTTTGATTTTTGGTGGCTGGACTTTTGCTCATCCGGAAACAAGCCTTTAAACTCTGTTTTTGCTTTTCAAATGTCATTATTTACACATCCTGTCAGTGTCTGGTTATTTCAACTACAACCTGAGAGAAGCAACAGTTAAGCATCTTCAACCAGCCACACCTTACCCCACACTGCAGCCATAGTCCTCTCCTGCAGCTGCTGTTTGGACCTTCATCTTGTTATCATGTTAATTATTGTCCACCACAGCAAACTGCAAGGCTTTCTTATTCCTCAGGAGGACTTTCACCCCAGCTTGGAGACATGATAAGCTTTGAATATTTAGTAGATCTTGTATTTCACCAAAGAGATAAAGATATCTGTTGCTTCTAGACATGGGTGTCATTTTTAGAAATCATTATTCTTACAGATCAACAACAAATACTCACACAACTATGTCAAACCGATTATCTTCCATGTTTCCGGACGTTATCAATCAGTAGAAAATCCCTTCCCAGCAATGTCAGAGTAGGCACTTGACAGAAATGTGATTCAATGTCCCACCTTGTGGCCAAATATAGCAATTACCTGAAGGTTATTGTTATGATCCTCTATTAGTGAGCTACATCTGTAAATGTTGCCCCATAGATGCCTTTGATAACTCATAACTACATGCTAAAATCATTGAGAGAAAGCACTCAACAAAAGGAGGTACATGGGGCTGGGTTTTACAGAGAATTTAAGAGAGGACAGACTTCTTGGACGTCTAAAATTAGATGCGCATGAATGGGAAGAGAGAGGGAAAAAAGGACTTCCTGCTGACTTCTCTCAGTTCTGTTTCATCTCGGCCCACGCTGAGATGTCAACAGAGCCACTGGACATTTGGAGGGAGTGGTGCTTTTCACATGACAGTGATTTAGATATCCTTTCAAAACTAATTAGACTCTATCCCCAATTTCACTGTCCTAATTTGTCCTCCTTCGCCTCAATTATGCAGTGACATATATATTTAGCAGAAATGTTCTATATAGATCACACAGAATGGAGAGGAGTCATTCTTTTTTCCTCAACTTGCATATTTTTGACACTGCTGGACAGCCCACAGCTGGAAGGCAGCATATTAGAAATACTTCCTGTTATTGCCTAATAGAAGTTTCTGACCCCGATCAACTGGTTTTATCACAGCAACAATATGTGTTTGCCAATTCATGTATCTTGCTCTGTATGTGATTTTATGCTCTGTACCGTAACCTTGGGTGTTTTAATAGGTGCCTTTTTAAATAAAAGCTATTATTATCAATTCAACAGAAGCAAAAACAAGCCCTTCGTATAGTCAAACATACTTTATTATGAAAAACACACAGGGGCTCGGATCCTGCAAAATGTCAAATATTGCACAAAAGCATTCATGCTGTCAAAAGTGTACAACAGTATTAAGAGGGGTATTTTACACAATATAATAAAACTCTCAAGTCATCATTCTGCAGCATACCCTTCACAGAGCCAAATACTGATTGTCACAGGAGCTTTTAATATTTCCAACTCCCAAATCATGACCACTCTATCTCCTACAAATAAAGCCATAATAATGCCAAGTTTGGATTTCACAGGGCAGAAAGTAAACACAAAACAACCCCACATTGTATCTTCTGGACAGGTAAATAGTACATAAAGCATGGAAGAACTGTGAATGTGCATTGTTTTTATGAAAGCCATTTTCTGGAATGAATGAAGACAGTTTCATCTGTTAGGATTTTTAACAAACACTTGGCTCTTACTGGCTCTATGTGGTAAGTCTCACGCCTTGTCACCATAAAAACTGAAACCCAGGACAGAATGCAAGGGAATTAATAAGAATTTTGTCTGGCACTTTCTATTTCAAAATGCCATTTTACCTAAAAAAGACCTTGCAAAATCGACCTCGCTGGCTACGTTTACATCAGAGTTGCTCCGATACCAATACCACTACTGGAAATGCATCCGATAAAACCTAAAATGCTTGATTGGATATCAGCGAGCGTGTGAATCTATACACTTTACAGATAAATTCCAAAGTAGTTTCACACCTAGGTGAAAAGGCACTTCTCCTTTAAATCAGTTCTTATTTGCTGCTCTACAACAGTGGCTTCAACAGGAAGTTGCACTGTGCAGCCACTGTTTTAGAGCTGCCAAACTTAACAGTAAATAGTGTGACGTTAGCTGTTAGCAAAATCTCAAATAATAATGATAATATTAATAAAAGGAAAGTTCTATTGCATTAATTTTCTGTATGTTTCTGTTCATGTTTTACAAAAGGGTTTAACTAATCCATGCCATACAACCATGATAGCAATCATTTCACATCCGTACAGGGTTTATAGGGCACAGCTTTTATTCATTTTGTTAGCGCCATGGTATCAGATCGGCACTCGGTATTGGCTGATACGCAAGCTCAGGTATCGGAATTGGTATTGGGAAGAAAAAAATTTTTTATCGGAACATCTCTTGTTTACATTCATGGAGTCCCAAGGCAAAAAGCTAAAACACTATCTGGGTTTTTGTTCAAAGATATTTACATGTGCCCTTGTTAGCCTGCGGTTGCTAATTCCTGTTTCTTTTAATACTGCTTTAAAGGGACACTGCACCGGCTTGAAAGATGTGAACATTTACCAGGTGATTTGTTACTATGTGAAATGTAGAATCCAGCATTTTTTAAGCTTAATACAAACTTGGGACTAAACGTCAGGGTGTCTCAGTCTCTGCTGCATCAAGTGATCAATCTTATTTCAAGCTCCCTCTTGTTGGTCCCCAAGTTACGTGCAATGGTATACTAAATCACTGAACATTTCTGTCTGCTCACAAAAAAAGTATGAAAGCTGTGCTCTTTATTTAATCCCTCACTCTTTGAATGAGCAATAGCATATGCAAGAGAGAAATAATTATTCCAAAAAAAATGTGTAGCGCCTGATAATAATATTACACATGACGTAGACCAGGCTGTTACAGTTGCTGATGCACCAATCTGAAAAATGTACAGATGATTCTCCGTTAGTGTAGAAGACCAAAAAGCAGAAGTAGTGAGATGTTTATGTGCCACGGTGAGATGTTAGTATTAAAGTAAGCCTGTTGTCTTCTCACAATCACACTACATTATTCTGTGCCATGACATTAAAATGTGTTAACCCAAAACTACTTCAGTAACTGATTTTTATTTTTTTTTTAAAGTGGACTTCCCTATGCATGAACACACACCCAGTGAGGAGGGCCTGGTGCTCCCTGTTGTGGCAGAGCGAGAAAGTTCTCCTACGGCACGCTGTCGGTCTCCTCGGCCTCCACCAGGCAGGACCGGTCCGTGTCCAGGACTCGGAACGGAGGGTGGTACTCAAACGCCGTGAATATAGTGGAGCCGAGATTGTGCCTCTGGTGCAGGAACCAAATAGCTGCTGAGACTCCCATGATAGCCACCACGCTGAGAATGACCAGAGCAGACAGCAGCGCGCTGGACTCTGAGGAGAACATGTAACAATGCAAGGAAGGTCACTACTGTAAACACAAAATCCCAGAGGAATAGGTTAAGAAACAGCAAAAGAACAGCTCAAAGGTCGACTTACTCGGCTTGACTTCCTCTGGCTCTGAAGAATAGAAAAAAAACACATTGTGTGACAAGTGGAAAACAATCCCGACTGTATTTTTATTGAAGTCACATTTACTATTACCACGCTACATACTCCTGGACTCACTTTCAGAAGCTCTGGACAAAGACATTTTGACTTACATCTTGCATAATAAAAGACTTAAATCTTACTCTGATTGGTCTCACAGACCACTCCGTTCTCCGCCTGTTCCAGGCAGCTGACATTCTCCCACTTTCCCGTTTCACTGTGCAGAGTCACACACGTATCCATGGGCACGAGGTTTGATGGAGGAGGCCTGGTCATCCAGTTAGTGAATCTTAAAGGTTGCTCACCGAACCACCTCATGGTGTCATCTGACAAGACACACCAATCAGTACTGTAGCAAGAATACAGCCACTATCACAGGTAATGTCAATGTAATGATGGCGTTGTCCATTTTGCTTTGCCTTTGGTCTTCCGCCAGCGCAACCTTCCCTGAGCTGTGTTACAACACAAAATAATGTTGAAAGCAAATACATTTCCTTCCTCAGGATTTACACTGATTGAAATGTAATGTAGAGTTTCTGGTAGCTCAGCATCCCCTCACGATGCCTTCAATGACGGCCTTAAAAAACAGTATTTCCTGAAGTTTTGCAAGGATTTAAAGTCAAGGATGAGTAAGTGCTGTCATACAAGCTTTTTAAAAGCACTTGCAGAAAAAGGGCCAACAGATAACAGCTTTATATTCACTAAAAAGAGGATTAACTAGAGCACAGAGCAAACTGAAAATATCTCAGATAATCTTTCAGTTGAGATGATTTATCTTTTTGGTCAAAATACTGTCGCTTACTATTTCATTTCTGGGTTTGGACAGCTAGTTGCCTCATCTGTGTCCACGGCAATACTTGGAGCAACTCCTCTAGATGTTAACTTAAGTTTAGCCCAAGCGGACATTGTCTCACGTCTGGCCAGAAAGCTCTTCCTGTTTTAATCAAAGGACTCTCCTCCTCCAACATATGGACTTTTGATTAAGGATGTTATGTATCATTTACATCTGGAGAAAGTCTGTTGTTATACGTAGGATCAACTGCACGCTTCTTTGATAACTGGCAACGATTTTTACCTTTTGTGGCAAATATGGAAGCTCCGCCACTTACGCCACAAAGATTAATCAATTTGCCACCATTCATAATAACTTTATTGCACTGCAAAAAAAAAAAAAATGCTGTTGCTAAGGTCAAGAATAAACTTTCACACTCAACTTTTAAGCCAGCATGGACAACAAGTCAGAAAGATATGTAGATATATGTAGATAAGATGACCTTAAGTTTGGATTTTTTGTAGAATTAACGTATATCATATCCCAAAGAAACAGATGATCACTTTATAATTATTATAACTGTCTGAAACAAGATCCTTTAAGATTCAGTGTTGGTTTTCCTCATAGTTACCTCCAAACAAGTGTAAAAATATGTCTCTTTTTTTCATTCTGATTGTCATAAAGAATCAGATTTCATCTTACTGAGGTTAGCCCGCATGTTTTCACAGCCCTCCAGTCACACTGTACTTACTGTCTGTGTCATAATACATTCCCAGCCACACGTTGACATTGTTTTTCCACACCTCTGGGCTATAATTAACGACAAAGTCATTCTCCTTGGCGCTCTGGATGGTCAAAAGCTCTAGAAAAAGCAGAGCAATATATGAAGACAAAATCACACACACAGTTAGAATACACACAAGTCCATTTTTCAATTGTTGTTAAGATATTTGAAAATAAAATGTCTCAGGTACCGAATCCTTGGCAGAGGGTTTTTGCGCTGTCGAAGGTGTAGCTTTTGATTTTGTCCTCTTCTCCGTGGACAAAGTGGTAACATCCGTCTCCAAACGGCACCCAGGTGCGTCCGTCAGCAGGGCAATCTGAGGAAAATCAAGGGACAGAGTGGTAATGGAAGGATTTGACACCTGACCTATCTAGGTTTATTTTAGCTGAGTGTATGTGTGCAAGAAGATTTAGAAGCTACAACAGGAGAATTAACAAAACACTAGGGGTGTGTCATACCATCTCGTTCACAATAATACTGGTATAATTGTTAATATCATATGAAAAATATATATCGTAATACTCGCAATATTTCAACTTGTTGACATTTTGACATCATACTGTTACCCACGGCAACAAGAAGTGTGGTTGATTTACATATATAGATCCCAGGGTACATTTTTTGTATTTGGGAGCTGTTTAAATGTGTATTTGTATTGGAATTAATTTAGTTAAATTATTAATATTGTATACAAAATCTGAATCTCACTTTGAGTTACTACTGTCGCTCCACGATACAATATTATCACAAAACTTTGGTCAAGATACAATATTATTGCAATTTTAGACGTGTTGCAATATGCTTTTTTTTTCTTCTTTTTTCCCCCTACTTGTCTGCATTGGTCTTCATAGCTTAGTGCCACAAAAGCGTGCAAGCTTCTTGTGAAGATTGATGCACTGTTAATCTTGCAGTCAAGTATTTTATACCCATAATGCGTGGTTGTGACCGTCACCCACCCTCCCTGGAGACTAGCCTATCAGCCTTTATTGGAAAAACTTCCTAATATGAGCCAGAGAGGGCCGTGATACACCAAGGTGTGTCAAAGGGAAAGTAAGGAACAAGCAAGGGGGAGGGGGCAGGTGCTTAAGTCCTGAGTTATACAGTGAAGTGTGAGATGTGTTGCAATATGCTGAGTACTGCGCTAAAATATTTTGTGACAAGTTGTGATTTATTACCTTTTATTCAACTGCTAATAATGTCCCCAAAGGAAAAGTTTGTCAGCATATAATAAGATAACGTTTTCAGTCTGTTCATCTCACTTAATAATTGTTTGCAGCAATGTATGTAGTGGACTGAAAAAGTAATTGATATTGTTATTCAAGTGGGCTACCTGAAGTTTAATTTGTATCTGTAATATGAATAGTTTATTAAATTTAAAAAAAAGGTGTGACGATACGATATTGCCACACAAAAATATTGCAATACTTTGCAATACCCCTACAAAACACCTTATGAAACACAGCTGACTTAACAAACTAACAAATCACAGTTTTAAGGTGCTGCAACAGCTTTACATCACGTTTGGCCTGACACCATTCTACAACCCCCAGCAGACTGTACATGTCTGTACAGTCAAAACTACCCTGTGATCTAGTTTCAACTTGTGACCACTGTTCCTCTTTATCGGCGCAGTTTGAGTCTGTGTCTTGCAAATGGTGTCATGCTTTTCCAGACTGTTCCACTTATTGTTTTTTTAATACTGCTGCACCTGTTATTTGGGATCAGATTATTCTCGCTCTATGAAGCTCTGCTGTCTGTCTCGAGCAGCGGTACAAGATGTACTCAGATAGTAACAGTACAAAAGTATTATCAAAAATAAAAATTAAAAGTTAATTTTCCAGTACGTATGTACTGCTGAGTAGCTTTATCTATAATAATACACCATAATTTACTAGTTGATTTATATGTTGAATTAATAATCGGAAATCTGCAAAGTAACTTGTACCAGTGTCAGACAAATGTCGTGGAGTTAACAAGTACAATATCAACTCTTTAAATGTGGTGGAGTAGAGGTATAACTTAAGCATAAAAATAAAATAACGCCACTCGGGTAAAGTACAAGTACCTCAAAATTGTACTTGAGTATAGTACTTGATTAAATGTATTTAGTTACATTCCACCTATGGCCTCAAGTTAGGGGAGACCAGGGTTGGTGGGCGCACTTTACGCTCTCTGCCGTATTTCTTTGGCATCATTTATGTCAGAATATTCTAATCACCAGCAAATAAAAGGTATAAAGCTATAAACTAATATGTTGAGATGTACATAAATGTTTTCTAAAATTAAGTGATTTTTGATTAAAGCCATGCTTTGCATTTGTGCCAACCAGTCCCATCATGGGTTTGTTTGGCACAATGTTAAAATGCTGTAGTTACAAAAATAGAAGCAACCAATGGGAACAATGGGAACATTTAATTCAAACATGAACCACATCACATACTATCTTTTAAAACTAACCACATTTTTTATATCAGTTTATCAGTTGGCATGTCTCATTAGTTTCGCCATTGACCACTCAAAAATAATACTGAAAAAAAATTAACAATATAAACATTGTTTTTTGAGCTACAGTTACAACTGTTAATTTTACAGTTCAGTGTGCCGACCAACCGTGCTCACATTTGACCCAGCTTTGTGATATAATTATGTTAGCCAACTACAATCATGCTTTGCCAACAGCGTCATTAACAGGCGGCTCGCTCAGCGCGTGACGTGCACTTGTAGATAAAATATAGGCCTATGTTAATGAAGGTCCATTAGTACAGTTTTATATTTCTCTGTAATGTAGCACAGTGTTAACAATGTTACTGAGACTATTCTTGCTCAGACCTTGAACTCAAACATGGTGCTGCCCCGCCTAATATAGCCTATATTATGTAATCATTAAATTACAAACATGTGGGTGACTATTTCACTAATGGCCATAAAAGATGACTATTGGTCGACTTGTTGTCTTGGTTCACACTGGTTCAGAGCACAGACAGTGTTTTTATCACTTGATTCCAGCTATTGGTTGTAATCTACTGCAAACCAAATCAGCCATTAGCTGCCTTCCACAGTTAGTTAGCACAAATGCTAGCACACTTGTTCAGGGGGAATATTCACCAGTACCAAATACCTTCCAAAAACAGGATTTATACTTGTGTGTCAGCTCAATGCAGAGCGATGCTGTCGCCCATGCACGTGGCCTACATGGTTGTGAGCGTTTAGAATTGTGCAGTGGTGTGTCTTTGTCACGCTGCAGCTACACTTTCAAAGCAGTAGTTTCTGTGAAGTGATGTAGAGTTTAGTTGATTCAAAACACACATTAAACACACATTAGGGGCGTCGGTAGCGTAGTGGTTAGTGCCGGCGCCCCATGTGTAGAGGTGATGCCTCGCTGCAGCGGTTGCAGGTTCAACTCTGGCTTGCAACCCTTTGCTGCATGTTAACCCCCGCTCTCTCTCTCTCACCCCATTTCACTCTGTCCTGTTCATTAAAGCCCAAAAAATAATCTTAAAAAAAACACACACACACATTAAACATGGCTTAATAGCGACAATTACACAGGTAAGTGCACAAATCAGCTTCACTATAACTCGCAGCATTGTCATTGACAGACAAACACTTGTCTTTATCTGGAAACATTTTCCTCACAACAACATGACAACATGCTAATGTTATTAGCACAAGCCTGTATAAATTAGCCTAGCAGCTAGCAGACTTTCCTCCACTCATGTGAAGCCAGACACGACAGCAACATCTAACAAAGGTAACGTCACAAAATTCGACTCGATTACAACTCACAAGGTTCACCGACAAAACAACTGTCTTATAGGGCTGTCAACGAATATTCTAAATTCGAATTTAAATTTGAAAAAAAAAATGGACCTTCGAATGTGAAAATTGATATTCAATTGTGGAGAAAAAAAAACACCATCGCAGCTGTCCTCTTTGCGAGTGGGCGTTGGCCTGGGCCAGAGGCCAGCCGGTGTGGATGACACAATTGGTTAACATGGGCGGCGAAAGGAAACTGGCTTCGCTTCTCGGCACTTCGAGGCTATTGGCAGCGCCTCCACGGGCGATGTAGCCTGACGGAGGGTGAGCGAAAGGTCCGCAGTCGTTTATGTTGAAATAAAAATACCTACAAGTAGTTATGTTTCCTTGTATTAATACATATACAAGTATGTGTCCTTGTATTAGTTTGCCTTCTTGTGGACAAAATTGGGAAAAAAAAATATTCGAATGGTTCGAACCTATGAGTTATTTTTAGAAGGAATATTCGAACATCATTTTCGAGCAATTTTGACAGCCCTACTGTCTTATAATAAACACGTTTTCCAAACAAATATAACATGCTAATGTTATTAGCACAAGCCTATGGTATTTAACATTGTAGAAATTAGCCTTTTCCTCTGCTCATATGTAGCCAGGATAAATCACACACAAGGCTTTAAATGTTTTTTTAGTGGAGGCTTTATTGTCCTCACAGTTTATTGTTTCTTATCTGTGAAAATGAAGTGCATAAAAGCTTTGTTTCCACTGAGGAAATGGTTTTACCTTGTAAAAATAGAATAGATAGTCGTCACGATGTGTAGTTACAGACAGCAAACTGAGAACCTCATTCACATCACAATTATAGATGGGCTGGGTGTTTCAAAATTAAATTACTATTGTCACCCCGGTAGCCAAAATGGCCTGGCCCAGCATCGGCCTGAAGTCGGCATGCTGGAAGAATAAGGTCATTTACATTTCTGGGTAGGTGCATGTCAGGCTACGGCGTAGGCTCTGCATTGATGCAGAGCCTACACCAAAGGTACACTAAAGGTCCCGCTTGACGACTCAAAAATTTGTGTCCACAGAGTGACCTTCAGATGTTTTAACCTAGTAGATGAGTGCAGGTGAGTGAAGCAAACATTTTTATTTTACATTTTAGTTTCTGTGGCCTTCAAAGGACCAGAAAATAACTGTGTGCCAACCAACCCCGGTCTCCCCTACTGTAAAAACACACCTCACAAGTGTTGCTGGTTGACAGGTTGCGTCTGGTCCTTGTAGCAGTGTTTTAGGAAGTGATAAACTTCCTTTACAGTTATTAAGTCCAGTCAGTGCTCATATTTAAATGACAGCACTCACAGTCCCTACCTCACATGCTGCTCTACTGTTAAAATTAGCCATTAGGTACCTTCAGGCAAATCCAAAGAAATGCTTCCCAGCTCTACACCCACTCCTAAAGGCAACACACAGCTTTACATTTGCTGCATTTGCTTAAAGCAGGTATTTCGTAACACTGGAGAGCACACAACTTTCAACTCAGATAACCTCCGTGTATGCTAACGTTGGCTCCAAAGTTATGTTGCCATCTGCAAAACACCAGTGTCGACATTCAGGAAAGTTGGTGTGGTAACAGTGGTACATTTAGAGCTGCTAACATGCCTCCACAGGAACCAGACACTAAACAAACATTTAAGTACAAAGAGCGATGACTTACTGTACACACAGGCCTGCGCAATGCTACATTCAGAGGCTGTGTACAACCGTGGCTATGTCCGTAAACACATCACGTCAATGTAGCAAAGAGCGAAGACACAGAGATTTGAAGTCTTACCTCCCGTCAGAGCCAGAGCCAGCTGCAGCTGCACACACAGCACCGACACGCCGCAGAGTAACATCAGGGAACAATGATTTCTCCTCACTGACTCCATGACAGCCAAGACAAACAGTCATGCAGCACCAAACTAGTTTTCGGACTGTTGCTCGCCTCTAGTGTCTGCAGCACCAACGTGAGCGTGATCCCACCCACACACACACACACACACACACACACACACACAGCTCAGTGCAAACAGCGCAAACAGCTCTCTAACATGGCTCCAACACTCCACCAGTGAACACACTGAACAACCCACTAGCCTGCATTCATCTCACCTCCAGTGCAAGTTAATGCTGATACTTATCCTTACATTGATTTTACATAACTGGCAAAAATAAACAAGAGCCATCTGAACCCTGTTATGTAAGATTGTATCACAAAAAATGTGCACATAATAATTTATGCAAATGTATTCTGGTGTTTGGAAAAGCCTCCTGGTATTTTAGCCGATGTGTTGGTATGATACAAATAAAAACTACAGTCCATGCTCAGATTAATTTGCACCCAGGAACCTCTGGGTGGTGCTGTACGCACAGTGTTCACCAGACTGACTCAAATTCCTGGATTTGCATCATTTTATACTGTACAAACACATATATATAAATGCACCCAGTTGCTCTCTGAAATCTGCCTGTTGTGTCCCTGACTTACACTCACTGGCCACTTTATTAGGTACACTTTGCCAGAAACAGGTTGGACCCCTTTTTTTCTTCAGTGGCATTGATTCAACAAGGTGCTGGAAACATTCCTCAGAGATTTTGGTCCATATCAACATGATAGCATCACACAGCTGCTGCAGATTTGTCAGCTGCACGTCCATGATGTGAATCTCCCGTCCCACCACATCCCAAAGGTGCTCTATTGGATTGAGACCAGTTTGAGATGATTTGAGCCATCAGAAGATACAGGGTACACTGTGGTCATCAAGGGATGGACACGGTCAGCAACAATACTCAGGTAGGCTGTGGTGTTTAAACCATGCTCAGTTGGTACTAAGGGGCCCAAAGCGTGCCAGGAAAATATCCCCCACACCATTACACCACCACCACCAGCCTGAACCTCTGATACGAGGCAGGATGGATCCATGCTTTCATGTTGCTTACACCAAATTCTGACCCTACCACCTGAATGTCGCAGCAGAAATCAAGACTCATCATATTTTTTCCAATCCTCTATTGTCCAGTTTTGCTGAGCCTGTGTGAATCGTAGCTCAGTTTCCTGTTGTTAGCTGACAGGAGTGGCACCTGGTGTGGTCTGCTGCTGCTTTCAAGCTTTCACGTGTTGTTGGTTCAGAGATGGTCTTCTGCATACTTTGATTGTAACAAGTGGTTATTTGAGTTACTGTTATGAGTCTGGCCATTCTCCTCTGACCTCTGGCACCAACAAGGCATTTTCACCCAGATAACTGTGGCTCACTGGATATTTTCTCTTTGTCGGACCATCCTCTGTGAACCCTAGAGATGGTTGTGTGTGAGAACCCCAGTAAATACTCAGACCAGCCCGCCTGGCACCAACAACCATGCCACATTCAAAGTCACTTAAATCACCTTTCTTCCACATTCTGATGCTCGGTTTGAGCTTCAGCAGGTCGTCTTGACCATGTCTACATGCTTACATGCACTGAGTTGCTGCCACAAGATTGGCTGATTAGCTGTTTGTGATAATGAGCAGTTAAATAAAGTGGCCAGTGAGTGTATGTTTCTGATGCTGTGGTTAAGTATGTCTGCTGACATTAACTAGATTCCATCTTCTACCATTAAATGCTATTTCCCAACAGTTTACTTGGCCGTCATTCATCAAACGCGGCCCAATTTATTTCCTCCAGCATGCTGAGTTTGGGCCGATGCTGGGCCAGGCCATTTTTGATAACAGCCCAGTGATGATAGTGTCTTCAGAGTTGGGCCGGTTTATTTGGCCTGATTCTTGCCGCTCTGTTCCCTCAGTCTCTACAGAATAAAGGTGAAAAAGCGTTCTGTTTCAACTCCCATCACATTTACCACAATTTACCATCACACATTAAATCCCTAACATCTAGTGGATTATTCAAAAAATTGTTTTAGATACTTTATAAGCCCTGAGGGGAAAATCAATTTTCTTTTCACTCTGTTGTCATATAGACACAGGCAATGCACACACATGCACAAACAGGATCTATACATGCATTAAATGGAGAGATGTCATGAGCAGTTGGGGGTTCGGTGCCTTTCTTCAGGTCACCTCAGCAGTGCCCAGGACGTGAAGTGGCACCTCTCCAGCTACCAGTCCACGCTCCATATTTGGTCTTGAAGTGATGACCCTCTGGTTCCCAACCCAAGTCCCTATGGATTTAGCTACTGCTGCTCCAAAATCATGAAATCAATGTTAACTTTTATAACATTTGGTACTGCTTTCTGTAATATTTGTCTTTTTAGGTTCTTAATATATAGTACCCAATCAGTTTTCAGGACCTTTTTGAAAACAAATGTGGCATTACAAAAGGCTTATCCTTTCAACCAGTGGTTCTCAACCTTTTTTTGTGTCAATGATCCCTAAATTGATTCTTATTAGGTCACAGACCCCCATCTGATAAGATTTCACTTCAGAGACCTGAAGACTTTGGTTGCTATATCGATTAGGACCAGATGGTGTCAACTATAGTTCACAAGAAAATTGTACAAAGAAACTATAAACCTTATAGTTTCTTGTAACCATGGAGGAAGTGAAACCTATGATCAGAACAGTCACTCTTACGACTCTTACTCACACTGAGCTCACTTCTACAGTAAATGTGATAGTGAAAACAAACTATTATCCTTTTTCTGGGAACCCGTTGGACCTCCCCTAAGGACCCCGAGGGGTCCCTGGACCCCCAGCAGGACACTGCTGTACATATAAAACTGTTTGAATATACACGTGAATGTGCTTTTTATTATGAAACATTTCACTTCAAATGTCTTATGTTAGAGTGTATGTAAAGTTAGCATGGAGCCGAAACTTCAGGGGGGGTGACACAACACCATCAGCAGCACTTCATAAATGATGAAGCATATTCAGACCTGAAACGATAATGTGATGAGACTATTCCCTGGTTTCAGCTTCTCAAATGAGGATTTGTGACTTCTAGTAAACTGATCTTTGGGTTTTGGACATTAAAGGAAATCAGTTTGGACTCAGGGAGCTGTGATAGACATATTTAACTAATTAAGTTAATTTATAAACCTAACAATTAATTGATTAACTGAAAAAATAATTTAAAAAAATACCTTGTCCTTGTCTGTTGTTGCCTTAAACATACTGTATTACTACAAAACTGCATTATATTACATTGTGTCTCAAGTGTTTCTAAATTTCTGGACAAATTATGGCATCAAAAATAATCACAGAGTCAAATCAACAGCCTTCCACAATCGTCTTAACAAAAAATGAATGTGTGTAGAGGCTGTAGTAATGGCTGGGGTGGTGCAGTTGACTGCATTGTATTGTATTGTTGCATCCACCCCCTGTATCTACTCTGTTATTATTAACATATCCAGTCAAGTCCAATAAATAGTGCTACAACAGGACAACAGTGCTGCCTGAATAATCACAGTTAAAATGGCATCAGTGTGTGCTTCCTACCTGAGCAGGTGAAGAGGAAGGGGACAGCAGAGAGCCTCAGAGGCAGGGTAGCTGTCGTTATTGAGGGGGGCTTTCTACTCCACTGCTTGTAGGCGCAGGTGGCACAAACACAGACAGCTGGAGCGTGAGTTTTGCTCCTCGTCTGGAGCTGGTGGCCTCCCGTAGGGTGGCACAACACCCTGCAGGATACCGTGGGGACCCATCTGCCATGGCAAGGCCTGCTCACAGACGCCCCCATCCACCCACCCTACACCATTCCTCCTGATACCCATAACTCACCCTGTCCAGGCCACGCGTGTTGTCAACAATACCATGCCACAGTGTTTATATATTCTTTACCAGGTCCTCACCCTATGGGCTGAGAGCATAGCAGTTCATAAATACTGTCAAACCAAGTCAACAGAGCTGCAGTGCAACTAGAACATGCTTGGAGGGATACAGTTGGAGCTCAAGCTCAGTTATTATAATTGATAGCTAAGAGGACTGCAACTGTGTATGTGCTGTATGGAGTCTGCTATATGGGACAAAAATGACAGCAAAGTCACATCTGTTCATTTATCTATACATTTATGTTTGGCATTCTTCATGTGTTTTAAGGATAAATTAAGCAAGACATCTGAGGAAAGGTAATTCATCTACTACATACATATTTTCCAAATTCTAATGAGGCCAGATTTCTTATTAAATATGAATCAAGATGTGAGGGGACAAAGTGAGAGACGGAGCTTGGATTTCAGCCCTCTAAAGCTGCGGCCAAGCTCCAGCAACAACCATTATCATATTAAAATGTATTGTTCAATTATTTTACCGACACATCACACAAATGATGTTGTTGCATAATGTCATAATCAATTCAAGGTTAGCAACCAGCTTTTGGTCGTGACCAGTGGCGTATGGTAGGACTGGCCCCAGTGCACGCTATTATGGCGGGCCCTGGTGCCAGATTTTGCATCTGAACTGCTACTGTATCTTATCATCTCTTAAAATGATCAAATAGACTTGACACTGGACAATATAAGCAAACATATTACCCAGCAATCATCACTGCAAATCTGTTTATGACAAAAATATCAAATTAGGAAAGAAATTGTTCATTTAATTGAATATTTTGATAGTTTATTCATAGTTTTTACAGATTATGCAGAATAATAGTTTAATTTTATTATAGATTGCTACTAACCATTTCTGCAGAATAAAAAAAGAAAAGAAATAAAATAAAATATGGATGGAGTTGGGCTCACACCTGTGTTCAAAGAACTAACATTACATTAGAAATGGTGCCATTTACTATAGGTTATATTTCCTCAAATTCAATTCATCTACAAGCCCAGTGAGCAGTCATGCCTTTTAAACATAAAGGTGTCTGTAAGAAAGGACAAGAGAGAAATGAACAGGGGGAAAAAGCAGCAAAGCTCCCAAAATTAGATTCCTTTGGCATTTTTATAAACAGTTGCCAGTGGTGTGTGTATGCGTGCCTTATTACCAGTAACCACCATGCATTGGGGCCCATCACAATAGTGAGCACAGGGGCCCGTGGCAACTTACACCACTGGTATGAGCTGATGCCTTCAGGCAGAGGACAGGTTACCAAACTGTCAGCTGGACAGGTATAATTTTTTGCTAGTCCCACTATAAATTAATCAAACTACGTAACAGTAGGAGATGTGTGTGTACGTATGTGTGGATGTGAGGGCAGGAGGGTGCAATATTTTGGTGTTGGGCGTCTGTGCATTAATTTTGTACAGGACTTTTGTGCAATTACTTCAGGTACAGCATCTGTTCAACATGTAGTACTAGGGCATTATGCAGTACTATTGGGGTGTATGGATCTGGGGGTGATACTGTATGTTAACTGTAGTTTGATTGTACATATGTGTGGCTGTGCCACCTGTGCTCTTTTGAGGTCCAAGACTATTTTCTCCTACGGGACAAAACCTTACTGGATTAAAAGGGAAAGCAGGTACGATTAAAAAAAGACTCGACTCGCAGTGGATTAAAACTTGAAAATTTTGAAAATTTTTATTCAAAAATGTCAAAGAAGTGAAAAGAATAAACCTTAGGCAACATTCTACTGAGAAAACAAAAGTCTTTGGCTTTAACAAACACTACAAAACAAAATGACAGAGGATAGATTCCTTAATCTGTACATACAAGTTACCACTGGCAATTGTGTGGCACAAGTAAAAAAAATAAAAACAATAAACTTTCATATAGCTCTATGAAAATCTCTTATTCCTCAAACTGTCTGTACAACAATCTTCATAAATTAGAACTTTTTTCATAACTTAATGACTGTTCAACATGGTGGTTACTTATATGACCAATTTGTCTTATGTGCACCTCTGCAACTCTTGACCCAGATTCTATGGCACTTGGTTCGGACACCACTAGCAGCATTAACCTCACAAGACAGTATTACTTCTCAGTCTCAGGCATTACACAGAAATCTCAAGTATAATCACAGCGGCCCTTTACGTTTGTTGCACACCCGAGCTAAACTACGGAGGAAATGCTGCTGCGAGTTTGTCTAGATCCCCTACAATGCAACAATGCAACAATGCAACGTGTTTGTTTACAGGAGCGCAGATCCAGTGAATGCCACAAGGCTTTGTTGTCATTGTTGGTCTTTAACATCTTGAAATCAGCCTCTGGAATCTATTGCCATGAAAGCAGCAGTTCTTTTAAAACTATCAAACTGAATGCGTGAACATGAGTAGAGACATGTTGTCACCCCCCTTGAATTAATTACAATAACACATCATAAAAAAAGGTCTGAAGGAAATCAAAAAAAGCATTCAAAACAACCTATAAGGAAACAGCTGTGTGTGGCCAGCTCCTGAGCGTGGCATTTGGTCTGGAAGGGCGGGCTGGACCTGCTAACCCGACCTAGTACAGAGGAGAAAGAAAACTCTGAGGTAGATAACTGGTCTGACTGACCACCAGGTCGAATCACAGGCTTACTGGAGGATACCGTAATAAAAAACAGCCTGTTTTAATCCACCTTGTTCGAAACATTATCTGACTTATTTTTTTAAAAGGTCATAGCACTGTCCACTTATAGCTTTAATTGATTTCTTTTTAAAGGAACAGTTCACCCCAAACTCAAATATACACAATATTCCTCTTACCAGTAGAGCTATTTATTAATCTAGATTGTTTTGGTGTGAGTTGCTGAATGTTGGAGATATCAGCCGTAGAGATGTCTGCCTTCTCTTGAATATAATGTACCCAGATGGCACTCTGCTTGTGGTGCTCAAAGCGCCAAAAAAGATGTTTAAAAATGTCGCTTCCCAAAAATCATGACCTGATTACTCAAAATAATCCACAGACCTTGTTGTGAGCAGTTTCATGTTGGAACTATTTTCTCTCTACCAAACTACACCCGCCAACTGTATCACCACGCAGAAGGAAGAGTGCATCTACTCATGGACAAGAGGCTACATAAATGACATCCTCCTTGGCTGAGCTGTAATGTTAGCTAGCTCAGTGGTGCTAGGTGAGCTAGCAGTAGATGCATGCTTCCTTCTGCACAGTGATACGGTTGGCGATTGTAGTTCGGTAGAAAGAGAAAAGTTCCTATTACATGGTCTGTGGATAATACTGAGTAACAGGGTCATGATTTCTGGAAAGCGACATTTGTCACTAGTGTCATCTAGTTCCATTATATTCAAGAGAAGGCGGCAATCTTTACAACCAAAATCACCAACACTTGGCAACACCAAAACAATCTCAAAAGCACTACAGGAAAAAAGGTGTTTTTGATTTCGGGGTGACCCGTCCCTTCTACTTAATCCTAACAATAAAGTTGCATTTTTAAGTATGAAATTAATTTGTGGCACTTGTTGGATCCAGGCCTTCCTTCATGCTCATGTGTGTCCGTACTGTACTATTACATATGAAAACTGAATGTAATAATAGTTGTACAAAAAAAAGGCACACTGTCCAAACTGCAGTCTAGTTTGCAGAGTCACTTGTATCCTGGTTACAGAGACAAATGATTTTCCTCAGTGTACTAGCTCACAATCTTTGGTGAAGTAAACTACGATTGAAAGTGCCTGTCTGTTTCCTATCAAAGAGCGAGGTGCAATAAAATACACATATTCATCTCATGTTGCCCTCAAACTTGCTGAACTTTTGCCAAAGTTCTATTAAAAGGCTTTGATGAGGGTTTTTTTTTTTTTTGCACAATCATAAGTCTGTGTTTTCCTGTTAGTTTTTTTTTTTTCAAATAAAAGTGAAAAAAGAGACACCCCATGAAAATAACAATTAACATTACCCCAAAAGACAAAAAGATGACCGACAAACAAAACACATTTGCCCCACCCATTCCCCCGCCCCGCCAAGTTCAATTTCAGCTATTCTACTATACCAAGTAATCAAAAAGGCAAGATTCAAAAGGTAACACATTCCAACATCCAGAAACATGTAAGGTCTTCTTACTAAATAAATATTACATCCAATAAAATCATCAGATGTGGGGTCGTTTTTCAGGTTTCTCTAAATGTCTTCTACTTGTCTATCAGTTTTGGGAGGGGAAAAAGCAATAACACCTTGACTTCATTAGAAAAAGTCTGACATAGCTCATTTCCAAGGCAATAGCTCTCTAAATTATTTGCTTATTGCTGCTCTCTGTGGTGGTCTGTACAACTTCTGTATCAAAACTATGAAGGCAAATTCGAATCAGACAGCAAGATCAATCTAAAGTACTAAGAGAAATCACTTTACAAGAAAACAACACGTAACACTTCACCATAGCAACACTCACACAGCAAGCACAAAAACATCACTTTCAAAATGTCTGGCAGAAAAAAAGTCTTCGGAAAAGGAAATGGAAGTATTAACAAAACATATTTACTGTCATGCACTTCGAACAACTAGTCACGTGATTCTTCCTCGCATCCTGTGGCAATCCTCGGTAAAAAATAAAACGTTTTCTAGTATGAAAATAAAACTTTTTCAAATGTTTTTTCTTTTTTTAATATAATTTGAATCACTTGATGAGCTCAGATATTCTATCTGAAAATGATACCAAAAATACTCTCACTTAAACATTTGCAAAACCTGTGCAAAACAGTGAAAAGATCCTCAGCATCTGTTGCATTTGTAGACATGATTGTTTTAGCTGTCGTCCAGATGTTGACTCAGCACTACTTGGTTTGTTGGTAGGAATATGGGGAATGATTGCCGGATGAGTCCACTTGTGACTGTGCACCATTTTCCTGGAAGAGAAAGTAAAATAACAGTGAGCTGTTGTTTGAAATGAAGACAACGCTTTACACACAACAGACTGCAGTGGTGTTACAACACGTACCTCTACAGGAACATTTGATGTCTGCATGTGTGCGTACTGTGGGATATATCCTCCTTGCATAGCTGTGTTGGCGGCCATAAACTGCACAATGAAACGGAAGGAAGTGGAGTTATTTATAAAGCAAGTTTATGATCTATACATTTTACAGTTTAAACAAACACTTCACCCCCCAAATGACCATTTGTATATCAATTAATCACCTGTGTTACACTGAATTCATAAAGAAAACCTGAATTGAAGTAAAAAAATGGGACACTTTTAACAACAGCAAAACTACATCAAAACATCCGTCTACAACTTCTCACACAAGTTGTGTAGTATAATGAGTCTCATTTATCTGGTCATATGCTCAGTGGACATGAATTTTTGCTAAAACCTGGGCAAACACATGGGTTTGCACTCCATTTGGGTTGTTCAAACGCACGCGCCTGCCTGTGTTTGCTACTTGTCCCCATTATGCGAAAGTGTTGTAAATAGCAGGGCTGCTCCCTAACAGTCGACCAAACGTGAGTCGATAGAAAGGTCATTAGTCTGCAAGATTTAATTGGTAGCTTAGTCCCAGAAAAAATAAAGAAAACAAACGTGAAACTCTGTTGGAAGCTGCGCCTTGTCACAACAAATCAAAACCTAGATGACCAGACCATGTGGGTATTTAATTTGGAAGGACAGACACAGAAAGAGGCCACGCTCAAAGGTCACGTTACAAACCAGTCACGCCCAAGAAATATCTTTCCCTTCTTCTGTAAATATTCAGTCTGATAAATACGGAAAAGTTGATCATGATAGTGCAGGGCTACCCAGAGCTTTACATCTGTCCCATGGAAGATAGGCCTACACACAGCGCCTGGAAGAAGATCAGCTCTGCACACAGGATTTCAGGTAAATACAGTGCTTGTTAAGATTGCTTAGCAACCTGCCGCCACACTCTTGAAAGCTGGCACGAAAACGGCACAAGAGTAGCATCCAGCACCTGACCTCGCATTTCCAGTTGGCTAAAGACATGACATGTGTTCGGCCCCTAATTTACAGGGCTGGTACCTGCGGTTATTCCACAGGCTAGTTAATAACATGTCGGGCAGGAAATCCAAAGTGTGGGATCATTTTGAGAAGGTGAAGGACGAACCCAAGGTGATATGTAAACTCATCTTTATTGGTCGACTACAAACATGATGTATCATCTGAGACATGTAAGTAGCTACCTGCCCATTAGTCACTTAGCACAATCATTACTGCTTTACCAGCAGCGTCATTAACAGGCGGCTCGCTCAGTGTGTGACGTGCACTTGTAGATAAAATATAGGCCTATATTAATGAAGGTTCATTAGTACGGTTTTGTATTTCTCTGTAATGTAGCACAGTGTTAACAGTGTTACTGATACTATTCTTTCTCACACCTTGAACTCAAACCATTGTGTTGCCCCGCTCAAAATATATCATTTAATAGTTACATTAATATTGTGAACATGCAGGTGACTCGTCGACTAATGGCTCTAAATAACGACTATTGGTCGACTAGGAATGTTCTAAGTCGGGGGCAGCCCAAGTAAATAGCAAGGTTTTAGCAAAACTAGACCTGAATTATACTGCATGAGTTGTGTAAGAGTTTGTAAACAAATGTTTGATAGTTTTACTGTAGTTAAGCTTGGCCCCCCCTTTACTTCAATTCATCAAGAATTTTCTCAATTTTCAGAATCTTTGTTGACTACTGATGCCAGAAAAACAAAGTTTTCCTCAAAAAATCAATGTAACACATGTTGAGTAACTGATATATAAATGATCATTTTCTGGGTGAGTTATTCCTTTAATGAAACACTTTAAGTACATGTGTGAACTCATTTCTGATCCCATGCAGTTCTCTCACCGTTCCTGCACTGCCCAGAGAGAGGTGACTCATCTGCTGTGCAAGAGGAGCCATCATGGAAGTGGGCTGTAGTGACATAGATGGGTCCATAGAGGGCGATATCACAGTACCCTGGAAGGAAAGTGTGAGCAGATGAGAGGAATGTATCCAGGGAATACTGTTCTGCAAAACTGAAATGCTTCTCAAAAGACACGTTTAATAAAGATGATCAAATGTCACAAAACTGATGCAGAAAATCTAGGATGTAAACACATAATCAGCTTTGCAGGATTGGATTTCAGGCCAAGAGAGACTGAGTAATCTCAGACTTCACATCTAATAACCCACAGCAGAAGGTGAATAGTCACAAGTTGAGCAAGTTGTCTATAAGCATCTTGGCTGGCCTGATGCATCTAACAGTGTTTTCTCATCTCCGCTGGCTCATTTTCAAAGCAAGAAAGGACTCTTCTCTCTCAATTCGAACCCATCTGTTACAAAATATTCGGCATCTGTCACCAAATACACAGCTTCACATAGCCTCTCCAAAGCAGTCGTTTTTACATTCCTATACAAACACTTTAGTAACGCAAATCCTCAAGGATCAGTGTCACCTTATGTGTAACTACTACTCTCCCATATTGTGTCTGTCTGTTTACAGAGAAATGTTTCAATTCTGTTACAACCACAGAGGGAAATGTTTGGATGAATTAGAGATAGATTTGTAATGAAGACAGTGAGGATGAAAAGATTTTGTTCTTACTGGGTGCTGCATGATGTAGGGTTGATGAGGCACCCAGGATGGGTTCTGCACCTGGAACATCACACAAACACGCTCTGTAAACACACTGGCATTGAACAGCTGCTATTTCCAGAGATCACATGCTACTGTGACTGGCACGGCAACAAGAATGAAAGGCCACCGTGCCCTTTGTCACATATCTAACCCACACACCTAAACCCCAGTGGACCGGTTCCTAAATGCTGATGACACATGGTTTATACACACACATGCTTGCGTTACTACATGTGAAAACTGATGAATGAAATGCTGTCTTTGTGGTATTAGATAAGGATTCACACCTGGTACGTTGAAACCGGAGACATGTAAGGAGACATGGATGTTTGAGCAATCATCCTGTTTGAAATACTGTATGCTGGTGGGAAAAATCTGTAAACACAGAATAAATTAAACTAAGTTAAGTACAATAAAAAATATATAGACCATAACGGTGTAATCTAATCTGTTGTTGCAGCTTACCCATTTTGCATAGCAGCTGCACTGGGGTCATATGTGAGTGTCATTCCAGCCTGAGAACAAAAGAAAGCACTGGTTTGGCAACTAAACTGAAGCATGCAACACCAACAATCAACCAACGCAGCATCACCACATGACGGCCTATTGTGTATCTATTGAGCTCAAACCGGAAAGAGCACACCTTGACTACAAACAACTCTATAATTAACTTCAGGAAACATAACCAGGATTACAACTCAATAAAAATCTGCAAAATTAAAATATGTCTGAAAAAACACATTAACATGAATCCAACATATTAGCATAGACAAATCAGCCTATTTGTGAAGAAAGAATGACTGTGCAGGACCTATCTGTTAATGGCGAGGTGAACTAGTTAGCTAACATTTACATACTATGTATTAAAAATATTGGCCAGTTGGCTGCATTACCATTCCAAGTGTATGGACATTCTTGTGAGCTGCAGTGGATAATTTTTTACTTTTCGAGAAAGAAACTGACATATCCTTTGCCTCAGAAACCATCAACATAGGGTGAAGTTAACGCACCTAGCTATGCTACAACTGTCACTAACTTAGCAGCTACAGGTAAGCGCTAATCTTGCATAGCCAGACCTATCTCCACAGTGCTGTCAGCGCAAGAGAAAGGTCTGGAATCACCATTTACCCTCCTGCTACAGGGGAAAAAAAGCTCTGGGATGTTTTTCTTTCTTTGAACCAATCACAGTCATCTAGGGCAGCACTAAGCCCAGGATGCAAAGAGGGCGCTCTTGCAAAATAGTGTTCAGGCTGAACTTGTTTTGGTGGAACATTTGCAAGTGGTCGGTGAGCACTGTCATTAAAAACACATAAACATATATCACCGTGTGAGTGAACTTTTACTGATAAAAAAGACAAAAAGAATTTGATAATCGGAGCCCTAGAGGTGAAGCATGGCTATATTTAGCTCTGGAGGAGCTCACTGGGCCCATTAAAACCTCAGATGATATGCTGGCTGTATGTGGCTGTAGCAAATCATTGTTACAACGATATCACAAAAGTTTATGTGATGTGTAACAGATTGGTGCGCTGGTGAAGTCAATGTCACTGGGGCATGACGTTGGCGGAGTTAAAAGATGTGGCAAATCAACTCCAACTGGCCGTGTCAGAAAACGGATCAACACTGGGGGTACGAGAGTCCTAAGAGATGGAGTCTGGACTTCTCCAAGGTGCGTCGTTTTATTCGTTGTAAGGCCTTTACAACAATTCAACGAACGCAGGCATGATTTATTGCACAATCCAAATTGCCATTGCCAGTTTCTGTGTATAAGTTGTTAGCTCAGAGGTTGTTGTTGTTGTTTCCTTTGGCGAAGGGGATCTGGAAACATTAACATGCAATGGGGGACGGAAAGAAGAATCCTGGCCGAAATCAGCGCCCGATGGCAGGCTTATAGCCACAGTCTATCCAGTGAGTCAGACTAGGCAAGTGCAAACAAGAGACAGCTTAAATATATTCAGAGAATTATCTCAAGTGCACTTCAGTCTTATACAATATATGTTTTATCTGATTTCATGATTTTATCTGATTTCATCAGCTGACTGTTTATATTTTATACTGTCTTGTTCTGTTGCTCGATTTTATTGCCTCTGTTGCTTTTATTGTTATTGTTGCCTGTATTGTGCACTTTGAGATTTGTATTCAAATGTAAAGTGCGTTATAAATAAAATCTATTATTATTATTATGTAGTAGTAGTAGGGTGTCCTTTTTTTTGTCTCTCTTTCAGCTAAAATGTTTAAAATCATTTTTTCATCTTTATATGAGTCTTCAGCAACACTAAACAACAATAAAATCGCACTTAAGTTCTGCTTTTTTCATCAGGTTGTGAAGTTAGTAAGTGCACCTGAAACTTGTCCTTAATTAATCCTGATTTTAAGGAGACATCACATAGGTGTATGGCTATCAAAAAACAGCATACATAAAAAAACGTGTAGCCTGAACACTTACGCCGTGCCACAAAAGTTCAATAACAGCAACCTTTTTCGATCCTACTTGGAACTTTGACAGATCAAAATGTTTGAGAAGTCAAAACCACACCTATATTTATACATAATGCACACCAATAAGTTGTCAGGCTCTATAATGGCAGGTGTGGTTAACCATTTAAACCACTCAGGGTGATAAAACAAATGACATCCAACAGTAACATAAGACCATACTACCTCGTCTTCTTTTATTATTCCTATCATAGATTGGATCCCATCACCACTTACCAGTCTGGAGTCACTGTCCCTTCCCCAACCGCGACCATTCAGGGCAAATTTATTCTGACTTTGTCGCTTTTTCTGTCCACCATCAGCAAACTTGCACAGCAAAGGTTCAGATGGTGCTAAAGAGAAATAAGTGGCGAGAGAATAAAATGAAGGTTTGTCTTATGCAAACGTCATCACACACTCACACACACAACGCTGTCTGGTATTGCTTGCTATACAGTCATTCACTCCCTGCAGCCTGGGAGTGCACATTTACTAGCCAGCCTGGGAACGCAGACATCTAATTTGGCAGCTGTGGAGCTGTAATCCCCTCCCCTTCCTAAAGGAGGCGAGGCCAGCAGAGACTATTTCAGTCTAATAATCCAATTAAAAAGCTTAGAGAGGGAGTGGAGGCCACACAGAGCAGCTCCCTCTCCCTCGTTTTCTTTGTCTGTGCTCTGCCACTTAGGGCTGAGTGTATATGAGCAGCAGACTTACTGACTCCTGTTGGAGGCATGAATCAGTTGGCTGACCACTTCATCCTGCCTTTACAACAACGCCCATTAACACTGTACGTTATTACAAAGCAAATCCTGTTATTTTCTTTCACATATTATTTCCATGGCATTTACATTTTACTTCCGGAGTGTGTACCAGCCAATGTAAGATAATAACACTGTATGTCTTACCCGGAACACCTGCAGGTGTTTTAATAAATTTTCCATTGAAGTGAGAAATGACTGCGTCACATTTTTCAGTTGACTCCATCCTGCAGATATAAGAGACACACAGAGCACAGCTATATCAGCGAGAACTGCAGTAACAACGGTGAACAGGTGCTTTCCAAGAACTGCTTCCTTTCTGGGTGGGTGGAAGAGGTGGTTCAATATAAAACACTGTGAGCCCCAAAGCGCACATATGTTGTAATTAACTTGTATAGTCTTTACGTTTCATACCGCACAGACCTATTATTGCACACCCATGCAGACAAGCATTCCTATGATGCAATTTGTGTCACGTCAATCATGACCCTGGCCTCGATAGTCAGGTATTTCAGTCAAACGTCAGGTTGTGCAAGAATGACTGGTGGAAGCCACTGTAATTAAATCACCCAGTCATTGTGAAACTATTTCTTAAAGGTGTTTCCATTCGTCCATACATGACGATTTCCTCTGCCTTGTTCTCAACAACACAGCTATGTGTTATTAGGTATTAATTTTAGAAATGAAAAACATTCTGCAATGAACCGCATGGGGATTTTTTGTGAAGAGAAATCAGCAAAAACAGATTTATTTCAAGTTTTAAATCTTGTAAGCGTGCCCATTTTTATGTGCTACAAGACATATCATAAGTGAAATAAGCAGTCAATACTATGGATGAGCATTTTTGCTTGTAACTGTAAAACACAAATTCTGACTCCCAGGGTTTGTTTCATCACAAACCCAAGGAACAAATCCCTTAACACTGGTATAATGAGGCAAACTGGAGGAGAAGCCAGGCTACATACTGGTATTTTACAAGATAAGTTTCACTTTCACTTCAGCTCGTCAGAGCTGGCAATCAGGAACAAGGTTTAACTGGCACATTAATAGCTGTATGATGAAGTTGTCAAGCAGAATGATTATGTTATCTATTACAGTTTCCAAGCAGAGGTTTGTGTGTTTGATGAGCAGAGTCAAAGGTGAGCAAGATTGCTTGAGCTGCAGGTGAGCAGCTGAGGGGTGGGGCTAATTTGCAGGTTCATAGATCTGTGAATATCAAATGAGGCAAAGGTGTAGAGTTACATCAAAGCCATTTTAAGGCATGAAGGGATGTTTTTCAGAGATTGAATTTTAGGGGATTACTCAATGCCTGGAGAGGAAACATAAGTATTTTTTTGACAATGTTGCCACCCAAAAGGGGTCTCTTTATTTAGTTTAATCTTACCAATGCTAAATGTGGCTCCAGTTAAAAACTGTCCCCTAATATTGTTAGGATTATGACTCGGTAAGAATAATTTACACAAGACCTTACCTTGCAAAGCCCACTCCTCTGCTGTTGCCGCTGGAGTCCCTCAAGATGCGTGTGGATATCACCTGGCCGAAGTGCTTTAACATGTTCTCCAGTTCCTGCTCATCCATTGACACGGGCAAGTTGGAGATGTACAAGTTTGTCGGATCTTGTTCTTGTTGCTGCAAAACAGAAGAAGAAAAAAAGAATATAGTAAACAAGGATATAGGAACCCAGAGGTAACGTAACTATGCTACAGGAAGTGCCTGAAACTCACCTGGAAAACACAAAACTATTCCGCTGTAGCATCACATTCATACTGGCTTTAGTAACAAGGACGACAAGAAAATGGAAGGACAAGTTTCCTTACAATTCCATATAATCTATGCCTGGAAACTGCTAAACAGTTAATGGACTTCTAATAGGGACATCAGCAATGGGGTTAACATGTCTTCGCTTATCTCTGCTTCTTCCTATCTGTCTCTGTCGGGGGCTTTAGGTAGTAAAGGGTCACTATGAGCAGTGATGAACAGAGATTTGCATGCAGCCCACGGTGGCTCGGGGCTCACATCAGCTGATTTCTTGCTGTATCTTAATAGCATCAGCAGAAACATAAGACATGGTTACGAGTCCCCAGGGAGCGGCCTCTCACCATTAATATTCATCAGCGCTGTGTTGTTCAGAGTCAGCTACAGGAACAGGTTGGATTACTAAAAGTAATACACCAAAAGAAAATTCTACAATTGAGAATTATGAGGCAGTGAATGAGCCAGAGCCTGCGCTGCAACAAAACCCACTGACTAAACCTGCTTTACCCCTCAGGCCTTTGGAGGCAGAGCTGAGCATTTGTACTGCTAAGTGTTCCCTAAATGACCCCCCAGTTAGGCAATTGATAAATTGTTAATAACAGGAAGCTGATTTTGTCTCTGCTGTTGCACATTACTTGTTCATGTCTTCCTGTAAGGTACAATTTGACCTGCTCTTTACTGTCACATAGTTTCTATTCCTGGAGAAATCACACTTGTGACTTATTTACGAGAGGTCTGAGGGTGAGGTGAATGTTTAATTGATGCAGTAAGTCAACCAAAGCAGCTCCTCTGTTTTAATACCGACTGTCATCACTTAAAAGAAATATGAAAGAAAGAAAGACATAAAAACAGCATGTGTTCTGCATTTCTCAAAGCTCGGAGAAATGCAGGGACAAAAAATATGGCAGTGAGATAAGACATCTGTTTGTGCTTTGAATGGGTCACCACCCATCAGTCAGTCATTAACTGTGACTGACGCATGCTTGTGGAGGAAGAGCTGATGAAGAGGTGTGGCTGATGGAGGGGTGTGTTACTCTTTGCCTTACTACAGAGACAGGGAGGATGGGATGCTGTAAAAAATGATGTGATCTACAGTATACATTTTTACCCTAACTTAACCAGGGTATATTAGGTTAGCATCTTTGCTTTTTTTGCAACAACCTACTCCATATAGCCTCAGTCTTTTCTGGTGGCTACTCAGAAGCCACAGAAGCAGCTGGGACTTTGAATGTCTTCCTCAAGGACGTTAACAATTGTGGTAATGAGGGATGGGCAAGTGCTGCTCTTTCACTTCCTCTGCCCACATTCAGCTTGCTGATCCAAAGATTGAACTGACACTTTCCGGTCACATGAAACAATATAAAACAACGCTGTTCCTCTGTCAAAGTCAATCACAGAGCTTGATAAACCACCTAAATGAATTCCATGACGTACAACGACTTCTTATACATATGTGCATTAAGTGAATCCCTTATATGCGTATGGAGAAAGGGAAGCACAAAGTCAAGTATCACAAGACAGTCGTTGAAATAACATATGGTTAAAAGAAGGGAAACTCTTATCTGGCCACTTCCCACCACCTGCCTTTGAAATAATAATGAGAGAAAGCCCATTGAGGGTGCCTGTGCAGATAAAAAAACAGGAAAAGGGACCTTTGTCAGAGAGTCCATTAAGCCCAAACAAGCTGGAGTGAAAGGCTCACACTTTATAATGGCATTTACCTTCCACAATACAAAGATTAAACTTCAGCATGCCCCTCAGAGCTGCTCTATTCTAATTAAAAAAGTAAAATGGGTGCACAGAGGCATGTCAAGAAGCTCTACAGATCCCCAGACAGGGAAATGAGGCCAAGGGTTCTTGCTCAGTGTTGTATGGGAACTAATTTCCCCCGACTGGTTCCTGTTACCATAACAACACACAATTATTTACTTCCTTTCCTGATGTTAGAGAGTTTAGGTACTTCAAGTACCACGGTCCTACTTTAAAGTCATCTGAAAGCCTCCTATGTTATACTGTGAACAGATAAAGCTGTGTCCGTAGTGTATCAATGACTCTGTCCACACAATTCTGGGCACCAATTAAACAATAGTTAAAAAATTACTTGAAGACGACAGTCTACTGTAAATCCACCTTCTCTAGCCAAGAACAGATTTTAGATTTTATGTTTTTAACATATTTGCAACATGAAGCCTTGTTTGCTTTTCATGTTTGAGAGGTTTAAGTGAAATAATCTTTCAGGGAGATAGTAAATCTATGTGTAATGGTGCATTGGAGGAGACAGAGAGACTAGTGTCAGCTCCCAGACAGGCTTGCTGTCGAAGTATGTGCACATGCTGGATAATTTCTCTGCTACGTCATCCCGCTGTCAGCAACAACTATCTCTACACTCTATAGTCTAACTATTGGCGCCACTCACGTCTGAAGCCCTTCTAAAGCCTGGACGGGAGCTGCTGGCTGACAGAATACCTTTGGCGACCATTAATAATGTATATGCATGCAACACTTGCAGGGGAACACATACATATACATAATACACCATATATGAACACATCAGCAAATTACCAAATATATTTAAGCACTGGGGGACAGATTTAACACTGTATTAACTATACTGTTAATGCAACAGGAGTCAAACTTTATGCAAAAATGAAAATGAAAATGAAAATGAAATGGAGATGACATGCAGGAGACAATAAGACAAATCAGACAAAGAGAAAGATGGAGCTGCAGCTCAGAGTGCAGAAGGTGGAGGGTAGAGATGCTGTTCATACAGCTAATGTCTTACTGGAATACTAAAGTTAGATGCGGTCAAGTGCTCACTCTGAATGTTTCACCAAAAAGAATAACTAACCTCATTTCACCACACACCATCGACATGCAAACTGAGAATTGAAAACTGAAAGCTATGCACATGTGTCACATTAGCTCCAAATGCCTCAGTAAATCTGGTGCAAATTTGTGCAAATAATAAACATCAAAAATAGTTCCACATATGCACAAATATCCACTGTTTTCAGCACATGCTTCCTGCCTCATGATTTAACTATACAGAGTTCACTACAGACCAAGTGTTTTGCAGCATACACCCTTCAGTCAAGGATTCCAGTCCTGCTATTTAATACCACACAGATTAGGTTAAGGTTGCCTCACCAGCCAGATGGAGGAGAATCAGTGTTAGTGGGTGACTTGCATGGGTGTGACATCAGGATTAGACTGTAATGAATCCTCACCTTTGCCATCTGAGCTTGGACACCAGTGGTCTTTAGAGCAGCCACGGCTTTCTGAGCTGCAGCGGGGCTGTCGAAGTCCACAAAGCCATATCCTGAGGAGACAAGCAGCATGGTTAGGACAATATTCTACAGCCAGCACAAATAAATGGCCGAGTCTCTGCGTTAAATGGGCTGACATGTACTATTCTGTGGTGGAATGTGTGTTTATTCCTGGGCATAACATGTTACAGTGTGTTACTGTGTGAATTTACATGCATATACTTCTGCATTCTCTACATATATTGAACTGTGTGTGTTTACGTGAGCTTTTATGCGTGTTTTTGTGTGTGTGTGTGTGTGTGTGTGTGTGTGTGTGTGTGTGTGTAAATAGAGGTAGAAAAGTGCTGATGATGCAGATACCAGTGTGACGTTCATAGCTCAGGTCAGCTCTTTGTCCTGGGGGGCACAAACAGGGTGAACCTATAGTCCCTAACCTCTGCTGCAGCTGCTATATTTAACTTATTCAAGCTAATTTATGCTGAATATGTCAGGGCTCTTTAAAAGTTTAATGAGACTCTTGATAATTCTGAAATTAGCAAGGTCGCACAAAGTTAGTGCTATAGCCATCTCTGGCTTTAATTCAAAAGTCAGTCGAAGTTTTACAAGGGCTTTAACAGCGTCACCTCTCACTGACAGCCATTGATTAACTGGCATGTGTTTAATCCCAAGGAGAGTGACTACACATTCTCTTAATCCCATCAGCACGAGAGAGAATCAGTAAGTCCCTCTTAAGACAGACGTGCAGCCTACAAGAAACGGACCAAGACCAACAGTGTCACTCAGCAGAGAGAGAGGAGGAGTCTGGCACCTCTTCCCAGGAAGCACCCACAGCAGTAACACACCAACAGACAAGAGCTGAAGCTTAAAATAACATGAGCAGGGAGGCAGCTTTAAGCAGCCTGGCTGTCTGTTTCCTGACTTGCCTGGATCATCTGACACAACTGCATAGCTGCTGAATGACTTGATGTTATGATAAAATTCCCACATTGGACGTCTACCATTTTTTTAAAGACAGTGTGGACTTGAAATTCTCTCTTGAGGTATTGAAAATACCTCAGGGCACTTCACAGTGTTGGAAAGGGAAAAACAACGTCACACACCTTTGCATTTGTTTGTAGTCTTGTCCAGGATGGCCTTTGTTGATACAATTTTGCCGTACCTAGGGGAGGAGCAGAAAGGCGAGGCATTGTTAGCTAGGATTATGTACCAGACAGAGCCAGTTATAAAACACACAGAGAGGGAGGGTTGGGCAACAATCTATGACATCACTGTAAAAATATGAGAAACAGGAAGTGGTTTCCATGTGGTACTGAAAATCCCCACCATGTGAGTGCGAAACTAAACAGTCTCTTTTTAACTCAACCACTGTATCAAGCTTTACACAAAGTCACCAAAGACACCTTACTGAATCACTTACAGATGCTTGTGCGTATGTGCAAACCACTGCCTTACAACACACTCAGACAGTGACATTCAAAAGTCTGGTCTGGTTTTGTCTTTGGTTAAAAGGTTAAAAACTCCTCTCTTCTTTTTTTCAAATACAACTGCATTTTTGGTGCCAATTTTAAAACCAGTTATTTATTTTTATGAATTAAATGCTATGTATACTTATATTTAACTGTTTCATCAGACCAACTGAGATCTAGAAAAGTCTTTGGGAAAATTCAAATCGGGATAACAAGAGTAAATCCTGAGACAGCTGTTTGAAGTAAAGAAGTCCACCTCTGTAATCCTCCACACAACCTGTTGGCTTTTGGTTTGATGCCAAGGTTTTTTTTATCATGCAATCAATTCACTTGTTGCACATTTTTTAATCTGTTCAGTAATTTCTGTTCTTTAGAGTTTCTTAAACTCAGTACGTATGAAGGCTTCTTTTAAAATGAATATCTTTCACTTTTATTATTCCACATGACCAACCACAATGGATAAACTCGGTCCATATGTATCATGTTTAAAAATACCTCTATCATCTACAGTGACCGTGTTACAAGCCATGATGTACCCTGCAGTTAACCAGGAGGATACTTTAGCCAAGGATTAGGCTAAATGCTGAAATGGGTGAAAGAGCATGAACTTATGACCTTTTCTTTATCTGAATTCTAATCTCAAATTATGCGAGGCTGCAGCATGTTTGCTCTTCCACTACCATCAAACTGTACACAGAAAGTAGTAAACTGCACATCTAATAAATGAAGTCACACTTTAACTGTGAAGCAACTAAAAACTATTGCATTTAGGTTGCTCTCTTAAATCTAAAAAGCTCTCATTTGAGGATCAATCCAACATTGAAGTAAGGGATTTTTAAGTGATGTTTTTTATCCACCTGAATCTTTAATAAAATTAAATAAAACACAGATGAATAAAATACTGAGTTACAACTAAAGGCCAGTTTCAACATGCAATATATTACTAAACACCCGAAGAATGAATTGGCAGCTTTGTGCTGCAAAGTCAGTATCTCATTGTGAAGAAGGGCTGCAGAAAAAAGCAAAAAAACCCTCTGAGGCACCAGGGTGGTCTGAAGCATCCAGCGAACAAAGAGCTGTGGATGAGCCTGGCGCTGACAATATCTGTCCTTTATCCACACACATGATATATGAAACCTCTGCTGCTATGCCCTGCATGCTTATCATATATGCTCTGTCCTTGTGTGATATTCAAGATTCAAATGAAGCTTGCAGTGCTGCTGGAATTGTTTTAATCTTATATATACACACATGAAACCATAGGTGTCTCATCACGCTCTGCAAGGTCCAAATCTACTCTTACATCCTTTCTTAGAGGATTTGTAAACAGATATGTGGGGCTCATTTGTCTTCCAAAGTCAGCTTACTAGAATGGAAGAACATTTACTATGCTAACTTACAACATAGATAACACTAAATAAATCCTGTTCTTTAAACATAAGTGTACAGTTGCACTTTTAAAATGACATTTTTATATCTTACCCTTTACTCCTTATTTGGATTTTAACAAATGTGTGTCAAAAAATGACTGCCACTGCAAATTTAAACTAGACTCTAAATCTAAGCAGGCCAAAAAAAAAAAAATCAATAGCTGATCGATAGCAGATAATGATGAGAGGAAGTGAACTCACGGCTGACAGAGCTTGACCAGGTCATGGTCCGTGGTCGAAGGCGACAGGCCTCGGATGTAGAGGTTGGTTTTGCTGAGCTGGTCCCAGCCTGCAGTGCTGCTGCTGCTGCTGCTGCTGTTGTTGGTGCTGTTGGTACTCGGGCTGGGTGGAGCCATGGGGTGTGACGATGAGGCAACAGGTGGCTGGAAAAGGCAGGGAAACACTGGGTTGAATTCAAGTTCAGACTGGGTGGTAATTAAATAGTATTATTTGGCATCATGGCTCAAACTCTCGGGTCTAAATGACAGATTCACCTCTGACCACAACCTGCACGTTCAGGCACTGGAAGTGAGCAGAAATAAGATTTTCAGGTGGTGTTAATTACTCCTAAAACCTACAATAACTAAATTTGCAGCCATGTTGGGGCGGCAGCATCAAGCTATAAACACAATATTGACATATTATCACCTTAAAGGAGCTCTACATGATATTCAGAGCATATCCATGATTCAGAGGTTGTCTGCACACAACTCTTAACGTGTAAGTAAGTAAGTAAGTAAGTAAATTTTTATTTCTCTAGCACTTTTCACAGATAGAATCACAAAGTGCTTTACAGCAAGAATAAAAAGCAATAAAATACAGAGACAACCCAGAAAACACACAATGGCGTAGAGGTGGCTGAGCTGACTGCTAGCAGCTAACAGTGCTAAGTTAACAACAGCAACAGTGCTGACAGAGGTAGTGGTGTTATTCAAAGCATGGGTGCTACGTGTCCCAATATCAGTGGTAACCACCATATAAGCCTAGTGCAGAATGGTGGCAATTAGCTAGCCAGTGGGATACACATGCGTCACTCACGTGCACAAACATGCACAAACGGCCAGTCCATCTACCACACCAAACAACAGATAAGCTCAGATTACAACACATAGAAGAAGTGTGACTTCATTCTTTGGTCTGGACGCCATTACGCCACTGCATCACTACATAAGGGCTGATATGGTGAAGTTGTTTGCAAGCAGTTGCTTATTTACAACCTGGCAACCTGGTGTAAAGAAGACCAATATTCCATCTCTTTTACCTATGTTTTGCTCTCTACCAACCCCCTGGGGAAATTTCTAGTGATTTGGGTGCAAAAGGCTCCACTATGTTCAATAGCTAGGCTGCTAACTGTGTCTGTCTGCTGATTGGTGCTGGGAACATATAATACAGTAGGTTTTAGAGCTTTTTTGAGCTGAAAAGAGCTGACTGTTGCGTCTGGAAATGAGGCGGATGCAGTGAGGGTGAACCAAACCAGTAAAGTTGCAGGCTATAAAACCAAAATACTTAAATAAAAGATGCTGAAACACTCCGCAGAGGTGAGGAGAACTGCACAGTCGATTGTCTGGGGGTACGTCATTACGAGTGACCCCTTTCACATCGTCATTCGGTTCACTGTTAATTTAACATTATTGATTACAGGACATTTAAGTAAGCCCAATCCATGTCCTTGTCAGAACAAATAACAACTGGCTGTAAAAATTTCTGCACTTTTCTGAAAAAAGGTTGGAGATACGAAAGACATTAACATGATAATTTGTCTCACACATTTCACACATGATTTCACACTTACATAAACCAAGAAAGCCCTGCTGTCTGCCCTCACCAAGTCACTCATATATAGCGACATATTAAGGGAAAAATAGATTAACTGTGTGGACACTCCATCATTAGCATCATGTGAGTTTCTGTCCAGGGTGAGGATTAATGTTTTTCAGACCTGTGATCCATATCTGCAGAACAATCTCCATCACACCTTCGCAGTCAGCACAATTGGGGTCCACAGGGGCTCATAGCTCTGACATCAGTGTCACACTGATATCACACTGCCTCGGGGTGTAGAATCAGCTATTCGCAGGTCAACATAAACAATCATCTCTGGTGTAGCGCCAGACTTTTTAACTTCATAACTCCCATTAATGAGCAGCTTTATTTATATGCTCTGAATGGTTTGAGCGACTTCTGGTATGACCGTGTGTCTTTTCCCTATTAATTCAAGAAAAAACAACTTCCATTTTTTGCTCTGAGATTGTATTAAACACAGTTATTAACAAGCGCTGTGATTTTCACATGCTATTCGGTTTTGGTACATAATAGCTGTGGGGCCTGTCCTTCTGGGGGAAAGGGGAGAAAAACAGTGAGAATCCCTCAGTGATTGAGCAACTTTGTGCTCTATGTTTACAAGACACAGATGTTGTAGTCTGAGAGCGCACTCCCCTTCAGGGATTTGTCTTCTTCTTTACTATCCAACACTGATTATCCCCCCTAACCCCCCTCTCTGAGAAATCACAAGCTGAGAGGAAGCTGATGGAATCCCAAGCATGAAGTGGCGACAGGATTGAGCAACCCAAGTCTGGACTAGAGGATCTTCTCCTGTGACCGACTGGTCAAACGCCTCACATGCCTTCACAGTGAAACGAGTTTGACTTACTGTTTACTATCTGATCAGTGGCACAAGTCCTCACTTTTTCTGCCATAACAACCGGTTATCTGCTCTCTTAAGTACGGTCTGGGTCACAAACTTAAAATAATGAACGTGCTGTTTGTGTTACCTGATCAGGCTTTCCACCACCTAAAGGTAATGGATTATCTGGAGAGATCTGATGAGACTGCTCTTTAGTTGTTGCTATAAGGGTAACACAAATAATGTTGCCACTGTTGATGCATGAATAGGTGACAGATGAGCCATTACAGAACCTTGCAATACTTGGAAAATGAAATCAAAACCTCATCAACAGACTCAACTATAGTAAATGTTAAATATATCCCAGTTGCTCTCATGACTGGCCCTCATTTACAAACAACATAACTGTGGCTAAATTCCTGATTTTGTGAGGCTATTGGCAGGAAACATGAATCACACATTAAGCTACAAACAGGCCAAAAACTTGCTTAACATCAATTACCGAAGAAACAGGAATAACTCCTTAAATAAGGCTGAATAAACGTCAGTTTGGCAGCAAATGGGAATGACTCTGATTTCAAAAGGACCTCACTGGCACCGAAGTAAAGGGGACAGGTACTGTGCCATCATAGTAGCTCAGTCTGTGGGTACTGAACCTTGTTTAAAGGGGAACACGACCTAAATTAAGAATTCTAATATATTATTTTCATAGTGTAAAGAAGTTCAATCAATATCTGTAAAGCCACAACAGAGACATAAGTCTGTCATCAAGTATAAAGTCTGGAGCTGCTCCACAGACAATGAATGGGAGCTTGACTTTGTGGACCCACAGAATGTTTTCCTTTTTATACCAAAATGACCTTTATTCTGTTGTAGTCTTTTCAGTTCTGAGACACCTAAATACTCAGAACATTCCCCTGGGTGCTCTCAGTGTCATCTATAACATTTTCCCAATGCACTGTCTATGGAGCAGCTCCACATTTGATACTTGATGACATCACAAATTTGAGTTTCAGCACTGACTTTTTGGATTTGGGAGAGAGTTGTTCATGTTTACTAATGTGTTTGGAATGTCTTAGACCACATGAATTACATATGAATGTAGAAAATGCGCATAGCCCCCCCTGTATCTCTCAATATTTAAAGAGTTTCTTATCCAAAAGCAAAAACAAATATGCCTGCGATTACAGCTTGTTTCTCATGACCCAAAAGAGTGAGTCTTGAATGAGTCAATTTAAACCTGAGACTATTCCCTGTTCATACATTTCAGGTAGACAACATGGAGATCAAAATTGTATATTTCATACCAAATCCATAGTAAGAACCAGTAACAACTTGAACTGTATGAGGACATGAGAAAAGCAAACAACCAACCCAATGTGGGAAATCAATGGGGTTAGAGACAAAAGCTTTAGGATATAAAAAAAGATCCTCTTACTACACAAACATGAGACATGAATTACATACCTTCAAACAATACTTTATAACCTATAAACCAATATACAAGACAAGCCAGAGACTGTCGGCCACAGAGCCCTGAGCTCCATTTTCAAAGTCTGGGCTCCAGGTGAGCAAAAGTTCCCCTTTTCTGTGGGACTGGGAATGGATTTTGTTTTCATACACGTGCATACACCGGCTACTCAGATGTAGGACTGTGAGAGACTGTGATGGGGGAGAGGACGGCATCTTATCAGCCAGCTCCAGACCGGCAGAGCCCGTCATATCCGAACTGGAAATACACAGGGCTTCCAGTAACAGGCCTCGCCCATGGAGCTCTAGCCACAGGATAACAGCGTGAGCACGGCAAAGCAAATATGCTTATTCAAAATATTTTGGCTAAAGGGAGTTTTGGAAATTGATATGTAACTGGGACAAAGTGAATGCATCAGTGGACAATAAGTCATCCATACTGTATGATTATGCAGGACACAGAAACCTAATACTGCAGGTAAATAGGGTGTGAATGTATGGTAACCTGGGGTTTGTATCATGTCCACCGGTCTCAACAGTGCAAATAAATATATATAGGAAACTGCAAACTTCTGTTTTGTGTATTGGTGTTTATATCCAGCCCATGTGCACTTCATTTATGATCCAAAATGTAAAAAGTGATGCTACTGGAGACTGTTTTGCTATGTGGCCATTAAATTAAGCATCAGCTGAGGTCACAGGCCTGTATCCCTCCAGCAGTGTCGGACCTGGACCACAGCCCGAGCAGCAGGTATTCTCATTATCCATAAGTGACCTAAATGAATGTGTCAACACACACAGCAACACAACAACACAGCCATGTCACATTACCTAAGTAAACCAAAGTAAGTTTTCTTTCTGTTTAAGCGTCGCGTGAGTTTATTAAGGCTGCGAGATGCTGTCAAACAGACCCTTTTAGCGACTTCCCTGAAGTCAGTGTGTGTTTTAATATGTCTGAATGCCATTTTAATAAATAAACATTAGTGTATTTACCTGTTTGCGATACGGAGTCCTTAGTGGGTTTCCAGTATTAGCAAAAATCATCCTCAGTTCGAAGAGGGAGGGCAAATTTCTTCAGTTAAGCTACAATTTCTCTCGCGAAAAACACCAAACTCCTCGTAAAAGTAGAATATTTTTTGACATGGAAATCCTCCTTACTCCGCTAAAGGACACAAAAACAGGATTCCGCACATATTAGCTGTGTACATAGCCTTATTGTCGTCGACTATCCGGCAACACAAACCTCCGTAAATTGTCCCAACTTCGATCGCCCAGCCCCGTTTGTTTGACTGGCTTCATTGATTTGCAGTCAGCGCTGCGCAGGACAGACTGCCACAGTGGGACAAACCATTCGAACACTTAGTGTAGGGGTGGTTGTTTAACAATTCTCCTCAAAATACACACCATTTTACATCGTTTCGCTATAAATGAGATTTAACAGTCATTTTCTTAAAACGTAAAATATATTTCAGCACTCAACTTCATACACATCACACTTTATCGACTGAACACACAATACAATGACACCGTCGTCCCCCATGTTGTTGTTCCTGTATTAAAAGATGCATACCAAACATTCCACAGTGTGACTGTCCTGGATGTGATATCCTGACAAGTTTTAAAGGTATTTCTGCGTTGGAGTCGCAAACCACAAGGGAAATATATTCACAAGAAGGGTAAAAATGTAGTTCTTTGGTAAGATTTAATGATAAGAAGCCTATTCAAGGCAGCAAAGCATTCTGATCAGCTCGGAGACGCAACCTACCGATGATCAATTTGAGCTCCACTGTAAATGGAAATGATAAATTGTGGTGTGGCTTTATAGAGGCCTGAATAAAAATCATTGCTGTTTTTTTTTAGAAGTGCTGTGATACGAATGCATATGAATTAGACGTGTTTACATACACAAGCGAATAGGCATCACTGAAAAAATAGACTATAACTTCACACAATAAAGCCATAAAACATAGAGAAAATAGGCCTTTCCTCCATTCATATATTTTGATGTACTTGCTTTATTATATCCAGGATGAGTGAAATGGGATAAATGATTGGTTCCCGATTTTAGTAAAGGACCAAATTAAATATACAGGCCTATAAAAAAAATCAAAATTAATAGGCTTTGGTGATATTTCTAAACCTTGCCTCCACTCTAGCTCCTGCTACAACTAATATTATATATGCTATGTTAATATATATAGTAATATTCATTCACAGTGGTTTTTGCAGATTATCCAGAAGAGGTCTCATTAATGAATATTGCAAAACCTCTGAAATTGAATAGAAACTATCTGCATGGCTGGCGACCACTGGGGGACATTTGGAAAATATGCTTTTTAATTACTGAGATGAACTAATCCTTTATGGATTAGGTCTTGCCGTAGAGTAACATTTCGCTGAAAGAGATGGCTTCTATTATGGATTGTGTGCAGTAGGACCCTCTTAATGTGAGTGACAGGTGGTTGTGGTTTGTGTGTGTATGTGGGGGAGGTCTTATTAGAGCAGGTAAGAGAGTGGCATGCTGGGCTATAAATCCAAAGCAATCTACCCACCACTGTCACCCGCTGATTGGAAAACCAACACTGGTGGTGAGAATTAATGGCGACCTTCAGCAGGGTACAAGCACCATGCTATAACCACTGTCTTGTTCTGCTGTTATAGTCTCTCTAAACAGTTCAATCTGGTCTCCAGTTTAGTTAGCAGTTGTTGATTGCAGTTATTTCATGTTACCACTGTCGGTAAGAACAAATACGACAGATAAACGCAAATAAAATATTACCTGCACTGTTTAAGACCTGTATGGTCTCTGCATTTGCGGTATGATGAAAATTTTGCTCCCTAAATCTTAGTAATTGCTGAAATTACGTTCAAGAGCCCACTATGACATCAGTGTCCTTTTACAGAGGGCACTGGCACAATGAGTATAGGTGTGATATGTGATACGCCTTTCCCAAATGAAAGCAAAGGTCACCAGTGGAGCATGTAGAGAAGTTCACCAGGCCAACAGGAGTCATTGGGTCAGCATTAGAGGAAAGGGAGAGAGGTCTGATTCAGCACTCTGCTCAGGACACTAAAGGCAGGTCAGGATAGACAGAGAGGCAATTGAACCACCATCTTTTATGACACAGTGAAAGGAAAGGTTATCTCTTGTCCCTGCATTTGTGTACCACTATAATAGCAACTAAATAACCCTACATACCCATCTAATGATATTTGAAATGAATGTTATTATCATGGGCACAGTCATTTTGAGTGTTTATCCAAATTTGAACAATGTCCACTGCTTAGCATATCTCAAACTGGAAATGGAGTGAGCATATCACTTAGATTTAAAGCCCACAGTATTAGCAATATATCATTAGATCTCTGCACGCAGGTTGTTTTGATATGAAAGGGCGGCCTTTGCCTGATATCCAAAGAGCATGCCGTTCCCATGAAGGAGATCTCCTTTCATTATAGATGCAGGTTTAGATTGCATACACAATCACTCGAACAGGCACAAACATGCATCGATGCAAAGATTACAAGATCACTATGACACAAACCCATAGGCACACAGATCACACACACACACACGCACGCACACACACAAATGTACACACACTGGGTATTTCCAAGGGAAATAAGAGAGTGAGGTTATTTTAGGACATTGTGCTACTTGTTCTCTCACTCCTCCCTGAACTCATGAAAACAGTCTCTACCAGCAAACAGCCCTGAGGTAGCCTATATGAAGAAAGCGTTGCTGCTCTGTTTTGTCCTCGCAAATCATAACAGCAGTTACAGTCTCACAGCTCATTCTGTGAAAGGCAGAGAGAGAGAGGGAGTGAAAGGGGGAGATGTTTCTCCTCACTTCCTGTCTGTGTGTTAGATTCCTGAGAAGTGTTTTAGCAGCTCCAGGAAGCTTTTAGTAACAGTCTCAGTACCTTCCTGACTGGATGGAAGTCTCTTGGCTGGGGCGTGTAACCCTTCTTTGGCAGCAGCGGATTCATTTCCCCTGACTTTTGACTGTATATTAGCCACAAAAGAGGGCTGTGAGTAACGATGTGTGTGTGTGTGCCACACAGGACAAAAAGGCTACATTCACAACTCTGGTCTTTAATTGAGGCAGGGGTGGGGGGTGGGGTGGTTGTCATGTGACAGCCCTGCTCAGTTATCTATAAATAAATGAGTCACTTTATGGGTTCAGTGTAATTATGAACGGAGGATGATGTTGTTGTTTTTTTTTTTTAATGTTTTTAATGAAATACATTATTATAGATTATGATTAGATGATTGAAATGACTGAATGGTCTCAATAACAGGATTCTTTGAAATCCCCCACCACGCAGTTCATAGTCTATGTTTAATTTACAGCAACCAAGAGCTTGAATGTCATCACACTAGTGAGGGCATCACAGGTCCATTCCATTGCACTCTTTGTATATACATAATCAATCATCACTTATGACCTATTAGTAGTGTGTTGAGGTGTATTTAATTGCAGAGACTCTACCTCCTTCCGATATTTTGTTTTCTCCTTTTTTAATTCACTACTGTAGAACTTCAGTTAAAAGCCTAGTCCCAGTTAAATGCCCAGTCCCTTTTACTAGCCTGGTGTGGCTACACATTTTGACAAATATACACCTGTCTCAAATAGACGCCTGGTCTGGTTGCCAAGCAGCTCTTTTTATTTATTTTTTTAAATATAAGTTTTTTAGATTTATAAAAGCAGGTTGTTTGCTACCTCAAATTTAATGTTATCATTCTTCGATTACCCTGTAAGTTCTTCATATTCCTTTAGTCTGTAAGGGTCCCCAGATCAAAAGAATAAAAAGAGTTTTTCATAAAAATTAATCCAAGTTGTGAGTATTGTTTTAACAGGATAAAGTGGTGTTGTGTTGGTGCGTCGGTGTGCCGGGTGCCGTAACTCTCACTCTCTCTGATCGTCTGTTGGCTATGTCTGTCGGAGCTAGATCATTTTTAAACAAGTAATATTCATGCTGGTGTAAATAAGCAATTTGATTTTATTTCCTGATCTTTGCTGATCAACGGTTTTGTGTGAAAGGAATTAAAGGCCCGTCCCAGATATAGGTCTATTGATTTCGGTGATTTAAGCAAACAATAAGCCGGGGCTATTAATTGGCATTTTACAGTATGTTCGGGACATTAATAGGCACAGTGTGCAGGTGAGGTTTTGACTTTAACAAAAGGTAGCAACCACGTCCCAGACTGTAGGCAGCATGCATTATAGCACCAACCAGAGGCGGAAGTTCATGCTGCTTACAGGAAAATCCGTCACTGCACACATCCAAAAGGAAGCCACAAATATGGTTAATACATGCTGAGAAACTGCAAATAGCAAATGAGTGATTCTGCGGCTCGCTTTCACTTTCACTACAGACAGTAACCAACACTTCCTGCATAGTATACCTTTAAACATATGCTTGTGCACAATTTATTGCTGTAGGATAATGTTAGATAGAGTAATTTATTTTTGACTTTCATAATGTTAAAGAAACTCTGTATGATATTCAAAGTGTGTCTATGATTCAGAAGTTGTCTACACACGGCTCTCAACATGGAGGCCAGTAACTAGCAGCTGTGCTAATGGTGCTAACAACATGTAAAGTGCTGACGGCTAATGGTGTTGAGCAGGGGGAACTGGAGGGTGGGTGCTGTGCTTCCACAATGATGCTGTTCTGATAGCTGTAACCACTATATGAGCTCAGTGCAGAGCGGTGGTGATGAGCGAGTCAGTGGGATACAGACGCGGGGACTCACATACATCACCGTCTACCACAACAAAGAACAGAGCAGCTCTGATAACACCACAGACAGAGGTAGCTTGACTTCACTCTCTGCTGAGGACATAATTCCTCTGTATCTTGAAAGCACATAGTTATTAGCTGCTCTATTATTGTTGTGAATGGCTCCTTTAACTAAATGCACAAAACATACGGCATGGTAATTTGAAAATAAAGAAACAGAAAATCATCTGATGTGAAATGTTCATTATGACGCCTCATTTATATGTTAATTCTTTATGAAAAGACATGCTGAAACTTAAATAACAACAATTCTGTTTTACTTAAATTACTTTATAGAGTGATATAAAAACATCACAAAGAGATGGTTTCAAATTTAAATGCTTACCTCATAGGCCGACATAAGATCACTTTAAATTTGTCCTCACATATGGGTTTGTATGATAGGGTGATTTTTATTCATGTTCCTTGCTAACATTTTACACACATATTTGAAGCATTCCCAAATTCTTTCTAAAGTATGGGAGGAAATACTTGACAGCAGCAGGAAAGGTTTTTATTGTGGAGCCCGGTTCTCATTTTGCTCATGTCAAAAGTCCCGAGAATGAGAGTCATATGTGTACAAAGGCAGTTCTTTCAGGCCTGACACTGACATAAAGAGCAGCGCCACTGAGCTGTTTCATTGTGTACATTCTGCTGCCAGGCAACTCTCCAAACTTTATTGTAAACATTGTATGGTGCTGTTCAGCCTCAGCATAATGCCATTGTCCACGTTCTCACCATGGCAGTTAATGCGTTCACCTTGACAATAATTTAAGGTTTACTTTGGTGGGAGCAGCCCTGTGAACTATTGCCAAAATATTACCATGTTACCACAACTTTACTGATAGTTGTTAGCTGTGAACAATCTGCATCCATAATTATTTCACACACAGTCCAGACACAACATTCAATTTCATTTTTAATATAAATACATGGCAGGATAGCTGTGATGATAAGTGGAAATTCACGGGGATCGCAGAGGGAGACTTAGACAGGCAACTTCCGTATTAACACATCTTTATTCATTGTCACTTTTTATACAATGACACTTTGTTAAGTCAAGTGGTAACCAGTTGAATACTCATCAGATAAATCTTACCATCCCTCGTAATCCACCATGAATGAATGGCCCCATTCTATAATGGTGAGAACAAGCCAGGAAGCCTGAAGTGGGTTGCACTAAGGCACCAGAAAGTCTGATTTTCACTTCTTTCAATGTAGGCTAACTGATAGTGTGAAAGCATGCATCTGTGTTTCCTGTTGCCGGCAGAAATCATCTATCTAGAGCCTGAAGCCTCCTGCTGATAAATTCTTCATGAGCTCGAGTAATTAAGAGCCCTAGAGGGCTCTTCATGTGAGGTCAGCTGGGGACTTTCTTCTTAACCTTATATGACCTTTAATTTCTTCAGTTTTGCTCCGTCTCCACTGACCTTTTCTACCTTTTTATACTACAAAGTGATATAACTGACTTGCAGTGTTCTTTATAGGGCTGCTATTTTATAGTTGATTGAGCCTTTGCAAAAATAAACAGATGCCAACTTGGGCCCAGTGTTTAATCAGGGCATGTTCTAAAGAGCTAATAAAGCCACATCACAACTGTAACAACCGTGTTTGCGCAGTTTATAGAGATAAGATCTACATACAGAAGGTAATTGGTTTCATCCAACATGCCTCATCAAGTCGACCCAGTCCCTACAGAGCATACACTATATGCAACCCAACACACTGTACCTCGATATGCTGGTGTTGGGAATAGTAACAGCGTGGGAATATTCTAACATTTCCCACAAAGACAGAAATAAAAGCATTCAGTGGGGTCTGCTAGCCATATATTCTCCTCACATCTGTATCTGTTAAACCTTTCCCTCTGTGGGAAACACACACACACTCGCTGTGACCCTCCCTTTCCGCGTAACTATTGATTTTGTACGTCTAAAATGCCTTATCTTATACTGACAAATTAGAAATCAATACATACGTTTGAGGACAACCAGTAATATCACTGGCTCACTTTGGGGTCTTTTGGACTGTTGACATCAGTCCAATAAAATACGCATTTGCATGAATTTAAATAAGCTAAAATATAATTACATTTGACTAAAAGTGAAGGGTTTCTCTTTACAACAAGACTTTTAAAGTCTGTTGACAGAGGGAACACAAAATTTAATTTTTGTATCATACTGACTCAATGATATGTGATTAATCGGCTTGTTAAAGGGGCATCAATGAGATATTCAGGGATGTTAGAATGAGCTGCCCTGATGCTTGTTTCCTTGCATATAATTTTTAACGACATTCTGTTCAATGAGAGCTCTGTGGTTTTGCTCTTATGTAACAGGAACAGGGAGAGAACTTCCTCTGCTATCAATCAGGAAATTCAATAAGCCTGCAGGAAAGTCATCTTGCAGACTTTCTGCATGGTAAAATACAGTTAGGAACACCGTCTTGTTTAGGTGGCTGTGAAGGTACACATAAGCATGATGGTTCTCTCACACAAAATAATCACAGTTGCATGTTTTTGCTCCTCCCTGGGATTTGGCATATAAAAAGTCTATTAGCTTACCAGAGCGAGTAAAAGTCAAGTACAGTTCTTGATCATAAAATTCCCCATAAAGATTTCGAATGAATGACTAATTGTGTAAGATTCTGAGAAGTACAGGATTTTCTCAGAGTTTCTCAGCGTACTCATCCCCACCCCATCCTCTTCAAATAGCAGGAAGCCCCCGAGGCCGTGTAGTCTCAACCAAAACAATATTGTGTGCAGCTTTAGCCTCGGATGGAAACCACACTGGCTCATTGGTCTGCTCCGACACACCTACTTTCACATATTCCATAAAAAAGTGTTGTTTTGGGGCAACTATTCGGAAGAATAAAGGACACAACATTATGCAAACATTTATATAAATATAAACATGAGAAAGGACAAAGAAAAAAAGGCATCTTTCTTATTTTTTCCCTTTTATATATAGTTCCTTGGTATCTTGACAGCAAGGTTTCTCTTCATTCTCCTCCACCTCTCTCTGGGGCTCCTGAAATCTGATCTATGTGTTCCCCCCTCTGCATTCCTCCTCTCCCCCTCCTCCCCCAGCATGCCAGAGTCCTGCTCTGCCCTCCGTCTGATCTCGCGTTTCTGCAGACCCACAGCAGATTGTTTATTTTGCTAGACATGGAGGAAACATGGATGGACCCTTACGCCGGCTGGAGATTTACTGCCGAGCACCAGCCCGGCTCCAGTGTGATGTCTATCTGTGGCAGGGCCCCCTATAACAGCGAGCTTAGTATCCTTTTCACCGGTGACACATCACAAAGGACAATGGGATTGTCTGCCTGGGGAATGCAAGGTTAGACGATCATATCAGTTGATGCATGGTATTGTGCATGCAAATAATCCACTCATCCCACTAATTGTGGATACTGGGGGCACAGATCATTCAATAAACCATATACAGCAATATCCTGTGATGGACGAAGGACAACCACCCCCCCACAACTGACCCTTTCTTATGTCTTCTCCAGGGTAAGCGAGATGAAGCAGGAAAAGAACACCGCATCTCCCCAGAGATCACTTCTGCTGAAATTTATGAGGCCTCTCTGCACCACTGATGTCCTCTTGTAAGTGGTGAGATCAGGGTATTAGACAAAAATGGCTTTGGGAGACTCATATCTCAACAGAAAAACATCTCTCTGCTCACTTTATTAAGTACATTCAGTGTATTTATGTGTTCTAAGTGGCTGCATTGATTACAGCTGTGAAAGCAACAGCGGTTTATAATGAATGCAAAGCACCCTCTTCTTCTTTTTCTTCATTTTTTTTTAACACTTATATATATAAGTATATGTATATATAGGTTATTCAAGTGCTTATACACTGTGGTTTAGCGATGCAGGAAATGCACGCATTGTTGACGGAAATGCTACACTGCCTTCCAGCCTATATGTGAGCACCCGAGCTAACAGTAAATGCATGGTGGAGTTCTGAGGAGGCAATTATGATTTATGAGTCACACAAAGGAGCGTGAAGTAAGTGCATTCAGTACTTACTCTGGAGAAAAGGAAGAGGGTGATCAAACAGAGGGGATCGCCACATGAAAGGCAACAGAGTATTCATAAATCTGTCTCATCACGTTTGCGCTTTTACCATCTTTGGTGCTGTTTACTCAGCAGGATTAAGTTGATAAAGAGTGTATTGCAGAAATATTCCAGTAACATATTAATACTATGGGCAGCCAGCTGGGTAATAGAATTTCCTCCTTAGCAAAGATGAACAAAGGGAGGATTGAGGGCTGAACAGAGAGAGTACTTGAGGTGAGTGACTGTATGGTCATTGAAATGACTCATATGCCACACCCAGTGTTCAGTTATCAAATCATTGCTTGTCAGAATACCACAGTCTAAAAGCAACCATGAAAAATATGTGACACCCTTAAAGGGATAGTTCAATTTTTTTTTTGAAGTGGGGTTGTATGGGGTACTTATCCATAGTCAGTGTTTTACATACAGTTGATGTCAGTCGGCATGTTACCAGTTTAGAGGAGCAGGCTGGAGTCCGACATGGAAGCTAAGCAATGTACTGCTGTGGATGGGGGTCAGCAACAAAAAGTATTTCAGTCACCTAAAAAAATCAATGTCAGTTTAAGTTTACACTCTATTAAGAGTATTTTCACCTCTTTACCTTTCAGTCAGTGAACTCATTTCAATTGGAAGGTCGTAACGGCTTCAGTTCATCATGTATGCTCCAAATGGCACCAAACTCCATTGAGAAAAACAGTAATTTCAGCTCTCTGAACACAGGAGCTGCTGATCTACCTCTGCTCCGTTCAGTTAGCTAGTTTGTGTTGTTGTCTGGCTCTGATGAATCCGAACTAACCATTTTAAATGCCAAGCGGTAGACGAGAAGCTCCTGTGTTCAGAGATGTTAAATCACTGTTTTTCTCAATGGAGTCTGGCTTTGAAGAGAGCGGAATAATGGCTTCATTTCCATCAAGGTAAAGCAATGAAAATATTCTGAATATAGCATACTCTTGAAGTGATGTTGATTTTTTTTAGGTGGAGCTTTTTTTAAGTGGCTAAAATCTGTTTTGTTTCTGACCCCTCCACAGCAGTGCATTGCCTAGCTTGCATGTCAGACTCCAGCCTGCCTCTCCAAACCAGGGGCAAGCTGACCGACATCCACTGTAAGTTGTATACCGTCTATGGATAAGTACCTCATATAACCCCATTTTAATATATCCGAACTATCCCTTTAAGATTGCCTGCTGTTGTCGTCTTTAAAGGAATTCCTGGAGTTCTTTTTTATATGATTTGAGGTTGTTGGTGTCACTCTGGGAGTGTAAGTCATTCTCAGGAGGAGCAGAGGTTAAGGTTGGAATGTCAGTGAGGGTCACAGATGACAACCTCTGTGGCAGGACTCCACAAAACGATCCCTGGAGGAGCCGGGCCACTGAGGTCCCACTGTGCTGGACCAGCCACATGGAGGTCTGCACTATTTCATACTCCAAGTGATGACGAAGACACAAAATGCTCATCTACTTGTCCTGATCTGTCATTTGTAGACAGTTAGTTGGCTCATTAGTCCTAGCACATACCTCCCTGTGTACGACAATTTAATAAACAAAAATTAAAGGCATGTTCATTTAAGCTGTTAATACTGGTTGATTTCAAAAATAAAAATGGCTGAACACTGTTTCCCTCTAAGCACAAAATGAGATACCCCAGTTTCTTTTGTAGATAATACATTAATTTGTCAATCAGAAATTCCAGCATCTGTGCCTCCTGGCAGGGACATTAACAGCTGTATATATATTAAAAAATCTGAAGCAAGTTGAGCCATGATTGGATATCTTACTTATGATGAACTGTTACCATCTGTAGTGAATCATTATAACAAAAATATTGACTTGTGACTTGAAACTTCTGGAGAAAAAGGCATTGCCACATCCAGAGATATTAAAGGGCCTTTAACGGCAAAAATACACCAAGCGTTGGCGAAGTGCGGCTAACACAACATATGAGGAGGTGACGTCATGTGTTTCAGGAAGGAAGAAATTCTTTGTATCATAGGTCAGCCTGAGATTCACAGGACTCTGTTTCTCGAATGGCTGCAGGTGTTCTCTGGCTGCAATTTGCTGCTAAAAGTCAAACTATCCCCAACTTATAGTCTGGCCACACATAGCCTCAAATGGCTGCTGCATGGCAGCTTGCCGAAGGCCACACTTTGCTGCTCAGTGTGTCTTGGGTGTAAGGCAATGCTTCACAAATTGTTTTTAAAAATGTACCCATTTTGAAATACTTTTTTTCCAGCTGAGTACTCAGAAAACACACAGTGAACAAACTTTAACGTGATCGAGTTGTTGCAGCAGTTGACAACAACTGCACTGAAAATAGAAATATTGAATGTAACATGTGGTTTATTGAGCTTACATGTACAGGTTTGAGTAAACTTTTTTTCATATAATTATTTTAGGAATTATGAGTGACCAATATTTTTTAAATTTACTTTTACTACCAACTTTATGCACATTTGGAAAAATAATTCATGGAAATAGTAGTTATCAACACAAGTGGGGTCTACTTTTTGATTTGACAGAGCTACCAGCCTGACACTCCACATGATCGAACAAAACTGACAATAATAATGATCTGTGATACTTGGTTTCATAGCTCCAGTCGGTCATACCTGATATTCTGTTTCTATATTATGAGAATCCTCAGTAACGTAAGGTTAAAATCACTGAAAGGAAATAGAGAGACCACTGCATCTCAATAAGTCACTCTAAGCTGCCATCTACTGGTTATTCTTTTAATGCTGCTAGTATTCCTTGAGTTGCCTTTGCTGGAGAAAGAGTTTTCACTACGGCAACTCAAAGCAGTCCGGGACATGGGGTCAGAAATATAAACCTAATTCATGAGTAGATATACCTCTACTTATACAACAATGGAAGTCTAATGAGATTTGGAAGAATGAGTTGTATAGGAAAAGGAAGGGGATTGCCAGTATGTCACCAGGTCAGAGTATTGCATCATCACTCACAAAATGTAGGGTCATGATGAAAAGGAAAATTACTAACATAGTTCCAAGAAAGCACTCAGACATTCCCCCTTACTTTAGGATGTTGGGTTTCAAAAGAATTATAAAGAATGTACCAAAACAAAAACAGTCACCTAACTGCCCTACATTGTAGGTTAAATGGTTAATATAGCAGTTGGAATGGGTCTTCATCATTAGAGATGTCATAGCTTAGGCCTTGTAAAGGTTTTAATAGGTGCGTCAGGGGGACTGTATTATATATTACTTAATTTTTGCCGCAGCATAAGAACCCGATCGTATGTGGTATAAAATTGTGGCCACAAATGGCTTTTTTAAGCTGTGAACATCACAAGAGGGCACCATAACTCAGGAAGGCACACCTCTAGATACTGGTAATGTGGTGACTTTTAAAGAGTAATGTGGAACTGTGGACTGTGGGAGAGATTTTTTTATTCATTCTACACATGCATTGGAGTGATGCAGGTCCTCTCATTCATGAGAAGTGTCATTTATACATCTGCAACTAATTAAAAGGTAACTTGTTTTTCCAGACTTACAGTGTTGATGGTTCTCACACTGTTGCTATGATGAAGACCTGTACATTCAGTACACACTGACATTTCTGCTGGCTGCTCATACTGAGCTTGTTCTTTTTCAGGTGGTCGGATACGTCACACAGAAATAATAGGTCAAGTATTAGTCAAGAAAAGTAAAGGAATATTAGTCAGTCATGAGAAGTGTTTTAAAAACAGTTTAGCTGAATTCGTAGGAAAAGCACACTAATAACATCAGGTGCTACTCATAAAATTACCATTGTATCATGATTACTGTATTATTTACACTTGGGCTTTTCCTATGATAAAATGTCTGTGAAAAAGTCCTTAATTATAACAAAGCAGTCTTAGAGGTTTCTTTGTTACTACCCAGATATTTCCAAAACAGAAAACCAGCATTAACATAAAGCAAAACACCAATTACTGTATGGAAAGTGAGAAAATATGTGTGACTATTTTTTTTCAGTTGGAAATGAAAGATTGATACTCCAGTGTTTAGGGGCAACAACAGTACATGCTTTTATTAAGAAAAAAAAGACAAGACAAAATGTTTTGTTAGACTCCTGTTGCCTCCAAGCTACCACTAAATACAATATACACAGCACAGTACAGATGGCAGTTTCATTGTGTTTTACACAGTGGCGCCCCCAGAAATAGGGCTGACCAGAACGGGCCACTGAAAATCTTGGGTTGGCACACTGAAACCAAAAGCAGTAATTGAAATTCAGATATTTTATTATGCTGTTGTAATGCAGGCTTGTTAAAAATTATGTCAGTATGTGAGTTAAGGATTTACATACTTATATACTATACCTCGGTTTCTTACCAGCGTAATTCAAGGTAAAAAAAAACAAAACACATAGAGGCCTCCAATTTTCAATATTGTACTGTAGTTGTGCAAATGTTCAACAGATCTAATTACTGAAAATCAACTGACACACAGTAAAGCAGGGCTGTCTGAGACCTCTGGAGGTCTGGTGCGCTTGTGGCAGCTGCCCAACTTGCCCTGTTGGTTATCCAGGTTATATGTATTGTTTGTTATGTGTTTTATGTCATGTGTAAAGCACTATGAATTGCCTGTTACCAACCAGGCTAAGTGGGCAACTTCTCAGTCCCCTAAAGCCCTATAATCACTGCATATCTATTATTTTTTTGTAATTTAATTTAATTTAATTACACATTTGTTGCTATAATTTGAACTACTAAAGTGCAATGTCCAAAGGCAGATACTTATGTTGTTTATCCAACTACACTATTGTCCAAAGAAATCTAATATAATTGAATGCTCTGTTGGCTTATATATGTTGGCACATTTACTTTGCATTGTTGGGAATCTTTGATTTGCAATTAGAGCAGCCCAAATGATTGTGGCACAGATTTCAATGACACTAATTTGTCAGCTACACATTAATTCTGCTCCAACATAGCAAAATATGTTTCAAGTTATGCTGTTCAGAATAAGATTTAGTTGCTTTTCACTCACCAGTAGGTTTCACTTGGTTTAGTTTATGCCATATTTCTACCCTACCTATGCTACGTAATATAAAAATAGTAACATCAGATATTTTTTTGTCTCTTTTTAGGTGGCAGGAGTGAAAGTTAGTCACACTCAACATTTGTTGTGTTGTGGTTTCACAATGATGACGACAGTTGGACAACAACGAGATACAAAACAGGATATAGGCTCTGCTCTACAAGGTGATTTTCTTTTCTTTAGCAATTTTTTTTTTCCCCCGAGTACTGTACAATTTTTTGGGCCATTCTGTTATCTTAAATGTTTTGAAAAACAGTGCATAGAGCTTCTGTAAATGGCAATGCACGCTGTTATGATGGGCCCTATAGTTCACGCTATGTCTTGTGACATTGGACAACATCAACATACATATTACCCAACAATCACAATTGTAAGAAAGATCATTTAATTGAATTGTTTTTATAGTTTATTCATAGATTTTATAGTTTATGTAGAATAAGCATATCATTTTGTTATAGATTTCTACTGACTTGTTTTCAAAATAAAAAACATAACCCCTCTCAGTGACAGCTTACCAGCTCCGAACCATAGCTTGTAGCAGTTTCGGACCATTCTGCAGAAGGAAAGATGGCGAGGTCTTTGGGTGCTGTTCACCAGCATTGGCTTTATCGCAGCTTCCACCACAATACAACAAACATGACCTTCTCTCGAGACACTTAATTCTGCTGACTATCATCACTCTTTGTCGCCTGCCTTCTTCCCCATGACACCATGAGAGAGCTGCTTCCCTCCATATACAAACAACAAAGCACACGGCACACCCTCAAAGGTTACCCACAGGGCCAGGGCAATTGAAGGGGAAAAAGGGTGAGGCGGTTACACTGAGACGGCTTTGCCTTTTTAAAGGACGTGGCAAATGGTGTTGTTTTGCATTCACTCACATGTCATTTAGCTTCTTCAAACAAAGGTGTATGTCCAAGGTGGCAATCTAAGTCACTCACAAGGCCATGTGCAACCGCACTTGCAACGTTTTGCTTTACTGCTGGCAAGCTGACACGGTATTATGAGCTTAATTTGTGCTCATATGGTGCATATGCCTAAACAGAGTGGTGCTCAAAGGGGATACACAGACAGGGGCCCATTTCTTGCCCGTGGCCCCCTTAACAGGTTAATCCGGCCATGCTTGCTGCAGCTTTACTCCCAATAAGACAAGCTCACTACTTTCAACTGAACTTGCTGAAGGTTTGATAATGCACGACAGAATGTTGGAGAGTAAAATGAGCACAGTGTAACACCAGTTTGGGGACAGTTTTCACATGCACAACAGTCGGTTTGCAGACGCGTAGGCTGGAAGAACCCTCAACCAGCTAACCACCCAGCTCTCCTCTGAGCTCGGCGCTGATTGGCCACGAGCGCGTAAAGGCGGAAGTCTACAGAGCAGGGGGATTCCCCGAGGGAAGTTCCCAACTCAACCAGGCTATGTAAAACATACATTGCCATATCCTCTCCTGCGCTTCGTAACTTTGCATCTGAAGATTAGGCGACGACGCTGCGGTGGTGTCAAAACAATAAATTCGACTTTAAGAGTGACACGAATGAAGGTAAGAGGACACACACTCACTGGCAGCGAGGGAAACTGAGCTGTGGAGTCGCTGCTCGGTCGCTTCATCCGCCACCGGTTGAATGAGCTATGGCTAACCGGTCACTTACGGTTTAAGGAATACGGAACTGTATGGATTAGGCTTTAAATGTCTCTGTAAAGTGCTTCCCTGTTGAGCCTCGGTGGGCTCCGGCGTTACTGGTAATCTCACTACCGCGGCTTCACCCAGGAGCAGCTGGTGTGACAGGTAGTGTGTTGCTGTGGCATTTATAGTGAACATTGATCCATAATTGATGAGCAGCTTTGCGTGAGACTGACACCAACCTCTCTCTTGTTTTGCATCACCTCAACACGTCCTTGTCAAACACTACAGCAGCGAGTATGGGGCTGCAGTTGTCCCAGGAAAGTTGTGTGAAAGTTGACACTGGAGGAGAGCAGGCAGAAATGTAAAGTTTGTTCAGATCAGGGGTGCTGAACTAGTTGTGCAAGCTTTCATTTCTTTTCAATGGCTCTGTTGCTCTTCATTTACAGAACTAGAACAAGGCTTTGATTGTTGAAAAGTGGACACAGTTTTGCTTTTGCATGTAAGCTGATATTCCACTGGAAGTGAAAATAATCTTCCTTATAAACAGAGACTAGGAAGTGTGTCAGAAACGAACATACCGTTATGTGTAGGAACATAAAACAACCAAAAAAGGCTCCCTAACTCCATGTTTGTTTTCACCAGTCACATAAAAGTGCAGTCTTTGGCAGTGCATTTTATTTGTACAATTAACTGATATTAATACAAGTTGTGCTCTCGCTTGTAGGGCTCATGTCTGCTGCATCAGGGATGATTGTGGAGCACACGGCATGGAAAGGAACATCGGAGACCAGCTCAATAAAGCTTTTGAAGCTTATCGCCAGGTCTCCATCGAAAAGGACAATGCTAAAAAGGAGCTGCAACAAATGGTAACGACACAAGCAGCAAAACTTGTTCAAACTTTTGTGTGAAATGAGCCAAACATTACCAGTATAGCAAATTTTAAAGTCACACAGTAGCTTGTTAAGTGTGTTTACTTGTTTTAATTTTATTGGCAGTCACATAGCAAGAAGACATGATTATTAGTTATAGGCCAGATTGCAGATATTGGTGCTAATAAGAAAATATAACCTCATGTTTACAGAGTGAATATTACGAGCGATACACTCAAAAGCTTCAGAAGCAGATAGAGGACCAGCAGCAGTTGATATCAAAACTTGAAGCTAAGTTATCAGCAACGAGACAACCATCAGGTCAGTGAGACGTGCCAGATGATCTCTCTCTCTGTTCATATGCCGACAAGATCATTTACTCTTCTACTGCATTGCATTCTGGGCATTGATACCGGATTGTCATACATTTCACAGAAGCTGTTTCATCCAGCATTGCCTCCTGTTCAAAGTGTTAATTTCCCATTTTTGTATTCTAAGCAGAGATGAAATGTGAGCCTTGCAACCATCTCCTCGATGGGGCCAGCGCCTATAGGATAATGCAGTACCCGGTATGTTCGCTGTGCTTTAGCGTGGTCTTTTTATGTGAAAACTGCAATATGAATGCTCCGAAACTGGTTCTTCTTCATTCTGAAGCTTGAAAATATGCATGAGCATACATATACAACTTCCGCTCACATACAAACACATGTTGGTAGTACTTCTGCTGGATGTTGTTGCACTTGTGACAACAAGGATGTACAGTCAACCAATGGGAAGTTAATGTAGCAGTAACTGAGAGGCTCAAAAATGGTTAATCCACATGTGTTTCCTGCTGATTGACAACTGTTGAGGGCTACTTTTGTATCTGTAAGGTCTCAGTGTTATCATTTCAGTTGGTTAGTCTTCAAATATTTTGTTTCTTCAGTGTTTCTAACCCTTGTTTTCACAGCTCTAAAGCAGTTTACAGATAATTACATGATAGTCAACCCATATCCTGTGCTTGTTCGGTCATTTGTTTGATAGGAAGGGAATGCCCGTATTCCATTTATTTGTTCTCCAAAGATTCAAACAATCGAGGAAGCCCAAGATTTCATTGCTGCTGTAATAGTGTCCACCCTCTGTTTTACTCCACACAAGGTGTATCCACTTTTACTTCACCAGATGGTGCTAGAGGATAATATCGCCTGCACAGTTCAGCAGCTTGAGCTTTATTGTTCATTACTGTAAAGGCCAGGAAAGATTTTTTCCACTGGTAAATGTAAATTTGAGATGTGCAAATCAAACTGCAGATGCATTAACAATATGCCTTTGGGTAATTGTTGCTAATGATCACTGTAAATGTAATGTGTCTTTTTGCAGGAGAATATGGGCACTGTTGCTGTTCCTCCTAACATGCCAGTCAGCAGCAGCGTTGACTAGTATGTGTTTCTTTTTGCACCTTTTATTTTTTTAAATGAAAATCATATATATTACAGTTAAAGATGGATTGTTCTCCCCTCACTCTTTATTTATGTGTTTGTCAGTCAGGACATGCTGGATGCATTCGCAGCAATTCAAGGGAAATTCCAGCAGATTCGCTCTCTCACCCGAAGACAAAAAGATCACCTAAAAAGATTCCAAGGAGGAAACGATACATCAAATGGTAATGATAATATTTACTAAATATTACCTGCCGTTTTTATTTTTTATTATTATTTTTTTATGGCCTCAACCTAAATCCACTTGTTTTCTTAATTCAATTACTTAAAATAAAATGTGCTAAATTGAAATAGGTTTGTGTGTGTCATAACAACTTGTGAGTTAACTTGCTTTTGCGTTGTTCTTTGAGATAATTACACAGCAACACCTTAACTAGGAACGTACACGAATGCCTCATTGCCCTTTCGAACCATGGCTGGCCAACTCTGTTTGTAAAAAATGGTCGATAAACACATTTAACAAGTCCACTGACGGATGCATGATGATGGCTCTGCATGCTACATGTATCATGAATAATAAATATATAATTATACAGTAATTAGAATATAGTGGAATGTGCAAATGTGTGTATCTATCTACCTATCTATCTATATATCTATATATCAATCTATATATATATGTATATATACTTTGTGTGTATATATATGTTACACACACACACACACACACACACACACACACACACACACACACATATATATATTTATATACACATGTGTGTGTAAAATAATGGGAAGGTTGCATTTGATATGTATCTGGTTACGGATTACCAGTTACCCTGTTAAAAATGTAATAACTAATGTAACTATTTTACTGATTTAACTGAAGTACTATAATGTATGACATTTGATTACTTTTTGATAACTCCTCTAACAAATTTTTTAAACTGGGCCAAAAGTCGAAAATCCTTAAAACATAAGTTTATAAGTGTTGCGCTCTAATTTGTCCCAGCGGCACTGCTGACCCATGTTGTTCAGAAATATGACAAAAGACGGTGTTCCTGTGCGGCGAAAAGATGCACAGCAACAGAATAATTTTTATATTCTACATATAAGCTTGTTACTGAAAAGAATTTAACCCCTTTTTATTACATGTATATGTTCTTTTGAGATATTGCACACAACAATCCTCCAGATTACAGTTTGTAATCAGCAACATTTTGATTTGTAACTGTGATTTAATTTTAGGTTTGTCTCAGTAACCGTCATGACACTGTTACGTTCATTTAATTATATATGTTAGTTACACCTAGTTCCTCCCCAACACTCTCTCTATATATGTGTGTGTATATATATGTATGTATATATATATATATATATATATATATGTATATATATGTATACACACACACACACATACACACACACGCATTTACAGAGTGACAGAGTGTATATATACAATTTATATATAGAGAATGTGTGTAAATATATATATATACATATATATATATATATGTATATAAAGGAGGGTTATATCTTCATGTATGCAACTTCTCCAGCCGTTGCCAAGCTCAAATGTCATTGAAGGCAGAGCTGGAATATGTCAACATGTCGACCGAGACAGAAGAACTGTGTAAAAATCTCATGTTTTTCTGCCGTCTGACAGATCAGCGGTTCTCCATGCCCATCCAGTGCACAGACCGTACAGCAGAGGCAGAAAGACCCTTTTCAGCAGCGCCAAGGTCAGCAGTGGATATCCCACTCCCGCCCACGTCCCTGGCGTCCCGCGGCGCCAGCCCCGAGGACAGGGACTTAGTAGACTCTCTCACCAAACTCAGTGTCAAATTCCCGCCCTCTGCGGACAGTGAATATGACTTCCTGAACAGTGCTCCGGAGAGACACATTGGTCTGACCATGCCCACGAAGCGGCCTCTCAGCAACGTCCCCTCCACGCTGACCGTGGAAGAGGAGCCCGTGGAACTGCCCATGCCTTTTGTCTACCCTCCATCCCCCTCCCTCTCAACATCATCTTCGCTCTCCCAGGAGAGCGTGCGGGGACCCCAGCAGGTGAGAATCACAAGCGAAGGTCTGAGAAAACTAGTAGCAAATTATCAGTCTCTGATTGGTCTTTGCTAATGGAGGAGTGAAACAGTGTGAAGTCCAAAAAAAAAAAAAAGAGAAAAAAATCCCCTTGGCTTAACTTGAAACGTATTACTGTGTAATGTGTGCTGATTCTTTTTTTACTTAAGCATGGATGCTCTGGTTATATTTGGCATCTTTGCTGCAAAGTGTGAGCCAGATGGAAGCACATTACAGTGTCTGAATCTGATGAAACAAGTATGATGGTTAAGTGGGATTTTATTTGCTGATGTGTGTAAATGCCTAATAAAGAAATTGTGAATGACATGCAGTAAGATCTTAAAGTTGGTCCAGTTTTTCATAATATGATTCTTTCCCTGGATTACATCAACACGGGTGTTTATTATAGGCAAGGCTGGTTTGATGGTGTGTTCGAACACATAAATAGTAAGATAATTAAACACTTGAGAATAGCCTTTTGCCTTTACTGTTGCTGCAACATTTGTGCAGACTATTGGGTTGATATGTTCTTCTCCTCCTTAAAGCAACAGATACTTCAACTTGAAGGCCAAGCGCTCCAGCATGCTTTAATAGAGTGAGTGTTAGGCTTGTTAAGAGCATGAATAATATATTGTTTTCTTTGGTTCACCCTGCTCTGCAGCCTCTCTGGAGCCCTGAGCTGTGTGATGCAGTTGATGTGAGGACAGAGCTGGCGACGTCTCAGAGCAGCAGCCCTGATAAATGTGCTTTCTGCCACGCTGTGGTTCCTCAGGACCGAATGAACAGCCACCTCTACTCGCATTTCTCCCCTAAGAATGAAGCCGACAACTGACAGTGGATGCAGAGACTGACGGGCCCAAGGCCACAACTACTCCAAGACTTACTGAATTCGTGGTGTAGTCCTGCCTGCCGTGAAGAACATGCGCTGTACTGGATTTGAAATGACACTGCAATAAGACTTGAATCCATTTATTTAATATTGAAGAATTGAATGGTACACTTCCTTGCCCAATATATTTTTCTAATATCACGCTGAGATTTTACTCTAGTACTAAGTGATGACGATGCATATTATGATATATATGAGCAAATAAAGCCGACATTTACTCTTTACTTTTTTATCATTTGAATCGTTTTCAACACGCAAATATAAAACCGGTTAGGGTACTCATAGGGTATCCATACATAAAAACATAAGGTGGATTTATTATCATTCTCTCTGCAACATGTTTAAACATAATTTGCAGTAATAACCTGTAACAATTTCCTCTTAGAAGAATCACAGTTCACTTTGTAAATAGAAATTTGCAGTCATTTCTTTTGAAACGACACCTTTTCTTCCTTTTCACGTCAGCAGCCAGATTTTATATCTCGCAGAACAACAATATGTCACGTATTACAAATGACTGTATGCATCAAATCACTCAAACGGTAGCCCATCCTTTCCAGAGCTGCTGACATGTTGATTAGCACTATTTTAACTAGCATTATATTCCCTTTGTTTGTCTGTGTTGTGTGCTTCAACCAGGGAAATTTGAAACATCTGTATGTCATTCTTGATGCGGAGTTGGAAATGTTTCCAACTTTGAAATCATTTTGATAGGTAGCATGCCACGCATTCATTAAAATTATCTACACAGATGGCAACACATGCCATTAGGCACAAGCTCATTGTTAAATCAGATGCCCAATTACCTTGCTATTTGTATAGTAATACAAGGCAATATTATACTGTATTTATGTAGGCACATTTATTTTTAATGGACATATGAGCATTATATGATGCTTTGACTCTAATAATTCTATAAAGTGATAAAATGAGACATTCCAGAGGTTTCAAATGACATTACAGGCTAATATTTAATAATTAGTGCTGATGGAAAATGTGACCATCTCACAAAACGCCAAAGACACTGAGCAGGACAGGTTATTGTAATATGGAAATAGATGATGTTTCAGTCACTGACATATTTGTACAGTATGTACAGTACCTAACATTTGACTAAACCTGAGTCTTCTCTAAACAGCAGCATCAGCTTCTGACTTTGGCAGTATTTATTCACACCTTTGCAAACAATCGCAGTGATTTTCACCATTCAGCGTGATGATGTTTGAGGAAGCAGGGATGCTGTGTGTGTTGGAACACTGCGTTGTGCAGGGAGGACCTTGCAGCCCTTCAGCTATGGGCTGGTAACACTTATGCTGGGTAGATGAGCTGGTGTGAAGACTGCAAAACAACCCTTTTTCCTCTCTTTACAAGTGTTTGGTATTATAACTCACTTTCCATAATCAAATACTGCTTAATAGACTGATTGATTTGCTACATCAACCTTGATATTTTGCACTGCGCATTTCACTGCGTTTCAAAAATAGCTCAGTTGGGTGTAAAAAAAAATGTGATGTGGTAATGCCATCAACTATTCCCAACTAGTGAGTCATTAGACTGAGACAGAAGAGCACTTGCTAAAACATAACATGTCATCCACGTGAAGGAAAAGAGTGATCGTGCAAAATGTGCCATTTGGTGTATTTACAAAGGTGAATAATTGCATGCTGCATTTTTATTTTGGAGTGACACAAAGCACGCAATTTTACATTTCACATCACATCATGGACACTGAGGGGAGAATTTATTCTGAATTTTTTTTTTGGCAAATACATATCCCTAATGATCCTCTCTGCTTAATCTGTGAAGAGTCGAACATTGTGCAGCCTGCATGCTTTTCTCTCTGGGATCATGAACAGCTGCTTGCTCATAATTATGTTGTCATTCATTGTTATTTGGAAGAGGAAACTCGCACTGACAGCTAGGATTTTTTTTGTGTGTACACTGTATATATGTACTTGCTTGTGTATACAGTAGTGTGAACTGTTTTTCAAATTCCATTTTAGTTCTCAGCCTCAGCTATTGCCATAATTTCCAGTAGAATATAGATATATGTGCCATATTTCTCTGTGGGATATTTACTACCAGAGGCAGTACATTTGAAATAGATTTAAGAGATATAAAAAAATGGAAGAGGACAAAAAAAAAAGAGAGGGATATGGATTGAGATGGAGAAGTAGCAGGCTGATTACAAGGTGTCAAAATTGCCAGGAGCAAGAAGGTGAAAGCAATCAGGGGTGAGAAGAGTGCAGCATTCGTGAGGGGCAACTAATTATCCATCTCATTTGTGGAGAGAAGCATTTGAGGCAGCTCTAGCCCACTGAATGGTGACAGATTGGTGCGGAGGAGAGGGGAGGTGTTAGAACAATGGAGCCCAGCTCACCATCATTACTGCATGCTAATCAGCAGTGCTTCTGCACCACCAGTCGGTGCTGCGGAGAGTTCGGGGAGACAGGGAAGTCACCGGCTTCAGTGGGCCAGTCATTTTCAAGCAGACATGAGAGGAAGGAAACTAATGCTGGGTGTAGCTGCCGGCACTTATTTGAGCTTTGCAGGTTATCTTATGCAGAGTCTGATCTCTGTGGCCCGCGTTATCAGCTTGTACTTGAAAGATGAGCTGATGGTACTGAAGTGTTTTTAAGTAGACTGAGTAGAGAATAGGTCACTGTGGTGTAATATAGAATACACATAATGTCATTAAAAGTTTAAATCACTAGTCGTATAAGTTTTAAGATTTCAGACAGTGAAAATTACATTTAAATGTCCATGACACTTAATAAATGCACCTACTGTCTCCAAATGCAAATTTAAAAATGAATAATGTAAGCAGTAGAAAGCATGATATAATGTAAATATATATATACTATATTTAGCTTTTAATTTTAATTTTGCAGAACTCACTGACTGAAAAAATACAAATGAGATTTAGCATTATTATTTCATGAAATATAATATGTATATAATAAAGCTAGTTTGCATGCACGCAGCACATTTCTTAGGATGTCACTTGCCTCGTTAGTTATATTCAGTTGTGTTCAGGGTCATGCATGGCTGCAGGCAGGGCTGCCACACAACAACATCGTGTTTAAAAATGCAGCTGTTTAGCTTATTTCTGCACTTCAATTCCGCACTCTTTCTGTAAAGCAGTAACACATAACCACAGTCTAAAAGTTTTGTGCAATGGTGAAGCTGAAATACCCAGTGCTGATTAACATAAAGCACCATACCATTAAAAGTGCAATCCATAATGCAGTTGTGCACAAAAAGGTAGTACAAAAAAAACAAACAAACACTGTCATGGGCATGGCCGTGTCCCTGTCCCTGCCTTGTGACCCGCTCCCCCTGTGTCTTCCACATCCCCAGTTTGCGTCTCTGCGACCGTGTGTCTTGTTTCTGTCTTGCTTTTTCACCTGGACCCTGCCAGCCAGAACACCTGGCTACAATCAGCTTGTCATCCCTTCTGCATATCCCCACCAGATTGTTGTCATAACTATTGTAAAAGCTACGCTCAGGTCTTTAACTTAGGAATCTACACTGGGACACACACATGAAATGGGGGTATGGGAGTCCTCCCCCAGGAAATTTGGAGCATCAAACACTTTATTTCCTGCATTCTGGCAAATTTTTAATGCACCAATTTGTGCTTTTTTTTTAAAACATCAATTTAAGGTTGAGATGCCTTTAATTTAGTCAGAATACAAGTTCTCTTCTACTTTCATGCACATGTTCTAAATACTGAGGGAGGCATGTCCCCTGCGTCCAACCCTCGAAATCTGCCTAAGCTTGTTTGTTTGCTTGTAGCGGTTAACACTGTCGCCTCACAGCAAGAAGGTTTTGGGTATGAACCCACTGGCTTGGGCCGTTCTGTGTGGCCATTCTGTTTGCCTGTACTCTACATGTTAGCGTGGATTTTCTCCAGGCTCTCAAGCTTCTTCCCACAGTTAATTGTGAACTCGACATGACCCAAATATCCACCCCTTGCCCAGGGTTAGCAGGGACCGACTCCAGCCCCCCCGTGACCCTGAGTAGGATAACACGTTACATATCCTCCTGAATAGTATAAGCGGTTATAGATAATGGATGGATAGTTTGATGGATAGGCCAGTGTTCCTGCTTGTCAGCCATCTCTCCTCTGCTACCTCTGCTTGCCACCTTGCATAGCCATTCTCCATTCCACCTGTACCGTCGCCAGCCATCCCTCCTCTCCAGTTCATCTCTCTTCAGTCGAACCTGTTAAACTTCTCTACCTCTGTGTCAGTGTCCTGCAACTGGGTCCTCCTAACTACACCAAAAAAACACTGGAACCTGTTATTACTACCAAGCTGCTTGACAGGCCCATTTAATTACATTAGCAATTGTTTTTTAAATGCTTCTGAAGAGGGTTTCATTAATGGTTAATTAATCTACTGTAATTTAATGTGGTTAAATTCATGTATTTGTCCTTTTAATTCTTTTTTTTTAATCCACCAGTACGTATTCTGTCTTCCTGTTTTGCTCTCAACCACAGACTGTTTTTGAACTGTATAAAATATATATACTGTTTTTTCTTCATTCACATTTACCTTCACCAGCTCTTGTTTTACTATAGGTGTCATATCTGTGTATGTCTAGTAATTGATATCAAGAAATTAGTGTATAAAATATCAGATTAAAATAACAACAATGTTTTGAATATCTCAACTGTATGAAACAAATGGATCTTTATTGGCCAGTAATTGGATTATAATTGCAGGAGACAATAGATGAAGCACCACTCCACTAAGTCATTATCTTAAACAATTACTCCTCTAAATATTTAAACAATGGTTATCAGATCATGCCATTGCCAAGAAGATGTAGCACAAGTGGGGAGGCGGGGGGGAGGAGATTGTTAAAGGGTTTAATCAAATCGAAACAAAACAGAGAGATAGCAAGTGGACTAAGGTCACCTGGCTGGAATGCCCTCTTCACATCAATGTCATTTCGATAATTAACAACTTTGGAGAGAAGCATATTCAACTGTCTGTGCACTGGTCACCGTTGGCATGAGAGACTGCCAACTCTCATGGCGTTGCGAGCTGAGAGTATCACCTCACAGTTGTCTTGCCATGCGTTGGGCTCCTCATGCTCTCTGTGCAGCAGTGGTGGAGCTGACTTTGTGTTCGATTAAATGTGTTGAAGCCGTCGCTGCCTGTGCAGAGTCTCAGAACAGCCTCCCCTCTCTCCATTGTGTTTGTTTCAGTGCTGGTCTGAGAGCCCTGATTTCTGGAGCAGAGATTTGGCAGTCACAGCAAGTGATGACAGAGGCAGTGGTGAGATCGCACCCAGAACCCCAAAGGAGGCTCACATTTCAGGCGGATGAGGGGCTCGTTCAATACACAGAACACAAAAGCGCTGATCAGTGGAGCCTGATGATGCCATTGTTCTGAAAATCACATTGTTCCGCCGCCACGGCGAAGACTACTTTTATATGTTTAGTTGTGGAGGGTGGGAGTGTTGGAGGTTTGTAAACTTCTGAACTTTTTGAAGACACTTGGCTGCCAATTTGAAATAACTGTACGACTGAAAAGTCTGGCTCTCAAGATGTCATCCTCCTGCTATCTTATTGTCGTGGTTAAATCAGTGTAGGTTGTTTTTTCCTCTTGACACATGGGGGTGGGATGGAGCATGTCGATGTTTGTGGAATGGTAACTCGCAATTCAAGGGTTAAGGCAGCATGAAAGAATCCATTCTCGGTTTAATGACCTAGCCTTGCTGGGCGAGGACGACAGGGAACATGCTCTTGACTTGTACTGAATTTGCCAATTAACACCTCCAATAACAGGCTGCCTCTGAACATCACCAATGTAGAGAGAGGAGGAGCAACTCTCATGCACTTTGTTTTTCAGCCTCTGATCCTGTAATGATAAGGTCTGTGATTTCTCCATGCACTGAAAATGATTTTGCCTTATACACTGCCTTGCAAAAATTTCCTCTCCTTTTACATGAATAGCTTTCGAGATAAATCCTCACTTCATGAGCTGTGCAGCCAGTGACTGGCAATGATGTTGGAAATATTTTATTTTTCCACGTGCTGCTCGAATCCTTATGTAGTTGTTGGACATTCTATTTTTCGCACATGCCCATATGGCCGTGTGCAGCTTCAATTAGACACATGGCTGGTAGCTAAGATACACCGTGCTTGATTGGCTTTGTCCCTTATTATTGTTATACATGAAAATACAAAACAACAGCGCCGTCCTCAATAGATATATCTGAAAAGATCTGTCCCCTCAAATAAGGTTCCCCCGTTTTAGTCACCCCTCTGGTTTCACACATGCTTATCAGACTCCCAAACAACACCTAGCACAGGTGTGAATATCAAAATCCCCAGTGAAAATCACAGTGGGTCCTCGTGTGTTGTCCTCGGAGTCCTCTTACATGCAGCAGCGGCTTTTGCATTGGGGCTGAGATGCTGCTGGCTAACGGCAACTGCAGAAACACCTTTGGCTAAGTGTAAGGTGGACATCCTTACACCAAATGTGCTTAATGACTGAAAAACTGCCACCCAGATCTAATTGAAAAAGGCGCCTAAGTGTACAGTAGCTGGTTATTGCCCAGTACAATCACACTGTAACACAGTATTTTCACAATTCATTAGCAGGTACTTTAAGAATATACAATAATTGAAAGATGGCTGCATAATTGATAGCAGTTCACACCATAGGGAAAGTGCAGTGATCCATCTAATGATAGCAATAAAGTGTAGTGGGTTACGACGACGAAGTTAACACTCGAGGTGTGAGCTGTGTACAGTTGTGACGACAAAGGCCTCGTCCTAACACTTTGTCAACATAACAGATACAAACACTGCGAAGATGTTAGTCATATTCACATCAGTTGGGCTGAAGAGATTCGCAATGTACCTCCTCGAGGTTAGCGGATCATAGCTCTCGTATTCTCATGCTGACCACCTTTGTGTCACGAGGAGACGGATGTGAACCTTGTTAGAGATGCTACATACAAATCAATTCATTTATTCAGTGTTAAGAAACCATCTGGCTTGATTAAGAGCTGAAAGTCATCCTGGCAGGCCAGTTTCCTGACTGACACCTCATAGAATTGGTGGGAGGACGGCTTCATTTACCGTCCCCGCTCAGCTCGGCTCGGCTCAACATCCTGCTGTGCTATAAGCTCAGATATGAACCGAAAAGTCCTCCACAAGCTCCGTTCACCTCGAGTCTTTGTTACAGCATTAAACAGATTCAGCATATCTGGGTTGTTGTTTATTAGTCTTAGATAGTGAGATATAACACTTTTTGTGTTCTCTTTGTGGAAGCTGTGAAAATGGCACGCCATATGTAATACACTTGCTTGCTGTTGGTCTTGCCAATTCCCCCAAGATCAGTCATTCCTGTGCCAACGCTCACACTCTCTCTTTGTCCTTGTGATTCGATTGAGCTTTGTGGATTGGATGGCTTTCTTTTCGATGCTGTGTCTGGTGTTTAGTTGTTGATTTGATGTCACTCGCGGCTCAGTTAAAATAACCATTTGAACCAGAACATACGTGTTCGCATATACCTCAGAGCACATTTGTTATAATCAGTCAAAGATAGCGAAAGTGCTGATAAAACAAGAGGAGGGGAATAAACACAGTAAACAGCAAATGGGAGACAGGTATAGATAAACCAAAGCGTGCTCCTGGAGTGTTTTCCCCCTTCTAATCCTGCACAAAACAAATTGGCTGCATATTTTGTTCACACCTTTTGTAACCTGGGGATAGCGAGCGCAATTCTCCCTCGTCATACCTGTGACAACAACCTGCAAAGTGCTCCCAGTGCCCTAATCTGCGAGGTAGGGACCTGCTGCTGCTGCATGTAGATGTTGTTTTCCTCTTCCTTAGCCACTTGTCCTTGTTTTTTTTTTGTGTGTGTGTGTGGTTTTTTTTTTACGTTTACACACCCACCAGAATCACACAAGGTAAAAGAGAATATGCGAGTGTCTCACAAGCTACCAATTTTTTTTTTTTTTTCCTCTGAAACATGGTAGCGCTCAGTGGAAGGCAATAAAGGCATACTGATGGTGTTTGATTTAGAAATGGCAGTCAGACCATGATTTTAGCATCAACAGATGGCCAGTAGATTGGTTTAAATGAGTAACACCACTGCCTGCTTTAGAGTTGGCTCAAGTAGTAGAGTAGTGTACTACTGTCTTATCATATCTCCTTGTGTGAATGATGATGTCACCATGATAGATGCTACTCAAGTGGGATCAGACCTACTCAGTGATGCCTGTAGAGACCAGCTCTGGGAGATCCCTGTCTGGCTGCATTATTCAACAATACTCCTTACCTCTCCCAGGGAAAAGGGACTGTTGAATATTTGAAAGATAGACTTTGATTTTTTATTTAAGTGTATAGACGTAGATGGGAGCAGGGGGGGAAGAAAATAGAGATAGTGCCAGTCGGTGCAGCCTGGATGGTCACCAAGGCAACTTGCCGAGTTTTTCTAACTGATCTACGGGACTTCTTGGCCGTCTCACTTGGGGGACGTTTTGGAAAAGTGGGCTTCTTCGAGCGCCTTTTGACTGCGACGACGAGTTGACGGATCATTGATCATTTTACTCTCGTAATTATGGCGACCATTAAGTTTAGAATTTGAGCAAACCTTCTTGCACAGAGCTTTTTCAGTCACCTGGGTGTCTACCTTTTTCAAGGCTGCACCAGCTGCTGCACCCATGACACCTTAGAAAACATTTCCATAGCTGAGACTGTAGTTTAAAGGGACACATCGCATATTTTCAGCCAGCTTTGTATCATCACAAAATGGGTAGTATGTGTAGAGGAACTGTGGTAAACTTCCCTCCATCTTACCAGCGCCCAGATCTCCCTGCTCATCTCAGATCCACTGGATGATGCAATTTTCACTGGCTCTAGGGCTGATGCTCATTTTCGTATCCCTGCCACCACGGACACAGAGACTATGGAAGTGGATGAAGAGACTCAAATGCAGGCCAAACTCAAATCAAACAGTGAAACTAGGTGGTGCTGATCAAATGCTAACCAAGATTCTGTCACTGTATTGCCAATTTCTCACCTAGAATATCTTCAGAAACATATTTTAGTGCAATGTTTGGCTATAACGTGAGAATTTGTGAACAACATAGGCTGAAAATACTGAGATCAAACAGTAAAACTGTTAAAGATTTTGTCACAATCTATTTCTCCCCTAAAATGTTTTCACAAACATATTTTAGCTTACTGTTTAACTGTTATTCGAGATTGCTTATTAGGGGAAAATTGCTAGTAGGTATAACTGCAGCTGCACCAGCGTTTATTTAGTGAGGTGCAGTGCATGCCGGTGTCTCTGTTTTCTCTGGTCATATGGCACCAATTTCAAAAGTATTTTGATTTTTTTAACTGCATAGACAGCCCAGTTTTATTATAAAGGCCATCTTTCCAACAGTGAAAAACTTATTTAAGTGAGACTTTAGCGCTTTTCTAAATTTTAAAAATTAGTAAAAGCTCCTGAGTCTCCTCTGGACTCCTGGGCTGTTTTGTTAAATTGAATGTATCAATATTTCAGTCGCAACATAAGAAAGGAAATCTGCTCATTGATAACGTACCAGACATTGTGCCAGACAGTGATAGCCTATTTGCAGAACGGCAGCGTAAAAAAACAACAACACACACACAAAAAAACCATGGCTGCGGAACCACTGCTCAGATCCTGACGAGCCAAGCTGAGTATCGATCCATCTGGCTCTGAAGACACTGTCATGTCACCTTTGCATTTAAGTGTTATCTTGTCAGCTTCAAATGATCTAGCTGTCAGATCTGGAAAAAGCCGGCCTGCGTGATGTTGCTTTGTCTCTAATGTCCAGCTGTTGCTACAACAGCCTGCACCAGAACCAGTGTTTAGACTGTGTTTTGCATATGTTTACATTTAATGTCTGTCTTCCCTGATCTTGAGATATATGCCTTTATCATTTTTGATTGTGTGTGTCCTTGTAGAATGCTTTTCAGTTCCACATTATGCATGACAGTTGATTTTTAACTCCACAGCTCCAGTCAGTTTTTGCTCAGTGTCACCCACTCCCTCACATAATTAAAAAGACAGCTTACAATGAATGTTATCAGAAGCTCAAACTGAGTGCAAATTGCTTCAAAATTGATTCCTGCTTTACTGCGCATGTAACTGATAGTAAAAGGTTGGGAATCCAGCTTTTTTGGTGAAAGGGCACAAAGTCTCTTCACCAAGGTGTGGTAACAGGGTGAAAATTTGAAAGCAAATTTGCTCCCTGCTAATGTAGCCCACATCGCCCCTAATAACACACCCACTGCATTGCACTCACAGCACTAATTTTCATGTTTTCACTCACATTCGCTGCAAACGTTTTTTAGCTCTTCTACGATTTATCTTCTCCTTCTTTCTTTCTTTTTTTTTTTTTCCTTTTCTCACACATGAATCAGTGTCCAACGTCTAATTTAGTCCCAGTGTAGCGGCTTTCGTTTCCTGGTCATTTAAAGAGTGGCTCACTTCCTAAAGGCTACTGGAGATGCTGCAGGCCGGAGAGCGTGTCAGGCTGCAATAAGGGCAACAGTAGGACACCAGCCAGTTGTTCACACTTGTTGGAACATACCGGAGAGGCTCTTGGAGATGGACTCTTCTTGATTATACGGTACTGTCTGTATTCCTCATCTTTCTAAATCAGTGTGAAATGGTGACACTGTGTGATATATTCTTTTTCTCTGTGCCATTCCTGAAAGATGTCCTGTAGCACCTGTGCTGCTGCATGGATTAAACATTCATATTTGCCGCCCCCCCTCCTGCACAAAAAAGAAAATGGAACACTACATTTATTACCATTGGTAAAGTTTGTCAAGAAAAATAAACTGTTGTTTGTTTGTGACAGCCTGGATGTGAGCGACGGAGACATAAATCATGTCACATTTATTTTTCCTCTCAACTTGGAACATGGTTCTCTTCCCTGTAGAATTCAGAACTGATCATTAACCTTTCTTTTAGTTCCTTCCCTTGCCTGGTCACATTTCCTCTCTATTTGGTTCCTGGCCCCATATGCCACTTTCCTATTTCCTGCCTGCAGACAGCAGGGAGTAGCTCTATTATCACCTTCCTAGAGCTGTCTTTGAATGTGAGAGGCAATTCCATTTCACTCAGCCATGGGGAGGAGGAGGAGGAGGTGGAGGAGGAGGAGGAGGAGGGAGAAAAACACACACCATAGAGCACAGAGAAATTGGTTTAAGGTTACTTCTTATGGTCGAATGTAAGACTATGTTGCTTATCCGCTCCTATTGCCTGGATTTAAGGATTATACAATGCACAGTCTGTTGTGAAGACGCAGGTTTTTGTGGAGTAGCTCCAAATCACTGCAAAGGTTAAGTGCCGTGTATCATGTCTGGTTGTTGTGTGAACACTTTATCGTCAGGTCCATTTAGAAGTCACCTTTTGAAATATTAACAATCCTAAAGCAGCTATATTACACTGCTGCGAAGCTGTGCTAAACATATCGAAGATTTCTCCGATTCCTCCACTCTCAAGTGTGTTCTCTCCATTTTGCGACATTTTACTCGAAGCCTGCGTTATTTTTGGGCTTCCCTAAGTCTTATCCCAGCTTTTATCAGCCTCTAGTTCTTTGGAATGGTAGGGCTCTTGACAATATTGCTCCTGGATAAATTAAACATGAGTTACGTAGAGTGATAATCTGTGGGCCTCTCTTTTCACACTGCATTCCCAATGAGCTGTGTGTTGGCCTGGTGTTGTTGCCTGTGATTTTAATGAAGATTATTCTTGTAACACGACAGTCGCCTGTTTGCTCCTATTCTCCCCCAAAATATTTTCTCCACAAACAGAGAATTTGGTGTTCTTTCGAGGGTGATCCGTGCAGCATTTGTGTTTTATTTGAAAAGTATTTCAGATGCAGGTTAATCACCAGTTCATTCATAATTAAAGATATTTAGGTTGATTAATCAGATAACAGATTTTTTGCGTTGTTGTTTTTGGAGTACGCATTCATCATTATGTCTAATCTAGTTATCGATTAAACAATACGCTGGCAGACACAGCTGTGACTGGGTAATTAGTACTTATTTTCATCCTGTCTAAGCAATGCAGGCTCGCATCAAAAAAAAAGAAGAAAAAAGGCAAAGCTTCAGTAACTGCACTGGAGCCCTCTGTTTTTCTATTGTTCAGCTTTATAGGGCTGATAGTGCTTGAGGAAACCTCCGAGGGTTCTCGAAGGAGTAAGTGCACACTTCATGGCACGGCCACTCTTAAAATGGAACCGATGTTTTATAAATAATTTCAAAGTTACAAACATCAGCCTCACAATCACAGCGATTCAATGATATTCATTTGGCATAAGTCAGTTTCATTTCTGTGTGCTTTTCATCAGAAATGGCTTAAAAAGTAGAGTTAGTCTGAATTTTTCATGCCGTGGGCTTACTGGGGACAGTGGCCATGTTCTTCACTTGCAGACGTCTGACAGTGCATGGCAGCAGAAATAACAAAATGGTCACAAACCCCAGCTGCACTCCTCGGGTCACACGGGCTCTTTAAAATTTAAAGAGACTAGCAACAAACCAAACAGTTGATAACAGGTCAGAAGCAGGTGATAAAAGAAGTTTTCGTAGGAACATTAGCTCTTCCACTAACTTTGTGATTCCTGACATTATATCCTCACCATTTGTTAAGCCCAAATAATACACAGCAGAGAGCACCAGGCAGTTACTCTCTAAGGGTGTGTAGTACCCTAAGGGTTCAAATATTTCACAAGTGTTACTTTGCTACAGAATTGGTACGAGACAAAATTCACACATTTATAATTATGCATTAATTTTACATCACCGTCATCTGTATTAACATTAGTCCTTTGAAAGGGGGGAGCTCAGATGAGCAGTGTGGGTATCTCATGCTGCATTCTCCCATAGACTTATACTATTATTTCCATAGGAGTGTGTTAATTATCACACTGCCGTTGTCCTGTGATGTAGAAACAACTGACAGGGATAGAAAGACGTGAGATAAAAATAACTAACAATGACATCTGCTTTACCCTCTGCCTTATGCAAGAGATAAATAAATGTGGCACAGGAATATGAAGTGGCATACTGATGATCCTTCACACAGGATTGTGGTTATGACCTTGTAATAAACTGCATAATGAATGAGAAAAACTATGTAATTAATTGAATTAAAGTAGTACAACTATACAACATTAACTTTGAATAAAGTGTGAAAATTAATAAAAAATAACACAGTTTACAAGAAAAATGTAATTTATGTTTCTGCAAACTGAGCTAAACGGCATGGGTTAACAGTATGACTTTGTTCACTGATAACAAAGCAATTGGATTTAATGGGTAAATACTACAGGGATAGAGAGATAAATCTCTGCTTTTATTTTATTTTTTCCTCCCCCCAGATAAAGAAGCACATGTATAAATATTTGTTTTTTTGGGTGGATGATCTCTAGAGTGCAGGCTGCAGGTATGGTGTTAGCACAGGAGTCATGTCACTTGTATTTCCACTGCACATCATGATCACCTGTTCTAATTGCTGTGAGCTTTGTGGTAAAGAATCACGGTTGGGTCAGGACATCAATAATGAGCAGGTGTAGGAGTGCACTTCTGCGTAGACGCGTGTCTCGGTGTGTCCAGGGAGGATGGCTAATAAGGGTTTAAAAGCCACAACTGTCCACTCCGCCCCTTAGCAGACCTCCAGCTGTCTTCCCTGTCAGAGAGCACCCTGATTCCCTCTGACAGAGCAGATCACTGATGGCAAGAAACCACAGGGGGGAAGAGTTATGATAGCAAAGCACAAAGCACCACCACACTTGATCAGATTAGCTAGTTAATTAAAGACTTAAGGTAAATACAGGTTTTGTCTGCTTTCCCTTTTAAATCAAAGGGCCTTAAAGAAAGAAGGAAATACTTCACTTTGATTTATTGATGGAAATTGCAATGTGACGTCTGGCAAACAACATATAAATAACTTAAAGGCCATCTTAAATGCATTCCCATGAAATTTTTAGTGCTGCTGTAATATAAGCCACTACCTGTCATGAATCCCAAATAACCTTGGCTCTATCCTCTTAGTTCAGCCCACTGTGCCTCATTCCTTATTACTGGCCTGACAAGGAAATGTTTACCCATCCGACAAGAGACAAGCCATTTCATAGTCGGAAAAAGCAATTTCACCTGACTGGAGTAGCACACTATGTCCCCATATCCTTGCTGGCTATAATTTTGTTGTCATTTTGTGTGCTGTGATCATATCATTGAAGTGACAGTGCTGGGCATTAGGTAAAGTCCCTAAGCCGGTGCTCACTTTCAGGCTTTTTCTCTCCTTGTCATTCACATTGATTAGATTAGACCCAGGTGGCAAGCAGATTCCTTTGGCACAACAATAAAAAATGGTGATGCAGTGGCTTGAAAAAAAAAAGCACGTTGTTTTATGCTTAACTGAACACTGAACTGGTTTTATGGGGGGGAAAAAATCACAGATTATCAGGGTTTATTTCTAATGGAGATCTTTCAAATAGGCTTGTCACAGCTGAGTTTAGAATATATTTTTTTAATATTACGCCTGCATCAACAAATTGAAGATGTATACATGCACATATTGAAATTAAAGTTAAAAAATATGATGATTTTGCAGTAGAAATGGCATAAACACTGCTTACAGGGAGTGACCCTGTACATTAAGCTCAGCTGGTCAATGGAGGGTTTGTACAAGGCGGGAGGAAGAGATCCTAATCTGCACCATGCTGTCTCCCCGAGGGACAATGCTGGCCACGGGCATAACAAATCAGCCCCCCCCCCCTCTTTGGTTATGTCCACTAGCTGGCTGAGCCAATAGAAAGAAAGGACTTAGTTGGATAAATAGGTACCACAGCACCTGGGGAAACAAACTGAGTTGCTGCACGGGTGATTCAACAATTGGTTTGTTCAGGGGAGGGAAAAAAAAAAAAAAGGAAGCCCATTTTGCTTATTAAAGATCAGCGATGGAAGTGAACCATAATCCTGTAATGAGCAGAGCAGAGAGCGGCCTCCATCGTTCGGGTACAGACAAGCCTGTGCTTGCATGTTTCACAGGAATAGATTGCTGGACCCTATAGCTGACTGTAATGACCCCTCTTGTTAGCTTCAGAGATTCATGGCTGTTCCTTAGAGATACAAACTCGTGGAAGTGCCCGCCAGTGAAACAGGCCTTGATTGGTCTTCTCTTAACCCTGTCTGCTTCAGTGTGCTGTGCACACTTGCAGGTTAATGACACTGCAGGAAAACTAAACCAAAAGTTAGCCTGGGAAGTGGAAATGCAAGGTGTTTGTCTATTACACACACACAGACAGATAGAAGCACTTGTTAATATAATGCAATTGAATGCCTTTCTATAACATAAACTATATATATAATTTACCAGAAGCAGGTACAGCTACACAGTACACCACATGAATATGCAATAAATGAAAGCTACTAAATTACATCTCAGACTTCATCCAAGCTGTCTGACAAATATAATGTGATAAAGACATTAATGTGAAGTCGAATACACCCCCTGAGCTGTTTTTCTGCTGGGCTATGGCAACACCACTTGGACAAACCACATGCAGAACTGCAGTTCAGTGTAATATCAGAGCCGGATTGAAGTAACAGCAATTTGTGAGGTTTATTTATGATTATAATTACATGATTATTTTGGACAGCAGTGTGTGATAATCTGTCACAGAATAGTCTGTTTTTGAATTTAATATATTTTCATGAATATATTGGGGTTGATTAATTAGCATATTTGGATAAAGGGGTGGGGATGTGTCCCCCCCAATATATGCTGCAACTACGGCCTTGAATCAACACCTTTCTGACACAGTATAAGTCTGATAAAGGTTGCAATGAAATGGAAGTGTATAAATGTGGGGCAATTTCAAAAACACATACTTAAGTTAAGTTAAATTAAGTTGACAATAAACTGACAATAAACTTGTTCTGTCTCAGAGACTTGCAACCTACTGACATCAAATTTCATCTCTATTTGAATATAATTTTGTGGAAAATCTAATTACATATAACCACTCATATAAGCCTCTAACTCTGACACTAAGCTCTCCACAAAAACAAGGAAAGACTTAATCAAATCATATCAAAAATCCTTCCAAAGCAGCAGCCCCTGACATGTACTCTCTGTGAGATGTATTTGCCACAGCAGCTCTGTTATCAGTCCACCGGCTCATAACTTTAAGGGCATCAAATATTCATCAGCACTGGGACTCATAAACACATCTTCAGTGGGACGCCATGATTTCACGCTATACCACAAACATTTTAAGGCATCAGATGCACTGCCTGTCATGGACTGTCATTTTTGGCGTGTTAATAATATATCTTGGTTTCTTCGGCAGACATACTTTGGCACTCATGGCGCATAAATAGGTAAATAACGCGGATAAATAGGTAAATAACGCAGCTGACGTCGCAGCTGAAAACAATCCTCGGAAGGGTTATACTATTATCTTTATTTTTTGTTGTTCTTGTTCATATATGCATTAAAGGACACAGTCGGAGTCCATATGTTTTAATCAAATATATCCATGTCACACTACAAACAAATCACTTTGCTCACAGCGCTCCTCAGATTGTCCTAATTAAGAGCTGTCTAATTAAATTACAGCCTCGAGTTAACCAATGGCAATACTTGTTTCATTAGCAAAGCGGGGAGAGTGATGGAAAGAAAATCCTTCCTGATTGCAGGATGGTGTCAATTGGCTAATTTGCTGCCTTCGGTAGCACAAGTCATAGCAAGGCGTTTTCATAGTGTTAGATTAGGAAAAGGCGCGTGCAAAAGCTTGTGATATAGGTTGAGCTAATAGTGGCTTCCTATTGAGCTATGCAGGTCGAGAATTGCATCTCGCCAGCGAGTGATCTCTCCAAGAAATTTATGAATGTGGGCAGTGGCTTTTCGAGCTCCGATGGATCAGAGCTTTCGTTGCAGGACCATCCTATTATATCTGCAAGTGACAACCTGGAGAGAAGTTCACCTCTGAAAAAAAACTCTAGGGAGATGACGAATCAGTCAGAGGCAGACAATTTTCCCGACTCCAAGGACGCATCAGGGGACGTCCAGAGGGGCAAACTCTCTCCTGGTCTTCACGGAGTCTCTGACATCCGTCATAATTTCGATGGATCTGCAGGAGAAAGGTGCATCTTTTCTCCATCCACCCAGCCACAGTCAGTCTCTGCAACTCCCAGTGCCATGTTCCCTTACCCGAGCCAGCATGGACCAGCGCACCCGGCTTTTTCTATTGGAAGTCCCAGCCGTTATATGGCCCATCACCCGGTCATAACTAATGGAGCTTACAACAGCCTTCTGACCAACACTTCTCCTCAAGGCTACCCGGCAGCGGGCTACCCTTACGCGCAACAGTATGGACACACTTACCAAGGAGGGGCTTTTTACCAGTTCTCCACGGCGCAAGCAGGACTGGTTCCGGGGAAAGCGCAGGTGTATCTGTGCAACAGGGCCCTGTGGCTGAAGTTTCACAGACACCAAACAGAGATGATCATCACAAAGCAAGGACGGTAAGAGCGCATACATATATCTAATACACCTACAGATTGTTTGGCCATATTACTGTGAAGCCTTTAGCTCAAAATGGATGCGTATTAACATCGAATCACTCTTTCTCCAAATAAAAAGGATTCAAGGATAAAAACGCAGAAGTGAATCTGATTTTTGCGCCTTTTTTTGTGACGAGATGCGCTTTCTAAATCTGTCTTCCTTTATTTTCCACAGACGAATGTTCCCATTTTTAAGCTTCAACATTTCTGGCCTTGACCCAACTGCTCACTACAATATATTTGTGGATGTAATACTTGCTGATCCCAATCACTGGCGATTTCAAGGAGGCAAGTGGGTGCCATGTGGGAAAGCAGACACAAATGTAATAGGTACTTTAATTCATTTATTGCCCCAATTAACATTTTTAATCCCATAATAAAACGCATTGTTTGTTTTCATACTTTTTTTCTGACCACCGTTTGTGGTTAAAAAAAATCAGATTTGGCAAACGAATTTATCATTTTTGTTAATAATAAAACATATATCCTGTGTTTTAACTCTTTGTATTTGTGCGTATTTGTTCTTAGGAAATAGGGTTTATATGCACCCGGACTCACCAAATACCGGAGCGCACTGGATGCGTCAAGAAATATCATTTGGAAAGCTAAAGCTTACAAACAACAAAGGTGCCTCCAACAACACGGGGCAGGTAACGCAACATTTTATCAAAGCTTTCATTATAAATATTTTTGGATTATTTGTGTACCAGTTGGAAAAATGCAATGTTTTTTTTTCTTTCTTATTGCATAGCCTCCCATTATTTCTTATCTGGAATGTCTTACTTGTATCATTTGCGCAACAACAGTAGTGCAGCCTTATTACATTAATCATTAAATAAAAGATAAAATCAGTTTTTAATTTTGCTTTATTCTATCCAAACTTTGAAGCTGAGTTTCTGACGTCCGTCTCTAATTGAATCTCCAGATGGTGGTTCTCCAGTCTCTCCACAAGTACCAGCCCAGGCTCCATGTGGTGGAAGTAAACGAGGATGGGACAGAGGACACCAGCCAACCAGGAAGAGTCCAGACTTTCACCTTCACAGAAACGCAATTCATCGCCGTCACAGCTTACCAGAATACCGATGTACGACCACTTCATATTTCACACAACACTGCCAATATCCCCCCCAAACAAGTCTCTTATCTATTCTAAAGCATTTAGAAATAAGAAACAGAATATTCTACACTTTCAAATAATGGTTAGTTTACTTATTTGTGTGTAACAATTTAGGACAATACGCAAAATAACTTTAATATTATTTTTGGAATTGACGCTGCACTTCAATGACCTGCGCTGAATTTCTAATCAATGCATTATTTTTTTCCCACAGATTACGCAACTGAAAATCGACCACAATCCGTTTGCAAAAGGATTTCGGGACAACTATGACACGTAAGATTTTCTTTTATATTTCAGATTTTTGGGCTTGATTTTAATTTTGCTCACTGTTGCTTTATTTCATGCTGCTGTAAATCAAGTCAATAAAACTCTAAATCAACAATCAGGTTACATCTTACTAAAAACATTAAAGCACTGCCATAATTTTGCTGCAATATTTTGTGATTTGCTGTCCAAATTAGAGGAAGCTCACAAGATTTAAAAATGAATCGAATAAACAAATATAAAATGATTTTTTTTTTTAAAGTTTGAATTTCTGCAACTGAAGCAGGGATTTTTTTTTACTTTAACAGAAATTTCATGTAAATATGTGACAAAAAATAATAATTAACATCCAAATATTTGTTCCGTAATTGTCCATTGGTGGAAAAAAAAATCCTCTTCCATGTGAGCTTGGCTTGTCTTGCTCTGAAAATAAGTGCATGCTGCGATTTTAATATAAACCCGCAACATTTGGTGGTGAAACATCTGAATAAAGCGATCCCTTTTGGAAATACAGCTTTGTTTTTATTTTTATTTTCTTTCTATAAAGCAGTGGGCCTATTTGGAAACACCACACGTGCGTAAAGATTTGATGCCACCCCGCTTTAATGTCTATCAAGGCAGATTTTTTTGCACACATGAGATGTGAGATTCTGCTAATTGGTTAAAGTGATATTGACCTACATTTTGTTTTATCTCTGAAGAACCAGCTCGAGCGCTCTGTTTAGTCACTGAATTGTTTCTCTGTTTTTCCTCTCCATCTTTTCAGTGTCTACACAGGCTGCGACATCGACCGCCTAACTCCATCACCGGGTGACTCTCCGCGTTCACAGATCGTGCCGGGTGCGAGATATGCCATGCCTAGCTCTTTCCTGCAGGACCAATTTGTCAGCACTTATGCCAAATCTCGCTTTCACCCTGGCGTGGGGACTGGTCCTGGCACGGAGCGCAGCGTCCCACTCGGCAACAGCTTGCTGTCCCCGCAGCAAACCGACGAGCCCACTGTTGCCACCCCCCCGCAGCGATGGTTTGTCACCCCTGCCAACAACCGACTGGACTTTGCTGCCTCGGCATACGACGCCGCTGATTTCGCCGGTAACGCGGCCACCTTGCTGTCCTACGCAGCGGCCGGAGTGAAGGCTCTTCCCCTGCCGACTGCAGGCTGCTCCAACCGGCCTCTTGGCTATTACGCAGACCCGTCAGGCTGGGGAGGACGCACGCCGCCGCAGTACTGTGGCGTAAACAGCAAATCCAGCTCGGTCTTTTCCTGCTGGCCCGCTAACTCTATCGGTGGCAGGGCCGGCACCAACTACCTGGCCGAGGAGGGGGACTCCATCCCGACCGAGAGGTCACCCATCGGCGGCTCGGAGGAGGCCAAACCTAAAGACATGACATCAGAGTCGAGCTGGATAGAGACCCCGTCCTCCATTAAGTCCATTGATTCGAGTGATTCTGGTATCTTTGAACAGGCCAAGAGGAGGAGAATCTCACCTTCTGCCACGCCGGTTTCAGAGACAGTGTCCCCGTTAAAATCTGAGCTGCTGGCACCGAGAGAGTGTGAGAAGAACTGCACAAAGGACATTGGTTATTACAGTTTCTATCCTCACAGTTAAAACAACGAAAAAGAAAATCTATCTATCTATCTATCTATCTATCTATCTATCTATCTATCTATCTATCTATCTATCTATCTATCTATCTATCTATCTATCTATCTACAGGTTAATCAGTTAAAAAAAAAAGATGAGAAGGACTGTCACCTCCACAGTAAATGGCCAAAGTGTAAATTCTTCCATGGCTCGGGCGCCTAGTTTCCAGAAAACACTGTAATTGTGAATATAATGTACATAATATTGAACATTTGGTGATAGTGATTGGATGTACACAGAATAGATTAAAATCCGACTCATAACTAGTGTTTTAAAAAAAGAACCTCTTCTGTTGAGTAGCCTGAACTGTTAGTAAAGAAAGATATCGAGAATCTTGTACATGAAATGTTCTTGTGTAGCATATGCTGGCATATTAATCCCTGTCAGTGACAAAAAAAAATGTATTTTGTACTTTATCAAAGCTGTAGGCTACCAAAAGTTTATGACGATCACTACTACATCCATCCTACCTGTGGTTAAAGAAGTTATAAATGTTGGTAATGTAGACTTAGAGTCCTTTTTTTTTTTTTAAATTCTATTTTATTTATTGATTTCAAGCCGGTTATTTTTCATAGCCTGTACGCTATGCTGTTGTGGAAATCTCTGTATCTGCTGTAACGTGATTGAAACATAATAAATGATGTTAAGGACACGTAATTCACGTTTTTATGTTTATTTAACAAGATCATGCATCTATTAAAATGATTTGCATTTGACAAACGAGGAATTTATTTGGCTGTTTTTCATGAACGCACCATCACCTTTTTTTGGTAATTCAGATTTAATGCGGTTATGAGGGAACATTTTTATCTCACTATGATCCCAATTAGGTGATGCTTGTGAGAGACAATCTTGTCACCCGTCATACTAAATATGAGACTTTTTTGTGTGTTGTTAAATTGGACACCCTGCCCTGTCGCGCGCCTGCTGATTGGTTCAGAATATTCATAAATAAAGTTTAATAAAAAAGGTGGATTCAAAGATCCGTTTAATGAGGCTTCCACCTGGTAAAAAAGTATAATTAAAAAGAGCCAAAAATAATGTGAGACACCAATAATGTAATAAACTAATAATAATAATAGTATGATATGTGCGTAATTTCCCTATACGCCATTATTCCATTATTCAAAGTGGTCCTTTAACGATTAGAAAAAGTACCTGACATTTTTCTGAATCAACAATAAGGATTGTTACAACAACATTTGGTTAGACTGACTTTGTTTGCCAATCTAAGGGGGTGAAAACTTTTTTTTTGATCATAGTTACACTGAAAAGAAAAAAAAACTGTGAAGCTGACAAGTTTTCTGTTCGACAGCCAAAGGAAGTGACACATCACAAGAAAGTCTTGCCTGTGTGAAAATGTGCAGGGGACCAGAACAAGACAGGGGTGAGGATAAACCTCAAATGGAGCCACATGATTTTTTAGAAATATGTTATTTTTACTCTAAGTGACTGCAGATAAATTGATGAGTTAGTTTAAACAGTTTTCACCCCCCATTTCACTCTGGCTTTATCATCTGATTTTTAATGGCGTCATTTGATAAAAAAAAAATATTAATCACTGATATCAAATAATGAAGTGAAGAAATATAATTAAAACGGATGCATAATAAACCCAATGTGCACTTAATTGGGATTTTGGTGTGAAGGAGGTGCTCACAGCTGTCAATAAGACGTGTGGCATTTAGCTTGTCTCAAAATGAGTGTGTGTTTGTGTAAATGCTCACTCTGGCAGCCAGCGACAGGCCTTCCTTCCCAGGGACAAACAGTAGATGGCGATAACTGAATGCATCAAATACTTCTTTGTATGTGTCCATACCAGGAGGTCAGTCCAGTCCAGAGGCAGCTATGAGACATTAAAAAAATTAAATACGTTAATAAACATACTTCTATCCTATTTATGATGCAGTTAAAGGCTGTGGAGCAGTCTGCCTCTGGATTCAACTATTCATGGATGCTGATCTACACCAGATGGCGATACTTTACTATTATTATAACAGCTACAGGAATCCCTGCTGTTAGGAAGACTCAGAGCTGCAGTGCCAAAAAATGGTTTCAGATGCAGCCCACAAGCTCCGATGAGCCATTCAAACAGGGGAGTTAACACTGTCCCCAAAATCTCAAAGTCACAAAAGTGTTGAAACAATACCTTAATGGGTGGTTGAAACAGCCCTGCGGCCAAATGGATCAAGTTGGACCCTGTAGGGCTAAAGGCCTATTAAAGCTTTAAATTCAGCTACTTTGATACAAACGTTTCCTCATCATAGAGTCTTTTGGGTGGTGTGTGTGTGTGTGTGTGTGCATTGTCTTGCGGTATTTCATCAAGGTGCCAACATCACACTCACCACTGCCTTCAAAAGTAGAATTTCAGAGCCAAAAGTTGGAGGGGACCTGCACCAGGTGGAAGGGAGGAAATATTAAGTGTGTTCTGTTATTGTAAATCACACGCACGCTCCTATTGCTCCAATATAACCCCCCAAAATACTCTTCAAAATGATTATCAGCTCTTATTTGAGAGTTTGATTGCCTGTGTGCATCCACAGTGGAGTGCATGATCTAGCATTATTAAATCTGCTTTACATCTTAAATTCATTTCAAGGTTGCAGGATGCCACAGATAAAAAGCTGTCTTATGATTATAAAAGTCACATTCTTACGAGTCATTATCTCCAGAATTTTGCAAATATCAGTCAAAAAATATGCATTCTTCTGAGTGACAAGATGATTTTATGTCAATAACTTCACCTGGCTTTTTGGAGCGTAATTCCCATGTATCCCAAGTGTGAGTGTGATACTATATTGAAAATGCGAGGGAAGAAAGAGCTGGACTGCAGCGTTTTCTGCAGCCCATGCCCACTGACTCAGACTAATAAAAACCACAAACACACTGTTATATAACACGCACACCTCACAGAACATTTTACCCAGAAAACACGGTCTCTCTCCTCTGCGTCTCAAACAAACGCGAGCACCGTGACGCGTCCGCGTCAGCTGGCACAGGCGCGCATGTTTGTATGAGCGCGGACGGCACGAGAGAGGCGCAAATTACCACCGAGCTGCTGACCGACCATGATATAAACATGTGACCGCTGCGTGGTCGCTCAGTTCCTGCTACACCTGCCCGGGATTACACACACACACTGCTCCATCTCTCTGATACAGTGATACTGCTGGAGGGAGGAAGATGGACACCACGGAGCAAGGAGCTCAGATAGAGCCGCTGCTGCCTACGGTAAGAAACCCTGATCTCATGGGGGACAAATATTTACTTATGCATATTGATATTTTAGGACGCATTTTTACCCAGGCTGTTAAGCTTAATGTATGTGTCATATACTGTCAGAAGACTCATGGTAACATTTAAGATATGATATTAAAAACACTGTTCAGAACGCAGGCAAAAAAATGTTACAGTCACGTTTCCACAGGTGATAAAGTAGCTACCTGTGGAGCTATGAGAGGGAGCAGCTCACCTGCAGAGCTCCACTCACCTCAGAAAGAGGAATGGCAGTGTGATATTGCTTTACTGATGATGCTTCTTCCTTCAATCTATCTTTTTATAGAGCCAAAATGTGTATTAATCTTGGCATTTCTGAAATGAAACAGGCACTGCCAGGAGGATATCTGTGTCAGTATGTGACTGTTCAGTAGGAACATGTAGGCTGTAGGAGTGATTAAAGGATGTCCTATTACTTTGTGCTGTAGCATTTTATATATGCCAAATCCCTGTCAGGACAGCTGTCCGATTAATATAGTAAATTCAGGCAGAAGTGACCTTGTGTCATTTGATGCTGTCAGAAAATTAAGACATAGATTAAGGTTTATGTCAAATGCAGCAAATGTATGGTGGCTGGTGCTTAAATGCAGGCAGCTATAGCTCACACAGACATCCCTTGAAAAACAATATTTCCACAAGTATTTTTTTGTTGGTGAGAAATTGGTAAATATAAAAGAAGTGTCTCAGGGGAAGTTCTCAGACATGCGTGGGCCCATCCCCACTGGTCTCTGCTCATCACTCTGGAGATTTGTCGTCATTATCCATATGCTGTTTACATCAAAAACAGATTTTTCCATTTAGCCGAAGGTTTTAGACTGACTGAGCTTCTTTGCTGGTACTCTCAGAGCCATGTGGCCTTGGTTTCAAAATGTGAGGTCGCAACCTGGCCTTAACAGTCACTGAACATTTAAGAATCTAAAAATATCGTTTCAGAGTTAATCTCTACATGATTTGGAGCAACACATGTCTGAATGTGAGAGTGTTTTGAGTGGCCGAATGAACCCTTTTACTTGTTAAACTGAAGTGATGATTTATTATCTTTCAGGGCAATTCTTTCTTGGGCCCATCAAACGAGCAAAGAAGTTTGGTGAGTTACATTTCCTGGACTTTATGGCTTCTACCAATATGAGGATCAATGCTGAAATCAAAAACCAACATATTAAATGTACATTTTGTGGATCAAATTGAGTGTAAGAAGAAGACAGACTGACAAGTGGAGCTGCGGAAATACTCTTCACATTCATATAGGGCTGGACAGTATAGCAATATTATCATGATATACAGTAGATATCGTCTTAGATTTCAGATATCGTCATAAGAGTTCTTTTCCTAGTTTTATGGGCTGCATTACAGTGAAGTTATCAGAAATATTATTCTGTAAATATATTGTAACAGCACCAGTAGCGAACCCTAAAACAGTGGTTCCCAAATGGTCCAGCTCAGAGTTCAGATTCGGCATCATACTTGCATTTGGCCATGTTATCAAGCTAGTTTGCGTCTCTGTCCAGTAGCTGTCCATTAGTCACTCACTCTACAGCAGGAAATGACACTTCAAAGTAAAAGCTTTAAGCCAGAAACTTGCTGTATTTCAAAATAAAGTGTGTTTTTTTTTTACAAACTTGACACATTTGTGAGGCATTTGTAGTCCACTCAGGATGGACCTGCGATCCACTTTAGGGCCGCAACCCATCACTTGGGAAGCACTGCCTACAATATTGCCATGGATAGTGAGGCATTCAGTCAAAATATTGTGATATTGCCCTACATACATATAAAGAATGAAGTAATGAGGGATTGTGGGAATATAGGGCTTCAGCTAACAATAATATTCATTATTGATTAATCCGCCCATCATTTTCTCGATTAAAAGATTAATCGTTTTTTTCAAAAAAAACACACCATAAATTCCCGTCTAATTTCCCACAGCCACAAGTGACGTCTTCAAATGGCACGTTTTATCCGACCAACAGTCCAAAAATCCAAAGCTTTTCAGTTTATTATCATGGATGACAAAGAAAAGCATCAAATACTCCCATTTAAAAAGCATGAAAGCAGCAAATATTTGGCTTGTTTTGCTTTTAGAAAAATGACTAAAACGACTATTTGATCATCAAAATAGCTGCCTGACAATTGACTAATCGATTTATGGACTAATTGCTGCAGCTCTAGAATCAAACTTGGTCTCTGATGAGATGCTCCTGGGCAGCGGCGATGATGTCACCGTTATAATCTCATGATGGGAGACTGGTGGCTCTGTCGAAAGATGCTCATTCACGAATTACAGCTGTTTGACACAACAGAAGGGCAGCACTGTCTGTCAGACATGGTGTGAAGCAGGGCAGCAGGAGTTTGCACTGCACAGCTCAGCTTTTAGACTGTGTTGCACTCTGTTTAAACTGATTATACAGCAGGGGACACAGAGGGAGAGCTAATGCATTCTGAATACGTGGAGGCTCTTTGGCTCTTCAAAAAGGTAGGACAAGGAAATACTGAGCTTACTGAGAGATTCAGATTGTTATGTGGTTAACAGTAGGTAAATGACAGGAGAGAAATTTTGGACATTTCATAGAAAGGGACCCCTCTGTGCCCTAAATGAGCGTAAAATCCTGGCAAAAATACCAAAGTGGAGAACAGCTTCCTCCTGCTGACCACTACTGATCCAGCTCGCAGCCTGGCGGTGGATGCAGACATTAAGTCTGCCAAAATGAGGGCTCAACGCTGTAAAACACCTTAAATAGCATCTCTTAAAAAAAGAAAAAGAAATTTAGTACTAATGTGTCCTCTTACAGGATGTTGACGTTTAAAGCAGAAACATTTAAGGATTACAGTGTATTTTGTGCCACATGAAAGCCTGTGCAGTTAATGATATTGCTGCCACTGATGGTTCCAAAATTGCCACAGCCATCTGTAGGGATCAGATCCAAGTATGCGCCACATCCTGTGATATCACTTCAGCTGTGTGGTGTGCCAGCCCTGTAACATGATTTTGCTGTTGAGTAGATGATTATAGTCAAAAAAGCATCAGTGGGGTGTAGTTTTGCCTGGGGGGCAATTGGACCACTGTACTTGAACTCTTCTTTGGATTCCCAGTTTTCTTCAGAACATACTTTCTATTCAGAACCAAGTTTACTGATGTGATCTTGTTCTGATCAGCATGTCTGAATAAGTAGATCAATCTGTCTTGTATGTTTCTTAACATCTAAGCATGCCTTTGCCCAGTTATCCCCTTTAACAGTTAATCTATGTCCAAAATGCACTAAAGCAGCATCTCAAGAATTAAATCTTGTTCCTGGACGCGGACAACATTTGTCTCCAACAGAAACAGTTTCTCACTCATTACACAATAACCAGAACCAGAAAAAAGACTAACTACAGATAGCATGACATCATAAATGTCACAGAAATGAATCACAAATGCTGCCATATGCTACAATAGGCTTTTCTGTTGCCATTTTTGCAGAATAATTATAACCAAAACTAAAATAATCCCTGTAATGCCACACATGACTGCACATATTGACTACACATACGTGTATAGGACAGCTACAGATACAGGCATGCACCAGTGCTAGTCAATCCTGTCTGCATTTGGCGACAAGTTCTCACCCACATCTGACCTTTTGCACCCAGTGATTTTGTTAATTTTTAATGTGGCCGATGGCTCAGTGGGAACACCCCCCTGCCCTCACACCTCCAACAAACCAACACACACACACACTCATGTCCACCACCCAAAGGACATTGTTGCAGGATGCCTTAGCCGTAGTCATGTGTCTCCCATGAAATATTTTGGGACAGAGGTGACTTCGTCTGGGGGTGTATTTTTGGCAGCACAGACACTGAGCGTGTCTATGATCCTTAGTGGTGGGGGGAAAAAATCGATACAGCATGCAGCATTATTTTGTGTGACAACACTATCAATACATAGATGCCAAGTATTAGTTTGTTTACTATAAAAAAATTAAAGTTGCAAGTACAAATTAAACTTTCGGTAGTATATTAGACCAGTGACTGCAATAAAAATGATTTTCTCTGAGATGAACAGACTGAAATAATTACCTCATTAGATAAAAAAAGATGCACATAATTTGCAATTCAAAAAAAGATAATAAATAACAATATATGTTGTTGCAATACTCAGGATATTGTGGCACATTTAAATCCCAGTAATATTGTATCATGAGTTAAGTATCCTAATAATATCGTATTGTGGGACCTCTAGCGACTTCCACCCCCAGTGATCCTCTTGCTCTTCTGCAACTATGCTACCACTTGTCACTTTGATCATAAAGGTGGCACCACTCTGTAGAGTATATGGACTAGAGCAGTGGTTGCCAACTGGTGGATCCCAGTTCAAAAGTGGGTTGTGGGTCCATTCTGATTGGACTGCAAGTGACTCGCAAATGTATCAAGTCTTAAAAAAAACAAACTTTATGTTGAATTACAGTGAATATCTGGCACAGAGCTTTATTTTTAAGTGCCGTTTCCTGCTGTAGAGGTGACTAACAGATAGCTACTTAACTGAGACAGCAAACTAGCTCAAAGACATGGCCAAATGCAAGTATGACGCTGAATATTTTAAACTGTGTGGACTGTGAACTAATGACTAAGGACAAATCTGGACTCCAGTTGGAAACCACTGGGCTACAGTATATAACAGAACTGAGCATCTATAGTTTCGAGAATATTGTAGGTCCAAGATGAAACTGACAGACTGATGGCACTAAGAGAAAAAGGCACATTTACGAATCTGTCTTCTACTTCAGCACCATGGACAGCATCAACGATTTATCCATACACAGCACAATATTTCAGAGTCGTGGTCGGACTTTGGGTTGTAACAAACCTCTATGAGATAAAGGATCAATAAGTCAGGCAGACGAGACTGGCACGATCAACTTGGTGGTGAATTTGGAAAGATGAATGCATTTTAGCAATGACTGTTTAGTCCACATTGACCTCTTTTGTGCTGACTATGTAAAGAGCTTTGAAAAAGTGAACTCAGTGTTTACAAGTGCTTGTTAAAAATGATAAAATCTATAGGACTGTTTTTAGATATATACTAGTGCTCACATATAATGGTGGTGCACATTTAATATGGGCTAATGTGTCTGGTGTTTTAGTAACAAATACTCGGTTTAATCTGAGCAGGGATGTCGATCCAAGCCCGGTGTATTTGTTGACAGATTATCAGCATCAGCCTTGAGGCCTGGCCAGCCCATGTGGCACTGCAGCTGTGACCAGCAGTGCCCTTCATTAACATAATGCCCCGATGGTCAACTGGTGGTCAAGATGGCTCAGGGAAAAGCTGATCTATCAAGCAAGCTTTCAGGATGAAAGTACCTACTGTAATAAGTGCTCTGAATCTGTTTGTAATTTCCAGCAGACAGGATTGTTTCTGCAGAGCTCTCTTTATATGTGTTTGTTTGCTTTCTCAATCCCAGCTGTTGCTGCGAGGATTTACAGTAAATGACAGTGTCAAATGAGTTTTACTCCTAAGCCCAATGGTGCACTAATCAACACTGTGTTTATACATTTCACAGATTGTACAGCAAACACTGTAGTAAATCAGTTGTTTGATGAATGTTTCCAGTAGCAACAGTGGTGGTTTTCTATATCATTTTATATGCATTTATTTATCCTGTTTCAACTGTGTTGCTCTGCTATATGGCAGTTGTTTAACACTTTGTCCAATGCTTTGGTTCAATCTGAAAACAAGGACAACCACTGGTTCCTCATGACCATGGTAAATACATTAAAGGAATAGTTCAGAGTTTTTTTTTAAGTGGGGTTGTATGAGGTACTTATCCACAGTCAGTGTATTACATACAGTAGACAGTGGTTGGCACACCCCCAGTTTGGAGAAGCAGGCAGAAGTCCGACACAAAAGCTAAGCAATGTACTGCTGTGGATGGGGTCAGCAATAAAATGTATCTTAGACACCTAAAATGTCCCATCTAGAACAGTTGAAGTGTATGCAGTATTGTAGTGTTAACTGTTTTACCATTCCAACGGGGAAACTGGCTTCAGTCCACATCTCTGCTTTCTCCAAAGTCGCCAGACTCCATCAACAAAAATAGTAATTTTGGGTTTCTAAAACACAGGAGCTGTTGGTCTACCACTGTCTCAATCAGTTAGTTAGTTTGTGAATCTAAACTACCCCCTTAAATGCCAAAGTCACACAAAAACACAAACAACATAACTGATCCATGCAGTGATAGACCAGCAGCTCCTGTGTTCAGCAATGTTAAATCACTGTTTTTCTTGATGAAGTCTGGCTTTGAAGAGAGCATCAGTACGGCTTCAGTTGCTGTTTGATGGAAAGATAAAGCAGTGAAAATACTCTCAATATAGCGCACACAAAAAATGATATTGATTGTTTTAGGTGGGACTTTTTTAGGTGGCCAAAATATGTTTTATTGTCGACCCCATTCACAGCAGTAAACTGCATAGCTTTCGTGGTGGTACTCCTGCTTTTTTCTCCAAACTACAAACATGTTGACCACCATCGACTGTAGGTAATACATTCACAATGGATAACGCACAACTCCTCTGAAAAAAAAAACCCAGTTTCAGATTTGTGAAACCTTCATTCTATTTGTGGAAATGCAAAATAGCAGTGTTACTGATTTGTATTGCCAGAACATGGCCTTTGTTTGACATTTGGCGTAGAGGTCCACATCTCTTCATTTCATTTCGGACTGACATGAAGACCTCCTCTTAAAAGCACAAGTAGAAAAGTTAGAAGAAAAGTTTAAAATTTTTCTCGTCCTCTCACCTTTCCTCTAACTGGCCATGGTCAGCCTCTCTCACTGCTTCTGCCAATGCTAGTTTCCATACTTTTGCCAAAGTATCATTATTCAGCCAATAGTTCTTCTTTTGATTTAGCTGATATATGAAGACATTTTCATGAAAAGCTTTCTGTCAATACTTTGTCACAGTTGTCAACATTTAATTAAGAAAATATTCAGTTCGTTTTGTTTATCTGTTTGCTTTTATCCATTTCAAATAACTGCCACCAAAACAATCAACAAATTTAACGAACAATGAAAATAATTGTGAGTGGCAGCCCCATTCAAAACCTACAAAACTTAATGAATCACAGGTAGTTTTTTTTTTTTTTTAAATAAAAGAGGAATAATCAGGTATTGAGTTTTTATCCTTTTATCCTTCCATGCACTTTGTAATGACAAATACTGATTCCTGTTGCTTTTACAGATTTCCTCTTACCACCTACTCCCCCTCAGCTCCTTCTACGAGTAGCATAACTTACATAAGCAGGCCGACATTCACACCACAGAATGCTGCTTCTCTCTGTGACCTGACTCTGTTCAAATAGACCCAATGTACTTTCATCCAACTCCTGCTGTAACAATGACTGCATGTCTCTTGGTTGTGATAAGTGCTTATTAGTAACTTGTGTCACAGAGAGGACGGGTGTTCAGTGTGACTCCAGGTGTTTCTGTAGAACAGGACGGTCCACGGGAAATCTCTCCTGCTGACACAACGGTCGTTCAGTTTTCTCTCCTGTAATCTGACAAAAGCTCTGCCCTGAGGATTATGTTCTTTTCACAATGCTTGTTTTTTCTGTCACTTTTGTATTTGAATGTCTGTGTGACCTGCTAAAAAAACATGGAGTTTGTATAACCTCCATGTGGACCTGTCTTTTGCAACGAGAATTAGTGCCATAATATCAGAGCTAATACTCCTAAAACTGTTTAATTTATCTGGAATACCGCCTGGGTTTTATCTCGTCCAGTTAAGAAGAAGTGTAACTGTAACTGGGTAAGTGTGGGTGGTAGAAGAAGAAAGATAAATCAGTGATTAAAATGAAAAAAGAAAAACAAAGGTAGATGAGGAGAAACTTACTTCCCCTAACTTTTTGAAATCAAGCAGTAATTAAACGTTTGAGCTCAGGTCCCAGTGCAGGTTGCTGCTAATTTGTTGTCCCATTATGAAAAGCTTTTTGTTTGTATTAACATGATACACTTTCCTCTTCAGGATGAGACGTGCAATTAGTTTCCATGGCAGCCGTGCTATCCAATTGGGTAATGTGTTTGTTCATAATGCCCTGGACTGCGAGGCAACACCAAGTCAACAAACACTGTTTCATGCTGTGTTTGGGATACATCAGTGTTCATGTTCAGCTCCAGCTAAGATATTGCATGACTGTGCTTTTGAATAATATTTATAATGCTGAATATGTGTTTGTGTCTGTGTTTGCCACCATGTGTCCGACAGAGGAATGATGACGAGGCTGTGGTGGACCGAGGAGGAACACGCTCCCAACAGGGAACCAACTTTGGGCAGGAGGATCTCGAAGGTAGCCACGCTGCGCTGATTGAATGCATCTGGAATGCAAAAAGCTCCAAGCAGCGAAAGGCTGCTGTAGCTGAGTCCACCCACTCTGTCCTTAAAACTGCTGCTTTCCTCTTGACAGCTTTTTCATAGTTAAAAGACAAGAGCAGAGTGGGAGGTTGAAACTGTGGGTGAGCTGAGTTTGCATCAGACATTTCATAATCGCTGGAAAAACATGGACAATCAAAACAAGATACAAACAGCATGACTGTGTAACTTTGGCCCCATCTGTATCTGCAGACGCAGAGAACAATACACAGCTTTTCAGTGAAATTAAAAGGCTTGAGCTTTGTAGAATAAAGCAAGTGTGGTGTTGTTAGGATAAACATTTTGTGTTACTTTTATCTTTAAAATATTAAAAGCTATTTATCAAATATGGCCATAATGTAGGTGGCCTTTATGTGCAGCGTGACACTGCTGTGCGTCGAATGCATCGCTGTTAAACTGAACTTTACACTTGCTGAAAACAGCGAGAAAGTCATTGTTAAGCTTCTCCTTGCACTTCCTTTCCAGAGCTTAAAGACTAAGTTCAGTTTTTTTGACACCTGGGCCTTATTTTTAGGAATAAATACGCTCGTAGACTCACCCAGACAATTTTGGTGGAGCTCGGAGCCGTTTTCGAGCAATTTAGATCCATCCGACGGCGTTTTCTCTCATGCCATAGAAGCGGACGGGGCCAGACATCGAAGCCCCTAAATTAGACATTATCTGCTGCGAAACTCGCTCATTTCACCTACGTTTTATAAATGAATGGCCAGTGTTATCACCATGTCAGCTCAACTTCCTTGTTATGGTCATCCGGGGCTTTGCAAGGATGGGTAACTTTTGATGACGTGGATAGGTCCATAATGCATCTAACAGGCAGAACTTGACACCACGTCCCAGAGTGTCAACAACCAATGCACCCAGGGTACCTTTCACGTCCTATCTGGATGTCGAAGGTCCATGACCAAACGTTGAAAGGTAACGAGGTCAGAGCTTATGGTCTGGCATCTGGTCGCCTCAACCTCACCTGAATGCTGTGGGGGTGCATGGCCATAAACGTCCCATGCACAGGAAATAAGTAAATACTGGCAGAGAGCAGAGTCTCTGCAGGAAAATACACCGCCAAACATTTCTAATGAGTCATAAGTGATGATAAGTGAGGGATTACATCTCTATGAATCTATACATGTTTTTTTTTAGAGAAATCCTGCATAGCGTATCTGTGAAGATGCTGCTATATTAAACCTCAGTTGAATTAAGCTAATAGATTTAAATAAAGGGTCCAACAGTGTCTATAATAAATCCAATACTTAAGAATAACATGCATGGGTAACGGCATGATTTTGGCTTTAAACTTAGTAAAGTAACTCAGTTATGTTAAGTAATATTTTTTCTAATTACAAAATACCTTAATGAATAACTTGTGCCATGCATATACACAGCATTTTAGCTTTGCCTTACTGTACCAATCATTCTGGAAAGCACTGCATGTGGTCGTCTGAATCCTCATGTCATACTGCAGTGAGCTGAGTGGGCTGACTTACGAGTGCAAACACAGACGTGTTCTCTCTCTCCCATGCTCTTTTTCTCTTCCTCTCTTCCTCTCTTACTCACGCTGTCTCATACCTGCACAAACACAAACACGGACACGCATAGGCTACAGAGTTATGCAAGATGCTGAGAAAGTAAAAAGACTGGATGCATGAATTAACAACCAACGCAACAGGCTATGAGTATGTATGCACAGCCATTTATGAATAATAGCAAAAGATAAAAACATACATCACCCATTTCTGGATAATTGCAACATTACATTTTACACATCATGTAGTTGATGTGTATTCGCACCTTCCTTGTCAGAGCCATATGCGCTCACTTCATGCAATATGTTTTCATGTGTTGCCTACATTAAAGGATACTATATATAGATACTGTAACAGCCCTATAACACACTGCAGTTTCATACCATAGAAATCATTAGTATATTTGTGTATTAGATTACTTTTTCCTGCATGTCGTTCATGATTAAATTACATGGCCCTGTTGACCAAAATAAATTTTCTCACAGCTGGTTTAGTTTAAAGCTCATTTGAACACACTTTTATTCATGCATTTATTTTTGTCAGTAAACGATCCCTAATTCAGGCCCAGTTGTAATGCACCAAGTAATATAGTCAGAGCATTTATCTGCATGGACCTGAAGGAGATCATGATATGTCCTCTTTTATTTAACCTATAATTGGGAACAAGATGATTATTCATGACCTGGACTATTAAAATGGCCTTTTTCTGATAATGTTCATTGTACAAACATGACAGGTGGTATTAACTTGCTGCTCAATGCGGCATGGTACATTATATAGCAGCAGTAAGCATTATTATGTATTATCTGCATGAGCAGTGCACTTCATCACAGTAGAAACGTAGCAGACACTCTGTGATAGATAACGTAAAGCTTAATGGAGTAACACAAAGAAGCAGTGCTTAATGGTGATCACAGAAAATGTAATGATTATCTATGGTTACGCACACACACACACACACACACACACACACACACACACACACACACACACACACACACACACACACACAGGCTCTTTGCAGTGCTCTAACAGCTGTGCGATTTGTCCCCAGGCCACAGGACTCTCTACATCGGGGTCCACGTCCCCCTGGGCAGTACCAGGCACCGCAGCCATCGCAGGCACCATCACCATGGAAACAAACACAGGAAAAAGAGCAGGGAACGGGCCCCCATCTTGGTGGAGGGTAGAGAGTCTCCTGTTTATGGTACGAGCTACAATCATGTACTTGCATGCATTATAGCATTGAGACTAAAAAGTATTTCTACCTTTGATCATGTTCTCTTATACAATTACAGGCGAAAACATAATTGTTATGGACTGGTCCATTCTGGGATGTTGGGCTGTTTTGCCTCCGTAACATGTCTTCATTCAGACTAGTTGGAAGAAAACATCCAAAATACACATTAAGGTTATTTTAGTTAAGATTTCTGGTCTAGAAATTTATGCAAAGGTGCATATTTAATTAGTTTATATATTTAAACAGAATTTCAGAAAACTTGTAATGCAAAAAACAATTGTCCTAATGCAAGTAACCAACTGGGGAAGTTTCATAATAATATTTATTGATTACATTTATTGATTACATTTTACCTTAGTCACCCGTAGTGTCTGTTTTTTTGGTCTTAATAATTGTATGGGATTTTACCAAATTTTTTACCAAATGTACCTTTAAAGAAAATCACTTTTTTCTCATACTTTGAATCACAAATCTCCACCCCAGTAGCACTAACTTACACCAGACTTTCCAATTATTATCTATATCCTGAGGGATTTTACGGAGGAGTTTGTCCATGTATCATTCATAGCCTGATGTATGAAAAAATTGATTTTTATGGCTTTTGACTGTATTCCCTGACTTAACAGGTGATAAAAGAAAATCCTAAATTGCCTCTGATCAACAAAAGGAAGCAAGACATTTGAACCTGGCGGAATCCAATATTCCAGTTTCTGTTCTGTGTATCTATGCAAAAAGGGAATATTTAATTAGACAATGCCTCATTTGCATATTTAAACATAGAATTTCAGGAGACTGTAAAACTGCGCTTTTATTTGCTTAAATCGCTGAACTCAGTGGGCCTATATTTGGGACAGGCGTCTTTAATTCCTTTTACATAAAACTGTTGCTCAGCTAAGATGGGGAATAAAATTGAATTGTTTATTTGAACCATTATGAATATTACTCGTATAAAGACTAGGCTTCAGATAACATATTAATTCTGAATCATTCATTTGATCTAGCTCCAACAGACAGGTCATTAGACAGAGAGTGTTATGACACCCCAGGATTACAGCATACAGACACAACACCACTTTGTCCTGTTAAAACAATATAGAACACTTTGATTAAACCCTTTTGATTCTTTTGATCTGAGGACTCTTACAGACTAAAGAAATACAAAGAACTTAATGGGTAATTGATGAACGGACACACAATTTGACTTCATGATGGTGTCAGAGGTCGGGAGTGACCACTTTTTTTCATCTCTACTGTTTACCAGGCCAGTAAATCTGAATGAATTATTCTTTGGTGCTCATGGATTCTGTAAAATGACCTGAAGGACTGAATCTAACCGAGCTAACAGTATGTAGCATCTCCATATTGACACATAATGTTAGCACAAGTGGGTAACCAACAACCTAGTTTTATACATCCAGAGAACTTCTATAAAAATGAACCACTCAGCAACTAGACCAGGTGTCTAATTGAGACAGGTGTTTGTTTGTCAAAATGTTTAGCCACACCGGGCTAGTAAAAGGGACCAGGTGTTTAATTGGGACCAGGCTTTATGGTACCTGTAAAACAAAAAATAATTGTCCTGGTGAAATCATCTGGGATGTTTCATGGTGATATCTATCAGTTGAAAGTTGTACCCTATTCATAGTAGTATTTCCCCTTTAGATATAACCATTTCAGTTTGAGCCACTTAGTACCATCTCTTTTGTTCCCAGACACTCCTTCCCAGAGAGTGCAGTTCCTGCTGGGCACTGAGGATGACGACGAGGAGCATATTCCTCATGATCTTTTCACAGAGATGGATGAAATCTGTGTTAAAGACGGAGACGATTCTGAGTGGAGGGAAAGTGCCAGGTACTGCGAGACTGTCATGTCATTAACGCAGCATCTACACACAGTCATGACCCACATGTCATTACTGAAAGCTCTGATTGAATGGAGCGGTCATGCCCACGACTCCACTTACACTGATGAGAGATGTAGCTGTGTGTCTCATGTTTGTGTTTCCATTACATTAAGTAATCACAATTCATTGTTGGAATTGCTCTGGGAATTAACGTTTTGTTTCTATCTGTCTTTGATCATTGTCAATGTTAATCAAGATGAATTTATTTATTATGTGAATTCTGGATCTTCTCTGTTAAATAGGTGAATCAGACATATTTTATTTATAGCGCTGGCCTGATGAGAGGCGATCAGGAAGAGGGGTAAAGGAGTTAAATGTGAGGAGAGAGGGACCTGGAATGAATGAGTGTTGTTATCGCAGCTTGAACAGATGGCTGGCCAGTTTGCTGTCTGCTGGCCTCTATCCTGACTGGTTCTCAAACTCCTGTTACAGGTGGCTGAAGTTTGAGGAGGATGTGGAGGACGGAGGAGAGCGGTGGAGTAAACCCTACGTAGCCACGCTGTCTCTACATAGCCTGTTTGAGCTGCGAAGCTGCATCATCAACAGCACTGTGCTGCTCGACATGAGGGCTAATACCATTGAAGAGATTGCAGGTAATGACTGTAATGAGACGGACAGATTTTGTGCTCCTTTCATTTGTTTAATTCACTATAGTAAATGTGACCTTACTCATTCTTGGTGTTAAATTCAAGTCACACTCAACTAGAGCCCTGAATCTCTGAATACAAATAGCTTTTCTGTGTCTACCTTAGACATGGTCCTGGACCACCAGGAGTTATACTCACCACTGGGAGATGAGCTCCGACAGAAAGTGCGCCAAACACTGCTGAAGCAGCACCATCACCAGAACCAAAAGAAGCTTGCTAATCGCCTGCCCATTGTACGCTCCCTTGCTGACATGGGTCGACGGGCATCAGAGCTCCACCTGGACAAGAATGGTGAGAAAACCAGAGCTGCCACCATGACATCAACCATTGGTTTGTGAAGTCCCGTTTTCAAGCCTCGAGTTCGGCAAGTAGGCTGTTGCCATTTTACTTTTTTGGAGCCAGATGTGACCATATTTGGACGAAAGGGTAAATCTGACAGAGAAACTGAAATCACCGTTGGCAGACTGCCAGCCTCCCAAAGTGCATACCCAAATTATGCGTAACTTTACACCTTAGTAAAATGTGAACAGGTGAGTTAGATGAAAATTCCTCGTCTGTACAGCTGAGTGTTGAAATTGGCTCTAGACACCAAAACCGTCTTTTTTGTACCAGGCTGCAAACATGTTTATTTCTGCTATGAAACTGGGCATTTTAACATGGGGGTCTATGGAGATTGACTCAATTCTGCAGCCAGCCTCAAGTGGCCATTCAGAGAACTGCAGGTTTTTTTTTGGCACTTTTGGCTTCATCTTTCAGCCCTGGAGATTGCTGCTTGCATACTATATGCACAGTGTGAGAAGGGGTCCAAATCAAAAAGGCTGGAAACCACTGCTTTCCTGGATTCTGTAACCAATGTGGTCGGTAGGTCTAGATTGTTTTGGTGTGAGTTGCTGAGAGTTGGAGATGTCAGCTGTAGAGATGTCTGCCTTCTCTTCAATATAATGGAACTAGATGGCACACAGCTTGTGGTTTTAGAAGCACCAAACCAAATTTAGAGTCACCAATTAACCTGCATGTCTTTGGACTGTGGGAAGAAGCCTACCTGGAGAAAACCCACGCTGACACAGGATCAAACCATGAACCCTCTTGCTGTAAGGCAACAATGCTAACGACTGCGCCACTGTGCCATACCATTGTTATTACCTCTTAATTTTATCACACAAAAATAACCCATGTATATGTTTGTAATAGTAATTAGTACATATGTATCTTCCAAAAGCCTTTACATGCCTCCTTCTGCGTGGTCATAAGGTTGACAGCTTTAGTTTGGTAGAGAGAAAATAGTTCATACATGAAACCCTATGAGCAACACAAGCCGAGTGCCATCTAGTTCGATTATACTTAAGAGAAGGCAGACATCTCTATGGCTGATATCTCCAACACTAGGCAACTCACACCAAAACAATCTAGACTGATGAGAAGCACTACAGGTAAGAGGACGAATATGTGTTTTTGATTTTTGGGTGAACTGTCCCTTTAAGTGTAGGTATTTTGTGAATATGCAATATGTGCATGTGCCTTATATGCATATGGTCTTAACTTGCTTATGTTCCATCATCTCTTCATTCCTGATTCTATCCTCCACCCACCATCTGCCCACCCACCTGCCACAGCCCCTCTGAAGTCAGCAGGTGTTGGTTTACACAGTATGCCCTCGCCCCTATACCAGCTTATACTTTAAAGAAACATATTGTAGAGGGAAATATTCTCATTCGTGCTGCTGCTGGCGACTCAAAATAGATTGTTTTTGTTGGGTTCAAGTGGTCGAGTTTAAAAGAAGATTAAAAAACAATGTGCAAAAGTACGATCTATAAATATGATCATTTGTTTGCTGTTGATCTTCACAGCACAAGAACTATTTGGTTGTATTCTGGGCTAAATTTAGTCCAGGACAGGCTTGTAATTGGAAGCATTACTTGCCTATATCATTGCCAAATATGTTTTATAAGCTCCAGGTTTGCCAGAATTTCACATGACAAAATTAGTTACGCAGAACACACCAAACTGTTTGTTAAATCATTTTCTCGTAATTTAATTTCACTGGTGTGGCATTTTCGAGCTTATTTCAAAGCAACAATCTCTGATAAGCTCCACGCCATGCTTTGTGAGCGTATTAAACACTATAATTAGTGTTAATTTTTGACCCTGCTGTTTAATGAATACAGAAATTAGGCCAGACCTGTCAGGCAGCTTGGCAGTAATCATGTTAAAATGAGCCTGGGTTTTTTTGAGACAACAGAAATGAAAATCTTTGTGGTTGTATCCACAGTAGCACCGGTAAATGTTGTCCTCTTTGATCTATGTGGGTGATACTCACTCCTGTTTCTCTGTAGACACGCTCAGTCTCATTGTATGTATTGAAATCATCAGGTGTTGAAATATTCACACATTTTTGGTAGTGATTCATAATTCTGCTGTCTGGATTATCCAGGTCAGATGATGGCCTCGCAGTCTCAGTTAGCGGGTCCAGACGGGAAAGGGGACGTCAGCAGAGAGAACAGTTCTGTGGACTTCAGCAAGGTATACAACACACACTGTGTAGATACACTGTAATACATACTGTACTATGCTTCTCAGTCATCTGCATAATACCAGAAAATTTATCTTAATTTCCATTTCGTAATCCATTAATCTGCCAATCATTTTCTAGACTATTAGATCAAGAAATAAATATCAATAAATGTCAGAAAACTGTGAAAAATGCTCTGTGTAATTTCCACAGCCCAAGATGACATCATCTTATCTGACCAGCAGTCCAAAAATCCAAAGCTATGCAGTTTATTAAAATGTGTGACAAGGAAAACCAAATTCTCATTTATGAACCTATAAAACCAGCAATATTTATTTTTTTCTGAGAAAAAATAAATAAATTAGAGGATTAAAGAAAGTACAGTTTTGAGGTACTTGCTGCTTTATACTTCTACATCAACAACACTTCAGAGGGAAATATTTTATGTTTTACTCCGCTACCTTTATCTGATTACAGTTTCAGATTATTAACACAAAATATAAACCCACTAGTAAAGTACTTTTATTATAAATAAAGCTACCCAGCACTGCAGTGTATAAAGTAATCACAATCACACCTTTAGCTGTGTAATTTGTCAACTATTATAATACAATAATATAATGTATATTATTCTGAAATAGGCATTTCTGCATAATGAGTACTTTGCCTTTTGTAACCACAAGTATATTATGATTATAGTCATACTTTCATAATAGTATGCTAATACTTTTGTAAGTAAGATTTTGAAAGCAGGCCTTTTACTTGTAACACAGTAAACAGTGTGGTGTCACTACTTTTACTTAAGAGAAATATCTGAGTACTTCCTTCACCAAAGCATATCATCATCTTATAAATATAGTATGTTGTTAAAATAGGAACAACATATTAAGTTATAAGAATTAGCTCCACCTCTACCAGCTACAACAATAAAGTGCTGCCTACACATGAATGCATCAGCAATAATAATAATGTAATATTATAATATATAACAGTCACAGGGGCCATTTTTCCGCCCAATGAGTACAATTTGTGTATAGTAAAAATATTCTACTTTTCTTACATATCATCATAAATGCTGGCAGTTCACTTGAATTTAATATGTATTTATACTTTTCACATCAATGTCAAAAGGGACTAATTTTGTTAGAGCTTTTTGAGCTCTGGTTACTCTACATTTGACTTTATTGAGTATTTTAAGGTAAAGGACGTGTTATGTGCTTCCTCAAAGAGGAGGCTTTTAATTCTATTATTGATACGATTATCAGTTCATGTGCAGCCGAGCCCAGGTCCCTATAAATGCAGCCAGATTGATACACTAATGCAGGGTCTGGGTCGGGCTTTATTCACCTAAATGTGCACAGCATTTTAAAAAAGTTATATTCTATTTGAATCAGGGCTGTTTCTACTGATGCTGATGTAACTGTTTTATCAGAAACATGGCTTGACAAATCTTAAATAAATAAATTAATAATCAAATTATAATTAAAGGGACATCATATTTGACAAATATGCAGTAGGCTGATATTTAATTGTGTGTTTCGAACAATGAACAGGAGTTCCTTCCTGGTATTCTTAATGGAAAGGTCACCTAGTAACGGATTAGGATTATAACCATGTTAAGTATTGCAACCACATGACAATCACACACAGCAAAGACTGAGATAAAATCTATGCTGAACCCTCCTGCATAATGTAAAGGAGTTTAACCTATTGTCCAGGTCAGCATTGTTAATTACTCTTTCATGCTTTTCCCTGTTCATTTAAACATTAATGAAATACACTCGGCTTATGTGAGTGTATTTTTAGAACAGCTGGATTGAATGTACAGAAACATCCACGTTGTACTTTATTTATGAACACAGCTGCAATCAAAATCCCCCCTTTGCAGCAGCTGCATATTATTCCACATATTATCATTTCCTTGATGTGCACAGCAAAAATGATGAGTATTAACTGTGAGACTTTAAAAATCAGCACAGTAACAGTGTTTATGGAAGTCATGACCCATTAATACATCACAGATATTCTTCTGGATGGTCGCCCTAGAGCCACATGAACTCTATGATGGAACAAACAACACTTCAGTCACCACTTGTCAACTCTACATAATTATCGCTGAAAAATTAGCACCTTTAATATTCCAAAAAAAATTCTGTACAATGCGGTTCCACTGCATTAAAGAGTGTAAAGCAGATATAGCTGCTGTAGGAGGAACAGTTTCATAGTCGAGGTCATTCTTGTGGGGAATGAAAGATACCCCATCCAAGTTCAGACTAACATACATATTTCATAATCTTTTGTAATCTTTTTGCTCCTGTAACACATCTGCGACTTATTTGAATATCATGTCCTATAATACACAAAGCCTGGACAGCTGCTGGACTATATTTAGACTAGAATCCAGTCTAAACATTTTATTTAGAGCTTAATGTGAGGCAGCCACAAAAATGACTTATATATAGATGCACTTTCAAACATGAATTATCTTTTTAACATATCACACAACTCACAGTCAAAGCAGCTTAGACAATAAGCAAAGCACAAAGAGCGTCAAGGCCTTTTATATGATACACTTAACACTGTACTTTGTGTCCTCTTTCAGATAGACCTTCATTTCATGAAGAAGATCCCGGCGGGGGCCGAAGCGTGTAACGTGTTGGTGGGAGAGCTGGAATTTCTGAACAAGCCCGTGGTGGCATTTGTCCGCCTTTCACCAGCGGTTATACTCAGTGGGCTGGCTGAAGTCCCAATCGCCACAAGGTCACTGCAGGCTGATTCGACTAAACCAATTCCATAAGCTATAAAAATCTTTTATTTGCCCAGCTGAACCCTGGCTGATACTCAGTCAGATAATTCTGATTGAGATTTGATTTGACAATGTATTAAACAAAATCTGTCTCTGCCTTTAGGTTTCTGTTTATTCTCTTAGGTCCCATGGGTAGAGCGCCTCAGTATCATGAGATCGGGAGGTCCATTGCAACGCTAATGACAGACGAGGTAAGAATTCCCCGAAGAACACCTCATTACCATGTTAGCATCTTGCACGGTTTATTTATGCATTAATGTTTTGAAGAGTGTGGATTGTTTTGAATGTCAACCAGATGTCATGCTCAGATTTTCTGCAGGCACTTTGCATAAATTCACAGTCCAGCAGAACTCAACAAATTCCTGAAGTGATGGAACATTTCTCAGCATGAAACACAGCTCAGAGCTTTTATGACATGCTTTTGGCGATTAGTCAGACCTCATGTCCTCCTTTTTGTCTGGGATTTAGGCTGCAATCCATCATCACTGAGGAGGAAAAGATGGGCTTTGACAAAATCCAAACTTTGTTATACACTGAGAATTGGAATGAGTAGATTTGATGAAACTCGATATTTTATAGGGGAGCGTTGTGAGTCATTGATTAACACTGTTTGCCAATACATCCCCCTGAATCCTACACACTGGACCTTTACCTAACCCCATGTAAATATGCAGAAAACACCATACAAACTTAGGACCTGCTCACTGTGACAAGAGATGGAATATATTATAATAAATATCTTTTCCTTAGAGCAGTGGTTCGCAACTGGTCCAGCCACAGGGTCCAGATTTCTCCTTAGTTCTTAGTTCAAGGTCCAAGCAGTTTAATACATTCAGCATCATACTTGTGTTTGGCCATGCAGTCAAGCTAGTGTGCCGTCTCTGTCAAGTAGTTGTCTGTAAGTCTTTCACTCTACAGCAGAAAATGGCACTTTAAAATAAAACTTGTGTGCCCGAAATTCACTGTACTTCAAAATAAAGTGTGTTTTTTACAAACTTGACATGATTGCAAGTCTCTTGTGGGCCATTCAGAATGGACCTGTGACCCACTTTTGAACCGCGACCCACCAGTTGGGAGCCGCTGCTTTAGAGTATGATGACCTGAAAATAAGAACTTTATAGGAAGATGGCCATGTAGCACCACCATGTTTCTACAGTAGCCCAGAATGGACAATGTAATGCTGGCTCTAGACAGGGCCATTTGCACCTCAGTTAGCAGCCCCTCTGCGACAAGAAGGTTGGAAAAAAAAGATTTTTTTTCAACATGAAACAGCTCTATTCAGTGTTCTTGCCAGTTAAAAACCACCTGGTCCGTTTCTTTTGGCAAGGAGGAGACCTCTGCGGATAATTTGGCTCCCACTAAAACCCACTGAACAATGAACACTGACAACATTATAACCAGGTGAAGTTTCAGCCGGTTGCAGTCTGCAGTCCTCACTGCGAGATGCCACTCAATCCCCCTAAATCTCACACACTGTTTCTTTAAGTAAGTCCCTAAGACACTAGTGTGAATGTGCCTGTCTGCTTAATTACAGTTAATTTTGGCAGGCATTCCTGCATTTCAATATTCATGAGTCTGTAACGTATATGTATGCATCATGAAGGATGCCAAATACAGTGGGAGTGGTGAGGCTTGCACATACAGTGCACATGCTGCACTGTATGTGCAATCACTTAAGGTCTGAGTCGGAAGTTCAGCCTTAAAGAAATACTTCACCCCACCAAATGATCATTTGTATATCTACTAATTAACTTGGGTTATGTTGAATTTGTGAAGATGTGTTTCTCGCATGCCTCCGGTGAACAAAGATGATCATCAAAAATGATGCATTTAACAGCAACACTATGTCACAACATCACTTTACAGACTCTCACACAACACGTGCAGTATAATCCAAGTCTCATTTATCCAGTCGTGCTCAGTACTTCCCAAACAGACAGTCTTTTCTGATGGGAACCTGAAGTAACAGTGAAACTTATCTATGCTCTCTTCAAAGCCAGACTTCATTGACAAAAACAGTAATTTTACCTCACTGAACACGGGAGCTGCTGGTCTACCATCGCCTCCATCAGTTTGTTTGTGTCATTGTGTGACTTTGGTGTTTTATTGGGTTAGTTCAGATTCAGAATAACACAAACTAACTGATCAAGGCAGCGGTAGACCAGCAGCTCCTGTGTTCAGCGAGGTAAAATGTCAATGTCAGTGTCAGCATCAATAAAGTCTGGCTTTAAGTAAGTTTCACTTTCAGGTTCAGATAAATGAGACTTGGATTACAGTGCACATGCTGTGTGAGAGTCTGTAATTTTCTCCACTTTTTAGATTCTTTGTTCACCAAGGAGATGTGGGCAAAAACAAAGTTAGGTTTACGAGGTCCCTGAAACACAGGATGAGTAATTGATGTACAAATTATCATTTTGGAAGTTGAGTATTTTTTAATCAGCCTTCCCTATTCTTGTGTTTCCAGGTTTTCCATGATGTTGCCTATAAAGCTAAAGACCGCAATGATTTGATCGCTGGAATCGATGAATTCCTCGATCAAGTGACAGTCCTGCCTCCAGGAGAGTGGGACCCATCCATACGGATAGAGCCACCAAAAAATGTGCCCTCTCAAGTTAGTAGGAATTTGTCTGATGCTTGATGCCTTCTTTTCTTCTCTTTTAGATTTCACGTGACTTTAAAGATTTTGTACGTGACAAAGAACTTGTTTGTTTAACAGGAGAAGAGGAAGAAAAGTAACATTTTACCAAACGGATTAGTTGAAGGAGATGAAGAGGAGGAGCAGGGCGGCCACGGGGGTCCAGAGCTGCAGCGTACTGGAAGGTTGGGAAAGAACAGGCAGTGCTTTTGTTTAGAGTGAATTTCGATCACCAGTAGAATAGTGTGAAGTTTTTTAACACAGAGTTGAAGAAACATTTTATTAAATAAATAAATAAGTGCCTCATACTAAACTGAATATGCAGCGCTCCTCTTCCTCAAGCAGCACGCAGCCCACTCACTATGCTCACTACTTTGTTGCAGAGAATCTATTTACAATCAGACTCATCCGCCTCCAGAGCTTTACACAACACTGCATTTATTTTAATATGTTTTGCAACATATAGAAATGAACTTAGAGGGAGCCTGGAGTGCAGTTAATTATGGTATGGAATTTTATATACGTGCTTCTTCCAGTGAGTTATTAAAAAATAGTTTCAGTGTCTAGAGGTGATGATGTTTGATTTGTATCTAATAGAAAGTATGCTTATGCTGACTTAGGACAATAAATAATGCAAATAAATAACATTATTACTTGTACAATACAACATTATACATTGCTCCTGGGTTAATTTGACAGCATATATTATACTTACTATAATCTGTGCAAAATGTACTGAGACTTCGCTAAAATGAAGTCAATATCAGTTTACAAAATGTACACCGCCATGCTGCTCGGCTATTTCTGGGTAAACTTGGTCTGTAGTTGTAGCTATAAAGTGGTTTCCATAGAAACATCCTGCCTGGAGAGGTCTATTCACAGCTAGATTTTTCTATCGTTAGGGGCCTATCACACCAGGCCACACTCAAGAGTTGAACACCGGGAAGAAGGCAGACGAGGGGTGCAACTAAAGGAAGAAGAAAAATAATAGTCCAAGCACTTCTTTAAAGAATAAAGCAAAGTAAAAACTCATTTATACTCCACTTTTAAAAAAGGAGTATCTGTTATGCTTTGGAAGACAAAAAAAAAGTTACGCAAGTGACATTTCCCTTTTTACATTTCCAGGTGGTTTGGTGGTCTCATTCTAGACATCAAGCGCAAGGCACCGCACTACCTGTCTGACTACACTGATGCTTTTAGCTTACAGTGTGTGGCCTCCTTCCTATTCCTCTACTGTGCCTGCATGTCCCCTGTCATCACCTTTGGAGGACTACTGGGCGAGGCAACAGAAGGACGCATAGTAAATCACGTGACCTTTCCTCTAAATGTTCACAGTGTTCTGCCAAGACTCGCTGTACACTGCTGTGCACTGTACTAGCCTTTCAGTACATTAAACCAGATGACAGTTGTGGTTCAGTATGGTTAAGATTTTGAAGGTAACTATCCATCATTAATCTTTCTGTCCCGTCCCATTCCCCCAGAGTGCAATTGAGTCGCTGTTCGGAGCCTCGCTGACTGGAATAGCCTACTCCCTGTTTGCAGGGCAGCCCCTCACCATTCTGGGCAGCACAGGGCCGGTGCTTGTGTTTGAAAAGATATTGTTCAAATTCTGCAAGTATGTTTTCTTTGCATGTGACTGTGCGTTATACATTGCATAACTGTGTAATTGCATTGCCTGATGTTTATCAGCTTGCTGTTGGGTAACTTCTACGGACATCAATGAAACATCTGTCCTCCCTATAGACCATTAAATGTTCTGATTGTATGGACAAAAGGCCATTTAATCTCACTGTGCTAATGACTTCCTCCAATTCACTACATTATGAATAGTAAATAATCAATATACAATGTAGCTTGATCCGTCTCACGCTGATTTGTCCCCGTTAATCTCCACATAGGGAGTATGGCTTGTCCTACCTGTCTCTGAGAACCTGTATTGGTCTGTGGACAGCTGTCCTCTGTATCATGCTGGTGGCTACCGACGCAAGTTCCCTCGTCTGTTACATCACACGCTTTACGGAGGAAGCCTTCGCCTCACTCATCTGCATCATTTTCATCTACGAGGCCTTGGAGAAACTCATCCACCTGGGAGTGCACTATCCCTTTAACAAGAACAACAACCTGGAAAAACTCACCATGTACTCGTAGGTGGACACTTATTCTCACACAATATCCTGTAGAAAGTGGAAAAAAAGTGTAATTACTAAGTGCATTTCTTAGAGGTACTGTAAATCCCTGACAGATGAGGGATTATTGAGTCACCCAGATGTTCATGTGCCTCCACAGATGTTCATGCGTTGAGCCTTCTGACCCCACCAATGGCACCCTGAAGTATTGGGAGCTCACCAACGTCACTGCCTCAGAAATCTACTGGGAAGCACTGGAGGTTGAGGTACTACCTGCGCCGACTTTAAAAGCGTAGCAAAAAACATAAAAGACAGCATTAGAGACCGAAAATAAATCTGTCACTATGGAGGTTTTATACGCACACACCACAGCAGGCATTATTGAGTTACACAAAGATAAACTGAAAAGAAAACTGTGGATTTAGGTTTTCCACCTTAAAGTGGCATGCTCTCCCAGATGGAGGAAGCTGAACAGAGGAGATTAAGGGCATGTGGGCTGGATTATATTGGATTACTCATTGCAAATCACTATAAAAGCACATTTTTTGTACATGGTTAAGTTTTTTGTGGACATGGATGCTCATTCGTGGAAACCCACTGACTCGGGTGTATTGTCAATCATATGGTGAGTATGAATAACCCTTACCTGTTGTTCCAGGACTGTATTGAGAAGCGCGGGGAGTTTGTGGGCAGCGCCTGTGGCCCCAAGGGACCCTACGTCCCTGATGTCCTCTTCTGGTGTGTCATTCTCTTTTTTTCCACCGTCTTCATGTCTGCTTTCCTCAAGGAGTTCAAGTTCAGCAATTATTTCCCCACAAAGGTACTTATTCTTCACACATTATTATTACATGAGACTGCATTGTGATCCAAGCATGGAGACTAAGCTAATGCAGCCGCAAAGTGCAGTGGTACACTCTAGTGGCCAAATGTAGGTACTGCATGATAGGAGCAAGGAAATTTGTTGTTTCCTGTAGCCCCTTTGTCTTCATGTACACTGGGTATAATAAAAACTGAGTCATTTTAACATGTTTCCTCTCTATCAGGTGAGATCCAGCATCAGTGACTTTGCTGTTTTCTTCACCATCCTCACCATGGTCTTAATCGACTATGCGTTGGGGATCCCCTCTCCAAAACTAAAGGTTCCCAGTGTGTTTAAGGTGAGCAAGTTTACAGAAGAGAATTTATCAACCAATTGCTGCACAACATCGTACTTTTTCAACAAGCTTTGTCTAAACAACAACAACAATCTTTTTTTATTTTTTTTTATCAGCCAACCAGAGATGATCGAGGTTGGCTCATCAACCCACTGGGGCCCAACCCCTGGTGGACCGCAGTCATCTCAGTGGTCCCAGCTCTGCTTTGCACCATCCTCATCTTCATGGACCAGCAGATCACAGCTGTCATCATCAACAGGAAGGAACACAAACTCAAGGTACTTTCCTATCTGACCTTTGAAATCTGGTTGTAGACACTTATTTAGCATTTCTGAAAGTGCTTTAAAATTTGCTCATCTTCAGCTTTATTTACCGATGCATTTCCCCTTCAGAAAGGCTGTGGGTACCACCTGGATCTGTTCATGGTGGGGTTGATGCTCGGTGTGTGCTCTGTGATGGGCTTGCCCTGGTTTGTAGCAGCCACTGTTCTCTCCATCACCCACGTCAACAGCCTGAAGCTCGAGTCTGAGTGCTCAGCTCCCGGGGAGCAGCCCAAGTTCCTCGGCATCAGAGAGCAACGTTTCACCGGCCTCATGATCTTCACCCTCATGGGCTGCTCTGTCTTCATGACATCCGTGCTGAAGGTCAGACACTGTCTTTTTAAGATTTGTGCATTTTCATCCATGCGTTGTAAATTGTTGAGCGCAGCAGGTCTGCAAAAATATAATCGTGTTACTGACATAATGTTTTTATTGTTCTCCAGTTCATTCCGATGCCTGTGTTGTATGGAGTATTCCTTTACATGGGAGCATCGTCTCTCAGAGGCATTCAGGTAAAACTTCACTGTACTGTGCTTCTTTTTTGCTCACATTATAATGTATTACTAACAGGAAACACAATGACGCGACATTGCTTTAATATGACATTTGATATGAGTAAATCTGAGCATCTGATGTTCAAAGTTTATAGCATAACATTAAATGTTGTATTGCATAGAGGATTTTTTTTGTTTCTCAGTCTTAACCGCCCAAAATTAAAGTGTGATTAGTACACAACGTAGGACTTGTGCAGAAGTTGCAAATATGAAAATGTTTTGAGATTATCCGCATCGCTGAGATTAGAAAGACAGTTGGCCAGCGTGGTTAAATTTTAATTTGTAGAGGCGCCTACCGGATAATCTGTATAGACTGCTAATTCTCACTGAGACATGATAGGGGATCGCCTCCATATTGTCTGGCTGCCCAGAGAAAAAGTGTTAATTGGCCTCTAGTGTGTTCCCACCATTTACAGAACACCTGGCTGTTCTTTAATTGCCCCGTTTACTTCTTCTTTTCTTCACTTTGAAGTACTTTCTATTATTGGTTTTGAAAACAATAATTATATTTAGACAAATACTTTTTGGAGCAAGAGGACTTCATTGCGTAGCTTTTGCTGGCACAAAGCAACTTTTAGCTTGATGTCTGTGGTTGCTGTTTGAGGCTGAGGAGGTGGTGTAGAGTCACTTTCTAAAAGCTTTTTGTTTAAAACGGCTGCCAAAATAATTACCTCAGAGATGCTAAAAAGCTGCAGAGCGGGAGGATTGTTCTCTGTAGTTTTTCAAATTTACAAAGCCTTTTACATCACATGTGCGTACATTGCGGGGTTTCATAGCAAGTTTCAGTTCATTGTTTAGCAGCCAGGCCTGCGACTTTACTGTTTACTGTCACAATCACCTCTCGTCATATGGTACATGTCCACAGGGGCATTTTTAGACGTAAAGAGCTACGTGACTTCCCCAGCACCGGACGTGCACTAGGCATGTGGGCTGTCTGCTCCTTAATTTCAAACCTGACCAGCATGGTGGCTTGTTTGACAGCTTTCTCTTATATTGCAAAAATAGCTCACTGAAATGTATCTTCAAAATCATTTGAGGCAAGACATAGGCCATGCAGTTGCTGAGTCTGTCTTTATTTTGGACTGACAACGGTTAGTTTTAAAATTTTTGGACTTTCCAGAGGTAGTGAGTCATGCCAGATGCCCCTGATTTGCAAAAAGTAGCCTAGATTCAACTTTATGCAAATATGCATGCCCCATCTCTCAAAATACAACGCCTCTCTACCAAAGTGATATAAAAAGACAATGAATAGGAAGCTTGGAAATGACAGAATCTGTGGATATGTACCTATACAGTCATCTTCAGCTGCTACAGGCAGCTGTTTGCAGTGCACAAAGTCTAAAAACCCACTGCACCTGCTCATCACTAACAACAGATAGACACAGTTTGATTAGCTGGTGAACACAGTGGAGCTTTTAGCTTTCATGTGTGCATCTCACTAACTAGCTAATTGCTGCCGCTCTACACTGCACACATACGGTGGTTAGTTATGTGAAAGTGTAATGCCCACCCCCTGGCTCCCCTACCATTTGCTCTGTCAGCACTGTTGCCGTTGTTAACGCTGTTTGTGCCGTTAGTACCGTTAGCTGCCGGCTCAGCCCCCCCATGTTGAGAGCCATATGCAGGCAGTCCCGTGTCAGACTCTGAATATAGACATGCTCTGAATGTTGCATATGGTTCCTTTAAATGGTACAGACATATCAATGTTGCGTTTCCAACTTGTTTTCGCTGCCCCCATGTGGCCCAACAAATAAGTGACTGGAAGTTTAAGAATTGCTTTATCATTTATCCTCTCCAGTTCTTTGACCGTCTGACACTGTTCGGCATGCCAGCCAAACACCAGCCAGACTTCATCTATCTACGGCACGTACCCCTGAGGAAGGTGCACCTCTTCACCATCATCCAGCTCAGCTGTTTAGTTATGCTCTGGGTCATCAAGACCTCCAAGGCTGCCATTGTCTTTCCTATGATGGTATGTAAACAACCCAATTATAGGATCTGCAGGACTCTTACACAAGCAGCTAGCCCTGTTAGTTGTGTTTACAGTGCTTGGTATTAGAGTGCAGGTATGTTACTGGGGTCAGCTGGGCATCGCCCATCCACACTGGGATTAATGCTGGTGTTATTAGAGGAAGACAATATGTGAACACTTTTGCCTGTGGGTACATTTTATCTCTGTTGTCATGGTTCTTCCAGATGTGAACTTTTACATAATAAGCTGTTTTGCAGGTTTATATTTATCATGGCCCTGCAATATATGTTTTGGCATTCTCTGAGCTTTGTTAGTTACTTCAAATTGCTTTCTGCTCATTGCCAACCATGTTTTCAACTCTCCCAAATTAACACATGGAACATAGATACTGATACTGTATCAGTTGAATGTAAGTTATCTAAAGGCACATGTTCCTTATTCCTTCCTCTTTTTCTTCATCTGCATTCTTACTTCAGGGTACAAACTGATTTGTCCTTCATCCTTTCTGCCTACGCCACTGTTCAGCTCTGCATATTTGCTGCTACCTCTCATGTCTGTGTCCTATTAATTTAAATCCATCCACCTCTCCAGCACAGCATACTTTTTAGGACAAAAGGTTTTTGTGGACTCAGAGGTTTTTCCGTGTCAATTCTGCAGGTGTTGGCTCTGGTGTTTATCAGGAAGCTCATGGACTGTTTCTTCACTAAGAGAGAGTTAAGCTGGCTGGATGACCTCATGCCAGAGAGCAAGAAGAAGAAGCTGGAGGATGCTGAAGAGGTACTGTTGCGCTCTTTTTATTTCATTTTGATTAATATTTACACACACTCAAGCTGTATTTTATTTCCCTTCAGGAGGAGGAACAGAGCATCTTGGCAGAGGATGAGGGAGTAGTGCAAGTGCCATTAGAAGGGTACAAGTAAGCTGTATTATACTTGCAAAGTTTTACAAAGCTGTTTTTCCAAATACTGACTCATGTAAAGCACTTTAGCAATTTAATCCGTGGCATAAAGATGAGAGAGTAAACCGTCACCTTTTATTCCACAGAGGAATACCCATCATCAATATCACAGATGAGATGTCAAAAGGTTCTTTTGGAAATACTTGGAACGCCAACAGTTGAGAAAGAACCAAGACCTCAAAACAATATGGTAAGGCTTTGTTGCATCATTGATGATTCACTTACACTTACTTACTGTTAGTGTTGTGCTGACAGGGATGAAAATACACGAAAAAAGCAACTTCAAAAACTAAAAAAACATAAAAACCTACAGTACCTCAAAGTTCAAGAATAATTGGGTCTACACTAAGTGTGGGCACCAATTATAACATTTCAATATGGAGATGCCGCTTCCATTGTACTTTTCTACAAGGATGGCTCATTAAATCTCTGACCTCTTGTAATGGTGGAATGTGCTTTGTATTTATTTGTGACTGTTTAAATTTACAAAAATCTTTATAGTCAGTCATTACAAAAGTCAGGCACATCATTTTTTAGATTGAGATGGTCCAACTGTAGATTGGCTGTAAATGAACTGTTTAATTAATTTTAGGTTTTTGAATTGTAGATTTAAAGGAAAAGTTTGATATTTTGGGAAATACGCCTATCTGCTTTCTTTTCGAGTTAGGCGGTGCTGATCAAAATATAAATCAAGATTGTCTTACAATCAACAAGGTGATCCCAAATGAGAACACAGGGGTTGTGAGGCTGAGGAGAGTGGGTTGATGACAGGGAAGCAAACTAGGTTGGAGGGGTTTGGCTGGCTGGGAGTGTGGCAGAAGAACAGGTGGGCAGGCAGGCGGTGATCCAACGACACAGGAAAACACAAGGTAAAGCTGCGTTCAGAGGGCTCGGAGGTTTGCGAGGACCTGACCGGAAAAAGTGCATTCATCGCCTTACATCGGACCTTGGACGTAAACAAACACAGCTATACAAGGCTATCTTTGCTGTAGCCCAATGGAGCTGCGCTGATGTTGTTAGCCTTTTTTGGCTAAATGAAGAGGTCAAAGACGTTTTGCTATGTATGGTGTTGGCAATGTTACTACTTCTGCATATAATTATACACGAAATGTTCAAATTACGTGTAGCAGTGGAGACTTTGCTTTAAGACGTCTTTGAGATGCATTTTTTTTTACCTAAGAAAGGTTAATTGACTCGCTGGTAGGGGGCCGCCATTGCTGTAATGTCATGCCATGTCAACTTGGGGTCCTCAGGTTGCTACACTTCAGCACGACGTTCCGAGCGAAATTGAAAAATTCTGCTCCGACCATGTGTTCAAAGCACTTTTCAAAGCACAAGTTAATGGTCGGGACCTCAGAACCTCCGACCTTATGAACTTGGCTGAGTGCGCTCGGTTACGCGCACACTTTGGTGACGTTTTGCAACACAGAACGTACATTTGCCTATAGTGTTCAAGCACGTATTAAGTGGCCAAGTATGCGGGGATATTTAAACAAATTTGGGACAGACTTGACAACCCCCCTTACATTGCGCATTGGATGTTATTCTCCGCGAACAAAAACATGATCCAGTTTAGAAAAGGGCGTAAAGAAATAATTTTCATGTAGGGATGAAGAAAGGTGTGGATAATCAGCAGGAATATGTAGCTGTGATTTATGTTGAGCTGATGTATGTATGTATATGTATATATGAATATATTTTCATGTTGGTACGTACATGAACAGTTCATGATATTTAGTCTACATGCATTTAAGAAAGTCAGTTAATATGCTGGCATATATAATACTACGTTGGATATCTAAAGGAAAGTTAACGGTTATTAATTATTGAATAAAAGGGGAAGGATTAAATAAGTTAACTACTGTTGTGTAATATTTGTCATGTTGGAAATAAAGACATCAATTAAAAGAAATGACAGAGCAAACTACTCACCTGTATCCATCAGCTGCAGCATTTTTAGCCCCGGTAAACAGGTAATAGTTTGTTCCGTGGTCCCTATTTCAGATAAATTCTGTGGTTAGTAAATAATTCCAGGGCAAAGCTTGATGTGAATTTGACACATTAACAAAGCTTCCTAACATGTACCATCATGACGCTATGATATGAACGGGACTATGATATAAAGTTAAATTTATAAAACATTTTTCTTACATTGAAATTTCTTCGGCGGCATCTCAGTTGAAATCCCAATGATGGCAGACTCACTGAACTGTAGTGGGCAGACTTCACCAGATTCTCCTTCTTCTTTAGTTTATTGGCAGAACTCCACCAGCTGGTGATGCATTGTGGGATTTATACTTGGCCAAATACCGCTCAGGTGCAGTCTTACCATAAGTGTGGGTAAAGTACAAATCAGGCGCACTGCACTTTTGGTCGTCTTAGATATGGGATACGTTTGCGCACTTACACTAAGCATATGGACGTGCATGTCAAGATTCCATGTGTGTAAGTGTGATCAAGCCGCATAATGGGACAGGCCCGGAGTTGCCAGCACACAGCACAGACACACAGAGAGACAGACAAGGAGAGGGGAAACAGAGGACAAGGAAAAACACAGGGAAACTAGTGACACAGCCAGGGCCATGACATGTTTTCAGAAACATATTTTAGCGTACTGTTTAGCTGTAAAATAAGGAAGTTGGTCCGGCTAGTGAGAGGTGCTTAGTACTTCAGTCGACTGTATCCATCAAGGTCACCAGCTTTCTTTATTTTACAGCTAAACAGTACACTAAAACATGTTTCTGAAACATCTAAGGTGAGAAATAGACAATGCAGTTACCTAATCTTGATTCATATTTGATCAGCGCTGCCTAGTTTGACAGTTTCACCGCAGTTCATGATTAGTAATTGACAAGAATGATGGCTGCTTTAAAGACTCCATGCCTCTGACTGGTTGCTTTTGGTCTGCTATGGTTCATTCGAGCAAATGCCATCAACGGCAGTAAGATGAAAAGGAGGATTATGTTTTTATCGCAGATTATCTGTCACATTTACCCCTGTCAGAATATGGTGACAGTTTCAGTTAGTATGACAAAGTTATTTTCATAAAATTTACCCACTGTATCTGTAAATATAGAGACTTCTTCCACCCTTGCCAGTAACTTCCTTAAAAGACATATATGTCAAGTATCCACTGATGATATTATTTCTTTCTCAATTTGCACAGTTGGGCTCGCAGTATTTCACAACACTGACGTGCATGATGAGAAGTGTAAGACGAAGATGGTGGAGGACAGCGTTGTGAGTCTTTGTCACTGTCCCTTCTGTGTGCTCGTAAACAAATTTGTATTTCATGCTGCAGTTAATCAATCCTTCATGTTTAGTCCTGTAAATCTGTAAGTGAATAACTGTGTTATCTAATGTGTCGCAAATATTCTGCCTCTTCATGAACCGCTGAAACCTACTATTTTCTGGTGTTAATGTCACATTGTACTTTGTAAATCTAGATACTGTATCGCTTCACTGAATGTTATCTAAGAGGTTTGTCATGCTAAGAGACTGTTCAAGTTTTTGTTATTGGATCAATTTGTACTTATTTTGTTATATACTTTGTATTTTGAAATATCATCATATTGACATATCCTTGGATTCTTTATTTATTTATATACTTATTCCCTGTAATTCTCTGTTCTTCTGTTCTTTAAGTTCTATATAGACATTTGTTATGATGTGACAATAAATCTAGTAAATATTTTAAAAGCTTAAGGTCATAATTCTTGACCATAACAATATAAAAACTTTACAAGAAGCCATATATAAATGAACACGAACATGAACAGCCTGCTAAATACACATTTCTGATGTCTGTTTAGGGGTTGGGACATTTAATGGTTGTGACTATAGGAATGAATGCTTTAATTTGATTGATAAAGGGCAATATGTGTACATCTCTTAAGAACCAAATGCAATCGCACTTTCTGCCAGAATGTCAATTCTCTCTTTATATGAGAAATTATTTATCTATATTTATGTTGTGGAATTAAATGAACATGTTTGCTACAGGATACCTTGTATTCTAGCAGAAACGTACAGTATTTTGCCTCCTGGTGTCAGTGTATTGCTTACATTGTAAATGTAATTTAACATAATCTTGTAATTCATTTTAATGCTTGTATAAAGTTTGTGGATCTTGAATTAACGAGCTTTATCATTAAGGCATTAAATCCAACTCAGAGGACGACAATGAAGCTTTAATATTAGTGTTGGAAAAGAACAAGGGATGGGCTTATTTTTAAAAAACACTGAAACACAGTTTTATTATGCATATCTTGTCAATGTTATTTTAACTTAATAAATTTCTATGAGCACTCCTTGTCTTGTCATTGTCAGAGATAGATTCAATCCTCAAAGCTGGGCACAGTAATAATATTTTACTCGTCCATACCCATTGGTAGCTTTGTCACCTTCTGCCTATGCCAATCCTCAATGCCTATGTGCAGTTTCACAGAGATTGACCACGTCAGTGAGTAGAAAAACGTGGGACAGACAGAATGACACACTGACAGTTTCCGTGATTATGTACAGCATACCATGCCATGACTTAGTCATACCAAAAATTAGGAAAAACATTGGGCCACAGGGGGAGCCACAGCGATCGGTCACATATTAGCCATTTTTAAGCATTTTTCTGTTGTTATAGCGCCACCCAGTTGCCAATTAGAGTTAAATTTCTGCAGTCACCTTGAGGCGTCCTGTTCTACATATCTACCAAGTCTAGTAAAAATCGATATGGCGGTTAGGCCTAGATAAGAAATTAGCTCTCTAGCGCCCCCATTTTGTTTGATGGGGTCAATAATGGAGGGGTCCCCTCAGATTATGTGTGGTCATATGCCTACAAAGTTGCGTGGTGATCGGTGAAACCCTTGAGATGTTATACACCTTTATGTGATGACGCCCTCCGCAATATTCATTGCCTTATAGAAGCTCAGTTTTAGTAAGTTTTTCAACTTTTGCCAAGAGGGAACTTTAGATATTGGTCCCTAGATTATGTTCACCCAGTTTCATGCAGATCGGTCAAACTTCCTAGGAAGAGATCGATTTTAAGTGTTTTTCAAAAAATTCAAAATGGCGAAAAATCTATGTCACCGGAAGTTATGGGTTTTTGAGGCAAATGTGTTCATCATGAGGAGAGACATCTCTGTGCAAAGTTTCATGTCTCTACGACATACAGGGCATGAGATATGCCCATGCAAAGTTTGCAATTTCAATCGGTTGCTATAGCGCCCCCCTTTGGCCAATTGATGTAATATTGCTTCATTCGCATCCTCCCATGACCCTCTACCACTGTGCCAAATTTCACATGGATTGACCAAGTCAGTGAGGAGAAAAACGTGGAACAGAAACACAGACACACAGACAGTGTTTCCATCATTATATAGTAAGATAATAAGGGTACAAAACAAGTAGCCTAATCCCCAATGTAAATGATAATATACAACAATCTTTAGGGTGATATTTTAATCAATATTTCAGGGGTAGCATATTTTGATAGTCCAATACCATCATATTAAATGATGCTCCCACTCATACCTGTCAAGTCTCCCGTTTTGGCCGGGAAACTACTGTATTTTAAATTTAAGTATCAGTGCCCTCATACTTCCATTCGTCGTACAGCTAATAGATGGCACTAGAAGGCAGAGTCAAAAGTTGGAGGAGGTTGTATTATTGTACCTTTAACGGAGACAGCGTTGTAGAAGGTGGTGGTCTGTGCAGCCATCATACACATTTTAACATGTGGATGGAGAATCCTTTGCACTATATAAACAATTGGTTCTCTTGCACCATTATTTAAATTTCTCTATTGTCTCCTGCAGTCATTTCTTGCTTGAACTTAGCCACACTGCCCCTGTGACCTCCAGTGGTACTGCTTTGTTTTGTTCTTATCCATAAGGTCTCGGAGAACATGAACAAATATGGACAAAATAAACGCACATTAAAGACAGAAGGCTCCGTCCATCTCTGTATCTAATGTAGAACACAAATGAGCCCTAAAGTTAGCTATCGAAGTGGTAGCGGTAGATGCATGCTTCCTTGAGAGAGGAAGAGACTCAGAGAGGATTATCAAAGCTCAAATTACATATCAGACAAACTGTCAAATAATTACATAGAGCTGCACATGCTTGATCACGCACTGCATTGACGTAATAGCTGCATGAGGGATGACATGATGGAAACATCCAGCATCACTGCTGCTAAGCATGAATGTCCGATCTTTAACCCTCAGAGATTTGGCCTACAAATAGACTGAGGTGGGCAAAGGTTCTCGCAATCAGCAGATGGTTTGATGTGCTACGGATGACAGCTTAGAGAGGTGACACATCCCAAAGCATGTCAAGCTGCTGGCTCATGTGAATTCCTGTTTTATCTCAGCGCCAGGAGCAACTCATGGGTGTCGACCCAGTCATTGTTCCCAACGAGTCTGAGCTGACTGACTGGATTTCATGTTCTTTCGTTTAGCATAACCCTCCTTGGTGTGCTGTCAGAGCATCACTTGGAGATCCTTCACCAGTGAACAGCTGACAGGTGACACACATCATCCTGTTACCTGGTAGATATCCCAAAGCACATATCTCCCTGTGGAGCGACGTGTTTATTGATTTTTGTTCCGCCTCCATAAACAGAAGGAGAGCATGATTGGTGCTCGCTGTCAGAACTTAAGACAGCTTTTATATTCTCCTTAAAGCAAATATGTAGAAAATGTTCTCTTTGGAATTACAACTGATTTAAATTTTATATGTTATATATGTAGATGTACCTATGCACACTTAGATGTAGATCCTCGCCAAGAATGATACTTGTCAAACCAATATTTCAAATATTAATTCATTTCTTTTAAACAGGGAACTCATAGATTGTACACGTTTCTTTATTGAAAACTAAATATGACTTTAATCTGAATAATAAGAAAAGGTATTGAGACTATCTACAGACGTAATTATCGCAGTTCAGAACAATAATGTGACACATTTTATGTGAGGAGGAGGATGAAGATGCCAAAATGTGAAAAAATGAATCATGATGTGAATGCTTGATCAAAAAATCACACAGCATTTATGATCGAGACACATTTAAAACATACTGTAACTTTTTGCATTTTGACAACACTTCCTTCAACCACTGAAGGCCGACAGAGCTTCTCAGGAGGGGATTTTAATAGCATGACAAAGAAAAAAAAAAGTCTAGCACAGATCGTGAAACATATAGTAGCACAGTGTCAGTGTGAGCTGTCGGATTATCTAGGCAGCTGCTGGTTGAGTTCACTCTCTTCTGCCTCGGCCAGTCTTAAGCCAGTACACAAACTCCTTGGCTGCCTGGTCCTGCAGGTAGGAGCTCACGTCGCTGGTGTAGGTGCCGTCTGCATGGCGTCTAAATATGCTCCTGTGGAGACAGTCGGATTTAGATGATGTATGTAATTGTGTTGTTGATCCAATGCTAGGGGCATATTTACAGTATTACTGCAAATAAAGCCAGACTCAATATATTACAGACTTTACCTTTATTTAATTCATACTGTCAGTGACACCACATTGAAATGGTCCCATATGATGAGGGTGCACTTACCCATTCCTTTTTGAGTTCTTTAGCCACTGGACAAAGTCTTGTGCTCTTCTCGTCTCCAGATATTTACTGTAATCGTTGGAAAATGTTCCCTCTGAGTGTCTCTTCATGTTTGGGAGCTCAATGGGTTCAGTCAGCATGGAGTTTTCAGCCATTTGCCTAGACATGGAGGAGATAATAAGGCTTCACTTGACACAGTTTCATCTCAAGCACTCCCCTTACCGTCATATGTCTGTAAATGAGTACCATTTTTCCTGTCCGAGCCTTCCTGCCCTTTAATCTGTCCCTTCTCTCTCTTGTGGGCTCCCCTAGTGCACTACAACTTCTCATCCTACTGCATTAATCCCATCCACCAAACACTACTCATTTATTTTAGAATCAGTAATAATGTCTGTAAATCTAAATCTCGATGACGCTGTGATTATGAAATGAGTTTTGCATCAGCCAGCGCTGCAATTCCTGATACCAAAACAAAGAAATATTATAATGCCAATACATGCAAATAACAATGCAAGGAAGGCACTGAAATACACGAAAGATAAAGCACCTCACATAACTTCAGTAAAATGCAAATTAAAATGAGATTTTCTCATTAAGAACACAGCTGGCATTATGACGTTTGGTCTGTTTGCTTTGGAGATCCTGTTCCTGTAAAGTCAACAGCTGATACTTTAAATGCAACACATGGAGCTGTCAATGGCAAAGCAGTCTGCCAGCACAAGTATCCTTTGCCTGTCTTCCTTAAGAAATGTTGGCCAACTGGAACCCTCTCAACACAAAAAACACACGCAAAAATAAGGATAAATCAAACAAAGAAGAAAAATATTTAAGTGTAAAAATGTGGTCGTTGCTACAGAGTAAAAAAAATACTAAAAAAAAAAGTATCTGAGCCATTTTTAAAATCTGGTTGTTTGCTTCAAAAGATTTGCAGCATTTGTTTTTCTTGCAGCTCAGGATGGTGTCACCAAATACTGTTATGGTGAGACCTTCCTAATCCTCTCATTAAGCATATTTGCTAAGGGAGGTTTTCAGGCCAATGTGAAAGGCAAAAGCTGAGAGTTGATCTTACATGGGATTTCGGTCTGTGTCCTGGTCAGGCATCTGCCAGCTGCTTTGGATCACGATGAGGAGCAGGATTCCAGCCAAAGAATGAGCGCTTCTCATTGTTCAAGCTTCTGGAAGATGAACAAAAAGAGACATTGTGATAATATTTGAATACAGTCCAACAGAAATAAAACCTCATGTACAAATTTAAGATGTTTGAAAGCAGGAAGGTTAAAAAAAAAAACCCTCACCTGTGCTCTTTTTTTGTGGAGCGTCTGAGAGAAGGATTTTTTAAGTACGCTGATTTGTGCCGTTCTTCTCTCTTGAAGCTGTGCCAGGGTCCCCTCTTGATCTGCTCAGTCTTATATAGTGGAGCTGAGGAGCTTTCTCCCAGGTGACTTCCCCGTCACTGAAACCTCAGCATATCCTGTTATTCTCAACCCATTAGTCAGCTTCCGTCTCAGTCCACTGAATTTATTTGACTTTGTTTAACAGCAAAATCTGGGCAATAAAAGCTGACTCTTTAGGTGTCACAATCAAACATAACCTCTGCCCTGACCCTGTCTTGTCTCTCAGTGCCATGAAACAAAAATTGAAATCCTTTTTTAATAATGTACGGACAACCTATTGCAATCTATATCACAATATATATATATATTACCTATTACGCAGTGGTTATTTGTTCATGCATTTCACAATAGTTGTAATGGGTTACGGTTAATGTTGTTAGTTCTTGCACCATAAGTTAAGTTGTGCATGTGGTTAGTGATCTCAAGGTCAAGCGACAAGTGTGCTATTGTTAGATAAAGAGCAGTTCCAGGTTCAGGGTTCATTTCCCTGCTGCCCTCGTTAGCAAGAAACCCCAGCTATGTGTTCATACATAAATAACTCTCCAGTGTTGTCCAAATTTACTTCGGTGACAAGTGATCTTTAAAACTTTTAAAAGTTTTGCTTTAATAAGGTTCACTTTGACTTGAGTAATGTGACCAAACTAAAACATGTTTAGGGTTGATTGAGAGGGACAAAATATGCACAACTTAAAGGTGTGTGATACTGGGGGATAGTGACATCTATTGGTGATTGCAACCAGCTGAAAGTTTTCCTTGTAAGAATTTCTTCAGTGTTGGTTGTTCAGGAGGTTTTTACTGGAAACCAAATTACCTGCAGAAGTCTCTTCCTCTCCAGAACAAACTGATCCAGTGATTTAAACCAGTGAAAGCACTAAATAAAGCAGTTTCATGTTACAAATTACTATTTTCTCTGATAATTTAACATTCAGAAGTTCAGGGGCTTTTTACTGGGAGCCGAATTAAAGGTCTCTTACTCTCTGAAACAAACTGATCCGGTGATTTAAACCGGTAAAAACACAGAATAAAGTATCAAAAGATGTGGTGTTCTTCCAATGCTGCTCATTGGGGAGGGGCTGCTAACTACAGCCTATCTAGAGGAAGTGTTTGGTTTGGCTGCTCTGGGCTACCGAACATACCGAACATGGGACGAAGACCTGCTCCATGCGTGGATAAAAATTCTAAGGTAACAAAAACACAATGATTCTTATTTTTTAGTTGATTAAACATAACTGAAAACATACTGTACTTCTTATATTATATTCCATTTCTTCCATTATATCCCCCGAAATCCTACACACCGGACTTTTAATTCTTTCTATTGCATGTTTACACATTAAGGCTGTGTGGGAAAATAATTTGACCTACAAAATGAATGAAATGAAACAATAAAACAGTTGTATTTCAAAACAATGTTTATTTAATAAAACATGACTGCAACACAAATGCAGCACTCACACAACAAACCAGTGTGGTGATCTACTGTATGATATCATATTCACATAAAAAATATGTTAACCATAAATGCATGCAGTGGCTTTTATTATGTTTTAAATGTTAGACATTTTGACAAAGGTTCCCTAAATTCATATAAAGAACAATTGAACATCTATTGCACATAAAAAACAAATGTACAGACTTACACCTGATGCTGCAGAATATCAGCAAAATAATAAAAAATATATGTACACATTAGAAAAAAAACCTGTGTTCACTAAATGCTGTCGCATTCTTCACATCTATTTGGGATTAACGAGGCATTTCTGCAGGAAGTGGCTCATGAGGGTGTATATATGATGGTAGGCTGATCCTCTGAGTGTGTGGTCCTTGTCAGTGTACCACTGAAATTAACACCAAAATCAGATTAGTGCAAAGAAATTAAAATACTTAATTCCATGTAACATTATCAAATTATACACGTTAAGTCAGACATATTCTAGACTGTGCATATCCAGACATTTTTTTTCTATTTCTATCATTAAATCAACACCATCAGAGCCAATATTAGTGCCACTTCCCTAAGCCAATATTTACCATCGCCTCAAAGTCCACTTGCTCGTCCACCAGAGCTTTGGAGATCTGTGCTGCTTGCTGGAAGTGGACATTATCTACAGGAAAGACAGTGCTTTCAATACGTGACTTAACATCAAATCTCAAGGCAAATAGAGTCCATGTGTGTAAGACTGTACAGTAAACAGGGTTAACACATGCTAGGAGATTGAAAAGAAAAGTGATTGGATGAAACGTACCATCTGCTGTGCCATGAACCAATAGATAGTCTACTGTTTTGAAGTTCTTCGCTCTGGCCGTCACTGTAGAATTCTGTTAAAAGTAAACACCCCTGTTAATAAGGTGTTGTATGTCTCAAGGCAGAATACTGCAGTAGTTGGAAAAGATTATTGTGATAGAGCTGACTGGTTCAATATTTACTTTGTAAGAGTCTGAATTCTCCGTAGGTTTGCCCATGTAGCGTTCAGTGTACACTGCATCTGTAAAAGTAAATGCAGTTAAGACCACAAATACGCAGTGCATACTATAGAAATTCATGCTGTAGTCATGCACGTTTGTACATATACCTACAAAAAGCAATGCACCACAATTCGTATAAAGAAAATATAATCATGAACCACTAATTTGTGTAGAACTAACGCAGTTGGGAAAGCTGTTATGACATGACCAATGTACTAATGGGAGTAGGGAAGTAGTAAAAAGGCCAGAAGGCAGCATAAGGAGGGAGGTTGAGGTGTTGGATGTGTCACAAAACACAGGACTTTCCACCAGGAGACCAGTGTTCTGAACCGTGTGAAATTTTTAAGGTATGTCATCACCAGTGTATGTAACTTTACGTTAAGAACGTAACATTATGATGCCATTCATGGGGCGTTACTTTGTTAGATATCTCACAAACTGTTGTATATGCATTTTCGTAAGATACACCAATGAATGGCATGCTGGATACAGCTCGTTACTGCTGCTTGCTATGGAACATTCAAGAAAATATAAAGTAAGCGAGACCAGAGATGTTACATTGTAGCAAACATTTCAAGCATTAATGATGTAACTTTCAGAATGAATGTTTTTGTTCTCGGAAATAGCCTCGCCACAAATAGCTAGCTGTTAGCAATGACTATTCAGGAAGTGCAGTTTTAGGTTGAAGTTGTCATAATGTGTGTTTCTCATGAAAGCTGCACGCAGCATCAGCAATACAAGAAGCCGAGCCATTGGCCTGTTCGGAACAAGATTGTTATGAATGGATACTGCATAAGTTTATTTAACAGAGGGAAAAAGGTTTTCAGATAACTGACAAGATTTGAATCCTTAAAAGAGAACTCCATTGATTTTAAACATGAATGTCCATTGACAGGTCTTGAGGTCTGCCTGTGTGAAAAAAGTTGGATAAAGCCTAAAGCAGCATCAGAGGAGGGTTTGATGAGCTGATGAATTCTGATGAACTGCCTCAAGTGATGTCACTCGGGTCAGCATCAGCTGGGGCTGAGGACTACAAGTTTGAAAATGATGGCGTTAGAAAAAAGAAGGTAGCCTGCTCCTTAAGTCTGCTTTAGGTTAGTGGCTCAAGGCTACATTAGCCACCAAATCTCAGATCAAACTTGCATCGGTTGAGTTGCATTGTGGGTAATGTAGGTACCAGGCTCTGACAAGGCGGAATAATGCATGGAATTAAAAAAAGACGAGATCGCTGCTGAGTCGATACAAAATATATAAGTGCATGTGTGTACACCAACCATAATATTCCCACTTGGCAACTGGGGCAACTGCTATTCCACACTTGAAGAGTCCAGTTCCAGCACCCAAGGCCATTGAGGCGACGTAGCCACCATATGACTGAAGGTCAGAATTGATCAAATTTAGTGAACGAATAAACACTGAATAAAAAGTTATGTACGTACATGAGAAACACAGAAAGTAACAAGTGATAGTGTGACTTACCCAGCCCCATATTGCTATTCTGTCTTTGTCAATAAAACCCATCTCAATGAATTTCCTACAACACAGAGATCATTTATCAGCTAAGAAAACAATGTCTGAAATATTTATGAATATCATGTCAAAACATCAAACAGCAAATGAGATCACTTCACAGTGCGTGTCATATCACAGAGGTTACTGAATGTTGACTGTTCAGACAAGCTTTACCTCACAGCTGTTATCTGATCCTCCACTTCGAACGTCCCAAGGCGCTTGTAGATAGCGTGCAATATTTCATCACCTTGGTAGCCGCTTCCCCTTCCATCAAAGCTGGCGACAATGATCCCGTGTGAACTGGAGAGGTACGTGCCCCAGTTCAGCTTGAAACGATAGTCCACCTGCCGACTACAGGGGCCGGCATACCTGCACAGGTCAGCAGCAGATGATTTATATATATCCTTAAATGTTAGTGAATACTCACTGAATTATACTGGGACGGAGCGGTGAGGAGTGTTGTACTTACACATCAATAAGAAGAGGATATTTTTTTGACTTCTTGAAATTGGGTGGTAACATCATTTGATACCAAAGATCTGTTGGAGAGAGAAACGTAAAATTATAAAGACAAATCTCAATTTATTAAATAGGTCATTACTAATCCTCCAGTTACAGTCACTTAGTAAGAGTAAAACCTCTTTTGAATCTCCCTACATGGTAAAATATTTCTGAATTAAAAGTCCTCCTTCACTCAGAAATGTGTTTTGCTTGTTGTTCGTTTACTTGATGTTTGACCCTCACTGTGCAGCATGGATACTAGAGGACTGTTTTCACATTCAGGAGGTTTTTGTGGACATCACACATGGTTTGGAAGCCAATCATAGTCCAATATGAAATTGAAACCTCAGTTTTAGTGGGAGTTACTCTCAGGCCTCCACCCAGAGGAAAATTGTGCTGCTAGTTTTTTCTTTGTCTTCACTAGACATAAATTGGCTTCTTTTTCTGGAGATTACTAAATTTTTATCTGTTTTTTATCATTTATAAGCCAGTTAAGTTTTCTTGTGTACTTTGCTGTTATCTCAAGAGCTGTTTATTTCAGACAAATAAAGATTCTTGTAGTGAGAGGGGGGAAACAACATAACAATAAGAAGACAAGAGGAAAGCTACTTCTCACAAGCTGAATTTAAGAAGTGTGAGAACATGGTCAAAATGTCATATTGATGTCACATTGAGCTCAGTTATGTCTGGGAGAAATAGGCTGGGCGACGATTTTAAACTTTCCTTTCCTCTGGGTAGTTTTCCTTGTGTTCTTGAAAGCTGTATTTATGCTTGTTCCATATGCTCCAGGATTCCTCACTGCCCGCCTGCCAGTTTTCCTGCCTGTTGACAATCTCTCCCCTCCACTATTTCCACTCATTCCCGCTCTTCAGTCCATCTCAACAGTCAGTCATTACAGCAGTACATAACATAAACTGGTTATTTGCCTCCTTGTCTGTACTGTCTCACCATTAGGGCTGCAACTAACCATTATTTTCATTAAAAAATGCACCTTATGTTGAAGAAAAGCAGCAAATTCTCACATTTAAGAGGCTCAAACAACAAATATTTAGCATTTACACTTGAAAACTGACTGAAACAATTAATCGATTATCAAAATAGTGGGGGATTAATTTTCTTTTGATTGATAAATGATTAATCAAGCTCTACTCACCATATCCTGCAATCTTTAGTGTGCCATACTGCATTGTTGGCATTTGAAATTCAGACAGAATACTTTCCAGCTCCTTGTTCTCTTCAAGAACTGCGAGCTCTGAAAAAAGAAAAAAGATAATTGAACTGATTGTCATACTGGTAATAACTGATGTGCACAAAAACCTGATATAAAAGTGAATATCAAAAGCATTTCTCTGTGTACAGCACAAACAGTTAAGCACCTTTAAACCTGTCAGCTGTCTGATTCAACCTGAACAGAGTCTGATTCTTCAGAACACTCCTAAAGGGATACGCCAACATTTTTTTTTGTTTGCGTGTCTTGCCCATAGACTGTATAACGTGTATACGTTATCTATTTTTAGATTAAGATTAGCACTTTATGTAAGTTTAGAAAGAAATACATAGGAAACTAAACCGCAGTTCTGCGCATGCGCGCCAGTAAACAGCTGAGGAAGAAAGCAGAAGAAGAAGAAGTAGAAGAAGAGCTCATGCAGTAGATCGGTGAAGGAGTTTGTAGGACACTGTGACACTTTTTTTGAGAGAGAGACACTTATAAACCCCATTTTACAAAATGCCTCGTACGTGCGCTGCACGGGGTTGCGACAATAAGCAGAAGATATCTGTTGGCTGGGTGCTCTGAACAAGGATCCCAACACCCCACAAGAAGCAGTCAAGAGGATGCTAGTTTGCTCAGAGCATTTTTCACGGGACGACTACTACGACAAACTGGAATTCAGAACCCAAACAATGAGACTTTTCTTGAAGGACACGGCCATCCCATCACTCGGTGTCACACACACAGTAAACGAGGCAAGTACTTGTGTTTTGTTTTCACGTTGTAACGCTTAGCTTCTCTTCGTGCACGCTCAGCTTCCAAAACATGTAGTTCCTCCTCTGTATATTCTGGTTCAGATAGGTAAGGTTGTGGATCTTCGTCAGTCACGAAGAAATCATCTTCGTCGGTCATAATCCGTAGTTGCAATCTTCTTCTTCTCCTAAACAGAGGCTTTGTTCTGTTTACCTACTTCCAAGCACGTCCGCGGTGGTTTGCGCATGCGCAAAAACCGTTTAGAGTTGCTGAAGAGTTTATCTGATGACTGCAGGCAGAGGCAGGCTAACACTACCCATTGACTCCAAGCATTTGAGCTAAGCTAACTAGCGGTGGGCGAGCTCTGCCCGGCTCTCCCTTGTTACTGCACGTATAGCCGAAAGAATGGTATCTACCTGCTTGTCATGGACTCGGGAGTGAGGCAAGACACGCAAACAAAAAAATGTTGGCGTATCCCTTTAAAACTCGAATAATACCAGCATACCCCACGTCTTGATCAGAAGATGCTTCACTCAGAAAACTGCCTAATTTGGATTATCCAGGACGAACATGCTGTTTACATCAGTGGTTCCCAACTGGTCCAGATTTCTCCTTAGTCATTACTAGTTTAAGGTCAACACAGTTTAATACATTCAGCATCATACTTGTGTTTGGACATGCAGTTGAGCTAGTTTGCTGTCTCTGTTAAGTCCCTGTCTGTTAGTCACTCACTCTACAGCACGAAACGGCACTTCAAAATAAAACCTCTGTGTCGGAAATTCACTGTACTTCAAAATAAAGTGTGTTTTTTACGAACTTGACATGTTTGTGAGTCACTTGCGGTCAATTCAGAATGGACCCATGACCCACTTTTGGACTGCAACCCACCAGTTGGGAAGTACTGGTTTACATGACCCTCATCCAGTTCAGAATATCGTCATGTTTCAAGTAATTGTGGAATATTTTTGTGCATATATGGAACATACAAAGCAGATCACCATAACACATTGTAGCCTTTAATTTTGTATAATTGACACTGAGGGCACTGAAAAACGGGAGAATTTCTGAGTAAAACGACAAGAAAAGAAACTAATCTGTGATACGATAATGACAGTAGGTCATGAAAATAATAACATACTAGTCCATCCCCATTGGTAGCTTTGTCACCTTCTACCTATGCCAATCCTCAATGCCTATGTGCAGTTTCACATAAATTGACCATGTCAGTGAGTAGAAAAACGTGGGACGGACAGAATGACTGACTGACAGAATGACACACTGACAGTTTCCGTGATTATGTACAGCATACCATACCATGACTTAGTCATACCAAAAAAGACCAAGAAAAACCCCCCAAACATTGGGCCACAGGGGGAGCCACAGCGATCAGTTGCATTTTAGCCATTTTGAAGCATTTTTTATGTTGTTATAGCGCCACCCAGTTGCCAATTAGAGTTAAATTTCTCCAGTCAACTTGAGGCGTCCTGTTCTACATATCTACCAAGTTTAATAATAATCGAAATGGCGGTTAGGCCTAGATAAGAAATTAGCTCTCTAGCGCCCCCATTTTGTTTGATTGGGGCAATAATGGAGGGGTCCCCTCAGATTATGTGTGGTCATATGCCTACAAAGTTGCGTGGCGATCGGTTTAACCCTTGAGATGTTATACACCTTTATGTGATGAGCCACGCCCTCCGCAATATTCATTGCCTTATAGAAGCTCAGTTTTAGTTTTAGATATTGGTCCCTAGATTATGTTCACAGAGTTTCATGCAGATTGGTCAAACTTCCTAGGAAGGGATCGATATTAAGTGTTTTTCAAAAAATTCAAAATGGCGGAAAATCTATATAACCGGAAGTTATGGGTTCTTGAGGCAAATTTGTTCCTCATGAGGAGAGGCATCTCTGTGCAAAGTTTCATGTCTCTACCACATACAGGGCATGAGATATGCCCATGCAAAGTTTGCAAATTCAATCGGTTGCTATAGCGCCCCCCTTTGGCCAATTGATGTAATATTGCTTCATTTGCATCCTCCCATGACCCTCTACCACTGTGCCAAATTTCACATGGATTGACCCAGTCAGTGAGGAGAAAAACATGGAACAGAGACAGAGACACACCCACAGACAGAGTTTTCATCATTACATAGTAAGATAAATGAATAAATCTGCATCTCTTCATATTTGTATGGCGCAAAGTGAGATGACAATATGAAAAAACTGCAAAATTATGCAACTGTAATAAATATTTCAACAACAGACTTGGGATTAGTGAGTATACGGACCTGCACCTGAGCCCCTGTTGTCCCTGAGTGTGTAGAGGGGCAACCCAGGTCCTGGTTAAGACAAAAATAGAAAATGCACACAGCTTATTATACGTAACATCTGCTTTTTGACTTCTTCACTCAGGTTATCGTCACAGATGCTCCCAACCACAGATAACCCCAACACATGGACTGTGAATGAGTTATTGCTTAAGAGCAAATGTGGATGGGTAACTGACCGTAGCAGTCCATTCGGTAGAAAGAGGCATCAAAGCTGAAGTAAGCAGAGTTGTACTGACACCTGTCCTTATGCAGGTCGCAGGTGAGACACTGAGGAGCAGAGGGGCTGCTTCCAATCACAACCCTAGTAAACAAACAACTTGTGTCATTCAGTTCATCCAAATGGTGTAATATTTACTGTGCTCCTGTTTATTGTTTAGTGGATCCTAATTAGCTTCGGCTAATGCGTCTGTTAGGGTGCATCACACAGATAACATGGATTCCTTACTTGTAAAGATTATTCTTTCCTGGTATGCCTTGTTCCTGATTACTTACAAAATATCTGGGGAAAAAAATCACAACATCAGACTTACATGTATTTACTTACAAATATTCTTCAAGGTTTATGTCGTTTTTCAGAAATGTTTGACATCATCACTCACATGGCATTGTTTGTTAATTTGGATATGTAGATGACTTCCCACTTCCCAGAGGTAATAGGTGTTGCTTTGCCCTTCGAAGAAACAAGTCAACCAAACACTCAACACCAAAGACACGACAACAGCGACTGAGCAGGACATTTTGAATATATACAAATGAAACATACTTACATCTTTTATATAATGGATATGCTTGTAACCCTGAGTGTCACTCATAACTTTGTAGAAACTGAGTTTATCTTCAGCCATGAAAACAGGTAAGGGCATGTACTGAAAAACAAGGTGAGATTTTTATTGTCATGCACTGAATCAAACGGTGAAAATGGTGGTAACGTTTTGGAAACTTACATGGCCGACCCAGCCTGTCTTGCTTGTTTGTTCAAATTTCTATAGAGAGCAGAGATTATTGCACTTCGTTAGCATTTCCTCATAAGACCGTGAAGTCAACATGCTGGTCATGATCCAGAGAAGCAGAGAGGTGACAGCTACCTGCTTTTCTCGCCAGCTGCTTCCATCAAAGTCATAGATCTGTACAACCACGTAATTCTGTTTTCTTGTGACCCACTGCACAGCGACGCGTTCGTCTGTAACCCAGGTCACTGAGCACAACATGTGATCGCTGAGCAAAGGCAACACAAAGTGACAAGGTTAAGGCAGACCATGAGAATGTTGTATTTGCCTGTTTTCAGTGTAGCTTGCTTTACAGGAAAACTTAATGCATATTTTCCCATGTTTTGGTGTCTAATGGAGACAACACGTTTTAAAATTGGTCCAGTATTGAGACGGACTGCTGCAGGTGCAGTGGTGAAACAGGCTGCAGTGTAATCCCTACAGACAATTCTCCCACTGTCAGTTTACGTCCATTAAAAGTGTTTGTTTTTGCCACTGACAGGCTCAGATTGTTCAAACAAGTGTCTGACAGCAGAAAGGACCCTTCAGAGAAGTTAAATGCTTTTCCTTACCTTTTGCTGGACTGTTTGTTATTGTAACAAAGTCTCTCGCAAGGAGAAGTCTTCATCTCATGACAGGTGACTTGTTGCAGAAAAAACAACGGTGAACACATTAGTGAGAGCTGGAGAGAGGAGTACCAGGAAGAACTTGTGTTGGAATAGAGAAAGTGGAGCTTAGTGTTACGTAAAATAGCACTGTCATAGCTAAATATTTAGCTTTCGACTATGTTGAAAAGTCCATGAGATGTTGGAACGAGACTTCTCCTTGAGTGAGACTTGGTTACACACACTAACAAACAGATCAGATCAGCAAATGGTTAAGCAAAACACTTAATTTCTTTTTGGGTTGATGTTCTCAATTTAGGTGTCCTAAAGCCCCATTTCCACCAAACACTTTCAGTATGGTACCAAAAGTAACCCTTAAGACATGGGGCCCTATTTAGATGGTCTAAAGCGGACGGCGGAGGGCGCATAATCCATGTCGCAAGTGTCATTGCTATTTAGATGCAGGCGCAGTTGTCATTTTCACGCCCTGTGCCCTCGTCATAATAAATTATCTGAACAATCAATATTTTTTTTGATTGAAAACCAAAGCCCACACATTGTATTTATTTTAACATGTTATACTAGGCTACATTATATAATATTATTATATCGTTATCTGAGTGTAGAGAGGACACACATGCAAATAAGAGGCGGAACACAGCTCTAGGAAACATGTGAAAACAATTAACAAACGTGGGTGGCGGAGAAAACGCTGAACAGGTCCTAGCTGCAGGATCAGAACCTTGGGGAGCTGAGCTCTGTTATATGACGAAAACAGGTTTGAATAATATTCCACAGATATTTAGTAAGATCTTTCTTGTATTAGTGATCCCACGCCTGCTTTACCTCGGGGAGCTTGGGTGCCTGTCTGCTGTCCACGTAGATCTGGTTCTGACGGGTATTCACCTCCCGCGCGAGGAGATCCGTCTCCTCAGCTGTAAAACACTCACTCTTTCCAGTTGGTAGGTCCGCCATCTAACTAGCTCTCCGCAATGCACTCCAATCACGCCTCAGTTAAAGGGAATGAGAGGTGACACTGATTGGCTTATTGAATGATACGCCCAAAACACACCCATGACTAATTCGCAGAATAAGTCCAATCCTTTTAGACTCTCCGCCATGGCGCACAGTCTAAAAACACGCTGTCTAACTAGCAAGTGACTGGGACACGCCCATGTGCCGCACGCCTAGCCCTTCGCATTTTAGACCATCTAAATAGGGCCCATGGTACCTAGACCCTAGCATTTCCACTGCAAACAAAATAGAGCACAAAATAGAACAGTCTGCAGTGAGAGTCTCTCTCAATGAGATATTTAAAAATAGCAGGTTTGTACATTTAGTCTTTCTAATCTAAGACGCTCCCTGACACTTCTTGTTTCTCCGAGTGAGGACTAGAATATATGCAGTTCACATTATCACGTCGAAATATTTTTAAACGCTTGAAGATCCACTCAGTACTAAAAGTCTGCGTCATCCGAGAGAGACAATAAAAACTAAAGTAACAGTCAAACTTGTCTTATTGAAATTTAAGGTGTGTTGATGGATTCACTTCGTCAACTCATGCACTGAGTAACATTGCAAGTAAACATTCCACCTTAAAAATCGCCGGCAGTCGGCCCAGTGAATTGAGTTATTTTTTTCTCCAACTCCAGCTGCTGCAAGAGGCAGCAAAACATCATTTCATTTTATAGTTACAGTTTACTAATGTATGTAAGACTCCTCACGGTATGATCACGGTATTGATTATTATGTAGAGAAATGACGTATATCGCATTGCCTGTAATGCTTTAATGGTGCCTATTATAGTTGTGCTTCATCTTTTATTTAAATCATTTACCATAATGTTTATGATTGATGATCATCAGCTGTTTTGGTGCCCTCTCCAGCACTTAATGCCCTCAGCTGCCCTGACTTCTCTGTCTTTTACATAATGTTGTCAGACACTTCGAAAAACAATCTGAGCCTGTCAGTGGCAAAAACATGCACTGTTAGAGTACATAAATTGATGCTGATGCACAATTGCCCATAGGGATTATTGAGATTGAGATCTCTCTCATACTGGACCAATTTTAAAAACTGTTCTCTCCATTAGTTCCTTAGACACAAAAACACATGAGAATATGATCCAGGTTTAAAAATACAGAACAAACTGAAGAATATACAGACCCAGAGGCTACAGACGCAGGGGGAACCACCTGTGTGCGTCGGGATGGATTCATGGTATCAACCACATACAGTTTCACCTTGGTTAGGGGCGAGCCAGCCTGCAGCAAATGCAAACAAATGTAACATTGCCATAAATTATTAACTATCATGAGAGTGCGAGGAGGACACATTGCAGACAATATGAACAGAGAATTGCCGATATAAATTGTGGTATATAGATAAATACTATCAGGGCAGAATACTGCATGTTTGAGAAAAGTGTCCCACCTTTGGATACGGTACAGCCACTGTTTCAGGATACTGCTCAGATCCATACCAAGAGAACTCCACTTTGTGAACGTCTGTGTCGTTGAACTCTGCATAAGTCAAGTATTTCCCAGTGGACGACCACCATATCGCCCCATTAGATGCAAACACTTCCTCTGAAATTGATGGGAGAAAAAAATCTTGAAGCATCTTCCAATTTGAGAAACAGAAGCACATATCTAAAAAAAGGAGAACATTAATTACCCTCATATACCCAGTCAGGAATACCATTGAGGATCTCATTCTTTTTCCCATTGAAGGTCACCTGTACAGCTTCAGCAGTGACGTCAGATTTGAAGTAAATGTTGTAGTCAAAGACATAAGCCTGAAAGACAAAATGTAGGTATAGTTTATAGATTTTGATGATTTTAGTCACAAATTTCATACAAATCCATACTCAAATTCATAACTTTAATTTATTAAATACACGTTATAGCAAGAAATTGTTTGCAAAATGCGACATGTCCAATGTTGCTTCACATACCAGGGCAGCATATTTCAAAGCCAGTTATGTCGAAGCAGCTGTGATATTGTTAATTACAACTGAATGTGACGACAAGGCTGCACGCTAATACAGCGTAAACTTACATATTTGTTTCCTGTTGGGGCGAAGGTGAAGTACTGCACAACGGTTGGAAGATTCACTGGGGTAACAAATGTTCTGGAAAGAAATATGAAAGCAACTGAGGGTGATGTGCCTGTCCATATAATGACAAATGATGTACTGTGTCACAATAAAAGGCAACAACTCACGAGTTCTCCCTGTCATAGATGGAGTAAGAAGCTGTGAAAGAGTGTCTCCATTTCTGTCGGAGTGCAAACACAAAACTTGTTTTCCTCATCAGTGTTTTATGATAATAAAACTCAAAGTGACATACACACAAATATTTTAAAGAGTTTAGCCAATGTAAAAATGAAAGCTAATTAGGGAACATGCACAGGGAGTTTCTCACCTTTGTGAAATTGCTTTCAAACGCGATGTATCTATAGTCACCTGACAACAGATAATCATTGGCATCCACCTGAGCCTGCAATGAAAATGATAATGAAAATATCAGTATAAACTACAAGTTATCACTGACAATGTTATGTTTATTGTTGAAAGTATGTGTATATTACAAATGTTGAATTGCTCAAATATAGGGACTCCTCATTTGTTTCAGCATTGAAGAGGATGACATTTCCTTCTCTCGTTTTATGCAGATACTCCTTGTCTGCAGACATAAAAGACGATAAATACACTTGTGAGAGGTTTGTACACAACATTAAGATTCATATATTATATTGACCAAAAGGACAGCCTGTATTACAGATTTGACCTGTTACCTGATATCCAATACAAATTGTAGGCTTTCCATCTAATGGTGTCATTGAAGTAATCTTCAATGGTGAGTGGCCTCTTGGCAACCCCTGATTCTGAAATGATGCACATGCTGCATTAGAGCTTTTTGCCATCAACAATATGAGAAATCCAGTGGCAGAAGTATTCATATATTTTATTTAACCCTCATCGTACTGACTGGGGTAGACCCAGAGGTGTACTTTTTGTCGTATCTCACAAGTGCTTTATTCCAATTTTCAGGACTTTGTCAATTCATTTGTTCCTAATAACTTCATATCATTGTTTTGTGTGTCTGTTTCCAATTCCACTAATGCGGTTTTAACAAATGGAACATTTTACTGAGTTCATGTTTGCTGTGGGTCCTAATTTAAAGTGGCACGTGGACTCATTCAGGTCAGTCATTTATTTTAAAGGGGACGGATACAGATGCAGCAAACAGATTTCCTCATGTAAGATGATATTCAAAGTCAGATCACATAATTTCATAATAGAAGTTCAAGGGAAACTCCGCTTCCTGCTGTGAACGTCCAACTCTCGGCTGGAAAATCTACTCAAAATAGGTGTTGCCTTTGCTCCCAAACACAGACAGGATGGTAGCAAATGCTCCTCCTGTCACATGCCAGTATGTCCTGAGCATGGCATGAGCCAAATTGTTTGCTATAACTGCCTGTACTGTGAGGTGTTCATAGCTCTGTGTAAACAGCATTAATTTTACATTATGTACAATTTGAAAAATCTAAATTTGAATACTTTACTCAACCTTTATTTTGATAAGGGGTCATGCTGAGACCAAGGTCTTTGTCTACATTTGTACTGAAAGACTTTATTCCTTTTTTTCCCCCCTCAATTTTGGTGTCAAAATGACACTGATTGGTTTTACCAGATTAATATAACACAAATCATGTTTGAAATTACTGAAAAAATAAATGATATGGATTGACTTCGTATCTACTGTTTATACAGCTCTGCAGGATGAAACAGTGGACACTCCTCTTGTAAGACAGAGATGGGAAAAAGATTTAAATATCCAGATTGCAGAGGAACAATATTATGGTTTGAAACAGATTAATGAATGTTCTATTAATGTCAGACATTGACTTATGCAATTTAAAATAGCACAGAGGTCGCATATTTCCACAGGTGTCAATCTAACAAAGCCACTCTAATGCACTGTTATAAAATGTGTCCTAAGATTCAGAAGTACTGGTGCAACATTTTCCATAGACATTCTTGATTCAAGAACTGAGCCTGAACCACAAACTATTATTTTTAATGTTCAGAGACATTTAACGACCTCACTGCAGCTCAAAGATGACTTATAAGCTATTTCCTTATGTCAGCTAAGAAATGCTTGCTGATGGTGCGGAGGGGTAAAAATATCCCTGATGTGAATATGTGGCTTGATGATGTTGTCAGTGCTCTTGAGTTAGAGAGGGTCAGATTAGAAACAAGCAGCTGAACTTATTGGACACCATCTTGCAACCTTTTATTTAATATCTGGAGAAGATTGATGTAGGATCCTTCGATTTTGTTTTGGGCGTCTAGGTTACTATATATCTTTATTTTTTTCTATTGTGTTTTTTTCCTTATAGTCTGAATATATACTAAAGGAGAAAAGTGTCTGTATCAGTGTTGCAAATGCACTAACTATCTTTAAATTGCATTTGTATGTTTACCAATAATGTCTTTATTTGTGCATATTTTCTTATGATCTGTGCAAACTGACACTGCTCTAAAAAAAGAAGCTTTAACTAAGTGCATATATATTTGCCTCAGTTGCCTCATTCTGACACTGCAGAAAAGTTAAATGTTACTGTTGGATCAGAAGTGAAAAATGGAGACACGCATCCATCTGTGCGTCACGCGGTGGCGCTAAAACGTCCAGCAGCGTGCTGTTACACTGAAAATACCACTTATAATTCACTATATAAACACCTTAGTAAGGCTGCTGACACAAGACATATGGACAACAAAGAGTAATTGTGACAGCAAGAAAAAAAAATCACACAAACTTAAAGTCAGTCAGTCAAACACAGAAAAATAGTTTGTAATACCTGACTTGTGCTTTTAGTTTTACGCAAGCTTATGGTTATTCTCACACTGATTTCACACACACGCACACACACACACACACACACACACACACACACACACACACACACACACACACACACACACAGAAAAAAAACACACACATTGAGGCCTGAGCTTTAACTTACTGCTGAAATAAACTGCAGGGATCGTTATTAACGTGATGACGACAGCCGCCCCCACCACCCCCCACATCACCTTGCTGCAGCCCTGTGAAAGGTGACACAAAAGTTTCAAAAACATCCTCTTCTTGAAATCACACAACACAAACTGGCGCTGCAGGGTCTGGTTTTGTAATCGTTATATATCTCAGCCGTGAGCTTTACACTCTTCACAGTAAGTACTTCACATTTACACGTTTCTTTTCTTTTGGTATTTAAAGTGACTGCTGAAGCTGATCAATTGATCAATCGACTACTGACCATGATGCAGGAGACGTATCCGCGAAGCTCTCAGTCTTTAACAGTCCTTGCAGGTCGATGATGTGAAGTTTAAAGTGCCTTCTTGGACAAGCAGCCTGGTGTTAACATACTCTCACTGCAAAAAAACCCGTAACAATGGCTTTAAACTAAATATGGCAACATGAGAAAACCGAGCTCCGTCCTACTTTTAGTTGAAGCAAGGCTTCTCACACTTCCCGCTGCATTCCTGAGAGGAGTCCGACACCAGACAGACAGGCAGAGATGCCTCCCTGAAGTCTACACAAGTTTCCAAGAGCGCACAACTTACTGGTATTTAGGAAGTGGCTTTTTCACCGAGGGCGCAAGTCATTCCCCTCAGCAACTGTGAGGGAGCAGAAGTGCTGGGAATATTACGAAATAACCGTACAGTGTTGGACAAGTCATTCTTTAGGGATAATTTTATTTGAATGTCATTAATTGTTCAGAACATACATGGAAAAATAAAAGTATTAAGCCAGATAGGTGAGACATTTTTATCATTTAAGGATCCATACAAGTTGCGTATTTGCGCACGCCACAGACACTCAGGTGTGTCTGTGCGGAACAATTCTTAACAAATAGTTCTAAAAATAGCAGCTGTGACTGTCTCAAGTTGCATTTAATGGAAAATCACCAGCACCTGTTTTGTCTGCATGCGTGTTGACAGGGGGGCTCTGAGGGGCTATCACAGGCTCAGTGGCTCCAATCTCATGAGACCACAGGAGCTTGAAAGAAAAATCATTTCCCCCCAGTTCATTTTGTATCAGTGATGCACACTCACATCTCATGACTGTTTCTGCAGTAAATTCAACATATAGTATCCGATACGCCAACAAGCCCAAAGGAAATTCATATTTCTGACAACCTTACACGTTACAAAAAATATTGCACATGCTTTGCAACACACACTTAAATCCACCACCAGCAGTGACTCCAATTATTGTCGCACTGTAGCACTTCCATTTCCCAGTGTTAAAAGAACCGTAATGTATGCTGTGCAAACCAAAGGCAGACATGCAACAGAAATCAGTATTTTTGTGGGTATCAGTGAGTCGACACAGTGGTGATTCATTCATTGTCATCCTCATCTGAGCTCTCAACCACCCGGCTGGCGTGTTCAGTGTAGTCAAAGGCAGGGAACTTGATGGGAACCTCATTCCACTTGGTGCATTTGCCCATCTTCTTTCCGTTGAACGTCACCACAAAGTATTTCACGTGGAGGCAGGGGCAATCGATGCCTTTGTAGAGCATCATGGAACCCCATCTCTGAAACGGAAATCAGATGTTAAAACATTATTTTGCTTACTGTTTTTGGTCGGTGACAAACTAATCAATGCCATGTGTACCCTCATGGCCTGAAATAAAAAGATATGGAATCATATGGTTGTAGTTTTGACTCTGGAAGCCCATTTCTGTCAGTGTGATGGAATAAAAAGCTCCTGTAAAATCATTACAGTAAGAAATACAAAAAAATAATGACTTAGTATCTCAAAATGAGAAACTCAAAACTGACTTAATCAGTAAAATTAATGATAAACAATATAAGTAATTTTGTTTCTCATGTGATGTGATACGAGTTCATTATCTTGGTAAAGTCTCATTATATTGACTTACAGGATCTTTTTTCCCTCTCACACTGATTCTCGTTCTTTCAAAATTATAATATTTTAGTGTGTATGACTGGTCTCGTTTCCCACTTTTCTCTTGTTATTTTTAAAGGAGTATTTCACCTGCAAAACAACCATTTGTGTAGCAATTTCTCACTTTGTGTTGCCATGAATTTGTGAAGTAAACTTAGTTTTTCTTGCGTACCTCCACGGTGAATCCAAAAAGACGAAGATTTTTCATGAATTGAAATAAACGGGGACTAAACTATTTAAACATCCGGTTACAAACTCTCACACAACTCATGCAGTATAATCCAAGTCTCATTAATCCAGTCGTATGCTCTGTACTAGTGCGCCCCCTAATGGTCGACCAAACGTTAGTCCACCAGAAAGGTCATTAGTCTTCAAGATTTCACGTGAAACTCAGTTAGGAGCTGCACCTTGTCAAAATAAATCAAACCTTATATGACTGAACCATGTGGGTCCAGGTGGTTAAATACATGGCATGTGTACGGCCTCTAATTTCCAGGGCTGGTACCTGTGGTTGCTCCACAGGCTAGTTGATAACATGTCGGGCAGGAAATCCAAAGTGTGGGATCATTTTGAGAAGGTGAAGGACGAACCCAAGGTGATATGTAAACTCATCTTCATTGGTCGACTACAAACATGACGTATCATCTGAAACATGTCAGTAGCTACATGCCCATAAGCCACTTAGCACAATCGTTACTGCTTTGCCGACAGCGTCATTAACAGGCAGCTCGCTCAGTGTGTGACGTAATGCAGGTTCATTAGTACGGTTTTGTATTTCTCTGTAATGTAGCTCAGTATTAACAACACTCACACCTTCAACTCAAACCACTGTGTTGCCCCACCCAAAATATATATTTGAAGACTGAAATAAATATCGTAAACATGCGGGTGAGTAGTCGACTAATGGCCCTGAATGATGACTATTGGTCAACTAGGAAAATTCTTAGTTGGGAGCAGCCTTGCTGTACTTCACAAACACATGCATTTTTACTAAAATGTTACGTTGAAAAAACATCACCACAAACAGTCTCATACAAGACGATGTAAATTTGAACTCTACTCAAGCGGAGCTCATACACACGTGCATGCTCAGACCAGCTAAGGGCGTGCTACACATAGGCTGAAGTGTTTAATAATGTAAGGTTTTAGTGAAAATGTATGCTTCTTGTCTAATCCCTCTGAATGTGCTGCATGCAACTTATTGGCTGGAGCTTCAAGTTGAATGGATAGACCTGAAAGTGGTATAAAACCTCTTCTCTAACCTTCAGAAAGAGAGCAAATAAGTGTATTTGCCAAAATGTCCAACTTAAAAACACCCAAGTCTCTGAAATACATTTACCTGCCCGCAGTCTTTGCATGCTATGTAGTAGTTGGTCTCATAATCCAGAAGTCGCTCTTGAAGATGAGTATTTTCCCTCCGAATGAAAAGTTTACTGTAAAAAAAAAAAAAGAGTCAGTATTTGAGTTGACTTTGGATACATTTGCCATGCATGCAGGATGTAATTTATCATCAGCACATAATTAGAATTGTGGCATTGAGTTTATACATCATGGAATGCTGCAGAAGTCCGAATTGTAGTTTGTACCTGAACTCTGGTGTGACGTTGACTCTGTGCATGTTTTCAATCATCTGGATGTCGTCGCCAGTGCAGACGTGTTTGCTGCAGCTTCGGCAGTTAAACTTCACTTCACCCTTTGCATCCTGCATTTTTTTCTCCTTCTTCTTCTTCACCGTCATCTTTTCCACCAGTATAGCCTCCATCTGAAACTCTGTGATCTGATGAAAGGAAAAACAAAACATCAGAGAGCGGTCTTAGATGGCAATTTGGGTTTCAGTCGAAATTTTTTTTTGAGGTCAACGTACCCGTTTGTCATAGTCTGCTTGATCTAAGGCTCTGATTTTCTCAATGGCTTTGTTCATCATGTCAATGCGGTACTCATTGACACACTCCTTCTCAGCCACTCCAGAGTTCTTCACCTCGACCAGAGAGTAACTGCTGTCCTCAGCTCTTGCTCTGCCTCGAGCCTGCAAAAGGTGATGATGGAGTCAATAAGCAACCACTTTATACTTTTATTTCACCGTAACACACATGTATAATGGTGCCTTTATTACTAGGCACAGAAGTGATAATCATTAACGCACACTACAGTTCATTACACATTTGATGACTGACGTCACTGACCTGAATCATAGCAATCTCATTGGTCACAAGCCCATATCGGATAACAAAATTGCAGGCTGCTATGTCCAGACCTTCCTCTGCCACTGTGGTAGCAATCAGCAAGTTGACTCTACCACTGTGGAATTTGCTCAGCACCTCCCTTTGCTCTGCCTGATTAACACAAAAATTGTGATGAAAAGGTTAAGTGTGAGTTGGACTTGAAGTTCGTAGGACGCTAGAGGCAAATGTGCTGGCGTTTGTGTGATGTGCACTCACAGCCGTCATCGGTTTAACAACACTCTGGTCTCCTCCTCCGATCACATGTGAGGCTTTCACTCCAATGTCAGCAAACTTGGGGTTTTCCTGAATCCACTGACTTAGAGCAATGGCGCTGCGACGTGTTTTGGTGAAAATGATCCCTCTGGCCGCCTCCCTGCTGCTGAACTCGTACAGAATTTTACGTTTTAGTTTTGTCAGGCTGTCATTTTCAAACTCTGGATGCTCTGCGAGCCTCTGCAGCTCTTCCTTGTTCTCTGCAAGACAGATGTCAAAGAATTGTAGTACATTTTTTGCATCATTTAAGAGGTTAAAGAAACAGCTCAACATTTTGAGAGATATGTTAATTCACTTGACGAGAGTGAGATCAGAAGATTGATATCTCATGTCCGTCTGGTAAATATACCACTATAGCCAGTAGCAAGTTAGCTTTAAAGACTGAAGAAAAGGGAGACAAGCTGTTCCAAATCCGCCATCCATCACACCTAAAGTTCACAAAGTAGCATGTTTATTTCATTTCGCAAATGATCATTTGCATATCAATTACTCAAAGAGTGGCATGTTAAATTTATGAAGAAACATTTGTTTTTCTCACATGCCTCCACAGTGAACAAAGAATCCAAAAACAGGAAGTCATAGGGGTCCACATTTGTCAACAGCAAATCTACATTAAAATATCCATTAACAAACTGTCACACAGCTCGTGCAGTATAATCCAAGTTTCATTTATCCAGTCATATGCTCAGTGCTTCCCAAACACATACTTACTATTAAAACACCTCTGCATAAAAACGCATGGATGAGTAGCACGCCTGGGCTGTATATGCAGAAATGTTTTATCTTATCTTACCATATAATCAAACTCTGTCTGTGTGTCTGTGTGTGTCTGTTCCACGTTTTTCTCTTCACTGACTTGGTCAATCCATGTGAAATTTGGCACAGTGGTAGAGGGTCATGGGAGGATGCGAATGAAGCAATATTACATCAATTGGCCAAAGGGAGGCGCTATAGCAACCGATTAAAATGGCAAACTTTGAATGGGCATATCTCATGCCCCGTATGTCGTAGAGACATGAAACTTTGCACTGAGATGCCTCTCCTCACGAGGAAAAAATTTGCCTCAAGAACCCATAACTTCCGGTGACATAGATTTTTCGCCATTTTGAATTTTTTTTTTCGTCTTAGAATCGATCTCTTCCTAGGAAGTTTGACTGATCTGCATGAAACTGCGTGGCTCATCACATAAAGGTGTATAACATCTCAAGGGTTTCACCGATCACCACGCAACTTTGTAGGCATATGATCACACATAATCTGAGGTGACCCCTCCATTTTTGACCCGATCAAACAAAATGGGGGCGCTAGAGAGCTAATTTCTTATCTAGGCCTAACTGCCATTTCGATTTTTACTAAACTTGGTAGATATGTAGAACAGGACGCCTCAAGGTGACTGGAGAAATTTTAACTGGCAACTGGGTGGCGCTATAACAACAGAAAAATGCTAAAAAAAAAAAAAAAAAAAAAAAAAAAGGCTAACATACGACCGATCACTGTGGCTCCCCCTGTGGCCGAATGTTTGTTTTTCCCCCTAATTTTTGGTATAACTAAGTCATGGTATGGTATGCTGTACATAATCATGGAAACTGTCAGTGTGTCATTCTGTCAGTCAGTCATTCCGTCTGTCCTACGTTTTTCTACTCAATCTATGTGAAACTGCACATAGGCATTGAGGACTGGCATAGGTAGAAGGTGTCAAAGCTACCAATGGGTGTGAACTAGTATGGTAAGGTTTTAGTGAAAATGCATGTGTTAATGTGGGAGGTACTAAACATCAACTGGACAAATGAGACTGAGATTATACTGCACGAGGTGTGTGAGAGTTTATAATCAGATGTTGTGATGTAGTTTTGCTGTTGTTAATTGGATTCTTTGCTGACCGTGAAGGCATTTGAGAAAAAAAAAATGAATTCAATGTAACACATGGTGAGTAATTTATATACAAAGGATCATTTGGGGGGTGAAGTATGACCAAAAAAGACAAGTTGTAGAGAGACGTTGTAAAGTGTGGTTGCGCAGTAGCCTTTGTTCCAAAAAAAAGTCTTATTAAAGTTGGGTTACCAGGCAACATGCAGATACTTCAGGAAGGTACCCATGACACAACAGCTGGTTTTACAATCCTGTTTCCAGTCCTCATGGTAAGCCAAGCTAACCAGCGGCTGGCCTTATACTAAGAGATATGAAAGAGGTTTGGGTCTTTTCATCTACCTCTCAGCAAGAAAGCAAATAAGCTTATTTCCTAAAATGTCTGGCTATAGGCTGAAAATTCAATAATCCATATAATAGTAATGATAAAGACAAGTCGGCTTTTGCCCAACACCACGGTACCTTTGAACAAATTGAAGAGGAATCTCTCAGTATCTGTGATCTGAATGGTCTCCTCATCATCTGGTGTTGTTTTTTGCTTTATCTGCTCCTGGTGGTATTCATTCAGGAAACTGAAGGCATCACGCATGCGAATGGTGTTGCAGAGATTCAGGCCTTCGTTGTACTGTCGAAGGTGCTCTGTGCAAGCCCGCACTTTCTGATTTTCCTCTGTTGCAGCTAAAATGGATTGAGACAAGTTTTAAGATCCAAGAAACCAAGTAATTTCTTATCAAAAAAGGAAGTTAGGCGAAGTATCCCTGAAGATGAGCATGAAAAAATAGAGCTCACCTATTCGTTCTTTTTGAACAACCCACTGTTCGTAATTCTGAGAGCCAGGTTCAGAGGTGGGGCTCAGCTCAGCATGGGCATGAATGGCATTCATGATGTTCTTGATTACATTACCAAAGGGATCCTAAAAAGAATACAAACATATTACACTCTTAGCGTCATTCCTTAGAGAGAAACTGTAACAAAAAGCTACTACGAGGCCGGCTCCAAATGTCAAATAAACGCACCTCTTTTCTGTCTTCAATGCTTTCAATGATTTTCCTTGGTTCCTTTTTGTATTCCCCAAGGCTCCTCGTCATGATTTTGACAGCATCCAAGTTTGCACAAATCTATGAAAGAGACACACGAATTACATTGTTGGATTAGTCAAAGTCAGACATCTCTACACTATTTCTATTTAATGTCTGCCGATCAGACACAGAGTTGAAGCCAAAGAGCTGTTTTCAATTTACGACTTTTGTGGCAGTAGGAAACTTTATGGCTTTGTGTGTGTGTGTGTGTGTGTGTGTGTGTGTGTGTGTGTGTGTGCGCGCGCTCAGGGGCAGTGTGGAACATTAAGAGCAGCTTGACTGGATGAACAGGATCCTCGATGACTAAGGCAGAAAAAAGTGGAGCAGGATGTAGAAAAAGATGAAAAAGTGAAACTGAAAGAGAGACATTTCTAGGTGTGGCCACAATTCAAGCTCACAATGAGCAGACAAAAGCAGTTTTGTCTTCAATGATTTGTAAGGCCGCAGTCTCTGGTGTTGTTACAGTAGACTGCATTAGAATGCAAGGTCTAACAAATATGTGTTGTTGTGCACAAAGGTGTGGGCAGGTGAAGCTGAGAATGATATTTACACGCAGTATGTGCTCCTCAGCTTTCGCCATTTTCGTGGCTCCCCCGACTCCTGGTGAGGCGGTCAGGCCCAGGATCTGAGGGATGGGCACGGGCTCCTTCTGCTCTTTCTTCAGCCTCTTGTTTTTGTGCTTCTGCTTCAGGTAGCGCATCATTATGTGGTTGTAGACTCCTCCTTTCTGAGTGTGGTGGCACTCATCTATTACGATCAGTGACAGATCTACATGAAGAGAAGAAAACCAAAGATATAAATGGATGTTCTGTCAGTATGCCATGCAAAGTAGTCGCCAGTTTATAAAGAAGCAACTAGGGATGCACATTAAATATCAGGCTGGTAAATTATATAGGTCTATAGGTTATATAGGTATATAGGTCAGTAGATAAAGTTCATTGTTCCAGGGTTCTCAGTCCACTGGCTTTGAAACAGAGCTTCTAACAACGGAGAGATTGTTTACACACCTACCGCATGATTTGAACTTATGCAAAGTTTACTGTAGTCTGCAGTGATCGCTGCCAGTGCTGCTACTTTTACACTCTGATTCCATCACTGCAGCTCAGAATAACATGAGACACCTGTGTGATGAGAACCAGGATAAAACGGTCAAATAGACCTCATGAGTGATTAATGCAGCTACTTTTTCACCCCTTACTTCAGTAGCAGAAACAGTCTGGCATCACTTTGAAGCGTATTATGGGACATATTCAGAGTAGTTTCGTCATCATCCAACTAAACAGCAAAAAATAGTCATAAAAAAGGCACATAGGCTTATAGCTGCACATAATTTAAGTCTCGGCTGACAGTGTATTTTGGATAGTATTTTCAGTGTTTCCACATTTCTTGTTATGAAATTACAGGGTATCGTTTACATCCCTCGTCATTGACATTTTACTGTCTCGCAGTCACAGACACTTTCGGTACCCTTTCATCTCATACTGTATCATATGAAGCAGCCTACTTCATTCATGGCTCTGATGATGTCGCTTGTAATTAACACCCCCTGCCTCTTTCACATGAATGCGCTCGTGGCTGGATAGGAAAACCCAGAGTTGACTGAACTGGTTGATAACCAGCTCTGTAGTACCCCTTATCCAGACGGCCAATGTTAGGGCTAGGCTAGTCTCTATATACCTGCCATTCAGTGAATGTAGAGTCTGTAGGCAAACCCCGGAAGAAGAGCGAAAGAGCCCTGGTTTCCGGTTGTAGGCTGTTTGTAGTCTGCGTGATATTGACTGATCACGTTTGAGCCGGCTGCAGTTGTTGCCAGGTTAAACGGTCCGTGCGGTGAATAATTGGCGTCTGCCGGAAATCAGACGCCGAATATAGCTGATGGGTTCCTAGAATGGGGCTAGTCAAACCAGATAACGAAAAGATATCATGGGTAAGGTGAGCTGGCTTCGTAGTATAGGCCTCAGATGTTAGGTGGACCTGCTGATGTGCAATCAACCCGTTCATGAGGCACTGTTTGTCTCTGTTAGTAGAGACCCTACTCTGCAGTGTAGTTTATAGGCTTTACTCATACTGATCTCCCTCTCTCTTACCATTAACTATACATTTAATACTGTTTATAAGTCATTTTACTTTCACATCTTTGTATTTATTATGACTATCTGTAGTGTAGGGTGATATGGGGCCACGGGCTTTGTGACAAAACCACAGCCTCATGTTGGCAGGTATGAAAGAGTCAGAACTGTTCTTCGTTTTTGTTGTGTTAGCAAGTGATGTTGGTTTGATTTGATCAGTCAGGGCTATGGGATATTACATCATCTATATTTTCTCACTACATCTTAGCCTTTCTTACCCTCAGGTGTACATAAACTACAGGTACACTTCTTTTTAAAAAACAAAAATGTGAAATTATCGGCTATCGAATCGGTTGCAACCCTAGAAGCAACACTAAAGATGACAAGAAGATGAATAAATGGTGAGAGATTCTTCGGCAGGAATATTGTACGGCGAGATTACTGATTGCTTTGTTAGAACAATAACATTTATGTTTCTGCATCTCTCACTGTAACATTACCGGCCAGGGACTGCAATTTTGTCAACCAAGCAGTGCTATTTATGCAACATTTATTTGTATTTCTTAAATAAATAGAGGTGACTTTCTGGCACTGATTACAACATGTTTCTGTAAAAGAGATCTTCCCACACAAACCAGTACTTTTCTAGGAACCTGACGCAGCAGTTAAAGCCACACAATAACATATGCCGGAAAACTTCAAAAATAGCTTTGACTCATTTCTTATTTTTGTGTTTTACACAAGTGTGAGTGAGCGAGGTGAATTGCAATCATTCACACGTTCAAGTTTAACCAGAGTGATACAAATGTGTCCCCAGAGGTACAAAAGAGTAGGGAGGAGTGGCAGCTTGATGTACTGTGGGTGATAGAAGCTCTCATGTGAATTTGATCAGCCACACACTGATGGCTTGAACAGACGTGTGGCCTGGAAGGCAGGGGATAGGGAAAAAAAGAAAAAAGGACACGCTCTCAGGCGTTTCAACAAACAGCATATGTTCCACTGAGGTGGCTATTCCACCTTGGACTGGTGAGTGCCAACAAGAGTGAACAGCAGAGCCGGAAGACTTTGACAAGATCCTGTCAGGTATCATCAGGGGAGATGTTATGAGTCCTCTGGGTGGCTTTCTATTCCAAAACCTGTCAGTGTCTGTGGTTTAAGCCTGGGCAGATTTTTAACTCAAGGTTTTAGGAAGCCTTTTTCAAAAAAAAAAAAAAAAAAAAAAGAAGTTGTTTCAGTTTTGAATGCTGTTTTTTTTGAGTGGCTATCAAGTTGACTTAAACCAAAGGAATTTGTTGAGCAATGAAATGTAATTCACATTCTTGTGTTGGATTTTATGAGCTTTTGTAAAACTGTACTGTAAAATCATACCGCTCAAGTTCACCCCGTCGTCCTCTCCTGTGATGGACCTCTCCAAGTAATTTTCAAGGATCTGGGCTGTGCAAATGATGACGTCATTATTCTTCACGATCTCTGTGAAAGAGATTTTCAGCTGGCTGTCTCCGCTGACTCTCTCCACTTTGTATGAGGGCTTCAAAAACGGACAGAACTCTGCAGAAAAGTGCTGCTCGACAAGAGGGATCTGCAGGACACCAGAGGACATTCAGTTTTATGATGCTGATGGTACAAAGTCAAGAAAAAAGAAAAAAGACATCCATGTTGTTTGTATTACTGCAAAGCTGCTGATGATTTGAGGGTGTGTTTGTTTATGGTGATAACTTTGTTGACTAGTTGTGCTGTGGCTTATAAACTTTGTAGCCCATTGTTTGAAGATCAGGATGACACACTCCTTTGTCTCAGAAGAGACATGATTAGGGAACTTATTGTTCTGCTCTGTTGAAGAATGAATCACCCTGATCGGTTTTAGTAACATACAGTCACCATTCCCCAAGCTCTTATGAAACTCAAAAAAACGCTTTTATAGCTGGAAAACCTTTAATCTAAAATGGAGTATGTGTGGTCTTTTCCAGCACAGAGCAGATCACATGCCAAATAGTGCCAAAGTGCAGAGGAATACCTAAACCCTATGGCATGTAATTTGTGGTGAGCTGACCCACATGTGCAAATTGACTGAAAGATAGAATGTTTTCTTTGGATTTGAAAAGGAAAGAAGTAGGTCAGCATAACAGCGCACAGACCTAAGTCAGGTATACCAGGCTCGGGCTGTTGTACCTTGTTCACCAGGACGACCACTTTCCCTGAACGCCCCTCTGCCCTCCTGCTGTCCAGATGGTGTTTGGTAATATAAACTGCAACCCTGGTTTTACCACTTCCTGTCGGGAGGCATATGATGATGTTTTTCCCCTCCAAGGCGGGTCTAGCGACCTCCATCTGATAATCTCGAAGAACAATATCGTTTTGTCCTGGGCTTCTGGCCGCTGCTACTAGATCTGTAATGCAGAGCAGACATTCAGACAGACAAAATTTATTGTCTGTGTCAGCAACCCACCATTACAGGCATTACCAGGAGGAAACGACTGTGCTTGACATTGTTTGTGGTCTCGGTCCTGTGGTGGGATGTGTTCTTGAAAGTGCCCTTAAAAATACTGTATGCATATGCACCAAATTCATAGAATATGTTCTGCATTTAAAACACAAACAATGAGCAATCTGACTGAACCTTGTAGTCAATGAGTTACTTATGAGAATATGGCAAATAAAAAGAGTGAGTATATCAGCTTGAGCTTCAGACTACAGCTTTTTGTTTTGGAAATGTTTTCTTTTTAATGTAATGCCTTGTTTTTTTTTCTTTATTATGTGCATTCATTTTGGAAAAATGTTCACAAAGACCAAAATAAATTACCACTTTACTAAACTATACTTTCATTGTTAAGCTACTGATTTTAAATCACAGTTAACACTCCATGGAGCACCTATAAAACATATCGCTGTCGTAGTGAACGCTGTGCACTCACAGTAAAATCAGTGAGCGGCACAACTGTACCATGAAGTTCAAAGATGTGCCAAAAGCAGGACAGTACGTGCATCAGATTTCTTTGTTGCAGTGCAAACATTATATGTAATCACAAATCTCAAACTCTAAGTCATATTTGGTGGGTATGAGCCAATTCAACTGCTTCAAATTTTCCAGAAATAATAAAACATCAGCCAAAGTGCAACATCTGCATGTATTTATCAATCATTTAGATTTTCTCAAGCTGCTTGGAGTGTATCATTTCATCGTCATTTCAGTAATGTTTTCCCTGTTCTTGAGGTCTATTGTGTCTCATCTCCTGTTCGCAAGGACAGCACAATTATTATGATCCACTTTAGTCAGACTTATAGTCGTTGGCACGCTATGACTCATTTGCTCTGTCTAGGCAGGGGATAAAACATGACTAAGACACCATGCACAATGTGCACGTAAAACCCCCGGCTACCTTCGACCATAGACTGTGTAAGAGGTTATACATGTCCCCCACTTATGAGTTCAAACCCCCCGAAAGTTTTAATTTTCCACCAGTGCAGACAGCTTTTAATTTTCTGTCTCAGCCTTGGTATGCCAGAGGTTAAAGTGCTGTTTCAAGCATCAGGATGGAAGTAAATACACGTCTGTGCCGATGGAGAGATAAAGCTTTAACAACAATAAGACGTAAACAGCGGCCTGTTTGGCCCCCTGGATTTTACCAGCAGTTCCCAGACGTCAAACTTATTAGAGCAGGAAAGTCAACAATTAGCTGTGTTTAATCTTGTTCCAATAAGAACAGAAAACCCACAGGCTTATTTTTCAATCTGATTCAGGGCCATCATGAAATTAATTTCAGAAGAACCACAAATAATTCTGCACATGCAACTGGTTTCTCAGTCTGGCGGAACCATCTTACATGTGATCCTTTCTGTTTGAAGCGTTCGGGTTTGTGGCATTACTCACATTAATGAGACAAACTGTGCTGTAACCTTATATTAAGAACACAAAAGATACTTCCTCTGTTAATTCATATCATGTGATTATTTCCACTGCCTCATTATTCCACATGCCTCTCTGCTTGTGCCTCTGCTCTGCTGTGGGTTGATTATCGCGAAAGCAATCGTTAATTATTTGAACACAATGTTGGAAAGGCACTTTATATGAGCACGGTGTAGTGAGAGATGATGCAGGAGCTTTTGAAATAACCAAACAAAAAGGAGCCTTATAAAAGCACCACTCCACAGCGACTTGAATTAAACTTTTCCTTTACATTACTTTACAATGCACCATGTGGTTTTCATTTGCGGCTCTGGCTATGCTCTGTCCTCTCTGACCTCTATGTGGTTCATCATGGTACACACATGGAACATATTCTTTGGTGTCGAGCAGGCAAAAATGTTCCACTTGCAACACGTTCCAAAGACTCTCATTATCCTGCCTTTATGATACCACGGGGCACCTACACATTAAGAGGACAGTTTTTCTCCCTTTGACCTGAGTTTAATCTTTGCGTGCGGTCTACTGGGACCAGAACAGAGCAGGTTTCTTAGATTACTTTGAATATGTAAACAACATTAACAGTATCATCAAGGGTGAGCAAAGGGTGAAACAGTCCCACCTGGTTGTGAGCGCTCCAGGCTGCTTTCCTGTTGTTTGGATTCAGTGCTCGCTTCTGCGTACAGGTCTGAAAAGATATCAACCGAGGTATAAAAGTCACAGTCGAGAAAGGCAGTAAATCTTATTCTTGCTCGCCGTGCTGCGACTACTAGCTGCTAAGGAGTGAGTTTAGCCAAATTCCCCAAAAAGCAAACGTCACAACTGGTGGTATCTAGTTTACTTGCCAGGACTTTCAGATGTCTGTCTGACACATGTGAATCTTGTGCATGTTTTTGATCTACTGAGGGAACAATTTTATGGATGTGTCCTGAGAAAATATTTGCCCATTAAATGAAAGCGATCTACATGGACAGACACCACTAAGGATAAGAGTGGTATGTGTGTTGTGAATTGGGTGAAGTGAACCATAAACTACCTCCTGCACTGGTCCTGACTCAGGACCAGTGAGTCAGGACCACTGGGGTTGCCAAAGCTTCATTGGAGGGCTGCAAGGCCTTCTTGATTTTACGAGGTGTAAGAAAACTCTTTAAAGAAATTATACAGTGGGCCTGTATCTTAGCATTTTCAAATTTTAGATTATTATTCAAGATGTAAACCTAAAAAAAACAGAACCCTCCCTCTCTGCTAAACAGCCTCGTCCTGCATTAGAAAAATACGCAGTTAAAATAACCAAAGAGCTAACAGAAAAATGGCCAAACAAGAATTGTATAAAAAGTTCCTAAAACATTAGAAAAACTCATCTCTGATGCATTTTTCAATGAATAAGCTGCTCAAAAATTCCTCCAAATCACTCATTTGACACAAACTTCCTGAAATGTTTTGTACCGCTATTGTTATGTAGCGTAGTGTCACTTGGTCAGGAGTTGTCACTTTACTCAATAATAGGAAAGGGGCCTTTGAGGAGAAAGGTTGGGAACAACTGGCCTGTTGGGTAGTATGAAGGTCCAAATTCAGTTATTAGACTTATCATTATGAACATGTGCTGAATCAGCACTGCAAACATATATAGATTTTCCACTGCTTGTTGAACTGAGGTGTTCTGTAAGACCTGCTTCAGCCTGAGGCTCCTCCTTGACGCTGATCTCCATAAACTCTGGGCTATCGCCACCTCCAGCTGCTGCTGGAGCTTCACTTCCTGTAGGTTCATCCTTCAGGGTAAGACATGCCATCTCATCTGAGGCAAATGAGAGATAACTAAATCACACTTTGGGAGTTACAATAATAAATAACCTCTACCAAACACAGACACATTTCCTCTATGCCACAACACTGCCTGATGGCATTTCCTATCATGGGTGAGTTAGTCACCTGTAATATCACAGTCAGTTGATCCAGTCAGCTCAGAATACAGGGTCTTGTGTTTAGTATCCAACAGAACTCTGAGAAATTTAGAAAACCATCCATGTTGACCTCTTACGATACATCTCAGGAGTTCACGAGCTCCACTCCTGTTACCTCGGTTTGTTGTTGTAGTTTCCACCTATAAAATGAGCAAAGTAAGAAGTGGAGTGCAAAGGTTGTACAATCAGAGAGGAGTGCTGTGCTCTGCAAACACATATGAATGCATTTGTCTGCCATCTTGTGGCCACAGTTTGCAATCACAACCACTGGGCCTTGGGGATTTAAAAAGTTGAAGTGTAAACAGTACACACAGAGACGTTGTATTCAAACTACATGACAGGTTGTGCTGTGGATGCAAATTGTGAGACGTTTGTTATTCTCTCTTAGATCTCAGCTGAGAGGCTGATCAATTACAAATAAACAATGATGTGGCAGCTCACTTTCACAACAGTGTACTTACAATCTCTGAGTCGTCCTGGGTGAGCAGGCCCGCAGAGATACAGAGGAGACACACATCTCCAGTATTCATGTCCAGAAGACGGGGGGTGAGGAATTCAACAAGTTTGACACAGTAATCATTCTCTGCCTCCACCTCAGGTCTGAGGGGACTGACCTGGATGTATTCCGCAGCACCTCCACATCCGGAATTTTCCAAGGCGTCAACAAATGCCCTGAACCAGCCAGGCTCGTGTGGCTTCTTTATGACAGCGGATATAAGGAGATCAGTGGCCGCTAAATTACCCTCGGTCCTCGCCTTCTGTCTGATCAGCTCCTTTTGCTCGGTTTCAATAAAATGCACATAATCCAGAACCCGCTCCACCACAATCCGCTCTCGCAGCTTCGGCCTCCAGCAATCAATAAGATTCACATACACATCATCCTCCTCAGAAGCCATTGCAGCTCACATAAACAACAACGCCGCTCGCAGGGGACTGTACAGTCCGGATCCAGCAGAGGCATAAACTACATACAGAAAACGATGATTCACAGTATCGAGGAAACTGAAACCCTTTCACTTTCATTTCTCCCAAAGTCTCCAGAATTAAACTGACCACTAGATGTCAGCATTGGAATATAATAGGTGAGTCTTTGCACGTCCTAACCCCTTACAAATATTGTACATCTGTTTTCTATTGTTAACAGTGGTTGAATGTAACTAAATACATTTACTCAAGAATTATACTTAAGTACAAATCTAAAGTACTTGTACTTCACTTGAGCATTTACCTTTTATGCAACTTTATACTACTCAACCACATCTCAGAGATAAATATTGTACTTTTTACTGTACTTCATTTGTCTGACAGCTTCAGTGACTTAGTGTGAGATACACTACTTATTTATAAGTGTATTATATGTCCAAAGTCTGGAGCGAGGGCCAATCGTGGCCCATGGACTGATATTACATGACTGCAAATTGTCTTTCAAAATGTAGGCCACTATACTGTATGTGGCCCACCACACAGTGTTGAATAACCAAGCAAGTTCACTTTGCTTTTTAGCCATCATTATTAAGTCATTCAGCCTGTTTATAGAGGAGCAATGTGGATTCCGTCATGGTCGTGGAACAGTGGACCAGCTCTTTACCATTGCAGGGCTGCTGGAGGGGTCGTGGGAGTTTGCCTATCCAGTGTACATGTGCTTTGTGGACTTTGAGAAGGCTTACGACCGTGTCCCTAGGGGAGTCTTGTGGGGGGCACTGCGAGAATACGGGGTACCGGGGTCGCTTCTGTCAGCCGTCCTTGTATAATCAATGTGAGAGCTGTGTCCACATACTTGACAAAGTCAAACACATTCTCAGTGGGTATTGGCCTCCACCAGGGCTGTCCCTTGTCTCAGATCCTGTTTCTGATATCCATGAACAGGATCTCAAGGCGCAGGTGATGTGGTTCTGTTGTCATGCTGTCATCACACCGTGACCTCCAACATGCACTGGGGTGGTTTGCAGCTGAGTGTGAAGTGGTAGGGATTAGAGTCAGCACCTCCAGATCCGAGGCCATTGTTTTCTGCCGGGGATTGTCCCCTCCGGTTTGGGAGACAGTTACTGCCACAAGCCAGGGAGTTTAAGTATCTTGGGGTCTTGTTCATTAGTGAGGGAAGAATGGAGCATGAGATGGATCAGCGGTTTGGCGCAGCTTTTGCAGCAATGAGGATGCATCGCCGGACAGTCGTGGTAAAGAGGGAGGTGAGCTGGAGGGGGAAGCTTTGGATTTACTAGTCTGTCTACATCCCAATCCTCACCTGTAGTCATGAGTTCTGGGTAGTGACTGAAAGAATGAGATTGCGGATACAAGCGGCGGAAATGAGTTGCCTCCGTGAGGTGGCTGGGCTCAGCCTTAGAGATAGGGTAAGGAGCTCAGACATCTAGAGGGAGCTCGGAGTAGAGCCGCTGCTCCTTTGTCTCAAAAGGGGTCAGTTGAGGTGGTTCGGGCATCTGATCAGGATGCCCCCTGGGCGCCTTCCATCAGGTGTTCCAGGCACGTCCAACTGATGGGAGTCATTGTCATTTCCATTATCATATGTGTTTTCCATCCCAATAACCAAAGTGACTGAAATAACTGTTGTGGAGTAGAGATTTAGTGGTATTAAAAAAAGAAAAAAAGAAATCCCGTCATATGTTACTTTCCCTATGTTCATTTCAGCTTTAGCATTAATATACACAATAAAAAAATGTTGTTTTTCTTATTATTTGTACATATAAAGGAAACATGTCTGGAATTAACAGCCAAAAAACATAGCCTATTTGTTTAATGTGTTAAAATGTGTTAAAAAAGATGTACCTTGATTTTTTCTTATTTCAGTTCCCTCCATGGAGCTAACTGTCCTCCAGCCATGTGCTCTCCTGCCACATCTACACAAACTCTAAAAAAAAGAAGCCTTACTGAATTTACATTTCGTGTACTGTGGTGGAAATGACCGTAAACCCAGAGGACAGTGTTCTTTTATGAAAAAAAGACATGAAATACTTTTATATCTTACAGCACATGAGACATTTCATCAATATCAAATCTATTATCTATCATTTAATTTTGTATAGAACAATATTTCTAACTATACATATAACTACTATATAACTGTATAAAAATGTATACTGTATAGCTATAGTCATGTATATATAGTGGAAGCAATGATAGTTTTTTCATTGTAAACACTTATATGGAGAAATCCAGTGACACAGCTATGAGTGTTTTCATTTATTGCTCCCACAGCTTCAAAACAAACATATGTACTACAGTTTTTCTAAAGAGTTTCTCATATAATTTACTCAGTTAAAAAAAATACATTTTTTTTTACATCTTGCAATGTGATGTATTTGTTTTCTAACAATTGTCTAACAACATTTTAACTTTATTGTACATTGCCAACAAAAACAGTACAGGGAAACGATATGCTTCGTCGATGTTATGGTTAGGTATACATGAAGATGCTGACTTAGCATTTGGATTGGTTGTATAGGCACACGACCCTCTCTGGGGCCTGTTTATGCGCAAGTACTAACTTTCCATGCGTCCCCCTTCCCCCCCTCTCCCTCAACAGAGTGCATCCTAAAAAGTGACAAATATACTGACATCATTTTATATTGTCATGTGCTACTTTGGGCTCATAAGCAGTGCAAAACAGTAAATATATAAATATAAAACACATGCACTGCCATGTAGAAATACCTGCATCATACTTGTTTGTCAGAGGCATAGCTCTGGGATAACAGCAGAATACTCTTAAATCTGCAGGTTATGATATCCCCCCCGACAAGCATGTATGGTGTGTTCTGTTGGCTTAATGTTGTACAGTAGGTGCACGTCAGTGACCGCAATAATAATGCACATTGTTTATAGAAGAAAACTACAGCATACTTGATACTGTACTGTGTATTGCAGTGCAATTTTCCATAACCCCTGAGTCACACTTCAGAGAAGACGGGCATACAACTAAGGATAACAAAAACTGTTCTCACACCTTTGTAATAATGCTGTATTACACTAATAGCTGCAGAAAATAGCTTGTATAGTCTGTTCCTATGCAGGCCCTTTAAGTGGTTGTCGGTATATGTATCGCACAAAGGCTTTCGATTCTACTGGGCTCTAATGGGACTTACCAAGTTCATCAGTGACTGTTGAGGGTTTTCATGTGGTGAGCACCCTGGTGGAAGAAATTCACTGTATGTGTTTCAGCCTATGGCCTTGTCAGTGCCTCAGATACCATGCAAAGATTTCAGCACCTTGGTCATTTTCAAGTCCCCTTCTCATGCTTTAGGTACTCATACAACACGTGTACAATGGCAGTGAGGAAACAAAGTAGTGCAGGGCCCTAGCTTTGACTCACAGTCTTGCTTCCAAGTCTCAAGCTGCACTTGCAAACTCCCTGGACATCCTGGTGACTGAAGTGGACCGCCTCCAGCCAGCATTTACAATCTTCAGTCATGGTCTCCATTTCTGTTTCCCTTTTTTCACTGACTAGAGTATAGAGAGCTGAGTGATCAATTGTGTTGCCCTGTCTCTAGGGGGGCTTTGGCAGTGAGTGGTACAGTAGCTGCTCTCTGTTGACACTCAGCTTCTGGGGATGCAACCTTTCCCTCTTTTCACTACAGACATGAAAGCGTGGGAAAAGTTGACTTGAAGGTTGTTGGCAAAATCTGACCAAGGAAAAGATCACTGTTAACTATGTCAAAGGCATTTCATTTCTCTCTCAGTCATGGACAGGAACTCTCTTGGCAGTGTTTGTCCTGGGACCCCAGATCTCTGTTATGTACAGTGGGGTGATCTTTGTGTGGTCTTTTACTACCTCCCTCCCTTGCTTTGTGCAAAGGAGTACTGGTGGTGAAGGATTGGTGGCTTCCGATTGTCACCTTGTCTGTCTGGTGACTTACTTTTGTCTTGCTCTTGGCCTGCACTCAGGACTTTGGAGAAGTTGTGAGACCTTCAGTGGGGGTTTAGTCACCCTCACCTTCTGCTGGACTAGGAAGGAAATAAGTCCCTTTACAGAGATGTTGAGGAATCATACATTGCATGCACTTCTTGGTTTACTGGTACAGTTGTAGCCTGGGTGTGAAGTATGTGGGTCATTCAGCACCTCTTGCTTAGCAAGTATTGACTGAAGGAGGGACACATTTGTCTGATGGTCAAGGTTGTCAGGCCTTTTTCTCAGTGTCCACGAAAAAAGTTGTGATGTAGTTAGACTGGTGCTTGTGTGATAGTGCAAACCCAATTTGCAAACAGTAGGTGTTGTGCTCATTAAGCATGGGTGGTATCTATTTTTTCATATCTTTATACCTTTCTGACATTTCAAAAGGGTATACGTTATATGACAGTATTTGTGTAAAAACAAAACAATGACAATAAAAAAACGTAAAAGCTGAGCTAGAGGTGATAGAGGTCATTACCTAACTTACAATGCTGTATTTCTAACATGCAGTTAGCTTACCTTGACAAGTATTGCTGTGTTTAATTCTTATGGCCCATAGAATATTGAGTACATAAGAAATAGGCGCCCTTCTTGCTGGAGGGACTGATGCCGATTGTTGCTGTGGCAGTTAACAACACATCAGTGGACTGAATGGAAATGATGTTTTGAAGAAAATCATGTGGCTCATAAACTTTATTAAAAGACTTCTTCTCAGAATAAAGTTATATGTGGTAATACTCCCGAACAGGGGCAGTCCTGGAACGTTTTCCCCACCACTCGCAGTCGCCATCTTTCTCAGCTTAACTGCCTGTTCCACCAGTAGAGACTGACCTCTGGTGGTGCGTTCTGTGCACTACAATGCATCACCTCAGTACAGCATCTCCGTATCAGTTTAATAGAAAGAGGAGCATCTGTATTTTTGATGGTATTTACCTTCAGGATTTCTAAATATCCTGTTATACTGTAATACCTTGATACCGCCCAAGCCTAATGTGCATTATGGCTGACTCTAGCCTTGGAGTCCACTCAGCCCAGCCTAGTGTGACCAATTGTGTATTGGGACATACAATTTCAAGTCACAAAGTGTGATACAGAGTCCATTAGAGCCCACTAGAGTACAACGACTGGGTGAAACACAAAGTTGATTAGGTGTTGTAACTAGTCAGTGGCATAGTGCAGGGTATATGCAGGTACACAGGGTTTACCCTCCTGTTTTTCTGGCTGTCTACAGTATATCCACCTATCAACCAAAAAGCCATTGGAATATGAGTATACCCACTTTCTCCTCTGTAACCTACCCATCTACATAGAAGTACACCCACCTAATCAGCTACCACTACACCACTGGTTGTAGTGCTAGTTCTATCACAACCAAGTGGAGCTCTTTCACCAGCACCCCTGCTGCTTAAGTTGAATTAAGTTAGGAAGCTGTAGATGTAGTAAATGGGAAAGTGCTGTCATCCTGTAGGGCCACTCTCTGTGTGGAGGAATGATTCATCCTGATTGGTTCGGCATCTACATGTACATTTTTAGTGTGTGGTGCTTAAAAAGTCCATAAGAGGGCTTCTGTGTGAATATAGAACTACTGTTACAATATGTAACCATTGCTATTACACTGATAACTGCAGAAAACGGATTAACACACTGTTAACTGCAGCAAACAGTATTTTATCCACATGCATAATGAAAAAACAAAACAAAACCCAACTTACTACTATCGCCAAGCCATTGCAAATGAACAATACAGATGTCTGTGCCAGCATGCCTATAAAAAACTGCTACTTAAAAAGTAATTACAGCATTACAACCCAGATAGTAGAACACCGTGCTGCTGGAAGGTTTATGGCCTTGGAAACTCTTGGTCTGAGACCGGTCTGTGGAGTCCAGTGGTGTTGAGGTTGGAGTCAGAAGGAGCTGGAGACGAAGAGGTGGAGGAGGTCAAAGAGGTCTCAGTTGGAAGAAGAATCAGTGCAGACTGTTGATGCCCTGTGATCTGTTGTTGTTGCTGTTGCTGCTGTGGCTCTGTATGTCTTTGTACGAGCAATGCTGTAAGGCTGCCCTCGATGGGTGCATTCACATTGGCCAAGCTCGACAGAGAGTCTTTGGATTCCTGAATTGCCCTCTCCAGTTTGTGGTTGGGGCCCTAAAAAGAACAGTAGCAGAATATACAACTTAGTTGCCTGCATTGGAGTTAAAATAGAGCCAAGGTTTTTTAACCTAGACCATATATTCAGATGTTTTTGCGTCTAAGTGACTAATGACAACAACATTTTTTGAAATTGGTCCAGTATTGAGAGAGTGTGCTGTAGCAAGCAGCAGTGAAAGAGGCTTCAGTGTAATTACTTCTGGCAATTATACATCATTGTTGCCAATTTACATCCACTGAAAGTGTTTGTTTTTGCCATTGATAGGCTCTTATTTTTATCATAAATGTCTGACATCATTATGAAAAGGATCCCTACAGAGATAGACCTATTTTTCAAAGAGTTGAGATCCTTTTCGTTTAACCAGGAACAGTCCTAAAATCGCTATGGCCAAACCCATCAGGCTGCATTTAAATCAACAGTGATTTTAGTGCGTATAGAGTTATAGATCACATTTACCCAGATGGAACTAAGTGTTTATGATAAAATTACTGCTTATTTAAATGGAGTCTGGTGAGCTTGGTGATAGCGACTTCGGGTCTATTTCTGGTTAACCAAAAAATATCTGTCTCTTTAACAGAAAGGTTTGTCTTTGTAGGGATCCTTTCCATAATGTTGTCAGACATAAGAACAATCAGAGCCTATCAGTGGCAAAAACAAGCACTTTAAGTGGACCTTAATTACCTGTGAATGATTGCCCCAAGCCATTACATTGCAGCCTATTTTGGATCTGCCAACTGTAGCCATTTCATTCGACTCTGGATCAATTTCCAACAATTTCTAAAGTTGTTTTTATTTGTCACTTAGACACAAAAGCATGGAAAAATAGGGTCCTGGTTAAAAGAAAATATCTACGTCTTCCTTTAACGGACCTGTATTAACTCAGAATCAGGTTTATTAATCAACATTTTGTTTTTCCATCAATCCATTTTGTATCAACTTGGTACCTACTTTTAGGAAAAAAGTTAACAAAAAATGACTCAGAATGTGAATGTAAATGTGATGTCATAATTTCCAGAAAAAAAGCAATTATAGGAATATTTAAAAACTAAATACAAACTACTGTTTGTAAAATTAAGTTCAACAGTCTAAAAAATATGCCGAGACAAACAGTTCCACATATGTAAAACTGTACAACTTGTTTTAGCCTGTATTGACACCCATATGGGTGAGGCTTATTCCGATGGTGTCAGACAATGGCTCAGATTATTTCCTGTGATTGTCCAGACTTTCTGGTAAACATGGTGGCAGACAAACCAACCAATCAAAACAGGTTGGAGCAAAGCAATATGAAACAGTGGGAGCTTGTCAGTTTATAGAGAATGCCTCATTGTCTGCTTGAACACCACGATGACTTGGTGAGAATGTGATTGTTGATTGTAAAAGCCAGCTGATGCACGGCGTCAGTGCTCTGCCAGAAAAAAACTGTGATACTTGATGAACATGTGTGCAAAAATAACTTTGCGTGGAGGGGTGGGGAACAGTCTTTACCTCCTTAAACTTTCTTACTTGAGTTCCCGTATGGCTGAAAAAATGGCTTGCAGTCAGAGCAACTGGCTGAACCTTCACAGCAGGTCTGTGATAGTCTGGACTGGCAGTCACAGTGCTGTAGGCTGGAGGTCCCAGCGTTGGTTGTCTTTGCAGCAGCTGCAGGATGGTCTGAATATCTGTCATCAGCTGCGTCTCCAGCCTAAAAAAGAACAGGAAAAAAACGAAGTGAGAAATACAAAAAGTCACAAGCAGGAGGAGATTCATGCATAATTCTGACAAGTCGTGATAGTGTAATAGCTGAAAACACACCCAGCTGTACTTCACTGAGCACTAGATGGAGCTTGTGCTCCTCAGTGGACAAATGAGATGGTACAAGTGTGGAAACACATTCTGCCAGAGTAGTAGACGAAAGACGCTGCTCATGCTTGGAGTGATAATGAGCTTTCTGTGGGAGGTGTGAATTCAGCGTTTACTGTGGAAATGACTGCATCACACTCATTTGGTCAATCTAATTATGAGTAGATTTCAGCCAAGGTCTATATTTAGGCTGTCAGGCAAAATTGGGTAATGCTGAATAACCCTTTAATTACCTGTGTTCCCACTAATGTACATAAACATTGACAAATGTTAGGTCCCTGGTTTACTGTGCTGCTCCATCATAAAGAGGCCGCGTTTGTTTACCAGATTATGACCGATGAGGGACAGAGTGAAGGCAGCCACACAGCAGACATTCATTACAGGTGCAGCACTGATTTTTTTTTTCTTGGCTATTTATATGTATTTGCTGAAGAGAATGCTACACCAACATTTTTTTTCTTTGTCATATCCTTTCAGACTAGTCAAAGCCACAAAAACACAAAATGACAGAGAAGTGCTGCTCATCCTGCAGCCAGCTAGCATTAGGGAAAAAAACAAGGTCAGGTAGAGTGCAGTGGATAAAATGTCTTATTTGTGCTAAATAAAATAAGCCAGCCCGGTATTTCCAGCACCGTGATGCTGTCCCTCGTTCTCTGTAATAATTCCAGCTAAAAATACCACCCGCTGTTCATTTGTGTCTATTTCAGGTGGCCTGCTGGCTGCAGGTGTGTTGTTAAAACTACAGCCAATGCGATCCTCCACTACAGAAAATAATGAGACTGTAAAACGCAGCAAAGGTAGCTCATTTGCATATCTATCCTTTCAATTACAGTGAGCTTAGCAAGAGAGTGGCTTTTATTCCAAGACGTTTCAGGCACATTTTGTTCTCAGTCGTCAGTATTAGATTCTGATTACTGCTCTGCAAAATGTTTTACCAATCCATTCTCACGTTTAATACGTTCCGGTTCTGCAGCAGTACATCCTGCTTCCAGTAGATCCAGCCACCCACTCTGAGTCCGACAACAGCTTCTGCCAGCGAGTTGCCTTCCTCCACCTACTCATGTACATTGGCAATTGAACTACGCGTTGCCAGTGATCGCAGAGGAAGTGTGGCTTACTTTTAAGCAGTGTGGGAGGTGACAACTTTAAAAAATAAAGCACTTCATAATCATTAAGTCACAAACTGAAAATGTAATGGTAGGGTTAATAATAAGAAGATCACAAATTAAATTGTATTTTTTCCGAATATGACCAAAAACTATAAATATGTGATGCCCTTGCGCCTGAAAAAGTGCTTTTACGCACTTCTGCAAAAACATTTTATCAATCCCTTCCACTCTTTGGTAACTTTAGGAACTTGCCAACAATTTGAGATAAACATCTGTGGGTTGAACAACAAACGTGCAGAATCATGCTCATTACTCTGGCATTTATTGCTGTAGTTGCTGTAGTTAACTGTGCCGCCTGGCTTTCCCTAGTTCAGCTGATGACAAGACATACATACACAATACAAATGGACTCAGGTAAAGAAACAAATGCACCACCAACTTCAGTAAAAGAATGACACTGAGGATCAAATTTCAGTCACCATGTTTAGTTTCGGTTAAAGAGTATGCTGCAATTAGTGGTCAAGGTTTCAACTATTTCAACCTATTTCCAACCAGTGAGGCTACTGTGTCAGACAAAGTGCAGCGGAAGAAACATTTACTTGAACAAGAACAATAATATAATAATACTGTAAGTGCTCCACTTCTTATCTAATTTATTCAGCATTATCCGCAAAATGTTGTTAAAGTGTCCAAACTAAAAGTGGTTGAAGGAAAAAAGACCCCTGTAAAAATTACATTACTGGTGTATTTCTGTGTGTGCTCTTTCTCTATCTGTTCCGGTTATAGCTATCCTGCAAGTGGCACTGACATGAGGCAAGATGATATCTACCATTATTTGATACAGTCTCCAGGTCCGTCTGGTAAACAGTTACACTGTGTCCTAACACCAAGTGTAGTGAGTGGGCATCAAATTTCAACCAATGCCACCGTCTGACATGAGTTATTAGACTGAAATGATAAAGCTATGATAAAAAAAAACACTTTCTGCAGTGGTGACACAAAGAAACCATTGAGACTAAGAGCATTTTTTTTTTATTAAAAAAAGCACTTTTATCATTTGTTGGTTTACAAACCAGTAAAGCTTACCTTCTTGTGTAATGCACAGTTAGTGACAATTAAATGAGGATCAACCATCTGTATGCTGACTGTGAAAATATGTACCTGTTTAAATGCTCTTGAAGCTGACCTAAGCGCTGTTCCACCTCTCCATACGTGATCTCGCTGGCAGAATTATCGTCCTCTCTCAGGTCCTGGAACTGTGCTGACTCATCCAGGTAGTCTGTAGGCTTCTTACAGGCCCATTTATCACAGCACAGATCTGGAGAGCCAAACCAACACGCATGCTTTACATCCTCACATATGGGTCAGAGCAACGTCATCACTAAACAAAAAAACCCCCCACTAAAATAGAACGTAATTAATCTCTAGGAGAGCTGTGTGTAGGCTCTTTGTTGTAATCTATCAAGTCCTTGTACTGGGAGAATTAATGCAATGTTTTCGAGTAGCAAACTAACCCTGTTGTTATCTCTGCTAAGCACCTGTTAGTATTCAGCTTGCTGTCCAGTGATATGTGTTGAGCCTCTTTTGTGATTTTAAACGCTGAGTTCTGTGATTACACTATCTGGTACAGCCGTCTGTGCAGGAGGATTTGCACTAGTGTGAAGTGCCTTTAACATGGATGGCACTTACCTTTGCCCTCTTGCGGCCTTTGTCTTTCCATCAGTAGAGGTTAACAATAGCATTAGTCTGTCATCCATTTTTTTTGTTTTCCTCTGTCTCTGCCCTCTACTGTCTGTCCTGTACTTCTTGGCTTGTCAGTGTGATGGGCTTTACCCATGCAAAATCTGGATATTTGTATATCACTGGTTATTGTAGTGTATTTTAGAGCTCTGAGCCACACTCTTGTAAGTTTGGAAATTCCACTTTTTTTTTTTTTAAATTCTTTGTTTTCATTAAGACCCTGACACACCAAGCCGAGGGTTGGCCAATGGTTGATACTGTACCGTCATTGAGCATCTATTACCGGAGCCTTTGCCGTGTATCCTGCATTGATTTAGCATGTTGAATCAGTGACAATGACGGCAGAGCTCATCTGTAAGTAAAATTAGTCTGACTGGCAGTGGAGGTCAGCGCACAAGAAGAAAAACTAAAGTGAGGAAAGTAAACAAACGGCTAAATTCTAGAGGGAGTGAGATCGAAACAAACTTGTAAAATAAGGTCAGGTTATTGTTCTCCAGCTGTTGAGCTCCTCAAAAGAAACATTTCACATTGGTTTGTGTTATTGTTCACAGGCACATGAATAATATGCTTTGATCTTTCAGCATTTGATTGTGTTGTAAATGTGCTCACTGGCTCTTCCGGTTTCCTTTTCTGATTGACAAATAGAGACTACCGCCATCTACTGTTGTGGAGGGTTACTTCCTCTCACCCAGGCATGGAATGTACGTGCTGGTTGGCCATTGGCTATAGTCTTTGTGGTGTGCTCAACTTTTTGGAAGAGACACAGGTGTTGAGGTGAACAGTCGGCTTTCATCGCATTTAGTTTTTTACTGTTGGCTTGTTGTGTCTGGGCCATTAGAGCAACTGAGATTTCTGATCAGTGTCAAGCATACTGGCTTACTAAGAGACACTTTTAATCATTTACATAGATTAGTGTACTGTGCTTTTGCTACCACTAGATGGCACAAAAACGTGTCCACAAACAAGGACTACAGGTCTAAGTTAAGCACAATGAAGTAAAAGGTCCAAACCTAAATTGTGAGGGTCTCAGGGAGATTAATACAGACATGAATGTCAGACACCAGAAGCTCCTACAACAAAGATTTTAAAAATTGTGAGAGAGCTAAGTCATGTCTTTCTTAGGTGTATGCCTACATTACAGTACCGAAGCTGGAAGCGGCTGTGCTTGCAATTACATTTTTTTTTTTTTTTTTTAAAAATCATAAGTTAATTATCTCAATATCTCGATATAACAAAGCTTGTTTTCTTGTGGTAATGGGTAAATTTATGTTGATTCTTGAGAAAACAAAAGACGGATTTCGCAAGATAACCAGATAATTCATCAAAAGCAAACTATTTTGGTTTAATCGAGATCACAGGATAATTAAAAATAAATGCCTGCCTAATTTGATCACACTTGATTTGAGCTTCAAGATCACTGTCATGACTGTTGGCGAGGATTTATATTGAACTCAACCTTGACTGAACTTCAGTCTGATATGTTAATCAATAATAGATACACCTTGATCTGACATTTTCAGCTAAAATGAGTGGCTGCACTTGTCAGGATGTTATCTATGCACGCTGGCATGACACTCCTGATCTCTGATAAACATTAAGCAATAAAAGGAAATGACCTTTTCGTTTCGCATGATAACGGGTTGATTGTCTCGTTATCTAGGGATAACAAAATAATTAACTGATCTAGAGATATCGGCATTAAAGAATAATTGCAAGTGAGGCTGTTCTCGGCTTCAGTGTCATCGTCCTGTCTCTATGGTATTAAGTGGGGCAGTGGATTGGCTGCTCTTAAATATGATGGTGCACTGCAATAGACATGCAATAAAGGGTTGAAAGGGGATTATACATATTAAACTATGTTTTGATTCAACTTAAGACCATAACCATGGAGTCAACATTGACAAATCTGCGGTGGGTTGTAACACTTTAAGCAAAATGAGATATTGACGTTATTGTTACCTTTTAATGCATGTCCTCAATAAAGTGAAGTGTTAATATTGGTACGGTGTTACAATACGTTTCCCATGCTAGCAAGTGGACTATGCTCAGTGTATGCCTATTGGCTGTGTGCTCACTAATGTGCAGAATGAATTTATGTTAAGCATTTATGATAAACATACTTCTCCCTAATTTGGAAAATCCTGTCTTATCTTGTGCTGTAAGATAAGCCATTAAACTCATGGATCTATTACTCAAATCAGCCTTGGAAGCTTGGAAAAATCTCAGCCATCTTCACACATCAGCTCCATCTATCCAATGGGAGTTGCTTTTGCAGCAACAAGGACAAGATCCCTCACTGGCTTCCCATCGTCACCTACTACTGTATGTCCTTGCCCTACACAACCCAGGAACCCCTAGCAACACTTCTTTACACGTTCTTGTCAAAGATTATATTAGCATACTTATCAGTAAACAAAATATATTACCTTCGAAAGACGGTCGCCTCTCCACATTGTCTCTGACAATAAGATGTGAGCCCAGGGCTGGGGCATTGTGTGGAGAGGGACTGAGGACTTCTGAACTTCTCTTTAGGCACGAGTTAGATCCCCTCTCCCTCCTCAAGTCTTGAACCACTTCCTTGTTTTCCCCTGTAGAACGGCAATCAACAGGAGTCAGTGAAATAACACTGTACTGTATTCCTTATGGAATAGATGCTCTCAGGGAGCTCCACTCAGTAAACAATAACAGCGAACACATTTGCAACCACAAGAAGCTGTGCAGTTTAGTTTCCACTTACCTTTAGACACATCTGGTGTGAAGGAAATCCTTCTTTTAATGCTCTTACTGCCCTCGCCATCTGAATCACCACCTTGTGAGCCTGAGGGCTGCAACAATGTGAGCGTTAGAATCTACTGTTTACAAGACAAAAGTCCCAAAAAGTTGGCACGCTGTGTAGAATGTACATTAAAGCAGGATACAATGATCTGCAAATCCTTATTAACATAGTGGGGTAAATAAATATTCACTTCACTCAACATTTTTTTCATTAAACATATTTCCAATGCAGCTATTCACATGATATGTAGACCTGCCACTGGAATTAGTTCAATAAAAGCACACGGTTAAAAAAATCTTAATGTTTAAAACCATAAAAATGATGTGCAATAAAGTGGAATGAAAAAAAGTATTTGAACTTTTTGAACTTGTAACTGAAATTAATTCAATTCTCATAGGAGTCTTTGTTTGCAATGCCAGATTCTGGATGCTTTCTGTATGAAGAAACTAACAGTGTTCTCATGGTGTTCAGATGGGATTTTGGCCCATTGAGTAGGAAGTTTTATTTTTGAGACTTCAACAATTAGTGTCCTCAGTTCCAAAATGCTTACTGAGTGTTGTTAAAAGATAAGGTGATGGACACAATGGTAAACATGCCCCTGCCCCAGCTTTTTGGAATGTGTTGTAGGCATCAAATGTGGTGTATACTTAGTAGGGCTGCCCCCTAACAGTCGACCAAACGTTAGTCGAGCAGAAAGGTCGGCAAAATTTAACTGGTTGCTTAGTTCCAGAAAAAAAGAAAGAAACAAAAACAAATGTGAAACTCTATTACGAGCTGTGCCTTGCCAAAATAAATCTAAACCTATATGATGGGACAATGTGAGAATTTAATTTGAAAGGACAGACACAGGAAGAGGCCACCCTCAGCAGTCAGACAGGAGTCACGTTAGGAACCAGCAACAGCCGACAGATATCTTTCCCTTCCTCAGTAAATATTCAGTCTGATAAATACAGAAAGTTGATCATGTTAGTGCAGGGCTACCCAGAGCTTTACATCTGTCCCACGGACAATAGGCCTACACACTTATAAACAGCACTTGGAAGAACATCAGCTCTGCACTCAGGATTTCAGGTAAATAGGCTATGATACAGTGCTTGTTAAGGTTGCTTAACAACCTCAGATGCATCCTGTCGCCACACTCTCAAAAGCTGGCCCAAAAAAGGTACAAAAGAGTAGCGCCCAACACCCGAACAGGTGGAAAACGTGGCATGTGTACGGCCCCTAATTTGCAGGGCTGGTAACTCTGGTTATTCCACAGGCTAGTTAATAACATGTCAGGCAGGAAATCCAAAGTCTGGGATCATATTGCGAAGGTGCAGGACAAACCCAAGGTGATATGTAAACTCATCTTCATTGGTCGACTACAAACATGACGTATCATCTGAAACATGGAAGTAGCTACATGCCCATTAGCCACTTACAGAACATTAAATATATTGTCTTTGTGCTGTATTAAGCTGAATATATTTGAAAAGGATTTGCAAATCATTGCATTCTGTTTTTATTTATGCTTTACATAGGGCACAACTTTGTCGGAATTTGGAACGCAACATAATTAGTGACCAACATCCATACATTTTCAAATTGTTAGAAAATGAATAAAACATTGCAATGCAAACTGTGAATGAGTTTAGTAATGACAATGTGAATACTTGTTGAAGATGTAGGTCCCTTACCACCAGTATATCATCTACCTTTGGAGACTCATCTCTGAGGTTGAAGGTGAGCTCCAGGTTGTTGAAGAAGGAGTCAGCAAACTCTGGGTACATGTCTATAACCTCCAGCAGATCTTCTCTCTGAATGGTGCTTAGGTCGCAGTAACTCAGAGCTCGCACATCAGCATTGGACTTCCCAGGCTTGGCAAAGAGGTGGATCATTTCTCCAAAGATGTCATTTTTTCCTGGTATCAACACACACAGAGACAGTAAATCTTCTCTAAAGCTTCACTGGGATGGGGAAAAATGTCAGTGTTACCTGCACCGACTTCTACAAGTAGTCATGCGCATTATGGAGAATAATTTGTGTCTTGTTTCCTGCAGGGACTTATCTCGCAATTCCTCAGACTCTCACTAAAAGGGCATAGACGTGTTTGTTTTTGTGGATAATAAAACTCAAACAGTCTTCCCTCTCTGTCTAGATGTTTTCCCAAGGCCTGTGCATCGGTTGTTTTTCTATCTTTGATCCATTATTTATGCTGAGGAATAATGGCTAACTCAAAGCAACTCTCATGTGGAAGGAAAGGAGGGTTTGATTGTGATTGACACACTTGTGTACTTCAAAGAGAAATTTGTGTTAATAATGGCTATCACATAATGAGGCCAGTTCTTCAGCAAACTTCCAGGAAGTTGTGAAGTCTACCATCGGAGTTTCCTCTGTTGAAATAAGGGTCCTTTTTGCACAAGGACTATAGGTGTGATTTAAAGACTGAGATGAAACATCTCTTTGTTGGTCCCAGAGTTCACCAAATGCCAGCGCTGTAAGCAGGGGTTCAGGAGGAAGAGATATGATATGTTGGCTGCCAGTGTGCCTTTCACAGCATGCGCCGGACACCTTTCTACCACAGAGGACAGCCTCACACAGAGTGGTGTATCTCACCCTCACATGCAGCTTTCAGCACAAGGATTTAGTTCGTCATTAGCCTGGATGGCAGCGTAAGAGACTAATTCCTCACCTGCTGAACAATGCTAGTGGCCTTGTTGGACTCGGTATCATTACAAGAGGAAAATGCTTTAGCGCTGTCGCCTGAGTGCTGCCTTGTTAGAGGCTGGGACACTTTGGTTTTCACAAATTGGAGCAAAATGCTGCTGATGGAGCATTATGTTTGAATCAAATATAAACAGGCTGATCTATGAGATCAGTGACTTTACCAGTGTGTTTGTTAATAATAGGTTTTGTGTGATGCAGCAGTTTTTTGCTAAGCTTAAACCCCATTCTGTCAGGTGCAGCTTTGGAGAGCATTCATCTCATGAATAATGGCAAGTTTAATCCAGGCTTGGCCTGTAGCACCTGGCTGTGGTTTACCCGTGAGGAAAAGATAAATACTCATTATTCTAATCAGAGCAATGAGTCTTCAGTATCACAGCTGTATATCACTGAGACAAAACAGCATTTCACACATAGAGCTGACGATTGTTTTAGTCAGTTGAGTCTTTCTCTGCCCTTTTTAATAATCTATATTTTGCAGCTTTAACTCATTTCCCTGTGCTGTCAAAAATAGTGGCAGCTATTTCACCGTGTTCTTTGAAATTGCCAAACAGCCTTTCATGGAGCCACTTAATAGAAATGTCAGCGTCTCAAACCTGCCACACGGACAGCCTTATTGCCCAGAGGACAGAAATGGGGGACGGCAGGCACACCTTGCCATTCTTGTCAAAATGTGTGAACACGAAAGTGGTTAAGCTGCCGCAATAACCCTGAAAATTATTCACATTTGAGGGACTCGCATTATAACAGTTAATTCTTGGATGTGCACACAAGTCATGCTGAGGCTCCTTGTAAGTATTACTGTGTTGAAATAGTGCGTGCCCATTGGGAAACTGCACTGCCTCTCCTTTCCTGAGCGCATGACAGCAGCATCTCCGTGTATTTGAAAATATCAAGCATCCTGTGCCGAGTAGGACCCTACCTCAATCAATAATTCAAATTTTTCAATCAATCACAACAAACTACATAATTAATAAGCTTTCACAAAAGGCAAAACATGTGTGTTGAAGGCACGGTGTGTTTTCTAGCAATTGTCTTACATTCTGAAAAGCATACTTGGATATTAGTGACCTTTATGTAAGTGCCCCCTTTTATAATCCAAAGACTAAATCTTAGCATCTTGATAGCACTGATAGATAGATTTACTTACTTACTTTACTGGGAAAGAATAATAATAATATGAGTTTGAACCACCATTTCTGTTTTTCCAAGATATGAATTTACCAAAAGCAGCAGAATAACGTTTTTTTGTCTTTGTCTCAACAGGTTTGACGCTGACATTCAACACACAATCATCTGACAGATCTCCAATACAACAGGGAGGTGACTTTCACAGTTATTCACACCTCTTGGTGATAGGTGGAGGTTTTGAGAACAATAGAGACTGCCACTACATTCATGATTCTGATGATAGACACTGGTGAAAGGTCAGACAGAAAACAATCTATCTAGGGTCAAAGGACAAAATAAATCCACCCAAAACATATTTAGCTTTTTATAGGATATACATAACGGTCTCTTATTAATTTAGCACTCAGTACCTAGTGTTGCCCATTATCACACTTCACATAATCAGAAAGGGGATGTATTTACCCAGGATTGCTACCACAATGTCGTCTTTCAGGATCTCAATAGAGCCGCGGGATAGAAAGTAAAGAGCGGTGAGCACATCACCACTGTGGACCAGAGTGTCTCCAGGAGGGGCATGAGTAGTTTTGAAGTGCATGGCCAAGGCCCTTAGGCAGCCTTTGGTGGCTCCTTGGAACGCTTTGCAGTTGTGAAGTAGATTCCTGTTGAGGTGAAGGCAGATATCCGCCTGCAGGCACTCAGGAAAACCTTTTAACACCTGGGATGCAGAGAAAAAACGTGAGCAACATGCACAAAATATTGAGTCTGATATCCTCAAAGAGATCGTTCCGCGAGCCAGTGGAAAGCTGTGAGCAGCAAATGTGTTGAGATGAATGTACTTTTACTAAGAGAAGTTGTAATTAAGCATGACAGCGGCTCAGAGATAAGGACATGGGATGAAAACAAACGTGGTATGGAGTCATAGACCCATTAAACACTGTCTGATGCAGATACATCACATCTTTAGTGCACTGGAGGAAAAATCTTAATCGTAATAGGACACTCTGGTGTTACTTAAAGGAGCTGTATGCAACATTCAGTGCATTAATATTGCAGCTAACTGTTTGCTATGCAAAGACATAGTGGAGTAATGGCATCCTGAACAGAGAATGAAGTCACGCTCCCTCTTTGTGTGTTGTTATCTGAGCTTCTCTGTTTTTTATGTGGTAAACGATCTGCCTGCGGTCTCTGAACCTATCAACCATAATTTAGAACTAGATGTTACGTAGCTCCTTCACGCAAGGTCAAAACACAGGCAATCTGGACAATTACTGGACATTTCTAGTAAAACTACATAAAATAATAAATACAAATTATTTATTTAATAATCCACACTGTCTTCCTTATTCACGTGCTAAAGGTGCATGTTGTAATCCCCTGCCTTTCTAGTTGTTATTAATGCTTTTTGTCTTTCACGTTGCCCTTCTCAGACCTCTGATTGTCTCGCATTTAGAGTGGTGTTGTGGGGGGGTAGCATATTTTGATAGTCCAATAACACCCTATTAAATAATGCTCCCACTACTCAATGCATTCATGTAAGACTACTAATCACCTCACTGCCACTGCAGGATTAATGGCTCCCACTCATACCTGTCAAGTCTCCCGTTTTGGCCGGGAAACTACCGTATTTTACCCCTCTTTCCCACCGTCCTCCCATATTAGTATTTTCCCGTAAATCTCCCGTATTATAATATAATTAAAAAAAAACAACTAAAAAAACATTCCTCTGCCTCTCCAAACTGAAGTCTGTCACTAGCCTTGCGAGAACGGCCACCTGCAGTAGCCTGGGTGGCAGTTGTCGCGAGGTTAGTGTCGACAGCGGGTCTGGTTGACAAGTGGTTATTTTAGATTTCCTGTACACCCAGGGACGGGTTTTGCTGTGGGCAATGTGGGCGACCGCCCAGGGTGCAATCTATGTGAGGGCGCTCTTCCAAAAAAAAACCAAACAAAACAAAACTCGCCAGTTTTCTAGACTACCACTCATTTCCACGTCAAGTTAGTGGAGTGGGCGCTGGGGCGTCCCTATTATCATGTTTCAACCAGCAGCAGAAAGGGACGGCTAATCCTGGAGGTTGTGGGTTGAACGGGGATCACAGAGAGGAATAACGTTATGGCGGAGGCTCATAGTGCTCTGCGGCGCAAGATAACGGTTTACAGGTAACACAGAAGTCCAACTCCAGGTCCAGTAATTTCCTCTTTCGTTGGTTTCATGACTGCCCAGTAGTACCTGGACAACTGAGCTGTGTCTTGTGTCTTGTGTCTTGCGTTGGGCACCGAAAAATTTCCCTTATTTTCAAATCCAAAACTTGACAGGTATGATTTAATATATTCTATTTATTCTAAACAATGCAGTGTCACCATTGTAACATATCGTCATGCATGTTTCTTTTAACCATCTTGCCATTACGTCAGACTTTTTTTTTTGTGGGGTCCAGAAGGAGTTCCCTGTGTGCTATCTTTGGTCTGCCTGACTGTGAACGCAGCACAACCCTGTCCATACCCATGGTGGCGGAGCAGCAACACTGAATAAGTGCATCGCTCACCCTCCGTTTCCCCTCTTGGTTAACACCGTTAGCTCTGTCAGTACTGTTAGCTGCTAGTCGCCAGCTGAGCCACCTCCATGTTGAGAACCCAGTACTCATGATTCATACTCTGAATCATTGATATGCTCTGAATTGCATAGAGCTCCTTAAATCAAGATGCATTCATAGAAATTACATCCAAATGTAACAATTACTGATGTTGTGGGTTTTCACAACAGATGTAGTATGTAAAAATAACTGCCACCTGGATTTATGTAACCGCCCCCTGAGCTAAACACAAAAAGCCTGCTCAGTTTTGGCTTTGTCTCTTTCCTTTCTTCAACTGCTAACACATAATATCAGAGTGAGGACAAAATGTATTGTGTGATAAATAGGAACAACAAAGAAGCATTTGTAGAGACCATGGATTCAATCCAGACTCTTGGTGAATGTATCTCCTTAATGTAAAGAATTGACTGCATGCAGTTTTTTTTTAAAATTATTATTATTATTTTTTTTACATAACTTGCTAAAGCAGAAAAATATATATTGTGTATATCCTATATTATATGATGGATGAGGAGCTAATTTATATGAATGTAAAGCTTTAATTATAAAGTTTGCAATTAATATGGTTATTGCCTTAAATGACCAACATTTATTTCTTGAATTGATAGGAAATTGAGAGGGAGTTTCTACCAAAATACCTGGGAATGAAAACCTTGCACTGTTACAATCCCAAACTCAGGGCAATCACAATTATCTACTTGAACATAAAATTAATTATGAGCATAACATTCACATAATTTTCTGGTGACATGGTTAGATGAAATTGAAATGAGACAAAATGCTGTTTTCAGTGCATGCTACTTGGCTCTAGAATATGATTTCATTGCTTTGAGATATGAAACTATGCTCTATAACTAGATTAATTCACACAAATCATGCATTAAATGATGGAAATTTCTAACACTGACACAATGACAGTGGGTTTGTTACTTAAAAACGGTGCCATGAAAATGACAAAATATTAATAAAAACATGTACCTCCTGCTCTTACCAATGTAGAGATGTTAATCCCGATGGAAAGCAGACAAGAGGAAGAAAGCTCTTTTGAGAATTATTTCTACAATCATTTAATGAGATCAGTTCATTCTGTTGGCTATGCTATCAAGTTACAGTAGCAGGTAGATGTAGTGATCCTTACCGTGTTCATATCAATGCCGTTGGTGTAGGCCCAGGAGTGTTGGAAGTACTCCTCCAGCCTCTGTCTCAGTGGGTTGGGAATCTGATGAAAGCGTATGAACTCCTTGACCCGTAACATTTGAGCGTGATATCTGGCCGTACCCGAGTACAACCTCTGGATGATGGCAGAGACGTTTCCAAAAATACTGGCATACATCAGGGCTGCAATTCAGACAATGATCAATAAAAGATGTTACATTCTACAGACTGCTTTGCATTTTTATTGCCTCTGCCCACAGAGACACAGTGTTAACTCGAATAAATGTGAACAAAATGCTGATGTACACTCAGACAATCTGCTGTCTAGTTGAGTCAAATCAAGTCCATTTTTATTTAGGTAGTCAAAAGCTGGAAATAATTTATTTGCCCCAAGAGACACGACGATCTGTACAGAATAAGACGCCCTCTATGCTTTCAGGTAAAGACCCCCTACCTCAAAAAACAAAACTATTAAAGGGATAATTTGGATCTTTTGAAGTGGGGTTGTATGAGGTACAATCCAAAGTTAGTGTATTAGCTACAATAGATGCCAGTTGGCACACCTGCACTTTGGGGAAGCACAACAGAGTACCACCACAGAAGTTAAGCAATGCACAGCTATGGACGGAGGCAGCAGCGAAACATATTTCAGCCACTTAAAGAAAGTCTCACCTAAAAGAAATCAGTAACAGTTTAAGAGTACATATGAACGTACAGAAATAGAATATTTTTGCAGTTTTTCTTGTCCAAAACAGCCCTTTCCGATGGAGAAATCAAAGCAACCAGACTCCATTGACAAAAACAGTGATTTTAGGTCGCCGAACACAGGAGCTTCTGGGCAACCGCTGCCTGGATCAGTTAGGTTGCTTGTTGTTATTCTGTGACTTTGGTGAATCTAAACTAATCTTTAAATGCCAAAATCTCATAATAACATAAACTAACTGACTGAGGCAGCAGTAAACAAGCAGCTCCTGTGTTCAGTGGTGCGACTGTAAATTACTGTTTTTCTCAATGGAGTTTGGCTTTAAAGAGAGTGATATAATGGCTTCCGTTCCCTGTTGGAAATTACTGTCTGAAGACAAGGTAACTTGGTGAAAATATTCTAAATATAGTGTACACTTAAAGTGACACTGATTTTATTAGGTGGCTAAAATATATTCTGTTGTTGACCCCTCCTCTCCTCCCCTCGCTCCCTCACTCTGACATCTCTCCACTTTGTGCATGTATAGGTCCTGTTTGTGCATGTGTGTGTCTTTCCGACCTGTGTGTAATTGACAAGCAACAGTGAAAACATTGAATTTCCCCACAGGGGATTACTGAAGTAAATAAACTTAAACTCAGCAGTACATTGCTTAGCTTCTGCTGCAGAAGCTACTGTAGTTTATACACTGACTATGGAGAACTACCTTATACAACCCCTCTTCAAAAAATCTGAAGAATCCCCTCCTGAGGTTTATTCCATTAAAAATGAAATAAACCTCAGGAAGAGCAACAGAGGAAGGATTCCTCTCCCAGGACGGGAATACATGCAATAGGTAGTCCAGGATCTGATCAAAAGAAGCCTCTTCAAGTGCCGCCTCAGATAAAAGCAGATGCTAAAAGAAAATAAAAAAAGATCATAACATACTCACAGCCAATCAACATGACACAGATGGAAAAGATCTTCTCTGAGTTGGTGTTTGGGGAAACGTTTCCAAAGCCCACGCTGGTCAGACTGCTGAAGGTGAAGTAAAGTGCTGTGACATACTTGTCCTTGATAGAGGGACCAGAAGTCGGGTCGCTGTAGTTGTATCTCTTTCCTATGGACACGCCCAGATTGTCCAGCCAGCCAATCTTGTGCTCCAAGTAGGGCTTCTCCACATTGCCAATGGCGTACCATATACAGGCTAACCAGTGGGCAATGAGGGCGAAGATGCACATGAGCAACATGAGGACTGCAGCACCATACTCAGAGTAGCGGTCCAACTTCCTGGCTACACGCACCAGTCGCAGGAGCCTGGCTGTCTTCAACAGGCCAATCAGAGTGGTGGTCTAAACGAAATGTACAATTTATTAGTAATGGTAGTAGTAGTTTGACTGTTAATATGTCAGACTCTTTTATAATATTATAATACAATAACATATATCTCATTTCTGTGGTGGCTGGCAAGGGCAAAGGGGCTACAACAGCCCAAAACAGTTCCATTAGGACAAACATGCTGCAGCTCCAGAAACAATGCCAATTCATAAACATGTGAAAATCAAAAAAACAAAACAACAAAAACAACACAAATGTGCTGCAAATGAAAAAAAAAAAAAAACCTGCTGCAGAAATCCAAAGCAAATAAATTACCAGCGAACATGCTGCATGTACAGAAACGATGCAAAGACAAAAACACACATACCCTGAAAACAAATGCAACAGAAAAACGCTGCATACCCAATTAACACAATGGAAGTTTTCCAGGCCTCTAGGGGGAGCGTTAAGTGGAACAGCTCTTTTATAACATGGTAAAAGACTAGAGGCAGAAGAACGTCAAGCATAAAAAAAGAAAAAAACATATGTATTTTGTTTTTTATGTCACCTCCTTACTCTATGTTTCTTCCTGCTTCTAAAACAAGACCCCAGAACAGCATCGGGCCTTTAAGCCAATTTCACATAGTAGGCAAATTGGAATCACTCCATCAGTGGCGTAATGGAGTTACAATGGGCCCCAGTGCACACTACTGTGACGGGCCCAAGTGTACCCTTTTAGCCGTAGCCTATATATATTTTACATGCAGTGTGTCTTACTGCCACTTTTATATTATATCTGCTTGCAGATTTTGTCAGATTTTGCTAGCTACTATAAATTGTATTATCTTGTTACTTGATTAAAACAGAGGCTTGATAATGGACAACATCAACATCCATACTACCCAGCAGTCATCATTACATGACTACATAAACTACATTTATTTTTACAGTTAAACTATGTGTAGTTTTTGTAGAATAAGCACAACATTTTGTTACAGACTAATACTATTTTCCAAAAACAAAACCTTGATGGAGATGGGGTTGCCTTTGTGAGGGCATATATACACAATCGCACCATTTTTCAAATTGAGTTCTTTGAATAGGTTGTATTTCCAGGTGGCAGTTAATTAATATTTATGCCAGAGACATCTGTAAATCTGAGCATCACAACCCCTGAGAAATGACTTGTTTTACTATCCAAATTTGACCCATTCGGTACCATAACATTTTGAAAGTCTAGAGGAGCTGCATGATTAAATAATTTCATCCCCATTCAAGTTAGTAGAGCGCTAAACTGAAGTCAGGCATTTGGCTGGTTAAGGTAGCTGTTTGGCCGCACTTGGCTGCCATAAATCTTGGGTGTGCTTGCTCTATCGCCGTAACACGATTAGGGTTATTCTATACTGCGGAAATGTGCTACTGAGCAACATCCAAAGGAATGAAGGGGGATGTGCCTCCAATGCTGTAACCAGGTGTGTGTTTTTGACTTTGCATCATTTCTGTATTTGCAGTGTGTTTGCTGTTGGCGTTTTTGTTTTGGCTTTCTGCAGCACATTTTTCATTTGCAGGATGTTTCCATTGTTGTATTTTTTGGGGACTGTCATAAGTGTTTTTGAATTGGCATAATTTCTAAAGCTACAGCATATTTCTCTTAATAGAAATGTTTGGGCTGTTGTGGCGCATTTGCTCTTGTCAGCCACCATACATTGGACATTACATTTGTCATGCAATTCTCTCATCAGGAAATAATATTTGTTGCATACCTACCACAGCCGTGTGCTCTAATACATACTCTTTGTAAGCAACAAATCTAAAGCAGTGACAAATCAAGAGAGTCACTTCACAAACTGAAGTAATGAGTTTCCTTAATAGTGAAGAAAAGACAAAGACTCCACTGTGGCAACTCCCCACAGCTCTTTGGTCAAAGGCAAATGAACACAAACGTGAAGACAGCAGCAGCCCACAGATAAATCCTCATTTATTCAACACCGAACAGGCAGTAACACTCATTCAGTGACTCCCTGGGAGTTTGTTGCTGCTTCTGTGTCATCAAGAAAGGTTTTAGCAAGTCTAACTACCATTCCCATTGGCATAGTCATTTATCTACCTGACAATTACTGAATGACCTTTGAAAATGAAGTTAATGTGTGCACACTCTCCGTTCTAACCGCTCCGTTAGTATCGCATTTAATCTTGATTTTCTTACTAAGACAAATGAAAAAGAAAATCTATCTGCCACTCTCCTCATTGTGTTTCTTTACTGAATGAAGTTAAAGATGTTTAAACCACAGCTCCACTACATTTGTCCACTATTATAAAGCACAGGCATTCAGCATTGTGCGCAATACACCCACACAACAGTTTTCAGTATACAAAGTCAGGACTGTTGTCTGGGCCTTGAAAATCCTGCATTTATCAACCTGTCTTTATAGATGTTCTTTTTAAAATATGCACCCCCAAGCATTCCTTTTGTTCTGCTGACCCCATATCTCTTGGTTACAGTGGTGCCATAAGCAGGAATTTGTGCAACACAGAGTCAATAAACCTTGACAGAAAGCATGATTTGTAACGCAATACTATACTGTGAGCTTTCTGCTTTGGAAAGGGATTCATCTTGGTTTTTGAGGGTCAACATTGTTGTTTATCCAAGGTCATTTCCCCTGTCTCCTGCATTTGACATTTGACATTAAAGGTTCAGTTGGCATCCAGTCGCATACTTGAAATCACGTTTTCTGAAAACCATGTCATCATTTAATCATGACCACAAATATTCCCCTTAAAGGAAACTCAAGTACTTTTCAAACTGGACCCTAATTTAGGTTTGTCACTGACAGGCTCACGTTGTTATTATAAGCGTCTGACAGCATTCTGCAACGGGCTCTACAGAAAAATAAAAGTAAATAAATGTTTATCTTTACCTTTCACTTTGTTATTGTGTTCCCGCAACAACTCAACTCATGTGAATTCACAACAAGACTTCCCTTGGGCGAAACTTGGTTATACACAATAACAAAAAGACTGTATTCAGTGAAAGATAAAGAAAAAAATTTTTTAAACTCCTGTAATGACCCTGTCAGTGGCAAAAACAAGCACCTTCAGTGGACAGTCACGGTGCGCAATTGCCCCAATAGATTATATTTCAGCCACTTCCACAGCTGTGAGCTGCAGCACTCTTGCTCAATACTCTACCATTTAAAAAATTGTTGTTCTCATATGTCACTTAGACACAAACACATGGAAAATAGGGTCCAGGTTGAAAAATACCAAAGTCTCCCTTTAAGCAAGTAGTTTGAAATGCCAGATTTGGCTGCATTATTCCACCCCCAAACAATTATGATATGCATTGAGCAGTTATGTAGGAGTCTAAGGTTGCTATAGTGCTGCCCTCAAGGGAACTGACACCCTTAATGACTTATAATTAGTTTGACTCCAGCACATCAACCTTAAACAAAGTTACAATATGTAAAAATTGACCAGAATTTTTTGCTCATGTTATTGTGAACTTTATTTGACTAAGGTCTGGTTTGCTGATGCTAACAAAAAGCTAAGCTAACTCCAACACTCAGCTAATACTCCAAATTAGTCTGCATCAAGTTTAAAAGACAGACTGAACAAGTCAGAGATTTTGAAAGTGACACACCAAAATAAAAAACCCAAACACAAGCATGGCAAAGGCATGCTCGTCTGCTGCAGGGCTGTGTAGATAGCACTGTTCTACCGGCAATGGGAAATACCTATTTAAGCAATTTTTAGTGGGGTTAGCCATTTGAGGCATAAAAGGCATACATATACATATACATATTTTGGTTGAAAAGCTGTATTTGACCCATCCGCCAACCTGCTTGCCTCCCTATGTTGACTTTCTCACCCATTAGTCTAACGTTACATCACCTGACTTCCTCTGTCAGTGCATTTAATGGGCTGATAATGGCATTCTGATAATAAAAACGTCCATTTAACTGAGAGACAACATTCAAACTGGGTGCACACTGATCAAATTTGAGCTATATGTACACATAATGCCAGAGTTTGATGGACACATCTGTATTTTGTTTCCTTGTTAGCTGCTCATAATATCAGCCTGTTCCACTGCTGGGTTTACAAAATCAATTCTCTAACAACGTCAGAAAAACTAATTAAAAAACAGAACATGGAATATTACAAACAAAATATTAAACTTTGCCTTTAAAATCTAATATTGGAGAAACCAACAAGCGCAGTGCACTCTACAATCAAATTAAAGTTCAATTAAGTCTCTTAAATGCACCTCAACAAGCACTTACATAACACAGCTGCACAGCATCACAACCCAGCCTCCCCTCACCCTGTTCCTCTAATGGGAACAACATTTAGGGGGTTCAAGTTGGGACAGAGCACTCAACTTATTTTCCGTCGTATTCACAGCGAAACAGCTTGAAATAAATCTTTTGTTTGTCTATTTCTGTTATAATTATTATCATTAACAAACACTGCGTGGTGCCAATTTTGCATAACGCCTCTCACAGTATGTTCAATCTTCTGGCAAAACTAAGTTGTTTTGAAAGCAACAGGACATTGATTGAAATCTATTTCAAATATATTCTCTGCTCCAATCAAAAGGTTTACTTAAGCGCTTGTAGGTTAAAACCGTCTTGTTGAGCTGCTAAATTAAACGAGCCTTGTGAAAACCATCTGCCACTCAGTTTCAGTTGCTTTTATTTTCTGAATGAGAGTGCAGCTGAGTGGGACTTTGCGTGCCCGGTCTGAAAATTAGAAACACCAAGCTGGTAATCTATAAATGCAAACAATACATCCATTGCATGCTAGTTATTTTTTAAAATTAAAATCAAGTTAATAGTGTCAAATAATTTGCATTGGTTTCCTTGGGGATTTGTTTGTTACTCTGTCTTGTCAGGGAAACAAACATCCATTTTCTTTTTGGTTTGTTGTCATTCACTGAACTGACTCAGCAGTAGCAGCAGCAGCAGCAGTGGCGGAAAAGATGATTATGGTTTATAATCAGGAGCTTTTCTGGTGTAATGGAGTGCCTACAAAGCACGATAAAGCACTGAAGTGGATCCAGAGCCTGAGGGGACATATCCTACCAACAAACAAGCCAGCAGGCCTGGCAGCCGGCCTACCAATGGCCATCTCACATCTGCATGTAAGCTGTGCACACAGCCCCGTTGGCCTGCGCCTCACATAAATGCATCATTGATTGCCATTTGGTAAGCCATTAATCCGTGTAAATGGATTCTAGAATGAGGACCATTCAAAAAAAAAAGAAAAAGAAAATAGAAAAAAAGGAGAGAAAAAAGTATGAAAAAAAAAAACATGCAATTTAAAGTAATCCTTTCAGAGCCGAGACAGAAAGATTCAGGCTTTAAGTCGTGGCCCAGGGGCACAAGTCTGGGGTTAGTAAATGGATAACAGCGCAAGCATGGCCAGGATGATGTGTGGCAAAGCTCCCTGGGAGAAAAAAAAAAAAGAAGGTAAAAAAATACATGCATTAGAGATAACATACCTCATCTGATCCTGAACCAAAGATGAGAAGGTCAAAGGGGATTGCCGCCACCATGTCTATAAGGAACCAGCCCTTAAAGTAATGGATTGCGATTTTAGCCGGATCGCTGACCACCTCCTCGTTGATGTTTACGTAAGTGGTCCTGAAGTTTATGAGGATGTCAATGATGAACATGATGTCCACTATTAAATCCACTACATTGAGAGGGCTGCAGGAGTATCCGCATTCACGCCTCTTCTGCTCCTCTGTGTCGTTGAGAAGGAAAGCAGCGGAGTAGGGAGTGAGAATTGCTGTGTAGATGACCAGCAGCAGGATCAGCCAGTCCCACACAGCTTTGAAGGGGCTGTAGTGGAGGATGGTGAACTTGTCGATGCGGGTTGTCTGGAGTTTGTACTCTGGTAGCACATCAGCTCCGAGTGACAGGACCTAGAAGAGTGGTAAGAGAGAGGGTCAGAACAGTAAGAAGGTCGGAGGTTCAATCCCAGGCCCCGAAACGTCTTTGGGCGAGATACTGGACCCAGAATTGTTCCTGATGACTGTGCCATCACTGTGTGAATGTGTGTGTGAATGTTTATGGCTGATAAGTAGGTGCCACCTTGCATGAATGTGTGTGTGAATGGATGAGTGGTGCTTGTGTTGTTATGTGCTTGGAGTGGTCACTAAGAGGAGAAAAGTGCTATATAAATGAGGGATGATTGTTGAAGTACTCGATTTGGATGTCAGTATGTGTTCAACGTATAGAGGTGCTCAGTGCCTCCTTGCTCTGCTGTTGCTCTTGTCTTTGTTATCATGAGACTTCTACTGTGGAAGCATGAGCTTAGCACTGGGGAACAGTCGGCGAAAGTCTGCCCAGACACACACAGTGAAAGGGCTAGCTGATAGCGTCATGGGTTTTAATGGGTTTAACTGTGACAGAGCTGAGCTGTTTCGGTGTGAGTTCCTTGCAAATGTAAATGGCTTGGCATCAGATGTTAGCAGCAGCTGCTGCTATTTTCGCCTGTGCTAACTAGGGGGCGTAATAATTGATTAATGTAAGAACGATCTGATAGCATTGATGCAAAGTGAAAACATCAATGCATATCACCATCTTTATAATACGCTTTTATTTTGAAATTCTGCGTCACTGTCAAAGAGTACCAGGCAGTTGTTGGCAAGTAGCCGAGAAAAAGACAGTAAGGATAATGTTATTTAGGCAGGAATAAATCAGCAGTAGGGAAATATTTTGGATTTCAGAGAAAATACGGGTAAAAACACAATATAAACGCTGTAAACATTACCGTTTAGAGATAAAATACTCAGGAAACATGACATACCTGTACCTTGTACTTTTGTTAATGTTTTATTAATCCATCTTTTATGGCTGTTGAGAGAGGTTTGCCAGAGAGCAGTTTAGGACTCTGGATGGTACTTTAATTCTGCGTCGAACCTATGTAATGGCAGCATCAGAAGGTTTGCTGATTTTACTAACATACACTTTGAATTTATGGTTAATAGGCTAATTGAAGCCTGGGTTTTCATTAAATTATTTTCAAATTGCACTTGTTTTTGATTGTTGGACAATCTACATTCCTAGGAATGTACAAGTAATCGAGAACTTCATGAAAATTGAATGCGAGTACTCGAATATGGAATACTAAATGCAAATGCAGTCCGTTTTACATCTAAAGGTTCAGTTTGCAATCTCTGGAGAAAGATAGTTGATTGTTGAATCTCATTCCCAGGTCATCCAATACCAATTTGGGCTGGTAGTTGGACTGAACCACCAAACCAAGGCATCAGTATTCTGACAACCTGCGATCAGCACCTTTAAGGGAAACCCCCTGATTACACCACTCCACTTTGATTTCAAGACAGAAAATGTCACTTAACTTCCATCTTGTCGGAATTGATGTTGATAGTGTTTTTCTTCGTTGATTGTCCTTCTGACAGTTTGATCAAAGAAGCCTTTTCTTATGATAATAAGAGGTCCACCAGGTAATTTAGCCAGCTCACACACTTCAGGGACTGATTTGACAGCAACTGTGACACACTACTGTAAGTGCTGTGCAGTCAAACAGTATTAGGTAAAGGCAGCCTGTCTGACAAGTAGATTGCCTATGTCCCATCACCATGAATAATGTGACAGCAACTGCCTTGTTCCACATTTACAAGATGTACATTCTGTACTCCAGGTAAAAACTAAGTGCTTCGCTGTACAGACAGTAACATGGAGAAAAGCTGATAGATATATGTATACATTTATGTCCATAAACAAACATTTGTTGTAATTTTCCCATATGAATGAACCCTGACTGGAAGATAAATTATTCAGTGTGCTCAGGAAGGCCAAGCCGTCCCCTGTTTTGGGCTTAATAAGCAGTGGCAGACAAAGAGAGAGGGCTCTCTTATGGCAGAAAATAGTGCAGGAGTGAGGATGAGGGCGGCAGGTCTCTCTATTCATTCAAGCACATTCCCCTATCTTCAACACATGAATTATAGATTTCCCCATGCTAGCAGTCAGGAAGTAGATGCCGTGTTCACATCTCAGCGGTGTCTCCAAACTCCGAGCTGGAGTCAGTGGAGAGGGAGAGCGTTTAATCATCATGATGGTTTGTCTTCATTTATGAATGAGTAAGCTCCGTTGAAAGATGTTTAAATATAAGGTTTCTGGGTTTCTCTCGTGGCTGTTTCTGACATTGCCTGAAGGTACCAGCAGTATTGTTTATCCCTTGTAGTGTGACCTACACACAGTTTTCATAGCTATTTATACCTAAATTATATGGCATTGGATCCTTTTAGACAAAAACATAAGCCTGTGTATTTCGTCTTTTTATTGAATGTAACCTGATGAAACATAAGTATTCATTAATCAAAATTGTGACGGATGCCTGCACTTAGCTGTCCTTGGCGAGCTGGCAGCAGCTGTGTTGCTGGTGTTGTCGACAGGGAATTGTGCCACTAGATAGCCCCCGTTTCAGCCATATGACAGGAAGAGTTGGTCCTGCTGAATTGACCTTGAGCAAGAAATTGAATCCCTGCTGAATCCCCACAGAATTGTTATGAACCTGCATTTGGGCTTGCAAGTAAAAAAAATGAATTTCTTTCATGAGGGATCAGTGGAATGTCCTTCCTCTCCTTAAAACAATTACCCTTAGCTGATGTTGATGAGTGTGAATTTCAACCTTTTTTTCCTTCAATATTATCCCCACTTTCTCTGCAATTAGGAATGCCCAATTACCCTCCCTCTTATCATTTATGTCTCTCCGTGGTTGACCTGGGTAGGTGGTAGACAGCCACGTGTTACCTCAGTGAACCATGGGATCGACAGCTGCGATTTTTAACCTGCTATCCCACACCCCGCCTTAGAAATCCCACAGGTTTTATGAATGGTGGCTGATGATGGTACAGAAGACACTGCTATGCCAAACTAAGTGGACCCTCCTGACTCACCTGTGTGACTTTTTCCGTGACATTGTGAGTTCTCTCCTTGACCTTTGGTGCTATGATGGTTTTGTCGGATGTTGGCGGAGAATGCGTCTTCTTGTCGGTCGCCTCGGAGAAGTTGAGTGCAATCAGAGGGATCTTGTGGATGGTGCTGTATTTGTTGATGTTAGAATCAGAGGTAGAGCCAAGCAGGCTGGGCTTCACGTGATTAAAAGGGCCTGATGGTTTAGAATGAATGAAAGTCACATTAGTACCCATGGTGGTTTGGACACATTTTGATTTTTTTCAGTTAATACCATCTGATGGCTTTGAAAATGATGCTAGTCTGCTCACTTAATTCAGTGAGCAGAGCTTAAGCAATTACAATTAATGTTTTTCGTGATATAAAGGTGTTTTTTACTTTTACAAGTGTGAACTAAACACACTAAATGGATGTTTCACTGATTTTCAAACCTATTTCTATGATTTTGGTATCAGGGCAATATAATGATACATAGCGCTTTGTATACTGTACTGATACTGATACTGATGCAATGATGTTGCAGCTTTACAGTAGCAGCCTACAATACTTACACAGTAACATTGACTAATGTGCTCTGGCATTAGTGGATAGTGGAGAAGCTGTTTAGGGAATGGTTAATTACATACTCTGCAAATGGGAAAATGCACTACAGCAGGGCTGCACCGAATAGTTTGAAGTTTGAAGCTTCTTTCATAACATTGAATTTGCATCAACATTTGAATGTTGCCCAACTTTTTATTTATTTATCTATTTTTTGCATGTCTATACATTCTGTTTAAACCCGTCTTTTTCTTCACAGTCGCAGTTAAATATTGCGTTGCACTAATGTCATTAGTACAATACTATTTATACAATTAGATTCCACTGGTGGCTGCATAGGATTTTTTCTTCTTTTGTTTCTCTAGCTCGGGGATAAATTACAATTATTCAAGAAAACAAAATGATTTAATAATCATTAATCCAATTAATCTCTTTGTTCAAACTGAGCATTTTTGTTTTAGGATTTATTTCAGTTCATTTATTCATGTATTTTTTAGGGTGATGATGACATAAAATATGACAACAGACATTTCAAGCTTCATTTGAAAACCACAATAGCAGCTTTGACTGTAAAAAAATGACATTCAGTACAGTCCTACATCTAAGCTAGCTTCAGTTCATAAGAATTATGTTGGGTGCTTAGAGATGTGTATTACATATTTAGAGGAACTGGTGGTTCATTTAGAGACGTCAGCTTTTGAATTACACATATTCTTAAAAGCAAAGTTTTGAACGGACTGTGCTTCTGTTTTCATCACAGTTTACACATGCATCAACGCACATGTGTTAACAGTATGGCAGGCTTGCTAAAATTTATTTTATAAAATAGCTGTTGAGTGTTTCTGTGACCTAATACTATTGGTACATGACCAGCTGTGCAATTGTTGAGGATTTTCCCACAGATACTGTATGCTTAAAAAAGCTGAATGCAACATTCAGAACATTAATAAAGCAGCAAACCTGTATTTGCTTTAAGATAAAGTGGAGTAATGGCGTCCTGAGCAAAAAATGAAGTCTACCTCAGTGTGTGTTGTAATCAGAGCGTCTCTGCTTATTGATGTGGTATATGATCCAGCTGTACATGCATATTAGTGCATGTGCATCTGTAAGTGAATCCTAATGGCTAACTAATTGCTGCCACTCTGCACTGTGCTCTCATAGGGTGGTTACAGCTAGTGTCTGGACAATGTTGCTGCATAGCACCCACCCTTCTGGTTCCCTCCCAGGTAACAGTGTTAGCCACTTGTGTCAATGTTAGCACTGTTTATTGAGTTAGCACCATTAGCTGCTAGCTGCCAGCTCAGCCACCTCCATATTGAGAACCATGTGCAGACAATCCTGGCCCAAATCATCGATATGCTCTGAATGTGGCAGACAGCTCCTTTAATGGCTTGCATGCCTTCGAACAATAGCTGCTCAGCAGAGCTACTATCGTATCACGCAATACAAGCATACATTCATGCAGGTTAGTCTCCAAGCAATGCTTTGATTAGCACATGATAAGAGCGGATGATGATTTTATGGACCGCTGGTGTGACAAAATCACTACACTGGTCTAAGTATAACATCATTTCACATAATTAAGTGTGGTCAGCCCACTCAGCCTATCCACTAGAAGTGGATCTGTGAAGAGCGTTTGTGCTGATTGCCTTGCTTGAAGTCATGCTCCAAAACACCACTGAGCAATGAGACGACAAACAGAAATACATGATTACCTCTGACATTGTCTAAAGGCAGCGTTTTGTGGACAGAGCAAATAAAGAAGAAACATGTTAATAAACCTAAATAGATTCAGAAAAGATGATAGAAGTAAAAGAATAAAACACAAACAGTGTCTCTTAAAAATCACTTTTGAACACCAAATCTGTTATTGGTGTACATTGCCTTGCTGACCCCAGCGTCATATGGTGGTGTTAACACTGGTCTGCAGTCTAATGCAAACTCAATTATAATGTGATGTCTAGGCCAGTGGGGCCCCATACACTAATCGCAGATTGGAGCCATAAGCTCTCCTTACACACTGCAGTACATACCTTCACTGGTATGACGATCCCTGAATATGCTTTTGGAATTGGAGCTGTAGGCCTCAATTTCATGGACGGATGAGGCTCGCCTCATGCTGTTGATGCTGCCTCTGGGGAAGGTGTTTGACAGGGTGTTGGAAGACTGGAGAGGCTCTGTCTGGTACAGCTTCTCCCAGGGGAGTTTAGGGGATGAATGGTCAACTGGTTCAGGGCCGATGCTAGCCTGGGAAGAGTGGTGGCTCGAGCCTATGAGGCCACGCGTGTCATTGGTCTCAATGGGACTGCAAATGCTCTTGGTGGGCGAGGGGAAGCTCTGCAGGGCCACTGAGCCCTCATTCTCTTTGGGCGGGTCCACCATCACAGCATCTGGGTCCTCTTGTGGAAGAGATTGCTTGGTATTCATTAGGCTCAAAGCGGCTTGGCGGAAGCGGAAGAATCTACTTCTCCCTAAAAGTGAGAAAAAATAATGAGAAGCCTTGTTAGATTTTTAGTGTATGCCAATAAAAAATAAAAACATTTGAAAGTATTTTTTTAATATTGAACAATAACATTCACGACTACATAAAATGATTGTTCTGCCTAAATATATAAGAGAAAATGGAAACTAAAAAAGTGTAGGCCTGGAAGTGAGAACGGATTAAATTACCAATTTTCAGCAACTGCAAAGGTTACGACAATGAAACCAGAGGTTAACCACACTCCTTTTCTGAATATATAATTTACTATTATATCATTTGTGCTTAAAATTCTTTTGACAGATCTGCTTCCTCTTTCAGCGACAACAACAGTGATACAAAAAAAATACATGGAACATTGAGAATGGCAGGTGCTGAGACACATCTGCACATAAATAATGAAATGAACAAATTTTGGCTCTGGTTGCTCAAGTGTGCAGGCCTCTGTGTACTTTTCTTAAGTTAATCTTTTATACGATGACCATAAAGTTTTTTAGGGGGATAACATTTCTCTCATCTTTGCAGGACTTTCTGTAACTGAAGCTTCACATCTTTTGCTTAAAATGATGCTTTGCTGATTTTCAACCAGCTTTGCATTATAACAATGCGGGTAGTATATATAGATGAACTATGGTTTACTTAACTCCATCGTACCTGCACCCAGATCTCCCTGCTCATCTCTCACTTTAAATCCGACTTTTGCTCGCTCTCAGGCTGTTGCTCGAACTTGTAAAGGGCCAAAAATGAAAGGACTCAATGACTTTAAGTGTATGGTATGGACAAAGTCAGCCTGTTGAGTGTGAGGTCTCATGAACCCTCGACTTTTCCTGCTTGCTGTTACTGTAGGGTACTGTTCATGCTGACTGCTACGGTGAGGGAACCAAATATGATCGAATCTGCAGCTACATTTATTGAACAAGACGGAATGAACTGTTGTCGAGTTGGGATGTATTCTGCATGCCCAGGAAGAACGACAAATCAGTGCAGTCAAATCTTATTTCTATACCATCTGTTGGGCTTACATGTACGTTCAAGCATAAGCTTGTTACTTAGATAAATAAAATCTATTTTACATACATAGCTTAGCAAAAGTTAGATGTTTTACTGTACATCATAAAACATTATTTTGTGTCAATGCTCCCCCCGTTGAAATACCCATGGAAAAACATTTTATTCCATAAATAGCATTACAGTGGTCAGCTTGCCACTCAAACTGCCTGCTACTGTCATATTATCTCAGGAAAAAGAACAATGGGACACAAACAAACCAAGAGCATTATGTGTTTTCTCTGAGATGCAGATACTGATACAATCTTAGGCTGCAGCGCAGTGCTAGCCATTCTAGTTCAGAAGGCTGACTTAGATCGGAGGAATTTTAAAAAGTGTATGCAGTTGCAAAAGTCTTCTTTACTGAAATAGCAAACAACAAACTACAACTGTAACAACAGCCAAAAAACAAACAAACAAAAAAATGTAATGTAGTTCCAGGGGCCTGCGACCAAGGCCAATGGTGCTTTCGTGTGCTCCTTGGATGGTCGTTTTTCTGACTTCAGTGTGTTAATGAGGTTTAAGCTGTGACGTGGAAACATCATGGACGCTACGGAGTGTTTAAACAGCACGTTAAAAACAAAGATCAAAGAAAACAGATCACCCACCAGAGGGAGCGTTTATTGGTCAAGTGCAGTGCATTCTGGTAGTTGTACTCCACTGCTGTTGTTTTTTCTGGTCATAGAGCATCAATTTCAAAAGTATTTGAGTTTTTGTATTGCATAGAGACCCCAGTTTTAAGAAAAGACCATCTTTCCAGCAGTGATACACTTCAGTGTTAAACATTTCCTGTGTTAGAAAATCAGCCCACTAAACTTTAAGAATTAAGACAAATCAAAAGAGATTTGGTTTTGCCATATTGCAACACATCTCCTTTCAGCACCCGTGGGCATCGGAAAGAGCAGATTGCGCTATCGATTTATTATGCCTCATTAATTTGAGACAGGAACCCAATTTTTGCCCAGAGGACACATTTTCAGATGGGACACAGTAGCGAATGTTAACGACCTCTTGGGACAGAGCAAAAGTTTGGCTCATTAACAATAGAAAGAGGGTGAAAGTGAACCCTGCCTCACTCGTGAGGCACCCATCCCTCAGCAGCCTCCTTACATAACGTCATTGCCATCTGTTTCCATTCCCTGGCCAAATGTGCTGATGTTACAACCATAGCAGCTTACAATAGAGCCATGACACTCAACAAGTTTCCTGGAGAGGAACCTAATGACATCCCGAGCTGGCAGGAGATATGGACAACCTTCCTGTCTCTTCTCTGCGGGGAGACTGTGTCATCTGCACTGAGAATGCTCTTGACTGTTGCTCTGCCTGAATGCTTATATAATACCTGTATAACACATTTTAGTATGGAAAAGTGGAGCTCAAACCAACCCAATAAGATGTAAGTTGTTAGTGGAGTAGCTTAAGAAAAATATCCTTGTTGCGCAATAAAAGTAAATCACTGTAATACCAATGATCACACTGACCCCCTCTATAATGACATCATCACCAGCACACATACTGTATGTCCTAAAAATACATCACAGTCCTGGAAACATTTTGTATTAGACGATAAAAACTTACAGTACCCACATTTTTTCTTTTATATCTCTCATTTTCAGTTGGAATAAAAATTCTATTAGTTCGGTAATGGAACTTTAGTGTAGTAAGTTTTGTCAGATTTTTACTTCTAGTGCATTTAGGCTTCAGTAATCATGACTGGTGCTCATTTGTGAAGATTATCTTGCTGAACAAAACGTGCAAGTATTATAAACGTTTTCAAATAATCCAAAATCCAGTGGAAAAATCCCATAGGCTTTTTGACGAGGGACGTTGGACTACAGAAAAAGTGATCCCTGGGACACTCTATTGTTCATTTATAGGAAGCATGCTGAGATTCATATTAAGGTTTTTGGTCATTAGAGTGGACAGGTATCTGCGTTAATGTGTCACTGGGTTTGAAAAACAAGCCGATGCTGTGTTAATTGGTGACTCCATATACTGTATGTGTAGAATGACTGCGCTGCTTCTCTCCTGTGTGTGTTGCTGTGGAGCTTTTACTACATCTTGCTGCTATTTTGACCTTTTAAAGCTTTCCTGTAAAAGCTCATCAGCAGCTGACAGTGCTTTCCTGCCGTGTCCTCTGAGGTGGTTTCAAACCAATTCACACCTGAATTCATGGGACTCTGATGACTCACACATAACTGCCACATGATCTTAACAACTCCTACATGGCCCTAAAGACACCTCATGTGACTCTTAAGTGTGAATCATCCAAAGACATTTACTTACTTGGGACTCCCCACTAGAGAGCAGACTGATTAAATCCCTCGGCTCACTGATAAAATGTCTTTAAGATTAAAACGGCATCTCCGGCTGCCTGTGATATTTAGTGCTTTGAATACCCTATTACCTGGATGACTGAGGATGCCTTACAAATGGGGGCTGACTTCTTTTTATACTGAGTGAGACACATGTCAACATTATTCTTGTTACTGTGAAGGCTTTCAGTGCAGAGTGTGAAGGGGCGAGGATGAGAATCAGCACCTCCAAGTCCATTGTACGCTGCTGGTAAACGGTGGATTGTGCCATTTGAGCTGTGAGCTAGTTTGTGCTTCAGCTGAAGGAGCTCAAGTATCTGGAGGTCTTTTTCGCAAGGACGGAGATTAAAAGGACGATCGATGTGACATTAGCAGTGACATGGACTTTTGTGGTGGAAAAGTGGAGCTGAGCCTGAAGGCGAAGCTCTCGATACACCAGTTGATTTATGTTCCAGCCCTCAGCTGTGCTCACGAGCTGTGGGTAGTATTCTAGAGGATGAGATTGTGGATACAAACAGCCAACAAGACTTTGTGTCACAGGGTGTCCAAGCTAACCCGTAGGGAAAGAATGAGGAGCTTTAACATCTGGAAAGAGCTACATGTAGAGGAGTAGACCTTTACACTGCAAGAAACTGGCTAGTAGTAGAAAGACGCACCGGACAGTGTATATTTCTGCTGAGTAATTTGTAAGTATTGTCTCTGGTTTTGGGCCTTTAAGGCATGTTGAAGTTGCTGAATGATGTTTTCTAGATGGCAGCTCAGGGAAAGAGGGAATACTTTCTTATAGGCTCAATATTATGCTAGTTGACACCTGCGGGCTTATCGTCTGCTGTCAACAGCAGATCATAATTAGCTCCCCAATGTCCAAAAATCACTTTTCATAGACAAAAATGACATGGCAAATGGCAAGACAAAAATGTATGGCTAGGCTATGTGGGAATGTTCTCCCTAATGATTTCAGCTTAAATGCCTAAAAAACTATTTTTTTAACGCAGTCACGTGTCAAAGTTCTTCTTTTGCCTATGAATTGTTCCTGTCATTGTGCTGTAAAGGTCTGACAACCGGAGAGGAATTTCAGTCATCACTGCTAAGTTTTTGTCTTCTTGCCTTTGTCTTTCTTGGGATTTAATCATCACTCCCCAAAAACTCACGTAAACATATCTGTGGGGAACAATGAGGCCTGGGTCTAGATGCCAAATTCTAAATATGTTCTGCTGTTGAAATAAACATTTAAAACATGAGGTGAAAGTCAGAGTTTGTTGCATCCATCCACTACCCCTCCTGCCCGTCCTACTCGGACTTTCACCGGCTTAACTTTCATTCTTGTCCTGCTGTGTTTCCCCCAGACTCTGTCGAACGCTGTTAGACTATTACAGCGACCGGCTGCATATCATGCCAACGTCAAACGATGGCTTTTTTGGTCAGTGTCTGACGCCGGAAGTTACTGCTCAAGTGCTGGATTTTGAAAACTTCGACGTGAGACCAGATTGCTTGGTGACAGCTATTTGAAATGATGTTCAAGCGCTGCTTGGATGGAGATGGATGGAATTTGTGGTGAAAGGGGGCAAAAATTAGCACGTCCATCTGGGTGTCGTATTTCCATTGCTGCTGATCAAAGTCATTTGTCCTGGAAATTAAATGCCAACTGTAACCTAAATTAAAGACTAGATCCAAATGTTAGTGGGTGTTAGTGGGTTTTTTTGTATGGTGGAAAGGGGCTCAAGTGCAATGGAAACAGCTTCAGCAGGTGAATGATGACGATCAGTCATGATGTACTGTCACTGCATAGGCCATTGCAAGCTCCTCATTGTCTCTGGATGGCTTTTAACATGCTAAGGCATGCAGACACAGCTGGTACCAGAAGTCATTCAAGAGCAAACAGCTGTATTAGTAGTCAAAACTCTCTATTTCCATTGTCCAGAGTGCTCTTCGTCATTATGCATCCATTGTTTCCTTTTGTTTGAGGTCAAACTGGCGTTCTTTTAATTATATCACCTCGTTGCGCCTGGAGAATTACTGCCACCAACTGTTTATCTAAATGAATGAACTCCCAATATTTGCATTGCAGTGGTGGATGGAATATAAATTTTATTTTATTTTGCCAATTTTCTAACAGTTTGGTTAAAATTTGCCCTACATTTGAATGGAAGCTGTCGTCTGCTAGCACACAGCTTCATTACAGATTATTAGCATCTGTCTTGTCAGACCAAGTATAGCGTAAATTTGCTTCATAATCCCCCGGTGTTATCTAAAAGCTGCTCAAAGACAAAGACAATAGTAAGGTCATACTTTAAGTGTGATGTGTGTGTGTAGTCAAGACTCTTTCTAATCAAAAGTCACATCATATGTTTATCTGCCCATCTACCCACAGGTCTCCTTGCTGTAGCACGGTCACAAGCAATCAACTCTGATTAGCAATGTTAACAGCGGACACAGGCACTTGCTCACACATAGGCATACACACGCAAGCAAGCACGCACACACATACGACTGCATGCACACACTTACATACACGCATACACAGAGTACAGCGCAAGCCGAATGCCAGTGCCCTGGAGGAATTCATGCTGATTGAAGTGGATAGCTGAGCTCCGGTCAGAGAAGAGATGCTGAGTGCTTCCAATCAGAGAGAAGCTGGAATGTCTCACTGACATTTACACCTACTGACACATATCCAAATAAAAAATGAGAGTGCGGTATATGCTCCTCTCCCAAAAGGCATAAAACAGATATAACAATTAAGAATTAAACATTTGCAACAAGATGTGGTTACTTAAGGAGACCACTTACTCCTTGAATGCACACGGGGCTTTTCATCATTGTACATGTAAACTGGATTGCACAAACTAAATAATGCATACTTTTTTTTTTGAATAATAGAGGCTGGCAACATGTTTGGAGGTTACAAGCAGCATCTCAGTGGACCGTATCAAAATCTCTAGTGCTTAATTAGAGTCTAAGAGATGTAGAGGGCTATTTTAATGAATTACCTCAATTACAGCCATCCACTCATGCAACTGATCTTTGTTGAAGGAGTGGAATTAGTTGATTTCGAAATGGAGCCATTTCATAAAATGTGGACAGGTTTCATTTGGAAAAAAAAAAGGACAGTAAAAATGTGACAAATGTGTGCCTGATGGAGTGCCATGCATAATTTTTTGGCACAGTGTCACGATTTTTTGGACATAAAAGAAGTTTTTACCTAGAAAATATTGATGTGGGGTAAAAAGGAAATTCCAACTAATTAAAATACCACAACAACAAAGACAAAAAAATATTCTCATTTCTATTTTTGTTCTTTTCACTCCGTGGCAACGCTTATTCAGGCACGTTTAGATCACAATAAGGAGGGAATGGTAATCAGATACTCACTTTGATCTGACTTTGTCGGGGACGTTGGGCTTATCTTCTCTGTGGAGTTGTCACTTTCCTCATCCACGACGTACTCAAAATTTATGATGAACATCATCACCACGCCCTCCTCGTTTTTCACAGGGATTACGTGGATGTAACACTGAAAGTCAGACCCTGAGAGAGAGAAAAAAAAGTGTCAGAGCCAAAAAGCTGAAGCACACATCAACCTGTCATCTCAAAAAGGTTTAGTATGTCCCGTGATGTCTTTCTTCACCCTAAAAGAAAACTGGAACATTTCCAGTGAGAAGAATTGAGTAATTCACAGTGAGAAACATTCTGTCTTAACTTAAAGACTATTTCTACAAAAGAGCACAGAGGATTCATACAGAGTTTCGTCTCATGGTGCAAGGACAATCACCTCAAGCTCCAAAGCAGCAAAATTGATGAGCTTGTCGTGGACTACCAGGGGCACAGGCTAGAACATAAAGTTGTAGCCATGACATATATGGATGCTGCTGCAAAGACGCTAAATTCTACAACATGGATGCTTCAACCCAACAGCACAGAAGATCTGTATCATCAGCACATTTTCAAGTTGGACACCGAAGATTAGTGTCACCTTCTCAGTGTCTGACCACATGTCTCTCCTTCTGTTCCTCAGTTATGGTGTTGAGCAATGGCCAGAAAAGTGTTGCTTGCTGAACATTATGATGTCACAGTGAAGTTGACCTTTGACCTTTTGGATATAACATGCCATCACTGCATCATTGATCCTATCGGACATTTGTATCAAATTCTGTCATAATAAGCATATGAATTCCTTGAGTTGTGGACAAAAACATGATTGGTGAGGTCACAGTGACCTTGACCTTTGACCACCAAAATCTAATCTAGTTCATACTTGAGTCCAAGTGGCCAGGTGGCTCTGAGATATCATGTTCACGAGCATGGGACAGAAAGACAACCCAAAAACATAATGCTTCCAGCCCCAGCTGATGTTGGCACGGAGGCAAAATCGTGGTTGTGTGCTTCTGCCACAGCCAAGCTGCAGTTTATATCCATGTCTGCCCAGACTCATATCATATATAGTATGTAGAGAAGATTTTAAAGGAATTTAATAAACGGTATTCAGTGCTTTTTGAGCGAAGTGGAAGTTATTGCTTTGTTGGCATATAATTCCAGTGAATAATTCCCATGCTGTCTTCACTTGGAGAGTATTTTTACAGAGGAGTGACAGAGAGCTTCATCAAACCAATGACTTTAAACAACTGTGTGAAATTTTGTGATGTCAGCATGACCTTTGACTTTTGACCACCAAATTCTTATCAATTCATCTTTGAGTTCAAGTGGACGATTGTGCCAAATTTGAAGAGATTCCCACAGAGATATCATGTTCATGGTAACGGGATGAACGGATGGAAGGGTGGACAAACGGACGGCTGTTGCTGGCGTGGAAGCATAAAATCATTATGCTTAAAGGGAAATTTATCAACAAGTATTATCATAATCATGGAAGTCTTTGTAAAGGCCATTATTCAGAATGCTAATTAAACAGAAATCTAAAACTGACTAACACCTCCCTCTGATTTCACATGAATGTTGGGAAAACCGAGGCAAAGTTGATCTGATTTAAAGGTCAATGCCTGCTTGTCAGAACGAATGAAACAGTAGAGAGAGATAAAATAAGTATGTCCAGGGGTTAAACAAAGTGCACGTGTGTTTATGTGTGTAGCACGCCCCATATAGACACACTACAAGCATTTTAATGAGCAATACATACCATGAAAATGGCTACGCTTAGTAGGAGTTAGACAAACGTGATGCAAGAGCCACAGTATGGTGCAGACGGTGGGGTTTAGTGAAATACATCAAACCGGCAGCACAGATTACAGCCAATTTAGAGGATTGCAATGTGCTCATAGGAACAATCACTAGAACTGAGCATCGTGTGAGGCAGCGGAGCAGAAAACAATCCATGATCTAAACTTAGTCTTGAGCCAAGAATATCCCAATTTCTCAGTTGAACTGGTTATAGCTGTGTTAGTGGAAGCTACTGATGCCTGCGGGCACAACTGCCCACCAATAAAACTTTCTACTCACTGGACCCTAAACAACAACACAATAGTGTCTATACAGCCAGGGTAACATACAATATCACAGGGACTATCTCTGGTACAGGAGAAAGCTATCTTGATTGTTTTTGTGTGTGTTATTTCTGAAATTATTCCAGATTTCAACACATATTTAAAAAATTCTCTCTCTTTTTTTTTTCAGAGAACATGTTAAGAATAATGACGTTTGTCATCTGGCCTATAAAATCACAAATATGTAATACTAACTGTCCCTTTGCCTCTCTATGTAGGTCTGTCTGTCTGGCTTGTTGTGCTGCTCCTACTCACAGAGGACACATATTACCAGTGCTCACTGTAATCTCCACAGGGCTCACAGACACCCTGCCAGCAGCATTCATTAGCAGTGGACTTCATGTCTGACTAAATATAACAAGCTCGGGCTGCCTCAACATGCCTGAGTTCTGTTGGAAGGATTTCTACATCAAAACTCCCAGAAGTAATGCTGCATTGTCACTGCTGACAATATGATAATGTCATTTTAAGATGATATAAAACATCAAGACATGGGCGGTGTTTGAAAAGAGAAGAGAACGTGCAGATTCAGTGTTTCAACATTAACGTGTGAATTAATAAGGATAAACAGTACAGCATGTGTGTGTGTGCTGTATGTGGACAATGAGTCCGGCGGATTTGCACTCCACACCCATCTCGCCGCGTGTCATGAGTGCCTGGTCATGTTATGTTGTAAAGTAGAAGAGCGGTGCTTAGAGAGCTGGATAACTGTGAGTCCGTCCCCAGAAAATCCCTCTTTCATAAAAAGCACTTTCCCGCATTTCCCAGAAATCCTTCACTTAATTCGACATTGTCCTTTCTATAAAAGGGAACATTTTGGGTTTCGACTTTGATCTGTTTGATTTAACAGTATGCTCATTTTTAAGGGAGAGTGAGAGAGTTATTCAGTATCGAATTTTAATTATCTGAGAAATCCCACAGGAATTAAACTTGTTAGTGATAAATCCTTAAAGTCTTCCCTCTAAAAATGTGCGCTTATTGGTGTTATTTTGGGGGCATTTTCTTCATCTAAAATTGGACACAGGAGAGGTGACAGGAAATTGAGGAAAGAGAGGTAAATGACATGCAACAAAGGTTCCCCGCAGGACTTGGGATTACTTTTGAGTAAAAGTCTACGACAGTGTGACATAATCACCATATTTCTTCAAACCAAAAAATAAGCAAATTACATTTTCCCCAACAAATCTTGTTGTTATGTGGGTTGATTGTGTTGAGAAAGCCTCTGAAGATAAGATAAATAAATTATGTATATGTTATAGTATATGGTATTTATTTTAGTTTTTTAAATGCCATCCTATTAAAAATTCTAAAATCTTTTGCCTTGAGTTTTCTCAGTAAGACAATAACACATGATGTCCACGACATGGTGTATTGCATTAGTCTCATAACAGAGCAAGGCAGAGGTGAGTTGTTTTTATGTAGATATGAAAAATGAGAGTGTGAGATTTCAGCATTTCTCCTCATTATGCAGGGAAACAGATGCCGTTGTCCCCTTTGCTCCATTGCTCAGGCATGCGAGTACACTTGATCTTAATTTTACTCTCTGTCAGGGGTTTTCTGAAAGTTTTCAGAGTTGAGCAATAACCCATGCATTGAATATGAATTGCTTAAAGGGACAGTTTAACCCAAAATCAAAAATAAATATTTTTCCTGTTTCCTGTCTCTTTCTAGAATCAATGACCCAGTTACTCAAGATAATCTGCAGACCTTTCTGTGAGCAGTTTCATGTAGGAACTGTTTTCTGTCTACCAAACTACACCTGCCAGCCGTATAACCGCTCAGAAAGAGGCGTGCATATTCTCATGGACAAGAGGCTTGTGGTTGTGACAGGATGAGATGTAAGCATAGATGGCGCTGCCCTCAGCTGAGCTGCAATGTTGACTAACTCACTGTTAGCCAACTTATTGGACTGTATATGCATGCAACCTCCTCCATTTTACCTGTTCTTGATTCAGTGCCACTCACTCATCAATGCATTCTTTATGATTTGGTGGGTTGGACGTCACTGACCAACAACACTGGTATATTTTTATCTACAAAGCAATACTGGGCAAACTCCCGGCCTACCTCTGCTCCCGTCTATGTGTCAGCTCTGCATTCGCCTACTCTGCACCGTGGACATGGAACAATCCTCAAAAAGATCTAAAATTATTAACACTTACAGGATATCGATCAGTGAATTTAAAGACATCATAACTTGACAGACATGTGCTTTTTTTCTTCTTGGGACTTCCTGGTTAAATAAAAAAACATAAAATAAAAACAAATGACAAATGAAGTAAATTATTGTAGAGGCCAAACTGTACAAATTCATTGTCACATGATGCTCTGTGGCCCAAACAGACCTTTTCCCATTGACTTAGATATGAAAGAGACATCTGTAAATCAATGAATACATTTTTTTGAGTGTTGCAACCCTTGCAAAATGATTTGTTTCACTTTCAGGATTTTGACTGATCCATCTGATAACAACTGCAAAGTCTAAAAGAGCTGCACAATTGAATCTTTTTTAGCCCCACTCAAGTTCATAGTGTGCTGAACTGGAAGTAGACAGACACATCCATGGTAGGTGCACACTTCCCTCTGTGGATTATCTTAAGGCAAACAACTCTACGACCGACACCTCCAACACTCTGCAGCTTACACTTAAACAATCTAGACTGATAAATAGCGCTACAGGTAAAAAAATGTAGTTTTAATTTTGGGCTGAGCTGTCCCTTAAGCTTAACTTGAATGCAACTGTAAGCCTATACATTTATTTATTCATTTTTGTTAACAGCAGTAAGGTTTCCATGCTACATAGTTGCAAGCAAACATAAAATTATTATTTTTAATCTACAGAAAATTTGAGACAATTTAAGCATTGTGGGTCTTATAGTGACCTAACACTAGAGTGCACATGAAATGCTATAAAAAAAAAAGAAAAATTAAAGGCGCTGTATGTAAGAATGTGGCCAAAACGGTTACTGCACTCAAATTCAAAATACTGCCACGAGTCGTGTCCGCCCCCCCTCCCCTACAGATTTGAGGTTGTTGGAGACTGATCAGTATGTTATATGAACATTATTCCTTAGTCTCTGTGACATATTAGGATGATTTTACGACTATTTGCTTTAGATTTCTTACCTATAACTCCTTTAACACAGTATATGGAAATATAATGTAATGTATAATGATGGGGGTCTAGTGTTTGTAGTAGAGAACTATGTGCTGTCTAGAGCCAAGATGGTAAATTCAGCAGAAATATTTCTGGGCCGGAGTTTACCTTACCAGATGGGAAAACAATGGTCATGCTTAAAGGCTAAGCCATGGGGGTCCCCTCTCATCTGGTCTCCTGCTGAATGTCACCTCTACCAAAAATGGATCAAAGGAAAGCCTCTCCATAACTGTTAAATCAGCAGAGACTGTACAGCTCTAAAATTTAATCAGATGCTCTTATCACTAAATTATCTTAAATTTTGTTTGTTTTTAAAAAAAATATATATTTTTTGGTAATAAAACAGAGAGTACTTTTATTTCCCTTCAGCTAAAATAAGTAGCAGAGAGCCGTGTGATCAGCAGAGCTACTCATGACCTGAAGAAAGACTGCGCCAGGCATTGATTGGAAACAACTGCGTTATTCATCTTCTTTTAGACTTCCAACAAAGGCAAAAAGCCTACTGACGTTACTTTGGTGAGGAAAATTATCTGCACCCAAAGCTTTAATTTAATTTTCTCCTAGCTTTGATTGTCCTTACTCAACCTTATTCAGTGCAGTGCTATTGGCATATATATTAAGGTTTATAATGAAAACAAATGTCATTACCAAACATTCTGAGATAACATAATTAAAACCGAACTTTGCGTTCCAAGTCCAGCCATAGAATACTACAATATGTGAATAAAAACAGATGGACAGATCCCATTTTCTCGATCTGTGATGCTACCCCCCTGCTCACTGACTAATTGCCTTGGCAGACACAACTCCTGAAGTGTCACGATGAACAAAACTGTCAGACAGTTTAATGAGAAGCAATGGTCTTTTTTCAGATTCATTGGGAAACAATATTGGATCTGTAATTTGACCTATTTACGAGTTGGTGTGATACTACTGTGTGTTAACCTTCATTCCACATGGTTACAGAATGGGAAAGCCTCGGGGAAGTACATTATTTTCTCTTGAAAGAAAAAAAATAACTGAGTAACAGTATAAAATCAAATGTAATGCATTGTGACAACAGTAAATGAAGCTATTCATATTGTACGACCATGACCACAAAATGTACCAGAGATATAAACCATCAACAGAGAATACAGTACACTTAATGTTTCATCATCACAGTGTGTTTTACTCTCCATATCGCAGCACATTTTAAACTCAGTCATGTTGCTAATCTTCACAATTCATTCAGGCTTCCTTTGTTTTAATTGGACTCACATTTGCTTTCATCACTGCCTGTTTGATAGTTTGACTTACGAGGTCCAGCTGCATGCTCCCTACCCAAGCTTAAGGCATCAGTACCCTTCAAGTTCTTGTTGCATCATCAAACAGCATCTGAAATCCCTTTCTGAATTCCCTCAAGGAGAGACTGTCCAAAAGTGTGCCTTATCTCCTTATCTACAATTCATTATGTCTTGCTCCACACTATGGATGGCAGGCTTTTCATCCCACCTACAAGTGTTGCTCCTCTGAGCACTTCTGTCTTCAGACATGGAGAGACCAACGCTCAGTACAAACTAGTCTGTAACTGCCTTCATGGTGTCTGAGCTCAATGCACTGCAGCTTAGAGAGAAAAGGCCAGAGACATCCTCGCTTTGACAACGCAGATATTGATTAACAATACATAACAGTAACAACACAACACTTAAATCAAACATTGCAACCGCCCTCTTCTCAGACTGTGACAAATAGGTGCACTGCTGGGAAATCAGGAAGCAAAACAAACCATAAAGAGACGCAGTGCAAAAAACAAAGCAATAACAGGAATGCTGCATATAGAACAATACAGTACTGAGTTATAACACAAAAGGAGTTCCTGGGCGCCACTAATGAACATGCTAGTGAGTAGTAAAGGGCAGTAGCCAAAATTTGCAGCAATATCAGAGTGCTATCACAGAGTCACTGTAAAACTATCACTATGTGACATCAGTTTCCTGAGTCAAGGCGTGTTCCTCTGTTTTTAGTTTTTGTTAATTTTGTTCTTACCTGTAGTGCTATTTATCAATCTAGATTGTTTTGGTGTGACAATGTTGGAGATATCGACCGAAGAGACATCTGCCTTGTCTCCAGTATAATGGAACAACTTGGCACTTGGACTCTTTCGACCAAATTCTCATTCCACCAAGCTACACCCGCCAACCGTATCACAGAGCAGAAGGAAGCTTGCATCTACTACCAGCTCACCTAGCACCACTGAGCTATCTACTGTTACAGTTCAGCCGAGGAGGACGCCATTCATGGTTATATCTCACGCTGTCACAATCACCAGCCTCTCGACCATGAGTAGATGCACTCTTCCTTCTGCGCGGTGATACAGTCGACGGGTGTAGTTCGGCAGAAAGAAAATAGCTCCTAGATGAAACTGCTCACAACAAGGTCTGTGGATTATCTCGAGTAACTGGATCATGATTCCTGGAAAAAGACATTGCTGTCGAGTTTTTCTTACGTATCTTTGATGTTTTGAGCACCACAAGCTGAGTGCCATCTAGTTCCATTATAGTGGAGAGTAGGCAGACATCTCTACGGCTGATATCTACAACACCTGACAACTCCCACCAAAAGAATCTAGACTGATGACTAAAATAACACCAAGAGGTTTTAACTCTCTCTCCACTGTACCATCTTGCAAGCTCTTTGGATTCCTCTCTCCTCTACCTTTACATCTGACATCATTAACTTCTGACTCTTGTAAATATGAATACAAATAAGCTGTAGTGAACAGCACGTGTGCGACCAAAAACTGCTGACCACTTGGGTTTCCGGCTATCTAACCTCCCTATTCTTCTACAACAATCGACTCAGCACAACATAATAGCGTCCAAACATGTCCGTAGCTGCTGGACATGGTTAACATCATTGACAGCAGAGCGGTTTGTACTGGTGAGCGTCCATTAATTCCCTGACCTTTACGTAGAGTGTTTCCCTGCGAGCCAAGAAATGTTATTTACACCTGCTTGAATGAATGGACAGTGTATTAAGAGTAGCTCCCTTTTCATGATGGAAATTTCATTACTGTAGATTCTATTTCCATCATCAATTATTAAAACATAGTTGCTTAATCAAGTGATCCTCTGGACACTCTCACAATGATGACTCACAGGTCAAACAGAGTTCTGGTGAAAGATGTCTCAAAGATACGGCACAGTACTGGTGTATGAATTTATGTAGTAATTTAAGTCATGTGCTGTATATTTTTTAATCTTAGTCCAAAAAGAGAGGTTTGATCGATGTATTGAGGCCTCGCATTAATCTGCGTGAGCTGAGCTGCTTTAGGGAGAAACATGAGTATTATTGTTGAGCACTGATTTTTGTGTTTGTATCTCTCTCCCAATGTACAATACACAACTGGAGCTTTTAAACAGTACAGCCCCAGTATACTGCCTGGTAGTACATCTTGCATAATGAAATCTGACATGTTTCTTGTTTAGGGCTATTCTGCTTAAGCCAATACGCAACGTTACTGGGGCATAGCCAATCGGGACTGGGGCATGTAGGGAGAGGCCATGCAAGCTAACCCTTTGTTTAGAGTCCTTGGGCCTTGTGGCAACATCTCGCCTCAGTGAGAGCGCTACGAGCTACACAGCCTGGCCTAATTTCATCTTCAATCAGTGTCTCCAGAGCCGTCAGGGATAACTAGCAGCTCCTGCTCGGGCTGCATTTCATTTGTGTTTACATTTATCAATTTGTGATATTTGGCTGATGCTGTTTAATTTGGCGACAAATGTTGGCCAATTGAATTCACTGTATGGTAAAATATTTAAGTTAAGAAAAACACAGATGGTATGGAGAGGGAAATTAGATTACCTCCTCCACTACAGGCATCCCATGAGATAAAAATAGCCTGTGGATGAACATTCCTGTTCAGTGCAAAGTTAGACGTGTATTGTTATGGTGTTCAAAGCTCCATCTGCTCCTCCTCGCTACCAGTGAAATTATTTCTCACCTTAGTTAAGGGCAGCAATGGGAGAAAACCTTCCATTAAATAAATATGCTAATTTCTCTATAATGAAGCTCATATTCATGTAGTAAGTGAGCTGAAGATATGACATGTTACCTCTACTTTCCATTGCACAAAGATAGAAAGCCCCACCGGGCTGTTTTTAATTGGTTACATCTACCAGGACAAGCCGATTTCCATCTAACACATGAAACCTGATGAGGAAAGCTCTGTATGTGTTTCACCTCATACTGCGAGACACCAAAGAGGGCTGAGCGCGATGAAAAATGGATGTGCTCTTTCGGAGCGTGGTCATCCAAGTGTCCTGCAGCACACCTTGTGCACTGTAGGCACCCCTGCCACTAAACCCTCAGCAGGGGTACGCGGCCCTTCAGTCCCCTCGGCGGGGAGTCACCTATGAAACCCTGCACCCACGCATACCACATGTCCCAGATCATTCAGCACGGTTAGCTAAGCTGCCACTGTTATGTAGCCATTATCCATTTAACTTCTCCCTGCACGGTGTCAGCTTCCTTTTGTTAAGACTCATTCAGGTACAAAGTATTATTACACCCCGTGGAATAGGATAGCTCTACAAAGCCATCAAGGGAAAGTATTTATCTCATTGATTATGTATCATCGCTGGAGGAAGGCTGTGCCTGTGGTATCTTCTCTCACAACCTGTCTCGGTTGTTCTCGCAGAGAAGGGGAGCACAAAAAGTAAACGAAAGTGCCCCTCATGCTAAAGGCCTTTGCTGCGATCCCACGGTCCCCATTGTTCCACTACTTTTAATTTCTAAGCATACGCATAAGCAGCTTAACTTTCTGCCTTTTTGGTGAAAAAAAAAAGAAGCCAAAGCTGTGTTGCTCCTGATGTCACACGGCCTCCTCAAATCCTGACCTTTTTTTATTTTTATTTTTATTATTAAGATTTCCCACTGCAGCTACTGATGGAGGATGAAAAACAAACTTCACTATGTGACATTACAATTCCTCCAAACAGCAGCATTTAAGTCACACCTATAGATCAGAATCCAAGCATTATTTAGAGTGTGGAAAAACAGGGAGGAAAAGCAAAGGAATACTGGTAACTTATCTGAGCTGGTTTATTTTGTTCTTTTTTAACATGCCTGTGCGATTTGTGACGTACAGTAGGAGCATAGAAAATGGAGGGGGTTTAATACAAAGGATTAAGTGATTTGCATGAGGACTGATAACTTGAAATACAGTTAGGAGAGGAGACATGGAATACATCCACTTTCCACCCATCAGCTTCAATTTGTAGAGCGACCTGAATCAATACAGCCATCCCTCTCAAGGATGCCATGAATCTTTCATTCCCCTATAGCAGTGGGAGCGTGTGGATTGTGTCCCTCCATACCAGTTTAATGCATTTACCCTGTAAGCTGCTCATTCCCAGTCACTGCACTGTCAGCCCTGACATCTTTATTCATGAGCACGCACGCTCACTGTAAATTCCTCTGAGGAGTATTAAGAGTTGTGTCTTGAAGCCGCGATGCACACCGGGGAGGATTGTGAAGAGACAGAGAGCAACGATTATGTCGGAAGGTTTCTGTGGCTCTCATCCGCCACGCTTTAAACATAACAGGCACATGATGTTTCGCTGGGGCTACAGCACATGCGTGTAAGATGGGTAACTAAACGAAGTTGCTTTAAAAAATCCTACTTGTCAAAAAACCAAGCTGTTCATGCTCACACAAGCATGCCCTAGAGTGTTTGGTGTAATTGTCTTGCAGGTTTCTGAAACAATCTATTTTAGCAGCGGAGCAGCTGGCTCTTGGTTTCCTCCTGATTAGCAAAAAACAATAACAACAAAAAAAAAAAAAATGTACAGGCCGACGGCTGCTGGTGGTAGATTAAACATGTATCCATGGCCTAGAATCTAATCAAACTCACAATTAAAAATTAAAGCCCTGGCTCTTTATGATTAAATAAAATATTACGTCTCTTATTTTCCAGCTTAGGCTCCTCGTGTACTGCTGTTTGTACATGCCTTATGTTATCACAGAGTAAAGGATATGAGTAAATGATATCACACATGCACACACACACACACACAATAAAGTGTTGGCCTCTGCTGGTGCAAACACTGGCACGGAATAAAACTTGCTGTGCTGCTCTATAAGAGGAGCACTTTCGGATTGACTTTGTGCAGCTATGTCATGCTGACCATAAAGAGCTCATGTGAGAGCATGGCAGGAGGTGGTCAATCCCGGGATTTATGCCACTGAGCGGTAACATCGTATTAATTCTCTCTGACTCAGGATTGCTGTCTCTGCAGTGCACCATTCATACACACTGGGACTAGTGTTGGCTAAAAATGAATGACAAACAGCAGTGTAGCATTAAAGGGAGGACATGTTTTATGCAAAGCTGGCAGTGCTGCAGCCTATCACATGTACAGCACTTTTACAGATTAGTGGATAGATCTGCTGTCTACTGACGCTGCTGCGTGCACCTTCGCTGCACACCAAAGCGTGGCTAAATGCATCATGGATCCTGAAAGACACAGGGAGTGTATTTTATTTGACAAGTGGTTAAGTAAGTAAACCTCACAAATGTCACAGGGAGCAGCTGAGCTCTGTGTCTCACTCACACAATTACTGTGACAGCCCAACTCTTTTTGTTTCATCCAGGCACATGATGCTTTGAATCACGGCAGGTACCAGAAAGATATTTCCATAATTCTTATGAAGCTTTTGCCTGTTGTATCTGACACACTGGCTGTTACACTTGATCTGTACAGCATGCAAACATTAATAACACTCACAAAAATACATATTTCACACCACAACAATTTTCTTCTTCTTGATATATATTATGCAACATGCTGTTTTTGTTTGCATAATATTTTTGTTTTGCATTAAAGGGACTCTCTTGTGAAATATCTATTCATAACCCTCCTGATGAGGATCAAAGTTATATGTATTTGTTTACTTTCACAAACTGGCACAAAGTTACACAAAGCAGTTATTTCAAAGTCGACTGCCCTTATTGTTTTCCCCTCTGAGGTATAATGTCTCATTCTGAAACACACCTTTGTAACTGACTCTGGCTGGTTGGTAGAACAGATTGACAGGAGTGGACACGGTGAGGAGCTGCAGTGGGTGCTTTCTCGGGAGTAACACGTCACAAAAGACACCTCTCGGCTTACGGGCATGCTGTGACAGCCACACGCAGTCGTGCCAGGTTACTGACTCACCATCCTTGCGGTAGTAGGTGATCTCCACCTTGCGCTCCTCGGACCCAATCACAGCCTGGGCCACCTGGTTGATGGCCTCTTTGTCTGTGAGGTCGCCGTGGAGGAAGTCGCAGGTGCATGGCTTCTGCATGATGTCCGGTCTGGAGAAGCCTGTCATCTCACAGAAGCCGTCGTTGCAGTAAATGATTGCACAGTTCTCCACCCTGGCGTTGGCTATCACAAATTTGCGGTCTGCGTGGAAAGAAAAAGTATGTGTACTGCCTGTTCTGGTACATCTGACCTCAGAGCCTGAACCGGTTAGATTACAAATAATCAGCAATTAAGTAAATTCACTGACACCATATTGACAAACAAGCAGCTTATTGATGATTTCGTGCAGCAAACCTCATATGTTAGTCTTTGGATGAAAGAAAGTCTTCCGATTATTTGTTTGTTTTATTCCCATAAAAATGTTTTTAAAGAAAACATTTCTTTTGCATCACAAGATAAAGTTAAATTGATTATTTTCCTCCTTTTTAATTTGCAAAACTCTCACTTTGTATTCTCTCATCAAGCAGCAGGAATTATAAATAAAAACATACTTACTCTGACCCTCGAATTTCCGGATAATCATTCCAAGGAAGGTGTTCTGTGGCGCAACGTGACCTCTTCTTACAGGCATGTTTATGCACAAAATATCCCCAAATCTCCAGAAAAAAAGCGCCTTTACAAGTAAATCCCGAAGTTACAGATGTTGCCTCTTTGTGATGCTCCCTTCACCACAGACCATACTCGACGCGAGCGCTCTCTCCACTCAAAATAACCTTCCCACTTTCGCCGAGGAGTTCTCTACCCAGTTTGTGTGCCTGAGCATGCAAATGCCTCCTCGCCGAGACGCACGGAATCGGGGAGGATTGCTCGAGTTAGATTCAGTTCGCAAAGCATTTCGCGTTGAGGATGGATGCGATCCTGACGTCCTCTGTAGCGGTGTGTTGAGTGCATACAGCGGACAGTGGTTGATATGCCGAGGGGAGTGACGTTGTTCCCATGGGACTTAGTTCCCTCCACCTCGGGCAAAAGGATAAGTCTCAGTCTTGTGCACCGAGGCTGAGCACTATCAAAATATACAGTGTGGACTTATTAGGAATTCTATGCCTTAAATATGCTGCTCTGTCTGAAAAGAACATGTATATTTCCACACACTGGCAGTACACTTGCAGTGCAGAGTGATAAAGTAAAAAGTAGCAGTGCTTCTTATGTGGTTATATCTTTTGAAACTATGCACCCTTGTGACTTTATTACCAATGTATATTTATAAACTGTAACAAGGAAAAGTGTTAAATGTAGTGTACAGACAGGGGCGCTGCCGTAGGGGGGCTGGGGGAATCATCGCTGCCCTCATACAACAACATGGTCTCACTCCTAAGGCGTCAAATACAGGCTTATTGGCAGTGACTTCCAGCATCAGACACTGACGGAAAAAGCCTTTCACGTCAGCATGATACGCGACCAGTAGCCGTTTTTGTGTAATGGTGCCCGGCGGTGTTAGGGGGAAACGCATCGGGACAACAACGTAACTTAAGCAGGCGAAAGTTTGTCCATCAACCACCGACTTTCACCTGGGAAACCGGTGTTCACTTCTCCTAAGATTGTAAGAAAACCCTGGTCTTTGTTCCTAAACCCAACCATGTTGGCTAAATGTATGAATGGATGAGAACGCTGGACAGATTGCCACACTATTACAGGGCTAACACATAAGAGACAGACAACTTTTCACGCTCAAATTTGCACCTATGGACAATTTAGAGTCACCAATTTACCTAACCTGCATGTCTTTGGACTGTGGGAGGACGCGACCAAACGTCCATGACCAAACGTCGATATGTTGAAGAGGAAATTATATACTATATGCGATTCCTTAACTCTATATTCTATCACTAGCCTATATACTTCAACAGCAGAACAGAATTTCTGAAATCCAGTCATGATATTTGGTTTTAATGTGCTCCTCTGGCCACTCCAATGAAACACCATGTGTCTACTGTATGTGTCTAAGTACACTGGAAAATGTATGAATATTCATAAGCTTTTGAGTAAACAATGAATTCATATAATTGATTGAATGAATAATGAAACATTTTGAGAGATGCTATACTATTCTTCCCACGCTCACTAATTAACATATCTCATTACAAAAACCATGAGTGTGAAATTTATGGATTTACCAGGGGTTATGTGCAGGACTATTTCTCAGACAGGACTGTGTGACGCCCAGTCAAGCTGCTGGTAGGTGGATTCTTTTACTCATAGACTGAGTCAGGCGAGCAAGCTTCTCATTTAACTCTCAGCGAACAAGAGGCTTTCCTAAATTTCATCAGAGATCTAAATGTTTAACAAAGCATTCTAAATGATATATTATTACTTTAATTATGTAGATATAGATATATAAGCATCTGTTAAAGTTTGGATGTTTACTAAAACATCTGCTACCAAAAGCAGTGATTTATTTGTAGTGGTGGCTCTGAGCATTGTCAAGAGAATTTCTATGAAGACTACACTAGTGTACCCAAAAACAGCTTCAGGGCCCTAAACATACACCTATAGTCGCCTACAACCATGCAGTGTTTCCATTTATTTTACCTGACACAACCTTTTCTCAGGACTTTGTAGGCGTGTACAGACTGCACTTGACTGACATCCTCCCTGACTCCCCTGTTAGTTTTGTCACACCTGTAAGGACGGCACCACATATTACAAAATCCACACTTTTCTCAGCACATATACTTTGATGACGTCATATTAACCCAACTATAACCAAAGCGGAGGTCTATTTAACTTTAAAAACACACCAGTGCAGGCGTTTGACTGCCAAGAGCTCTGCAAAGTTGCTGTCCATGGTGCTGAAGAGGATGATGCATTCAGGTGCTAACAGGAATCCTGATTAGATTTATATTTGGCACGTGTTGGCTGAAATCTTTCAGCACCAATCATCTTTCTCTAAAAAGGGTGCAGAAAAGACAACAGGCGCTGAGAATCAAGTGACACTCCTCAGGGTTCAGTTCATCATGCATCTGCAGTGAGGCTGATGTGTTCACTGTCGCTGGTTCACAAGAATACGATTGAGCTGTGACAGGAAGTGTTCATTCAGGAGAGCTGCTTAAAGTTTTACTACGCAGGATTGCTGGTTACTGTTTGTCAGCATGATTGCCAGCAAAAGTGAAAGTAAAAGCCAATCCTAGGGACAATCTCGTTTGGCATTTCTCTTGGATACCTGGTGCTCATGCTCTGGCACCTAGTTGCTAGTTTTTTTTATAGCCTTTTTTACAACTTTTTTTATAGGGGTACAAGCCCATAAATGTCCCAAGCACAGAAAATAAGAAGACAATAAGAAAATACAGAGTCCCTAGTGAAAAATACACTGCCACACACCTCTGGTGGATCATAAACAATGATTGAGAGGGATTACTCCTGTATGACTCTCTACAAATCCTGCATTGTATGCCTTTAAACAAACAAGTAAAACTAGCTAAAACTCACCATAAAGCTGCATCAAGTTGAGGGGACATTTTCAACACAATTTCCACATTATCATTTGATGCAATGTTAATATTAAAATATCAATTTCAGCCCTGTAAGTGTGAAATAACTGGTGTGTTCAGTTGTCGTGACTGTTGGCAATCTACGGACCTTTTTCTCATTATGGCTGCTTTAAATTTATGTCTCAGTTCAGGTGGGAAAACAAACTACCCAGAAAAATGATACAACCCAGGTGTACGCTGCTGCTGCTGCTGCTGCTGCTGTGTGCGGGCGGCCCTCTAAAAAAACAACCCTTTTCTTTTTGATCCTTTCTAATGTTTCATCTTGCATGAGTCTATTGTGACACAGGTTCAAATAGCTCAGGAAATAAGACCTATATTAAAGTGAAAAAGCATTTTTGTTCAGGCTTGTTGTCACCACAGCGCTGCTGTTTATTGCTGTGAATTACACTAACATGAAATCCAGCATTTAGTTGGGTTTCAGCTGTTGTTGGGTCCAGTATTCACCAGTGTTCAGCGTTGTTGTGGTTGTTGATGAGATGGGTGTGCTCCTGGGTAGATGGATAGGTTACCAAGGAGAAATTGGGAGTACTCTCTGATAAATTCTGATGGCTTTTTGGCTGATGGGTTAAGTGTACTGTGAAAGGCCAGAAGAAGAGGTGTGTATACCTTGTATTCCTGCCTATACCCTCCACCAGGCCTCGACTGGTGTTTTAGTACTGGATTGGTCCACTAACTCCTGGCAAAAACATAGCTTTTATCAGATTGGATTGTTTGTTCAGGAGAGCACTTGTTTGCTTTAGATTCCAATTGTGGAGCTCGACAGAAGCATCAATTTAGTTTTCTCAACTTGTGTGTAGGAATCAATGCCCCGCAGCTTGTTAAGGGGGCTTGATGAGATTTTCAGGACTGAACCAGAAGGTCTGAAAACAATCAGCTGAACGATGCTGAAAGCTTCACAGAACTGCAGATTGAACTGATGTCTCTCAGTGGCACAAGTAGCACTTAAAAATTACAGGAAGTCGTTTGATTTAATGAAAGAAATTTCACTGGCTTACATAATGGGATGATTGTTGTTGGGCATCTCCTCAGCCATTGTAATGGATGGGTTGATTAACTTTTACAACCACACTGTGCAAAAAGGCAAGTTTGGGGATTGTTGTTTTGCAACTTGAAAAGGGCGGATATAAGTACCAGCAAAATGTATTTACTACCCCAGAGTACATGTAAAGTAAACTGGTTTCACCACAACATGAGTATACTACCTTTGAATACTTAGAAAGTATACTCATTATGTACTTAGTATATCAGCACAAGGTGAGTTGAAGTGAGACACTGTCCGTGGTCCTGCAGCTTCAGTACCACTCTCTGTATCCTCTGGGAACTGGCAAAAGCTGGCATACCTCACCGGTGTGCACTGATCTTCATGAATGGATGCATGTAAACCAGAGAAATAAAACTTTAGCTAATCTGTGAAGACTACAGCCGACAGCCAGGTGGTGAAAAAAATGAAAATGTATGCGTAATGCAAAGACAGTCTTGAAACATCTGTCCCAGTATTTCAGCTCGAGCTCATCGCCCATCTGGCCAATTGAGACCGAGATTACACACGGGATGAAAACAAATGTGCAAACATTATCATATCATCATACATACTGTACCTCATGAATATCAACATGACTTGTATATTTATTTCTTTTGAAACCATTACCACCCAATATGTGACACACTTTAATCTATGGTACTTTAATCCACCAGGCAGGTCATGACATCATGTATTATGAAAAAAGACACTGTTGTTCAAAACTTATGAAATACTTATAAGCCTCAGCTGGTATAATACTTTGTTGCCTTATAGTCTATTTCCTGGGAGCCTGTGTGAAGCTGCAGGTGTGGCTTCAGGTGGAAAAAAAACACTCCAGGGTTTCATATTTTCCCTTCAGTTTTATTGGCCTACATTTAGAAGATTGGGGCAAAAACTTGTGGCAGTATCTGCTCTCTTGTTTTGCTCTGCAGTGGTAAACTTTACTGTAAAAGTCACCTTAGACAGCTTTTTTTTTTTTTTGCAAGGATAATCTTGGAGTGTTTTCTCTCCTGTACCCAGAAACACACAGCTCCCCAGGCCACAGTGCTTTGTCTGCTGTATTTTATTAAATCACTGTTGCATTAGGCCAATTTGCAGCTCGTATCCGTTACTCACAACACAGCTACAGTTGGACCTTTCGGAGGGCAGCCATTACTCACAAACAATTAGGTTGGAAAATCATGACTTGTTTGTTTTCTGTTGGTTGTTTAGCTTAGCATCCTACGATGAAAATCCTTATGATGGATTGTCCATTCTAGGACCCGGAGTCCAAACTATTACTTACAGTATTATGACTCATGTGAGAAATATCATTGCTGTGTGCATCTCACTTTTGGAAACATACTTGATTAAAAGTGACATTTATGCTGACTGGTAAAAGCAAAGGGTAACAATGGGTGGGTGAGGGGTGATGCTAACTGAGAGCTGCACACGAGGGGAACAATATCCCATGGAGAGCTGTATGCCCTTGGGTAAAGGCATATTGTAGTGTGCAACTACTCCAGCGTGCTCGCTCAGCTCACAATGCATCTGCATCATACGTTTGAATTACACTTGAAATGAAGATCTTATTCCACCAGCGCTATTTTTACATATTTAATAGCTAAAGAAGTGGAGACAAAAAGGGCAGACAGAGATAAAGGTAGAGATGGAGACAACCTTTAATTCTTTGTTAGCTAATTCTTTATAGGAGTACATCACCCCTGCAAATGACCATTTTTATATCACTCTGTGTTGCGTTGAATTTGTGAAGAGAACATTTTTCTCTGATAAACGAAGAAAAACCAAAAACTGAGAACATTTTCAATGAATTAAAATAAATGGTGGTGCATGGTTAACAACAGTAAATCTATATCAAAACATCTGTTTACAAACTAACCAGGAGACTAGCAGCCCTCTGTGTTCGGCAAGGTAAAACTACTGTTTAAGTCTGGGGTCCTGTTTAAAGAAAGCATAAATTAAATCTCAGTTTAACTTCAGTTTCCTCTTCAGAAAGAGCTGTCTATTCATGACGTACTGAAGAAATAACCCTAAGACATTGATTGTACTGCACAGGTTGTGCTGAAAGTTTGTAAACGGATGTTGTTATATAGTTTTGCTGTTGTTAAAAGCAGACCCCTATGACTTAAATTGATGAAGAATTTACTCAGTTTTTTGATTCTTGATTCACTGTTTGTTCTGGTTGAGCTGAAGAAAGTTTTTTGCCATCCAGGACTTGATATCTAAAATACAGCTAAAAAGGGCATCAATTGGTGACACAGTGATGTACAGCTGTGTATCATCAGCATAACAATGAAAACTGATGCGTGCCTCCTGATGACATTTCCACGTGGCAGCATGTAAAAATTAAAAAGTGTTGGACCTAGAATTGAACCTTGGGGGACCCCACAATCCATTTTATAGCTTTTGGATGAACATTCATCCATTGTTACATAAAATTCTTTTTCAGAAAGATAAGATTTAAACCACTTAAAAAGAGAACCAACCAGACTGTGAAGTCCAGATAAAAGAATCGAGTGGTTGACAGAATCAAAGGCTGCAGTAATATGGAGTAGTACTAATACAAAGAGTTTTTTCATATCCATATTTGACCTCAGGTTATTAACAACTCTGATCAGTGCCATCCCTGTGCTGTGATTAGCTTGAAAGCAGACTATTATTTTTATATAAATATGTGGGAGACCATAAAATCATTTGACTGATTAAAAAGAAGCTTCTACTCCAAAATGGCGGATTGGACACTGGTCTGTAGTTGCTAAGTACTGAGGCATTTAAATTATTTTGTTTCAAAGAGGCTTAACCATGGCGGTTTTAAAAGCAGTGGGGAAAACACCCATCTGAAGCAAATAATTTACAACGTTAAGGACATCTTCAACTAAACAGCTATAAACTGTTTTTAAAAAAGGATTCTCAGTGGTTCCTCACATAAAAACAAAGGTTCAGTGGTGTTAAAAATTCATTGGCTGGGATTGACATGAATCAGAACAAATTATTTCTATTTTACTACTGAAGGTACACGCAGGTTTTAACATGCTGATGAAGAGCATTTACTCTAATGGCATGGCACCTGACCTTTTATCTCCAAATGGTGCAACTCAAACAAGATGCATGGATGCATTAAATCCCCCATCAATAACAGGTAGTGGTGTCTGTGACTGAATAAGATGGCATTCATTACTCTGTGGCTCCAGGGTTGGCCTGTCAGGTTACAATAGTTTCAGCTTTGAGTGATTCCAGAAGGGAGGACGGTGCTTTAGTGAAGAAGGAGCACCCAGATTTAAACCTGCGTGCCAGAAAACATCCATCTTTTGAGCAACAAAGTGAATGTCTATCTGCTCCAGCAGAGATTTCTGTTTCACAGCTGAGCTGAGCTATGTGGAAGGGAAAAGTGGAAACATAACTTCTGCATAAACATCAAGATCATATTAAACTGCACTCTTAAAAAGTGAGTAACATTCTTAAATAAATAATGGGATTAGAGCTATGCTAAAAGGATTTTTTTTTACTTTCAAAGCTTTTATTAGGGGTTTAGAATAAAGTTTTGAATGTCTGTTGTCATATTTTATAATACCATCACCATAGAAAGATAAAACATCCTGGAACCAAATCCTTAAAAGTGATTCGAAGTGGAATAAAATGAATAATTTTTTAGTACGGCTTTTTTTTTTTTTTTTTTAATTAAATCAACCTTCTTTAATGGATAAATGTAATTTATGGTGCAGCTGTACTTTTGCTAGACCACCCCATTATTCCAAATATTTATCAAATGTCTATTTTGCTAGAAATATATTTTAATCTGCCGTTAGAGTTAGCTGTACTGACATTACCCATTAGCCCACATACTAGGGAGTAAAAAACATGTTGATCATGACCAACAGCTACATACATAATTAATGCTAGATTACTGTAATGTTAGTCATGATAATAGGGAAATTTCACCTTTTATGAGTGACCTATTAACCAATAAAGATAAAAAAGAACCTTATGAGTGGGACATAGAGTGCTCCACGAATTAGTCCAGAGACCCAGAAATGAGTTAGCATTTTAGCACTCCTGCCAGGTGCCTGAAATAAGTTCTGTGGTTAAGACAATCTAAAAAGACTTTCAGGTTTTGGTCTACAACATGAAATACCTATGTAAATACCCCATTCGGGAAATTGCTAACTTCTGCGTCGGCCTACAGAAAAATGCCAGCCTGGGAGCACTTCATTTGGACACTTGCTGAGGGAATAGGATAACTTTTTATATCCTCCTGAGACCCTGTGTCCTCATATGAGGACATCACATTTTGGGTTTACTTGACCTTGACTTCATTCTACTCAACTTGGACCTGTTGTCTTTGATTGTGGGAACTTTTTCGTGCCATCTAGTGGCAGTAGGAGCACAGTACACTTATTCATGGAAAAACAAGATGGCACAAAAGTGGACAAGGTACAAAGCTGGATCAAATTTGATGGTTGAAACTTGTTTATGATTGTTTATTTGTGATTAATAATGTTTGTAGTTTGATATGGCGACAAATTTTACAACCAATTTTAGCAACAGTAACAAGCTAAGACACTTAATTAGGAAGTACTCGTTAGAAGACATTAGGACTTTATTATCGTCTCGTTTGAAGACATTGGGGCTTAATTGTTGGCAATGTGTTTTTATATCTATTGGGTCCTACTGATCCCAAATTTAAAATGCATACCAAACAAAAGTTTGAGTCTAAGGAGGATATTTAGCTATACATAACAGAATAATCACTTTGGATACAGTTTGATTTGGGGACTTTATAGTTAATATATTTATTATATACCATTCAGCGCTGTTTACTGTATTTAATATTGCGATTATAGTGCAATGCTCAATATCACTGATGGACTGATGGTGGCTGGTCGGAAGATTTTAACATATCGCCCAACTCTAGTATCTAATTCTACAAATAGTATAATACTAATAATATTAATGTTGCATAATCTTTATCTAAAGTTGTGCAGAAATACTGGGTTTAAACAGAATCAATAGAAATGCAAAAACAACATTATGAATGAAGTTTCAATCTATTCAGTCTAGCCCTACATGAGATATCTGTTGTTGTTTTTTATCACAGTAAATGTACAGCTCAAAAAGATTCCAGCACTAGTGCTTTCTTAATGGTGATTTTGAAAATCACGCCGCCATTCATGCATTCGGTCATTCATTCATTCATTCATTCCACATAATCTCTGAGAATTTAGAGCAATCTGAAAAACAGCAGCAGCCACAGCAGCTTCCACTGTCCATGGCCTAATCCAGGTCTCACGACAGTATAGCTCTCTCTCGGTCTCTGTTTTTTCTCTCCCACCCCTTCTACTCTCTCTGCTGCTGTGGCCCATACACGTACACCCATGAAGCACGGTTGCAGGGCTTACTCATTGTCCATATAAACCATTATGGCCCTGTCTCGCAGAATAATCCACTATTGCAAAACACTAGAGTGCTATTGCTGCTTTTGCTGCTGTGCCTTACCCCATATGCCACCGCACACATTCTCCACCATCTGCCCGCAATGAGAAAAAAAAATGGAGCAAAAAATGGGCTTAGTATGTGACTTCACAATATCATTTAATCTGCCAGAGGTCAACGCTTTGTCCCTTAGGCACTACTGAAAATGTTAGACCCATCACTCTGGGTGAAAAATGTGCTCTGAGAAAAGGTTTCTCAGAATTACATGAAAATATGTGAAACGCTTAATTAAAGCTTCAACAGTTATTTCCTCCCGGTGCCTTGGGCTCAAAGATTGTTTTGAACCACACTGTATCACGTTTCCATTAATTTGCAGGGTCAGAAATACTGCAGCATCTGTCTCCTGTGTCACCACTGTGAGGGAACTAGTGCTAGGCCCCGTGTGGATGCAGCTGCAGTCTCTGGGCACAAGCACCATATGTTGCCACCCACAAATAGGCTGCAAAGTCATCTGACAGCAAACCGCCGCCTGTGTGGCTTGCTTTGCCATTTGCCTTTGTCCAGGCTGTGTGACTGCTGATTCATCACAAAGCCAGGCATCTTCTGTAGGTCAGCCATCCATTGTTGTTTATCACACTGGCAGTGGCGGGAGAATTAGTTCTGATACATAAAGCTTACACAAATCCTGCTGAAGGGAAATTATATTTACAGATTACATACGCTTGGGGATGAAACGTCAAGCAAACAAAGATATAGGGAATATTAGTTCCAGTTTAGGATAATTCAACTCTGATTACCTGGACATAAGATAATTGGATCAGAATGGCCATTACTATCAATCATCCTCAACCATCATTCACACTTTGAAATAATTATGGTGCATGTAACATAACTTGAGGTGACATTTAAGCCTTTCATCTTTTCCTACTAGGACTTTCCCACTGAAGTCATCAGCAGTATATCCCTTTTTTCTCCAGCTGCTTTCAAAGGCTATAGTTGAGCATCATTACATATAATTTATTCAGGGGCACTGCAATGCCGAATGACACGCAAAGGGCACAGCCACTGGACTCTCCCCCACTTAATCGCAATTTACCTTTATGTTTAATTAAAATGTCGCCAATTAAAATCTGACGCAGACAAAAAGAATGGCATTTTAAATCACTTTCATGACCTTCTGATCATCAGATAAATAATCTAAGAGGAAATAATAATCTGCTGCGACTGCTGCTACAACAGAAACAAATCATTTAGAGTGAAACTTGAAGAGTCGAAAGCAATTAATATTTCCACAAAGCTGACTTATTAGCTGCGTTAATACATTCATATTAATTCCATTTGTGTTGGAAGCAGATTGAGAGTCAGATTCACTCATTAGCGTGACAAATTACAGAGTATGGAGACGTCTGCACTGCTTTAAACCTCCTCACTTTGTTTCCTGGAAATGGAAATGTGTCTGTGATCAGAAAATCACCCCCATCAAAACTTCAAATATATCATGCCATCTTAAGTAGTATATCCTTAAAGGACGCAGTGACAGCTTCCTCTCTAGATCTCTGGGAGAGACTTGTAAAAAACAAATGTCATTGAGATGCTAAAGCTCCAGCTTTTGGCAAGTTTTAGGAGGAGCAGTTCATTACCACTGTTGTCAATCTGCTGGCAGGGCTCAACGGAGTGATTACCTCATTTCAGTTATCCCCTCTGTGATCAGAGGTTACCATGGAAACTGGTGTGCCCCAGTAGATTTGCCACTGCCCCTCTTCCCCCTGGCAATGTAGACTACTTTTCATACAATTCTTATAGTGTTGTTTCCATCTTAACCGAGCCCTGCTTGTGCATTGAGTGAACACTATGATATAAAATACACCAGGCTCTGGCTTTTATTTCAAGCAACAGGTTGAACTGGCTAACATAGCAACTATGATTGATAGAGCTTTAAATCTGCTCGGTCACCCTTCATGTCACTGTGTGCTTGATAACAGTAGTTTGAGGGTGTGTATTATGTTTATACTGTAGGCAGAGCTCTCTGTCTGCTTGGCACAGCGCACATGGGGGACTCTCACTCAGTAGTCTGACTCCACCGCTTTGTCTCTCTGGAGGGCAGCCAATAAAAAAAGTCCTTCTCCACATCCAAACTAACTAGCACAGATGTCAACATGCATCACACAAACAGCCTAAACACCATGCATCGACCATCTTTGGGATTTTTTCCTCATCGCCATTAGAAGAAATACCTAAAAATGAAAATCCAAATTTTACAGGAAGTAGGCCATACTGTCATCACAAGAATACGTTTTGCTTTGGTGTTTTAAAGGGTTTTTTGGTTTAGATGAATCAAAGTCACACGATAACACAAACTATCAATCAAAACAGTGATGCTCCCGCATTCAGCGAGGTAAAATTACTGTTTTTGTCAACCTTATCTCATCCCAAAGGTGTCAAATGCAGCTGCTTGGTCACTGATTTCCACATCAGACATCAAGGAAAAAGGTCATTCTTTTGCAGCTGTACGATACGCTGCTAGGTGGTGTCAGTTCATTATGCTGCAGGACAGCATCAGTTTGATACACTGTCAGACAACAGCATAAGTCAAGGTGCAGGAAAGTCCCTGTAGGGCAGGCAGGTGGGGTGGTAAGTGGATCCAACAAACACCTGGGGCTGGTTGTACAAAACACCTTAAGTTTGTTCCTTAAGTATGACATTTAAGGCTTAGACGAAATGCCTCGCCATTACCTGACTGCAAATATCCCACTGCATAAAACTGTAGAGCAATCATTAATGATAAAGGTACGAGAAGAGCACACCTTGGAAAGCTGTGTGATCTTACTACAGACAATCATAATCAAAATTCGACTGTGGGTCAGATTTATAGCACAAAATTATTTGCTCTTTTGCTCATTTGCTCATCATAAAGCATGTCTATCAGGTTCTCCTGGTTGCAGAACACGCTTCTCTTGAAACCTCATTTTTTCTCATGTGTCTCCATAAACTCAGTCAAGCTGCAGTTAAGATGGAGTTTTTGTCCTTACTTTGGTTACTAAGGTCCAACAGTTTAACAAACTTTAAGCAATTGCTTAAGTTCAAGATAATTAGAAAACTAAAATCAGTAAGTAAACGTTCTAAGGAAACCTTAAGTAGAAGACTTACGGATGTTTTCTGCAACCGTCAAGGAAACCTTAACTGAACCCTGACCCCTGGCTTTCACCCAGGAGCCTGTTGTTTGCTTCCCATCTGAATGTAGAGCCAAACCATGTTTTCTCTTAATCTAATCACATGCTTTTGTGACTGAAACCTAACCTCGTGTGTTTGTTGTACCGTACAAGGCAAAAAAATTAAAATACAAAGTGTTTAACCAGCGTTGTAAGTTTATTTTGAAAAATACTGTATTCATCCAATGAGCAAAAAAACGTAAAGACACTGAAACTGAAAAGAAACAATGCATGTTACATGCATAAACTGACACACTGTCCCAGAACGTCAACAACAGACGTATCCAGGATACCTAGCGTGTAATATGTAGACATGAAAGTCCTTCACCAAGCTGGCTTTGAGGAGAGGATAACTTTCACTTTCAGTTCTGTTACAAAATTACAAAGGTTTCATGAAAATGCAAGTGTGTGCGAGGAACTGAGCATATGACTGAATAAGCAAGAGTTATATTATACTGCACAGGTTGTGTGAGAGTTTGTAAACAGTTGTTTTGATATTGTTTTGATGTTCTCAGATACGGACCCCTATGACTTCAATTCATAAGGAATTTTCTCCATTTTTGGATTCTTCATTCGCTGTGAAGGCACCTCAACATAAAATGTTTAGTAATCCTTTGAGACAGCTACATGCATGCATTTCCACAAAAGATAGTAGCCACCACACCAGCAAATGCTAAGCAAATGCCATGAACCATTAAGACTGAGAAAGAGGACATGACCCTTTGAATCTTGCTGATTTGCTTTTTTTACCTGAAAGGAGACAGGTTTATTTGTATACAGCAATACAGCCTGCCTAAGCATTTTTAATGAATATTCCCTTGTGCTATACCCTCTCTCTGATCTGTGCTATCATCTACTGTACTATCAGTGATGCGATGCAATTATCTGTATCGACTAAATATAAACAGATATGATTTTTGATGTTCAAGGAGGGATGACGAAGCACTCTGGGGTAAACTCAGGATAAATACCTTAGAAGAGAACAACCATGGTGCATGCCACTCAAAGACTTTACCTATTTTAATGCAAACTTTGCACATTATCTTTAAGTTAAATGCAATGAAATATGATCTAATGCAATATTTGTGCGTTGAACACTAAAGTGATACCCCAAAAATGTATTAGTTCACATGCAACCACAGGGTGACAAATGTACCTCATTTAGTTAAAATAAAATGTATTTGTTTGCATTAATAATGTAATTACGCCTTATTGGTAACTACTCCAGTTACATTCAACTGAAATATCAAAATGTAACTTTAGGGTGATCTGTCTGCTTAGAGTGAGTCTGCAATGCATTTTGGTGGTGTGAAGAAATTGTCTGTCAGACACAGAAAATGTGGAGTTGTAGTCTCTGCAGGAATAAATGGCTCTGTGCTGACATCATGTGGTTGCTACTACAAGTTACATGTAAGGTTTGAGATGTAACGTCTCCTAACCTGATCTGTATCCTGGCCTTGTTTAAACCCCCCACAGCACATGACACAAGCATGTGATCTCCATGTAAAAGCTGCCAGAATGCACTGCAGAATGCATTGTCCTTGTGTAATCCTGTTCTAATAAACAACAGTGGGAAACACCCAGAGCTAAATGATGTCAAACAGTGATGCTCAGCTGGTGCAGCACTGCTACTAATTCTATACATTATTGAAAGAGATACCGCACTGCTTGCACTTTATTTTCGTAACCTTTTTCTCTATCTGCTGTATGGAAGACCTGAGAGGCGACTGAGAAAAAAACATCAGTTTTCTAAGTCTGAAGAATTGTTTTCTCTCCTTTGTTTATAACTTAAGAACAGGTTTAAAAAGGAAGAAGGTTTTTCCAGAATCAGGCAGGTAACCATGAAGAGAGAATATAACTTCTAATCAGAGCAGTCATTCTTATACATGAAGACATGACAGTAATGTTACAGAACTTGCTGACAGACAATACATGTACCTTGTGTTTTGAGTGCATGGAGAAATCAAAACTCTCTAGGAAGAAAACCTGGATGTTTTTAGTCCTATTGGGAGCATGGGGTGCTGGTGCACTTCAGCCTCCTGTGGCTGAAATGAGTATTACAACAACAAACACATAAAATTGATCCAGACAAACACTTTTTTTCCAGACTTTTTGTATTCAGAGATTAAAAGAAAATAAAGCAATGACCCTGGCAAAATTTGTTTTTCATTTAACAAAAAAATCTCCTGCAGCCTAAAAAGCTTTTTTCCCCCCATAGGTCACCTGTAAAAGAGATGACCATAAAACTGTTGACAGGAGACTTCAAATGGCAAACAAGATCTTTTATGATTCTTTCTATAATGAAATTTCCATCCATAGAGGTTTTAAATTTGTAAAACTTTCCTTGAGCTGGGAAAAACACTTAAAGGGACAACTTCACAATATGCATTGAGTGGAAACTTGCGTGCAGGGCCAACAGGAGAAACATTACTGTGCATATTCAGTAGGTCACATATTGTGGAAGTAAACCTAGAAGGTAGAAACATTTTTCGTCTATGGGTCAGGTAAACAAATTCATAGCAGTAAATAAGTACCATCTTGGCATCTGGTATCTAGGTATTATTTTACATCTATGGAGCCGACCTGCTCTGCCTTACTCTGTCTTTTATTGGCTTACCCTAACATTCTTACCTTAACCTTAACCAGTCTCACTCCAGATTACTAAACCCAACCAACCCAAGCAATAAAGATGAGTACCAGCCAGTCAGAGGAAAGGAAGGGTGGGTCTTTTACAGTGTTGGGTAAGGGTTACTTTAAAAGTAATCAAAGTACGTCACTGCGTTAGTTTTAAAAAAAAGTAACCCATTACTTTACTGCATTACTCCCTGAGTAAAGTAACTCACTTACTTTAAAAGTACTTCCAACGTTACTTCCTGAGAAAAGTAACTCAAGCACTTTTAAAGTACTTTTGAGTATTCTACATTTCCTATTGGGCAATGGACCACAGGGCGCTAAGCCTACTTATTTTGTCTCCAAAATTAAAGTAGCTTGATAGTTTACGTATGGCGCTTCAAATATAGCTCCTGCCATCTGCTGACGCTTTTCGGTGACTACAACAACATGTCGGCTGGCACATGAACACACACAGTTCTGACAGTGACTCAAATAATAGTCAAAGTAATAAAAACAGGACAAGAATAACCTGATGAAATCACACACGCCGTGAAAGACGACCGGGGATAATTGGTGAGTGCCAGCGTGTAGCGTGTACCAGGCATAATGCAAGTCCTGAGTCTGAAATATGTCTGTCAGCGAGTCCTACTCCACCTATTTAGACTCAACCGTAGACAATGGCGGCATTTCTCCGACCACATAGCGAGCCACAAGCTCCGTGGCTTCTTTCAGACTGATAGGTTTAACGTTATCTTCGTTATTGGAACCAAACGACAGCCGTTGCTGTTTCGGAGCTGAAGGACCAGCGTTCTAAAAGTAACGGAAGAAACTGATGTCTTGTTTGAAAATGTACCACAAAATGGGATTTAATCCATTTGGTCTGGTAACATTTGGAAAGTCTAGAAGAGCTGCACGAGCTTATCATTTTATCCCATGTCATGGAAGTGGAGGGCTACACTGGAAGTAGCCGGCTTGGCTGGCAGAAGTCTATGTGCCTGCTCTATGGCCCATACAGTTCAGAAATAGTGCCAATGATCTGGCTAACTTTTAGGCCCCAGAAAAGCAGCTCAGCCTTGCTTCCAATTTTTCTTTGGGCCACTTATAATATTGCGGTGAAAATACTCCCTGCAGCCCAAAAAATATTTTCCCCATGAACTGCTATTGCAAATGAGATGCCTGCAAAAATGTTTACAGGACACCTCAAACTACAAACAAGGTCAGTCTGGCTTCATGCACCATTGAGCATCTCTCATAGAAATGAAAGGGGCTCCACCTCTGATGCTGTATCCACTTCTCTTTATGCATCCATGATACACTCAGCAGACGTAGATTTACCACAGCCTGTTATTTGCAAACAACAGTTTGAGGCCATAACAGTTCCTTTACAGTTCAACCTCCCACTTGTGCAAAACATACCATTGCCAACAATCAGCAACACTCCAAAGGCCACTCAGTTTACATCTGCTGTCGCTCTTGGGCGTGAACCAATGCACCCTGACATAACTAAGCTCTGACCGCCCTCTGCTGTCCTTTTTTCATATTGGCACATACCTCAACATTTCTCACGCAGTTTATTTTAAGATTCACCTGCTCAAACCTCAAATGCTTGTAATTTAAGAATAAAAGAAAGTGGCTTGACAGAGACTCCATGTGGATGTGGGTAATGAAAACAAGTGCAGTTCAGCAAATGGGGCCGACAAGCCTGTAGAGCCTCAGTGGGTTCTCCCTATGCTCGTAGAAATAAAATTACACATTATAACCCCACTACTGTGTGAGCACAAGTAGGTAGACACAGTTCTAGCATTCCACTTGCTAATGGAAATACGGGTTTAATGTGTAACTGTAACATTTATTCAATTGTATAGCCTGCTGCAGTATATACTATGGTTTAACTAGGAGTAAGCCCTGGTCATAATCAGTGCAGTTTAAAGGCAATTCAAATGGTTTAACCAACTCAGACATTTGTGGTCTGGTTTGATTTGGAAATATTATTACCTTGTATGGTAAATAATTTGATCTTGACTTGAAACTGTTTTCTTTCCTTTTTTTTTTCAGAACCACTGTGTAGCAGTTTTTTAAAGCATACTGTTTCAATTAATGGGGCAACAAAGGTAGAGTTCTTTTTTGGTGTGCATTGATGATGTTATATCCCATTTCCTTTCTTAAGAAACACTGGGAACACTGGTCATACATATAATCTCCGCATTTATGCAACTGGCAATTAAAAGCCTCATAAACAACTAGGGTCATCTTTTATGGACAGTTCACATCCAATGCAATAAAAACAGATATTTATTTATTTTTTGTTGGCAATTTCTCTGTCATAGAAAAAGTAGGGGGTATTAAGAGATTTGATGTTGTTCATTAAAACAAGTGGTTGAATAAATTTGTCTTTTAACATATTCAGGGTCTTTAAACAATTGTTATTAGTTGTGTTATCTGAAACGATATTGTTGGGGAGTCATTGCACACGCACTAGATAAACTTTGATTTACTTTAATGCCATCTGAAGTCAACCTTCATGTGCTATTAGGAATAAATAAAGGAAGTTTATAGACACAAACATGGATAATACATACAAATTCATACAAATGTGACATCCTGTGTAGAACATTACAGGTTTATTACAATGAATGATCTCACAACCTTTGTGTGTGTGTGTGTCTGTGTATGCATGTGCATATAGGCCAAAGGACAGTTACAATGGTTTGACTCACAGGGCTGCAGTGAGTCTTTAAAGTTTGAGTCTGTGCTGTGCTGAATACATTCATGTTAAACAGGAGAGGGCAGTGTTGACCAAGACGTCAGAGAATACAACTGTTTAACCTGTTATATTTGTTTTTTTTGTTGTTCAAGTGCTTGACTGTACGACATTCTCCACTAATTGTTGGACAATATGAATTGGAAAATAATGCAAAATCAACAATGTGTTTGAAATGTGGGATCACTTACTTGCATTTTCATTACGATCCACCAGCTCCACCACGGACAACACTTTAATGACATTTGCACCAGGTTTCAATACTTATGCATGGAAGAAGCTTCGGATCGGGATGCGCGCATGCAAACAAGCGTTCTACTGTAACCTGACGCTCGTCTCAAGCTTGGGGTTATTATACTGGGTAGCCTCAGACTGATCCTCTCAGAGTGACCTGACTGGAGGGACCAAACCTGTGGCACTGTGTGTGTTGGATTACCACGCTGGGAATTAACAGAGGAAGGTTATAAGCCTGTCTAGGCATGCCAGAGGCAGGGTGAGAACTACAGAGACAGACAGCCAGAGACATAACCTGACAAAAGATGTGCAGACGAAGACAGAGGCGATAGATAGATAGATAGATAGATAGATAGATAGATAGATAGATAGATAGATAGATAGATAGATAGATAGATAGATAGATACCAGACTAATTATTAACTTCAACTTCCTGCATTTTAACTAAGGCTAAGAACTGGTGAATAATTGTGTCAATGTCATGTAAATCCCTCCGAGTTGGGTGGATTCTTAGTGAGAAGTCTGTGTTAGGGAGCAGAGTAAGTATACTTTGAAGTTGCCTCTCCAATGAAGAAAGGTGGACGGTGTTAAAAGTCATTCTTAAGTGTGGCACTGATGATAGAAAGTTGTTCTTGCGAGGGGGGAAATGGTGCCATACCTATGTAACATTCATATCATTTGAATTATGAATCAGAGTAAGGAGAACTCTATGTTCTAAGCTGATGAATATTTAAAGGATTGAGTATACAGATCATCATATTGACAAAGGGAGAATACTAATGTCCTCTTCTCTGAGTCTGATTAGAGGTTAAGCAGAATGCAAACTGCATAATTTATTTTCATTCTTGCATTTTTGTACCTTTTGATTTGGCTCCCTCTTTTTAGGTTTGATAAGTTCTTTGTGCAGAAGTCCGTCCTTTTGTTAAACTGAAATATGGTAAGGTGCTGCATGGAGATGAGGGATAATTGGTGTCATTTGTTTTAAGCATGTCAAAGAAAGTTAAAGATGTATTTCAACTTTCAATGTGCAAAAGTTGTTTTTTTTTTTTTTGTGCAGCAGGCTAACTCTGTAAGCACAGTAAGAGTCTTACATTTTCAAGGCCCAAGCTCCAGTAGTTGACATACACAGAGTGCCCACTGTCCCCACTGACACAGACATTGTCCACAATCTATTAAATTGAATGTTGTATTTAACTGGTTTGGAGCCAGGGCAAAGTTACATGCTTTTGTATCATTCTAACTCCTCTCTCTGGTGGAATGTGCTTATTTCAGGGAGAGAGAAGCAGAGAGAGAAAGTGGGAGTGAGAGCCCATGCAGGTGAGAGTGTCTAACAGTGAGGAAATCAATATGATGTAAATTATTAAGAGCTCAGGAATGCGTCTGACCCCTACTGTCTTGCAGCAGGCTGGGCTCTGAAGGCTGGCAGGTGGACGCGAGCTTGGACTCTCCCTCTAACACTCATTAGTGGCTGGGAGCCGGGGCTCCTTGTGAGTGGGAAGGCAGGGATCACAGCGGGGAAGTGATGGCCCAGGCCTCTCACATCCCGGCTCAGCCTTCGCTCTGGCTCTGCCAGCCTCTCCCTGGAAGCTCATTAGTAAGTGCACTGATGCATAAGAGCTAGTCATTAGCTGGGCTTTTTTTCCGTCTTCATCTCTCTTTCCCCCGACACCATGTCTGATCCTGAAGACCGGTGGCAGTGCTGGTTTAAAAGACGAGAGAAGTCCACATTACCGCAGGTACTCTAGACATATGGATATGAGACAGTGGTAGCCATCAGATTTTCCTTTTCTTTTTCATAGGGGGTGCAGGGTGGGGGTGTCAATTTGGAGTTCTTCAAATGGAGTCCATCCATAGCCCTTCAAACCAAAGAGTAAACATTAGTGCTTGACCAGGACTTTGGCTGAGCGCCCCTTTCTTCCTCCATGGTTGGTTTTGATCTGGGGTATTTGCTTTTGCTGCTGGCCAGATCCCCTCAGCACCTGATGGTTGCCTAGGCTCTGAGTAAATAAGATCTGGGGCCCAGGCCTCTTCGGGGCTGCTGGGTAAATAAGGTCTCTGGTGTGTGTAGCGTGCCTGGCAGCAGGGTGAGCACTGGTGTGGAGGCCTCCAGAGACACGCCATCCCCCTTTTCTATATCTAGCTGTTTAATTCTGTTATCCTCTCTCTCTTTAACTTACTCCAGTCTCCCTCCCTATCCACCGACACACACACAAACTCTCTCTCACACACACGCAGACCTCCCTCTCAGCAGGCGTTCTGATTAATGTTAGCCAATTGTACTCATGAACATTTATGGCTTCTAAAGCACTTGCAACAGGACCCATGTGTGTGTCATGGAATTAACTTGATCACTCGTTGAGGCAGATTGCTCAAATAAAAAGGAAACAAAACATTCTATACACTGCAGTATATGAGCTCTTTTGTCAAAGCAATACCCAAGGTTATTCACAGGCTTTTTCATAAGCTGCTGTTATGCTTTGAGTTTGCAGATGGACACTATTAGAATTTAAAGATCCTGTAATTAAAAGTGTTTGAACATCACATAGGATCAAGCTCCTCTCTCTGAGGAACAGTTTGGCATTTAGTGAGTCTTTAAATGTCAGAAAGATAAATGATGATGATGGCACCTGTTATAATGTAATTACTCTCTCAATGGTAATCTTCCAAGCCCACAAACAAATGGATTTCATATACCACTGAAAGATTAAACAATTTAACACCTGATGTCTCCATGGCTTATTAAAACAAAAAGTGGCCATAGGGGACCTGCAAAAATATTGTACTTGTTATATTGCTCAACCTACATATTGTGTACCTTGCTGCCTTAAGCTTGTCTCCTGCTAATAGTGGCCTTTTGTGAAAGACACAACTGTTAAGTTTCCCCATATTGTTCAGCTGATATAATACTGTATTTGAATGTCTTTTCAGCGTTGGATTTAAAGATAAGAAGGTATATGCAATAGTGTCATTCAGCCACTGTAACGAGGGATTTGCCTTTGTGAAAGTTTACTGAGTCAAATCTCATCAGCTTAATGTGATCTGGCGCTAGCCATGCTGGATCCCCTTATGCCAATTAATCCAGGTTGTAACTCACAGACTCCTGCTGACCAATTCACATCCATTGTTGATAGTTTTTGGCTGCAGGAGCCTCAAACCTCCTTGTTAGAGCCAAAAACCACAAGAAACCCACCACCTCTTTCAGCCCCATCATATTGTCTGTTGATTGCCAGCAATTAGTAAAGCCAGGCAGGCTGAGAAATGACAAGATGGGGCATGGCTATTGCAATGCATGGGCGTTGTTGGCTCACACGCCAGCTGAAAGCCTCGACAATGTTTGTTAACCCTAGGGGTCACGACTGATTCACTAGCGCAGACAGAAAACAAGATTTATGTAGCACAAATCAATACGCAGTCAGACTTTTACAATTGTGGAGCGCCAATCCAGGCACTTCTCTCGATCAGTCTAACATGACACTAATGTGTTTTTATTCCTGTTTAACCCAGCCAGTGATGAATCTGTTGGCAGGCCAAGACGGACACAGTGAGAAGCAGGCTGCCCTTGATTAGTTGGGGAACACATGGCAACATGCAGAGGCTGATGCAATGGCCTATCAGTCTTCAGGTTTCCTGCTGGGGGTTGTTTATCCACTGTTTATCCATTGTGAGAGAAATCGGCGATTTACATCCCAACGCCTGACAGTGTATCAAATGGACTAATGACAGTGTACTTGGGTGTTGATCCCACTCAGTGCTGTCTTAAGTAAATTAGAATGAATGCAGTTCCTCCTGCTCTTCTCACCGAGAGTGTTCACTAACCAACCTAACTGGTCCTCTTTATTCTCCCTGCCATCAGCTTCTGATTTCATTAACATTGCTTGTCAACCGAACACAAAAGGACACACACCTGGCAGAACACTCGCTGCAAACAACTCCAGTGTAAATTATTGTACAGTAGGAATCCTCCTCTCACAAGCTGGCAGGCCAATAATGTAAAATTTGTTTAATGTCCTCCCCGCTTAGCCTGTTAAAGGGGGAAATTGGAAAGTGACATGAGTGACGGGTGGTATTCTCTGAGCATTGACCAGCAGGCACAAAAGAGGAGTTGAGTCTGGTGCCAAGTTCTATTTCAGGGGCTGCATTCCAATTGATTAGGAGGCTTGTGAAACAAACGCTGGTGACAGAAACGAGAGTACGGCCCTGGCAACTGTTGGGCACGGTGCCAGGTGTACAGTCTTCCCTTGCAGCATCTCTCTCTCTCTCTCTCTCCCCCTCGCTCTGTCTCACACACACACATTAGTGACACATTAATGACACCCACAATGTGACCACTGGGATAACTTAGCAGCATTATCTCTCTGCATGTGATTATGTATTGGACCAGCTTTTTCTTGTTCCGCTGAATTCCAGCGATACAACAGTTGTGAGCCAGGACTCTTCAAATGTATAACCTCTATTATAAAGGATTTTTTTTTAATTTAAAGGATTCCTGCTATACAGAAATATTCCCAAATTTGCATTAAACTTGGTCCTTGACAATGAGTCCTGAATTGTGCTTCAGTCAAGTATAGTTTTGAAGTACTTTGAGTACTTTTGGCCCGATCTTCAAACTATATTAATCTATGTGCGTGAGTGTGTGGCATGGTAATACTGACTGAGTTTGTGCATGTGCGTGTGCAAGGGCAAGTGGGTGCATGTGTCTGTGCATATGCCTGGTCTTTGCAGCAGCACCCTGTAAACCCCAGCTTGTCTTTATAGTGAAGTTGATGATTGGATAAACAGTCTGGATTATTGTACTGGAAAATGAAAGCATATGCACAATTTGCATTTTAATGAGCAAGTGAGCATTATAAAACAAATTGTCCTGGCAACAGCAACTCTTACAATAAAGCTGTGGCTTAATATAGCAATCAAGTATTTCATAAACACATTTGTAGATCAGTTATTGTTATAATAAACACTCTGGATGCATTTAGAGTATACTGAAAATTAATTTGAGTGTGTAAAATGATTTTTCTTTTTGTTTTATCTCGGTTTACTCTATATTCAATATACACCGAGTCATGTGTTGCATCTTGCGCTTTGCAAATCTGCTTTGATTGTGACACATATGAGGAAGCCATGCATATAATTTATGCATGGCTGATGCAAAGTTCAGTAGGCCTGTGCCAAACAAAACGCTGTTCAATTAAAAGGGAAGTAATGGCATCCTATATAATAAAGGATATCTGTGCATACATAAACTGACAGAAAAGCATGATGGCTCATTCACGTCATGCTATGTAATTTAGTTAATGCATTTCCCCTTGCTCTTTAAAACACTTACACATTCAAATTTGCCATCATAATCTCTATGACAGAGGACATTAATTATGTTCGTTGGCTGATCGCTGTTTCTTCACAACATCTCTGATTAAAATTTCACACATTGTAATGATGTGCTTCAGAGCTAGAAGCTGTGAAATTTACTAAGCAGTCAGCGGGCTTGAATTCCTTATTCTTGGGAGGTTCGTCCAGCACAAAAAAAAAAACACATATAATCCAAATCAAAGCTGTTAAGTGCTTGAGGAAAAGCTTTATTTACATGCAAATGACAATATATCTTAGCAACTTGTTCATTAAAATATTGTGCAAATGAGGGAACAACAAAGCGGTAACTTCTCTCCAGATATGTGGGTTCAAATTTCATATTTGGGAAGTTTAATTAAGCAATAGATTATATTTTGAAAGGAGTGTTCACTTTAATGAATCCCCAGAGACTGCAGATAAACACTGCAATGGTATCAAAGCATTCATCTCTTAAATGGATGTGAAAATTAGGGATGTAAATGGCTTTGAGCCTTTATTTTCATTGCTCGTGGGAATATTTACCGGATAAAGACGACACTTATGTAACCTACATTATACATATACTTTCATTTTTGGAAACCACATGAATATTGCTCGACGATTTTCAAGGACAAACACTAAACACTTATTTAAAGCATGCTTTTAACAGCTGCACCTGTCAAAAAATGAAGCAAGGTAGGCTTTTCTGTTTCATATAACCTATTTCTATGTAGATTTATCTTTAACATCATCGCACAACACTACCACTAACAGTATCTGATGCCTGTTTGGCTGAGCTCTTGTTCCACCAAAGAGCATTTTCTCGGAGAACCGCTGGTCATTTTCGCTTTTTCAATAAGATGTTTGCCTGAGTGTGGCTCTATATTCTGCAATCCTGAAACAGTGCAGAGTCAGTGAACCCTGGTACATTGTGTGATGGAGGAGTGCTACGTGCCCAACATTCACCTCTGCAAGGCCGGCTGTTGTTTTTCCCTGTAATGTCCATTTTATTGGGAATCTCAGCGAGCCTTCACACTACCCGCTGTGCTCAGCAGTGTGGAGAAGCCAGGGCCAGTAGAGTGGTGGTCAGTGCCTGTCAATCACAATCACAGGGATCAGTTAGCAGCCATCAGTCTGAGAAGCCGTACCCAGATGTTGCCTGTCTTCCATCTCCTCATGTTCTACCTCCGTAGGCTGTCCTTTTTCCATTACTTGTTGTCAAAGCTTTCCACCTTTACACATCATAAGCCAGTGTTGTCAGACACTTTTGATTATTCTCTTCCGTGTTTGTTTTGGGTAATTCATTGTTAAGAAATATATAGAGAAATATAGTCCTCCGGTTGAAAAAAGATGAGCGAGATTTGTTATTTTCAACCTCAAGGGAGGCTGTTTGTTTCTGTGTTTGTGCTGGAGTCTATAAAGGGGAGGGCTGATGTTGGGGAAGAGAGCAGTCAGAGGTGATAAGAAGGGAACACCACAATATACTCTAGCTGCTGGAAAACAAACACAAAACATTGATTATATCATCTTTACAGACACCCAAAGCTCACCGTGGTTGATGTTTACCTGACACGGAGTAAACAGCACGTTGGACTGCAGACTTCTGCTCTGCATTTCATTTTGCTGCCGTGCCCCCGGTATATGTACGTCTATGACCTGTTCCCGCCCCTAATTTCCCCCATCACATTCAGAGCAGACCTGCCAACGGTCAGCTTCATTACAGCCAATATCTTAAATCACCTCTCATGTGTTTCCTACCAGTTTGGAGCTTGGTCTCCTCTGAATCGCAGTCATTTAAATGTTCCTGTGCTGATTGCGGGTGCAGGTGGTAATACATTAAGGGACTGAGACAGCCAGTGGCAGAGTGCTGAAAGACCTTTATCCATTTGCACTAAGTTTCCCCTCACATTCGGAGGCATGTCGGTCTAATTAGGCCAATGGTTTTGACTGTGGCCATATTCATATGGGACAGCTCACTTTAAGTTGTACAACAAGGTGATTCTACATCATATATACTCCACCAGGCCAATAGATTATGCCATGGTCTGGGGAATTTCTGGAAGAAATTGTACATTAATGAAAGCAGAGAATGGCTGCAGAGAAGAATTGCGACAGGGTTATTGCTCTTTTCCTCTCCATATTTTAAATAAAAGAGTCTCAGATCTCATGAGGGGTAAGGATGTATGGGGTGTAAAATACTACTCAGGATGTCTTTTTGTTTCTGTGGCAGCGCAGATGAAGATGTATTTACAACTATTTAAGCAGCTATTTGAAGAGCTGTATATGAAATTTGACATGAGCGCCTTAATATAAAGAAAGTGATGTTTTGCAATGCTGCGTGTCAAATCAAAGGCATTGGTTCAATTTTATAAAAAGAACCTGTCTCTGTGTTTGAACCACGGTGAGTTCCCAGTGCGTCTCTGTCTCTCAATGATGAGCTCTTCTAGCAGGTAAAAGCCTCAGAAAGCCCTCGGTCCATTTCCATTCTAGCTTCCAGCAGTGTGAGTGGTGTGACAGCCTCTTGGGGGCAAAGGGATTATTGAGATCAGGCCTCCCCCAGCTCTATGCCTCTGGCCCAGCCAGCCAAGCCAGCCCAGTCAGTTCCTCAAGCCCCCCGGTGCCTTACAGAGCAGCCCACCAGGCGCACAGAGAGCAAAGAGGCACCAGGGACCCCTCTAATTGTCCATGCTTTGGGCGGCTCTCTGGCAAGCCAGCATGAAGAAGGCCCCCAGTCCCAAGGCTGTCCCACGGCTCCCCACTCAGCTCTCGCTCAGAGATTCTGAGGACGATATATCTGCTTTGAGGCTTTACGTTTCTGAGGCCGTCCTATAGTACAGCTGGAAATGGTGAATTTCTCTGAGTGTCTGCCTTCGACATGGTCAGCGCTGGTGTTACAGCAGGGTCATATTCCAAACTGCTCAAATGATCCATGTGATTCAGGGCTTAAAAACATCCTGAATTTCATCCAGTGTTTCTCTTGCAGTGTTTTGACTTTTGCTGTTAATCTCTTTGGCTTTGAAACATATACTGTAGGCCTCAGGAAAATGTCTGTTGTAGCGTAGGTGATAATTAAGACTGATGCTGATTAAATTATCTGAGAGAGATATTTCAGTGCATGTATGATCTGTTGTATGATGCATGTGTGGTATTTGCCCATGAAGCAGCACCAAAATATGAGTGGGTGTGTGCAGTGCCGATCAAAATACACTCCCTGGCCACTTTATTAGGCACGCCTATACAACACAATGCAGCACATTTCAATATAATATAGTCCACTATCTTTCTGACATTGTCGGACATGTCGGAAGATTATTATCTTAACAGTAGGGGTGGGAATCACTAGAAGCCCCGTGATATTATCAAGATAATTTTGTCACCCTACAGTATATTGCGATTTTAAAAATGTTGTGATATATTCAGTATTGTGTAAACATATACACTGCGTTTTATTTTTTCAGTTGCAAATGATGCACCCAAAGGAAAACTTTCTCAACATCTGTTTTATCTGATAAAGTTTTCAGTCTGCTTATCTCACTTTAACCATTTTATTGCATCAAAATGTATCTAGTGGACTGAAAAGCAATTGTTTTTATTATTCCAAACGTTTAATTTGTGTTTGTAATATTAAAAATTCATATAAAAAAAGCACTCATACTTGGCAAAATATCGCTATGCTATGCTGTTCCTCTATTGCCGTGTAGCACAGGTGTATTCTGCACCTCTAAGATCCTTTTTTCTAGTGGCTGCAGAATGGATGGATTACCAGAAACATCTTTGTAAGCCAATTTTGTGGTGTCTTAGAAGTATATTCCAAGAGAAGCTGCTGCTAACCGAGAGCTTGAGATACTGGGGAGGCCACGGCTGCTGGGAGGACTAACAAGGCCACCCGTACAAAGGAAGGGGCAGCCTCTAGTCATCCAGTGGGGGGAGGGGAGGCAAATGAACAAATAGAGCTGCAATCATAAACACACAATTACTTTGATATCTGATGCTTGTTTCTTTCCTGATTGTGTACATTTTGATCTTTTATCAGTATCAATATATCTATTAATGTCTTTATCTAACAGCTTCTATATGACAGCTTCTTCTCATGAGGTTTTCACAACATTTAAGTGAAGAGAGGATTTTTAAAATTACAGCCATGGATCAGGAGATTGTGGAGCGGGGTCCCGATGAGGCAGCAGTCAAACGATGGCTGAAAATCTGTTACAGCTTCTGTGCTGCTTTCTTACTGCATGATCAACCAAATGGAACTAAAAGCAATTATGAGCCACAATAACACTTAGGTAAGCATGCCATTTATGAGATTGACAAAACATCACAATTACTGTGTATGTATTAGCAACTCATTAGCAACATACATATTGCACAATATCCTGAGCCATTTAATTATAGGTGATTTCATCATTTACACCCCTCCCCCTCCCTCACAGACACCTTTTTCATTTCGGAGAAACATTTAGTAGCTCACAAACACCACACCAAAAACAACAGTTATTGCATCTAATGATGCTGTGATGGTAAATTATTATTTGCCATGTTTCTATAATTCATTAGCTAATAAAATCTTGCAAAATAGTGCTTTTCAAAAAGTATTTGATTTAAGCTTTGGCTGCTGTTTTTTGACTTTCTCTTTCTGACTTTCTCCCAAAAAATATCTGGCAAAAATATGCATGTGTTGTGCATATTGTGCAACTATTGGGGAAAAGTTATGAGCCCTCAGTAAACAGGTAGTTAGGCATGCTGGTCATGCCAGTAACAGCTATGCAAAGGATAGCTAGACAATAGCCCCTAACTGGACTGTGACAGGGTAATTACTGTGCGCACATAATAAAATTCTCTTTACATAGGTCACTCGGAAAGTGTAATTAAAAAAGCGTTATAGATTATTTTTATTGAAGCAATTAAACCAAAAAGCAAAAAGTAATTAAGTGTGGAGGTAATAATGGTGTTGGTCAACAGCATTTGTTTTGAGAGAGGGATTTGTCAGCTTCACCCCTCTAATGCAGCACAGACATCATTTAATTTACACTCTGCGATTTTATTATGTTAAACTGTTTTTTTTTTTGCTGTGTGACAATTATGTTTATAATGCCAAAAACTGGGCAGGATTTAATGAAATCATTATCATGTGTGATAATTGTGAGTAAATGCTAGATTTGAATTATCATCTTCCTCTATGCACTGAATTAATGAATCGTTACTATTCATACTACTGGTTTATAATTATGTTAAATTGGCCGTCTTATCAGCAGTCAAAGACTTGGGATTATCAGCGTCTTGACTGTGTGGACTGTGCCAAATTCCTTGTGGATATACGCCTGTTCCCTGCACAAAGAAAAAAGGAGAGATAATATTGGGAGGTTAAACTCCACAATTTTCTCTTAAAAGATGTAAGGAGAGCTATTGCACAAATGCGCTGCTGCTTTATGAGGGAAATCAGACAGACGGGTCTGTGGGGCATTAACATCCACTTGACTTTGAGTGCAGCCGATTTCACAAGCCAACACATACATGTAGCTGACACATCAACTGTGTTGATCTCTGCAATTGTGTCAGGTAACTGAATTCAGATGATATGTTAATGCGAAGGGGAAATATGTTGCCCTAGTTAGCATATGGGCCACTTGCATTTCAGAAACTTATTATCATTCAGCCTGCACATTTCTGAAAATCACAGCAATGATCTAATTGCCAGGTAGGGAAAAAATTGCATCATTTCATACAATGAGGTCAGAGATAATTTGGTGAGAAAAAAATGAAGGATTTTTTTTTTTTGGTAAATCAAATATGAATGAGGTTGTTAAAGGTTTTCTCTTCGGTGTGCCAACATTAAAGAAGAGAATATGAAAAATGCAACAAAGGACAAAAATAAAAACATCTTCTCTCCAAAACCTGTGTTGACCATCTCACTGTCAACATCTGTCTGTGTCATATATGAAGCAAGGATCTGCTGAAGCTGAATTACATGAAACACTAAAAGCTTTATCCACAGCTACCTAATCAGCTACATCTACTACCAGCTTCAACTCCACGCCCCCCCGCCCACCACCATTATCACTTACATCTACATCCCTGGTGTCATTTATGTGTAAGAAAAAGCAGTGATAATAACCCTTCACACGTGTCCTTTGATTGCTCTATAAATACCCACCTAATCATAGTGAAAGAAGTTTTACATGTACTATGAAAAAAAAAAAGAAACAGTGAATTAGATACCAACAAGGATTCTGCAAGCAGAGGAAGATGAATGAAAGTGAAGGGTTGTGCTGCTGATTTCACACGTCAGACTTTGGGCGCAGTAGCTGTGATTTGAGGTGAAACTTTTTTGTGATTTCCTTTTGTTCCGTCTCCTGTCATTGGGAATGCGAACAGTAGAGGGCAGCTTGAATACATAAATACAAACTAGAAGGGTGCATCTCTCAGTCATCAAAGCCATGCACTCGTTTACATCCCAGCACACCCGCTCAGCTCCTGTCTGACAGCCGGCTGGACCACAGAGAGCCGGGGACTGTGATCAGCATCAACCCTATCACAATACCACACAGGGGACACAGTGGAGGAAGTGGGGAATAAAAGAATTGTGGAGTGACAGGTAATTGACCAACACCAGCCAAGTAGCAGGTAATGTTCTGAAAGCCTGGTGTCAATTTGTAAGTTACATCAAATCTTGAGCTCTCTCCCTGTCTTTTTGTCTCTCTGTGCCTCACTCTTTCCTGCAGGTTGCAAAGAGAGTTACAGCGCCTTGCTGCTGCAGAACAAACCTCAAAGACAAACACTCTGTGCTGTTTTTATTGTTAAACCTGTGTTCTGCCATTGTCTGCCCTCCCTCCTGAGCTCTCTCTCTCTCTCTCTCTCTCTCTCTCTCTCTTTCTCTCTCTCTCACACACACACACTCCCTCTCTCTAACCCTCTCTCTCTCTTTCCCTCACCGTGGCTCAAGATGAATCTGCCAGCATGTGCCCATGCTCTTCATCACTGTCAGGTGCCCCATGGTGGTCCTCCTCCTCTTTCTCAAACTGGGCACCAACCGCTGGCTGGAATTATTCCTCACCTCCAAAACTCTCCCCACTGTTTCTAAATAAATGTGGCTGTAGTAACCGAGGAGTGTTGCTCATCCATCTTTACCGTGTGGTGTGCGGAGTGTGCAGTGTTTACTGAACTAGACAGAGAGCCTAATAAGCCACACAGTCGGTGTAAAGACACAAAGTGTATAATGTAGCGTAATGTGGATCTCAGGCATTAGTTTGGAGTGGCAGTATGCTCCCACCTTAAATTCAGTGTCAGAGTCTTCATTCATAATTGATCTTGCATTAATGTCTTTTAAAAATCACATTTGTAAATGTAAATCCACGTTGCAGCAGCTCATTAGCAGATGTTTGGCTGGCAGCATCGGCTCGTTTTAAGGGCCTGTTGATAGATAAGAGACTGTTTTTGTTTCACTTGACACAGGAATAACTGCTAATGTTAAATTTGTAATTAAGGCACAAAGGTAGCTGCATCATCTGTTGACAGACTGGTGCCTGTAGTGTTTGTGAGTGTCAAGATGTGTCTGCTTAGGTGGGATGTTGCTTGTTCAGGTTTACAATGAAAGTGTGCTGAAGATACAACACTGCATGCTCTATCTTAATGTTTAAGCACACCTACACACGCTGTATCACGCTGCTGCTGTCGAACAAGGTGTGCAGCGATTTCTTTGCTCTGCGTTGGTTATCAGCAGACAATTAAAGAGGATGCATTAATTTGTTTTTCTTTGAGGTAATTAAGCTCTTCCGCATGAGTGATGTTGTCCTTATTGTCCCCTGCTTCATGCAAATGTGATTATCTTCCAATCCTTTGTTACGTCGACTGAAATGCCTTTCGAGCACATTCCTATAAACACTGAGAGAACACGCACACAACGTGAATATAAGCAGTTTTATTCTCACTTCTGGATAAAACTTAAAGAGCACAAAGGTTGTTAGTCACTTAAATAGGGAAAGCACCTGCAACACAGCTTGATTAGCAGTTAAATCTGCAATGCTAGACCTCTGGTTGATCTCTTGTGGAAACACATCAGCCAGGATTCTTTCCCTTTTTCAGAGTGAATCTCATTCCTCAACACAAATATGCACTTATTAAGTTCCCCAAGTTCAATTTGAAATGGTTTTGCAATTAACAAGTAAGCCAAGCTTTAAAATGTCACATTTATTGTATTTTCATATCTCTGAAATTCAGTCCTGAAACAGAATGATGTGTGTTTTATAGCGGTTATGATAAGAGGCTTACACAGTCAAAATCTCAATATAGATCATTTGACAAACGTCTTTGGTGGCCACTCGTTAAATTGGTTTCACCCGCATATTTGGGCCTTATTTAAAAGATATCTTTGAATAATGGTAAGCAGTTTAGCTCCTCTGAAAAGAGGAGGGTGATGCAAATGAACCCCATTTCGCTCTGTTTTGTTTAATCTATAACATTGTAGGTTTTCTGCAGTCTTTTCTCAGAGAGTTTATAGCTTCTATATTCTAGCGTAGATTAATGCAGCTTAGGCATACCTATCTTTAATTTAAGTCAGTCTAATACTCCTCATTGCATATCAAGGACACAAGAACATATTATCTGATCATTCCTTGCATTCATTACATTAATGAATCAAATATGAATAAGTGTTCCTCTTCAAAAAAAAAGTTCATTACCATAAACATTAATATTAATGTCATTATGTGGTGATGCTGAGCTACAATATCTAATGACGTGTTTCAATATGCCAGTGTTTGCAAAAAGGAAAAAGGAAACACGAGAAAATCAAAATAGTCTTTGTCATTTTTTTCCTTTAAATATGCAACTTTGGAAGCAACAATTGTGGGAAAGTAATATTTCTTTGCAGAAGCAAAATGTGCCACACTAATCATAATTAACAGCCTTACAATTTGCAGTCTGTCACTGTGTTGGAGGCAGGTAAGATCTAAAAGGCATTGTCTGCTCTCTCTGTGTTTGCTTCTCTCAGACACATCTGTTTGGAATAACAATGTACATCTGCTGAAAATCACTGGACTTAAAGCACCTGCATTTTGCTCTGTGCATGGGTGTTTTTTTGGCAGACAACATAACACAAGCCTTACATGGAAAAATGAAATTTCAGGAGATTAAACAAAACAAAAATACATTTTATTTTACTGACATAAAGCAACTTGGCACGTTGAAATATACACAGGGTGATCATACTGCGTGCAGGAAATGCATAGTGCAGATAGTAATAAAGAAAACAACACGTTATGGCACTCATCTCAACAATGTGCCCCAGATATTCTGAAAGGCTGTTGCTGTTGGTCACTTTTCGGTACCAAATGCATCAACGAGCTGGTTGTATTTTACCCCTACTGAAACGTTGGCTGTCAACAGAGCTCCCATCAAAAAGCAGCGGTACCATCCAGTGCCTAGAGCGCCTGGCTCTGTCCTCTTTTTCAGCCAGACCAGTCTCTGGCAGCTGCACGCATGCACACTGGCCGAGGTCAAAGCTGTCACTTCAGAGGGCACTGTCAAATCTCAGCCAGCGTTGGATGATGTGGGAGTGCTCCCTACAATCACCCAGATGTTTCCAATCAGCTGGGCTTCTCCTATCCTCCTCACCCACTTTCGCCACCGTCTGAATTTGGAGTGCCACCATCAACCACTGGAAACATTTTATGAAAGTGAATGAGAAAAATCTGATTAATTGAAACCTGTGCTGACATTTCCAATGATAATTTGCATTTTTTTTTTTTTCCATCCGACTCATCACCTTAACTCTTGGCACATTTCCATTCCCATTGAAAGAGGAAAAAAATTAATTAATAAACAAAAGTACTGTGCAGATAATGAGCAGTTTTGACTGTACTGTATAACAGGTTTTCAATTAAACATTTTATACTTAAATATTTTACATTTTTTTATGATGTGTCATAAGATATGATTATGTATGCATGTGTGTGTGCATGTGTGTGTGGGTTGCTCGAGTGCTATATGTATCTATGGTGTGTTTTTGTGCCTCTTAACCTTTTTATATTAAACCTGCATCCGTTTCCTTTGTGTGTTAACAGTGCTAATCAGTGATAGTTACTTTACCTTTGTTTGACTCTATTTTCCATCAGCATGACTGATAACTAATTAGTTTGATTAATCCCATATGAAATCGTAGTGTAGCACAGTTTATATACGTTTTTTTAGGTAAAAAACAAAAAGCAAGAAACAGAAAAAATGTTGGGGTTTTTTTCACAGCTTGTGGGAGCTGATACAGTAATAGATGTATGAATACTACCTGTGTGTAAAACATGATAGGAGGCAAATCTGTTACTATGATTCCACACTCCAGAGGGAAATAGTGTCCGAGACACACAAAAGACACACACTGACCTTGTCTAAAACAGAAACAGTACAAATTCTTTACAATCGGGAATAAATAATAAATGGCTTTGTGCATGAAAATAGTTTGTACAAATTAAGCAATGAATAACAATAAAAACATACATGGTCACCTATGAAACTCTGTAGGATTTAAAGTAAAAGTGGAAACACACAATTTAATACTTGTAATAAGTAAGCAAATATCGCAGTGAGAATCTCAACAATGTGCCCCAAATATTCTGGAAAGCTGTTGCTGTTGCTTACTTTTTTGGTACCAAAAGTATCAACAAGCTGGTTGTGTTTTACCCTTACTGAAACGTTGGCTGTCAACAGAGCTCCCGCAAAAAGCAGCAGTACCATCCAGTGCCTAGAGCGCCTGGCTCTGTCCTCTTTTGGTGGTACATAGTCCAAAATAAAGTTTTATTAAATAAAAATACCACTAGTACCAACTAGTCTAGACTGAGGATGCCTGGTATTATTCAGGCTGTTCTCATGCACCATTTGTATGTGCTTACAAGAATGAATGCACCACAGTTTGTATATAAGCCATGAAATCAGTGGTGCTGTGATCACATGACCAATGGGCTGGTGGGAGTGAAGACGGAAGTAGTATGAAGACTGATAGTCCACCTAGGGAGGCAGGTTGAGGTGGTGGGATGGTCAAACATCACAGGACTTTCACCTAGATATTTGGTATCATGTGACGTGAACTTTAAGTTATTTTAAGGTGCGTGATCACCATGTTTGTTTTCCTGAATCAACCCTACTTAACTTAACATTAAGTATCTTAACTTAATGTACATAACGTAATTCGTGGGGCACTAATTTGTAAGATATATATTATATGTACAGCACAGGAGCAGTGGATGTTTTCTAGGTCTCTGGGTATTTACTGAAGCTGACATGTACATGGGGTTTCTGAGGCAACAGAATACAAACAAAATGCCCGGAGGTGGCACGGTGGGAGGGTCAGTAGAGGGTCAGCAAGGGTCCAAAGGCGACAGATTAATCCAGCCATGTGAGCATCAATATTATATCAAAGAAGGTCAATATCTCTGCTGCACTCGATGGTCAGTGGCTCTGAAACTTAAAACAAATCTTAATAATGTTCCATTTTTAGTCGCCGCCCTGCTAAAGGCACATGCATTAAATGAGACGGATGGCATTATTAAATTCTGGATACTTGTACCTCAAGGAGCAAAAATGAATCATCCTTGACTTCACAACGGCACAACAGTGAGACAAGGCGTGCCTCAACCATCTAATGCAAATTACCACAATTTAGAGTGTTGTATTCAGCGGGAGACCATTGCTAAATGGTCAGACAAGCTAGTCACAGATATTAAAATAAATTATGTCTAATTTGAATTTTAGTCACGCTACATTAACTAATAGAAAGTTATTAACATTTCAAAAGACAGAAAAAAAAGCTTTTGCCTGCAAAATTAACAGTGGCTGGGCTGACCTGTAAGCCATGCAGTCTGATCACTGTAATGACAGCGTAATGGCATATTTACATTAAAATCTGGGCAGCTAATATGGGATTCAGAATGGGAGGCTCAGTCAAGGATTATTTAGTCTGGCCTGCTGGCCTCTCGCTGAATGTTTCTTTCTTAACTTCAATACAAAGCAGAAAGTTCTCATTTCATGACTATTTATGTGGCTGGTCTCTGTGGCTTGCTTTCCCTCTCGCCACCCTAATGTTCTCTTTAGCTCCAACCTTTTATCTTTCATCTCCTCTCTCTTTCCCCTCCTTGGTCTTTAAAGGCAATTATCATTTCACTTCAGAAATGTCAGAATCCTACACTTCAGTTGTATCTTGAGGAGCCTTGTTGGGATGAATGGAATTCTTCGCCGACAAAGATGAGTGGCTCTCTCCCACCAACCCCCGAACCTTGTGATATTGCCAGTCTTTGAAACAAGAGAAGAATTTCTTTGCATTTTAAATATTCCTAATTCATTTCCCCCTTACTTTGATATTTTCCAAGAAACTGCTGTGTTATTTCAAGATATAGGATGTGAGCACGGAAGTGATAGGATCACACTGGTGGAGAGGTTTAAGGTTTCAGGTTTAATTGGTGTGAAAGCAGTGATGGGATGAAATTCTTTTAACATAGAATACATGTTGGATTTGAATTAGCCCAGCTGTGTGTGAGTGCAGGGTTGAATATGAACTGTACAATATGAGCTGGACTGCTGTTAAATATGTGAATTATTTAAACTATCAACCATTTAGTTTGGGGGAAAAAACAGTAAAAAATGCAGATCAGAATTTCAAACAAACCAAGGTGACATCTTCAAATTGATAGATTTTTTTGAGCAATAGTCCAAAACCGAAATATATTCCACTGACAATCATGTAAAAGGAGTACACGCTGACTTTTTGAGAAATGGAAGCAGCACATTTCCTTTAAAGATGAAAAACATTTAGCGGAATATCAAAGTTGTTGATAAATAACTTCCTGCCAGTCAACCAACCAATCAGTTAACTGACCCAAGGGTGTAGTTTTTGTTTCAACATCTTCTGAATCATTTTATGGCGTAGTAAATTTTCTCATAACAAAGATCCTCAGCTGTCTGTCATGATTTTAACTGGTGGAGGACAAATGCAATGTTCTAAATTTTGATGGGAACGTGTCCCTGCACCCCCCCTCCCATAATCTACACCTATGAACTGACCAATCATTTCAACCCTATATATAATCGGTATTACATCTGTAACCCTCTTGTCTTGATTGTTGGTGTTCCCCAGTTCTCCCCAGCTGTGGGTAATAAGCGGGCTACAACATCTGTTTCTTCGTCTTCGTTAAATTTTTACCAACACGTCATGACAGTACTAACACATTTCAACTTAGGGCTAAAGCAACTTCTCTTCACTGTCAAGCAGAAGGCACTCACTTTCGCTTGAGTATCACTCATACAAAGCAAGGGCAGGTAGGAGCCAATTAGCTCATAACCATGGGAACACAATGACTCCACTTAAACACCACACATGGAAATACAAATGAAACAATATACAAAGTACTATAAATGACAATGAAATAATAATTTACCAGTAACTCAATAATGCTGACATACAAACATAATGCGTGCATTATGTTTTGGTAAAACATCTTACAGCACTGACACCAAATTTTACGAAACACTACAAACGAAAATAGAATCTAGTCGCACGTCATGACACATTGCACTGCCATGTTTGTCTCAAAGAACAATATCATGCAAAGACAAATAATAAATAAGTACCAATAAGTGACATTAATGTCTATGAATATGAAAGTGATATAAAATAATATAATATATATATATATAATATCTATTATGTTAAGTAGGCAACACTTTATTTTAATCCACCATGCCATATAATCATTTAATAAATGGTATATAAAACACATCATTACACATGCTGATGCAGCTGTAGGCAGATTTAAAGGGGAACTAATGTTTTTTTCAACCTGGGCCCTATTTTCTGATCTCCTTTTGTCTAAATGAGTGACAGGATGTTCAATATCTGACATTTCTCCAGTAGGAAGCTAGGGCTGACCTGCCTGCAGCCCGTGAGTGCGCGCTATGTTAAATAATAGGGCACTCAGACAGCGTCAAACAACGTTAAAATACACCCACTAAAATTGCTTTTTTTTTTTTTTTGTTAGCATAATTATCCGACAACATAACGGAAAGGAGAAATGAACGTCTGTGTTTACCTTTAGCTGGATTCGGACATGTTCCTCTGCCTGTTGCTGCTCCCTCTCTCTCCTCGTCCGCTCTCCAGTTTCAGTGAGCTCTACGTCCATGTACTCCGTGTTCAAATAAATACAGGCGGTCATCAAATTCAAATGGCTCATCCAGATCCAGTTGGTCAAAATTGGATAAAAATTCAGCCATGACTACTCCAAACAGAGTAACTCCTTACATTTGTAAGGTCACTCCAGCGGTAATTTCCTGAAACAACTCAAATCTCGCGAGATGTGAGATTTCAGAGCCAGAGTGTTTTGACTTGCCACAACAAACATGTCCGAATTTGTACATAGTCCCCAAATAAATACATTAAAGGGGCATTTTGACAAAAAGAAATACATTTACACCATAAATTGATGCAGATAAGGCACAAATTGGCGCATAAAAATGAACCAGAATGCAGAAAAGTGGGTATTAGATGCTTAAAATTTGCAGGTGGACGACCCCCAAGCCCCAATCTCATATGTATCATCCCCAGTGTAGCAATGAAAACTATGCCCTTAGATTCATAAACCTGTTTGTAAATGATTTTTGTACATGTATTCACAATTAATAAATGTAAATTTAAGTGTTTACACAGCAGTTTTGGATATTTATTAGGAGTTCTTATTGTTAACAAATACATTAAAAGTCCCTGAAAATATCCCTATATTTGGTTGCAAATGCATTACAGCATATTATTAACTATTTTCAACCATTATCTTATTACTCTGGGGTGTTTAAACAAAGAGTTACAATAAGTCTTTAAAGGCGCTTTGAAACTGCTGTCCTCAGTTTACCTTTTGATGAATTTTTCCAAGTGTCTTTTGAAAACAAATCTATTGTTGCCACATGCACTCCACATGACTGCTGGCCGTGAATATTGGACTCTGACATCCTGCAGGTGGGAGGAGGTGATATGTATTTAAAAATGCAAAATGACATCTAATGTTTAGCGTTGCTGCTTGTTTCCCAGACCCGGGGTGGACCTGACCATCTGCTCCCCTGGTCAGATGGAGCTACGCTTTTGGCAGTGCTCAGAGCTGTTCCATTGGCCTCCATCTCAAAGGACACCCAGTATTATCAGATTTCTCTTCCCTAGAAAAACTGAGACAGAGGCGCTATAAGAATAACAATATGCTCAGAGAAGGAAGGGGGTGGAGGATAAAATGGGTGCATGGAGGGAGTGGGACAACAATAACAACAAGTTGTCTTGCTAGCAGCCAGATACTGTCACATTACGGATGGAATCACTTCAGAAACGTGGAGAATTAATATCCTAATGAAGCTTCGAGTGGCCATTAGGTGTGTGTAATGTGGCTCCAGGGGTCTGGGATAGATGTCCAGCAGCTTTAGGCCCTTATTTGCGCGCAGTCACCTCAGCGGTTGCTTTTATTAGGGTAACATTAGAGGAAAAGGGAAGATGCCACAGAAAGATAGCGTTTTATTACTCTGGTTCCCAGGGAGCCATGCTCTACCTGTCACAGGCACACAAAGCATGCTGTTTTTTGTTTCAGTTTAGTTTTTACAGCTAAATATCTCTGTTACAAATGCCTCAGTCTGTGGAACAACATTTGGGCTATTATCACCAAAGTGTTCCAGCGTTGTGTGGAGATGAGTTATTTTGGTGAAACGTTTCAAACTGTGTGAAAGGGTTTCTGTGCAGACAGCCGTGAATATAAATTTCATTCACATTTTCCATTCACGCTAATATACTCCATTTCTCTCCTTTTTCTCCACATCTCTCTCTCTTTTTCTCTTTTGACAGGACTATTGCATGCCTCTGCTTTTTATCTCCTTACATTTTCGGGGGAATGAATTGCTCTCCACTGTCACATGGGCTCTGGCCAAGAATTCATTTTTAGTGGGTCAAATGTTTCAGAATGTCATCTTTGACAGGAACCAACCAGCACGATGAATACAAGGAAAGACACGGCCTGGTGATTTTTTTTTTTTTTTTTTTTTGTGTGTGTGTGTGTGTGTGGTTCGATCACTGCATACACTTAAAGCATGGTAACCATGCAGTACACAAAGCACAGGCATAGAGTGTCTATGTAGAAATCAATATTGAATTAAAACTCATTCCCCACTCATGAATAAAAAAAAAAACAAAAATGAAAAATGGTAAGGGGGCTACTGGAGCTGCAGGACTCTACAGTCAGCTAATGAAGGTTATGTTGCATGGCAGAATTCAGTAATTGCACCGCACAAGTGAGGTATTAGACAGGATGTAGCTAATGGAAAACAATCACATTTAACATGGCTCCTTGGTTCTAGCTGTTCAATAAGTGAGCAGCAGGCTGGCTCACAGCAAACAGGAGGCGGGGGAGGGGGGGGGGGGTTGGGATGGGGTGTAGGGGGGGTTCGCGCGGCACGGGGTTTTAATGTGATCGGACTATAACAGACAATCTATTTACAGTGTGCTCTGGGGAGCTAATAAACAAATGTTGAGTAATTTCAGCCAGCAGTAATTACCCTTGCAGCTGACAAGGAGAGTGTGATACTCTCTCCTTCACCTCCGGCTCGGTCCAGGAGGTGTGGGCTCTTCGGAGTGGTCCTCCTCTGCTCATATAGATGTGGCTGCTGGCCAGCAGTCAACTGCACAGGATCATTTACACTACACTGCTTCTCTCTGTGCACCAGGGTGTCAGATTCTACACCATTGTTCTGTTTTGCTTTGGTAATAGCCAGGCACAAATGAGTATGATGAAGCTGGAGCACATAACAATTTGTAGTAAATGTAGATGTTCACAACTTGTAGAAATTTCCTATGGATGTGTTGAAATGGTTTCCATATAATCCAATTAAAGAGAAACTCAAGCAGCAGGTTTCTGGCTTGAGTGTTAATTAACATTTTGTACATGATTTCAGTGAGACTCCTCACTTCCTTTAGCCACATGCTATTGCACTCTAACCCCATTTTATAAATCAGTGGAGGAAAAGAACAAATATTAAGTTTAGGAAGCAAACAAATTACTTTGCAGGTTAGACGGGCGCGAAGGCCAAAGGCATCTTTATCCAGGGAGCTCAGTCTTGATCCTTCAGTTAAGGTGAAATAGATTTTTATGCAAATATGCCTCTATCGATCGCTCTGCCTTTCTTTGATGGAACGGGATGGAGAAAACCGCATGTAATTAGATAGAGATAATCATTACAGAATAATCATTAATGGAGCATGTTTACACCAGCGTAGAAAAGACAATCTGTTGCACACAGCTACCCAACAGCTTCTAATAGATGTAACTTAAATTTGCAAACAAACTGCATAGATTACTACCAGTTTTACTGTCGCATAGATTAAATGCATGATAATTTCCTGGTTACAATGTGCCAACAGGGCTTTGTGTTGTAAGCAGCTTGTGCCAAACAGCGCTGCTTTTTGTTGCAGATCATGCCTACAGTGCATTAGCCTTCGTCCCTTCTGTCTTTCTGTCCAGTATGGCACAAACAATGCCTCATATCAGATCCCTGCGTTCTCTCCAGAATAACAAGGAGGGAGTGGAGCAGTGACGTGAGGGGTCCAGTCTGAGGGGCTGACAGACGGATAGTGAGCCAGCCTGTCCCTTATCCTCAGACAGGCAGATGTCCCCTCTCCCTGCGTGGCCGGCTGCTGACCAGGGGAGAGCCAGGCGGCTGCTGAAATGAAGAAACTTGAGAGCTCCTCAGGGGGTGAGCTGGTCATTTGATGTCCAGCACAAGGGCAGGGTGTGATGCTGAATGAGCTGAGGGAGAGAGGCAGCCTCTGCAGTCTGTTACAAAGGCCCGGCCTGACGGGTAGGGAAGGAGGGGAAAAATACTGAGCACAGACAGACCATTACTATATTTCATCTGTTTTGTCAGAGAGAAAATGGTCGCGAAACACATGTAGGAATTGTGTGGGGCAAACAAGGGGAATTTATTCTTTTAACCACATATGAATCTGTTAAAAACCAATAATGTCACATCTAATACAAAATTATCTTTATTATCTATCAGCACTTTAATTAAAAAAACATCTTTTATAAGCTTTGGTACGGCCAGGAACCGTCCATAATATCACATTGGACAATGGGGGAGTGATACTGACACAATCTACAACTGAAGTCCCATTGAAATATGTGAAGTACAGTCACAATGGAGCCATGGCATCTTTCTTACCTGGCCTAGGTTCAGTCTTGCAGGCAGTGGAGAGCCCTTTGAAGGCTACAGAGAGGCTGAGATGAGAGGAAGCCCTGCCTGCAGAGGGATCAACCATGTCGAAGTGCCAGCACCACAGTGCTGTAATTAATCGCCAGTGATGGCAGCCTCAGTCCTGCAGCCCTGCTCAACTTCTCCCTCACGACAAAACCTGCGGTCAGGAGACGTTAGGCAACATTAACTGCTCGTACCATTTCCATTTTCTGAAAGGGGGTGGCGGCTGTGTGTGAGAGGGGATGGTGGAGGTGTCCCGGGGTGGGTCTGTAGATATAGGACTACCGTGGGGGCTCAGGCGAAGAGAGCGACGGTGCATAAGCCATGGCTATGTACCTTTCATCTTGGAGGAGATTTGGAGAGGTTTCAGACCACAGAGACTTCTTAATTCTCACTAATTCATTTGCGTTCCAGATTCACTGGGCCTGGGATAACCTGAGAATGATAATGAACTCGCAAGGGGAGTGCATGGTCCCTTGCCTTTGAATGTGCTCAGAATAGATTCAGATAATCTTTCCTTGTGAATCTTTCTGGAGGAGAAGAATCCCATTAAGAGTGATTGCTTGTCATGAGATGTCCTCCAAGTTGGGGTGGTTTTAAACTTGTGGATATACATACCCACATATTGTCTGAGGACATAACCCTAGCATGGTGGCTCTTTTAAAAACACAAAAATGCAATATGAATGCATCCACAAGAAATAGATCTGTACAAGTTTTCGATTTTAAAATCATACTTTATAATGAATATTTATTTGCAAGCTGTATGAATCCTCAATCAATAAATTCTACCCACCAGCTTATATAAAGCATTTTTTTCCTCCTTGGAAATCAAGCTTCATCCAAACAATATATTATCATTACAAATGAGGCAGCAGGCTATTTACATTTATGGATTGAAACGCCACATTTTCAATACCATACACAAGCAAGTAGACCTACACGTTTACATCCTACAGGCAAGCAATGCTTGCTATCCAAAACGTGTCACCTTTATTCCCTTACTTTTTGGCAACATCAGCATTAAGATTCCTCTAATGTTTAAACAAAACATACTTTAAAGATAAAACTCATTCTCTCAGCTGCACTCTTGACATTCAAAACCAGGCCGTGTTTGCTGTCAGATCATGACTGAAAGATTTTTCCATATGCTTCTTTATAGCAGGCTGACAATGACTAGAGAGATTTTGAAGAGATTTATAGGTCTGCGGAGTTCTAAGGGATAGATTGCAAACTCTTGTGAGAAAAGGGAGGGAAAGCTGCCTTACTTCAGGGCCCGGTCTCATCTTTGGTCAAACAGAAGTGAGCTTAATTTGTGGGTCTGCCTGGGGAATTTCAAAGGAAAAAAGCTTTGAGTGACGCCAAGCTTGAGCTCCCTGATGTTAGTGAGATGAATGAAAGCAGGGTCTATAGGCTACAGGCCTTCTCACACTCCCACATTAACAGAGGTCTTTCAAGTTCTCATCAGGATAATTGTATAGGATGCAGTAAAATGCAAGACAGTGTTTTAGAGGAGCCATGCAGCACTTGTCATCAGACTGATTAAGACACGTTCACATGCGTGTTGATATGTACACACTTTACGGTAATTGAGTAACACACAATATGTGATTCCTGGTGCATAACAGTTAGTGGTTATAGACAGATTAAAACTCACTTAAAAAATAATGCAGCAATTGGGGCGTCGGTGGCTTAGTGGATAAAGCAGGCACCCCATGTACAAGGCTGTTGCCGCAGCGGCCCAGGTTCGAGTCCAGCCTGTGGCCCTTTGCTGCATGTCATCCCCTCTCTCTCTCTCCCCTTTCACACTTAACTGTCCTGTCCATTAAAGGCAAAAAATGCCCCAAAAAATATCTTTAAAAAAATAATGCAGCAATTGACAGCTATTCCGACAATAAATTGATCTGTTGATTATTACTTTGATTAATCCATTATTATTATCCAACATTTTATTCAAAGAACATAACTTAGTGCACATTTTTTGTACAGTGCTTTTTTTTAAATAACTTCAAAATGAAAAACAAGCAAACAAACAAAACCCTAAATGTATGTATCATTAAGGGAAAGTTCAGACGAGGCCACAACTACAATAAAGAAATGGACACTGAGGATGCAACCATGCACTTAGAATAACTAATATATTTGATCAAGTGTTGCTCAAGAAATAAAAGATTTATTTAGACAATCTCTGACTATGGCATAAAATACTCCCAAAACTCCATATTATAATACAGCATCTCTCCAGATTAAATTCAGCTAATTAGCATAAGCTAAATCTGCTGTCTCTCGTAGCTTTGTGCTAGTTTTTGATGGACGAACGCACAATTACAGGTAACTTTTCAAACAAATGTAACAGAAATACCTACTGTCTGTTTGCTCTCTGTTTTGTGGTGGATCAACATTAGTATGGTGTTAGCTTCAAGTGTTAGCTTTAAAGTAGCTTTATCAGGAGTGTGGCAGCTACACTGATCCATCACAAAACAGAGAATAAACAGACAGAAGGTATTTCTGCCTGTTACATTAAATTACCTGCAATCATGTGTTTATCCATCAAAACGGACATAAATCTGCCAGAGACGGCATTAGCTAGTGTACCAGGGTAGACCGTTTAGCTTGTGCTAATTCACTGATATTAGGTTCGAAGGCACACTGTTTTTCAAATATTTCATGTCAGTCAGAGACGGTCTTGAATTAATTTAATTATCATTTTAACTAGTTGTTACTACTTTAAACTTTTAGAGAGTCTCCAGTTCTAACATTGCTTCATTGCAAAAATATCACACTTTGATTTAACAAGTGGATTAAAAACCCACTGTAACATAGCTGTAAGCAGATATACTGATGCAAAGTGTGTGTTAAAGCACGGTGTTAGTCATCAATTAACTTCTCCTGTGAACATCTAGATTTTACCTTATAGAAATTCATTATACACCAGCTTTCCCTGATGGATGCCCACAGGAGGAGTCATACAAATACAGAAATAAACACTTTTATGGACTTACAGCTACATTATAGTGTACAATAAACAGCTTTTAGATGTTAATTTACTGCTTATGAATACAAAGAACTTAAGGTATTGCCTGGAGCTTCACAGTCATATCCATTTTAATTTGTTTATTTATACTGTCCCACTTTATGTAGAGAAACAATCTGTTAAAATATGGCAAAAATATGGTGTTTACTCGCAGCACTAAGCGTTAATATCTTGTGGACAAAATAAAGGATGGCAGGTTCCTATTGCAAAAAATACAAGAATTCATTCTCCGCCTCTTGGTGTTTTTCAACAGAAGACTTACTGTGCTACGGAACAGGCTGGCCTTGATAGAATGACCTAACATTTTGACAGGACAAAATATAAAGCTGCTCTTTATTCTGTGGACAATTCACCAGATGCAGGCATGGGAATGGCTTTAATCAATAGAAATGTGGGTGTACTGCATGATTTATTCCAGGCTTTGCTTTATGTACAAAGAAATCTCGGACATTGCTAAGAGTGCAAGCAATAATGGGACCCACTCAGTTTTCCCTGAAAGCTTGTGTTGTGATGGTTGTTGCTGCTGCGAGTATTTACAAGTGCTATCTGATCAGCCTCAGAGGCTTCCCAACGAGACAGATGATTAGGTGCAGCAAACGAGCCTCATCACCGCCTAAAATTGATGACTCAATGCTGGATGACAGACAACCCTATTTGTATTAAGATAAGGCGCTGACAGTTGTGTATCAATCAAAATTGAGTTATTATTGAGCATAAAGAAAGGCATTTGTAATATCATTAAATCCAGATATGCCTCTCTTCACATCTGGCAGGCAGCCATGCGTGTGAAGGAGGGGTTGAGGGACAGAGAGAGAAAGGCAAAGCAAGAAAAAAACACTCGGGCCAATCATTCCTGGCAGTGTGCTGGCAGCTGCAGTGTTTTGTTTTTTTCGTTTTTTGTGTAATTTCAATATGTTTCTGTGTACCTCAAGCTTGGGTGCAATAACAGCTTACAGATTGCTTATGTCATCAAATTTTGACAAACTTCTCAATATGTTTTGACCTTCATCTTTAGCCATCTGCTTTCTCCCTTTTCTTCTCCTTATAGCCTACAGTAATCGTGAACTCTAAATAGGTTATGTCTGATTTTTGACAACAGGAATTTATAACTATTAGTTTAGGCTAGAATAATTAGCCATTATTTATCTTTACTCCAAAAACACATTTTTTGTCTAGCTGGGGGCACAAGACACAAGCTGTAAACACATCTCTGAGCTATTATCTTTTCACTTATGGCTAACTTCTTCATACATTTGTCTATTAACACATCCAGCAGATAAAGAAAAACATTACTTTCTCACCATCTCATGAACGAGTATTTAGTAGTCACTGTTTCTTTAGATGCTAAAGGCTGGTTGCTTACACTGCCTGTTTGTTGATGGGCAGCCAAAAACAACACAAAGTTATTTAGTTGTGGGTCAGAACCAAAACAATGAGCCAAAAGACATTAAAAATATAGCTTTTTGTGAGTCTGTCACTTTAAGCAAAGTATCCTCATACAATGCCTCATCTGATATCTTACAAGAATGCCTTGTGAATGATGTTATGTGCTTATTTTAAATTATTTAAAAAAATTAATTAAAATTATAAATTATTTTATTTTATTATTTTAAAGTTTGGTTTAGGTTAGTAAAGTTATGTAGGTTAGGTTTAGGAAAAGAAACATAGTGATGATGTGCATTAAAATAACTTGAAGTTCACTTGATTTCACATGAACACCAGTCTCCTGGGGGAAAGTCCTGTGTTTGTTTTACCCATCTCTACCCCAACCTGCCTTTCTATTTGGACTTTCAGTCTTCATACTACTTCTTTTGCTCTCATCAGCGCACAGGTCACCGGGACTCCCTCCAAAGTTGTCAAAATCCGCTTGGGCAGTGACCTGCATCGTCAGACACTGATGAAAAAACCCCAGGAGAGTAGTGTATGTGTCCCGTAAGATTATAAAGCCAAATCTTGTTCTTTGTTGCCTAAACCTAACCACGTGTTTTGGTTGCCTAAACCTAACCATGTGTCTTTGTTACCTGAACCCAACCATGTGCGTTAGTTGTTGGAGGACAAACGATTTGTGTTGTTGTATAGACGTAGTGTGTTATTTTGAAACTTGACACGGCGTCCCAAAACTTTAACAACCAACACACCCCAGGGTACCTTTCACGTCGTATCTGGACGTAAAAAGTCCATGACCAAACGTCGAAATGCGACATGGTCGGAGTGAGAATGTGTTGGCACTGGTCACATGATCACAGTTATAAAAGAATTACTGGCTCAAGATTACGTGGGTTATATACAATTTGTGGTACATTATTTTTCCTGGGTACACATACAAACAGTGCATGAGAACAGTCTGCGACCCCTTTAACACATAAATAGCCATGTGACCCATTGTTAACATAAAAATATCAGTTATAGCAGCTTTTATAACATCCTTGTGAGATCCCCTTTAAAGTGTCATTCAAATCAATCACCTCTGATCATCTGTTCTCTTATTTGCTGCTGTTGCATTACATTAGTCATCAATAGTCTAGCCAGTTGTATAATTTCCGCCCTGTCTCCTGGAATTTACATCTATATACAATTAATTTAAAATAGCAAATACGTTTTTGAGGGAAGCGTAATGCAGAGTGAATTACATTTTCGATAAACCTAATCAGGAAATGTTGCTAAGTAACATACCTGGCAAGTCGCAAAAATGTTGATACTTAACATAGCCTATTCACTGAAAACATATTTCATTTGTTTTCCACCAAAATAGGCAATCTCGCATTACACTATCTACTCATAGTGTCTACAGCATTATTCTTTAATTTTACCTTTACCTTTTTTAATTAATATTTAACTGAGACCACAACATTTTCCTTACCCTAACGAAAGTGCTTTTGTTGCCTAAATCTAATCACAGACAGAACGTCTGGACGCTAAGCCGAGATTCTGGTGTCACACTCCTGCTCTTTACATAAATGCAGTGGTACATTGAGTCAAAGAATCATTGTCTCCGAACATAGTCCAGGCAGTGATATTAAATTGTCACTACAATGCAATATACAAACGTTGCTTCCAGGAAACAGGGTTGGTTATTCTAATGTGAGAGAACTATCTAAACTCGTACAGATCAAAAGCATAATAGAGACCTCTTAAATGGTCTACTGACAACGTGGCATTAAGAAGTATCTTGTTCCATGAGCCGGTGATCAGAGTAAACAACACGCTGCGTATAATATAGTCCCTCCACAGTTTGACATTTCCCTCTGATTTTCATATCTTTGCCTGAAATGACAGTCTATGTAACATGTGGAGGCCTTAAAAATGCCATGGCTGATATGAAATCAATTTGCATTTCCCCGGTGCCTGGATAACATGGCCCTGTCAGAGGACCCTGCAGATCTGCTGGAGATAATGACGTTATAGAGGGCGGCTCGCACAGTGGAAAGGATGAAATTGAAAGAGTGACGTTCTGTGTTTCCCATGATTGCCTTGACTGGAGGATGTGTGGGTATCGTACATGTACTCCTCTGTCTTTGCTCCCCATTAGCTCCACTTGTTCCCAGACAGGGGTTAAGACAGACTAAAGAGATCCACCAATCCGACCAGTCAAAGCCTCCACGTGTCAGTGATGGCATTTTAACAGTATCAACTTTTATATGAAGAAATGATAATAAAGCTCATTAATTCCAATGGGTGACCTGCAGGAGATAAAAGCTCCAAATATTAGAATCAATTAGGGATTTCATAATAGCAATTAACATATTAAGAAAAAAACAGACTTTTAGGTCACTTTTGATGTTATGCCTTAATTTATAGATATTAATTAATGACTATTCAACAGTTAAAGAGAACTCCAATTAGAAGGTAATAATATTAGTTACTGGATAAAAGAAGAGAAAAAGAACTTAAAAAAATCCCTCCATATTGGCTGTCATCCCATCGACTTCATACTGCAGCACTGGCCTGGTGTTAAAGGAATGGTGTGAGATGCCATCATTATATTTTTCAAAGAGGACCACACAGTAATGGTAACCACATGCCACTTTGGCCACTTTGCAGAAATGTGAAAAGGAATTATCTGAATGGTGTAGATCACACTCAGGAGTGTGCTGCATTTGTAAAGCCATATTACAGTGCACAACCCAGAATTTGTTATAAACATAGGAAGTGGATAGTTGACGGCTCTGACCTGAGGACATTTAGACGTGATCACGCTGGTGCAGGGGGCCAGCTTGTTATCGAGCTCAGCGTATGCTGTGAGAGAGGGACATCTCTCCCGCTGCTGCAACACTAATATACGCTGCTATAACTACAGGTGATTCCAGCTGAGTTTTTCCTCACTTTGCCTATTTCAGGCTGTTGAATGTGGAAATGTTGACCCCTACACCCCGAGTCAGACAGCTTGATCTCTCTGTGACGGCTGCAGAGGAAAAAGTTGTGAATGCTGTCTTTAGATTTGTGGTGGGCAGTAATTAATAAACTGGGGACCAAAGTCAGCAGATGGTTCTTATATCCTCTCAGTTTTACCTGGACACAAAACAGTGTAAGTATGTATGTATGTAGCCAAATATGAAAATCACCACCACCATTATCACAGCAACACTACAAGAAAAATGAAAGTGAGGTTAACACACACAAATACATGTGCTCAAGATCTGCATCCAAGTACAATGTTGAGATATTTGCTCCACTTTGGCACATTTCAAATGTTGCTTACATGTTAATCAATCACTAACAATGATCCAATAACACATTTATTTGTTACATATAATTGTCATTACTGGTGCCATTTTGCATTTTCTTTTACTCTGGACATTTTAAGTATCATTAGTACTACAAACAAAATAAGTAATAAGTAATAAGTACTAACAAAATTTGATAACATAATAATGCAATAAAGGGGATTAAAAAGTGCATAAAATGCAGGAACTTTACTGGAATATTTGAATACACTAGTACTGCTACATTAGGAAAGTAAAGTGAAATATCTCAGCACTACTTCTTAATACAACCACCCCTGAAATCCATCATTTTTATTACACATGCATACAGATAGTTCAGTCAACACTTGCACGAAAATATTTAATCACAGGGGTTAAAATGTTGTCTCTGCGATGGGACTGCTAACTACATGTAGGCTATGAAACCTCAGATACAGAATCACTCACACTTCATGAATGATAGGAACAACTTTGCAGCTAGTTATGAATATGTCCACGAGAAAGCTGTTAATTGACAGAAAATATTAAAAATTTTCTCACTTGTAAGTATTTCTGTATCTGTACAAGTTAAAAATGGTAACAAGATGGTTCACGGTAATTAAAGCTGACCTTAAATCCTGGACGGCTGTAAAAGTAAATATTTAGTTTGGTTGAAATTTTTGCAGGAAAAACTGAGAAAATCATGCTGGAGACATTCACACTCTAATTATAGCCATGGGTCACGGTTTGACTTGCAAATATATATTTTTTTTCTTTGTTTCCATACATCTCATTATTTTTTCAAATCAAGATAAAATTGCTTTGAATGCCTGGGGATTAACAAGGTCATATCATAAGTATCTTAGAGTATATGGTGGGTTAGATGTTGCAGGGGGGATTAGTAAAGTACAAAATGTGCTGTTTTCCACCTTATTAGAATAAATAAACATTCTGCTTACACAACTGGTCCACTGGGTCTAATGTCCACCTTTTGCAAGCTGTCAGGTTCATTTGAAATACACTGCAGTACACCAGGATGTCCCGCTTATAATAAAGAGCGTACTCACAATATATGAAGGAGACAGGCTGATAATGAGACATTCTGGCTCTAATCAACCTTATAAAAGTCTGAGGAAGAGCATATCGCTCCAATAACAATTTTCAATTAATAAAAACATCATTTTGTCCAGTCCCCTAGGATGGGGATTCGGTATAACTTGAGGGCCTTCCCTCGCATGGTGTGAACAAACCTTCCTGCTCTGTAGCTGTGTGAATGTGTGTGTGAGACACAGACAGTCTCTCTCAATTGTACTCACGGACACACACACACTCTTTCTCTCTCTCTCTCTCTCGCTCACACACACACACACACACACACACACACACACACACACACACACACACACACACACACACACACACACACACACACACACACACGCACACACACACAGCACGGCAAGGAATTATACTTGTCTGTATGGTTTGTTAGCACTCAAGAGATAAAACTTTACATGTTGCTCCCAATTAGCACAGCAGTGACCGTGCACTGTCTCCTGTGCTCAGCTTCCCCTCTGAAGAGGGGCTATTTATGTGAAGACTCATGAGAATGTGAGAATTGAGGCGAGAGAGACGAGATATGGACTGTGTGAGATAGTGTGTGTGTGTGTGTGTGTGTGTGTGTGTGTGTGTGTGTGTGTGTGTGTGTGTGTGTTATGAGGGAGAGAGGGTGAGAGAGAGGGAGTGAAAGAAAGAGATAGAGAGAAAGGGAGAATTGAAATGGCTTAAGCATCCATTTTGAGTGGAGAGACAGGTCCTATTAACATTTAACAGCATTTGTGCAACTTGGTGCCGAGGTTATGATGCAAATGAGGAGGAATTAAAACTGGCCAGAGGTTTGTCATTGATGGATTGCAGTCTGGCAGTGCTCACACTTCCCAGTGTCCATCAGAAGCGATTACTGTGTAATTAAACCTTATTTCTGGACTCTCTAGTGCATAATTACTTTGTGAATGTAACCATCATCTAAAAGCTACAAAAATGCTTTACCATTTAGTCTAGCAGTCAGTTCCATGGGCTTGTGTCAGATATAGCCATCAGACAGAGCAAAAGAACTGTCACTTTTAATAAGAGGCAAAAAATTAAATGAAACAGTATGCTTATTACAGAAAAATTAGGCTTTCAAGAGTCCTTTCTGTTATTTGCATAATTTATCCCCCACCCCACCCCACACATATACACACACCGCAAGCTTTAGGCAATTTCCCTCACATTTAAATAGATTGCACATTTAAGGCTACTTAAGGAAAATTATCACTTTGCATATTTTAATTGTTATGAAGGAAGTGATTTGAGAGAGGTCTGTGGCTCATCCTCTTGAGCCATGCGGTTGCGAAGCTGTCTGATTCGGCTGCTCAGCGCTGCAGCTCCACAGATAACCTCCGAGTTCACACACATCCACTCCAGTTTCATCAGAATGCAAATGAAGCACAGAACACTGGGACAAGTGGATCTTTGATATTTACAAAATAGCCACTAATAACTTGAGTGTAATTTGTTTGACTCAACTTTATTTTTCTCTTATCAGTCCTGATTTTTTTTTTTTTCACTCTCCCTCCTGGTCAAATGGCTCTTGTTTAAAAATTCAGTGGAAAGAAACAAAGGGCGTGTTTGCTGCTAGAATTTCAGAGACAGCAGGATGTGGACTGTGTCTATATATATCTGTCTATCTAGCTCAGTCTTATAACAGGCATGCTGCTGTGGCACAAGCCCAAGATACACACTGTTAAACATGAAAACAAAGCATGTGCATGCATATGCAGTTAGGTGTTTTTTTTATCTGCATAGCCAACAACAAACACCAGGCGCACTTAACACTGTGAAAGGGAACAACCTGCTGAAGGAACAATATTGTTGACTGTACAGTCTCAGCTTAAAGTGTTACTGGCAGTCGGCTGCATCATATTATGGAGAATGGGTTCAGTCGTCATCACACATACACCACTTGTCTTGATACTTACCCCCTGGTACAGACTGAATTGAGACAGTAGTTTGCTGGAATAGTTTATAGTACAGTTTAGCACTGATTAGTATTTCTTAACTTAATAGATGAATAGAACACAACATGTTTAGGCAAATGCAGGCTCTCACATGCTGTGACTAAAAATGATTATGTACCTACGCCTGCATTGAAGGATTTAATAAATGCATGTTGTTGTTTTTTCTAAATAAAGGTGTTAAAAAGCTTTTCATTCAAAGATGAAATGTCTAGAATTACCTTGAATGAATTACACCTGTTTTCTGCTCGACATAATTTGTCAGGCAGTGCTCTTCTGTATAATAGCCATGCTGAATAAGACTAGTGAACAATTCCATCCTCCAAGGACACTTCTCCGTGGGAGACTGCAGTGTTTTAAGTGTTAGTGTTCTCGCCTTGACAAGCTTATCAATGCTTGTGAGGGAGAGTGTTCAGACACTGGCAGCGCACCGATAATATGAAATTACCTTTTTCACACCCCTTGGTTTATGTAAATTAGTTAATTTTACTCCACATCATGTACGACTCTTTATTTAGAAAAGGCTCTGTGGAAATGAAAACATGTTTTATTTACAATTTTTCAGTGCAAAATATGGATGTTTCCCCCAGATGATTAGCATACATGACATAATACAGGTACAAAATGTATGTTTTTCGTCTTCTGTAAAACCACATGTTTTTAAACCCCCATGTTTGGAATCATGATATATGTTAACTCTGATGAAAAAAAAACTGCACCCACAGCTGATATTGACGTACTCACATGATAAGAAAAGAGAATTACCAACACTGACACAATATGCTGGGTCTTTTCTCATTTATGTTAATTGCACAAAAACTTCCCACGCATATAACACCTACTACTTAATGATGACATAAAAGAGGAATTTTAAGCATAGCTGTTCACTTAGTAATAAAAAAAAAACAGCCAATGTGGATTTATAAATTATTATGGATCATGAGAGGTGTATTGGTGGGAGGAGTGCAATAAAAAGTAAGCCTTAAAATCAGCCTCTGTAAACTGCTGCAAACTGAATTACGCCAACTGTACTGTCGTTGAACACCGGTGAAAATAAAGAAATTATGATTTAAGTTGTCATGGATCGAACACGGTCTTCCACAAGAAATTGCTTGAAACGGAAATAGCACAGGCTTAAATCAATCACACCATTGCAAATTTAATCAAGTAAAGGTACAAAATGCATCCAGTTTTCAGGAAGGAAAAAAAAGAAAAGAAAACATCTTTATTCAGTATTTCAATAACCTTTATGTACCTTGAAATTAAAATACATTTAAATTGACTGTACTGTAAGTATGGCAATACATACACACATATAAACATGTATGTGGTGCATTTTTTTTGTATGTTTGCTGTATATCATTAGCAAATGTACAATACGTACAGCTATGTGCAAGTTTATTCTCTGTACATGAATATGAAAAGTAAAAAGATTTTTCATATCTTAATGTTACCCCCTCATACTTGCATGTGGAATCGCAAGTGCACATACATACACATTAACATGCGCACTACGACAGTTCACAAAGGATTAAAGCAATTGTTACTTTTTAGGAAATGAATTTGCATCGGCGACTTTGTAGATGACCTACACAGCCCGCAGCAATTCAATGGAAAGGTGGTTTTGTAAATAAACTGTACGTCAGTATGAGCAGGTTGACTTCATCTTTGCCCTCAAGGTGCCTTATTCTTTTCTGTGACTTGTATTCGACAGTGTGAAGACAGTCTTTGTGAGGTAGACTGTTCAGATTCAAGGGCAAGCATTAATTTTTTTTGTTCTTTTTTTTTGTTGTTGTTTTAACTTTTTTTTTTATCCACAAATGCATGACATTCAAAATGACAGGACATAAGTACTACATGTACAATATGTAGCAATGAGGTAGAAATGGTTATAAAGAATGCCAGACTATAAAACTACATAAGGATGGAATCAAAATCTTAAAGCAGTTCTCAAACAAAATGTAATTACAGAAATACTGACAGGTTTTGATAAAAAAAAAAAAAAAAAAAAAAAAGCGATTCAAGTGGCTGAGTTGGCATCACTGTGAGACTCGATGTGCTTATCATACTGTAGGTTCTGCCCATGTGTTGGTAGCGACTGTTGGCCCTTTCATCACATCACCCTCAATGACGAATGACTATTTTTAATGATAACATCTATAGCATGTGAAATGTACACCCTATCTAAAAACTGTCACTGTTTTTCTCATATCAGATCTTGCTGTAAGGCTTTTTACGGTCTATTTGTGATGAAAATGAAAAACAATTAAATGTAACTTGTTATCCATGTGCCTTGAGTTACACTGTGCTCTATTGCAATGATAGAGAGACAAAAAAAAGCAAATGCGTGACAAGATCGGTTGTTGTCGGAGTGATTACAAGCACTGCTTAATTTGAGTGGAACATTTCCCCTTATACATCTCTCTGTAAGTTCGGAACAGTCGCCCTCTTAAACTCGTGAAATCTGCACTTGTTAATGGCACTTAGGGCTTCTTATCGCCTTCTTGTCAAAAACCCTGCAATGAGTATAATCACTTCTTAAAATTAGCAATCATGGACAAACAATTAAATTCCAGTGTGACAAAACACTGTGTGGTATGTGACATGTTCTGATAATATATGTATTTTTTCTTTTTCATGATAAACAATTTAGCCACGTTTGTATTTGTACTCCAGGCAGAGGTAAATGACTGTTCATAAAGTCAGACAGGATGAAACTGAAAAAAACTTTTACAAAGCACACCATCCTCTTGGAAATATCTGACATACTGTGATACAATAACTAAACAATGGCCACTAAGAGTGCTATGAAATCAACAATTTCAAACGTCTGCAGCTCACGCTGTGGTGAAAAGGTCACTGAAATTCACAACTTCTTTTATCAAGTCATCATACTCAGAAGAAAGCTTTTGTACTTTGGCTTCATGGAGGATTTCAACCATTAAACACCTCAAAGTGCAGTAATGAATGACACAATATTTAAGGGGCTTTTAAAAATTCAATTTCCTGTGTCACTACACAATTTTCATGTGTAAAGCTTTCAAATGGACTCAAACTTAGGATGGAAACTATTTTATCAAAACAAATCTGTCTGTTGACCTCCTGGATGTGGTGTACAGGAAGTCTCAATAAAAAAACATGTGTAGGTTGCTGCTACTTAATTCATCTTTAAAGTTTTTGTGTAAAGATGACACTGTGTAACTTTGGGGTAATCCATCATGTGTAGAAACTGAAATGCTAGTTTAAACTAGAAGACCCACATCCATATAATTTGAGAACTTCCAAACATAAATGGGCATTCATGTAGGTGGCAAACACATTGTATATTGAATGTGTTGAATCTGACAGATGATCCTGGGTTAATAGACATGTGTGGGGTTGGGTGTAACGTTTTACCAATTACTGTAACTTGTTTGCATTCAGGGGCAATGCTGTGGCCCGTCTTATGACTGAATCTACAACACAGATCATGTGAAACTACAGGAAGATGTTATTGTTCATAGGCGTGCTAGCTTTCTCTGCTGCTACGTAGTTTCTCTGCTTTCGTCTGGATGTTCTGCACAGTATACATCCCAGTACAGGTCTGGAAGAGTAAATGATACAAAACCAGGTAGCAGTGATCAATATGCACACTGTCTAAAAGAAAAAAAAAAAGAACAGGTAAAAATGTGCAATAGGCAACGAACATGAAGGGACCTCCTTTGAAAAACAAACACAAGGTCCTTTAGTGCCTCTGCAGTATTATACACCTACAGTGCTATCTACTTCAGTGGCATTTTTCCAATGTGCGAGTGCTTTGCTTTCCTTACTGCTCAGAGGACGTAATACATTCAATAACATTTTTCACTTGCCAATTCAGCTGTCAGTCGTGCTCTTTCATTGCCAAAGAAACGTTGCGTGGAAATGTACTGGTAGCAAGTAGTGATTAACAGCACTGTAAACACAACAAGTTTAAATGTGAAAATTACAACACAGTAAAAAAAAAAACAACAGTTTTTATGAAGAGTGAAACTAGCCTTCAAGTCATGATCTTAAAAAGGAATGCCACTCAATTCATGGATGTAAGACGGGCAAACCGATTATTTTGTAAACTTGATATTAAAATGATGGAGTTGGTATTGAGCCAGAGAATGTGTATCAAACATCACTGCCATTGCTGTCAAATTTTCTATTTGACCTCACAGATTCAGGGGCCAAACAAGCAATGGTAACAACGTCCATTGGTGAATGTTAGCTAATATAGATCAAATCAACACGTTCTTACTCCCAACTCGTCAGATACTAATGCTTTGTCATGTCAAACTATGACGCTCTAGGTCAGTGGTTCTCAACTGCTGGGTCGCGATCCAAAAGTGGGTCGCGGGTCCATTCTGAATGGGGCGCAAGTGACTCGTGAAAGTGTTAAGTTTGTAAAAAACACACTTTATTTTAAAGTATAGTGAATTTCCAGCACAGAGCTTTTATTTTGAGGTGCCATGGACAGCTACTTAACAGAGACAGCAAACTAACTCCATGACATGGCCAGATGCAAGTATGATGCTGAATATATTAAACTGCGTGGACCTTGAACTAATGACTAAGGAGAAATCTGGATCACATTATTGGAAAGTTGGAAAGCACTGCTCTATGTTACCCTTCAGCATCAGTTTTGGACACTCAAATTAAACTTTAAAATTACATTTAAAACCTAGATATAACAAAAAGGTTTTCTGGGTTTAGGTGACAAAAGCACGTGGTTAGGTTTAGAAAAAAGCATCAAGTTTAGCTTAAAATAAGTTTGTTGCTAACATAATGTAACATCATGTGACATGCATCACTAGCATAGTATGCTACACATGCTAGCACAATTTGTTGTTACAAATAAAATAAAATAACTAAAAACAGACTTTTGGTTTCACATGGGGCAAGAACAGCTGTCTCCTGGGTGAAAGTCCAGAGTTTGATTGACCCATCCACCTCATCTCTTACCCACCCTATATGTACTTTATTGTTCTTTATATTACAGTAGTTGCCACCACCTGATGTGTCTCGTACAGCCGCTAATGAGTGCCTCAGTCCGTCAGTATCAAAAGCTGAGGGCCACTGACAAAACGTTGACATTTGTTGAGTTGGGAGTGAGGCAAAGGCATAGTGTAACCCAAGCCTGATATTCAGTGGCATTCCCCTTTAAGTGCATTATGTGGTGAGAAACAGGATTCTTGGGAGTTATAAAAAATGTAAAGCTAATAGATTTTGCACACAACAAAACACTGTTTGGTGTTCTCTCAAAGGCTTCCTCATCAAACAAGCGGAATAGGTGCTGACATTTTGCTGTCTCCATGTATTTGTCTTTCAGAGATAACTAACAAACTGAGGTAGAAAGGAACTTAGGCTATACATAATCCTTAGGTTTCATTAATGATAAAACAGCAGCAGGATGGAATGAAATAGCTCGGGGCAGCTGTCTTCCTCAACCCCGAGATGTTTGTCTGCACCTTTCAAATTTTTCTCAGCTCTGCATCACCACCAGCAAAAACAAAGAACCCCAAACAAATTACTTTTTTTTTTGTCTTGTACATAAACCAGAATTACTCTCATACATTCATTGTAGGAACCTTCTCGTTTCATTTTGAGCTTTTTGAGGTATTATATAGCCTTACGTGGTTTGATGATGGAATTTTAAATGCAAGCCAAATGCTCTTGTAGTGTGTAGTGCTTCGACACAAGTTTATGAGGTACTGTACATATCATCATCACTTTCCTGAGTTTTCAAATAGAGAACATCAATAGAAATAATGATAGGATTTTACATTTATGTGAAACACTGTGAATTACTACTGAAACGATATTTTTAACAGCAATTACATAGTAATTTATTCTTTAGATTGAAGTCACATTGTAAAATAATATCTGTTTTTGTAATTTCATCTATAGTGGAGAGGCTAGTACAGCAACCAAATTCACCGTAAGTTTGCTAGAAAAACGCATCGTTCCAACAACAACAGCAACAACAACAGAAAAAGTATGTCAGTGTTATTGGAATTAAAGGATTTACACATACATAAAACCTGTGTAAGGTAATGACGCCCAACTGAAATGATGCCAGTAAATTTAATTTTGCTCAAATTAACCACAACTGTTCACAGAGAGCACGAAACAGACACAGCTGTAGAACACTAATGGAAAAGAGAAAGCAAGTTTTTTGTCTCATTTTAAAGCTTTTTTTTTTATATTAGCACATGTCACCAATGAAGATTGTGAGGCAAAAAGAAAAAAAAACTTAAACAGCACCACCTCAGGCACTTGATAGCAACTAAATCTCAAGATCAGCAGAATAGTATGTATATATATTTATATATATATGTATATACAAAAACGGGGGGCATCTTCTTCCAAGTCGTTTGAGTTTTAGTCAGCTGTATAAAGCATTTAATTAACTTTACCAATGTGTGACATCCAGACTGTCATCTTCTATCTAAAGCCTTCAAGGACAATCCCTTTGCTGTATGTTCATGTCACCTCTGTTTGTTATTTTTCCTGTTCACTGAAGGCCAAACACTTATTTGTAATCAATTACTGGACTTAAAGAAATTGTGTTTGATGAGTCTCTTTCATTGACCACAGCCAAACATTTTATTCCACTCAGTGTACATGTCAAGTTCTTTTTGTGATATGCTGGGCTGGAATTTGCAAAACACATTGTCAAAGTCTTGGTAGGAGACCGGTCTCATCTGAGTGGGATGGATAGATGACAGGTCAGTACCAGGAATGCCATGGAGAGGACCTACCACAGCCTCCTGACACAGCTGAGCCACGTCCTGTCCAGAAAAGCCCTCTGTCCTCTGAACCAGTAGTGACATCTCTTTGTCACTGAGACAGTAGTTGTGCTGTGAGAGCAGTTGGCTGATTATCTGGTGTCGTGCTGTCCCATCAGGCAAGGGGATGAGCAGTCGCTTGGCAAAGTACCTCCGTAGGGACTCTGGGATCTCTTCAGGCTTATTGGTGGAGCAGACCACGAGGACGTGGTCCTCAGCGGAGGTCAGAATACTGTCAAGCTGCATGAGGAGCTCAGCCTTGAGGCGATTCACTGGGCTCTCCTCGCTGAGCTGGGCTGACAGCAGCAGGTCCACCTCTCTGATAAACACTACCGCTGGCTGGCGACACCGTGCCACCAGAAAAGAAGCCTGGATGATCTTGTCCCCCTCCCCCAGCCACTTGGTCACCAGAGCTGAGCTGCTGAGTCTCAAGAAGGCAGCCCCCAGTTGGCTGGCCATACAGTGGGCCAGCAGCGTTCTACCAGTTCCCTGAGGTCCAAATAAAAGGAGGCTCCGAGGTAATGTGGCAAGTCCACTAAACATATCTGGCCTCAAAATGGGCCAAAGTATCTCCTCTTTGATGGCTGCTTTGGCCATATCCAGACCCGCGATGTCACTCCAGTCCACTGGAGGGCCCTGCTGAAGGATTTCTGTGGTTACCATCTCAACCAGGTTGGAGTCACTGTTTTTCAGTTGTTCCTCTGCAGCATGGATGGACGAGGTAGCCGTACCGATGTCAGGCCCTGTTAGGGAGTGAGAGAGGTGCTGTCTGTGCTCTTCAGTTTGCTCGCTCATGATGGGGGATCCAAACTTGCTGTAGGGCTCGCCAGTTCTGAGATCACCCACAGAGCTTTTGGTTGATCCATAGGATGGAGGAGTTAGTGCTCTGCCAGAGTGCACAATAAATTTTCTCTGTTGATCAGAAGACATTGGCTGTTTGGTTGGCTTAAATGCTAGAGACTCTGCGTTTCTGTCAAAGCCATTGCCCCTGTTTGAGTCTGAGCCGCTGTCTGTTATTCTGTACATAGGGCTCTGTGAGGAGCGCTGTTGGTTGTAGTTAAAATTACCATAGCTAGAGTCCATATCTCCATGTCCGCTCATGTAGAAAGCTTTTCGTTTTAATGAGTTGGATGTGCTGCCATTCAAAGGTGTTGGTGCAATTGGTGTATGATTATGGGACTGGTAGGTGTAGCCGGGCAGGGTCGAAGGAGGGATTGGTGTAGGAGCTGCAATACCGGATGGCAGATAAGCAGAAGGAGGGGGTGCTCCCCCAGGGCTATAACCGGGGCCAACAGCAGTCTGAGAGGGATACCCTGTTGGAGGATAATTGTAGTTGGGAAGGTTTGGAGACCCGGCGTTGTAGCTCGGCACTAAGGTAGGGGGAGGAGGCGGGGGTGGTGGTTGTAAGAGCCCGGCACTGTGCAAAGGAGAGGGGTGTGGGGAGGGGAGGGCCGGGGTACTCTGGCCACTGTAGCTAGAATGCAGGTAGGAGCCATTGTAGCTGGCAGTATATTCCTGAGAGGGGAGGCCCGAGTGAAGAGTAGTGGCTGTGTGGCTCCCACAGTTACTGCTGGAATAGCTGGGCTCAGACAAGCTGCTGGCCACCCCCGGGGAGCTGCCTATGCTAGCAGACACATCTGTAGGGGGTAGGGCAGCTGTCATTCCAGCTTTGCTCACAGATATAACATCTGGAGCACAGTTCATTGGGTAAATCCCCTCCTGCCAGGACTCATTCTCTGACTTTCGTCCATTCATGAGTCCAGTGGTGCTATCAGAGTAGGAACACAGCAGGGCTCTCTCATTTGGGCCCTCTAGGATCCCAGAGTACTTCTCTGCATATTTCTTGAGCAGATTGGAGGCAGTCAGTGCAGAGATGTCATCGTTTGCCCACGCATACTGGTACGTTCGCTGTAAGTGCCCCCGGTAGGCCTCTACTTTGTGTGCCGGCGAGCGGGTGGTGGATGAGATGTCAAAGTGTTGTTCTGCCCATTGTGTGTGCTCTGGGGTCCACTGCATCTTTAGACCTAGATATTTCGCATAAGGAAGAAATATGTCAAAGCAAGCATTAAATCAGGGTTAATGGTCATTTAAAAATAATAATCTCACATTTTAAAATATTCTATAATAATCAAATACTGTGGAAAAAGTCAATAATGCATTAATTGCTTTCAATTGTTTGGGTGGAAAAAAAAAAGCATGAGCCTATTCTGACATAATTAGGAGAAAAAAGGAGTTAACTTCCAGGAAATGCTGTAAGTAATTTGCATCAAACATCCATGTGACAAACAGACAACACTAACAGAACACACATCACGGTCAGTATGAGGATATGGGACCAAACACCTGGTTAGCGTGGTATAATCCACCCAACGCAGAGCAGAATGACACAGACATCGCGGGTCAGTCTATAATCCAACTCTCATCTGAGGCATTCTGAGACAGTTTCAAATCTGCTTGGAGGAGAGCAGCAAAGCAATCTTCCTTGGCAGCGCTCTGTTGCTTTCATCACACAAACCCCTCAGCCCAGCATGAATTACATCCACATCCAGTCTGCCTACTGCTTCCTAGTCCACAGAGTGAGGGAAGGAAGAAAAAAAAAACATGCTTCACTTGTCTTTTTCTCTGCAGCATCTCTCAGCCACTCCATACAGCCTTGAGGGTTTGAATGACATAAATACTCCAGTTAAATCCTTAAGTCATTCTGCAAATAAAAGTTTTTACATGTGCTGTCATCTTTTACTCTGTTTGGGATTATCAGAAGCTGTACTATAGCCCCAAAAAAATGAAGAATATTAGAGGTTACGGCTAAAAACAATCAGTAATAGTGTGCAGAGCCTCACACATCTTACATCAACACTAATCTGACCGAGAGCTACAAGGAGATACAAGAGGAGACGCGTTTAAGCAAACTTTCCCTTCCTGTAACAATGGTCTTTGCCTTTGCTAATCAGGCACTGCAGTGCCATACTTTATACTTCAGTAGGTTAAATCCATATCACAGGATTTAGGCAACAAACAGCCACTGTCCAGAGGCAGATTACAAAGCAGTGTTTGTCTCCGGATTCCCTTCTGACTCCCTCCCAGCTATTTGCCCACCCGCCACACTAGACACCAGGAGCTAATTAGCAGGATGATGCTGCACTAATTGTGTTAATTTACAAGGTTTTAGTCAAAGAGATCCATGCTATGGCTCACATGGTTGTCAACCATCCAAGCTAATGATTAAGAAAAAAAGCCTGAGGCAAAAAGCCCGGGCAGACAAACACGGTAGCCATACTGTGCTGGAACAGAAAGGTTCATCAACATACAGGAACTAGAATGTGAAAACAAAGTGCATTATCACAGGGGACAGTGACAAAGATGACTACAATTACAAAGATAACAAAACGTCTTTCATGTAAATCAAAACCTAATTTCCTTGAAATGTGTCTGAAGTGAGGAAAATGTATGAATGACACCCTTGAGGACAGCAGAAGTCTCACTGGCTGCTGCTTTACACCCATGTGCATCCACTTTCACTGAAGTATTAGTCACCCACTACATTCTAGGTCAGCTGTTATGTTAGGCTTGTAGGTGGGCGCAATGCAAAAGTAAGACTTTTTAAGTGGAAATTTCTCCCCACCCCGGCACTACCTGTGCCTCTTGTTATTACTGCATTAAAATACCTGTCAAAAACTGTTAAATATGATCTTTTTTTCCACATTATTGCTGAGAAAAATGTTCCTTTCAAAACAAACAAAACACTAATTGGGCGACAGCAACCGGCGCTGTGCTGTCTGCTAAAAAAATCTCAGCCATTCAGAGCATTTACTGACACCGCAGTGCAAGTATCAGGATAATGGTTTTTGTAAAATCATTCAGTGGAGTTCATTAACACTCAAGGCACATTTTGTCAATAACAAAATTGCACACAGCTTATTGAGTGAGATTCTTCTATTACTGTTAATCCTCTCTGAACAATGTGCCACTTTGGACAATCAAAGGAGTGCTACTCGCAAAGTGTACTTGAGATCTTTGAGCATCAGGTATTTTATAAAATGGAAACCATCCAAGATGATTATCTAAATACAGCACACGGTAAAAAACTGACTGAGAAAGACTTATATTGACTCTGTATAGACAGTGATTCACAACCAGAAAGGTTTGGATTTGTTGACTGTTTTCTCTTCTACAGACAAAAAAGTGTATTTTATTAATGCAGAACCTCGCCAAAGAAAAGCAAGGATAGGAGGACAGACCATGTAAAATCAATAAAAAAGGAGTTTTAGTTTTACATACAATAGCAGTAACATAATGAGTGTCCTCATAATTTGTGCTGTTGTGTGTAAAATGTTTCAGTGCATCAACCAGTTTTCTCTTAATGAGATATTTATAAGGCATTAAGACATTAAGTAGTTTGGTTTAGACAAAGGTTACAGAGTGGATAGTAAATGCAGCCAATGCACATAAACACTAACACATAAATAGACACAAATGCACCCACGTGCACACACAAGCAGTGCATTAGCATAATGATCTCGTACTTTGGCATTACGGTAAAACGGTTGTCCTTTATTCCACCTGCCTGGATATTCAAATACAACATCCACAGGTCCCTTTGTCTTTCTTTGAAATGGTATAATTACAGAGCGCTCCATTAGTGGAATGTTTTCAGATAGCCTCGGGGCTGCAGCTCAAATTCCACTGATCAGCCACCAACAAATACAGCCTTTGTTGGACTATTGTGTTTGTCAATTCAGAGATCTGAATAATCCTCTGGGGTAAATCTGAGATAATTGTAATATAAGAAAATTATCTGAAAGCATTTCTTGGTGTGACATTTATTCAATTTTTTGTCCTGTGTATCTTAATAATGGACTCATATCTTAATGCTGCTTGAATTTAGATTCATTTAAGAAAATATATTTGTCTTAACAGCTCAAAATTCTATAGAATCACCACTGCATTTAAAAGTGACAGTTTATGTGATCATATCCTTTAGATGATCCCACACTCACTGAAGAAAAGCAGACCAGGTGGAGGCAAAATGCGTTTGACATGTGATGCCAAGGCGTTATGCTACGTTATGGTGTTTAATTTCTGGTTCAGTGATCATCGTCGATGAAACAGAGATGCTGACCTTTTTGGGAACTATTAATCTGGTAGCCCAGGCCGTTTTTTAAGCAAACAAGAGTGGGCCTCCACTCTGTCCATCCAATTTCCCAGTGCGTAAATTGGACCGCCGCTTGCACAATTCTCTATTCATTACTGTGCTGCTGAAAGGAAGCACAGAGGTGGCAGAGCGGTTTTCTTTTCCTCTTTCTGTGTGTGCGTGAGTGTATGTGAGACAGAGAGAGAGACACAGAGGGAGAGAGTGAGAGCAAAATGCCTTCCAGGAGGATTCCCAAGCATAAAGAGCTGGACTTTCCTTCGTCTTTTTTGGTTTGGGGGAGGGGAAGGTGGGAGGGTTGAGGGAGAGGGGGGAGGGAAGTGAAAGCTGTCGTAATTGAAACGTGGCCTAATCAGACTCATTACCATTTTTACCAATTTGCACCACCAAAGATGCTTATTAGGTAACTGTGTTTAATAAGCCGCTCTTTAGAAAACTAACTGTAATGAGCTCTTTAAAGTCAGACTTGAGCGTGATTATTCACTGGAAGTGTTTTGCAGAGCCGAAGCAGACTGGTACATTTAGACATGTACAATGTCATAATTAAGCTGCACAAACTCTGCACTCCACACCACACAATAGTCCCAGCTGAGGCTGCAGACATGCTGAAAAGTATTTATAATTACTGATCATTACAACCCTGGGATTTTCATCGCGGGACGTAAACATAATTATGGGAGCTTTTGCTTTTATTCTGCACACACAGACCACTCTACTTGACAAGCGTGCAAATATTGGAGACAGACAGTAATTACGTTTATAAATAAAAACAAGCTCATATTCATATTCAAATTCATTGGAGATATTCTAAGTAGGGGTGGGGCAAAACATTCTAATACAATGTGAAATGGTAATCGGCACGGCTGCAGAGTCTCATTCATCTCACATATCAAGTTAAGACTATTTAAACTCAATTTAGAGCTCCATGTGGCAGTAATTCCAATCTTTAGACGGCAGGGTGCCATTTAACCCCTCATTTAGAAAAGATATGTCTTCCTCAGTCACCGTCTTTTCCAGGGCTACTGCCCATACATTTCACAGTCTGACCACCCATGGCAGCAAATTACTACATGTCTCCACACTATCAAAGTCCACAGATCCCAGTGGATTCGATACTAATCCGAACACAAAAGGTGGAAAATGACCGTGCGAGCATGCGTTTACAGTATGTTTATTGTAGTCAATCTGCCAGTCAGGCAGACAACTTCCTGTGACAGGACCTCCCTTTGTAATCAGAATAATACTCGTGATCGTACAGGGAGCAAAGTGAGTGAGACAGTCCATTGTGACAGAGCTGTTATCATTTCAATTCAGTAAACACACATTAGTCATTTAAAGCAGCGTTCCTTTGGTATGCAACACTGCTAGCTGCAGCAGAACAGTATTTACTGTATGACTACCCTGTGTTACTAAAAATACCACACCTCAAAACCCTTAATAAGACATCATGTAAGACTGCAGTTAGGCTAATGATTATATTGATTAACCATTAATAATATTAGATCAATCTGATAAAATATGAGATAAAAGACTATACCAAATATTAGATAAAAATAAAAAAATTGTATATCCAGAGAGCAATTAGTTTGATATATAATGTAATTAATCGTATAGTCAGTGGACAGTCAAATATTAATCACAAAACCCTAAAATATGACATATTTGGTCTGACAATGAGAAAAAAAAGTATTCATCGAACACTGTGACAAATTTGATTAAAAAAATCAGCAACTTTATCTGGGGCATGTTTTACTTGATACATTTTATTATTTTAAGATAACTATAAAACCAACCTGATATTGACACATCCTAATATTGAAAAATAATTTATGTCACTCATTGAATCTACCCCTGCAAGTTAACTAATCACTGTGTTGGTATTATCACTTTATTGATAAATAACCTTGATTTGGTTAATCAGAAATCTTCATGTCAAAAAGTATTCAAAATAAAGTGATGCCATATGAGCACAATTTTTGCATGTAAAGCTGATGCATGGATTGGATAAAAACAATATATGCTTCAAAAAAAATAAAAAAAATAAAACCAAACCCCCCAAACTGATTTAGCTGGTGTAGACAAAGCCTAACTGTGGAGGCATGCAGACATCTGAGTTTTGATTTACAGGTGTTGCATTTACTTTGTTAAGTAAGTGTTAAATCTTAATGTGATCACACAATGAATGTCATGTTTGATATGTTGGGCAATAGCCTGTACAGTACACTCCATTAAGACTTCCTCTGTGTGCACTGTGGTCTTTGTCCTGACCAACCAGGAGAAGTTGCTAGTGCTAGCAACATGATCCCTAACCGGCTTCCCACCTGCCAACACTGGCAACTGGGTGTCTTTAAAACACGTCTGAAATAGACGCACCACTACAAGAACTAAATCTCACAGCCTGTATGGAGAATGGTTTGGGACCTGGCAGCAAACAGCAAGAGATGACTGACCAGGACCAGCAGGACATTACATCACATTACATGTTTGCGGCACACAAATTGGGCATTTTAAGCTAAAACATGATGTTTTCATAACCTTAACCAATAAGGTTTTGTGCTTAAAGCGAGCCACACACTGACCAAAATGTTGTCACAACATAAAATTGAAAATCTAAACATAAAGAAACAGTTTTAACACATCCACTACATATGAAACATACACATGTAAAGTGATTTGCAGAAGGGGTTTGCCAACATTATGAATATGGCTTTGCATAAGAATTCGCACAACTATCACATTATTGAACCCTTAAACTAAAAGATCTCACTGCAATAACACACTCTACGATATGTTTCTTTAGAAAATGATTCCAGCTGCGTTGGTTGGTGTCTGTTGAGCGGTTAGTACAACTAATTATCAGAAAGCCACAAGTCATCTTCTACACCTGCATCGTGTCATAAATGCAACGCTAAATGTGGTTTCTGTTTATACAGTGCATCTCAGTTTGTGTGTGTATACTGTGCCAGCAGTAAGACTGCAAGGAATGTGGTATTACTGAACAGGTAAAGTATTGTTTCAGTTAAAACTATTAAAACCTATTGAGCTGACCAGAATTTAAAACATGCATCACTACTGAAGAGTCTGAATATTTATAACAACAGTCACAACTTCTGATCACCATCAGTAAGGCTGCATCCAAGCAGTATACTATAGAAATTATTATTAAACATGAAATACTTTTCATACTTTTTTCATACATTCTGTCGAAACATTACCAACCATGGTCATTTTCCTGTTTGCAACATACATACTCTACATAAGGCAGATCTATAAACTTCTAACCACCACAGGGACAACTGGTGTGTTTGAACTGTCCCAATGTATAGAATTGAGAGGGTTGGTTTCTGCAGCTGACTAACAGAAATCAGTTTATCGGTTAAACAGTGAAAATAATCAGATTGCCTCAAATGATCAAAATCAATACCTCAATAGCTCACCATCCCTCTCTGTAGCTGCAACCAAACCCTAGTGCCAGGAGGACGATCTGATGACACCTCTGAATAAAAGTTATAATCCTCATAATACCTGTTTAACTGCAGCTACAGTCTCACATCTTAAATTATACGTCTTGCGTTTGTGTTATACACAAGATGGTGGTTATAAAAAAAACCCCAAGAAAGCTGGCTCCTCTTACAGTCAGTCTGACAACTCCTAAAAATGTATGACTCTACAGAGCAGCACATTATTTTAACAGCAGCTGTAAGAGCTGGTAACAGAATAAAACTGTTTGCTGGCACAGGGCTGTTGATGATTTGAATAATTCATCTGAAATGTAATGAGAAGATGTAAATGTTCCCACTCAGAAATCATTTCATAATTTAACTGTACAAATGCCCACTTTGGATTTTAAATTACTGTTAAAGTAGTCCGTCTTTGAAAGAGGTACACATGAATGTGTACTGTGTAAATGTTTTAGTATTCATAGTAATGATTAAAAAAATACTGTGGAGTGGGGACCAGAGCAGCCAATACATAGAGAAAGTCCTGAAGTCGATGTTGACATGTTAATGCATTACAGTATATATGGGCACTGTGGTTTATTTTGAGTCCCACATACATAATCCTACTTACGTAGGCTATTTCAGCCTTTATACTGGTGCGAGACACCAATGTACAGTGCAAGGTACGAGCATGCACAAAGGCATTTATGCACAATGTGTTGTTTGTTGCAGTATTCTCCGAAACACCAGGGGCGTACAAACAAAACCTTCTGTAAAGTAGGAAGAGGTCAGTGAAAGGTCAACTGTTAACTCATATCTCATATCTCATACATATCAGATATTTGTGGACATTATTCTCTTTATACAACCTCTGTAAGTAAGGGTTAAGATATTTGGACCAACAAATGTATTCTAATGAAACAAATATTGAAAGGTAGAATATCCTGTAAACAATTTGATTCAGCTGATGAATTATTTACTCAAATGTAGAATTAGAAGAAGAAGAAGAAATTTGAAGCATTTTAAAATGAATCTGTCTTCTTTCTAAAATCTTGAGAGATATTAATAGTATAGATGAATGAATTATTTTACTTCTTTTTTAAGTTATTTGCACGACTGAGCGTGGCGACAAGTTGCGGAGCCTCTGCGTTTAACGCAAATACGTGATGATGTCATTTTTGGCCCATGCAGCCTACACTACAGCGAGCATTAACCAAGCTCTAAGCATCAAATGTATATTTATCGGCAACTGAAAATAGTCCCCAACATAATACCTGTTAAATCCATGTTTGGGATTTTTTTTGTTAAAAACTATAGTGCGCAGCTGATTTAAAAAAAAAAATGCTAAGCCTTAAAAAAGTGAAGTTATATATTTGTGACCCAAGACTACCAAAATGTTACATTTGTACGTTTCAGAAATATCATATCTACATTTTTAATGTGATGTGATAGATAAGATGACTTTGTCACCAGGGGATGGAGGGGGTGGTGGATAATGTGCGACCTTACAGAGATGCCTGCCAAACGCTTGTGATTCATCAAGTTGTTGCTGTGTTCTCAGTGACTTTTTAGGCACTTAACGTGGCTGTTTTGTAGTAACTCAACACTTTTTTCCCATTATCTTTTTAGGGCATGAAAAGTGTTTTTTCACTAAGACCTCACTGCTTTTCCTGCCTGGATTGTGCCCCCAAAAACTGGATATTTTAAGGATAAACATTCGTTCTTTCCCTAACCAAACCTCATGTCAACCACAGCGTTGTAGAAACATAAAGTTGCAATGAATCTGCTTCAGAATAACATGCGAATGTGATGTTATCGATGGGTTGTAGAGACATTCAACACCAACATTTGGTGATTGGGTATAAAAAAATGACTGTGTGATAAACTAAAGCTATTGGCTTTTGTCTTTTTATAAGGTTTGTTGACAATAAAAGGACATATGTGTGCATGTGCAGCTGCTTGTCCCTTTGAATTCAAAGTGATGAAGACACAGAAGAATAGACAGATCATTTAATTTTTATAGTTACATATGATCCTCTTTTTTTTTTACAAGATTCCACAGCCTTCTGGTTCAATCTGTTGACCAGCTTCCACAGCATAATAATAATAATTCATTGATTTGTTAAACAAGCTCAAAGAGAGCTTCTTGGATTGTGTTAGTGACAGCAACTGCTCTTGCCATAAAGATAAACACCATATAAGGCAAACTTCACAGGGATTCTCAGTGAACGTACACAGATGTTGAAATCTTCAATTTGATAATGCATTCTTTGTTACATACCCTGGAAAGTCTCAGGTCCCACGGGCTTTCTGGGCTGAGCTAATGATAAACTCTACTGGCTTGAGGGGAACATGTATTTCTCATTTTTCCCCCTGTAATACAGTAAATCGTGAAGTTGAGAGATACTCCGAGCTGTGATTTCTCTGTCTCAGTGATGCTAATTAAACCATGACTCTTCAGGCCAAGAAGCCCCTGAGGCTACATCTTCCATTACTACCCTAAGTATAGCTAAATCCACACACATGCTAAACTAACAGCTCTCCACTCACAAGTAGAACTTGTACACTGAATAAAACTAAGACAATTATAGGAGACAGGCTTCATAGTGTTCTGTAGTGCATAATACTGATGAATACTCAAATGGCTTGTTAGTTAAAAGAACACGGTCGTTGAATTCAAGCACTTGGTGAAACTTGTTTAACCATAGAGCACATGTACAGTGGAGGCAGTGGTTTTTTGCGAGCCTCTATGAACTTGGCTACTCTGCCTCTCGAGGGATCACTTACACACTTCAAAAGAGAAGAGAGGCAGATTGTGACCTTGCTACATGAAGGCTCATTGACCAAAAGCTACTCACTAACATCTTCATTCCCCAAAGTCCTGTTACCCCGAGGAAGACTCCAATCAAAGAGGCACAGGCCGGTCGGAGAAAGAAACGCAAACAGGAAAAATTTTGGTAGGGCTTTCTGGATTTTTTTATCACATTTAGCACATCTTGACTTTTACTGTGAGGCAGAGGTTTAATGGCACCAGGAGCCAGCCATCTGATTTACAAACCAACAGGCCGAGCCCCGTTGGAAATTAACGGATTATCTTGTTCACTGGTCCGATTCACAACTGTGATTACTTCACACTTCCAACCATTAGACTTTACGGCCATGTTAACCTGGTTAGGACAGGAAGGAAATCGCATTGTAAAAAAACCCTCATTCTTCACAGTGTGATGTTATCAGAATGAATAAGTGTGTATTTGTTTTCACAAACAGCTAGCAACACAGCCAGTGGCATTACTTCAGCCTTTCACAAAGGAATCTATCGCTAACAGAGAACTATTTTTAAATGTTTAAGCATTATATACAGTAGAACAGAGCAGCACATATCGTACATGCTTTGAATGAAAAACAGCACTTTTCTTTTCTATATGGCAGATACAACACATATGCAACAGGGAAGGAGGGAAAGGCCTCATTTGTTTGAATGAGCCTGAAATCATTCCACGCAGTTACACAGAAAAGAATGCAAATGCACTTGTAGAGTTCAAAAGCGAAATCTGTTTTGGTTCACGAGGAAAGCCAGGGCCATCTGTTGTTCTATTTATCGTTTCCTACACATTAAACTGATTAAAAGTTCAAATGGAACTATAATTGAAAATACCCAAGTGAACAGAAAAAGGATGTTTGCCTGTAACGACTGCCAGCTTTTCGCCGGAGCATTCTGGAGCCTTCTGCGGTATCGACTGCAAGTCTCAAAGAAGGTCACTTCTCCAACACAGGCCAGACAAAAGGTGAAATGAGACAACTGAAGCAATCTTAGGTCAATATGAAATAGAAATCTCTCAGCTATACTGTAATAAAGTTACTGAAGTGCAGTAGTGAAGCCATAAAGGGGAACTTTTACAAGGAAAGAGCTGTCTAGGAGATTGGTTCGCCCACTGGCAAACAATGGCTTCTGAGAGCTAAGGTGGCATGGTCAGTACTGTACCATGGAGCTGAATTCAGGCATTTGCTTTTAAAAGTAAGTTTGCTTTTTACAAGGGATTTAATATTACTTGGCTTTTATGCATGTGGCAATATATTGCCAGCAAAGGGTGTCTTTGAATCCTAATGTGTTCTTAAATGTACTGAGAAGTTTAAAGTGGTGAAACGAGAATATCACTTTCATATACAAATACAGCTACGTGATGCTGTTTCTTGTGGCGGCACTGTCAAAGCAAATTAGATGCAAATGTTTTTAGATGTTTTGTGCAGCATTTTACACATATTCATTGTATTGCATTTTCATTTTGCTGAGTTAGTATGGGGAATAACATGGACACCAAATTAATTTGCTTTAGAAAAAAAGAATTATGGAGCAAACCACCTGTTGCCTGATATGCAGAGATACTGAGTGTATCCTTCTGATGAGTACAGTGTACTAGGGGTGAGGACAAAATCGATACAACAAAGTATCGCAATATTTTTGTGTGGCAATATCCTATCGTCACATAGTGCAGGTATTGTTTTTTTATTATTTAAATTATTAATATTACAAATACAAATTAACTTTAGGTAGCCTACTAGAATATAAACAAATAGTTTTTTCAGTTCACAACATACATTTTGCTGCAAATAAAATGGCTGAAGTGAGAAGAACAGACTGAAAACTATGTTCACAAATTTTTTTCTTTTGGAGACATACTTTACAGTTGAAAAAGGGAAATAAATAGTAATATATCGCAATATATTTTATCGCAGTATTATCCCAACGGGTTTAAGATTATAATAATATCTTATTGTGACTTAAGTATCATGATAATATCGTATCGTGGATCCTCTGGTGATTCCAGCCCCGACAGCGTATGTCATGTTGTCATTACTATTTGTTATATGCTGTGTCAGAAGCTGCTGCACAGAAATTTATCATATAAAGTTCTCACAAAATAAGTTCAGAGATAAGATTTTCCTACTGTGGCTTGAAATGAAACAATAAAAAACTACCCATATTCAATCAAATATCTAAACTCACGTTACTGTTGCCAAACTTCATGGTGTTGAATTACAGATGGGGTGGCTTTATGTTTATATTTCACTTACATTTTTGTATTGAATTTACATGACATCAAGGGGGTGACTTTGTTGTAAAATCTATTATAGCTTTTTTTTCATGTATTTTTCTTACGGCAATAGCAGACTTGTAGATATAACACACCCAGTCTCCTAGAAATTACATTTATATGTTACTGAACTGCTTTTTTTCAGGTATTGGATTCTGCATTGGTGTAGGCTTTGCACGGAGGTGGTTGGGAGGATGGCAGGCGAACAAAGTGCAGGAGTTTGACATCATGACCCCACAAGTGCATCCAGACTCTTGCCTTAGGTTTTGGTAACAAAGGCACTTTGGATTAGTTTATGGAAAGACTGTGATTTGTGTTAAAGTTTGATACAAAAAAGTATTAAAGAATAATGGGGTTGTCATTACGACTGGATACTATATTGCAAAATTGCCTATTATTGCACTTAGCAGCTAAAATACATGGTCAGTGAACATTTGCTGATAGGTTCAGAACATTTTTGATGCCATTTCTTTTGCCAAATACATTAATTGGCAACATTTCTCATTATACTAATAAAAAATGTAAATTAGCATAATTTCTAAGAGACTGAAATAACAGATATTTATTTTATGGGAGCTTTAAAGGTGTTTTTTTTATCCATTATATTCAATATTCCATCTTATATCCTTGTAATTTGCATCATTGTTACTGATATTTGGCTCTATCTATTTCCTGAAAATGGCTATTTAAGCTATAGAGGCCAAGCATTTCAATGAAAAATGCTTTAATAAAACGCAGTCTATGTTCCTCCTGTTAATCACTTTAAATGGTCACAGACTAATGTACCCTCCCACTCCATAGCGTTATCTAAATCAGCTAACTCTATTGTTCTAAACAATAACCAATCAAAAGCAGGAGCTGTCTGTGGTTGAAATTATTCTGTACTGAAAACAGAGTGCCATAATTTCATTTAGAAATATGTCTCTTCTGCTTAAACTGTGACACAATATATCATAATTCATGTTGTAGCAAGGCAGCACTGTGATTGCCTCAGCAGTGTCATCTGTATGAATGCCTCTGGATGAGAGCTGTCATTGAAAACGACTGTAAACCTCCGTGAGGCAGGTGGATGAGAGAGTGGCAGCCTTCAAAGAGTTCAGTGCTTCGACAGAGACGAGGCAAGCAAGAAAGAGCAAGAAATTATTCCAGAGTATTCCTTAATAGATTATAAAGTGAGGGAAAGGGAAAAAAGGGTTAATCTGTGGCACAAAGCAATTGTGAAAAACAAATGAGATAATGAATAGAAATTGAGAGGCAGGCATTTCAAATATGTCTATTCCCTTTGTTTAACTGACACCTTTCTAGTGTTATAAATTCATTCCTCTGGTAAGAGGAAGAGAATTTTACACCACGAAACAGAAATAAGAATAAACAGACACAACAAACGCATTACCCACATTTCATTAAGTCGACCTCAATACGCAGTTTAAAGCAATGATTGTTCTACATTGTGCTGCATTTGCATGTACAGAGTTCAACCAATTAAAAGCTAATTAATTAGACACAATTCTATTAAGAAACAAATCCCACTCATCAATATACACAACCTAGGGTCAGCCATTGCTCAAATGTGAATTGGCTCGTTGCACCACATGGACGAGAGTATAGCACAATAGCACTATGGGAGCTCACAATAAACAGTTTGGCACAGATATATTTGTTGGAGCACGAACTCATCAGTGCTGATAGATTTTACTTCCCTGGATAGATAGTGGGACCAGGAGGTGTCGCTTGGACATGTAGCTTCCTCTCAAATTAAACTCACTATTAGAGAAAGGGCCAGGTGTTCACTATCACAGCTCACAAATGCTCATGTATGACTGTAAACACAATACGGCAATCATGCTGTACTCTAATTATCAGATCAAATATGTGATGCTAATGCTGCACCGGCTAAATATTATATAATATCTGTTGTGGGAATCACGGTGACACAAATGTCTGCTTGTAATTCTGCATTCGAGCTATTATGTCAGCATTATGAAGTTATTGTGAATCATGCACTGTTTTGCAACAACAAAATAAATAAAAATGCATGTGCCAGACTTGACTGCATTTGTTTTCTGTGCTGCATAAGTGCTTAAAATCAAGAAAAATAGATTTAAACACAAATATACACAGCTTATGCCTCTCTAAATAGTAGGTTTTTTTTCTAAATATTGGGGGGACATGTCCTCTGAGCCCTTCCTGAAATCTACACCTTTATTTAAACAAGTAGCAGAATTTACACATGAAGTTATAATGTGACTGGTGACCTTTCATGGCATCCTATCAAGCTGTTGACTCCTTGTCTGTCTTTCCAGGTAACACTAGTGGCAATGAATATGTATTAGGAAATAAGAAAATAGAAACTGTAGAGAAATTCTACTGCCTGTTCTTTATGCAAACCCCTTTTGCAAAAAAAAAAAAAAAAAAAAAATCAATTTATGGCCATCATGGTGGGAATTTAAACCAGTACAAGTATAGTATTAACATCCAATTCATATTTTATAATATACAAAACACTTGTGACAAATGCTGTATATGTAACATGCAAATTGGGTTAAAAAAAGATGCTTTAGTAAGAAGCCTAATAGTAGAAGTGCTCCATGGCCTATGATTACAAGGCTTGGATGAGATCTTTGCTTGATTTTTCACACTGGTTGAATGTCTGTCTTCCATGTGCCAGCTTTCCGTCCATTACAATGAATGCTTAAAAGAGGAAAGTAGGCAAAGGGCCTGCTGGCTGAAATATGCAATATAAAAAAACAACAACTACTCCACAGTTTATTTGCTATGTTTTGCCTCTCTTACAGGTTATGTGCATACTGTTAAATAAATCTGCCTTTGGCTAGTGCGAGTTCCCTTGATGAATTGTGAACGGCCGACAGTGAAGAGTCTAAGTATACTGGTCCACTTTGTGCAAGGCAATTCGTACAGCCTTGCTCATTTGGGTATGCATGAAATAACAATATCCTACTGGGAGCATTCTGAGTTTCAAACATTTGGGGTCAACTACACGAGCAGATTCCACATGTGCAGCCCGTGGCCACTGAGGTCTGGAATCTACCTCCCTCCTGGCTGGGTGACGTTGCATGTTCTATTTCCAGACCGAGGGTTGAAGTGAGGCTGCAGGGAGTGTAACACTGACCCACATGACCTGTGACCTAGAAAAGCTGCCTGAAGCTCTGCACACTAAAAACTCCTCACTCCTTTGCTACAGCCTTTCAAAGGCAAACAAAACCTTTGCACATAGCATGTGTCTTTTCATGCCAAATGATTTGCATCCTTTTTATTCACATCTTTGACTTGTTGTCAATGTATTCCATGCTGTTGTGCAGCCTGATGCTCGCTCTCTGAAGTCTCAAGTGGGAAGAGAGAAAGGAAGTCGAAGAGGCAAAACTGCTTTACTTTCAGGCGCGGTGTCTACAGGCCACATGTCTCCAGTCATCTGTCACTAGTTTACATACATACTATGACACTTCCTCTCTCTGTGGGAACCCGTTGTCACCACTTGGCCGCCAGCAGAGGCTGACTGGGTGCTAGATGGGTCTCCCCCAGGTACCTCTAGGGAGCCACATTAGGCCTAACTGACAGACTGACAGGAACACGCAGACACACACAGGCAAGGCACACACACATACAGTCCGTCCCTCGCCCTAGCACTCACTCCTCCTACAATACGCCAGCTCACATGCTCCCCAGGCATGGCACACTTTGCATAAAGCAGTGACTTTGCTCTACATCAATTTTTTTTTTTCAGACACAAAATTATTTTTCACCCCTCTAGCCTCTCCATGCTACATGGAAGTTTTGAAATGAATAATGGAAACAACAGAGCTGAAGACTCATGGGATCCATTTAAAGATGTGGGAGAGGCGATGCAGTCAGGGTTTGGACTGCAGAAACATCACGCTCCAAGTAAATGAATCTACTATTGTTCTGTGCAGTATAGAAATGCTGCTATAAACCCTGTGCAGGCGTGTTAACGCCAGCAATGACATAATGTTAATACATTTTCCTTTAAATCGGGGTGAAAAATAAAACAATAAAAATATACTTTTAGTTTTTATTCAGCCTAGGAAAGAAATGATCTGTGGCCAAACTGAGCTGGCAGCAGCAACCAGCTAAAAACTTAAAAACATTCTGTCCACTTGTGATTCCTGCAGACGTAATACCAGACTGCACACTGGAATCACACCTTTTTACACAGAACACGAGCTCTTGTTTATTGCACACAACATCCTAGACAGCACAACCGGACAAATGGCTTGATTTCCTTTTGTTAAAGTGGGAGTTTATACTATGTTTAGCGTTTCTCAGCAGAACCTTCGTTTGGTATTTCCACCTTGCCTCCCCAGATACTTGGAGTGGAAGCGAGTGAGCGAGCACGGGGCAGTCCGCTGTAACAGCTATTTTAGACCATGCAAAGTCAACACGACTCCCTGAGGTGATTTCCTGATAATGAACACAAAAGAAGTGTCAGCCCTCATAAAGCTCTGTGATGATGCTCAACTCTTGAGCGCTCTTTTTTTTTTTTTTTTTTTTTTGCACTCTTATTTTTCTGATTTAAATTAATCTAATTCCGTGTGGACTCTAAGAGGGACTGTCAAATAGGCCACACGCCAGGCAGCAAGACTTCTAGTGACTATTAACTTACAGATAGCAAGCAAGAGAAAAAAGGAAACATGTTTATGAATTTAAAAATGTCTAGATGTGTTAATCTACCAGTCACATTTTCTTATTGTTTCGTATTTAATTATTTCTACAGAAACCGTGAGCTGCTAACCCTCCACCTCCACCTCTAACAGCTACCTTGTAGAAACATCATTTGTGGTTTATGCAGTTAAATAACAAAGCACCCAACACCCTAGTAAGCCAGGCACTATAACGACAATATAACATCACTGGCTATCCCCAAATATCCAGTCGCCCTGCCTCACTTCTGTGCATGCTGCATGTGGTCACGTCACAGTGTCACTGCAGACACCCGCTGCCTTGCCGCAGCCTGACACCTTAAACCTTTATGGCAGCGTATACTCACCCCTCTATCCCCTCTTCCCTTCCCCCCTCCCCTCCACGCCATCAGGCAGACCTCAACCCATCCTCTCCCGTCCCTGGCACTCAAAGCCCCCTCTGCCAGCACCTGGCACCATGCCAACCTGTCAGCCACCCGGCTCCACCGAGGATGAATGAATCGCTGAGAACTTTTGCGGAAAAACCACTGATAGCTCACATCTCGTCTGATCATCGCTTCAGCTAATTGTCTCAAATATCAATTTGAGACAATTAGCATGGGATGTGATGAATGGGATGAGGAAAAACAGTCGATTAACATTTATATTCAAAGCAAATCCTTGCATGCTCTTGAATATAAATATCAAAGTTAATTCAGGCATTATTTCAATACATGGATTATAAGACTATTACACTGTCACACAATGGCAAAAATAAAATGGTTGACATACAGCCTTATTCTGTCGGACAAATTTATTCAAACTCTAATTTTTTTTTCTCACAGTTACATATTTTATCTCTGATTAAATTTAGAGCGAGCTACACTTTTGTAGAATCAAAGCAGCTGGATCACAGCCTCTTGGTGTTATCATAATTAAGGGGTTATATTGATTAAGACAGGTCAGCATCAAGACAAAATCTGAGAGTTTGAATTTTAAAAAAGTACACTTCAAATACGACCATTTACATATAATGAAGCTGACAAAAGTGGGGTGGTGAAAAAGTACTTAAAGCTTCTCTTGTTGCACTGGGTTTTCAGTCCAGATAGAATGGCGGCCTCGATTGCCAGATTAGTCAGACACTGTTTTGTGAGAACACAAGAGGAATTTCAATACAGCAAAAAATATTGAGTTTTCTCTTATCCTCTTGTGAAAGGCTTGCTGCTCTCTCACAATACAAAACTCCCCAACTGCACGCAATAAAAAAAAAAAATACCTTGGAAGAAGGACAGGAAAAAACACCTCTCTTCACCAAGGTTATTCAATGATAAGCAACAGTACTCAGGCACACAATGACAGCTCAAAGTGCCAGCTATATTCAAAAATCATGGAATTGTAGATTTTGTTAATCATAGTCCTTGGGGGTTTGAATATTCACTGCCTGAGAGTAACAATAAATAATCCGGCCAAAGACATAATTTAACGATATGGAAGCAGATTCAGTCGTAATGTCATATGATTTGTTATAGATACATAAAATGCTCATACTATCATCCTAAAGCTGTCTACTGCCACTCCATTCAGACTTTGCTCATAAAGTAAGCTACGCATGACGCTCTCAGCCGCAATAAATCATTGAAGGGTATGTAAAGAAGGCTACGCTAACAACACACAAACTGTGAGAAAATTCTCCCCCTTTCCAAGATGCACACATACAGCCAGGCAACACTCCAGGCATAGTCTCTCTTTGCTGAGGAAAACCTCCAATCTTTATGGCCACTACAAAAAAAAAAAAAAAAAAAAAAAAATCAAGAATTTAGCATGTCTAATTAAAATGTAAACAGTGTAATGAGGACATCAGTGATTTAGGCAAACGTCTCTCTGGCTGCCACTGGGGGTATGATAATTACAGAGGCAAATCTATGAATGCACATGAATCTCCTACAAGTCCAGATTAAAAGCCTTAGTGCTAAACCTAGTTTAGTACACCTGGGGATTGTCTATTCTAGCCAATCCCCAACAGGCGCGGAGCTGCCTCGTCTCCTTATGAGTGCACAGACACCTCATGCGAAGGAGATGAAACAAAGCCTGTGTTTCAACGTGTTGGCGAAATGAGGAGAACATGGAGTTGAAAGCAACAAATGCCACACTCCATGTAAATAATATGCCTGGCATGTATGGCCTGAATAAACCAGCTTTACCACATGACTTATGGATGTGTTGCAGTTACAATCAGTCATTTAGAGAGGCATAAGCTGTGTATAGGCACATTGTGCATTATGGTATGGATCATATAAACACAGGATGTATGTATGAAAGATTAAATGGATACATAGAGAACAAAGCATTGTGTCCTCCCTTAAACTGGACTGGAAAAAAACATGCACAAAGAGAAACAGACAGGCACACACACACACAGTACGTGCACAAAGACATGCACTTGCACAATCCTTAAAAACATTTAAATGATAAAATATGTGCAACCACAGAAAGTGATGTGAGCAGTGTTAAGACTAAATATCCATTGGTTCCTAATATGCAACCTGTGTTGTTTTATTCACCAGAGTCTTTTAAAACCAAACTGTAAGTATTCTGTTTGAGTACGAGGAACAAATAACACAACAGGCCTGTAGCTAGGAGACATATGAAGGGTTAGTACAAGCAGCCAATGGTAGGCACATGCATTTTAGAGAATGTCCATGCCATATGCTGTCACTCAGAGGAAGAAAAAAAACAAGTCTGAGCAGACAGTCGCTGTGTCTAAATGAGATGGTAGGAAGAGGAGGAGGAGGAGGAGGAGGAGGCGGAGGGGAGAGAAAGGGAGGATGTCAAGGATTCATGGTCCTTCATCTTTGCAGTAGAGCAAACACGTCCCTCAGTATAGCAACAGACAGCTGCCTCCACTTTCTAATGCAGTCCAACTTAGATCACTGCAAGAATTGTCAGCGTAGAGAGAAACACACAAAGATAACATAGCAAGCTGCCATGAGGGAAACGACAGAGATGTGGATACAAGAGAGAGGGAGACGGAGAGAGAAAGAGAGGGGAGGGAGGGAGGAAGACGTGGAATACTTAGAAGAAAGACTGGAGTTTTTCTCTTTTTTTTTTTTTGTCCCTTCTGCTAGCGTCTTTACTCCGTTGGGGACTCCCTGGCTTTTTATATAAAACACGGGAAAGACACCACTTAACATATTTGCTTAAAGATGACAATCCTGCGCTGATCTCATTCAGCATAGTCGTGTGGCTGAGTGGGATTTCATAGTAGTAGTTACTGACAAATAGATCCATCTGTGAAGATTAATATCTCATCAATTTACAGACAGCATTGCAGACATCCCAGGGGGTGTTTACACAGAGTCAGCTCCAGGTATTCAGGAGGTGGCTTTAATTCTCATCATTAGTGCACATACTGTATATAAAGTGTCTGTCCTGTCGTATACCACCTCCCTTTAATCATGGCTTAACTCATGCTGTCAATTTAAGTGATCAGATCGCTGATAGTGCTGCACACTTCAGATTATGGACAGAGCGTTTATAGCAGCTAAATTGCTTCACACAGACACATTAAGTAACGTGACAATGAATCAAGATATGCTGTGTGTTATAATGGTCATAACAGCGGACAACACAGATACTGAATTTCTGGAATTTGCTCAAATAAAAAGGAGCTTGTAAAGCTGCATTTTCCTAAAAAATATTAATAACAATTTTGAAATTTATAGATGACTTTGGAAACGTGATTTTCCTGATTATAAATCTATCTGACTACATTAAAACAAGGAGCAAACACTTTAGCAATTTCTTTGTCAATATAGCGCAACTAAAAATAACAAGTGTATTTCTACGCCTTTGCATCGCTGGGAAAATGGGTGGATGTAATTATTAACTGTAGTTTACGTCGCACAACTTCTTGTTATTATTTACAGTCACTCTTCAAAGTGTGAACATGTGTGACACTCAGTAAAGAGGGTTATGAAAACAGGGGGGTCAGCATCTGTCGTCAAATTCGGCTCAGAGATCCACGTCGAGCGACAGCTTAGATTGCTATCATAAGTGCTATCCTATCAGAAATAAACAGAGCTGTCAGCTCCTTTCCATGCACACCCGAGGTGTCTGGGGTTAAGTAAGGACCTGCAAGAATCACCTAACACGCTGCAGGAGCTCAGACATGGAACCCCTCTAGGGTTTGAACTCTGATAAATATCACCAGGTTGTACTTGATAATTAAGAGAGAATGGGGGGAACGGTTTGATGAATGCAAAAGGATTGTTTTTGCTGTGCAGAGACGTTATAATTTTTCAATATAAACACTTATACTGTATATTTTCAATTACTTCCACAATGCATTATTGTGATTCGTCAAAGTTCTAAATTGATGCGGATATCAAAAATCTAAAATAATACATTTAACAGACTGCACAGTGTATTTCAGACTGCAAGTTGTAGATACAGATTTAAATATTATTAATTGCTCCAAACTATATCCCACTTTGCTCAGTATCCGTATCTGAGTAGCTCAAATCAAAGTTCTTTTGTAATACAAAATACCCACCACAGCCACACATGAGGGGGGTCTAAATATGAAACACATAAAAGTCCGACCAACAGATTTAATACCCACTTTACAAAAACACATTACAACCAAACACTCAAACATAATGAACGTGGTAGTAATGTACATTTTTTTTTCTCCCCACTGAGTGACGGATGGTGCAATGCTGTTATTTTTTTGAAGAGGAATGAAAACATACTTCAGCTCACTGCTGATGATGTTAATTTCCTCTCAAAGGAAAACATGCAAATGAAATGTGTGAACACAATTAAGTAAATTGTTCTATGGAGGTGGGAACGGTTCGCTCAGGACAAAGTGTTTGCAAAAGGGAGACAGCACACAACTTGTTACACCTCCTGACTTTGTGTCCATGCTGGGATCCATTTACTGGTTTGTCACAAACCATTTCCACTGCAACATGAATAACAGCAATTTTTCCACGCTGCCTTTCAAATAATTTGCGAGCAAATGTGATTTAGTTGCACTAGTGAACTGTTACACAGTGTGACAAGTAAATAAAAAAGTGCATGACAACTTCCTAAATGAAACAAGGCCAACTGTGAGGTCGTACTATATTCCATAAGGGGTTTTACAAATTACCTATATTATAATAATATTGTCAACATATTATAGAATTACTGTAGTGCAAGTACTTACTTTTCCATCATCCTTCAAATGTATAATTGCTGAACACCAGATTTAGTTTTTATGTCATGGTGCCAGATAATAACTGTGGTGCTGTATGTATTGTTCTGTTCAGTTTTCATTTTAACAACAGGCATTTCACTAGACAGTCATTTTTAAACATTTGCAAGAGATCCTGAGCTACAGCCATGTCATAAATTTTACAATAAATGACATTTTAAAGCTGTCATGATATCATCTTTTTAAATTTCTCAATATTTAATTTACAGCTAATAAATGTCATAATAGCAGACTATGTCTCCTCAACAGAAAATGTAAAAAGAAAAGAAAAAAGTGTGTTTGAAATGTAGTCTCTAAATGGAAATTTGCCACATTTTGGGATAAATTCACATCTATTGTCTGTGGGGCAAAAAATATTCATATTGTTGGAGTTATGCATGCAGAAATATGAAAGCAGTGCAATGAGAAAGAAAACAGCACATTGAGAATGTCAGAAACAGAAAGCAAAACCAAATTAAATTGGGGGCAAATTCTTTAACCTGCACAGGATACTTTGAGCCTAATTGATAATGCCACTTGTATGAAATTAATCACATTATTGTGCTGTAATCTCTTGACTGTGCTCATGTATTATTATCATTATTATTATTATTATAACCTAAATTAAGTAAACTTTTGAAGATGAACCAAACATGCACAAATATACAAAATGCATTGCTGCAATAACAGCCTCATTGCACATATGACAAATATGAAATCATGACAACAATATTAATGATAATTCCAAAATGAACGTACCATAAATACTGGTGCTAGTGATCATGTCTTCAAGCCTAAAAACAAGAGGAGAGGGGAAAACAGCAGAAACGGAATTTTCACGAGGAGGAATTCCAAAGGTTGCTTCTCATTACAGGCACTTTTTTCCCTCAGATATCGGATTTCACAAGTTTTTTTAAAAAAACCGCACGGTCCCTTGTTTCTTTCCTCAGGTATTCATTAAGGGTCGTGCAAGTGAGGACAATGCAGACCAAAAAGGGAAACGGAACATGCGAGTGAAATGAAATAATAATTTGAAATCAGCAGCCCTGGACGGAGACGCAGAGAGCCACACAGACACGGCTGGAGCCTGTCACTTCTTGCGCGAGTTGAAACGAGAGAATAGGAAGCATGTGAGAGACTGTAGATGACATAAAACACACATTCTTCATGCCGCCTATTAGAGGAAGAGGCTAAACCAGCGTGATGCCCCCCTCCCTTTACTTTTAAAATAGATTACTTGCCAGCAGTTGTCCCACTAAGAGCGCAATGACAACCCATCTATTAACCTCCCGCCTGCGGTTATCGCGGCAAGTTTTATTCAGGCTGACATGCAAAAACTTCTCGTTGCAGGAAAGTTATTTAGGAGACCACTTCCAGACGTGTATGTAACCGTGTCCTGGAAATGCAGTGAGGAGAACATTAAATGCAAACTGCGTCTAATCCCGGAACTTTAACGCGTTTATTTTCTCCTTCCTCAGACGATGACAAGTCATGTAGCTTGTGCAAACGCAGAATGAGTGGCCACAGACTGCGCTGCAGTTTCTGTGATGCGCGACACAGTCTCTCGGCGAGCGTTTGCGCGTACAGGGCTGCTCCGTTTCTCTTTTTTAATTGTCAACATCGCTGATAGACAGGATCAGACTTACCTGTGTAGGTGCCAGGGCAGCGTCAGGGTTTATAGTACCATCGATCCGGTGAGTGCGCAGATGAATGGCTCGCGGAGGTTAAGCGCGGCTGCTCGCGATTTGAAACCATTCCAAGTTAGTGAGGGGAAGACTGACCACAGCCTCTGCCATGTTGGAATTCCAAACCCTGGACAGCTGCTCCGCTGACTGAAGGCAGCACGCGGCACACTGCGCATGATCTGTGCGGCGGGAGCCAAATTCAAAGAGAATCAAGCTTAATAAGCAGCACTTCACAAGCAGCCTATCATGACAACATCTCGCTATAGGCTCTCTCGTGTATCCACTGTTTAATTGTACTGTCTGCACGCACTACTAGGGGACTGGCTTCACGTGCCCTGCACTGTATAGTCCATCTGCACTGCTTGGCACTAACTGAGGTGCATCATGTGCATATTTCTTCCTATAAGAGCCTGTGCATTTAACACACATGTCTCTCATTCATCTGTGAATGTGATGTGTTTTTACAAATGATTGGGCAGCTTTTCTACACATTGTTGAACATTGCTTCTGTTCACGAATGACCTTTGACTAATCTTTGACGTTTGGTCATGGACCCTTCAAGTCAACATACAACATGCAGGATACATTCTGGGACGCCATGTCAAGTTCTGCCTGTTACATGCATTTTTTCCCTTCAACAACAAACACACATGGTTGCGTTTAGGAAAAACAGAACAGGGTTTGGATCTCTCGGATGAAAGTCAGTGTTTGCTGGACCCAAACACCACACCTTCCGTCCCTTCAGTGGGACTCTCACTGCCTTAACTTTTGTCCTTGTCCTCCTGCGTTTCCCCTTGACACCACCAGGCGCCGTTAAACTATAGCTGCAACCGGCGGTGTATCATGGCAACGTTAAAGGACGCCTTTTTTCGTTGGTTTCTGACGCTGCAAGTCCCTGCCCTGACGACTTCAGAGAGACACCGAACTCAAGGAGAAGATCAATACCACATACAGTATCAGTTTTTGGAACAAACTATGTTTATGTCGCAGTCATTTGCTGGCTAGCTTTTCTTAGCGTAAAAATCATAAACTGTTTAAAAGAAGGTGACATAGCCTCCAGGGGTCTCGTTTCTCAACGAGGCCTGAAAGAGGTGTACGACACTTGGAACGCAAAAGTTGTGATCTATAAAGACAGACTTGCTGGTATAAACTTTGACCCCTGCATATGGACATTTTGGAGACGGGAAATTGGTGATGCAGATGGTGAGGTGGAGGCCTGATTGTAGAAATTGTTGAATATTTTTTGGCGCATGCCTTTATTCACTTTTGTCCGTACATACATTTTTAGTATGGATCCTGTGCATTGTTTAATAAAGTCTGAAAAGTGAAGTCCATGCAAAAGCGCCTTATACCTGCATTCTTTCCAATAGCCAGCAGGGGGCATCTGCAAAAAAAAGAGGTCTGATTGTATACATGTAGAATGCTCCAGGAGTGAGTGATAAAACCCAGGAATGAGTTTGCATTCTAGCACTCACTTCCTTGTCTCGAAGTCAGTGGGTTTGAATGGGTTTTTGGTCCGATGTGATTTGATGTTTTGTTCTATAACATACAACACATCAGTATAATCTGTATATACTGACAGTGAATATCTGTATCGGTGTATATACTAAGTGCAAAATATCAACACGTGATACATGTAATAATATAAATTCTGCCATTCAGTCTGCCTCTTTATTATTATATCTTGCCTTTATTTTTTTACTGCTTACAACCAATAACTCAAGTGCAATATCAGTATTGTTAAACTGTGCAATATCTATACTTCCACAATCAATAATGTAAATTCAGTGTGTCTCTTTATTATATTATACTTCTTTTTTCTTCTTATCTTATCTTATCAGTACATGCCCCTATATTGAATTTTAAAGATTTTACATGTCTTCAAAGAGACGGTTGCTAACACGTGGCTAAATGAGACTACAGAACGTCATCACGCCTCATGGTGGTGGTGACGTTAAGTCATGCAACTGTGGTGTAGTACATATATAGCATAACGTTAGCTTTTTAGTTCTGGCGATTGCATTATGCTTAAAAAATCATAAAAGTGGTGTTCATTTGTGAAGATCATCTTCCTGAATAAAAAATCTAAACATACATTTTTATTTGCAACAGAGTTTATTTTTTATTTTAAATCCAAAATCAGTGGAAATATCCCATAGGCTTTGTGACAAGAGAACTTGGGTAAAGCTAACTTTCATGTTGGCCTACAGAAAAGCGTCATCCCAGCAGCGCTTTGTAGAAGACTATGAGAAAATGGCTTCGCAGTTGATTCATTACCTAAGGAAACATTTTCCTAATGAATTTATGATCTCAGTCACTGGTTTTAAGTCTTCTGCAATCCAGCAATGATATTCATTTTGTAAATTAAGGTCCCATTTAGAGTAAAAAAAGACGATAAAGCAGGGTGTGCTTAAGGGCATGGCTACCTTGCAATGACAAGTTGCTACACCGCCGTTCTCAGTCAGCACCTCCACAACTCCACCCTCTCATCTAAATATGGTCACTTCTGGCTCCACAAAAAGACCAAGATGGCGACACCCAAAATGGCAAACTCAAGGCTTCAAAATAGAAATCTAAAAACCAGTGGGTGATGTCACGGAGGCTATGTCCACTTCACAGCCTCAGTTACCTTCAGATAAAACCAGTATTTATGCTAAGCTAACCAGCAGCTGCGTGGCTGTAGCTTCACCTGGCGAATGAAAAGTGTTTTCGATTTTCTCATCTTTCTCTTGGCAAAAAAGCAAATATAATGTATTCCAAAATATCATCAGCAGTGAGCTAAGAGTTTTATCCAAAATTAAAAATCCTCTCTTCATTCGCTGATTGACACACATTATTGCAGGTTATTCTCCAGCGTTCCTCTGTTATCTGCACATGGCCTTGAAAGGGGTAGGCTGATCTCCTCTCCTTTGGGGCAGCGTTGCTCGAAGACCCTGGTTAGACACATGATATGAGGATCGGCACAAAAAGTCCCATTATGCCCTCTCATATCCATACCCAAGGCCCTCGGAGTGATGCATTGATTCAGCCTTCAGTACTCCCTTGACTGCACCATGCTAATTCCAACTGCATGAGCTCTTCTGAGAAATCCTACCCAAAAGGCAGGACACAGAGTGGCCACTGAGCTGCTCTGGACAATGACAGTTTAAGCTCATGCACTCCAGTATCTTTTACTGCTGCTGCCCCTGTTAGTGTTTCTTTTGTCATCAATTTAGAGACAAAAGCAATGCAGACTGTATCGAAACTACCACACAAAAACAGAGAAGTAGAGAAAATGATCATAATAACACTACGTGCTTGATTTCATTTGCTGTGCTGCGGATTAGACGAGGATTCTGGTGCTCATCATGGAATAATGTCCTGTTAATACTGAGCTGACTCAACCAGAAGCGAGTGTCCACGCTTGTAGGAACAGCCTGTGAAAATCTCTGTGTGCTGTGGAGGTCACGGTGAAAACAACAGCAGTGCATTTCCAGGTGTAGCCACGTCCATTGTATCCTTCCTCATATGGGCATGTTCAGTCTGTGCCTTTGTCCTTGTGTCAGCAGGCAGGACATTCTAAATTATTTTGCTCAGCTGCCTCCCTGAACTCTTGCTACAGCACGTCAATACACACATCATGCAGACACCCGCACATACAGCTACAGGGATCACAGTTCATGTCCATCACACACTTGAATCCTCCTTGACACAGATCAAACCTTGAGGAAATAAAAAAGTTAGCCGGTTGCTATGATTTGGTGTCAGGCAATTGCAGATCAAAATTTCAGATTATGGATTTTGTAAATGAGTGGGTAAAAAGATTGAAAGCTGTACGATTAAATTGAGTTGTTGATGTATTAAAAATAAAAGGTAGAAGCGTATCAAAGTATTTTATAGATATATATCAGGTTTTATTTCTAAGTTTATTACATCTGTGATGAGGAATCATTGTTTAAAGGAATAAAAACTGAATGAATGTAAAACACATGCTGACATCTCCTTTCCTATCCTGCACACACAGACACACACACACACACACACACACACACACACACACACACACACACACACACACACACACACACACACACACACACACAACACACACACGGTGGAATTGTTCATTTCCCCAGGAATGAGGTTAGGGGTTTACATGGCACGTGACTGCCTGTTTTTTAACCTTCTGCCTACAGACTCTTATGTCATGTGTGATCACTTCAGCGATGTTGCTGGGCGTTTATTGTTTCTGCCACAAAACACTGACTTTGGCGAAACCAGCTGCATCGAGCCTTTCCTCACAGGAGCGTGCATCTTGATGTAACAAAGGAGACTTTTATTCCCCTGATCAGTAGTTTGTAGAATTATTGACTCATTTCCACGAGCAGTGATTGCTGTTAAACACTGTGCGATTAAAAAAAACAACAGCTTGTAGCATCAATCTTAAAACGATGTAAAAAATATATATATCAAGTCATTCTACTGGCACAGAGAAGTCAGGCTTTCCCTTCTCTAAACTATCATTACAGAACATCATGGAATAATACTGTAAACAACATAATTTGCAGTAATGCCGCACTGTATCTCTGGGCTATCACAAGCAGTGATTTCCATCAGGAATAGAGATCTTTGAGTAGAAATGACACACACACACACAGGCTTAAGACACCGTAGTGTGGTCACAGCAATGAAACATTTAAGCGCACAGGCTATTATAGAGAAAAAGATGTGCAAAAAGTGTAAAATCACAGGCTTGATTTCCCACATTATTTCTAGATGTGTATCCAAGTCCCTGTATAGACGAGGGCTAAAATCCTAATAGGGACAAGCTTGAAGTGAATAGAGCCCACAGAGGATAAGCTACTAAATCTTGCAATAAAAGCAATGTGATTTACAGTAAATTCCACAAGGCTGACAGTGCCACAGCTGAGGGCATAAACACTCCTTTCAATGCTGCGCCTCAGCTCTGTCTGCTGTGAACTACAATCACACAGGCATGCAGCTCAGCAGCAGTGACTTTGATAAATCACCAGGAAGTCCCACTGTTGGCTTAAAACTAGAACTTGTTCAGTTGCAATTCTGCATTTGTCCCTCTTTAATGTGTATGGAAGTGGCTTTAGCAGTAATCTGTCAGTGATTGATTAGGTGTGGCCAAATCCCCTCTCCGTTCTCCTCTACTGGCTCACTGTTCAGCCACAGCTTTGTATTTACAGAAAGATGGCTGTATTAGGGAAGAGGCTGCCTTATTTACCTGCAACATAAACATGGTTACTTCCACTTGGGCGACTCCACACACAGGATGACCACCGGTAAACAGGAAACAAGAAGTGACATGTTCTTGTTGGTGTTGAATTCATGCACCGATGGATAAACAAACAGGCCTACGGACCTATGACGAGTTTGTTTTGGGGAGAAGAAATCACATCTCAGGCTGTCATCCGTGTTTGTAACACTCAACAATCACTAGAGGTGAAGTCTAGACAGCAGAAAAAGCCCCACTTATATCTTAATGCAACACAATAACCCTTTATCCTGTGAAAAGAGAATGTATGTAACTATTAAAACATATTTATTTTGTATGTGACACAAGAGGTTGAAAAAGCAATTTAGACAGGGTGCTGGATATTGATCACACTTACCAGCAGATCCATTTTAATTAAATATTAAGAGAGTGTGCTGCATTGATAGCCACCGAGCAGCAACCGTTTCTTGCTTTTCTTTTGCCCGTCATTTAAAAAAAAAAAAAAAATTAGACAAACTAAAAAAGAAGACATGCTTTAATAACACTCACATGTAATTAGACTTGAAGTATTAAAGCATGGCCAGGTTGTATCCGATGAATTTTGTATTCAAAGAATATTTTAGTTATTTTTAAAAGAAGGTCTGAGTATGAACATCCGTGCATGAATTTTAATGGAGATACTTAAATGGTAATTATTCCACTCAGGCTCAAACGTAGGTAACAAATGGAATTCAATCAGTGTCCGTGCATAATGATGGTCATTAGGAGAAAGAAAATAATAATGACATCCTATCTGCATTAAACCTGCAGACACTTTACACAATGATCCTGCAGCCATTATTGATCTCCATGGAGATAAGCAATTGTCACTTTTCAGCATTGTGCCTGAATGTTAAATACAGCTCATTTTGTTTTTTCTGCAAACTATTTCAAACCAACACTAAATTTTCATTTAATTTACTTCCCTACTTGAAATCCTTGGTCTCATTCCACATGATTGTAATTTTGGTTCATTGTCACAGCTGCCTCTCCTGTTACCAGTGTTTTTTCCCTCCGATTCAAGGTTTCATAAGGCTCACAAAAAATGAGCATCAGACCTGAATATGTCTGCAGAGATAGTTTATGGGCTACTCTTGCGTGCATATGTGAGTGTGCAATAGGTTATGCAATGCAACCATCAAGAAATCAATGCACACTTTGTAAAGATTGCAGCTTCCTCTTCCTTATCACTGCATTATGTTTTGCAAAGTCAAACTGAAGTGAGAGAGTAAAATGCCTAGATATTTCACGTATACCCCACAGACACACAATATCTTAGTTTCCATCTTTTTTTGTAACTCATTATTAGTTGAATATTGTAACAGTTGCTTACACATATTGTACAGTAGGCAGCTTGTATTGAGTCTCCTCCAAGATGGCCACTTGGTTGAATAATTAAATAAGATCTCCAATCAAATGATCCATGATTTGCATGCCTTCTGTTGCCAACTAGCTCCATCTGTTTGGTTTTGAGAGCTCTGACACAGTGGCTCGTGTGAGTGAAACAGCAATAATGTAATTGTGGATGTGACAGATACACCAGATGATGCAGGGACTGTTCGAAAGTCTGGTCCAAGGCATACTGTACAGCACGGTGTCATATGGTCTGCAAGAAAGCATGACAAAAACAGTTTCATAAAGGCTTCTCTACTGTCTCCTCACTGCAATTAACTTTAAAGAGCCTCCGTAGTGACAACGCTCGTTCATTTCAATGCAGGCGTCCTGATGCTGGAACTGCGTTTAAAGCATCTCTTCAAGCATGCATCACAAAGTTCATGTATCTTAATTGAATAGCGGGCTTCAGAGCTTGGAGGGTGAAGGACAATAGTAGCAGGGCCAGTTTGGCTGGGTGCCAGTGGACAATGCAGAGCGGGCCTCAGCTCTCAGCAGCAGGCAGAGCCCATGCCGGAGTCCACATCAGGAGAGACAGCCTCCGCTGCTTTGATGGATCTGTCATAGCAGCCAGTGTCTGCCCTCAGCTGGGGTTCAGGTATTCACCACCAATAACGTGTTACTATCGCAGGTTAGAGTCTGAGTGTATTTTCTCTTGTTTGTCTCCCTTTGCTGATGTGTCTGAAGGACAATGCAGTGCCTCTGATCACTTTATTTTTAAGATAGCATGTCAACAACCACTTCAATTTATTGTTTAATTACAGACAATTTTCAGAAGTTGACATCCTGTTTCAAACTTCACGTTAGTTCCTTTTCAAGCTTAAGACACTCCTGTCTCCTGTCTCCTTTCATATGACTTATAATCTCCACTAACATCATTTATTCAACTTTCTAGTTAACAATTAAACAGTATTAGGGCCAACAATAAACAGCACTGGAGCCGTGGTGAAAGATCTAGATGTTAAAATAGCCACTAAGACACAATTTTCTCCAGTTGTGGGCTTTTTATATTGAAGTACATCCGCTTATTAAAACTAGTGATGCCAAGGTCATTCAATTAATGTCTCTCCCTTTTATCAGCTTCAGTAGCTCCACAGTGACTGAGTGCCACTTTGCCCATCACACTCAAGTGCTTTTGTGCCCAAGACTGAAGCCCACTATGATCACACGATGTAATTTTTAAAATTCCGGCTGATGGAAATAGGAGAGAAATAATGAAGATATTTAAAAGACGTTCTTCTCTTGTACAAACTGGGTATTATTTTAATAGGTATGGTCATCAATCTTATCGGTTATGATGGAATTATTCATTACCAGGTGAACTGCAGCGATAACAGGTTACAGTGACAGCTCTGCTCTATAACAAAGTTTACTTTACTGTTTATTTCAGTTATGAAACCTTGAAAGTGATGGTAAACATGTTCAGCTTCTTCCTGGTTTAACTATGACCCAGTGTGCTTGGCATGGCTTTGTGTGCATACAGGTTTATAAAGGATGGACAACTCAGTTATGTTCACTTCTGTTTTGAAATCCAAATATCATGGGGACTTTTTTAAACTCTTGAATGCATTCTATGTGTCTCCAGACACCTGGGACCATATCACACCTGTCTAATCTATTCATCTTATTCAATTAGGCCCTCAATCCCATCTAGTTCTCAACCTAACTTGTTTTTAAGGATGTTGTGGTGTCAGGATGTCAACATTATCTATGCTTGTCTCTTAAAAGGATGCATAAGGTATGATTGTGTTTTATTCACAAGGTGTACAGGTAATATGAAGAGAGGGCAAATTATGAGGAATCAATTTTTGCATAAAGTGATCACATATTTCAAGAAATAATTGAATTGAATTAAAGTATGATTTAGCAATGCTATCTCTGAGGTCATGAGCTTGCGTGCAGACCACAGCACACATAATGCACAACCATTTAGCGAGGCAATAACAATAAGTTATGGGGCCTGCATTTTAACACTGAATTCTAAACATAGAATATAGTAGGCAAAGGAAAAAGCGAAAATGTATTTGGGGATTAGTAATAACTAAGTGAAACAGTAACTAATGGTTTAAAAGCAATGTTGTTTTAATTTGTAGCTTAATCTGTGTTGAATATGTGACAGGTCTCCACAGATCTGAGGTATGCAGAGGCGGAGCCAGACATTGTAAACATTTGGGACTCAGCCCAAACCTGGGGGGGTCTGGGGACATGCTTTTTTTTCTCCATTTACAGCAGCTATATGCACTATTTTTCAAGCCATTTGAACAATTGCCTAAAAATCTGCACATCATTTGGGGAAAACACGACAGTTGCCAAGGGAAAAAAATCATCCTGTAGAGCCTACATCCTATTTGTATCTAATCGCTCTCCAACTGTTTTCATCATTCAGAAAACAAAACACAATACATGTTAGGATGACTAATTTTCATTCCTGCCACCTAAAAAATTATCTGTTACTATTTTTATGGTATGTATTTATGCACTTAGTTATATAGCAAAGTTAGGGGAGGAATTTGGTATTCATGGCATTACTAAAAGAGAAATAATAAAACTTGATTTGCCAGTTTAGTCCAAGAGACTGAGAGGAAATGACACAAAGTTGAAGGTTTTTTAAAGGATCTACAAGATTTGGGGTTTTTGAGAAAACACTCCACCACTGGAGGTATATGGACTGTTTGGCAAACACCCATGCATTTAATTAGGGGGTTAAACCCTGTCAAACATGCCCATATCTCAGCCATGGAATTAGCAAGCAAAATATTATCATAACCAATTGAAATTAAAAATAGTTACACACAAAATCCTAATTTTCCTTTTATTCTTTTTCAGGGTGCCAAAAAGTATTGACATTAAATCAACCAAGAATCCTTTAGATAAATAAAACATTAACTCCCTACGTGGGAAACATCCCTATATGTGCTCAGCTTCTCTCCCAGCAGCCGAGTATAGCACAGACAAATGTGAGAGGGGCTTGTGAAACACACCGCCTGCAGTTGGATTCATTTTGCAAGGCAATGCTTTTCCAAACAGCTCCAAGACTTCCTGATCGGCTGTAATCCCCGGCTTTCACACATAAGTCATTGAGAGCGATGGAGTCCCCTCTGTTTACTCACTCCAAACCAAATGATCTTTCACAAGTAGACCACTTCAGATGTGAAATGGAATTTGCCAGGCTGTTCTATCCCAAGTCTATTTCTCTGTACGCTTTACCAATTCCCAAATAGGGTTCAGTCGCTCACAGGTAATGTCTGTGAGGATTGAGCTCAGCTCCTCTGCTGTTTTAATGGCCCACGGGAAAAGGTATTTGACGGAGGTAAAGAAGTGCTCTTAAGCACATACACAGCACTGAATTTCATTTTGTTTTAGTTGCTGTAATGCATTTGTTCATTGGACAGTAGGGGATGTTTATAATAGTGTGTGAATTATTTAATATTAAAGCTGGTGTATTAAAATGACTTATATTGTTTCATTCAGATTAAATGCCAAAATTCATACACCTAATCTAGTTAATAACCTGGAAAAAACAGACAGACGTTCATATTTCAGTAAATTATTTTGATACAGAATATAATGTGAGATCATTTCCTCTAAAAACAATACATGCTTACACTGTCACACGCTTACATGTGAGAGTTTAAAGAGCGTAGCTGATGGCTTTATCTTTCCAGTGGTTGACAGTGTTACTGCTTTGGTATGTAGTTATGATAAATGGTTGTTTTAAGAGGGCTGCATTTACTTTGTAGAGTCATTATGAGAATATTATGTATGAGAAAACAGTCATTAATATTCATTATAATTGCAAACTACTGAGCTGAATGCTGATGGAGTGTGTTCGGATGCCAGCCCAGGCCTGCCTTTTCTAATGTATCTCTTCATTGCATCTGTGCAGCAATAAATGTAGGTGTTTAGGAGGGTGTCTGTAACAGGATCGGACTTTTGCTCATTTTTCCACTCAATCAGTAAGCTCATGACACCCTTGTGGGAAGTAGAGATTAACATACAACGGCTATAACATGCTCCGACGGTACAAACATCACGATGATATGATATAAATTCAGAAATATGACCTATAAAATGCCTCACTCACTCACTGTGTGTTTCACTTTTGTAGAATTCAGTGCATAAGCTGCCTCACAGTCTCCAAAGGATAGTGTTCCTATTCCAGTTGATAAGGGCTCCAATTTTGTTTGTGTCTGGTAATTGGAGCAATGTTGAAGTGAGGAGCACTGATACATTTCCCAGTCTATGTGTGAATGAGGCTGGCTATGGAAGGGAAAGGTCAGGCCCTGGACTTGCCTTTCTCCCCCAGGGCCCTCAGCAGTAGGGGCCAGAGAACACCACAAACAATTAAACATGTTGCTTCTCAGGGTAGAGCAGCCGTACTCCTGTTGGTTAGAGAAGTTTTTACCTTAGTGGGTTGCTGTTGGTCACTCTTCAGAGCAATAATCTGCAGGTCTGAGCAATCAATACAGCCACGACAGCTTCAGCTTCCATTAGCGCGGACATCTCTGGAGTGCCTGTGCATGAGCAGAGGAGCACAGAATAGGCATCAACTAACACATCCGCACGCACACACATACACACGCGGACAGATATATTCAAGCTCATGCACACAATCACCCATTCACACATGTACACGGGCTGACACTAAAGATACACAGTCCTACATGGCACATACACAGACATAAACACACAAATACATATTTGCACAAACATATTTATCTTTAGGAGGAAATAGTTTATCATTCTACTGTGTTCATTTTTTTTCCACACATATTACTGTGAAAAGAAATCCAGGCTCTGATATCATTTTTGTTTCAATTCAGTTTGTTTGTCAACCATGTTTCCTGTTTATTGGCAAAACATGGTGATACAATACATATCATGATGCAGGGGTTACAATTCTTACAATAGTAATGCCAACTAAATAAACATAATTCAAACATGGTTCAGAAATACTTTCATAAATGTATCTGCCAATTTGCAACATATCTGCAAAACATGTGCTAAACTACAACATTTAGTTGTACGGTTAAAGCAAGATCACCAATCTGTCACATCACAGAAATGCAAGTTATTAACCACAGAGTCAAATTTAAATGATTGAAAAATTAAAGTAAAGTAAAATTAGGTTTTAAAATTGTGAAAAAAATAAGCACTTTGCAGCACTCAACCAACGGCTGATTAGCTTTGCCTTACACCCGCCTACGGTGCATCGCAAGAAGAGATTAAAATGGATATGATTTCATTTGATTCCTGCTATATTGCAGAGCTGCAACATCTCTGTTACATGTAACACGCGTGCCGCAGCGATGGCAAGATACGTCACGTGGTCTGGATATCCCCGCCCATTTCTATTACAAAAAAAAAAGACGAATGTCCCCAGACTCCTATTCCGAAGTAAGGGAGGCTGCTGCGACGAAGGGACAGACTCTCAGTAGCATCTAGCCTAGTAGCACAAAGTACACACAGCAAGCATAAGAACTAGCAAACCACTGTGCAGCGACAGATTCTCGTACAGCAGCTACTGTAACTTTAGCACAAAGCCCACACTCACTGCATTGAGCAGTAACTGGGGCAGGCGGCTGGATGCTACATTCGTGACAGCTCTTTAGCTTGTGTTTGTAATATTGTGGCATTTAACAGAGCTGTTTGTGTATGTCTTTATGGGACTAAACGAACTATAGAGCTTGTGGAGTATTTTCTAGCGTCTATAATGTGTTTAGAATTACTGTTTATCTCTGATTTTACTTTTCCCACTTCAACATTATACCAAACCCACTCCCAGATCTACCACACACAGAACCTTGAACCTTGTTCTGTTCAGTAAGGAAAGTCAGCAGACCACATAGTGCATACAAACGTTTTTTGCTTGTTTGTTTGTTTTGTTTTTACATAATATGACTTAAATGTCATCAGCTGAACACGCCAGGTATTGCAGATTGTAATTGTGAGCATACACAAGAAGGCTGAACTGCGATCACAGCACCAGATTCCAACAATGTAAGGATACTGAGCAGCACCTCACTGAGAGCTATATAGTAGTCATCTGTATAGTTCCTGAATAGCAGATAATAACAATGCAGCCCTCTGGGCCTCTGAGACAGCACTGTGTGTGCTGGGGCTAGTCCATCTGTGTGCTCTCGCTTGCTTTTGAGCTAGCACAGCAATGCACTCAACAAGTGGAACACCATTGGCATATCTCCAACAAGACACGGCCCCGAGGAAAGCAGTGTTACAGTAGCCTTACAATTACGCAAACAAAGAGATACCTTGCTAAATGCTTCCTTCACAACATAGAGTAGGATTTTGTCCAATTATTCCTTGATGTGAAAAACACTAATTGGTTCCCTTGCCTATTGTTTGTCATCGCTAACACCGTCAAATTGCATGTGTCTTATTACTCAAAGCTCTTAGTCAGGACAAGGAGAAAGCCTACCTGTGCTGCCTGAGCATTTCAGTTTTGGAGTACTTCCTGCTGTTATGTGCTGTGTAGGGATGACTACTATAAAGAAATGACTGAAACTGAAAATTAAGATATTCATCATGCAATCATATAATTTTTATTATGCTTGATTCTTTTAAATTAATAAAAGGACAAAGAAAAAATGAGCATGTCATATTTTTGCCTAATGCAGACAAATGTTCCTCTTCCTTTGTGAGTTCTTTCTTCTTTGCTTTATAGGTGCAATGAAGAGAGCACTGCGCATCCATGCTGACAAACAGCTGAATGGATTTCCTCCTGTTTGTCATTGCCATGATAGTAGGAGAGCAATCCTGAGTGTGGAGAAAAAAAAAACACACTCAAGGTTGGTTTAAAAGAGAGCTGTTTTTCTTTTGCATTCTTATCATCAATAGCTTTATCGCTGTACTGACAATACGGTGCCGAACTGCCCTGTGGGAAGGTGATTCACGATCTGGATACACACCGCAAAATTACATGCTTTTGTACTGCAGAGCAGATAATGATTAATAAAAAGGTTCGGCGTAGTTTAATCCAGAGCAGAAACACTTTACACATCTATTGTTGTAGAGAAGAGGTGTGACCGCAGCTTCCAGAGACGCCAGCTCTCTATTTTATGATAATGTTATGCGCTTGTCTGTCCTTTAGACAGGAATCTGCTGAGAGAACCTGTGACTCTTGAATAGAATCTCACATGAAACATGGGGCACACTGATACTGTCGTGTGTACATGTAGATGTCAGATTTAGGCTTTAGCGGTTGATAATTACCCTTTCTTCCCTTTTCATCCAATCTGCCATATACATACCATACCTTTTGCTCGCATGAAGCAGGTTGATGTTTGTCTTGTGTTTTTTTTTCTTTCCATGAGCTGTGTGCAGTCACAGTCCCCTGCAGGTTCAATTTCTCTTAATTGTTCAGTGACCTTTCTATATACCCTTAGCAATTAGCTGATGAGTTTGTCTGTGCTGTGGGTCAGTATCATTGGGTTGTAATCAACACAAACACAAGGAGGCTTTTCAGAAGAGCTTGGCTTGGTATTCAAGGACCCTTACCTTAGTACGTCTTATTAATTACAAAAAAATAATCAAATGGCGTTTGATGAAGGGGGGGGGGGGGGGCAAATGTTAACCTAGCTGCAGTGTACAAGACGTACAGCAGAATCAGGAGAATGAGGTGGAAGATTTTCATCCCTGTAATTATTTGCCACTGAGGCTGTGAATGTGTGTAATATTATGTATGCTGCAGAGGATCGACTTTTTCAGCAGGCTTTTAGACTTTTACTTAGCACATTTTCCAGCTGTTGCCAAATGTCAGACAGGCCAGTGTCCACATCAGGTGCCATGAGGCTCTTTGGTTTTTCTCCTTAAGAATTAGCTCATGCATTCAGCTTCCAGATGTCAGGTCAGTACGGATGCTCTGCGGTGCAAAGAGCAACACTGGTCAAAACAACATTTTTAAAACATTTGAACATGACAACAAACCAGCCTAATTTCTTAGAAACTGAGTTACTGTACTACCAAATAGTTTCAAAGTTGTCCATTTTGAAAGAATCATGATTGCTGCAGATTGCAAGGCTTTATCCAACCCAGGAACTGTGATGTTCTACTTTCTTTGGCTTTTCTGCCTCAGTGTCTGCCTAAACTTGAAAATGGCTTAGAGGACAACAGAGGACACACTGAACAACTCAAGTCTTTTTGAGAGAAATTTTTCCATAGTATTTATTAAAGGTTTTGAGGTCTGCGCAATTGTATTTTTTACTAAAAGACAGTTTGTCTAGTTGGAATTTTTGGGAGAAAACCTTAAATATAAAATAAAATTAAAACAAATTTAAATAAAATTAAATTAAATTAAATAAGACATTAAGCTATTGTCATATTTCTTAACAATTGCATGCTCAATTTATTCTTTTATTTTACACCACATTTCATCAGCATTTGTCTCTCTTGCAAATAAAAATGAATTGTCACCAAGTAATTAATCCAGGCAGATAAATATAAATGGAAATATCTAAGAAATAATAAACTTTGACCACAATTAACTCTCAAATGCACTTATGCATACATAAACACCATGAAAAATGTCATTATATACCGAGCACTTCATCAAATATAATGCAGATATCACCTATTAAACACCATAATAATGCTAATGACGAACAGTAGCAAACACCTCAAAGTGTCCTCATTCAACAGTTCATGTGATATCTTATGAAAAGTTATGCACACAGTACGTATGTCTTTTGAATTACTGCCATGATACCTCATAAGATCGCATCCAGTTAGGTTTAGGAAAAGACTGATGGTTGGGCATCAACATGTTACATACATTTCGCTAATAAACGTAATATTATGTACGTTACCTTAACCTGTTTTGAAATGCTGCTCATGCTTTACTTGCTTGAGTTGATCTTCACAAAAGAAATATTAAATACATTGAACTTTTTCCATCTTTGCTGATAAAAGTAGACATTAGAAATATAATATTCTAAGAGACAGGTCTTTTTTTAAAAAATGTGATTATGTTTCCCAATTAATTGTTGTCTGATTTCTTTTTTTTTTTTTTTTTTGCTGTATGTGAGTGTGCTTTGTCCAGTGTTGCTTTGCTCTGCACCCTGAGGCCACTGCACTGGCCCCTGGGCAGAAATAGAGAGGGAGAGAGAACAACAGACTAACAGACAACAGGCTGTACTCATTATTGTCAAAACCAGCAATTAGGTGTTTGTACAGCGATAGAGTTGACCAGCTTTATTCAAATCAAAGGTTTGGCAGTAGAATGTTAGTGATAATGGCTTCCAGATTTCCTCTTTGTGGTTCTGGACACTGATACATGTCACCAGGCACTCGCTTAGTCCTACTTTGAGGGCAGCCCCGTTGGGGGCGGCAGCACCAAACAATGCTGTTGTGGTCTTGGTCAGCAAGTGAGGCAGTCATTATTGCGTTACCATGGAAAAGATGTGTCACAAACAGAGTTTTAACGAGGGTGTACAGCTCGGTAAACTATTGACTGAGCTGCTGTAACTGGGCCAGATTGCAGCACTGCTCCATAGCTTGTTTAATGAATTCCTTTAAAACCCAATATCAGCGCCCGTCCACTACACACAAGAAAGGTAGCTGAACATTGTCATCATTATGTGTTCATATAGAGGCTACTGGTATTTGGTGCAGATGTTTATCAACATGACACACTGTGATCAAGTACACCCGCCGTTCTCCCACCACCTGAGTTGTGATATTCCTTTAAAGCTGCAATTATCAGAAGATTAACAAGTTCATGCTGCTACGACAGGATGCTGCGAGAATGAATTTTGGTTCCAAGAGCACTTGGCTGTTTGCCACCGCTGAAGGTGACAGAAATCTTGCCGATCTTGCACGACAGTGGAGGGGGATGGACAGAGGCAGCTGGGTGGAGCTTGTGAATCTGAAAGTCATTGCTGTTTGGGCTTCCACCCTGCCCTTACTGCCCCAGTCCACCAGATCAGCTTTACTCAGCAGATTCCTCCCCGGTGGGAAACAGAGGAGAAGCGGCCGGCAGCTGAAAGCAGCCTAAGCAAGCACGTGGCTAAAGCCCCCACTGTCCTGATGCTAATTATTGATCAGATGATTAAGGCAGATGAAGAGATTTTTTTTTTCTTTTAAAGTGAGAGCTGTGATTGTGCATCTCCGACTTGTCTGGAGAGAGAGCTGCCAAAAGATCAATACTTTCAATCACGCCAGAGAGCTCTTCTGTCAGTCACGCTGAGTAAGGTGATTACAATTGAGTCTTAAGACAATGAAGAACTTCGCGGGGCTTCCTCAGGCACACTCAGCCTCCTCGCAGGGAGTCTAATGAACTCAGACCTGCTAAATAGGCCTCCAAACCACTTCAGCGCAGATCCTGAGAGACTGGCCCTGCTGCACCGCTGCCAAACTCACCAGCTCTCACCTGTGAGCATGCATGTAGACACAAAGGCACACATGGGCCAGAGGCAGCAAAACTGTAACCCTTCTGAATAAAAGACAGAGTAACAGCACTGACGACCACTAAAACCTCTCATGGAGCCCTTATACAAACCATTCTTCCACCTGTGTGTGGAGTTTGGAATGGGAAGACGTGTGCTGGCAGGAGGTTACATGGTCAGAAACAGCAGGGAAACCTGACAGAATGATGGCTTTTCCTCCAGTATATTCATAGCACAGTCAAAGCAACCGCTGCTTTTTCTTCCTCTCTGACAAATGGATAAGTAGACGAGGAGTGTGTGTTTTCATACACACTATTTCAAACTTGTGGCAACTGTGTTTTAATGTCTTTTGACAGTGGATTGGATGTTTCCAGGCAGTGTCGAACCTTTTTAAACACGATCGCTGAGGAGAAATTAAGACAATTTTTGCCTTCTAGAAAATAATTAAATGATAATGCAAGATTGGCATTTTAAAGATTAAAGCTGTTTGACTACTTTCTTTTTAATTCTCTTTTTCTTTTGCACTGATGTCCACCTGTCAGAGAACAGGAGGAAGGAATTCAGCTGAAACCACAGGCTCTATTTAAAGCACTTCTGTGAAAAAAGCACTCCTTCATTTTCTCGATGCAGTAAAGAAAATGCAAAGATTTAACAATGGCTGACGAAATAAAGGACCCTTCACTGAAGACATCTTGAATGCACGCTGAGTGAAGACGTCTGCAAGGCAAATAAAAACAAAGATTCAATAGTTTTGTGTCGGGGATGATTCTCTGTCTTTAACAGGCAGCATGTAGCAGCATTCATCCCTCTGTGGCTGACACCAGCCTTTCAGGGAGCAGGTGACTTGTTAGTACTCTAAGCAACAACGGGAACAGATGTGTCCCTGACAGTGGATGGATGGTCAGGGTCCATCTGGTCAGTGCAGCCCTGGACAGGAATGATGAATACAGCTTCATCAGTGAATAGCTGTCATCAATCGCATGGCGTGGCGATGGCCGGTGACAGCCACGCGCCAGCCCCGGGGGCCCCAGGTGTGGTGAGCAGAGTGCGGGCTGGCTCTGGAATGCAGGTCAATCAGGCAAGTCCAAGCCAATGTTATACATCGCAATGTTAAGCGCATGCATTACAAAGCAGACCAAGTGCATTGCTTAGTCTGGGGTGCAAAGAATCCGCTGGTTCTTTGATGCAAGCGAGGACTGGGTCACAGATTTATTTCTACACAGGGCTGTTACTAAGCCGCCGTGCTAAGGACGAGCACCGGGCGTCTAGACAAGTCATGGCTCTACATTGTCTTCCCCGGCGGTCCCAAATGAAATGTGCTGCATCCTTGTCTGCTTCAGTGCATAGACATGGAGAGGTACTAAAACTCTGACCTTGCTCTGGACCATTCTGAATATGTTATGGCTCCCGGTTCCCTTGAACTGTCACAACTTTAAATCGACCACTTCTAATGGTTTCATACACTGTGTGGTGATCATTATGCAGGATGCTCCACCTGTTCTTAGTCCTGCTTTGAAACAATAATATCCTACTAGAAACCATACTATACATCCCTCTTATTGTTGTTATTTGTTTACTGTGGTAAGAAAAGACAAATGAATAATTGCAGCTAAACCTATCTGTCCTAATGGTCAGGCAAGCCACGGTGGGTGTGTTCTAGGACCTCGGTGTCGGTGAAAACAGGTCGCTTCAGTCTTGGAAAAGAAATGACGAGTGTACAGTACATATCTTACAAACAGACAATGTCTTCGCCGAATGTATTATTTACGTAAAGTGTCAGAAAATTCGCGAACATGGCACATAATCTTTAATTATGAATAACGCAAGAAGCAGAAGAGAGAGGAAATACATACAAGAGAATATTTTACATAATAAGTAGATCCCTCCTTACAGCAGCATGACTTGCTCTGTTTCTTTTTCTTTTCCTCTTAAATCTATTACAGATTAATAGTCAGCTTTACACAGCTGACACGGATGTCATTCAGACCTCAGTGTCAGGATATAAATACCCTGGCCGTGTGGTACACTATCAAGGAGAGGGCCTAAACAAAGTGCACAGATGACCTATTAGAGAGAGGCAAAGTCTAATACATATTTATTGGCACATTTCACCTCCACTCCTGCTGAGTATGAGTCCGAACCACTTTTAATCCTTTAAAGTCTGCCAATATTCAAAGTCCCAATCAATGTTTTTTACATTCTTTTAATTACATGTAGTTCAAATAACGTGAAAAATAACATTTTCATGCTTATCAAAATTGAAAATTCAGCCTGTTTTATCCAAGTGTTTTCAAATATTGGTGCTCAAATAGAACTTTAACAGCACAAGACAACACTAATAATGTAGATTTAGTTAGGTTAGTTTATTTCTTCGGTGTTAAAATATCTGTACACAGTTGGCATATGACTAGAACTGTCTTTAAGCAGCAGAAGATTCTGATCCACTATTCTGGGTTGTGGTGGTGTCCACAAAAAAAAAAAAATCTCTAAAATGCTGATTGCTGGATGTTTGCTTACAATAATAATCATATATATGCTTTATTTTGTCCTCTGAAAACATCACAGTTTGTCCACATGTGCACTCACCTTGAACGATTTGTGAAAAAATGAACAAAATTTCCCAGAAAGCAATTTCACACTAACAGTATTATCAGGAAAAAAAAAAGGTTAAAGTGATGCATTGTGCATTGTCATGTGTTGGTGTAATCGAGATCAATTTATTTGCATGACAGTGAAGAGGATTGCTTGTCAGTTTTCTTTTTTTTTTATTCCTTTGGCTTGGTTCAGGCGTTTTCTCTACGAGCAGAGAAAGGTGGTGTAAGCCAGCAGAGAGCTGGTTTTGTACATTTTTGCTGCCCTGTCGTTTTCTCAGCAGGGTGTCTCTTGGGAAAATCAAGCGGAGGGGAAGGCCATGGGGGGAGGGTCTGGCAGAAAACACACGCTTACACATACACACACACACACACACACACACACAGGCATCACATCTCCAAAACACATCGAGGTGTCGGCTGTCTGATGCCGCTTACATGTGATTAAGCCTCTGCCTCTAAACAGGCTACGTCTGATGACCCTGCTGGTGTGTGTATCCAATGTGCTGTAGTGCTAGCTCTCTCCCTCTCTCCCCCCTCTGTTTCTCCCCCCTCCCCCTGCAGATGCTGCAGATGACCGTCTCAACAAGAATCACTCTCATGTTCGAAGCTACACTTTGCTTTGTGAGGCTCCCTGAAACTGACATTAATCCACTTTTTCTTCTATAGACTGACAAGAGCATGGAATGGAGGTGTCACACTTTCAGGGGGCAGTTGGGCTTTGACGGCCCTGCTAAAGCACTGCTGCTGCCTGTAACAGTCAGAGCACTGCAAATTGGAAATCCAGAGGAGATCATCTGTAAAGAACACGTCTACCGGTGGTGTAGGATACAACCGAGCCAGAGAGGGGAGATGAGAAAAAGCCGGAAAGCAAACAGACGAATAAAAGCTTTCCGGTCATTCTAGCGGAATATAACCAAGAAATTTCCACAGTGAAAGAAGAAAAAAAAATTCCAAACAGCGCACACATTCTGCTTACACTTTTCCCATGAGACATTACCACAAGAATGTAACATAATACAGGTAACATAATGTGTCATGTGTGGCCATTCAGCTGTTTGTCAGAGAGTGTGTGGTTCACATCTTGCTGATCTTCAAACAAAAAACTCTCCATCTCCCCGACATCTGCTGGGATGTTGAGTTTTACCAGGCTGCCCGAGTGTTTATTAGAACATGTGGGGCAAATTGCATTACCTGAAGGAATTTGACCAGGTCAGATGCAAAGATTAACTACACGTATTAGAGTAATACTTTTCTTTGGAAGGAACATATTGGCTTCTTAGCAGGAAAAACCTCGTTATGAGTTCATTCCATCACTGACCAATATCTTGGGATTTCAGAGGCTATTACTTTATTCTCATACATACTATGAAGCTTGTTGGGAGTATTGATAAAAGGATCAAAACTGCTGCTTGTTCGCAGGGCGCTAATACACCTCATCATAGAACGGGTTGAATTTTAGATTTGCAGGAAAAGGACAAGCTTGAAAATACAACTTCAGAAATGACTACAGTATACATCAAAGGGTGTTGTAGATCTATATATATCCTTGTCTTTTTTTTTCTCACAAGAAATTGGTTTATCCAACTAGACAAGGTACGATCCACCAATAATCACAGCTAACATTCTTAATTAAAAACCAATTAAGCAAAGTTTTTCAGCTTGGAAATGTTGAAGGGGACCAATTTTGCTTTTCTTTATTTGTCATATAAAACATTACAATGATATATGTTCATATTAAACGTAACCAAAGTTTCAAATAATGAGGTGAACATTTATAAAAAATTCCTGTGAGCAAAAAGCTCAGGCCTTCAACCATTCTGCACACTCTGTTTCCAACGTTTTATTCTACTTTGGCAACAAGCTGACGTCAACAGTCGCACTGAGACACTCTTCATGGTGGTAAGGTGTACACTGGGTTGTGGCTTTTTGTAACGCCGCCACAGCCACCGTAGTTTAAAAAGCAGGGAAGTCTGTATGGGTGAGTGGGAAGGGACGTGGATGCGTCAGACAAACACCAGACTTTCACACAGCAGGCTGCTGTTTGTTTCCTGTGTGAAACCAAAAGTCAAAGGATTTATTTTAATAACAACGTAGTGTGCAGGTGTGTCTCAAATCACATACTTAGTACACTTCTATATAGTATACTATGTGCACTATGTAGCCTACACATTGGCGCAGTGCGCGAATTTTGACAGGGTAGTCTCAAACCAAACACGGCCGTTGTGCACTCACCGGAAATGACGACCGCAAATTAGCTAGTTAGTTATCGTTCGCAGTACCAAATCATTAGAGACTGCTAAATTAACCCAGTAAACATACTGCTGGCTGCATGCTACACGCACAGCATGCTTGTGCATGTAGCATGCTACACCAGTGGCGCATGTTTCGTGACATGATATAACGTACCATGATGTGTTTCACTAAAGCTAACCACATGCGTTTGTTGGCTAAACTTAAGGACTGATGTGGTACGTTTATTTGAAAAAGAGTGGATGCATGTAACAAACAGAAACTATACATTTCCTGTGAAAATGGAAATGTATTTTGAAATGACACAATACATGTAACAGGTGTCAATTGAGATGCCGTATGTGAACGTCTAAAATCAATACAGGAGGCTACCCAGCATGTCATATTGGATATTATAAAAATGTAAACTTGGATACGGAGTTCAGATTATATTCTTGATGGTGTTTAGGATTTATTTCTTTATTTTTAAGTGATACTATTCTTTGTTACAATCATTCAAAACATTGACAAATCAAAGCAGACTGGGCTTTTTCAGAAGGCGAGCTCAAAGAGACAGGTGGTAAAACTGAGTGTTTCAGACAGAGGGTGAATACAGGTGTTCCAGCACAGACAGTATGAAGAAGATAAAGTGTTTTTTGAGCACTAAAGCATGTAAATATGTTTGAGTAAAAAACTTAAATATGAATCTGAAAAAAAAGTATAATAGGTCTTCTTAAGTTTATGGCAATACTGTGTTTTTTGGTTTTACTCTCCTTGTCTTGTGGAACGCCAGCTACAGCGACAGCTTTTCTCTATGATCAAGGCTGAGATCTTTGCTGTTGGGTAGAATCAGTTGAGTCATTTAGATGCCTTGCTTATCTAATGGTTTGGCGATGGCAGAAGCCTTCAGCCTGCATTAAAGTAGACATCAGCCCACGAGAGAGAGAGAGCGGCTCGAGAGAGAGAACTACAGTACAAACTAACAATGGCAGCTCCAGTTTTTTTTTATATTTATAGCGCCCAGCAGGTGTCAGCCACAGCAGTCTCTCTGCCCCCTTTGACACCCCATGGCTGCTCCGCTCCACCGTATAAAAGAAAAGCGAGGGGGAGGGGGGGGCAGCTGCCGCCTGGGATTAGGTACCTGAATCCAATCTTGAGGAGCAGTGGGCTCCAGTGGCGTTAAAGTGTTTTCTGGAGAATTTCTCATGTTCCCCACTAGCTGATTATTTCCAGATTTTAGTTCTGCCTCAGCGGAGATGAGCTCCACACAGTTTTGCCAGTCGTGGTTAAGATGTAGCTTGACACTCACTGGCCACACTCAGATGAGTTGTATAATCCCATTTAAAGAAGCACATCCCACAGGCAAATCATAATTCCAACAAACTGATATTTGCATTTGTCAACATGTTGCATACAATAATATTAACACTACATTTAAGATTACGTGGGTAAATTGGTGATTTTTTTTTCTTTATAGGTGCAATCTGTGTTTCAGTCATCAAAACAATTCCCTCTTCACCTCTCTTTGCCTTCTTCTTTCACCAGTGTCAGCACTGCTCTGTCTACTCTCGCTCATTAACCTTGCTTGTTCTTCCACTTCATAGCCCTGCTAATTTGACCCCCCCAACTCTTAGAAGACTCTAAAACCCTTTGAATAACCAAAGGGAAGGAGGTAGTCATAGCAATGTAGCTGTGCAGTGATTGGCGTCCAGCAGAAATCATGCCAGCAATATAACAGGGCAACCTCAGCTAGCACACTGTGCAAAGGTATTTGCATGGGAAATAGATTTTAATTTGGTAGTTTTGTCATTTTTGTTTTACTGTAATCTATGGGTCCTCTGTGAATTTAAATTAGAAGAAAGTACCATTTTTCTCTGTTACTCTGTCAAGATTCTTTCAAAATTAAGCGATTTTACTTGTTTTTATGAATATTAAAGTTTAAATAAATTGTAATCAGTGTCAGACACAAGCTATTGCGGAAGTGCCTTAAACCTGTATTCTCTCTAATGGTCAGCAGGGGGCGACTCCACTGGTTGCAAAAGAGGTCGTATTGAAGTCTATGAGAAAATTACCCAATTTATCACTGGATTTATCACCTCAGTAAACAGTTTCCTTATTAATGTATGGTCATAATCACTAGTTTCAAGTCTTCTTTGATACAGCATGATGTTCACTTTGTAAATGATGGTTTATTTAGAGTAAAATAGACAACAAAGCAGGGTATGCTTCATGGTGTGCCTACTTTGTTATTAACAAGTTGCAACCACAGCAGTGTTGTTGGGTTCTTGGTCAGATGTACCCTTTCGCTCCTCCACAACTCCACTATCTTGTCCAAATACGGTTGCTTCTGGGTCCCAAAAAATTGGCCAATGGTGATGGCTAAAATGCCAAACTTGAGGCTTCAAAACAGTAGACCACAAACCAATGGGTGATGTCACAGTGGCTATGCTTTTTTTTTCTTTCCTTGTCATGATCTAGTACAACACTGAGACTCACAACACCAAGAATCAATTAATTCAATCAATTTTATTTATAAAGCCCAATATCACAAATCACAATTCGCCTCACAGGGCTTTACAGCATACGACATCCCTCTGTCCTTAGGACCATCACAGCGGATAAAGAAAAACTCCCCCCAAAAAAAACTTTAACGGGGGGAAAAAATGGTAGAAACCTCAGGAAGAGCAACTTCCGGATTTTTTACTGAGGAGGTCAGGGGTCATACATGTGAAGGCAGAAAAATCTGTTCAGGGAAGTCACACAAAAAACAAAGTCCACAAATCCAAACAAGGAAGAGGTTGGAGAGCATGAACACACTAGGGTGACGATGACAATATGGCAACTGAATGGGGGAACCACTGGGCTTTAAATACACAAGGGCTGATTACTACACACAGGTGAGTGGAACAAGATACAGGTGAAACACATGAGGTAATCGACAAAGGCGGAAAAACTCAGGAAGTAAAAGAAACACTATTCGCAATAAAACAGGAACTAGACACCAACACAGGAACATAAACTTGACAGAATATCACATTTATTGTAAAGCCACTACAAGGAACTTTAAACTGGATACGCAAAAGTGTCTTGTTTCTGCTGATGTCTGTGCGTGACCTACAACAGCAAATGAGACCATCGGTGTGAAGATAAGCTATTTCTATATAGTGTATATCCATACCTTTAGGAAACTGTCTCCGGGTCCGCCCCAGGTCGCTTCCAGGACGAAGCGATTTACGGCACTCAGACGCCACACGTCATCTTACCTAGCTGCTTACATTTATAGTGACTCTTATAAATAGTCGCTATTCCTCCTCCTCTTCCCAACGTCCACGGGACGTTAAAATAGCAGGCAGTCATCGGGTAAAAATTCTGTGAAAGCACTGGACTCACCAACAGTCAGCCACGTCTCAGTCACATAGAGAAAATCCAATCCTCGGTAGGTCAGGAAATCCTTCAGCATAAACATTTTGTTCGCTGACGATCTAGCATTTACCAGCCCAATCCTGGCAGAAGCCGGTGGGTCCATGGCGTTAGCTGTCCGGGGAGCCACATACAGAGGCCGCAGGTTGCCCAGATTCACCGAGGAGAGCAGGGGCCGCGGGGCTGGAACACCTCATCCAGGCCGACGACAGGTACCAGCCAGGCGTCGACAGGGTCCAGCGAGTGCCGAGAAATAAAGAGGCGAGGCACCGCTTCATACTCAATCCAAGAAGTGCTCGCCAAACAGGCCTTCAGCCTTACCAGCTGACCACTGCGTTTACCCCGGCGGCGGTGGCGCTTACGCCGGAGAGGTCAAGCTGGGGCGCGGCAGAGGTGAGCTGGGATCCCCGATAGGAGTGGGGGCAAAGTTTTCCCGTCTTGTTGTTTCATTCATTCCCAAAACAAACACATGCGTGAGCCAGGTTAGCGTCTTTACGACAATACGTGCTAGAGCTGCTGATTTGTTTACATTTGTTTTCAGTTGCTTGGGTGTATTTTTTAAGACAAATTGCCTCATTTTAAGAAAAGCTGATACAAGCACCAAAAATGTACTCCAGTTTGCAAACCAGCAAATGCATGCACCCATAGGCGTTTCTAGCCCATTTTTGGAATTGAATCCTAGCACCCCTAAAATTTGAGATTTCTTTTTTTTTTTTACAGTATGTCTTTTTTTAACAAGCTAGAAAAGTGTCAAAACCATACAGTACTTGGTTGCAACATAATATTTTAACAACAAAAATACAGCAGCACCCCCCTTGCCTCAAACATGGTTTGATCCACCCCATCCCTCCCACCTTCCCCCCACTGGGGCTCTGAGCGCTCTATCTGCACAGAGCAATGCGCTGCCTTCAAGAGTGGGTGATATGCAGTAGTGGTGTAAGTACCTGGCTGAAACCAGGATATGTGGCACATTTCTTAAGTTCTACCACTCAGTACCAACACATTATTATCAGTACCAGTCCTCATTTTTGCTGCATTTAATCGTAGGCCACTGTTCATGTTGTCAGGTAGGAGTTAGCTGACGTTTTTTCTAGCTACAGGTGGTCAGTACCACCCTCCTCTGTTTGAATTGGAATGAGAGAAGCTGTGTCATGTGCATGTGTTAATATTAAAGCCATAGGCGTAGGATTCAGCCCCTTCTGTATTGTCCCTACCAATATAAACACAGGCGCCGCTCTCTCCACTGACTTTGTGGGTGCGCGTCACTGTACAGTTCACGGCAGTTCGTGAGGGAACAACACATACACGCACATCACCATTAGTGCTCCACACCGGAGCGCCGAGTGTGAGCGGTGAGTCGGTTGGTTCAGTAAATAAGCTAAACAAACACCTGTTGATGTTAGGCTAACTGAATGGCGTTCCTTGGTAACTCTTTGCTAGATAATGAGATGCTAACGAGCTAATACTAGCTGAGCTAAGTTTGGCAACTATTAGATCAATATTATATGCCAGAGAACATGAAATTCCACTCCACATGCTCCATCAGCAATCATAGATGTCACGTAGTGATGACAGAGTTCAAATTAATGTTTGTAGTAAGATGACATGATGGAAACACTCTATACTATAAATAATAGCTCCTTCAGTGACAGTCTTCAGCATCCATGGTGTGTGAAGGAGAGACGTAGGAGAGTAGACATCCACTGCTCCCAGTAAAAACACCAAAACTGAGTCATATTTATATAAAAGATATTGGGTGTAAGTGCAATTTTTTATTTTATTTATGTTTAACATGATGAAGCTGACAAACTTTGACATTATGGCTGTTATTTGGCCTATATACATTCAGATGTTGTTTAATGAATTACACAATTGTAAAACATACAGTATGTTTTCCTCAGGCTACAACAAGCAAAATCTATGACTGTTGCATCTCAGATTGTCCCACTGTTCACATCTTGCATCAATATATTTTTTGTCTGATGACAAGTGGGAGAGAGACTGGAGGAGATGGAAGAGATGGGGGAGGAGAGGCAGGAAGAGAGACAGAAGGAAGTGGAAGAGAGACAGGGGTAGATAGAGGAGAGACAGGAGCCTCACAGGTGAGATTGAATCGTGAAGGATATATGTTGATAGTGAGATTCAGCATTGTGACTAGGGGTAAGTAAAAATATTGATTCATGCATAATATATGTTTTTACCCGATATCAATATCAATTTGGATCACTGTTACCAACCCAACTGCAGACCACAGGCTGGTACTGAAGTTAAGCCCCTTCGGAGTATACTGTTACTGTTATTATTATAGTTTACCCTGGGAAGCACATACGGACAGATGTGGTGACGTTATCAGTGTATGTTCATGTAACTGATAACATTAGAGAATACATCAACCAAGACATTCTTGTATTTAGTGTAGATATCTAAATATGCATTATAAAGCAGTGATCAGTTTCACATGAACATGAATTGCATTAAAAAAATCATCAACGTACAGGTTGCTGCCATGGAGAACTTTTATGTCCCTACCAATGTGAAAATCAAACCTACGCCCTTGATTAAAGCCAGTGTGCTACTGACTAGCTAACTGACTGGATGCCCATTAACATTATAACTCCTATTGTGTGTATTTATTATTATTATTTTGTAGATTTCAAGCACTTTTCTTGTTTGGTGTATTTTTATTTATGTATTTGTATTATATAATACAGACAAGGAGGGAAAAGGCAGAGACAAACGTTGAAAAAGTCAGTTACTGTTAATGTGTTAATGTTACATCTTGTGCATTTAATTTCAAACAAAAGTCCAAAAAATAAGTCCAAGGTCCATTTTTGGTATTTTTGGTAATCACTATAGGAGGCTGGTTTACTCCAGAAACATACATACTGTTTATGTGTATGCTGAGGAGCTGCTGTATCAAAATGAGTTACCCTCCCCCAGAAATTAGGGTTACGATATGTTTCTTGTATGATTCCAATCCATTCCTCTTTTGCTGTGGCTCAGCATTTAAATAACCTTTATCAGATTTGATGGTTTAGTCACAGACTTTCCCAAAAAGTGTTGTGCTTTTCTTTCACAAATGTGGGAATAAAATTGAGTTGCCTCTCGCCCGATGTCAGCTGGGATAGGCTCCAGCCCCCCCGTGACCCTCAAGAGGATAAGCGGTTAGAAAATGGATGGATGGATGGATGGATGGTTTATTTCTCCATGTTCGTCCTTCCATTTACATCAGGATTCAACCTAATTCCTCGCTTTGCAGTGATGTCATCAGGACATGACCTCAGTAAGACATGAGATTTGTGTGTATTCTTTGCATTTATTGGAAGGTTGGGAAAAGTGGAAGACCTTTAATTGTATATTCTTGGATGGGTTAAAACCTCCCTACATGTGAATGAACTTCACATTGTATATACAGTAGCCTACAGACACTAATAAAACTGGGTAGCTGCTGCTTCCATACAGTGCGTAACAACATAACGCAGTACTGTAATCACATTACATTTTTCTGTAATGCAGTAATGCAATGTGTTACGGTTCTAAATTCAGTACAGTTACTAATAAAAAATGTTAAAAAAAAAAGTTATTTTCTTTTTGACAACTTTTGTTGAACCAACTGTGTGTCCTTTTATGTGACTTGACTTTCTTCTGATTGTGGAATCAAAAGTTTTGTACTTTTGAATATTTTCACATTGTGAATGAGCAGACACAGCACAGACAAATTTCTCTTCATTAGGAAGAAGCCTGACAATACTGTGAGCGGAGGACTGTTAGGGGAAATCTGTACCGCCAGTGTTCTTCAGACTATACTGTCTAGTTTTGTGAAAACTTTAACAAATCCTTAATAACGTGCAAAAAATGTATTTGACTTCTACATATATACGTACAGAGAGCGAGTCAAAGAGTTCTCCGCACCAGCCAAACCAATTGATTGCCATGTGATCACTGCAAAGGTGCAAAAAATATAGGACTACTTGCATGTCAGTTACCATAGCAACCGCACAAGCTAGACTCGGGTGCTGCCTTACAATTAACCCCTTTTGTTTTTTTTACATTGAAACTATTTCTGGTTGTGTCATCAGATACAATGTTTTCATCCAGTGCGTATTTGAATGTATATTCTTGACTTGTGTTTTGTCTTTCCATGAGTAGTAGTAATAGTACATACGAGCTGCCATCCAAAGATCAGAAGTCTTGATTGCTGACACAGCTACAACAGTTTAAACGTAAAACAACAAAGAAATGTTTCATCCTGTTTTGATTTTGCAATGAAACACACCGTCGGCATAATTAGTAATAATCAAATTCATTTCCATGACACATTACAAGTCTTTCTGACCTGAGGTCCTTATTTTTGTGTCAACCACTCCATCATCTGAGTTGAGACTGAAAGACATAAAAAAAGACACTCTCTGTTGATACATCATTAACTTTTACCAATCTAATCACCAGAAAAAAAGTCGGCATTCTACATTTATGCGTCATGCTGGAACTTAATGCTTCAACAAGGCTGTAGTTTACGAGTGGCACGCTTGGTTATGGTGAGAAAAAAGATCATGTTTTGGCTTAAAATTTCCAGTTTTGGTGGCACAGTCCCTGTAGGAAAAGCAGCCATGTCTCTGTAAAAACAATTGCTTTTCAGAGCACTAGCTCTGCTGGAGTAACAGTGACAGGTTGGTACAAAACACCCTCATTTGGAGCCTAAAAAGCCTCTAGAAACACAGTAATGACACGCTAAAGACAACCAGTTTTGTTGTTTGTGGGTCTCAAACAGTGGTTTGCAGCTTGGCAGATGTCTGGCCTACATGACACGCTCTCCACCATCACCTTCAAATGTGATATGATATGAATGAAATGTGCAAATGCAGCATATTGTGATTTGCAGAAATGTACAATCATGTTCTTCTGGCAAATGGGCTGCTTTTACTGGGACCCCAACTGAACTGTATTATCCTGAGACCTGAACCTTTGCTTGGTATGCATTTTCAATTCTCTCAGCTGTTTGAGATAAATGTAAAAAACTAATCATTGTCAACGATAATAAATAAATAAATAAAGTCCTAATATCCTCAAATGAGACAACAATAAAGTCCAAATGTCCTTCAACAAGCCAATGAAAAATTCCCAGTGTCTGCAAATAAGTACTTTCTAAGTAACAGCGTCTTTCCTTGTTACTGTTGCTAAAATTGGTCAAAATTCAACCATTAAATTGGATCAGGCTTTGTACCTTGTCCACGTTTGTTTCGGGATCGGCTGCAGACTGATTTGGCAGAGATGGCTGCCATCTTGTTTTTTGGTTTTTTTTACATGAATTAGGGTATTGTGTTCTTACAACCACTAGATGGCACAAAAATGTCCACAAACAAGCACTAGAGGTCTAAGTTCAGCAGAATGACTCATAGGGCAATCCAGGGTCTGGTAAACCCAAAATCTAATATTCTTAGGTGTGTGGACACAGGGTCTCAGGAGGTTATGGTTACGCATATGTGGTAAAGTTCATTATTTCCCCCCAGAATTACTACTTTTTACACGAGTAAAGTAAGTAAGCAGACTTTGACACACAGTGAAGGGGCCCTTTCAAGACAGACATTTTCATTTCATGGCCTGATAATGATCTTGATAGCCTAATAAGTGTGGCAGGCCCCTACTAACCCATATCTATGATGCTTCACACTTCTGTCAAAGGCCATTTATGGCCGATATAAACAGGAGGATTGTTAACAGCAAGCAAAACCTGACTATTTGTTTTTTAGACTTACTTCAATTCAACTTACTTCATGCTCTTTAAGATGTAGTCTATCAATGTTAAGAAACAGTTTTAAAGGAATGCTTCACCTAAAAAAGTTAATCATGTTGTGTTACCTTGAATTTGTGACGCCTCCGCAGAAAACAGCAAACACATTGATTTTCTTATTGACTGGGGAGGATATATAACAACAGCAAAACTATATTAAAACATCCAGTTACAAGCTCTCACACAATTTGAGTGATATAATCCAAGACCCATTTATCCAGTCGTATGCTCAGTACTTCCTGATCTCATGCATTTTCAATTTAAAAAATGTAGTTTTGTAGTTTGGCTTTTATTGAGAGTATGGATAAGTTTCACTACGGGTTCAGTTTTAAATAGTAAGATTTTAGCCTGTGCTTGGGGAAAGTACTGACCACACGACTGGATAAATAAGACTTATTTATAAATAAATAAATAAGGTTTCCTACACAAATTCAAGGTAACACCACAGGATTCATTGATTTACAAATGGTTATTTAATGGGTGAAATATTCCTTTAAAACAATCATAGCAGGCCTCCTCATGTTTATCAAACAAGGCAGATGACACATTAACCAACAGATATGTACAGAGCCATATCTCAATGAAATAGTCTGCCATTCTCCATATTACAAGAGTGAAAAGATTCTGAGAAACAACTAAAGTGGTTATTTTTTTCTACAACACAGTTAGATAAAATAGGTATTAATAGTTTTCCTTTCAATTGTTTTATTGATTTTTCTGTCAGTTCTTCCCATTTAATGTTTCTGTGTCATATGTTTGTTTTTATTTCACTGGTCTGAGTGTAATGATGATGATGTAAATTATTTAGCCTGTGGTGTTAATGCAAATAAACTAATAGCAGTGTTTAAAATACATCTACATAAATACATTTCAGCATCTTTATGATGCACAGATAGATGAACTCACTGTCATATTCTTGTGCATATGCCTATATGAAATAGCAGAGTTTCTTTATAGTTACTAAGGTCTTATGTTGGAGCATCTTCCTGACTGTATAACCACCATCATGCTGTTGTTGTCCTGCTCTAAATAAACTCAAGCTGACAGGTACACAGTTTATCTGCACAAAAGAAAGGTGTCAAATGTGTTTCCATTGTTACTGTCTTATTTGGTAGGGTTTATGTCTTTGAAATGTACAGTTAAATAACTTGAGTGGGTGACGATACAAAAGAATGCAATTAGCGAGTGCTGATTTGAGAAAGTGTCATAATGATACAGATGAATGAGTCAGAAACCGGAATCCAAAGGACCACGACATCTGGGCAGAGCTTTAATTCTTGGCTTGCTTAAGCATCAAGAGTGAGAAAGCCAAGAATTAAAGCTCTTTGATGTCACTATTCATTGCGAGATGATGACACACTCAGCGCAGCAAAAACCTCAGTGTTCCTGCTAATGATGACAGAAGAGGCCAACATGGCGGCAAGATCCAGGGGAATTCAACAAAAATGCTCATTAAAAGGTCTAATAATTAAAATATTGATTAATTAGTCTTACATTGATTTACAGTCACACTTTATCAAAGCGTGAGGCTCTAATTACCGTGCCATTATGCCACAGGCTGACCTACTCAGTTTTTGTCACATGTAATGAAAAAGAACATTTCTTTAACTGCCTTTTAAATTTTTGACCTGTAAAATTTTAATGGGGAGTACAGTGGGTGTCGAATCTAGATTGGCAGCAAAGTCATGGGTGGCTAATGTCTGTGAGTCTGGTTAAGTGGCTGTACACACCGGGAGCTGGAACACCTCTCCAGAGGGATTGGTCAGGGTTACCCTGTTTAAACAAAATTGCATTTGCCAGCCTCTGCAAAGGCACAATGAATAATTACACAAAACTTGACTTTTCTAGTGTTTCAGTGCACTTTTTTACAAAGCATTAAAACATCTGTGAAATACCCCCCAAACTGTTTTTAAGAAGCATGGAAATGCAGTTATCAAAGTTCTTTGATACAAGCACTTTTTGTGGCTGGCATTTGGTGGTTAGTTAATGAAGAGGTGTTGAACAGGAATTGAATCCTATTTTCCACTCCATAGAGTCAGAAAATGGTACTTCAGACACTCAGGAATCCCAATTTTCCTCCTGAAATTGGAAATGTGTAGACATGAGAGTGAGGTGCAAATCATCAACAAAGTTTTGGCTGACCAGTGGCAGAGTGCAGTGATGGATTCAACTGTCCTCACATCTTTCTCTGTCTATCACTATGCAACAAATTATGCCACATAGAGTATTTTCTATTTCTCTGTATAAAATGAAAATGTCAGTGCAGCTCTGGGTGTTGAAAAGCAGGGGCGGAGCCAGACGTTGTAAACATTCAGGGCTCAGCCTAAACCTAGTGGGGTCCGGGGCATGCTCCCCTGGGAAGAATTGTTTTCCCATTTACGGCAGCTACATGCACTATTTTTCAAGCCATTAAAGGTAACAGGATGCCTAAAAATCTGCACATTAGTTGGGAAAACATGGACAAATTGTATCTAATTATTTTCCAAGCGTCTTTCTCACTTAGAAAATAAGTAAACAACTTTTCACTCCTGCCACCTAAAAAGAGGTAAATACTGTGTAATATTACTATTTCTAAGTCACATTCAGTGGCTTATGGTAGTTACAAAGGGCCCCAGTGCACGCTATTATGCACATATCATCTTGTCACATTATCAGAAACTTGACACTGAATAATCAATCAATAAATCATTGCATATCTGTATATAACAAAAAATACCAAATAAAATAACAATAAGATGAATTATTAATTTAATTTAACATTTTTAATAGTTGATTTATAGTTACAGAATAATTGATTTACAGATTTGAAGCATATAATTGTTGATTTATAGGTAAAGATAGTATGGAAGCATATCATTTTGTTACAGAGGCCACTGACTGTTTTACAGGATAATAAAAAGATGGAGATGGGTTTGCCTTTTTCCAAGGACATATATAGCAAATGGCACTGTCTTTAATTTAATGAGAGAATGTCTTTGAACACAGGCATATTTTCAAGGTGGCAGTCACTCATTAAGCCAGATGTCCACTGGATCCCAACTGGCCGAGGCGCGGGTGCCGGAGCTAATTGTGGCCATTCAAATAATTGTAAGATGCTCCACCAGAAGCACCGCGGTGCATCATAGCCGTGGCCTAGAAGCAACTCGGCGCTCCGCTTCGTTAAAAATACGCAACAGGTCTAGTTTTGACGGACGCCGCACAACGGTCCGTCAATTTGCACAGACCAAATGAGTCAAACAGGAAGTCAGGAGCAGAAGACAAGCGTATCCAGTCAATTTTCAAAATAAAACACCCATAAAAACTCCTGATCACGAAATGGCCTACAGTTGTCAATGTCCGGCAGGCAGAAAAATCTTTTCTTGTCTTTTTATCTCCAGGGTTTCCACAGATTATCGCGTGACATTATGACTTTGCGATCCACCGATTCCAGCTGCTGGCGTGTGCACCATGTCCAGTGGACATTGTTGCCCGGCACAGGACGGATCCAGTGGACATCTGGCGTAAGGGCCCATTTTACACCCAACGCATTGCTGGAAGGCCCACTCTCTCGATGGGCCCCCCCACCTCACAGGCCCCAGTGCAACCGCACTGCCTGCACGGTCTGTATTTACGCCCCTGGTTACATCAGTCGAATGTAGGGTGCAAACAAATCTAATTTTGTTATACTATGCAGGAGTAGAGTTCACAGATTTGCTTCATTTGAATCCATGCGGTCTCTCTGCTCTAATTGCAAATCAAGGATCCCCGACAATGCAAAGTAAATTCAGTGGTCTGAATTGGATATTAGGCCAACAGAGCTGGAGACCTGCGAAGCCAATATGGCCCCCTGTGCTTCGCTTCTGTTAAAAAGGAGTAGCCTATTCCACTGATTTAGCAGACTGACTTTATTCGACATATTCTTCATCCTTATTAAAATCTTGCAACCCAATAGCCAAAGTCTGAGAGTGATGTTTTGCTATAAGCGGCTAATGTAGCCTCAAGCCGCCAGCCTCAAACAGAGTTCAGAAGCAGGCCACAGAGGTCTGGTAAGCTCACTTCTTTCTCACTCTGCACGCCACAGATTTTTTCTTTTTTTTTCATTTTCAAACTCGAAACCTTTTTATGCAGTGGGTCCATAAAAAGAGTGAAGAATTAGTTGACCTCGCACTGTTAAGTGCATGTGCGGAAGAGGATCGGCAAGAATGGCACCTAGCCTATACCATCAAAATCACACAGCAAACCAAACACTACACAAAAGAGAGGTATTATGTAGGCTTTAAAGACCTACCTTTCCAAGACATCCCGCTGCAGAGCTCACTGTTTGTGAACAGAAAATATCAGTACTTATTTACCATAATGCCACGTGTGAACACATACTAGAAGAAATAGAAATGATACAAGTAATAACAGGTTAATATAATGCATAAAGCATAATGGGGCACTTTTCATAAATTGCCTTCATACAATCACTTAAAGCCTCCCACCACCCTCCCACCTGGTTTCAAATGCTTCTCAGTGGCACATTTATAAGATCAGCTATTTAAAATACAAGGTATTGGCCACCTCAGCATTCTGTATCATATAGATAGATAGATAGATAGATAGATAGATAGATAGATAGATAGATAGATAGATAGATAGATAGATAGATAGATAGATAGATAGATAGATGGATAGATGAAATTGTAAAAATGCCAAATCTCATCTCCAAACAACATAATCATAGCAAGTCCATTAATAAAAGGTTGAGGGAACGTAGCTGATGTCTTTCATATTCTAATGAGATATGAACAGTATTACACCTCCGTGATTTTGCTGCATCAGAACCTATATCCACCCCACCTTTGTTTGCACCCTGTATTTGCATTTCAAAGGGAGCCCCCGGGAAGCCACTTTGCATATTTACATCTGATTAACAACTTTAAATTAACATGTCAAAATCTGAAAATTGTTCCATCACTGGCAGAGAGAGGACTGCTCTGATTCCTGTACCATTGGATGTAACGTGACAAAACGCTGAACACAAGCTGTCATTAGAATGACATGATATTGGCTAACACATACACATGCGTAGAGAAATTGTGAATTAAACCATATTGTTAATTATGTATATTGCAGGGATGCATTTTTGTTTTGCTTATGGGCAAAAGAGGAATAACATGTTGCCTCCTCGCTCCACATTTTCTAAACCACAAATATACCCGATTTTATATTTGGAGAAGGCTTAACTGGTCAAACAGGCTCTATAAAGCAATGTTTCACTGATTTAGGTATACGTCTTATTTCATGGTGTATTCCTCCAAGACAGACTCATTCAAATTTCATGACCATCCCTTAGTGGTCCCATTATTATGTATTTTTTACACATTCTGCCCATAATAGTGAATTAAAAGGAGGGTGAAAGAATGGTCAAGCTACCACATCATTAAAAACATCCCAAATTCTAGCATTCGGAGGAAAAGAAAACACAAAGTTCACAGTGTTAAGGTAAAGCTTGGTCATGGTTAGGAGGAAAAAACAGGCTATAAATTTCTGATGGGGGCTTTGTTCTGCTGAGCTCTCTATAAGATATAAAATATGAACTAACTATGTGATTATTAATTGGGCCCATTGTAATTTGAGTATTCCGGGCTGCATATTGTTGGCAGCTCTCCACGGGGTCTGTCTGTGCAGGAACGTGTCGAGGGGGTACCAGCCAGGATGCCTCAGCCATTTAGAGAGCAGCTTGCCACTCGCGCATCGGCATACCAATGAGTGGGGTTAAAAAGGCACGGCTCCTCTCAGAGACAGCCCTCCTTCTCCAGCTCGGCTCCAAAGGGTCTCCACGGACTAATTTCCAAAACCACCTCTTAATGTAGGCTTGTGTCAATCACCTGAACAGACAGCTTCATCCCCTGATATGGAGTAGTCACACAGTAGAGCCAAGCAGACCAAAGGAAAGAGTGCTTTACAGTAGCAGTTATATGGGAAATAATAAAGACAGCTATTTAAGGCCACATTAATTATTGTGAATAGCTTTGAAAATTACATTTACACTAACAATGGTAAAGCCTGAATCAGATGGTGATTTAATATTGTAATAATAAATCCATTGTTTTATCTTAGAGACAGTGAAAATACAAATTCTGCTTTTAGGAAATGTGTTATTGCTTTTTTTGTACATAAATTATCTTTAATTTGGAAGCATATTTTTAATATACAGCAATATGCACACAGAGGATTGCATGTTTACTGATACATGCACATAAAACATGCGCATACATATCAGTGTGTAACGGCTACACATGCACAAATGAAAAAGATATGTACAAAATCTGTGTTCTAATCCATATTTTTATTTTTAAGCTGAGTTGATTGATAAATGTCTCATTCTAACATTTAATACAAATATTTCAGGCAGCTTTTTACACCTGTTTGTGTGTAAATGCAGGATAATTAATTCTAGGGAAATGCATTTAAAGCTGATGACAAATTTGAGCAGTATCAGGGTCACAGCAAAATTTGGCTGCTGTGTTACTTGACAGTTTTATATTATCTTATTTTATTTTATTTTACATAATTAGCCTAATCAGTAGATACTAATTACATTCCGGTGCCTTCAAAGTAAACACACATTTAGGTGAACATTAAAACATGTGTTTTACAGTCACTGTAGCCTCAATAGAGATACAGCTGTCATTTCTGATCCACAAACAGCCGCACACTCCACTTAACTCCTAAACACAACTTATCTCACACTTCTCCTGAAACCCTTTCACGCTCTGGCTTCTCTGAACATTGAATAGCTGAGAAACCATCCCTCATACTGAGTTTTTGCTTTTTGTGTTACAATCCAAGATGACATACGACACGAGAAATGATGAGAAAACTGTGGGGAGGCTTCCAGTAGATTGATTCTCCCATCGCTTCATTCTTTTCTAGTTAGCCTTTTATTGGCTACAAAGGTAGAGTCGTTGTGAAGCCGAGTGAGAGAGGAGTGAACCAGCCTGCCCTGTTTAATCCACGGGGCATTGAAGGAGGGTGATCACTTCTTAAGAGCACAAAGGCCTACAAGGAAATCAGTGCAGTCTATGAGATCCCAAAGCTGATTTAAAGGAGAGATGTCCCAGCTTGGGCTCCGGGCCTTTAACAGGAATAAGGCCATCCTGTACAATAACAATCTAAGGCTCCAGAGGAAAGCACTATTCATGGTCAAATAAGAAGACCTCCGGTTTGGATGGGAAGGCTGTGTCCCTTATAGAAACAAAGACATATGCTTCTTACAGAAAGACAAAAAAGTGATGTCTGAATTATTCAATCAGTGCATCACACACTTAAATTCCAGATTTGCGTAAATCTTGTAAAAGTAATTTAGTTAGGTGATGAAGATCTACTGTGTATATCAAAAAAATTCCAATTACATGTACTGTGTGTACTCCTAGGCAAGAAGGAAATCTTGTTCTCTTTTTCTCTTACGGGCAGATCAACTCCATCTTTATCCAAACCCCTAATCACAGCAGAACAGCAACGAAATGAAAACCCACATCTTCCATTTAGCCACAAAGAGGGAACAGAAGATAAGGATATTAGTTATACGACTGTATGTTTTACTGAAATACAAAGCCATCAGATGTAAAAAGATTAGCGATTCGACAGTTGGCTGAACAGCCAGTGGCATTTTTTTTGGAGGGGGGGAGATAATCAGTGTTCTGGGTTTTCCTGCGGCTTTGTCATCTTTATTTCAAAGGCATTGATTGCACTTATCAGCTCTTATCTACCTGATGATGTGCATTCATTCACACAATGTTAACATTATCCCTAACTAGCAGTTAAAGTTTATGTAATTTATTGAAAATAACCCATGTGGACGGAAGCGGCTTTGTTGCCAACACAGGCTGAGGAGCACAAATCTTGCGTTAAAGAGTGAGTGCAAAATTAATGAAGGGGAACTCTGACTTTTAGTCAATGCAAAAATGTCATTAATGTTATTATTCAGTCACCTCTATGGTCCTGAATTTATATCATAGAGACCTCATGTGCTGAATCCTGATTGCATGTATTTCCATTTTTTCAACATCAGGGGACTCTGAGAGCAGAGAGAGGGACACTGGGGATGCTCTGTATGAGAGAGGCATGAGCAACACCAGGGTATCTGAGTACTGAGTCTATCTTGTCTTTGTGTGGTACTTAGGGCCATTTATTCACCTGTAACACTCCTTTTCACCATTTTTGTATGTTTATTTGTCATTAATTAATTTTAAAAATTGGGTTTAGTTAAGAGGAATCTTAAGATAATTTTAATCACATGAAGGATTTGAAGAATTAGGCAGGCCAAAGGTATTTAGGTATTAGTAGAAGTCCCTTAATGTGTATTTAAAAATGGCTTAAAGTGATTTTTAAAGGGGACCTATTATGCGTAATTTTTAGGCTCATTCTGCATTTGGGGTTTCTACTAGAACATGTTTACATGCTTTAATGATCAGAAAACATTTAATTTTGCTCAAACTGTTGGTGCTGGAACCTGTACTGGTACCAGTTCCGTTACCTGGAATTCAGTACCAGAATCCAAGTGTACTTTTTTTGGTAATTTCTCTGTAATAGCAGATTTTTTTTTTGTCAAGCTGTGTATGTGTGTCTGCTTGTCTAGCAATGATACCCGGCCATTACTAAGATAATATAGCAAGAAAATAGAAGCCAAAACTGCCAACGGAGCGGCTATAGTGCTCCATGGCTGGCTTCAGGGTGCCTTTGGCCCTGTCTGAAGTTGAACCCTATGGGTCTGTGGAGCTCTGTTGCTTGCCATGGAGATGGCCTCCAGGCTTTGGGGTGCTTCATGGCACTTCTGCCTCTTGTCTAAACTCCGGGTTCTCCTCCAGATGCCCTCATAGGTTGGCACAGATATATGTGCAACAGTACTTGGCAGTACCGAGGTAGTTTAATCAATACCCAGAAAAGCACAGAGTTCACTACCCAACACTGCCAGACATTATCTAGCAGGAACATGATCTAAAATTAACAACATGGGCGACCACGATTACATGTTTCCCTGTGGTAGCATGTTGCTACATGTAGCAGTGTATGCTACGTAATGGGAACACTTGCAGTGGTGTGCCTGGAGCAGATGACCAAATAAGGATATCTGTCACATGCAGACAGATTGGTTTGATTTTTAAAAAATGTTGCAAACAGAGCGCTCAGAACCGCCTGAATCCTGTGGCTTATGCTTATAGGGATTACTTTTACATACATGTACCTCATCATTTAAAACACTGGCCTCATTTGAAATGACTTTATACAGACATTTATTAGAGGAATAAACTGCTTGAGATGAACCATCTGGTTTGTAGGGGGTCCTAACAAAAACATATGGAATACAGTACATAAAGCAAAGCAAAACAAATACATTCACATATACACAGCCCGAAGGTCTTCCAGGCCTGACCACTACTACACCCAATGACTCCGTACTCCCCCAAAAATGCTGACATAAATACAGTAAATACCCATACAAGGCTATATACACACTTTTGCATGCATCTACACACAGTTAGAAGCAAGAGCACATTGTTTGAAGATGAGTGAAAAGAGATGCCTTAAAGAAATGAAAGATAATGATAGAGATGATAGCTCTAAGTGAAGCGGGTGGTTCATTGTCACATTATATGTAATGGCAGAAAAAAAGGAAAAGCGTAACAGTTCCCCTTAAACATAGTTTTGAAAATAAATTTCTTTAGAAAAATACTTTTGCTTGTCCATTCCTTCTCTGTAATGTCACATTAGAGACTGAAAGTGTAATAAAATTAAAGCAGCAAAATAATTTTTGGGCAAATGCATGTTGACATTTGTGTGGTCATATGTGTGTCATATCACACATGATGCCATTAAGTGCATAGTTAGCACAGGTGATCTCAATAGGTAATACCATGTCATGGGATGATCGCATGGGAATCTGTATTCTGAGAAACAGAGGGACAAAGCCATTTAAATACAGCACAGTAGCATTGCATGTAATCTGCAATTGATTCTTAAGTATTTGTACCAGATCAATGGTGTTCGTCATACAAATAAGTCTATGATATTCCTCCAGTGTCATCATGGACAAACAGGTCCAGGCAGTGTTAAATGACAGGGGTTTTCTCAGAACTTCTTCGTCAATATTACAACACAGCTCACAAGTAGAAATCAACTCAAAAAAACCCTTGTCCTTCAGTCTGTATCCTCCTGTGCCGCTGCCTACTCTTTCAAGACAATGATTGCTCAATACTGTCTATCTGCCATGGTCACCTGCAGCCTGATCGGCTCTTTGTAAAACATTACAAAGTCTTTACAGCCTTTAGAGTAACATTTAACTCAAAAGACTCTGGGTTCGCTTTGCACTGAGTTGATGTTTCAAGTAATTTGATGATACAAAAAATCCTTACTGCAGAAATTGCAGTGGACGGTGCTCCTAGCAACAGTTCTGTACGGGCATATTTTAAATTTAAACGTTCCATTCACAGGGCAGAGGAACGTCTTCTCTGCCTCCATCATGTGACAACGCCACTGTGGCCTTCAGTGACGCACTGAAAGGGCACCACAGAATAAGATCAATCAGCGTTCATATTGTTTTAACAATTCATTTTTTTTCTGTGATTATTTAATTGAAATGAACACGTTATTTTGACAGCCCTGATAACAACATGGCAAGTCTGAATCAAAATAAAGTTGAAAACCTGCTCTCCTTCCTCACACGGTGAAAAAGATTCATATTCAAACAGCTCAGCACTATAAAACACAAGTCAGTCAGAAGCAGTGCACTGATGGAATGAAACTTTAGCTTTTTAATGTTGATACCAACAAGAATATAGGCTGCTGTTTGGAGATCATTGCAGGTTAGACTTGAGAGTTTTTTAGGTGTTAATGATTACCATCAGTCAATCATTTGGATGTACCTCATTAAAATGGATCATTATGATTAATTAGCAAAGATTTTGCCAAAAGATCAGATGATCATAATGTCATTATGAATTATCTCCCAAAAGGTAAAGTTAGCGAGGTTACTGCAACTCCCTGTACACTGTATGTTTATTAGAAATCCTTCACTATTCTCTCAGTGAATCAGGCATCATCTAAACGTCTCCCAGCTTAGTCAACAGTATAACAGCTCAAACCATTAGCAGCAGCCTGCAACTACAGCTACACAGCACAACCTGTCATTTGCTTATCTGGCTCTGATGGAAACTGCTGGGCTTTTCCTTAGGCTAACTCGACAATTCAGCACAGCCTGATTAGGACTCTAACTATCAGGCGTGTCTTTGTGCTAGCTAAAAATTAAGTGAATAAACGTGTTCCTTGAACACTTGTTTGCTTGTGTGAAAAAAGTTTATGCAGGTTTCTCTTTTTTTTGTCTGCAGCTACATCACCTTGATGGTAAACGGAGGCTAGCATCCCAGGAATGAAATTAGATATTGAGCCTTTTATTGTGAGAGGAATGCACTGACTTTTTTGTGTATGTAACATAGGGTCATCATTGAGCTCCTCAGCAATGGCTTCCACACTCAGACCGTTGTCAAATGGACTAAATGAGCTAGGAAACCAACAGTTGAAGTGTATATCCATTGACCTGATGAGAGGATTCTAGGTAAGGCTGTGTGCTCCAAGGCAACAACATACAGTAGCTCCACATTACTCAAAGATAGAAACCACCTGATGCCCGATGCTCCACTCAACAAGCTGTCTGCACTCACCTCATATGAAGCTCCTCTGTATTCCAGTTCAGAGACCATTGAATTATATGTGAATTATCATTTTAAGCTTTATGTCTTTGCTTGTTTTTGATTCTCCAGCCATGAAAATAATAATGAGGGTTGTTAAAATTACGTGTGCATATTAATTATGCTTATTTATGGAGTTATTTCAATGAAAACAGAGCTTATTTCTGAATGCCATGGAGGGCTGGGCAATATATATATTATATCAATATCCAGACTTGATTTTGTCTTAAATTTTGGATTTCAAATATGGCAGCCTAAATGTTTTCTTTTCCTGGTTTTAAAGACGAAAGTATAATTAAGTTATGTGCTGCTGTCACTGTTCTATTATTTGTTTTTACCCACATAGTCATTATATCCAAATTAGTTTTAACTATTTATCTAAAATCTCACTGTGTAATTATTTTTGTGAAAGCAGCAAAAATTAACCCCACAATATCATGGTAATAACAATATCGAGGTATTTGGTCAAAAACATTGTGATGTATGATCTCCTCCGTATCGCCAAGCCCTACTCTGATGTAATCATCAAAGCAGAAAAGATATCAATGTGGGCGAAGACACTTGTTACTTTAAGCCATCATTCAGAGACTTCAGTGAGCAGTACATAACTGTTTATATTTTAAATGTGTCTAATAAGACTAAGTGATGATTGTACACACCCTGAAAACGGTCAAAATATTCAGAAGTGGTGGAAATCTGCGCTCAACACTGTAAGTGAAATACATGCTTTTACTTTGGGGAAATAGTCCTCTGCCAATTGTGCTGAAATTGTGCTATCCTTATCTCAAGTACTGCTTCACAGATATGAGGAGCAGCCTGCTTCGCAAAAAAAAAAAAGAAGAAGAAAAAATACAATGTCAAATCTTTGCAATTTCAATTTCCTGTGACATGGCGCTCCAATTCATGTGAAAAGGGAGGACTGTTTCTGAAGTATCCATACAGCCATATTTAAATTGAAGAGAAAGGTACAGGTATGTTTTTAATATTCTAAAAGTAAATGAGTTGGAAAATTAACAACTTAAATAAATAACAACTTCATAAAAATGTAAATATAACATTGCTGCACACATTACACACTCGGCTCATCCTCTAAATGACCCCTGAGAAACTGTGAAAGTTCAGCACCGTGACACCTATGAAAGCATGTTTTGAGTCTGATTTGAGATGTACAGTATACAACACTATATGGGTTATTGCAGCGAAAAGAAACTCTGTCTTGTGTAGCCAAACATAACTCCCAGCACAACAGCAGAGGAGACATACTTTATTTATTGCTATGAACATCTGTATTAGCAGAGCAGTGGCAGAAACATACTGAGACCACACTTTTTGTAGCTCACACAGCTTTATTTACATGATTTTGAGTTATCTGAGTGCACACTATTTATAAATTATGTACATTGTTCATTGTGGCCAAAAGTATGTAGACATATTGTGGTTTTAAATGAGTGTGTACTTTCATCTGGGGGAAAAAAGTTCTGTAGCAAACAATGTTGTGAAATACACAGATGTTTTTTGTTCATTTGAAATGAAAATAAAGGCTCAAGCTGTTTTAGTATTAGTTAAATGCTATGTTTTTTTGTCAGTGGTTGTAAAGTACAATGAGTGAAACTTGCGAGGTGTGCTGTAACTCTGGTTTTCAAACTTTTGTGCCCAAGTCACACCAAAGGGCAAGCCAAAATCTCAAGGCACACCTTTATTTATATGTGTGCACAATAGCTTCTATGACGTGTGTTATCACTCTTATCACGACATAAGACAAAAAAATTGACAGGTTTTTTTCTCTCTTGTCTTTTGGTGGTAGGTTGTCTTCGCTGGTGCTTTGTTGTAATTTGCTCCATACAATAAAGCAATCCATTGTCCCACTCACGGCTTTCTCCTTTTAGTTGTTATCATCCCTCACACTGGCTGCCAATCAGGGATTTTGATGTGTCACACACTTATAATTCCCACGCGCCAACAGCGACGCATAGGTTCCCTGTGAAAGTTTTTAAATTAAACTAAGTTACATTAAAATTTTTAGCTAGTTTATGGCTTTATTAGGAAATTGGTGCACACAACATACTGATATTTAATTTAAAATTCATTAGTAACTTTTTTGTGTAGGCCCAGTTGAATATTGCTATAACAATGTGTGGTTATCACAAAATCCCGCGGCTCACCTTGATTGGCATCACGGCACACCATTTGAGAACCGCTGGTATAACCTACATGGGGAAGAGATGACCAGACAGCATAGTAAAGGCTACATTCAGACGCAGCATGTTGTATATCAGATTACATAATTAAATAAGCTGACCGTATACATGGTCACTTAAAATGTTTTGGCTGCTGCATGACCACCACAGGCTGTGTCTTGGCTCTCGTCACTGTCCATCTTTGACAGATGTGGCTTAGCAGAAGAAAGGCAGAAGTCCTCCTCAGGATCCCTCTCCTGCTTTTTTTTAACAAACATGGGATTAATTAGCTTTCAGGATGCTGGTAAGCAGATCTTGTCATCTTTAGAAAGAGCCAGGTTAGCTGGTTTCAGTTATTTAGCTGACCTTAGCTAACCGACTGCTGGTCGTAGCTTCATATTTAACAGAATAATAGGAAAGTATTATCGATATCAAAAAAGCAAGTGAACTCTGCAAACAGATATCTACATATGTATGCAGGATCTGTAGGCAATGGTACAAGATTTTGGTACTGGTCAGTTCTAGCTTCTGTAGGTAGTCCGAGTAGTACAGAGCAATCAGGTTTGAGCAGGCTTTGGCAGTCCATGAAAACAAGAAGCGTAACACATTGGCCGAAATGCCAAAATCGCCATTCGCTTTTTAAAAATTATCTGCACTTTTATGAAGATATCTGTTAAAAGAGGTTAGCTGAAATGTTGTCTGATTGAGAAAACTCCTGTGAGGAAGACAATTAACCCCAAATTGTTTCATTGTTTACAGCAGTATGATTTTTACCCATTTGGGGGCAGTGTAACAAGCTGTAAATGCCACACTGACAAATTGTCACATGATGAAGTTGACATGTTGGCAAGCAGTTGCGTATTTACACATCAGAAAACTCAAGTGTTGTGTGGTGATGATTAATAATTTGCAACAGGCTGATCCATTTTGCAGGCAAATAGTAAAAGTATGTAAATGCCTGTTTGCACTGAAAACAAACATGTACACACAGAGACTGCAGCTATACTAAATTCTTATTTCCACGTTTCAGTCATTGAAGAAATATGACAGCAATTAATCCACCACCATGTGAGCTGACCACCTCTGCAAACCATTACACATAAATATGTTGTGATCCCTGTGTTCAACAGTCTGTTATGGACAAAGATGCATTCCTTTCCTTTTAGTGTGCAGTCATGTCGGAGGTCACGGCCATTTTGTCCATATCCCATTTCTTGGTGTATCTTTAGCAAGCCAAGCAAACCGTGTGCGGTAGCTCAGACTGAAGTCTTTCTCTGTTGTTGGTATATGTGGGTCAAAGAGGACTCTTTTGAAAACAGGAAGATAGGAATACTGCCCAGCGCTAAATGAAAGGGGTTTACAAAGCTAGAACTATTCTCTTAAATGTCTGACCAGAGCAAACTGATATTCAGTGGAAATACTCTAAGTGCAAATATTGCTACACCTGCTCCATCACTTTTGTACCTTTATACACACAGAAGCATCTGGATGGCAATACTGGACCGGGATTCAATTAACTTGTGTTATAATAAGGGGCAAAGACTGGCAGTTAGCAGCACACAACTAAGGTCCTGAGGTATGATTGACGTTAGCCTCCATTCAACCTCAGTCTGAAAGGAAGCGCTAAGTAAACAAATAGCATGCTCTCAAAACATTCTCTGTGTATTAAATCGTCCAAAAACCCTCATATTTTTTTGGTAACATGAAATGGAGTTTGCACACGGTTATAAGGTACCACTGCTGTCTGCCAGATCAGTGCTGGAATGTGTATGCATTGTGGCTTGTTGATGAATTGAATAAGTCCGTGAGCTGTGCTGTAAATCTCTGAGTTGAAGGACGAGCTGTATCTCATACTGGCCTCTATCTGAGGGAAGAGAAAGCCTCTGGGCAATGATAGAGAGGTAGAGGGGACAGTGGAGGGACAATTGGTAATTTAAACAGTATCTTATTTTGAACATTTTTCTTTACAAGAAAAACAACATTGTCTTTGTTATCTTTCTTTTATGGGGGGTTTAATTTCTTATTATTTATATCAAAATACAGCGACAAGCGACTGGTCCTGGTGGGCTGACTTTGTATTATTTGTACTGTACTCACGTTTGTGTAGTCTTATGCCGATAATAATATGAGTTCCAGTGATAAATGAGTTTTTATTTGTGCTGAATGAATGACAGTGTCAGATCCTGTCTTGAACCTTTTATGTTTCACTTCACTGCACATTTCACAGCCTTTCTCTTTCCCTACAACAGCCACAGAATATATTAGTCTTGTTGTCGTGGTGCTCGGTCGTGTTTGGGAGACGTACATGTAGTGTAAGCTAAACACACACCTAATTAGAGAGGCAAACACTGTTAAGAGGCATGCAACGTTCACACTGCAACATTTTCACACGGCGTGATGCAAAACTTTTCAGGGTATCACCTGTTTGAAGTCATTCGATTTAAATTTAAATCACTGCTGTCATCGCAGTACTGCTTGTACCAGAGGCAGAGTGTCATGCAACCATTCAAACATATGATCCTTCTAATCATGTTGAATGTATTTATACTATAATACCCCAAATTTTAATCACTTGGTGCATTTGCTTTTGAGAGCAGGAGACCTCTGCGGATAATTCGGCTCCTGGTCAAAACCCCTTGTACAAAGAACACTGAAGGAATTCTAACCAGGAGGAGTTTCAACTGGCTGCAATCAGCAATCCTCACAGCTAGACAGCACTAAGACCATATCCACACGAAGACGGAACCAGTTTTGTTTTTTAAAAGTTTTCCATAAACACAGAATCGTCTCAAGGTATGTGTACGTAAACATGAAGCCACTGACAACGCTGTAGTATATATGCTAGGCCTGTAAGTGGCGCTGCAACGCTGCCACTAAGTACACCAAAAACAGAGAATAAGAAATGGAGCATGTGCATAAAACTCATGCAATGTAAACAAACACGTAGAAGAAGATGGCAGAAAATACAAATGCCAGAGGAGCCCACTTTGTACGGACTGACGACGAGGTAGAGCTGCTACTTACTGTAGGGTCACACTTGATTACAAAACTACAAAACTGCAGGAGAATGTTGACTGGGAGTCCTGCCATTACGACTAACGCATGCAAGTTAAGGGAGAGGTAGGGTTGTACTGTGTTGTAAATATGGAAATGCAAAGGTGGCGTCCTCAGATTTTTTCACTCTGGGACCCGGTTTAAAAAGTTGACATATTTTGGCTCCTAAAACGCTGGTTCTGTGTTTTTGTGTTTGCAGATACACCTAATCTCGTCTCCGTGTGGACATGGCCTAAATCTCCTTAAATCTTACACACTGCTCCTTTAAGAAGACCTTTCAAAGGCTTTTAATGTTCTAAGCAATGTTTTTGTCCATAGTCAAATGTTCAGTGTATGTTTCCCAGGGTCAATATGTTGAAATCACCCACCTGCTAATGTTATGCAAAACAGATTTTTACCATTCAAACTGTATTTGAAATGTCTATCTACCTCCATTTTTTTTGCTATTTGAACTAGGAAGATAGTCCTCACCAGTCTTTTACAATGTTGGTTTATATCAAAAGACACATGCCCGAACTCAACACAAAGCTATAGGCGCTTGGTAGGATGATGTAGATGACCCTATTGTGTTGTATCCTCATACAATGGATATCTAAGAAATTAGCACCCCACAAATGATATTAAATACGTAATGTACAATTACATAGGTTAGGTTTAAGCAAGTTAAGTTATGTAAGTTCTTTGGATCAGGAAAAGACACATAGTGATGACGTAATGGTTTCACATGGTTCTGACCACCAGTCAAGTGGGGGAAAGTCCTGCTTCTCTTTGACCCATCCACTACACCAGCGTGCCTCCTGATATTGCCCTTTGGTCTTTATCACTTCAGCCCATTTGTCACATGATCGTAGCTTTATGATTACATGAGTTATACACAAACTACTGGCTTGTGATTATGTGGGTTATGTACGGATTGTGGTGCATTATTTTCGTAGGTATACATACAAACAGTGCATGAGAACAGCCTGTGGACTATGTTATCAGTGACGTTAGTGTGAGTGCAGTAAATGTGTGGTTCTGTAATGGGGGGTGCAAAGGACACAACCCTGCTGGGATGGTTTAAGAGCTGACTTTCAGTGCAATCAGATTTTTAGCCCCTGAAGAACTCTGAGATACATACACTATGTGAGACAACTCTGAACTGTGTCCAACCAGAGTGTGTATGAGGACAAGGGCAATTTCAAGGATGTGCCATTGCTATGGAGTTCTTTTGAACACTCAAACTTAAGCAGGATGGAGGTGTTCATGGTGAGACACGGGCGAAAATATTAGGGCTTATGAAGTAAGTTATGAAGAGCAGAACGCGTTAGGCACATTTTGGTGCTCGCCAGGTTGTGGCGTGAAGCCTTCAGTTTGTGCAAAGAAGAACGCAAACACACAGCACAACCATATGACACACTTGAAACCATTTGAAGGTGAATAAGAGTGGAGACAAGAATCTTATGAAGTATCAGAAAATGAGCGCAGGTTTGATCAAAGTGGGATGACAGTCGCAGCAGGGTAGATCTTCGTAGATTCAATGGGGCTTAAACTTGTAACTGAGCTTGAGCTCTGTTCAGCTTCTGGGCAACACTGATGGAGCATCTTTAAATCTCCAACTGAGGATGCTGTGTGACCTCACTAAACCTGAAAACTTCCCAACGGTCCATTAAATTGGAGAATTTATGTCAAACCTGCATCCACAAAAAAACAGGACTCCACAAGCTAAGTGTTAAAGCTCATCCAGCTGTGTTTGTGTCTACCTTTCTCTCAGCATCTGTGGCTGAAAACTTGGCTCTGTAACACTCTCACTCAGAGGGAATTAACTCATCTGGCATTGCTGCATGTCCAAAGAGACATTTTGACAATTTGGACAATACTGACATTCAGGGTCTCTTAAGAGATTTTATCAGCTCCACTCCTGAGTGTAAATCTACTACAGTAGCCTACAGTCTGCCTAAGGTAAGTTGTGTTTCGAGGTTTGGCAGATGAGGACCATATTCTCATTGCACTGCATCTGCATGAACTAATACAACATGGTGGACGTTTGACTGTGTCACACTCATGCGTGCAATTAACATTTACATATCCTATGCATCCAGACTAATGAGCAAAACATGAGGTTTACACAGCATTTTCTATGACGCAGTAAGTATACCACATCTCGGCACCACCAACTCCACTCACCTACCAGCGCCCCTGCTTGTTCCCCTCAACTTGTTAGTATGCTGCTCAATCCCCCGCTTGTATACGTGCTGTCAGTTTGGGTAGCTATGTTTGCTCTGCGCAAAACAAGCCCACTTTTACTGTGTTGTCTAGATGCTTCCATGCTTGGTAATCCTCTCAGAGAGATGCTAGAGATCCCGAAAGTCTGATCTTGACCAGGTACCATCCCCTCTGAATAATAACACACATGGAAAGCAAATAAGCAGGTTCTTTAACAAGCTAGCAGTCAGACATTTTTTTCCTGGAAAACCAGTACATGTTAAATCTGATTGGTTTTACTAACAGTTTAGTTTACATCAAAAGCTTGATGATGATTTTCACATTTGTGCTGTAGAAGATAATCCACATCAATCATGGTGACCATTTCCTCTTTAAGGTCAACAGGGAATCAGCCCCACATGGCATCACATTTGCAAAATTTCTGCCACTCTTATTGACACTGAGGGTGCACATTGTTGCTTTCCCACACTTGGGGCACTTGACATTGCAGCATGAGGCTATCTCCAGAAAGCGGCCTCTCCAGCCAAGCACATTTAAAACCCGATTTTAAAACTGTTATAGCCAGGCACTTACGTTAAATTGTAGAAAAATGATAAATAACAGCAACAACCAAGGATTTTTATGTCATGCATTAATCAAGAATTACATTGATTTCGAAGTTACTCAGTACTGCTAGAACTGTACTTTTTAGGGGACCTCTATGTGTTGCGTATGATTGTGTTACATTGTGCAACTCATTCTCTGTGCGTATGACAAAGCATGTGAAAATAATGCAAAATGCAAAAATTGTTTTCTGCATAAATCAGTCCTCTCACTGTTTCTTATTTAAAGCTAAACTCATTATTTTACATTATTTATTTCCTATTTGTTTTCATTTATTGTGTTGTACAACTGACATTTGAGACTTCTTTTTTTGATTTCTGCCATTAGATTATACAGTTACGTTTCTTTCTGTCAATCTTTTGTTAATGATTTAATATTTTGTACCATTAGATATGCATACAGCTGTTATTTAACATCAGACTCTGTAATTGCACCTCGTCCATCACCATAAGGACCATTCAAACAATTTAAAACACTGATAGCAAATACTGAGTGCCTCTGCCAGCTGTCTGCACTACAACGGCACATTCTTAAAAATGAGTAGATCTTTGGTTTAAATGCTGTAGGCATAGGATTTGTAAATGCATTAGATTGAGTGTGTGTTTGGATACTTTCTGCCCTCTTGTGGTGATACTTTGTAGAATGAGACACATCAGCTCATCAGTAGGAGATCCAAGTGATTGAAAATGAAATCATTTGCAATAATTACACAGATAAATATAAAGACCTATAGTGTAGAGATAAGGGTAAAATATGAATAAGGATGATTTTGAGGCATATAATGTGCTTTTGTAAAATTTATATGAAAGAGAAATAAACACTTCTGGATGGAATATAATGCATTTTCCCTCATAAATTATACAGGCAACTGTCAGTTTCATAGTATGCCAGTGTATGTTAGTTTAATGTGTAGGTTCTGGATTTGTTCCATTTGTAGTATGCCACCTCGACTTGTAAAATTAAAACAAAAGGTTTCAATCAAGACATCAAAGTAGATGTACAAGCAGAATAGATTAACATAATTTAGAATCGACTGCATGGTACAGCAACACAGATCCTCCCTGACTCTGAGCCAGATTAGACGCAGAGTGAATCTGTTCACAAATGCCCAGCAAAAGGTCAGCACGGTATTGAATTTTTTCAAATATTTTTCAAAATACCTCCTGGCATTGCAAATATTTTTGACCACTGCGTAATACTTTGGGGAAGGATGAATCCCCCTCTCTCTTACACACATACACACAGATACCACACTGCACAATGCCTGCCAATCTGCACCGAAAAACACCGCTCTGGGTTATTCATCGATTGACCATTCAAATCCCAACATATGCTGCTCTGCTTCTATTCCACTGTGTTCTCAGAAATGGACCATTTCCTAATTCTTCCACAAGGCTTCCTACCCTGTTCAGGAGTCACTCGCACACCATGTAAATGAGAGTAAAAAAGTAGGCAGGAATGTAAATTGATCCAATACGTGTGTAAATGTGCTTGTGCACATGCGCACACGCGTGTACGTGTGTGCCACTGTGAACATTTTGACCTATTTTGCAGAAAAATGGAAGGACAATATATCATCCTAAGTTCTGCTCTGCAACCTTGAAGCAAATTGCCCCATGATATATATCATGTTGTTTTGAAGTTTCTTTTCCCAACTACATGTTATGGTGTGAATGATAGCCATCACAGGAAAGTGAATCCGAGTGTCTGGCTCTACTTTTACTAGTGTACAATAATATTCACCCCAAGTGCTTCACTGTCAAACATCTCAGCTTTACTTTGCTTTTCATGTCTTTCTAGCTTTAAAGTCCAAAATGTTTTCCTCTCCAAGACCCCCTCCCGGTGCTACCCCTGTCGTTTTCCTTTTCTTATCCATCCTTTTGATCACCTAAAACATCAGTCCATCACCACCAGAAGCTGTGGTTTATGTCTCCCTGCTGTCCATAGCTCACTGTCTGCCTTCCAGTGAGAGCTCCTCCCCGCTGAGCCGCTGCCCGTTTGCCAAACTCGAGTGTTTGTGGGAGAAGTGAGCAGGTTTTACATGGAGGACTGCCTTAATGTTGTTCAGTTGGTGGGCAGCCACACAGGGCGCTGCACTTCAGATTCACTGTTTGTTCATCTGTGCAGGGCCATTCCTCTCTCTCTCTGTCTCTCCCCCCTCTCTCCGTCTCACTACCTCACCCACACATTATACACACAAACACACCATTGCAACCTATGAAGAGAAAAGTCCGGATTAAATAACCTAAGAGAAATGGAATGTTTTATGTCTTGATATATCGTCTGATATCATGTAAACACTTGGCTTGCTGGGATGTTACTATTTTGTCTGAGCAGCAGAGGTATGCCTTTCAACTGGGGATTAGGAGGGGACGTGGCCTCTATAGGGCTCCCTCAGAGCAAAGCCAGTCCTCCCATGTTAATTTCTCAAGGTCAAGAAGAACCTCTGCAATGTTTCAGCTTTGAAGGTGGACTTGAAAATACAATAACAGGAACCCTGCTGTATAGGGAGGGGAAAAAACGCACACTGATTCGATACCACTACATCTACCTGTTTGCCAAGATCAAAGAGGCCAGTTACAGAGGTGTTTCAGGCCCAACAACAACAGACAGATATGTCTGCTTTATGTGAGTCTGTACAGGACTGGGTGCTAAATGAAACTTCTGGCTTCAACATAATAAAAGCAGTAACTCATATTAGAGAAAAAACACGCTGATCTGCAGTATTACTGCAACAGAGCATCTTTCTACTCTTGTCCTTGTTGGCTCAGTTCCTGTAGGAATAAGCGTTAATATGATCATTCATCACTCACTGTCTTAAACAGTTATTTTACAAGCGGCGCTGTCTAGGTCTAATTGAGCTACTTTACATTGTAACAAGGCAACAAAATGCACCGGATTAAAGCAGACCCTGTTCCCTTATGTATTTTAAAATAGGGCTTTGGAAAAAGCTACATTGCGTGTGTCTCGCCTTTTGAGATTTAATGACTATCCTGTGACTCCACAGAGAATTACTGCCAGTAATTGATTATTAAAACTTGAAATTGCAAACCACATCCATTATTTGACGAGTGCATGTGTTATCCTTGTAATTAACAAAGCTTGGCACTTACCGTTTGCCAGTTCCAAGACCCCCAGAAAAACATATCAGAGGTTAGAAAGGCGATTTATAGAGCAAGCACTGTCTGGGCAATTATCTGAGACATAATACATTACCAAAGATGCTCAATACACCAAGAAAATTCCCCTTTCACACACCGGGCTGGAAAAAGCTCATGCACAGCGTTAAAAGATGTGAAAGGCATTAATTGCACCGTCGTTTTAGATATGGTTTACAATAAATGTATTAAAAGCCCGTCATCTGTTTAGAATTAAGAGTTAGTTGTAAAGCATATTAGTATTTTCTGTCTGCATATGACCTGTAAAAACCTTACTGTTAAAGTAAATATACATATGCAAAATTTCTTGAATGTCAAGCAATGTGCGATTGCTTGTATTTGTAGTTATTATAGAAGTATAGATTTTTCTTTTCGCATGTTATCATTTAAAGCAACACATAGGGAATGTGCTGTATGGCATTAAAGACATCTGGGAGGATTTTGGATTAACTGGACATGTTGGGCACAGTTGCATTCATTATCGATATTGCGTTTGTGTCACAAATAGAAAAACAAAAGCAGAAATAAAACATGTCTTTGGTAAACCTTTGGCCTTCATTAAAAGTGTCACTGTGCTCGAGTCTACTTTTTTAGCTTTCCAATTTTTAGATATTTAATAGAGATTTACATAGTACATAAAATAATCAGCACAAGGGCTGACACTGTACATGGGAGTGGCATCACTTTTTAATTTTGAAAATTAAAATCAATACAGAATAATATTTCAATATTTTTGCATGTCATTATCATATCGATCAAGGATGCCAGTTTAGATTTTTTAATTTTATAAATTATTAATATTACAAATACAAATTGAACTTTTGGTAGCCAATAGGACAATAAAATGAATTGCTCTTTCAGTCAAATAGATACAGTTTGCTGCAATTAAAATGCCTGAAGTGAGATGAACAGACTGAAAACATGATCTTATTAGATTGGTGCTGACAAAGTTTTTCTTTGGGGACATCATTTGCAGTTGAAAAGAGGTAATAAATCACAATATATATGATTGCAATATTCAGAATATTACAACAGGTTTGAATATAATAATGTAATATTCTATTGTGATTTAAGTATCGTCATAATATTGTAGTGCTGGGCCTCTGGTGATTCCCACCCCTATCTACAATCTATTAAGACAAGATGCTTGTTATGGTGTGTTTGACTAGTGCCCAAAACTATTCATTTCTGTAAAATGAAAACAAAGTAACAGCGAAAGCAGCACCATAACTGCAATGTGCATGTGCAATGTAGCCCAAAGTTAATTTGTAAGTGTTTTAACATAGGTGTAATATATAGTTGAACACCATGTGTCTGTATTATGTGTGGAAAAAATAAAAAACAGATGAGAATCGTTCACATATTTAATATTTTTTCCTCTCGACCTATGATCATCTTTGCTCCAGTCCGCTGTGGCCACTGTAGCTACAGTAAAGAGCTGTTGGATTTGCTTTTGGCTTTAGATACTCCTGATGGGAGAGCCCTTTGCAAAGGAACAGTTAAAGCCTCTAACCTTCACTATAGTGCATCCCCTGAAACAAACCTAGCCTCATTTCCGCATACACTCTGCCTAGACTCATACCCATGCCCAGATATTGCCCTTTTGTGGATCAAGAGCAAAGCAAACAGCAAGGTCTTCACTTCATTGGAGATAATCAGTAATTGGCCAAAGACAGCGAAGCCAGATAATTGAATACAGACTAGGGGAATACAACAAGAGGGGCATTTAAGAACAGAGTGAAGTTGACAACTCTGAAGTGCAAAACCTGGAGTCATAAGAGTGAGAGTGCAGGCAGGAGTAAATCCAATGTAGTGGTGAGAGGTGTTAGGAACAGTGGTGGTTGTCCATGAGGGCCAGAGACAGAGCGGTGAGAGGGTCTTTATTTACTGGGAGAAATGCTGTATCCACAGGCCGTTTGGGCAGGATAGAGCTGGATGAATTCATTAAAGGAAGCGCAGTCTCTCCCAGCTGCCATCTCTCCCCCTGCAGCCAGACTCCGATCAATGGTAGGAATACATCCAAAACAACATTTAGCACAAGACCTCGGAAGCAGGGGTGCATTTAAGACTTCTCTGTGTGCGCACATCTCCCCTGGATGTGAGCACTGTTTCAAAATGTGCTATTGAAGTAGAGCAGGGTAGGTATGGGGGCAATGTGTTCGTATCACAACAGAGAAGATTGTTTAACACGGATGCTTCAAGACAAGACATTCTGCCGTTTACTGTTGTGTACGGAACAATCATATCCATTACTATTTCTTTCATATTTCAATTATTAATGTTAATGTCATCACCTTAAATCCATCGTTTGCACCTGTAATATTGAATGACTTGTGATCAGATTAACAGACACACTGGTACTCATTGCAATATATAATATACACATTTCTTTGTGTGTCCGCAGATAATCTTTTGCATATAAAATGTTATATGCTTAATAAGTTGCAAAACACTTAAGTAACTTCTTTTTCAAAGTCACCCTAAGCCTCACTTTCTTCCTTGACACATTTTATATGTATTATGTAATTTAAATTGCACTAGACACATTACGATTTCAAACATAAATCTGGACAAGCAAAAGCAAAATGCTTCTAGTACCATCTAGTGGTTATGAGAATCATTTATGTGAAGAATGCATGGACTATGTACATATATGTGTACATATGCTGTAAACAGAATTCAGTAAATCATACCTGACAATGTTGGGCTAATTTGCCCCATACACAGGCTACAGTATATAGTGCGACTAAATTTAACTGTGCTGGATCTCCTTGGAAAAATCATGACTTATGTGTTCACTATAAAAATCTTTCTGAGCAGCAAAGCGCCCCACTGTGTGCTGATGAGACGGCTCAGGTGGACGTTTCATTTTGTAGTGAGATTTAGCGTCTGTCATTGCATTTGTATCATGACCCCGTGTGGCCTATTTACCATACAAAGACTATAATGTGCTGTATACTGTTTTTATATAATAAAGGCTGAGTTTATCCGTCTTGTGATGGATTGCCTCACACTGTCCCAGATCTCATCGGGGCTGCGCACTGAACTACAGCAATTGCTGGCAGTTTTGAAACATCACTGAAACCTACTGTTACCTTTTAGCTTATTGCTAAATGTGACAATAAATCATACAAATCATACATTACAAACAGACTTGTTTATATATAAAACTATGCAGTCCATGACATTCATTGTTCAATGCACTGTTGTCCAGCTGGGGGAAAAAAAAGAAATAGAAACAGAAGATCATTTAAAACACCTTGTTTTTAAAAGCTGATGCATTATTGGCTTCTGAAAACAATATCTGACACTGTATATCCGCAGCGGTGGCAATAACACCAAAATACAACCAACCCAGCTTTTGCAAACTGTATACATGAGTCTTTGGAAAGTATAAAACCTAAATTTCAATATACACTGAATTCAGATATGATCAAAATCAGTCACACATTATTTCTGCTCTCCATCCTAATGGCTTAGATCTACAAATGGTGAAATATATTTCGCTGCTCTCGCACTAGAGCAAGCTCACAACTAATTTCATGTCATACAAACATCTCATTTAATCACATACGTTTAAAAATGTACAGTGCAGGCGAGTGAGGTTGTGTGCCATTTCCCTCCACCTGTACATTACTTCTCCTTTTCTCTCTACAGCGGTCTCAGTCCAGCTAACAGGGCATGCACACTTCCTGAGAGGTTGTTGTAGCTCTCAAATAGAAAACAACAATCATTTTCTTAAAAAAAAAAACCCTGAATACTTAGAAATACAATGACAATGATAAGTAAGATAGCTTAGTTTTACTCAGATACAACAGGACAGAGGTGTTTAGTACTAAAATTCCCCACATGATATGGTTTCAAATAAAATTGACGACATGTTTAACTATTGCATACATACTGCAGAAGACATCTGATTGAAATGTTTTCAGTGAAACTCAAATTCCAGCTACTGTATGTCAACAAGAAAGAAAAATCTACTTTCTGTCACTGATGGCATGATGTCAGAATCACAAGCTGTTTGCAGTACACATTCGGCTCAACAATACACAGCAGCAAGAAGTCATGTTTGGACTTTGCACAATGGATTTACCGCCACACACGGGCACTTAACGGGACTAAAGAATAACGTTCAGCAGACAAGGTTGCACATCATCTTCAGCACGTGGTCAGGTATTGTAAGTCTACTGTCGAATTCAGCATTTTGTTAGGAAGAAAACATGAGGAGGGACCGTGCAGCATAGTTTGAACGATTGTGGACGATAGTGGATGACAACAGTGGTTTCAGTTAGCATGGGCTGTTCAGTCTGTATATCTTTCTTCTTCAAGGCACAGGAACACTGGGAGTGTTTGTCCAGAAAGGCCCTGGAGTTAAGGTGCATGTGGGCCCTCGGGGGTCTCTTGGGTCCCTTGTTCACAGGGTGATCCGGGCACAGTGGTGTTTGAGCTTGCAGGGCAACACCCCTCGGTTTAGCTGGTAAAACTCCACCAACTGGATCAAGTCAGTGAACCGCGTGTGGCCGTCGTCCAGACTGTAGAATAACTCCCCTTCATCATCCACCTGCAGCGGGGCATGCACATATACACAAAGGAATCACACACAAGACATAAATAACTTATTAAACATGAGGCTCAAATTTGGAGGTTCGTTTTTGGAGGATTAAAAAAAAGACATATCCAATCAGTGGGTTGTACTCACGGGTAAGATCTGAAAGTGTTTGATTTTCTGCATGTGGCACAGCGACAGAACAAACGTCTTCGGGTTGCTTTGGCTGTCTCTCAGAAGAAATACTCTGAAAACAAAAGGAATGCTTTTAAATGCTGCTCTCACTTTATCTGGCTGTAATGTTAGCTAGCTAGGTGAGGGTGAGCTAGCAGGAGATGAAAGCTTCCTTCTGTGTGGTGATACAATTGGTGGGTGTAGTTTGGTAAAAAGAAAATAGTTCCTTCATGAAACTGCTCACAACATGGTCTGTGTATTATCTCTAGTAACCAGGTTAGGATTTACACCAAATCTCGATTAAAAAATAGCACCACAGGTGGGAGGAAAAATGTGTTTTTAATTTTGGGGTGAACTTTCCCTTTAGAGGACTAACTATAACAGTTATAATTTGCAACTACCCACCACACAATTGCCTTACAGTATGGTTAAGTGAAAATATATTTGATAAATACACGTTCGATTTGTCTTGTACGAGGAATTCAAATGTGACACACTTTAAATGTATTTTACATGGGAGTTACACTTTTAAAAGTTGACAGAACTACCAAGCTTGTCCTCAATGAAACTGGATAAAAAAATAAATAAATACAAAAAAAGGAGGATCATGCACCAAAAGACCTATTACCAATAAACCTAATTTCACAATATAAATAAAAAACTAGAATTAAAGTTTTGCAGTTGTATGCCTTCCTCAACCGGTTGCAGTTACAAATTACATCCATGCGTGTCCAGACTCATATAAACATCTTAAACAAGGCACCCAGGATTAGTGTCACCAATTCAGTATCTGACCAAATGTCTCCTCTTGTGTTCCTGAGCTATGATGTTGACTAATGGGCAAAAAACAGTTTTTGCAGAACATTATGACATCACAGTAAAGTTGACCTTAGGATACAAAAGGTCATCACTCTTAGCATGTTATCCTATTAGACATTTGTGTCAATTTTGTCATAATTATCCTATGTATTCTTTAGTTATGGCCAAAAACATGTTTTGTGAGGTCACAGTGACCTTTGATCTTTGACCACCAAAATCTAATCAGTGCATTGTTCAGTCCAGCTGGACGTTTTGTGCGAAATTTAAAGAAATTCCCTTAAGGCATTCTTGAGAGTGTTTAGGAGAATGGGACAGTTGGATGGAAAGACAACCTGAAACATAATGCCTCAAGCTATGGCTGCCGCTGGCGCAGAGGCACAAAAAAGGCGTATAACCACTTACCCATCGATAAGACCCTGCTGAGTGATTAGACGCTGAGCCTCATCTCGAGACAGTTTGCCGTGGAACCAGGACTGAGCCAAGTGGAGGGCTGCAGCACAAAGAGAAACCATATATTGCAAATGATCTATTTCACTTGTGTACATATGGAAAATCTGATTAATTAAAAAAAAGTGTTCCACAAACCTATGTTTGACACTGAGCTCTGTGATGTGGAGGGGCTACCATGGCCGCTCAGACGGTGGCAGCTCTTCCTCTACGGGAGAAATGAGTTACAGCTACATTATTAGCGGTAGTGGTGTGATGGCGTCCTGAGCAGAGAGTGAAGTCAAGCTACCCCTGTGTGTTGTAATATTTTGTGCTACGTACAGTAGGTCCAGCCGCACATGTATGATAGTGCATGTGTGTATCCCATTGGCTAGCTTATTGCCACTGCTTTGCACTGCGCTCACAACCACTTAAATCAGGGCCTTGTTCCCCCCTGGGTAAAATTGTTAGCACTGTCACTACTGTTGCCGTTGTTTAGGCCTGTTTATTGAGTTAGCACCATTAGCTGTTAGCCGCCGGCTCAGCCACCTCTATGTTGAGAACCATGTGCAGACAACTTGCACGCTCTGGATTTCACACAGAGCCCCTTAAATATATCCTGTCTCTCTTGCCTTTGTATTCTGAGGCAATCACGATTTACTCTATGACAGTGGCTCCCAACCTTTTTCCTTAAGGGACCCCTTTTTTTTTGAGTAAACTGATGACCCCTTACCAAGTGACATATTTTGTGGTTATTGCACATTATATTCAATGTATCACAATAACAGAACACAACAACTGGTTATCTGTAAGACTAACTATCATGCATATTTAATAGGGTTCTTTCTTAAAAGAAAAAATCAGGGTTTTCTTCTCCCTGGTGCTTGGCCACTGATGTATTAGCTCATTGTTTTAACTGTGTACTGTTCTGATGCTGGATGAAGCTGTAAACCTTGAATAATAATCTAAACTTTAAAAATTACACTGTCATTTAGTTTTCTTCATAAAAATGAAAGAAACGCTGGCCTACTTTGTATTTTTTTAAAAAGTTTTCTTATGCCCTCAAAATCAAGAAGGCCTCTCGACCCCCTGTGAAGCTTTGATGACCCCTATTGGGGGTCGGGACCCCTAGGCCTGGAAACAGTGCTCTCTGAGGTGCTTACAACTGCTGACCTTATGAGCTTTGTTTGTTGCGTTACGCCACTGTGTGAATGAAAATACTCCATGTTGTTCAAAAACACTTTGTAAACTCTTGTTACACTGAACATTAACAGAATTAAGGTTGTGAATTGTAGGAGCACATCGGGATATCTGAATAAAATGTTTTAAGATTCTCTCTCACCCTTTTTAGCACCATTTATTTAAGAGATTTTTAAGTGCACCAAAATGTCAAGAGTACATGTTTTCACTGGGTGACACCTTGACTTACCCTCCATGACAGGCCTTCCTCTACAGCCACAGACAACGCCTCAGATGGGTTCTCAATCACCCGGCTCTTTTGGCCAGAGAAGTCCATGGCCACGAGTGAGTTCTCTGAGATGCTTCTCTGAAATTACACACATACATTAAAATGTCATATTTGTATTGACTGGATGAGTTTGTTTGTTTAAATAATTCCGCTTTCTTTTTGCTTTATTTAATCATGACACAAAACACTATCACATTAAAATATGCAGCGCACTCTACAAAAGACCTAAAGCTTTTTCTTTTTTAAGGTTGACTTTCTTTATATACTGTGGAAGGGAGGAAGACTGACTTTTACAGTCTTGTGGTATTGTATTGCCATCTAGTGTCTGAGTAACGTGACTCCATCTTCATCAATCCTAGATGATTCCAGACAGAAAACTCTATTGAAAAGGGATTAGAGTGGCTTTGAAAAGAATGACACACGGGCACATTTTAGTCCTTTAAGCTGCCATATAGCGAGTGGCTCACTGCACACACTCAAGAAAATTCTTCTTATCAGGATTACCAAGAAGCTTTTAAATTACCACATTTGTTCCTCTACCACCTCCTAAGCTTGCAATTTAAACGAGTGGTTAAAACAAAGTGAGCAGTGTTCATTTTGAGGATACAGACATTCCCATCCATCTTATTCACTCTGCTCCAATTCCAATGATGTAAAAATACCTATCATTGCTTGTAAATATGTTACTTAATGTTGCATACAAGTATGGCTTTTATTTACTTTTCAATGATCATATAAAGAAGTTCTCTCGATGTAGCATGTTGAGCTAAATCTGTCAAGTAAACTCCAGAAGATTCAGCAGCCTGACCCTGCATTTGGCAGATTCATGTACTCCCCTATCTATCTAGCTAATCCTCTTGGCGAGGCTGTTGGTCACATATGACCCTCCGACAGCAGAGAAGAGGTGATGAGTTGTTAAATCTGAGAGCAGCTGATCACTGTATATTTTTAGAAAGCAGAGGGTTCACGAACATGTCCAAAAGCCATAAATAGATTGTGTTCACAGCCGTGAAAATGCTCCCAGTAGAGTCTGAGGCTATTCTGAGACACCAAATCCACATTAACACACTAAAGGTGCCTCATTTGTCCTACGCAATTATATTACTGCACTGCTATATCTTGGCCTGCTTTGGCTTCAACATGTTTTTTGATACATGGAAATTGGTCTTAAAAGCTGCATTGATTGATTTTCTCTTGGTCACCTGGGGGCAGTGGAACAGGCTAGAAAACCAACATTAGTAGCTGTTACAGGGGCAATATTTCTTCAACCCATTTAGCATTTAATCAGAATATAACTTTTTTGACCCACTTTGACCCCCTTTTTAACCTGTTGTAAATTGTCTAATTTGCTGCAAATACAACTTTTTTTTTAAACTGATTGAGAAAATTCAGTTGATTCAATACATAAAGGAGAAGAACAGTTTTGGCCTGTTAGTACAGTATAGTATAGTAAAGTGTAACCAAGGTGTTTTTTGGTGAACTTTTCAATTTATCAATGTTCCCTATGCTTCTCATTTGCAGGCTACTGTTACTGGTAGCGACTACAACTCCACAATTTTGCCAATAGCACCGTAACATACAGCTACTGTTTCTAAATGAAATATCACTTAAATAAGAACGTAGCACTAGCAAAACGTTAAATATTTTTGGAGTTAATGATCAACTCTTTGTCCAAGTTGGAGAAAGAAACGTAGAAAAAGCTGCTGCAGCATGCCGTGTGCAGCGCGTGGATACCCTACATCACCTAATGTTACCCCCATGTGGGGCAGTCATGCGCAGAAAGAACGTATTTATTCCAATCAGACAGAAATGATCGGATTAAGGGTTTACATAGACAGGCATTAATGTGTTCCTCTTGAATTAATTATGACAGAATAACACCACTCCTCCCTCCAATTGGGCCACATCTGACCAGTCTCCACCAATTGAAGTGGGCAGACGAGCCATTTATGGGAGGCTAGAGAATATCCCAGCTGATATTGGGCGAGAGGTGGGGCACACCCTGGACAGGTCGCCAGACTATCACAGGGCTGACATGCCCGGTATCCCAAGAACAACGCATATTGCTCAGATTTCTCTGTGTCTCCACAACACATGGATAGTTATTATATAAAATGACCCCTGGTTAGGTTTAGGCATGAGGAGTAAGATTGGTTAAGGCCAGGGTGAGAATATCAAAGTAAGCCAATAAGAGGTAGAGTAGGTCATGCTTTCATTACAGTGGGAAAGTCCGATGAAATCTTTCTGTATAATAATTAGCTATGTTCTTCTGTTTGGGGGCATGTGCAGTCCACTTTTGAAGGAAGACCCTTTGGAGCAATGATTTTCGACCTGAGCAAGAAGAAAAGGCAGTTATCTGGGCGGTTGAATGATTCTCCTAGCATTATTCTTACAGTGCCTGGTGTGAATATTCATTAGGCAGGGTACAGCAGCACCTATTGTATGTTCAGCCGAACAAACCAGTTTACAGAGCCTTGTGGTCCTGTTCAGTAGTGTTTCCATACCACAGTGATGTTCAGTGTCAGGGCATTCTCAGTGGTGCAGGAGTAGACATTTCTCAGTATCTGAGGTGATACCACCAAGATACTTGAAGCTATCCACTCTCACCTCTGAGGATCAATAGATATTAAGAGGGTGCATACTTCCTTCCCTGCTGTTTCCCAAAGCCCACTATGTACTCCTTGATTTTGCTGGTGTTCAGGAGAAGGTTGTTGTCCTAACACCAGTGGGTCAGCTCCTTTACTTCCTTCAGGTAGGCCTTTTTATAGTTATCTGTCATCAGGCCCACTACAGCTAGGAGGTCAGCAAACTTGATGATTATGTTGGAGTTGGGAGAGGCTACACAGTCATGTATGTACAAGTACAGCAGGGGACTCAAAACGCAGCCCTGGGGTGCTCCAGTGTTAAGGATGGGGTTTGCCCATCAGGAAGTCAAGGATCCACATGCACACTGGGTTGTTTAATCCCAGTTCCTTGAGTTTTGTGATGAAGCTGGAAGGAACTATGGTGTTAACCGCTGAACTGCAGTCAGTAAACCGCAATCTTACATTGCTCCTTTTCTTTTGCAGGCGAGACAGGGTGGTGTGGAGGAAGTGTGCTATGGAGTCCTCCGTTGACTGTTTTTTGGGAGTTTGTTACCATTAGTGAGCTTTATCATAGTCTTTTGATCCATTATTAAGCTCACAAGAGTACATTTTAAAGTGAGGATAAAAGCTTTTACGGCAATTTCAAGTGAGTTACATGACGTAAACATAAGACCTCTGGCTTACCATTGGTGAAGCTTTTTGTTTCTGGTGTGGCTGAATGAAGTTTTGGTACAGCTGCATCCCATACTGAAACACAGAAAAACATTAGCATGTTTAATTTGATTCAAAAATATTTATTACATGTTAACTTTAAAATACTTTGAGTGGCCCTTGAGTGTAGTGATGAAAAGGGACAGATACAAATAAACCACAGTGTATTGCACTTTACTGTATATTATTTATAGACCAGCAGGAGAGTGACTAATGCTCTAAACTGCATCCAGCAGATATCCAGACAATGAACACATGCTGCTTCTATAAAGAGTAGGAGTGCTAATCCAGCATCACTCAATAGTTTCTCTTGACCTCTTCCCAAAGCTAAATCTGATTCTAGCACTGACTCAGCATTCCTCCTCTTAGACATCACCAGTTACTGATCAGCAAGCCAACCTTTAACAAGCGCATGGCTGTGATCCAGCAGGTCCTGGTCTGCTCATCATCCGCACAAAGAAGCTTCAAGTCCCGGGCTGAACTACACTTTGTGGACTGGAGAAAGGAGTTAAAAGGAAACAAAAAGGAGTTCAGCATGCTGGGAATCAATACTCTCAATACTTCTGCTTCTTTTATACAGTTTTGGCACTTCTAGAAAGTTTTGGTACCTTGACACAGAAACCATAATCTGTAGGTGCTCCATGTAGTTTTTTGGCTGACAACACTGTGTAGACATCACTGTCACTGAAGTCGGCAATGAACTGGAGATGCCTCGGTTCCTGCGAAACAAAGAGAGGTCACAATAAAACAGATATGAGCTTTCATGCAACATCAAATGAAACTTTTGGGTCTGTAAATCTGTGATGTGATGGATAGTGTGTCAGCACTGCCTCTTCCAATGTATCGTTACGTCACTTAATTGAATAACACAGTGCACAAGAAAGTAATTTACTTTCAAAAAGGAATGAGACATGCTTCTGTTAGAAATCTAAAACTGAACAGTGGATGAATGCCACATTTATATTGATCAAACCATGCTTAAAGCAGAAATGTTGCTATGTTGCCTCTAACAGTGAGGTTGCGTACAGCAGTCATGTTGCTAGGTACCTGCACTGGGTCCCTGATGCATTACAATCTAAAAGAACGCAGTAAACTCACTATCGACCATCCTATCGAGGGGACACACCCTCTTGTTTTCCCTTTCAAATACTTAATTGTTAACATCAATTCCACAAACTGTGGCATCACGGGACACGGGAAACGTATTTCTCATGACAAGAAACCACTGAGAGTGATTTTTTTTGTTTTGGACGTTATTAACATAGTGTCCGTGATGTGTCTTGTGTTTTTCTTCCAGGGCTCTGCACAGATCTGAGACCTGTCTGGCATCATCCTCCGCTATCTGAAGCTCTGTGTGTTACTATTGCCTGGCAAAGGCAGCAGTGCGGTGTTGGCATGGAAGTCTTCCAGGGACTGCCATTAGACTATAACCCTCATCACTTTGGGTTAACAAAAATACCCAAATTCACGATATATAGAATATTACTACAGACAGTCCTGTTATCTTCTTTCTAACATCGTAACTATTGCTGTGACAGCAGACCCTGTATTTGCTAATGTCGATAATGACCCGATAATGATTTAAACTTCCAAGATTATGCTACTTTTTGGTGATGTGACCAACTGATCAATAACAAATTTACACTTATGATGATGACTCAGTGGTGCTTTACTGTGCAGGGGATGCACCACATTGACTTTCACCAGATGCCATTTTCCTACTGTCGTGCATATATATTGTGCAAGACGAGATCTCGTCTTGGTCGTAATTTCAGTGATGATGTATAAATGCATTAAATATTCTGGGTTTGCCCTTATTCCAAAAAAGGCAACACTGCTACTAAGCTGTTAACATAGCTTATAAAAATTCATATCATATCCCACTAATATTCCCGTTTGCATGCAATTCTGCATCTGATTAACGTGCCCTAACATGTCGTTTATTATGTCAAAATACAAAAAAGTGGAACAGCTGGAGCTGCTTGTGCCATTTTGCTTCTTTGACTCAAAATAGGATTTTTCAGTTTTACACTGGCGCTGACTTGTTGTACCGTGTGCATATCCAAAAACCTGCTGATATCCAAGTCTTTCGTAATGTCAGGAAGTTGGTGTGTTTCTCATTCCGATCAGAAATGTGGGCTTTTTTGGTGCATGCATCTCTACCCCACAGCCTTGCAAACTGTTTGAGAGTTAGGTGATGGCGAGCTTATGCATGACAAAGTACAAAGCTCACCATGAACAAGCAAGAGGCCACAAACTGTCGCAAACTGAGGTAAAAAACACCAGTTGAGATGCATAATCCAAATGTGCCGTATACATGTCCACAGAATGCTCCTAAAACCTGAACAACACTGGCATATTCCACGCGTCGTTATCAGACAATGCTTCATTTGCAATAAGGCCTAATTCAGAATGCCGTTAACATGACTGTATCAAATTCAGAATAGTGTCATAATCGGAATATTGGTGTGCATGTCAACATAGTTAATAAGTGAATGGAAAATGTTTTTTTTTCCTCTCAGAAAGACACAAAACAAGCATATCTCTTAAAGTGTTCACCAATTAGATTTACACAATAGCTTAATCAAATTTGTAGGAGTTATCACAATCATCTCACATTTGATTTACTTGATACTTTACTTGATACTTGATGATTAAAATTCAGATTTGGGGTTTTATCTGTGTCATTTTCAGATACATTTTCAACACACATGAATATAACTGTAATTATAGCCATATAACATCAAATCTAATTTTATTGGGGTCCCACTCAAATGAGAACACAATTGCTCTGTGCTACAGAGGTGTAGCACAGTTAAAGTTAAACAAGGCATATTTATCAATAATAACAGTGTTATCAGTCAGTCTGGGTGTGGTTAAACTATGAATGCAGTGACAGAGATATGGATAAAAATAAGACATATCGATAGGGGTTGTATTGAGACAGTATCAACACCCGCATTGTGCTAAAGATAAATTTCCAGGGGAAAAAAAAAGCACAAAGATTACCATTGTTCGGCTTTCATGTGACGCACCAGTCCCACTTCCTTGTTTAAAGTAATGCCACAGCCGTTAGTGTCTGCTCTGACTGACTAGCAAAGTGTCTGACCACAAATGAATGATAAACCTGCTCGAGTAAATGTGGGCGCCATACCAAAGCCTCCCTGCACCCTACAACAAAAGGTCTACTGTTGTAGGAAATGAAAGCAGTTGAGAAGTGGTTGTGTTGGCACGGCTGGTGCCTAGGTATAAGCTTCACTTGTCAGCAGCTTTGGGAGTCCTGTTTCTGCCTGGCTGATATGCCAGCTGACCTAAGGAAAATCAAGCTCAACCTGTTCCACTGCCCTTTAACAGCATGAGTAAGATACATACAGAGGATGAACTGATGACCCCATAGTGTACCAACAGAGGATTAGGATGCGTCTTCATAGACTTGATAGAGACTTCATAAAAGTCAAGAGTTTTAATTTTCCAGTTGGTGTCATATTTTTTTTTTCACCCCCGAATGTTGACTGTGTTAAGTACCGGTGAAAAACAAAACATGATGAATTAATGCAATGCATATACATACATACATAATGACCTAGATTGCATGCAACAGAATGGTTTTGGTTGTGTCCAACGAATAACCCATGTACTAATCTTTTTTATTGCTTTTGAGTCATTCAATTTACTGACCTTGGACGTTCCCTTATTGGAGAAATAAAGCCCAGACCTCCGCAGGACAAAATAAAACTTCTTCCAAGACTTTCTGCTTTGCTCTTTGGCATGGAGGTGTCCATGTATCTCTGGACAAGTGCTGGAGTTGAGAAAGGTCTGTGTTGGGTAGAGAAATATTTGTCCATAGATGGGTGTGTGCAGTAAATGGTAACACACAACACATTTAGACACAAGTTTAGAGCCTCACAACTGGCACTCGAGGGCAAAGTGAAAGCAGTGTAAACAGAAGAACTTGATACCTGTATAAGCTGAGAGTGATCCACCATCCCATTGGTTTCACTGGATATGGAGACCATGTGATCCGGGAAAAAGTCCTACCAATATAAAAGCAACATCGTTTATTACAACACTCTTTACACTCCTCAACCCACACAGTGGTGGGAATACAGGGGGGTTGGTTCAAAGAGAGGATGATCACCATACATATAGTATATGTTATCTCAAACTCACCAGGGGTTTCCTGAAGAATTCATATTTAGCATAATTCTTCCTAAAATACAGCCGGCAGTCTGTGTCCATTCCCCAGCCTGAAAGCACCTCCATAACAGACTCATGGTCTTCAATGATTCTCTCTGGTGATACCAAGAGGAAAGAAAATCAATGTTTTTCACTTGACTGGATAAAAGAAGATTACTGAATAAATCAGCTGTAATGCCGAACCAATATGTTTAAATGCTTTAAAATCTCAATGCAAAGATGTGTGCAAGTTACAGCATATTGCTCGACTTCAAGGCACTGAGTTTGATTATTAACCTTAAAGCAATGCATAACCTCTGGATGAGAGCGTGGCTCTCAAGTGAATCAGTACAACATAAATATTAATTATTTCCTAGAACCTGAAATGATTGTTGAATTAATGGAAAACATTTTTTTGCTATGTGAAGCAGCACTGTGAGGCAGAGAGCTCTGAACAACATCAGGGCAAAGACGTCATCAGACAACAAGTAACTATTCATGATTTAAATAGCTGATAACATAATTCTGTGAAATTACATGAGCCCTTCTTTGTTAATGAATGAGCATTTTTAGATTTGAACTGAGTCTGAGTGCAAACCACAGTCTACAGTCTAAAAACCATGCATTTCCAAATACTTCACTTCTTCTAAATTAAGAAAAGGAGCCTCAAGACATTGCATTTTGTCATAATTTAATGGGTTGTTGAAGGGTTATATTAGCTCTTGGCAATTTTGGTCAACACACAAAGGAGCATTTTATGCGTTAGTTTATCTGAAAAAGTAAAATAACAAATATCTAAATGCATGGTTCTCACTGGAAAGCAATGATATGTAGTTTTGATTAAAAAAAGCATTGATAATTGGAACAGAACAGATGGATGAATTATGTAATGTGTGCAATAGTGTGAAAATGCACTGAGAATGTTTTAAGCAGTCACATTGTCCCCCAGCAGATCAGTGATAATATATCATTGACAAAATGTTTTTCACTGTGTGCTTAAAAAGGACTTTATTTTATGCCATTCATACACCATTATTGAATGCAAACTGTAATGTGATTGTAATATACAAGGACTTGCATCACAGTATATGCCTCAGAAATAGTTCTGCAAATTATTTGACGCTGTACATCAATTCAAATGTTCCTTAAGAGCTTCTAAAGAAACAAATTTAAATTAAAATGGATCAAATCAGCAGCAGTGGATAAAAGGCTTGGGTGGTATATTTTTTCATATCTCCCTGCAATTTTACTAGGTTTTATAGTATGATGTATGATGGTAGAGTTCACTATGTTCTGCAAGCCTAGTCTAAAGAATAAACAATGTAAACTCCCAAAATGCCAAGAAATGAAATATTCTTATATCTATAACACTTATTGTCCTTATTAAACAATAACATTAATGGTACACCTTCTGCATTCAACTTTCTCTCTTTCACTAAACTAAGACTAAAGGCCCTGACACACCAAGCTAAAGGTCGGCTGTTGGTCAATACTTGGTCGTCAACAAGTGCCTTGTCGCCCTAGCAACTCCAGTGTGTCCCGCACTGTTGGCCCTCATCGCCCCTTCTTTGCTTTATTTCAGCCAATCAAGCATGTTGAATGGGCGACAGCTATGGCAACAGTCTGTCAGTGAATGAAATCACTCTGATTGGCAGTTGAGCTCAGCGCACAAGAAGAGAAATAAAAGTGAGGAAAGTAAACAAACAGCTAAAGTAAAGAGGGAGTGAGACCAAAACAAACTTGTTACATAAGGTAAGATTATTTCTCTTCAGCCAATGAGCTCTTTAGCAGAAATGTCTCATGATGGTTTGTGTTATTGTTCAAATATGCTTTGTTCTTTTAGCAGTGGATTGCATTTTTAACGTGCTAAGTGGCTAACTACCATCAAGACAGTCTTTTGGTTTCCCCTTTTGAATGACGAATACAGACTGCTGCCATCTGCTGGTGTGGACTTATTTCCTTGTACGTAGGCACAGAACGTACGTGTTGGATAGCCGCCAGCTGTAGTCTTTGCAGTGTCACTGGCGACGTGAGGCAACTAAACAGTTGGCTTTTATCACCATAACCATCTTAGTTAGTCTTGTTAGTCGTCTGGTTTGTTTGAAATAAACCCTTTATTAGATAAAATAATTAAAGGTAAATATGAAAATATGCTGTTTTCTCCTGCTGTTGCAGACCAGCTGTTTACAGCACTGCAACGTTATCCCCACCACGCACAGTCGCCATGTTTTCCAGCTCAGCCGCCTGTTGCACTAACAGAGACTGACCTCTGGTGGCATATGATGTGCACTACATACAATACATCTTCAATACAGCATTTCTGTGTGAGTTTTATAGAAAGAGGAGCGTTTGTATTTCAGACGTTATTGAAAATCATACTGCGGTATGATTCTACGGTAAATACCCTGGTTTACCAGAATACCACATTTCATAACAAAAGCCATGCAGACAATACTAGTAGGGTTGTTACTCATACAGGTGACAAGTGTACGGCACTACCTCTCTCCTAATGCAATGCCAATAGAGTATGAGAAATGATATTCCATGTGAGGAAGATCTATAACTGATGCCTCACAGTGATTAAGACACAATCAGTACCAACATTAGCTCCCCTCGTGTTCTACATGATGATGAATTGGTTTAGGATTTAACAAAAACAGGACAGTTCTCTGTTTCACTCACATGTATCTACACGTCACCACCCCGCTACCTACCACCACTCCGCCCATCAAATTAAGCATACTTCACCCACTGGACTAACATTACATGATTAATATCAGCACATAAATATGTCAAAATCAGCAGCACTTTACTTAAGCTGCTACTACTGTTACCTTAAGACTCTCTCAACTTTTTGAGATTTGATCAGGACCGTGCTGTTAGAGATTTTTTATATTCTCACAAAAAGTGTGTCAGAAAATAAACATGTTACCTATCCCCAGATGAGAGAGGTGCTCAAAAAGAGTCCAGCTGTGGTCATCAATGCAGTGGTTCTTCAAGACAAACAGCTGGCATATGTCCCGGGCAGTGATGTCGCTGGGAACCTCTACTGCTCTGCTGGTGTTATCTTCACTATAAACTTTGATTACCTGCAACAGAAGCATTGAACGTATGACCACTTTAACATCTCAGTAGGAAGGGAAACTTTTTACCTTTCAAGAGCACCAGCAGAGTTTCGTTTTTGACTTGAAGTAATGCAATGAACAGTATTTTAAGTGAGGCCGAGTATCAGACAAATTAATCAGTTTGACCCACATACACCACTTAGGTAGCTCCCTTTTTCTCTTGTAGCAACAAAATGTGAACAAAATGAGAGTTGATGAAAGCCCTACAAGGGAGAGAACAACGTGCAAAGCATGTTCCAGGATGTGAATATCTCAGCTTGTAAAGAAAACTGTAGTAATCTTGCAAAACCACATTGAGACATCAAACGCTTTAAAAAAATGAATCCATCCAAGACTTACCTCCCTGTTTGGAGCCAAGCAGAGTTCTGAGTTTGGGCAAGCTTTGTAGCCTATGCATGGCTGAGCACACAGCATTGCAAAGGAGAGCTTTTGTAAGAAATAAAAACACGCGTCTGACAGCACTGCGAGTGTCAGCTGGGAAGCAACGAGTGTCTCCCTCTCTCTCTTTCTCTCCCTCTCTCCCTCTCTCGCTCTGCTCTGCGCTGCAGTGGAGCTGAAAGGAGGCAATTAGACAAAACTGCCTCTTAGCACAGTGCTGTCCTGACTCCACGTATCTGTATCGCTGGGGCTTGATACCAGATCACCTGCTACCTTTCTGCGCCACTACACGTCAAGAAGCCAGAGATCAATCTGCTCATCCACTAAAGCCCCTTTAAGACATGCACCTCAGCAACATCTCCACATCACTTTTAACAGTCTTAGTCTGAACTGAGAGAAAGAGAGATAGACAAAATGTACGTTTTATATTACATTATAAGATCACTGTAATAAATTATCTTCATCTCTTTTGCACAAAATCAGTTTTATTAAACGAGGAAATAATGTGAATTTGAAGTTGCTGAGGTATTCAATTTTCTAATCGGACCAGTCTATAAAAACTATTTCTCCCATGTGGTAATTAAAATTTCCCGCCATAAAAAACATCAACATGACAGTCAACCATTTCTGAATGACAACTTGCCATCGCTTTCACAGACAGATGAAGCCAGCAATATTACATATGCCATGACTGAAAAGGGCTTAGGGGGGTGGAAAGAGAGAGACAGAGTCACAAGGCTCCAACCCCCTCTCCATTCACATTCACACGCCCATGGCAAGCAGCGCTCCCAGCATAATGCCCTGCAAGAGCCCACAGAGCAATTACAAAGGTGCTGGTTAAATGTAATGCTAGTTGGGTCAACTCGGTCTAAAGTTGACAGAGGCGGGTGCAGCGAGGGGGGGCACGGAGGGAGGCACAGTAAAGACCAAATGACTGTCTCTTTTCTTTTCTTTCAATGACTGCTATTGGTAGTTTAAAACTGGGCAGGGCGAGCCTGATTCCCTTTGTGGAGAGAAAAGAGGTCAGCGCTCTCCAGCAGGGCTGAGGTTTGAGCCCTCAAGGAGCCATCAGCAAATGGGAGCCTCCAGCTATGACATCATCTCTCAGTGTAAACCATTTAGTGTTTAATCAGCCTGCTTGGAGCCTTACAAGACAAATATCTTTGCTTGTGGATGTCTCACAAAGACGAGGGCCTGCATTAAACAGATTACTCCGGCAGCCAGTGTTTTAATATAGTTAACACTGCATCATCGCGCTGCACGTTAATTATCTAAGATCATTCTGAACCAAAGCAGAGACAAAGACAACATCAGGTGCAGAATCATATTCATTTAAAATAAACAACCCCTTGAACAGAGGTATGTAGGCCATATCTGCTGCGCTGCTGGTGATGACTGCATCTAGCCCGGGCGCCTGTTAAGCTGCTGTAAGGAAGTGGCTTCCTGAGGGTTGGCCAAATCAAATCATTCAGGCATCACATTTCACCAGGAACAGGGTAGGGATTGTCAGAGGGTGAGGAAACCTTTTTGGTACATTAGCATTGCAGATGTACCATATGTTTGCATTACTTAGCAAAGACCAGCTGGAATTAGTCGTAAGTTTAGTGCAAATTTAATTTAGATGTTGAGAAGATAGACATACCTGAAAATTAAATTTTATCTGAACAATAAATTAATCTATCACTCAGACCATACCCTGTAAATACATCACATACAACAGCCTCTCATATGACCATGTCACAAGAGGAGGAGACAAGGAGACTATGCAGTGTTACGCAGCAGTATTTAAGTTGCAAATTGTATGACATTTTTGTAGAGATCTATAGCAGAGTGTGTTTTTGTTTTTACATGGTGGGGACATACAGTCATGGAAAAAATTATTAGACCACCCTTGTTTTCTTCAATTCCTTGTTAATTTTAATGCCTGGCTCAACTAAAGGTACATTTGTTTGGACAATTATAATGATAACAACAAAAATAGCTCATGAGAGTTTAATTTAAGAACTAAGAACTATTCATTTTCCATGGTTTTCCTGATAATAACCAAAATTACTTAAATTCTTACATCAATAGCTATGGCATTGTACCGCCGAAAACACCACTTTTAAGCATTCCATGTGTTCTTTTCTGTTTGCTTTAAACACATGATACACACAAGAGTTAATACTTGATTGCATAACCATTGTTTTTGATGACTGCAGCCATGCGTCTTGGCATGCTCCCCACCAGCTTCTGACATTGTTCTGCTGTCACAGCAGCCCATTCCTGTTGGACAAATTCAAACAAATTTTCTTTGTTTTTGGGCTTGTGGTTCTCCATTTTGAGTTTGATGATTTTCCACAGGTTTTCAATTGGATTAAGATCTGGTGATTGAGCAGGCCAAGGCATGGTGCGAATGTTGTGGTTCTCCATCCAGGCTTTAACTGACCTTGCCGTGTGGCAAGGGGCATTGTCTTGTTGGAAAATCCAGTCATTCAAGGCAGGAAAGAGTTTTCCAGCTGATGAAAGAAGACTGTTTTCAAGGGTAGTCCTGTACATGACCTGGTTCATTCGGCCTTCACACAATTGCATTTGCCCTGTTCCACTCAGACTGAAACAACCCCAGATCATGACTGATCCACCCCCATGTTTTACTGTAGGGGCAAGACAGTCTGGGTTGTAAGCTTCTCCAGGCTTCCTCCTAACCAGTAAGTTGGCTGGAGTGGGCATCAATTCAAAATTGGATTCATCACTGAAGAGAACCTTAGCCCAATCATCAACAGTCCAATCCTTGTGGTCTCGAGCAAAGAGTAACCGGGCCTTCCTCTGCCTTTCATTGATGAAGGGCTTCTTGCGTGCTCTGTGTGACTTCAAACCAGCTTCAACAAGTCGGTTTCGAACTTTCCTTGCCGAACAAGTCACATTTCTCGACAGTGCCCACTCATTTTTAAGGTCCCTGGAGGTCTGACGACGATTCCTGACACAGGAATGGATGAGTGCACGGTCATCTCGTGGGGTAGAAAGACGTTTCCTGCCACGGCCAGGTAGCAATTTGGTAGTGCCATGTTCAGCTTGTTTTTTTTTTGTTGTAATGAACGGCTGTCTTGGAGATCTTCAGTTTTTTCGCTACCTGTCTCTCACTCATGCCAATTTCCAGCAGTGCCAAGATGGCTGCCTTTGTGGCTTTACATAATTCTTTTGTTTTAGGCATTATGTGAGAGCTGACAACTTCTGAGTTGTGCTACAGCTTGAATGTAAGCAGGAAACCACTCTAGGCCTTTGCATGTGCAGTGCTGCTTGTGACATGAAATGGCCTCTTATATACCCTGGGACTCAATTAAGCTTAAGAATGTCAAATGGGCCATAAAGTATTATGTGACCAGCTGCATTTTTTGTTGTGTTCATTGTATTATACGTTTAGTGGTACCAGACATTAGAATGAACAAGAAATTGAAGACAACAAGGGTGGTCTAATAATTTTTTTCCATGACTGTATGAATGGGGGAAAACTTCGAGAATCAAACACTTAATTTCCTGCATTCTAGTCGATTTTTTATGCATCAATTTGTGCATTTTCTTCAATAATTTCAGCAGTTTTAAGAAACTTCCATATTCAGGTGCTCACAATAAAAACCCTGTAAGAATAAGAATTGGCCAGCAATTAAACACAAGTGCAATTGATTATTTAAGACAGACTTCAATTAGCAACTCTCACCAACTGTTTTACGGTGCAGAGCTCAACTCCTGCAGCAGTTGTCTCATGATAAACAATGCACTGCGCGCAATTGTACAATGAAACACCCATTTCATATTGAAAAGCAACCACATAAAAGTCATGTTTACATGTGGGAGGTTGGGCGGCGATCAGTCTATATGCTGAACAAACACTAACGTCCAAACAAGAACTCAAATACTCATGCTTATCCCTAGTCAATTCATAGTGTAAATGTCTTTAATTTTTTCAAGATAAAAGTTAAAAGCTACTTTCATGTTTTTATAGGGAGGGAAAGGGGGGGGGGGGGTTGCACATGTTCTAAATAGTGAGGGGATGTGTCACAACACAGCAACACAGACACACTGCCCCTCCATCATGCTGTGGAGCTGTATATCTGCAGTGGACCTTGGAGGAGTCGTAGTGGGTATCATAAGTGCAGCAAAAGCCTTTGAAATCCTGGACGAAAACCTGCTGCTCTCCTCTACACTCCCAGTCACAAAGCATTCTTTACATTTTACTTCCTAAATACTAAATATTGAACACTGTGTTCTGAGAGTGTGAATTATGTTCATGTAAATGTACAAAAGAGACAGACAGATGGACTAAGTTCATGGCATGAGGGAGTGTGGAGGGGCTTGGGAAGCACCCTGATGTGATGTCCTTGTGACAATTTCTATGACAAACTTCCTACGACTGGTTTCAGGAGGTGCTTTACCACCATGTTACTTCTGCTGGAGAGAGTGGACATCAGAGCTCCACAAGCATTTCCCTGTGAATGTAAGTGCTGTCTCCATGGTTACTGTGATAGCATTATTTTTTTTTTTTCTTCTAACATTTGCATAATTATCACAAATTATTTGATGTCAAATAGTGGGTGTTTGGCCTAAGGCACCAGAATGGTGCTCACATGGTTTGCTATCAAAAGCTATTTAAAAGCGAGGCTTTTAAATATGAATCCTGCTCTGCAGACTGTTTTTGATTCACTAATTAACTCAGCAGATGCCTGAGTCACGCAGATATGTAAACGAGGTTGTTTCCAAACATAGAAAATATTTCAAGCTGAATCACAATGATTTTATATACAACATCCAGGATTTTACATTTGATGTAATAGTGCAGTGGGATTAAAACATATAGTGAAAATGACAACTCCTAACAATGTGTTGAGAAATATGCATACATAATCCATGGTGCAAACTGTTTATAATATCACCAGACAGGTCTAATAATTGTAATTGCAGAACTCAGGATGTAATTAGTTTTACTTCCACAAACAAATTATTGTATCATTATGCAAAAACTTTCACTCCAAGTAATTGAACACATTGAGTGGGAGGAACTGTTAATCATTGGTTTAAAGTTACTAATGAATGGCCAGGCGAGGTAGCATGCTGTTTAAACGGCTGTATCTTTATCAGCGAACACAGAGCTGCATTCATCGGCAAGTAACCCTGATCCAAATGTACACATGCTTTCACCTGAAAAGCATTCATGTCCGCCTACGTCATGTAGCTCAGCTTTTATGTTGCAACATGCAAAAATAAAGAATGTTACCTGGAGAGTTACTTCTCTGTTAGAGTATTGCTCCTCACTTTAGAAGGGCAAAAGAGGAAATTGGCTTCTGTTGTTCAGCTTAAATAGAGTTTTTTAGTCAAGTTCTGGTTGCAGTCAGGCCAAAATTAAACGTATGTTAGGGAGATATTCATTTTGATCTCATTTTGTACTTCCTGAGAGATATAAGCACCTGAGGGAGCACCCTGTTTGCTCAGGTTGATACTACCTAGGTGCTAGATACTGGTCTTTACTTTAATCTACCACCCATATAAAATTTGCTGAATGGTTGAATTCATTAATTCAGGCAACTTGCAGCAGCAGTGACACGGTCAACATTAAATTATTTTCATACCTCCCACACAATACAGTATTGTTGTTAGCTTAGTAAAAATTGGCAGAGCAAACAGACACAAATTTTAGCCTCCTCCAACTGGTAGACACAGTCTCATCTGCCGTGTAATGTGCAAAACTGGTTGGTGCAAGGAAGTCTCCTGCTGCAGCTAGAAACTGTAGAAAAGCAGTCGTTCGTACCCTCTTCGCAAATGATATCAATAGCCTGGGGACATGTGGGTGGGGAACAGGGAGTGCAGGGATGGCTGTGTGCCCACTGTGTTTGCATGATAGTAGTGTTACGAAGGGTGGACAATATGCAGGTTACAGACATGTCCAACAAAACCCCTCCCTACCGAGTTGGATCTCACGAAATCGTCCCTTGGCTCCCTTGTAGTCAAGATGGCAGCATAGATAAAGAAATGGGGATGTTGTTTTTTTTTATCTCCTATTGTGCCTAACTTTAGTGGATCATAACATATCAGGTATCGAATTAATCTGTAGATGCTCCAGTTCAAAATGAGACAACAAACTGGGTACAGCTTGTTCTTTTGCCTAGCTATTAAAAGAAAATTCCTTTTGATACGTAATTTTGTTGATCACTTGTGGTCCCTACAGGCAGGTTAAGAGGAGTGAGGAGTCAGCAGTCAATGACGGTATAAAACAGAGCAGCGAATTAAATATCTTTTTCAAAAATTGTTAATCCCCACAAACCATGAGAGGTCCTTGAACATACAGTCATGAATGTGCATAAAAAATATTAGGATGATGGGTCCAGTAGTATGTCAGATTAGCTGCAGACAGACAGATACACACAAGCAAATACACTATAATAAAAAATACTTTATATTTACAAACAAAACAAACAAACAAAAAAAAATATAGTACAGTAAATCCAGACATTGACTGTGTAACACCACATATAGTCTTGTTGAAGATAAACTCCTCTATTAGACCTTCTTATCTCAAGGACAGGACAGTGTGAGCCATTTTGCCAATTAGACTGCTCTGGTTTAACCTTGAACTGCACTCCCACAGCTGCAGCTCTATCTTGGAGTGCTGGTGAGTAAGTGGCCTTCAGCCTCGTCTATCTAAGAAACCGCTGAGAACCCCCCCCCCCCCCAGCTCCTCAATGTAACAACACTGCAAAGACTGACAGTCTCAACCTCACATGGGACTTTCTCTCTAATAGCTGAACCAGGTGCTATTTACACCTACAGTTAATAGCTAAGCTACTGTTGCTCCAGGTGCTGAAACAGAGCGGGACCAAGTGGAAATGAAAAGTAGCAGCCAGAATGCTATTTGCTTTAAAGAGTATTCAGAATTCATCAATGAGGAGAACAACAGCAGACAACTTTTATCAGGCTACACACATAAGCATGCTGAGAAGCTAGGAGCTACTTTGGCCCATTTTTGGGGGGTGGATTTGCACAGCAGATTTGACTATAGGACAGACATAGGGCAGGAAAGACGTTTTAGTCGGCTTGATGAATATGCAACATTTATCCTAATAAGAACACTGCAGCTGTGCCCCTTTATAATACCATAATCATAATACTACCTTTATAGTTCACAACAAGTGGCAACATTTGGCAATGACAAATGTTGGTAGATGGTTTACTTTCCCTGACTGAAACCAGAAATTTGATTTGCAAGTCAAAATCCTCATGTCAAAGTAAACGATAAGAGGAAGCCATCATAAAATAAAAAGGCAAGAATCTATAAATCCATACACAACCGTTTTAAAGGGGAGCAGGCAGGAGTTTAAGCATTCACACTATATTGTGGTTGAATCAATGTTTGTGAACATAACCGACTCTAAGAAATCACAGCAACAACGCCACCATCAGGTATGTGCAGCAAATGCAAAGTGCTGTTTCATATGTGGGCTTTCTTCCGCCATCCATGGTCCTTATCAAAGTGAACATTTTTAGTGTATTTCAAGAGTCCAGTGTGAGCCAGTGTCTCTCTCTGGGTTTGAAACATCACCTTTCACAATCAAATGACACATTGCATCTATGTCAAAGATTGATTTTGAGACCCTTACTAGCTAACATTTTTGAAGAACCCAATGTAAATTCCATTAGAAATTCAGTTCTAACTACTAAATGACGACAAAAACTTTAAAAAGCCGCATAAATAGAATTTTTCCAGAGTGCAATCTAAAAAGACGGCTTAGATTTAGATTGGCAAACATGAACAGAAGGCAGCGCTTCACTAGTAAAATGGAAACAAGGTTTAGGAGATAGTACAGAGGAGATCCGTGTCGGATACCTACCCGCTTTTGCAGACAAAGTGGTGTGATGGCAGGCAAAGTGACTCTTCTCGCATGGAAATTCATGCTTCTGCCTTATGTGCACTATTAAGTACGTGAGAAATATCCACACATAGTAACTGAAAATAAGGAAAAAGTACAAATTGTAGTGCTGGAGATGATTAATAATATAGAGATTCTTCTATATGGTAATCCGTTTGGAAGAGAAAAGCTGTTGCGATGACATCTCCCACTATGAAAGTGTGAGAAACTAAGTCATGTTGCCTCCTCAACAAACACAAACTCCTCCTTTGTCCTTGAGATTGTAAAAGCTTGTTTCCTTTTTCGCTCCTTTTAGAAAGGCAATTCCAGCAAACAAAACTGAAAAAAGAAGGTTTTCTCATGAGTGAAAACACACAAGGCCTGAGAAAGCTATTGTAAAATACCTGGAATCAAAGTAAGAAATTCTGCCCCGTGGCAATGTAAAAAACACAACCACAAGTTTTCTGAGAAAGTCCGTGTACCAGAGTTTCTTGCTTACCTTCTAACCAGACGCTACATGGCTATTTTTAGCCTCAGACATAAAATATATTTAACCAAACAAAATGAGCTGAAGTTTTCCCAGAAAGTTCACGGATCAGCTTGTTTTTTGCTTACTTTTTAACCAGACACCACATAGCTATTTTTAGTCTCAAACACAGAATCGTTTCACTAAACAAACATTCATAAGAATATTCATGAGCATTTCCCATTAATGTTCTACGTTTTACTTTGTGTGAGTTCATTTTAGGCAAGGTTATGGGCAAAAAGTGATCATTAAACATTGCTCATTTTATTAACTGTTTAGATAATGAAACACTAAAGAGTGTGCTGGGGAAATAAAAAAGTTTTATTGTTGCACTGCAGTTGCCCTCTTGCTGCAACCACATTAAGACTGACCTGTCGACATCAGACCTCAGATTAGTCATTGTGTTATGACTTCTCAAAATGACATGTATCTATTCAATTATCCATATTATTCTAGTCATAACAATGTTCTGAATATAAGTAAGTGTTGATGTTCATGCAATGCTTTGGCACTACTGTATCTAATGTCCCTTTAGAGAGGGAGAGAGAGAATTAGAGGTCCGAAATAGCGCTTACTCCCACAGCCTCAATTCACAACCCACATCTGTTTTACTGTAAGACGAGACAAAGAGGCCTTGTGAATATGAGTGTGCCATCTTTACAACACAGCCCCCTCTTCAAGCCTCAGTCTTTACCATTAGAGTATTAAAAATGAGAGATCAATGTCAAATATCAAAGTTTAGTATGTTTATTTTAGGTCAAATACACTTATAAAATGTTTGCCTCTAGTTTAGTTAGCTCAGAGCACAAGTATGAAGATAGATACCGAATGCTGTGGGGAGCAGATGCCATCTCAATAAAGTTATGAATGCATTAATAAGGAAGAGACAATCCCAGACCACACAGAGCCTGAAGTTAATTGTCTAATGAAGACCACACACATTCAGCCCTGCTATAGTAATACAGTACTGCAGTGATACTCAACTTAAGGTCCATAGGCCAAATCTGGGCCCTGATAGGGTGCAGGGTGGCCCCACAAACCACTTCATATTCACAGGGAAAATAAACTGATTGATTTTGTACTTTTTTAAATGGTCAGGATAGTGTGAAATAGGGAGAGAGAGGGAGTGGGAATGACATGCAGTGAAGGGTCACAAGCCGGAGTTTTAGCGATGAATTATCAAGTAACAGCAAATGTTCAGTCGAGTAAATGATGCAACTCCTTATGACCAACAGAAGTTTCCGTGTCTTGTGCCCCGGCTGCTGAGTGGACTAACAGGGGTTAGCTTTGGCCATGGAGACAAAAACACTGTCTCCTCTGTGTTTCCAGCCGCGGTCAAAATTAGTTATCGTTTAATGACGTTGCTGCCGTCACATCACTGAGTCATATTAGTCATGGAAAAACAGCAAAAGGTTGAGGGCCAAATGATTTGTCTCCCCTGTTGTTTCATCCGTGAAAATGTGGTTGTAGATCTTTTAAAGCTTTGGTATTTTTGATACTATTGAATGTATAATTAACGTAGTATTGAAAAAAAATACCTAAGTACTGATACTTTTGACAACCTCATTAGTCAGGGTGTGAAAGCTGCCTGGACATTAATATTTTTAGTCACTCAGTCAGCTAGAAGTGTGTCAAATAGAAGTAAACCAGCTAATCTCGTCACCAAAAACCTCGCAGAGCTACAGTAGAAAGCCTGCACGCTGCATTTTAAAATGTGCACGGGTCTATATTTCTTTTATCTCCTCACCAGCACCAATTATTGTACTCCGTTTCAACTCATGAGAACAGACAGGAGAAGAAGAACCTCCCACGACAGGCTTCATGTTTATCTGGAAAGGCAGCACACTGACTTGTGAGAGCGCAGACAAGCAGACGCTGCTAGTTATCACACAGCTAAAATGAATTGGAATTAATGGAGCCAATGGAGCCAGAATGATAACAGAGTCTCCGCAACTCCCATAACAAAGCCAGTTCCAGACACTTTGTCCTTGACCACGGGTGATTCAATCAAGACCCCTTGCAAGCTCTGTCAAAGGAACAAGACATTAACCAAGGGTGCAGCGGTGTGTGTATGCAGACGTGGAGTGTATGCCCACATCTGGGCAGAGGGATGCAGGGTAAACCTAATAACAGCCAGGAAATAGGGGAAATCTTTAAGATATACTGGGGTAACAAATTAAAAATGGTAAAACAGTAGCTATCGTCCACACACATAACAACGACCATAGCCCTGCAAGGATTCACAAGTTGATTGTGTGCCACTCAAACCAATGTTACCACTACGCTATGTTTGACTGACAAAGTCCAACTAAGCTGGCATCTTTAGGCACATTCACACGGTATTTAGTGCGGCTGTCTGGTTTGATAAGATCAGAAAATAGTGTAAACTATTTATCTGTACAGTGCACATCCTACATTTGACATATTCATATCAAACTACTCTTAAAGTTTAACCCGTGGGTGTTGTTGTTTACACATGACCCAGGTTTACAGCTGTCATTCCACACGTTAAATCTGAGTAACACCAGTTTCAAACAACATGAAGTTCAGCAAAAACTCATGGCTATGCTAACAACACAAATAAGAAGAAGTGGGCTCATTTTGCAGAACTAACTAGCTATATTTGGTCTTACAAAAATAAGCAGACAAACAACAAACATCATTTTATCCCATATGACTGCCTGTGTGGAAGGGGTAGATGACTTCCTATATATAACACATACTCCCTGTTAGGCACAAGGAAAGAAAGCTACGCGCCGAGATTACAGAGCATGACTCCTGATTCAAACTCCTCAGATTCCCTTATTGAACTATTGTATTATAACGTTCCTGTCAGTGTTCAATAATGTTGATTCAATTGTACAAAACCCAAATGGTGCACAAGGTACGACTTCAGCGTAGCTCTGATCGGTCAGAACGCAGCTCTCCGACATATTATCAAAGTTGCTGAATGGAGAGAACATGAGTAACTGTTTTATATTTATTATAAAGAGGGACCCTGAGGACATTATTACATCTGCTGTAGCGAAGAGGCTGAAACTCAGAGTGAAGAACACGTAGGCGACGTGGTGCATGTTGCATCTGAAATAACATCTCTAAAGGGGCAGGCATTTCCTCTGAGTCATATAGCTGAACTGAACACTCAACACAGTCTGGACACGGGCTGCCTGTGTGCTTCTGGTTTCTGGTAAGAGTCCAAGCATGACTGCCCACTATATTCCTGGAGAGTGTAGGCTGTGCCAGCTACGTGGACTTCCTCAAAAACTGTTTATTTTGCCATTATATTGTGAAGTCATGCCAGTTCTTCCATTATGTTACGCTCAAAGCCATCTTACGCTGCCTGTATCAACAATGTCATCAAAGAATTGTCTTTACAGTTACCAGCGTTGCAAGCCTCTAAATATTTACAGCATCATCATGTCATACTAAATTTTGTGTATTTGTGTACACAGTGGTGCTGTGGCTGAGCCAATAGACTTAAAATCTGAACCCTTGGTATTGCCGGTGGGCACTTTTCCTGAGGTCAATATCAAAAGTGCAGGAGGATTTTATTTCACAAAGTAATCTCTAATGTCACGGCTGTATTTGAAACAGCTGAGGCAGTTTAGGACTCAGACTTATTCACCATGCAAACCAATCTTCCAAATCCATGTGTCTTGACCTACTGTACGTATAACAATTCATTTTAATGTCAACACACTGAATGTAGATGCATTAAGAAAGGCACTTGACTGGAGATTGCTGACGGCAAACCTGGGTTTCTCATTGACATAGTGTGGCAGTTATGACTCGCTGGTGTTGTTATGGAAATGTACCATGACACTGCAAACACTGCGCTAACAGGGGGCTCAGATAAACCAGTTTCTCACAAGTGAAGCAGCTTTAAAACAAAGAGATGTTGCGCGAAGGGTCTTGCCACAATTGTGCAAAGCCACTCAAATCAACTGCGGCAAAACAAAAACATGGTCATCCAGACACTGAGTTGGTTGAGATGCCACATCGACAGACGCCACTGCCATTTTCCTAGCCTGCTCATTTTATAATCTGAGCCTGTCCTTAGTAGAAGATTATTATTTTCAGATAATTGTAACTGATGGGAAAATTACTACCCCAAAAGACACACTGGGGAAGCTCAATGGACAATTTTCCTTTATAGAAAAGTTAGAAGGGTGGGTGAGGGGGTGAGCGCTGCACAGTTGGAACAATGATGTCATTGGTTTCTTGAGTGCTACTGAAAGAAGGTCATAACCCTGTGACATGAGGATTGTGACACAAAAACAGCTGTTCGCTCTGACATACTCCCTTTGTCTCCCCAGTGCCGCTGCTGAAAAGACTAAGTGAGAGGCTGTCAGGCCCATGAGGTGCAGGCACAGGCCTCATCAGCGAGATACATAAGGAGCACTTTAGGATTTGCTAACAAGGAAGCCACATTGTTGCAGAGTGAGGTCAACAGGGTGTCATATTGCTCCTTCACTGAGAAACTTGAGGATTATTCTCGCATTTGTCAAAGAAAATGCCAAATCCGTGCAAATCCCTGACCTGTATTCACAATAGGCTGCTGAGAGCACAGGAGGATTTGGCAATCACTCTGTATGAATTGAGTGAGGATGGAATAGAGTAGAAGGGCTCATTTGAGACATAATATATCAAGTAGAGACACTCCAGTGTTAGATAATCAAGCAATCTTACCACAATGCATGAAGGAGAACAAATGCCAATATGATTTCACTCTTATGCCAATCACACTTACTAACAGCACAATGGAAGCTTTAGAAAAAAACAGAAAACAAGACTTTCTGTATGTATTTTTTTCTCATTCTCAGCATGAAAGCAACACATGAGCACACAGAGGTCTAATACTGCTGATAGTCCTTGGTAACTGCTGAGCTCTGTAATTTCAAGCTTTTCTATGAGTCACTGCTTTGAGCTGCCCCCTGCTGCTACACACAAATACACACATTTATACACACACACACACGCACACCACAAAGATACTGAAAAACCTGAAATCAACTTCAGTATACAGTATACAGATCCACATCCAGGAAATATCTAGTGGTTGACAAACCAGACTAATTTAACAGCCCTGGAAAATGTATAGACAAAATCCATTTTGAAACCCATGCACTTTTGAAGCAGACCCATAATTGTTAGCTTTCCAACATAATGAATGTGCTCTCTTTTTAGAATTTGGCAGTGAGATCTGTATAAACGCACAAATCAACAACAGATCACAGGGTCATATTAAGTAATATCTGGCTGTGCAAAGGAATACGTTTTCTGCTGACTTGCACTCATAAAGAGAGTGGTTAATAAACAATTATTCATCAGGAGTTGTGTATCACCTGCAGTACGTTTGTGCAAGCTGTTGCAGGCAAAATTAGGAGATCATTAGATAGTAAGGGAAAGCAAAAAATGTTGTAGTGCACTTTCAAAAACGAAAAACACAAGCGCAACAGTAAAAGGAATGCATAAACACTTCATTTATCTGCTTTAATGCAAGCTGCAAATGTTAGCATGCATAGCTAACTAGCTTACTACAAATAATGGTACAGTCCAAAGCCAAAGGACGCATCATAAACCAACCACATTAGGCTGTCTTTTGGACCAAAGGGACTTTTTCGTGGCTATGAGAACCTCCTTTTTTGTGTGCATGTCCCTTAAGAACTATGATCATAACTCTTAGAACGCTGTTTCGAGGGACCTTTTTTTTAGCTTCTTTTTTTTAGAGTAGTTACTCCCCCACTACAAGAGGAACCATGAGTGACATAAGCAGACACAGACACAAGTGTACGTTGACAGGTCAAACACTGGAAATGCAGCACCAGCAACCACACATTTTAAAAATTCAGATACCATGTAAAAAAAAGCCCCCTTTTTTTCTACTGTACTTTTTTTTTATATACAGAATCAATGTCATTGTGTGTTCAACCTGTATCACCATGGACTTTCAAAGTAGGGGTGGGAGGGGATGGTTGAAGGTAGGGCTGCAATGATTAGTCGACTATTAAAATAATCAGTGACTATTTTAGTAGTCGACTAATCCGTTTGGGTCATTTTTCATAGAAAAGTACTGTAAAAGTACCCTGAAATACTCTTATTGCAGCTTCTTACGTTCAAATATTGGCAGCTTTACACACTCTCCCATCACGGTGAACTAAAACCCTTTGGTGTGAATACGAAACAAGACATTAGATGACATAATTTTGGGGTTTGGGAGAGACAGACCAGAGACTAGTCGACTAATTGAAGAAATAATCGACAGATTAGTCAACAATGAAAATAATTGTAAGCTGCAGCCCTGGTGGGAGGTGGAGAGGGAGCAACAGCTCATAATAAAATAAAATTAAAGAAAATGCAGGCCAAATGGACTGACAGTGAAGTCCTGGTTTTACTGAGCATATATTCATTAATAGAAATACAAAGTGATTTGAATCCTCAAAGCATAACTGACGGTGCTACACAAACCCCCAGCCAGCTTACAGTCTGCCAATTCAGCATTCCTTATGGCGGTGCCAATGTAAACAGAAAAAAAAAAATGCTTTGTTGGTATGTACTTCTCTGGGGAGTTCTCTGCCCCAGTGGGCACTTCCTCTTAAGGAGTCCCCTGAACTGTTTGATCCAAAAACGCCTGGTGTGTGGGGTTATAAGTTCGGCCTCCGTTCAGGACCAAGCTACTACATGAGAATTTAGGGTGACGTTCACCAGTCTGTCCTGTTGTTTTATTTGTTTGTTTTGGGAAGTGTACAGACACTTTTACTGGATTCTCGTTTTCAAATCTGCTGGCGACAAAATCAGCAATCATCTTCTTGCAATGAGAAGCCATTTAACTACTTCTGTGTGAAAGCAGAGACACACTGTTCCCAAAGTTACTATAACTCTTGAGCGGTAAATCTGTCACACCTGTCATTGTCAGCTGCATATGTGCCATACTAGAATGGAAAGCATGGGCATAGCAAAAGTAAATAAGAGGGGCGGGGCATAGCGGATGGTCAGATGGTGACCAAAGTAAGAAAAAGAATAAAAAATCAACAAAACTGAGGATCTACACTGGAGTGAAAGCAGCAGCAGGTACCTTCACACATTCGTCACATTACACACCACACACCCTGTGCTAAAACAAACGTACAAGAGTGGCTGTTGGGCACTAAGCCAGGTATTTCCTGGGTCAACAATACAGTTATAATTAAATTCCAAATGCACTATCTACAGGTGCTATCAATCATCACAGGTATTTCCCATTTTTATGTTGTTCAGTGGCACTGCATGCAGGTACAAACCCGGGCTCTCAAAAGTACTACCACTGAGCGTGTGGATTGTCGGAGTGTGTGCTGACAGCATTATTATCTACTCAACGAATTTACATACTCACACAACTGGTTCTACCGTCCATATGCCCTGAAGTGTCAGACCAATCACAAGCCAAACATAAGTATGCATTTATGTAAATCTAAATATGTCCTGCAGTTGTTTTTCTGGCACTTGTTCCAATTAAAGTTAGCATAACTGTGCTGCCTGAGGTTACACATGATGAAGGTTACAATAGAGGCCTTTTTTTCCCAAATAATATGCCTCTTTGTGTCACAGTTAGCCTCTAGTACTGTAAATGGAACACTCACCTGAGTTGCACTACTTTTGGTCCATGGCAATAAACATTCAGAGACAAGGGGGGAGAGGGTTGAGGCGATAAGCTCAGGGAAAGGGTTGGGAACAGGGGAAGAGAATGACTCCTCTCCCTCTTTATTGCTCCTGAAGGACAAAAAATACAGAGAGAGAGAGAGAGAGAGAGAGAGAGAGAGAGAGAGAGAGAGAGAGAGACAGAGAGAGAGAGACAGAGAGAGAGAGACAGATAAATAGGCGCTGCATTAAATGTGGCAAGCATTGTTCACATCTGATTTCAAATTCTATATGAGTCTTCAAACATGTAAAAGTATGTCAGACTAAATATTTGGCTAATGGAAATGTTGCACACATCTTCAGAATTCTCTCAAGTAACAGCAAAGCCATAAAAACATGTTTCAATAGTGTCTGAGGTTTGAGTACCACTCACATAAAGGGCCAATTCACACCAAAATCAAACACATTTTTTCTCTTACATGTGGTGCTGCTCATCAGTCTAGATTGTTTTGGTGTCAGTTGTTAGAGTGTCAGAGATATAAGCTATAGAGACGTCTGCTCTCTTATGTATATAATGGAACAAGATGGCACTCAGCTCGTGGTACTCAGAACGCCAAAAAATGTTAAATTCAATTGCAATGCCTCTTTCAGAAATCATGACCCAGCTACTCAAATAATCCACAGACACTGTTGTAAGCAGTTTTATGTAGGGACTATTTTCTTTCTACTGAACTACACCCACCAACCGAAACATAGTGCAAGGAATCATGCATCTACTGTTAGCTTACCTAGCGCCTCCAAGCTAACTAACATTACTGCTCAGCGACAAACACTCCGTTAATGTTAAATCTCGTGCTGTCACAAGCACAAGCCTATTGACCAATATTAATAGCATTCTTCTTTCTGCACAGTTGGCGGAAATATTTCAGTAGAAAGAAAACAGTTTGTACATGAAACTACTCAGTTTAGTTAAAGTTAAAATGTATTTCATTGGTGCTGTGAGCACGACAAGCCGAGTGTCATCTAGTTCCATTACATTTGAGAGAAGGCAGACATCTCTACGGCTGATATCTCCAACACTCCGCAACTCACACCAAAACAATCTAGACTGATAAACAGCACTACAGGTCAGAGGATTTGGGGTTTAAAGTTTTAGTTTAAAGTATCAAACTGCTTTCCAGAAGCTACAGTTTGTGTAATATTGCATGAAACTTATGGAGAAACTGCAGTGGAAAAATCACGCTTTTAAAAGGATGAATACAAACAATAGATCACTTGTCTCCCTATTTCGCCAGTCAGAGTCAGTCCAGACTGTAACATCGTAACGATGCATTAGACTTTATGCCAGACTGATTTCGCAACCTGTAGCTTAGAGAGATGTTTCAACATATTGCTGGTTCCTGTGTTGCATGTGTCCCACGTAAACGAATTGGGGAGTGTAAATGAAGCAGGTGATAAACACAGTGACAGAAACACAAGGCTGTGTCTGCACGGACTCCTCCTGCTCTCAACTACCAGACGGCACACCCCACTCACCATCAGACTTCTGATAAGATAATGCACATGTGAGCTGCCCCTGATTTTACCACTATAATACAGTAGCTGACAGAAACATGAACGTGCTTTAAGTGCTGGCTTGAGGGAAGTAATCTATATTACTATCAAAAAACAGCAGCACCAGTGAGTACAGGATTTTTTTATTGCCATGATTTTGAATATTATAATCATGTGTCACCCTAACCCCGAAGTGATGCATCTACCAATGTTAGGCAGTAAAGAGTAGCCAGTACTCCTAAAATGTATTTAACATGTCCGCACAGTGAACTAACATTTCAATCCGTCATAACCTGTGTAAACAGATCATCCACAACACCACATTCAACTGTCATCATGATAAGGTAAGAGTTAGAATCAGCACACTTGCAGATGAGAGGGCCTCGGTTCCTGAACAAGGTGCCGTTCTCTGACTGACGCTTTCTTTACTGCTCTGTAAACACAGCAGTTACTGAGTTACTAATTATCTCCCACAAACTAACAGGTGCTTGATTTGATTCCAGGTCTTTAACTGCACTGTTGAAATAATGCATTACACTCCACTGACAGCTGCGTTTGGCCCGAGCCAATTGTGTTTACAGGTACAAAGTCTACGCTACAGCTTTCAAATAGACCTCTGTGTCTCACTCCTGCTAATACAAAGAGTGCACTATTCTTCTGCAGGGCAGCTCACAGTGCTAAGTGTAGAGTAGAAAACACTACTTTCAGTTTTGGTGTAACTGAATTTATCTTAATTGAATCCCATAAACAGCCTGGTGTCATTCATAGCAAATGCAAAGAAAATTGAGTCATACCTGCTCCCCTTGCAGAGCGTAGTCCTGATCTTCTGGGCATTTGGTGCTGGTAAAGGAGCTCGCAAAGGGATGAGGGCTGGGCTGGGAAAGCCACTCACATTACCCTTGCCACTCTGAAAAATCTCTGCTTTCTCTCCGAGGCTTCCAGAAGTGTGTATTCCGTCCAGTGTGTTATTCATATCACTCATGTGGGCCGGCTAGATCCAAGGCATCATCTGGAGCAGAGAGAAGAGACGAGCTGTTGGACTGGAGTGTGTGCAGAGCACAGTTAGAGCAAGCTGGCTGGCGGGGCTCCTCTGCTCACAGCTCAGCAGAGCACTCACACACACACACACACACACACACACACACACACACACACACACACACACACACACACACACACACACACACACACACACTCACACACAAGTCTCTCTGGCTCATCTGCTGCCCACGAGGCTGGCCCAGTGGGGCAAAACGATCCCTCCTACCCAAACATGATCCACCACAATAAAGATATTTTTAACACAATGACTCCCAAAACAGCCATCCTTGCTCTGACACAGTAGCGCACTAATAAATGCCTAATTTGCTCAGCCTCTAGTCTGCTCTTGCTTTAATTTCCTTGCTTTTGTTTTGGTTTTTTGATATAGTTCCCTCTGCAACCTGGAAGGCAGGAAATGTGCACACAAAGCACACTTACACAAAGGGGGTGTCTTTAGCTCAGTAATGAGTCCGTGAGGGACGCTGGTACTATAAAACAAACTGTTCTTTTGTCATGGACTTCGCACAGGGATCCAAATTGCACTTTAAACTTAGTGCACAGCAGAAGGCATAGGGTTGTGCGGACTCGCCAGCCCAGCGGATTGGCTGTGTTGTGGGCTGTGTCATTCAGTGACAGGCTCCATGTGGGGGATGGTTGGGGTGATAACATCATTCTGAAAGGTAATGTGTAACAGAGTCTGACCAGGGGAGGACAGGCTACTGGAGATACAGACTAACAGGCAGCATAGGGTTAAAGCAATACCTTATTACATTAACAGAGGACAAGGCTAACTTGATTACTTTGGCAAATATGACAAGCTGGTGTGGTGGTCAAACCCCTGTTGTTTTAATCTTCAAAGCAAAGAAATACAGAGTAAGGAAACAGTGCGACGTTGCACCTCAGAGTGATAAGAGCACAAATTTCATCTTCCTGACTGTGTATCTTTAGCGTGGTTTAACAATACTTTTATAGGAAGAAGTTTGTAACTGTGAAATCCTTTGCAAAGAGAGGGAAATCGGTGTAATCTGCATGACCTCTGCCTTTCTGTCCCCATTAATCCACCCTCCCTGACACATACCCACCAGCATCTGTCACAATCACACAGCCCTACATGGCTTGGGTTACCTTTAAACATAAGCGCTATTATGTGCACTTTAAAAGCGTACCATGAGCACGAGAGAAAAAGCTGATCGCCAGACTGCTCTGCGCAACGACGTGCAAGAGCTTCACTGGCTTATGAGGTAAAACCCTCAGTGTCAGTACTAGTGTCTCGAGCAGCGGGTGATGGGGGCAGACAAATGGTTCAGCTGAGGTCCAGCGGTGGACTGATACAAGGACAAGAAACCCCAGGCAGCATGAGAGGGCCAGAAATAACCCATAGCCTGGAACACATTCTTCTGGTATCAGTCAATGCAAATGCTAATTACATTGGTGTAGGATGAATGCCAAATCTATTTTAGGGACTTAGAGTGTTTCACATAACTGTAAGACATGTTTTTTTTGTTTTTTTGTTTTTTTTTATAGAGCAATTATAGTTGCAATTGTTTTGTAGGACAAACTAATAAATTAATTCCCTCATATTGATGACTGATGATTGATTGTCCTTGTCCACTTAACGTCATCATTTACAACATCATGTATGTGCGACACGGGGCACTGTTTCAGCCTTCTTAGCTGCTCCTGCGCACACATGCTATAATACCATGCAGGACAAAACAAAAAACAAAAAACAATAAATAAATCCTGTCAGGTATTGGCTGATATAAATGCACTCCTAAGATATTGTTTTATTTTGAGTATTTTATACTGTTATGTATTTTGGTTTTAGTTTTACACATTGGGTTTTAGATCACTTTACTTTTGTTTGTTGTTGTTTTTTACATTTTTTTGGGGGGCATTTTGGCCTTTAATTGACAGGACAGACAAGTGTGAGAGCGGGAGAGAGAGGGGGAGTGACATGCAGGAAATGGCAAACTAATACCATCATCATAAAATTATTAATCCCTTTTTTTTTGGTAAATTATTTTATTCATTTTGTCTTAAAATGATACACACACTATCTTTTAACATCATTTATATAATTCCACTCTGTTGAAACTGTTCTATATTAAATGACAGGAGCAGTTTTGGCCTCCCTTGTACTTTTTTTTAAGTGCCAAAAATGACATCATGGACACACACTAATTGGTCTAATGAGGCACTGGTTGCTGCCAATGACCCTTATCAGCTCTGCTTTCAGTGCCACAGTACCAAGAGTGCCTCTATTCAGTTTGCTTGCCTGCCAGAGTGCTGACTGCCAGGTTTGTATGGTGTTTGTAGTAAAAAATAAAAGTACTTCAGCTTCAGTTCTGAAATATAGCTCTGCTAAAAAGAAAAACAGAAAAGTCGGGCAGCACCTTGTTTTTGCTCTACTTCTGTCCAGGAGTCACCTGCAGGATGGCCTTAGCTAAAGTGAGGACTTTAGCGAAGGCCATCCTGCAGCTCAATCCTCAGCATGAACAAGGAGATCGTGGAGAGTGGATATTCCACCTTGCTCTCCAGTTGGCAGTGACAGCCAACAACCTGTGGCTGCTGGGCGTGTCCCTATCACAGCTGCAACAACACACAAAATCTCTATATCAGCTAAGAGGTTAGATCCGGTGAAGACGAACAACCTCGCCGGCCACAGGTTTTGTTATGGCACATGTTGCATAACTGCCCTCCAGCACAAGGACAATGAAATCTCCTGGGTGCTCCACTGGTACTACAGAGGGCTTTGTGAGCATCCACCTCCCTCAGAAACCAACTTGATCAGCATTTTAAAGAAGACTACTAGAACAGCACTTTCTGTATGTGTGGCTCCCCTCTGCTTGGCTTGATGAACCTCACTGTAGAAGAAGGTGGAATTGCTAACAGGGATTCAAGCTAAAATGTTTTTGTACCGCTGGAAGGTACCGTCAGAGCCACAACTGGTTACAGGTTTGTGCTGCTGTTAAGAGAGCAAAAGGTTGTGTGCTCTGTGGGTCCACCAACTGATCTGAGTGGCGTAACTCAGACAAAATCCATGTTAAAAAACATCATGAGTTTAAGTCAAGCCACTCCAGTTCAGCTCGATGCACTCTAATGAAATGGAAAGGTTGCTATATTTGTGCACTCTTTCGGTTGGCTTATGCGGAACGCAATATAGCAGCTGTTGGAATCTACAGAGAGGGTGGAGGGCTAACACTTCTTTACAGACAAAATCCATGCTAACCCATTGATATGGTGAGAAAGTTGTAGGGAAGCAAAGACAACTGACTGTTTTCCAGCGAGTTTATCTTATTCAAGATGTGGAAAATGTCCAAAGGTAAGCTTTTGTGATCCAGCAACAAATTGCTACTTTTTCTGTTCTCCTGTTTTGAGAACAGCAGTAGTTTTGATGAAGGCCCGTTGGTGACATGGCATCTAATTTGAAAACTACATAATTTCAGAGGTGGGACCAAGTCATTGTTTTGCAAGTCACAAGTAAGTCTCAAGTCTTTCATTCAAGTCCCAAGAAGTCAAGACTGAGAAGTCTGAAGTCAAGTCCTTTGTCCTAAACTTCAAGTTTCTATTCCTAAATGAGTCACAATGTGCTTTTAAACGAATGTATTACCATTTAAAAACAGACTGATAATGTATTAAATTTACTAACATCATGAATGCTTTTAAAAATGTGTTTTTATTTGTTAAAACAAGTTCATTAATAAATTTAGCTGTTAGACCAATGTTAGCTGAGCATGAGCTTGTAAATTATATTTATATTAATATTAATATTAATCTTGATTTTGTGCAACTTCAAATGTCAAAGCTGGATGTTGCGTCTCTGTCTGTACTTTTAGCTTTTTGATAAACACGTTTTGCACACTGAGGTGCTTTGTTGACCACCATGTAGCTGTTTTTGTTTTTTTACACAAACAAAATTAACAGTTATTCTTTATGATTCTCTCCTGCAACTTCATTGGATGCTGTCCATTTGGTTCAAACAAAATGAAGCTGGAAAATTCAGTATTAACTTGCTGGGAATGAAAAGTGTAAAGATGATAATTGATTCAGGAAATTAAGGGATTCACGGTACACTTTTAGAATGACATACATTTTAATCTTTTAGGCTTGGGGGAGGGTAGCAAGTATTTTCAAGTCAAAAGGCTCAAGTTCAAGTGAAGTCATGAGTTGTTTGAGTCCAAGTAGAGTTTAGAGTGTTTTTGGATTTGTGACCCCAAATTCCAGTTCACACCTCTGAATAACTCTCTACAATGACTTACTGTCTGAAGTCAAAGTGTCCTCTTGTCACTGAATTGCTGAAGGAACACAAAATATGCTGTTGAAAGATTATTTTGAATTTAATGGGGGGTTCAGTTAAGGTTTAAGAAACACCCTCATTCATGTTGTGCAACTAAGAGTAGACTAATTGGGAACCATTTTACAGCTAGTGCATGAGGCAAACTAAAGTTAAGTTACATCATAAAAAAATATGTTAACTTTAAGTTACATTTACATGTATTAGTCTGTATTTTACAAGACATTAAAAGTATAATGTATTTTTTCACAAGTTTTTGTTCATATCCGTTTAAATGAAGTTAAACGTTGCAAAACAAATCTCTAAATGCATCTGGATGACAAACATCAGCTGGCGTCACACTGTATAAACACTGACGGAGGCTAATGCAACACTTTGGTGGAGCTGTTAAAGTGAAATATGATGCAAGCATGAACATTTCCAGGTTGGAATAATGGGGACAGCTGGACGGATTTTTAAAGACAAATGCTTTGATAACAGCCTTTAAATGTCAGTGAGGTCTGCATGTTCGTGCCTTTTATTTAGAAACATGGGAGAAAGCACGACCTTCATGTGAGCTGTTATCTAGCGTTAACTATCATCGCTCCGGTGTGTGCGCGCAGTTGAGACACGCCGCAGTCAAGGGAGCTTGTGTCGACACAACACCTGTGTCCAACTGTGTCAAAACACTGACGACCTTTGGGCTTACATTTTGAAAAACATTGGTCAAAGTTAGCGTTTGGTTTTCAATGCAAAAAAAAATAACCTGCCATTAAATTAAATAAACACGCAGGTAAAAGTTCAGCAACAGCACGACGCACAGTCCTTCCTGCTCCCTCTGCACCAGCTGGAACCGACACCCATTTGAAAATGTGCGCATTCAAACACTTATTTATATATATTTATATTTCCACAGCTGTTTTTACCTTGTGCCTCCTCAAGTGCAGTCTCCAATCCAAGCCTTGAAGCCTGGTCTTCATACCGCTGCTCCTGTGGGGAATGAAACCGTTCACACGTGTTGCACAGGTGCTCTACTGTAACGTGCCCCCTACGTCACGTCACACTCGGTGGTCACGTTTTACCTGTTGTGAATAGCAAGCGGTATTCAACGGGATCTGAGTTCAGCAGGTCACGGAGAGAAAGTAACTGCATCATTTGTGCACACACACACACACACACACACACACCAAACAGAGACAAGTGAAATGATAAAAGCTTTATTCATAACAACACTGCTTGACAAGAACATTGTGTGCTGTGCACATCAGTGTATTTCTGCAGCTTAATCAAAAACTCTGTAATACTTAAATATAGATTTGACATATAATCTAAAGAGCATTTAAGTACCATAGGTCAGACCTGGTCCGTCCTACACATCCAGTATTACTTAGATAATACACGTTCTAATAATTTATAGAATTGTTCTCATTTCACGTTCTTGTTCACTCACAACAGTGACGCATCAAATGCAAGATAGTCATCACACAAAATAAAAGAGAAGCATTAAAATGTGCATGTCAGCGCCAGGGGTATTACTTAATGACATGTGAGAAAATAAACCAAAATACAGCAATTATTAATTATCAAAATACATTATTTTATGTACACTGTTGGAGACTACCAAAAGAGGTAAAACAAAAGACAGTTCCTGCGTCTGTGTCACGGGATAAAGGGTTGTGGAGAAGTCAAAGTAGACAGGATAAGCTCCTCCTGGAAGAGAAAAAAAAACCAACAACACAATGGTTCATTCATGTGTTGCGGAAACATTTTTGGGGGATATCAAATTGCAATGTGTGTGTTGGATTTTGCTTACAGTAGATGATATATCGTCAAAGGAATGAAGGCACTGCTATGGACTGCTCTCTCCTTGCATTTCAACAGTTCCACTAAAAGATGGTGATTCGGGCTTAACTTCCTGCAGAGTGTCGTCCTTGTCACCATCCAGCTCTGTATGTTTACTGTCCTGTGATGTTAAAAAAAGAGACACAATGTATACGATAACTGAAGACGAAAAAAAAGAACACAATAGCTACTTTAAGAGCTTACAAAACAGAGTTTGACAAAAGCAAATATGGTTTTTCTGCAGTTCAAAAAGTGCTATCAGACAAAAGAAAGGACTGTTCCTATGCGATATAATACAAAAAGCCCTAGAGCCCATGATGCCCCTAGTATAAGGTGAAGTGCCTCTTTAGTGCAGGACTGTATGTTGGCCTGCTATTAATTATTGATGTCCACAATCTTTACTGCACAATGCATACCACACATGATAGACTTTTATAGATCAGATTAAAGAGTAAGATATGATGTCGCCTAAAGTCAAAACCGCAGTTTTTTTCTGATCATCCCTAAAGCTCAGACAGCGATGAGGTTATGCCTTCATCACTTAGTCTTCTCTGTGTGGAATACCCTGCAGAAATAATTAAATGAACTGAAGTGTCGTCTTTCAGCGTCAGTGGATTTAGCCCCTCATTTCCTCTTTGTCTCAACTGCCACCTCTCACTCTCTGTTTCTCTTTTATTATTTTCCGAAACAGCAGACCCTCTTGATCCTTCATTTCGAATTAACTAACCGTGCTAAAAATTCATACGTTAAAAAAAAACAAACGTTCCCAATACTAAGGCTTTAAAGGGCTTAGGAATACAGCAAGTAGTTTCTATTAAACCCTGGGCTGATTCAAGTCAATGGAACACAGTATTCTGCTACTTAGAGGATTTTATAATGTCCATGAGAGTCAATAACTCATCGCTGGTCACAGTGTAAATAGCTGATACAGCACCAAAAAGTAGCACCGCAGCAGTTACAAAAGTGGTTTTAGTTTCAAACAAACTGAAGCAGTAGTGGGATAAGTCACCCTCTTGTCCACCTCTGTGTAACTCTTTTAAGGGAAAACCAAAAAACTGCTTTGCTCAGCAGTGCAAAGTGCTCCTCTACCCGAGTGTTAATACATCAGTGTATGAGTTAAGTGTATATATAAAAGCTATTACCAGCGGCGGTGGTCTCGAGAGTATAAAGTGCTGCTTTGATCTTTATTTAGATATTCATATGCAAGTATACAATGCAGTCAGAACTCACCTTGAGCTCAGAAAATCCTCCCGACTCTGTGACTGATGAGGGGCTTGTGATTGGGGAGACGGGTGGTGAAACAGGAGACTGAGGCGACTTTGGCCACTGGGATAAGGACTGGCTCCTTTTCACAGCAGAGGACACTGCCTGGGCGAAGCGGGATGGGGTTGTAGGAGAAAAGGGCCTAGGGGCGGCAAAGCTCCTTAATTTCTCCAAGCTTAACCGTCCGCTTGGCTCTTTAGATGGCAAACTACTTTGCCTTGTCATTCGCTGGAAGGCTACATTCTTGTCATCCCCTTTAGGGCTGAGCTCGACGTTAGCGGCCCCTGTTGTCTCCTCTTGACACTGCACGGGAGGTGGCAGAGGAGGGGGTGGTAACTTTGCTCTCTCTGCATTTCCTTGAGCCTCCCTCTGGCCAGAGCCAGGACTGGTGGCGAGACTCTTTTCTGCTGCTGAGGTTACATAATACCCAGGTGTTTTTTTGTGCTGTGCCAAGCGGAAAGAACCAGGCTTAGGTTTAGTTGCGGGTGGAATTTTCATCTCCTTGACCTGTACTGGTGAACCTGCTTGAGACGCCCCATTAGCTGAGGATGAGATCTTGTCATCTGTGTTACGTAAACTTGTTGGTGATGAGGGAGGAATGGATTCAGGTATTCTTCCATTAACAGTGTCTTGGGTAGTAGTAGTAGTAGTAGTGCTAGTCAGTATGTCTTCCCTGGGTGTAGTTGAGTGCAGCTCACTTTTTTCCTTTGGGACCTCCGTCTGTCCCCTCGGTGCTGTGCTCTCCTCCAACTGAAGAGAACCAACATCAAGTCCCTCTTCTGGAGCTGCAGGAGGCGGCTCCAGTGTCAGTGCAACTTCAAAATATCTCAGTTTCTCCAGAGATTTCTGAGGCACGATAGTATATGTTGTCATCCCCACCTTGGGGATGTAGTCCCTTGTCAGCTCGTTGGAAGGCTTGGGCTTTGGCTCAGAGTTTGTGGCATAAATAGTGGACGCCTTTGTTGTGGCAGGAGCACTTGCTGTTGAGTCTTGGCACGATGAGGTCTCCGAGGTGCGGGGTAAGGCATGTTTGAGGTCAGGCGCGTCCGGTTCCTTTGTTGCAGTGGCCATATCTTTCTTCCCCGCTGATTCAAAAGCGGGCGCATTAGCTGAGGACGGGACTGCGTCCGCGTGTTGCTGTGAAGGCACAGGTAGGGGTGTGAAATCTGTTTGCACTTGAGCATCCTCTCCAGTGGGGCGTGATGTGCTCATCGCCACCGGGCTCTCCAACTTGTCAGTCTGCTCCCGGAGGGTTTCAGTGTTTGCCTCAACAGAGGCCTGTGCTTCTGCACCCTGCATCACAGGCAGAGGGGGGCTGCTGGGTACAGTACTGCAGTCCACACTTTGAGGTGTAGACTCCTCACAAACCGGGTGTTGGCTTACATTTTCAGCTGAACATGGACCACTATCTGTACAGAAAAGAACATTTGTAATGTGAGACGGATGTGCTGACTTTCTTGGAGAAGCAAAAAACACTTGAACTTTGGCACAGTGAGACAGAGTTAAAGAAAAGATATGAACAACACCACTATCATTCAGGCAAACCCACTAGTATCTGCTGGTTCAGATGAGTCTGTGCCATCAGTTGCCCCCACCACACTCAGAGCTGCAGAATCATTCACTGTGCTCTGCAGCTGACTGTAAAAGTCAAGAGAAGGAAAAGGGAATTAAAAGTATTGCTAATACTAAAGTTAAAACATGGCTGAGGCTGGAGAAGTCATACTAGAGTTCGTACTTGCCATCTGAGGACAGATCACAAGACTGATCTTCCCCATTTCGCTCCGTGGACGTTGTGCTCAGTATCTCAGTGTCTGGGGACGGGGAATGCAACGAGACATCAGCAGACATGTTGAGGCTGCTGTCCTCTCCCTGGGTTTCACTAGCAGTTGCAGACATTGCAGAGGCAGCCGTCTCCTCTTGCTCCATAATCTCCTCCAGTGTGTTAGCAGCTGCACCTCCTGCAAAACAACACCATAAAGAAGTTGTGTAAAATCATTCACATTTACCGTACCTGGCGTCGGAAGGAAAATGTTGCTAGGTGATGATCAGTGGAGCATCCAACATCACATTTAGCTTATTTTTTCAAGGGCATGTGTCGGCTGTAATGTATAAACAACTGTTAATGTGACTTCCTCACCATATGCACGAGAAACCGAGCATCCAACGGTTCTTATCTCATAGGTACGCTCATTCACCCTTTGCATTAAAAAAGGTTCTTTTGATGAATGAATTCCACTTAATAATCTCTCACATCTCACTCCCCCTTGTCTAGTTCTTAATTTAGCACTGAGAGGAAGTGCATCACAGAGCCGCAGAGAGCAAAAGGAATTTCAAGGCTACTTAAACAAAACTGCAGCTTCTCACTGTTCTCAGCCTCTGATCTTTGTATCTACGGAGCAGCGCTGGGGCTGTTGGGGAAACAGCAGAGGAAGTGATCTTTCTCTGTGAACTTAAGTGTTTGAAAAATTAGGAGCAACGGGAGGACGGAAATGGTAGTGTATACATGTAGACAGCAGTCGGATAAAGCCTGTGATTACACTTTCTTTTAATGAGGTCTGGGAGATATGCCGCTACTACGGAGGCTGCGGGTAACAAAGGAGCAAAGAAAACAAGAAGGAGAAAAACACAGAGGCATATGAAAAGTAATTTAAAGGGGGGTAGATAAGAGAGAAGCCTGCCGTCTATATGGAGTGTTTGTGTGATGTGCAGGACACTAGCTTTTACAATGTCTAATCAGAATACACTTGATGGAGTGTTGCTAAGTAGGCTAATCCTGATTCTCAGACCTTACTGTGGATGGTTTTCAGTATTTTCTGTGGACAGCAAGGTCTGTGGATTGTCCACAGTAACAAGGGATACTGTTTCTGGATTGTAATTCAGTGTTATGAGCCCTTCAGGCAGGGTGTTTACAGGTATCAGACACTTAAATGTAATGCCTTATATCCTCAGGTGGGGCCCTTCTGGCTGCTTCAGAGTCGAGGTTTAAATCTAAAGGAGACCGTGCTGTTACCATCGGGGCCCACTGGCTGTGGAACGACCTGCCTGAGGAGATAAGGCTCAAAGAATCAGTGACTTCTTTTAAATCACTTCCTAAACCCCATTTTATAGATTTGCTGACGATGTTTTATATATTTAATTTCCTTTTTATTGTGTGGTTTATTGCTTTTGTTGTTTTTGGTCTTTGTCTTTATTTATGTTGACATTCTGTGTCCTGCATCTTGCATTTTTTGTCTTCCTCTTCTAACTTCATCTAACTTCTCTTCCCTAGTCTCGTCTGGCTCATGTTCGGGAGGCCTTTTTGGCTTTCTGTTTTTAAATTGCCTTCTGAGTATCCCATTTCTGCTTTACTTTGCTTGTCGAAGCACTTTGTAAAACACTGTCTTTAAAGGTGCTACACAAATAAAGGTATTATTATTAATAATAATGCTTTTTAAGACCTTTTTAAGACAATTTTCACCCAATTCAAGACTGAGTTCTGTACAAATCTTTGTTTTTTATTCAACTATTACGCATTAGTAAAAAAGTATAGTAGTAGTAGTAGTATAAGGTATAAATTTGCTCCCGTGCAGAGGTAAGTTTTATGTAGAAATGTTATTATTAGAGTGGTATGGGCTTATCTTTATTTTGCCAACAGGTAAGTGCAAGTATAAAGTCAAAATAGAGTTATCAGGTTCAATGGCACGTTTAAAGATTTGTAACATCAGAAATGTGGCCTCATTTTGACAACAATAAATTAAAAGACAGATAAATTAAATTAGATTAATTGTTTGTGGCAACTAAGAACTCAAAAATTCAATTTAATTACATTTGAGGCCTAATATTTGTAAAACTGAACTGAAGACACTTTAAGACTTTTTAAAGACATGCAGTCATGCTGGCTTCAAGCAAACTTCCACTCACCTCCAATGCATCAGTGTAGCGACAGAGACGCCAAAATAGCAAATAAAACTGCAACTTAAAGAATGATTACATGCCATTAAAAGAAAATTGATAAAATATGCTTTGTAATCTGTGTGAACTGAGCCTAAAAAGAAAAACATCAAGACGCAGCCCGACTTTATGTGAGGCTGCAAGTCTTCATATTTCTCCCATCTTGGTCATTTCAGTTGTTTGAGCCAAACTAAATTGTCTGAGTTTGTTTATCATACCTTGGTAAATTTTGGGGGGAACTACGCAAAAATATTCTTTGTTTTTGCTTTAAATTGCTTTGTATACAGGACGGGTGGAGCTTCCCTCACAGGACAAAACAGTGAAGCAGCGAGGGTCGGATTTTTCTATACACAATCACAGGAAAGTATGTCAAAGCAAGTTAATTTTACTCAACCGAGGAAATATACCGGGGAATTCAGAACCTGCAGCAATCTGGAATGTGGCAAAAATGACTACTTAGAATACATCTGTTTATGGTTCTGACTTTTACAGACATTTCACAGGTATCTCAACAAGCAACTTGATTTCTGACTATTGAAAGTGAGATGATGCATTGAAAAAGAGAAGGCAAAATACTAAGACGACTGCCTCGAGTAGGTCAACATTTGTACATAAAAGATGTAGAGAGTCAACAGAGACCAGAAAAACAAGCAGATAAAGGTCAAGAGTTAAAACACTAAATGAAAAGGCAGTATAGAGAACAGGAAGCACAACTAGTGCAGCACAAATTCTTAAATGAAGCATAAAATCACAAATGAAGCAGAAGCAGAGTTAACCATACAACATGTTGAAATGAATGATCTTTGTGCTTTGACGACTATATAGTTCCCATGATCCTGTATCCTGAGGGGCTGCAGGAAATGTTTAAAATGAGCCACTGTTCAATAATGACCACTAGGAGGCACAAGAGTCACATGAAACAAAGGCTGCAGACTTCAAAGTTTGAAACTGCCGGTCTTTGTTTTTGAGGCCAAAGTACACATGACAAACATCACAGAGCAGACAACATTTTATTCTTAAGGCAGCAGTAAAACCATCTAAATGCATAAGGAAAAAAAAACTTTGCAGCTCTACTGAGTGATATTGAAAATGTAAATGTACATGAAGACAAACCTTGCAAAGTTTCATCCATAGGAGCTGTTTCTTGGACAAAAGCACCAGGGGATGTGGGGGGTGGAGGAGCTTTGCGCTTGGTTCTCTTCAGTGAAGACTCAGCTGAGGACCCACGACTTAAACCAGCAATCTATGGTGCACAACAGGATTGATTAAGTTACATAAAGAAAGCACCTAAACACAATTGTCCGTGGCTATGCTGAAATGTCAGTGCCTCTGTCTTAATATTTACTCACCTGGTCTCTGTCCAGTTGAGTACCAGGTTCAGAGTTTATTCTCCGGCGAGTGCTGTGGTCCGAGGAGCAGCTCTGTGACACGAGAATTGGGGGCAGGGGTGCACGTCTCTTCTTTGGCACATCGGCGGGTAGTGTGGGGGAGCCGAGCGGAGACGAGTTGGAAACAGGTAAGGCCATACTGAGAGGTCGAGGCTTGTTCACAAGCACAGGGGAAGCTGGGGCGCTGGCTGTCGTTGCCTTTAAAGAACAAACATCCAATCAGAACATGATAAGAAGCCCGTTCCCAAACAACAAAGTGCACGTCGACCAATGGCAAACCAAAGTCAACAAACCTCCCTCTGGACATTTAAAGTTACTTTCTGATACTGCTGTATATTTGCATGATCGGTACAACAGCCCTGCACTACCTGGTCAGATTTTTTCTTGCTTTTCCTAAACTTGCTGAAGAGGCCTTTGTTTTCTTTCTCTTTCTGATTTTTATCTTTGCCCGGTGTGACTGCTCCTGAAAACAAATAAACAAACACACAAACATTGGTTAGAAATATGACAGGTCTGTTGATATAAATCATATAGTTTACAAACTGAAATACCTGCATGTGTTGGTGAGACTGGACTCACAGGAGAAGCAGGTTGTCCTGCACAGGCACCAAGCATGAGATTTAGCGAAAAACACATACATATATACAACAATAACACACAACAAGTGAGCTGATGAGATAATAGTAATATGTTAATATACAACCCCATATGCTGCATGTTTTTTATTTAAATACATGAGCACTAACCTCTGGTGTCTCTTGCATAAATCTCCCTTATTGCATAATCATTAAGAGAGCAGGACAAGTCCAAAGGGGCCAGTGATTGGACATCTCTTAACAGAACTGTAGTCTCCACATCAAATTCACATTTCTCACAGATGGCTGGTAAATGTTCAGCTATGGGCACTCGAGGGCTGACTCGTAATATAGTTTTCTGGGTCTTCCTGTAGTTTATCACCATCCGAACAGTTGCCTGGAGAAAGAAAAATGTATCACAGTTTACTCAACATGAACAGCAAATAGTGATGTTAACTACATGGGACAGCATGGTGTGATGCGTTTAATGTACCTCAGGCATCTGAGGACCCGTCTTCTTATTTTTATCCTCCCCTTTCGGTTTAAGTATGATCTTCTCTGCATCCAAGGTTCCTATGAGAGCGTTAGGTTTGAGTTTGGTGTTGTTCTTGTTGGTGGTGACCAGTTCTAAGGTGTGGCTCGACGGGTTCAGGTGATACTTTGCACAAAGCGTCACTAATAGATCCATGAGGGGTTTGCTGAAATAGATACAGAGGACACGATGACACAAAAAAACAAATAATTTGTTCCTGAGCAGAGGGGAGACAAGTGATAAAATCTGGGTAAGTTACACAATGAAAAATAAAATATTTTGATAAGAACAATTTTGAAATCAAGGGTGAATATATGTACGGTTTGACAACTTAAAGCATTAAAATTGCCCCTACTATCAGTTTATTTTTAATTATTATGTTAGCAATTAATCAAGAAAAAATTAAAACAAGTCCATCCCACTTTCCTTGAGTCCAGTGGGGCATCTTCAAATGTCTTGTTTGGTCGAGCCAATGGTCCAAAACTCAAACATATTTCATATAAATCAAAGAAAAGCAGAAATTCCACATATTTTAGAAGCTGGAATCAGAGAATATTTGGCATTTTTGCCTAGAAAATGGATTTTCAAAACAATTAATCCATTATTAAAATAGCTGCTGATTATTTTGCTGTTGTCCAACTAATAGAAACAAAGCTGATTTCATATAAAATTAAAGTATACATTTAAAGAAGCTGTGCAGAATGTGTGGAAAGCAAATTTACATTAAGTTACAGTAGCAACAGTCTCATGGAGCTTTCCTGACACTGATAATACAGTTTAAATGTAATCCTCAATGTAAAGCGTTAAGTGTTGTGTAGGCACTTAGAGCAGGTTTAGAGGAAGAAAAGAAGGTAAAGAATTCAGAAGCTAATCCTTTCATATTGGACTGGTCTCAATCATTTCTCAAGAGGCCAAGGTGCAAAAGACACCCGGGAGAGAGCGTTTGTAATCTGTGTGCATTGTGAGTAAGATAATATCTTAGGTAAACTCTGTTGATGGAAAGTCTGAGCTGTGTGAGTGAGTAGATTTGTAGAAGGACACCTTGTTCGAAAAACTCGGACACAGAGGTATGTTGACGCGTGTTGATGTGCAGACGCAGCTTGAGATTTGAAGAGTAAGATTTGTGTGTCCTTAATGCACTGCAGCATGCAGTCAAGGGCTGATCGAAAAGTTTGACATGCAAAAGTTCTTACATCATTTGGTGAGGAAACAAAAATGAAGGAATGCAATCAATTTTGCTGCTAGTACAAATATTAACTAAAGCACACAATCAGCGACTCCACCTACGTGACTCAATCTAATTGGAACTGCACTTTAAGTGTGATGACATCATGATGTAGAGTTTAAATGTAATAATGAAATGTTACAAGTACACAATAGTGTTCTTGCTTAAATTGCATCACAGTGCTGTGGCTGTACCTTCCATGGACTGTGGTCATCTCTTCTACTCCACCTGGCAGAACCACAACCAGAGAGAGGTCTTTATCAATGAGGTTCTCCTTCTGGTCCATTGTTAAATGAGGGTGTCCTGGGTACCACTGGGAGAAACCCGGGGATTCCAGCTTTTTTAGTCCAGGCGGAGATGGTGCTTTGCTTTTAGTCGACACCCTGTAGTTGGACAAGAAAGTGTAAATCATTCTCAGAGTTGCTTCAGCATTTATAATAAGTCAGTTTTGCTTTGACACAAGCCAGACAAATTAATACTTTAGAGATGACTGGGAATGGTTTTCAACTTACGTCCATGTCTGTGTATTTTTTTTTTTTTTAAATGTCACTGAAATTGTTTCTGCTTTCTCAGACAATAATCTGATTGAAAATCAAAGTGCAGCAGACAGCATGAAAGGAATCCTTTCTTCCTCAGGTTTTAGAAAGCAGCGAGGCTATTACATGAAAGAGCTCAAGTCCACTTTGCAAACAAGTCACAAGACAACCAAGTGGACAGATTTACTCAGTGAGCCTGAAGAAATGGCTGCAAACGGACAGACATGTGAGAGATAATAAGACACAAGACAGAGTTTCTGTGACTGTAGACGCTGTGTTTTACAGTGTATGTTGTGGGAAAGATGGATTCATAGCCTTTTATATGTCCTTTTAAATGCGCAGGCAATACCCCATGCATTAGTGATGCAATGGTGTGCGAGAATCACAGATGAACTGAACAGGCCTCTCAGGCACAGGTCAAGGTACCCAAAGTTTCAAGGGCCCTCCTGGCCTTCACCTGCAAAATGCCACTCAAGTTAGCATGTACAGGCCAGGAAGAGACTCAAGATGACACAAAGAAACCACAAAGAGATGCAAAGCAACTACAAACAGACCCAGAATGATTATGAGCCACAAACAATTACATAGAGACTCAAAATGACCAAAAAGAGATGTCAAGCAACTACAAAAGATTCAAAATGACCACAAAGAGACACAAAATGACTTCAAAGAGAAGAAAAGTAACTACATAGAGACTTAAAGCATCTATAAATCGTGGCAAAACAACCACAGACACAAAAACAAAGAACTAAAAAGACACAGAAAACTACAGAGACACAAAACAACCATCAAAAAAAGAGGCTAAACAACCATAAAATCAGTAATGCCCACTGTCTCATAAGCCTGTGGCTGGGATTTTCTTTACAGTCTGACTAACTATGACAAACACACACATTTCAGTTTTGAAGGGCGTTTTTGAGTGTTTGTCTTGGCTCGACATTCCTGGAAACTGTGTCAATACAGTGTGGGTAAAGGCAGTCATGTGAGAGTTACAGACTGACCAGGTATGCCACACAGAACCAAAAGAAAAGAAAAGAAAAAAACCACAGGCCACTGTATTTCATAAAACACTGATTTCATTCATCCCAAGATTTTCTGTCAGCTGGCCATCTGTTGGACAGCCATACACAGTAAATCTGTGACGCACTCCAGATAATTACACCATTCTCGTAACGCTCCCAAGCTGTGGTGAACAATAAAACCTGATGTCAGTAAACAAAAAAATTGATCTGATCCGAAACAGGGTCGTCATTAGAAGGTTTTAAGGCGAGCTGTAACACATTTCCTTTTACGTGTTTGCTGAAAATGAAAAGTTGCACACAGGATGATGACACTCAAGATCACGTCAAGCCAGCTGAGGTCAGGCTATTGTGCTGCAATGTTATCGAGATGTTTACTGGGCCCAGAAGTCAATAACGTCACAGACATTCAACTGTCACATCATTTAGTCAGGGTGTAGATAAAACAGGCACTCGCAGACCCGATGCCTTGAATTATAGCCTGTAAAGTCTCTGGTGGGGGCACCGCTTATTCAAACAGAGGAATCTGAGCAATGCAAGGTCACAGGCTCCACTGAGGCACGTCTAGCAAAGGATTATTAGTCTTGCTATGGGGGCGGCTGTATTTAAACACCACGGCGATGACATGAATGTATACACACACCCGCGCACACGCACACAAAGAAAGACACACACTCATATTTTGATTCAGAGTTCCCATTGTCTGTAGGTGTGCTAATCATTAAGTCAGAATACAGTATTTACTGTACAGTTTGTCATACTATTGTAAAGCCATAATCATGTATATTCTTGTTTCAGTCATTAGATATTCTGCCTGGATTGGTCACTTATTTTAAAACAAATCCAATAATTAATTCAATAATTCATTGAGCTGGGAAACATACTGTACTGACTTATTCTGGTCCTAAAGAAAAACTTCACTAGTTTAGAACACAGACTGTATAAAGATGGATGGCGTGTCTCCTCTTCCTCCCACTGCACAAAAATGAAGCCAAAGCATCCCAAATATGGGCGCTGCCGTCTCGCACTGGTGATGTAATTTGGAGCCTGAGTCTGCATTGTAGGTTTGAGGGGGTAAAGCCGCACTATTGAGGTCCCGCCAATACACCCACCCGACTCAACAGCGAGTCAATCACAGTGGCTAATCATGACATCACAACCCCTTTCGATAGCAAAACAGCTAACTGAATCCGAACTTACCAGAAAAAAATAAAACTTGAACATGCATAATAGTGTTAAGTCTGTAAATGACAAAAAAAAACATGTATTTGACATTTACTTTAATTTTTGACTTTGGTTAAAGTCCCATCCGCTAACATGGAGGGTGTGGGGTTTGTGACCTGCACTGCAGCCAGCCACCAGGAGGTGATTAAGATGTTGTCGCCACAAAAAGTCGCCACACTATCACAGGGCTGACACATAGAGGCAGACATACAGGTAACTTAGTTTTTAGAGTTGGAGTAAGCGATGCTTAGATGGGGGAAACAAGCACACACCACACAGAAGAGCCCCAGCCATGCCACAACCCTCTAGATATGGGTTTGAACCAAGAACCTTCTTGCTGTAAGGCCACAATGCTAACCTCTGCCCCACCATGATGCCCTACACAGTCAATGGTTTAGACTTTATCTCTTTCTATGTCATGGGGGATGAGTAGTTACAGGCCACATTCATGACTCAATCTGTGGTTGTACAGTACAATGTGCTGCAAAAAATAAATGAGTGACGGTACTGGAGTAACGATGAGCTCACACAAACCTCTTCAAAGTTCATGGAGTTTGAAGATGGTGTGTTGAGGAGGCTAGCTATACCCACAGAATCCGGTAGGTTGGAGCTGATATCAGAGACCACGGCTAAACTGAGACAGCCCGCTTTAGATTAATTTGCTGTATCTGTGTCACATGGGTTTCGCCACTGCCCCGCCCCTTTAGGAGACTAGCAGTGGTCCTGGCTCCATTTATTCCAAAGGAAAAAAGGGGAAGTGATATGATGACCGTGAGCAACATACTCTTGCGACATCTGGTGACAACTTACATGACGCTTGCTATCAGACATTAAGCAAAAAAGATAAAAACGAGCGGCAAAGGAAGGAATAAACATTCAATTTGTACTGTTTATAGTGTATATAGTGATTTCATCCATCCACATGACGTTTACTGAACTTCCAAACGAGGTGGGGGGGATGCAGCAGACGACGACCACACCCACTTAGGAGACTGGAAGTATATTCCATTTCCTTCCATTGACACAGCTTGTCGTATCTTCTGTTATAAAGTATCTTTACCAATATTTTGGCGTGCTATTGCTAAGTAGCTACCATTAGCAAATACCTCCATGACTCAGGATGCGTCTAAACTAATTCACTATCTACAATACAGGCCTACTGTATTCGCCTGCCATTTTGTATTTGATACTCAAATTTTCCAGTGAGATATATCTTATCTTACAAGGTATAAAAGAACTGAAACATGCCACAATTCAGTATAAAAAAGGAGCAAGCAAGTGATGGTCACTAACGTCTACCATCACACTGTTCATGACCTGAAATGACCTGCGTTGTTTTCTGAAAACTGATGTTGCATCACATTTTTTTTAGTGAATAGTGAAGGCGTTTAACAATTTCAGACACAGCCACAGTTGTATCACAATGTCTGGAGAGAAATTTCAAGCCTTACTGTCTGCTATTTCTGAAGCAAACTACATGGCGAGCTTTGAAATCCATTCGTGTCTGTGAACTGTTTTATCTGTTCAAGTCAGCCAGCGAACAGGCAGAACAATAATTTGCAATAAGAGCTGAAGCAGTAAAAGAAAAACAAACAAGCAGTAAGCAGTGGGAAACAACAGAGACATATTTATCTGTTCATCTATGAGCCAAGTGTACCAGTAGCCAGGACGATAAAGCCACAGGATCTAGCACAGACAATAATGAGCAAACCCAAATAACTTACTGTGAACTGTTTATTTTTGTTGATTCTGTTCTGGTGTGTATGTGTGACAGTAACAGCTTTCAAACTTTCTCGGAAAAATAAAGTTAAAGAAACAAATGCCAAATAACGTAGTAAGAGGGTCCAAGTGCAGACCTCTCTCTCAGGGACCCCTGGATTGGTTTGTGCCAACTATTCAAAAATCCAAAGCATAATCCATTAGTCTGTGTCCAAAACATTCCCTAACTTCTTAGAAACTACTATCTTTCAGATGACACTGAGAGCATCCAGGGAAATGTTCTGACTATATGGGAACACCACAACATCATAAAGCTCATTTGGGTATGAAAAAGAAAACAAACATTCTGTAGGTCCACAAAATCAGGCTCCCATCCATTGTCTTTGGAACAGACAAACGATTAATGGCCCCTTCGTTTGCGAGGCCAAGGAGGGCACACAATTCCTTGTCTCCCCAGTTGCTCAGCTTTACAGTGTCTGTCAGGTTTGCATTTCCCTCTTTCTACTAGCTGCTCGCTAATTCCTGCTATCAGCTGTTTCATGTTTATCCACCGCCAGTGGCTCGCACGTGGGGCGCCATCAACAGCTCCTCCCACAAGTCTTCAACAGCCCCTCTTGTGGCGGAAGGCCGCCTCGTTCTGTTTAAACCAAAAAAGGTTTCGCCAATATGACTACCCTACGAGGCGGAAAATTGGGCACCTCGGATCAACTCGCCAACCCGGCTCTCTCTGTGTGTCTAAACGCTCGCAGCTTGCCCGCAAAACGGCCCAACATTCGCAGAAAATCTGGCAGTGTGAAAGGGGCTATGGATTCTTAACAGACATCTTACCCCAGCAGCACAGAAGATCTATACAATCAGCACAGCTTCAAAGTGGGCACCTGAGATTAATGTCACCAATTCAGTATCTGACCAAATGTCTCCCTTTCTGTTCCTGTGTTATGATGTTCAGTAACGGCCAGAAAGTGTTTTATGCAGAATATTATGATGACACAGTGAAGCTCACCTTTGACCTTTTGAATGCTCATTTTATCTTATCAGACACCTGTGTGAGGTTTTGTCATAATTAGCATATGAATTCTGGAGTTATGGTCAAAAACATGATTTGTGACCTGACCTTGACCTTTGACCTTGAACCACCAACAATTTTTTTTTGCCTTCTTGCCTTTACTGATAGGAAAGCCATTGATTGATGAGAAAGGTGGGAGAGAGGGGATGGCATGCAGGACAGGGCCACGAGCAAGCTTCTGCAAAGGACTCAGCCTGTATGAGGCCCATACTCTATAAGGTGAGCTAGAGGTCGCCCAACAACCCCCAAATTCTAATCAGATTACTCTTCAGTCCAAGTGGACGTTTGTGTCAAATTTGGAGGAACGCCCTCAAGGTGTTGGAGAGATAGCGTGTTTACGAGAATGATAAGGATGCAAGGTCACAGTGACCTTGACCTTTGACCACCAAAATGTAAAGGCATTCTTGAGATATCGCAAGAGAATGGGACAGTCTGATGTATGCATGGATGTACGTGTTGACACACAGACAGGCAAACAATGCCTCCAGCCACGGCTATTGCCATCGTGGAGGCATAAAAAGCCAGAGCCATAACGACGTTCTAAGGTCAGGTTCTCTTGAAACATTCATTTTCAGGGATGTCTGTGTCTGTCAGCATGTTTCAGAGTTCATCTGTTTTCTAGTGGATGGGTTCATTACGGAAAATTTTACTTTTCAATTTGACTGATGACTTAAATGTCGAGTCAATGCCTCTATGTCCCTGTCATCATTTCCTCTGAATAAACCTAACAAAACCTGTTCCTTGTGCTGACTCACATAGAGGAAAGAAGGACAGGACTGCACACCTGGATACATCCACATATATAACCTACAGCTCTCCAGTGTGAGAAAGTTAACGCTAGCATGTGCAAAAAAAAGTAAAAAGACACCAAGATTACCATTCAACAATCATCACTCCTACAGATCTGTTGATGTTTTACAGCTGGTGACAAGACACTTGTTTTTATATATGTTATGATAATGATTTGATTAAATGTCTCCATACTATTGTGATCTGCAACTGTTTAGATTTTAGCTTTACAAATCAATGCAGTCCGTTATGTTGCAGTAACAGCCTGCTGATAGCTGAGCTTAATGTTGACACATTGACACAATTAAAAAAAGAAAAAAAAAATCATAAAACTTACTCAATATGCTCCCCAGAGGATCTCTGTTAAGTTGAGTCAGACATGAACTTTGCTTTAGTTCCACCCATTAGATCTATGCAGATTAATTTTCTTTGCGTGTGTGCGTGTGTGTGTGTTGGGGCTGCAACTAATAATTATTTGCATTGTCGAATAACCCGTCAAACATTTTTTTGATTAATCAATTAGATGTTTGGTCTATAAATTGTCAGAAAACTGTTGATTGGTGTTTCAAAAAGCCCAGAACGATGTCCTCAAATGCTCTGTTTTGTCAACAGCCCAAAGATATCTTACTATATAATGACGAAAACTCTGTCTGTGTGTGTGTCTGTTCCACGTTTTTCTCCTCACTGACTTGGTCAATCCATGTGAAATTTGGCACAGTGGTAGAGGGTCATGAGAGGATGCGAACAAAGCAATATTACATCAATTGGCCAAAGGGGGGCGCTATAGCAAACGACTGAATTTGCAAACTTTGAATGGGCATCTCTCATGCCCCGTATGTCGCAGGGACATGAAACTTTACACAGAGATGCCTCTCCTCATGAGGAACAAATTTGCCTCAAGAACCCATAACTTCTGGTTATATAGATTTTCTGCCATTTTGAATTTTTTGAAAAACACTTAAAATCAATGTCTTCCTAGGAAGTTTGACCGATTTGCAACTGGGTGGCGCTATAACAACAGAAAAATGCTTAAAAATGGCTAAAATGCGACTGAACACTGTGGCTCCTCCTGTGGCCCAATGTTGTTGTTTTTTTCTAATTTCTGGTATGACTAAGTCATGGTATGGTATGCTGTATGCTGTACTCAATGGGTATGGACTAGTTTAGTTTACTCTCATAAAGGAGTAAAGACACGTGAAAATATTCATATTTAAGAAGCTGGAATCAGAGGATTTTTTAATTACATGCTTAAGTACAACAATTTATCAATTATCAAATAAGGTAATGATTAAACTAATAGTAGACAAATAACAAATAACCAATAAATCATTTCAGCTCTAGTGTTTGTTTGTATGTGAATAAACATGTTCTTCATTTGCACACATTTGGCATGCACGTTGGCCAATGTCATGTTTCCAAACTGATATTCGATTGTGTGTGTGTGTGTCACTGCTTAGAGAAGCTGTGACTCCGTTTGCACCACCTGCAGCAAATCTGCATCTGCTTGTGTGTGTTTGTGCCCCTGTATGCAAAACTGCTATCTCTGATTTTTGTGTCATTTTCAATCTGAACGCCACTTTAAATGAAATCGTCAACTTGGTCTATTTGAAAACTCACCCATGGCAGAATTGCCGTAACATTTGCTGTTGATATTCATTGTCCCAAAAGAATAGTAAAACTTAGTGATGTTACCACACACTAACATTTGCACTGCACACATGGAATTGCATAACGCAACAGGCTGATTTCCACAACTTTTGCAAAGATCCTCCCAAGAGCAGCACCCTGAAGCTAAACGTTTAAAATTGACAGTTTGTTGTCCATTTTACCCAAAACAATCAAGGATTATTATGGGATTTAACTATACCACTGTCATGTATTGTATCACGGCCACCTTTAGGGATCCACAGCTGTGCTTCTGTATACTGAGGTGTCGAAAACTAACCTCCCTCAACTTCAACTGTCCACTTTAGAAGAAGCAGTTTAGAGAAGTAAAGGAGTGTTATGAATAATGATATACAGATTACACATTGTAGGTGTGGAGCCACCAAATATGACCATGAATTCCCTGCACAACAGAAGGACTAGCTAAAACAGACATTCACACTGTGGTTTCTGCTAGGTACAAAGTCCCGATTTAGCTGTGGCTGTTTATTTGGCAATGAGATTATGAATGTTTAGCTTCGTCTCTAAAGAAAAAAAATCTTTTTGACCACATTTTTTACAAATGTGCTAAAACTGAGCATCAAAAGTTAATTTATTTAAATGCTGTCATGTGTGATGAACGAGTATGGAAAAAAGCACACAATAGCCATGCCTCGAGTTCAGGGTCAGCCCAGTTTATACAGCTGTGTCATCAGCGATTTTATCAAGACACCTCGAGCAGGTGACAGACACAGACACACAGGCCGGTTTGTTTGTGCCGTCCAGGCCTGTGTTTTTTCACGAGGCCAGGATGTGATGCTGAATAAGAGGAGGCGTGTTGAAGCTTGAGTGTGCTGATGCCTCATTCACAGGGTTTCCCTGGGAGGTCTGACACTCACAAACAAGCCCATTCAATACCAGAGGACATGCTTGACAGACGTGATCACAGACTAACAGGAAATAACAGGCCTGTTGTCATTGTGCCATTTGTTATGTTTCATCATATGATCATGTGGAGCTTCAGCAGTGCAAAAAAACAGACTCTGAAACAAGTAAGCACTGTGATAAATTATACTGCATGCTATGCTGCTGTGCTAAACAGTGTCTTGGTTATGTCATCACTTGATGATGAAGTGATGTGTACGTGTTTTGCCTCACATCTGATATAAATGTGCAGGATAGCCTGACACAGTGGAATACAAAAGCTAAAATCTGCTTGATTAGGTTTTAGCTAAACTTTAACTTCGAAATGAAAAGGGGAAATGAAAGGCCAGTAGAGTCCTGTTGCTGCTTCTTCTGTAAAAACACTTCAAATACTTCTGTGCTTATGTGAGAAAAAGGTAGACTGTCAGAGAGAGACCTTGAAGAGAGAGTTTGAAGAATGGAGGAAATACATCTCTCCTTTCTCATAAGAAATCAAAAAATGAAAATAATAATCGTAATATCATCAGCAGTCGAACAGCTGAACAAAGGAATATCCAAAATTCCCTACATTCCTCTGCACTTTGTTCCAGCTGGCACGACTTTTACCAGAAACATTTCAGTCACTTCTACATATTTTTTCCACCCAATCAATTAAAATCCCCTCAGGCCAATCCTGGATCAACTGCAGCACTGAGCAGGTGGGAGCGGCCCAGAGAAGAAACCAAGCCAAAGCATTGGTAGAAATTTAACTTTCCTTTGAGGTTCTGAGAAGGTGGAGGATTAGCAGAAATGCCTACAGTGGTATGTTAGCAGCTGCTGGGCAGCAGTATGGCCCCTGGGGGAAACAAACAAGTTTTAAAAGCGGCCCCTCTGTTCAGTCACACTTTGAGACAACACCCAATTATTTTAAGAAACAGGAGCAACAATTCAATGCTTCAGTGAACACTCCCAGAACTCTACTAGCTGCAGTTTACTAGCTAGCTGTACAGTCAAATGTACAGGCTGAAACATGCCCAACACACCCTCCACTTCAAGTCAAAACACACTCTTAACGGTCTGAATATTCAGTGCACAAAATATTTCAAGGTCCTCTCCAGCACTGAGAGGAACTTAGTGACAGCTCTGCTGTGCTGTAAGGAGAATACTATAGACATTACAAAGAGAAATACCAGAAATTTGGAGAGCAGGTGTGACAGACCTGCTTTTCCTCTCAGTTTGCCAACAGTTCACTCCACGCTCTTACCTCTATGCCTTAGGTTGTCTCCGCTCAAATCATTTCCATTCTGCTGTGTATGTCCCATGAGTAGCCAGACAGACTCCACTCTATCAGTGTGGCTTCAAAAGGCCCACCTTAATGCCACGCCCAAGCTGTGACATCAGAAATCTGTCCCCTCAACCTAAATCCTGTCTGCCCCCTTGCTGCGTGTCTGAAAGCTCCAGCGCACAGTAGTGTGTGAGAGGCACTACCCCCGCGGTCATGAGCAGAAAGGTAAGCAGCTTTGCCTCCCTGTGCAGACATGAACCTGTGGGTGGGGCCAGTGGAGCGAGAGTGCACTGAAAGGAACTGCAGCATGCACTCAGTTTGGTAGATCAGGGACTCAGACAAAGACTGCAGTACAAGCTGAACTATCATGATGTGTTTTAATCATGAATGATAGTTGTAATCACGCTGGTGATGATGTGATTATCAATGTGAAACAAGGGGAGTCAGGGGAACTCAAGGACATGCAATCCTTCCCCCTCCCTAATTTAATCAGGCACTCCTCCTGTGTTTGCCTTTCGTCACAAAAAAAACACTGGCAACTTTCCAAAACCACACCTTACTCCTGCACAACTGCCTCATCCAAAAACCATGCTAGAATACTTGTCAGTTGAGCAGAACAACGATGTGACAAACACATATTTCCTTACAGTAAGCAGCCCTGTCTGTATAAACAGTGGCACCAATCCAGCACGCCCACCGAGCCCCACCCTTTTTTTTTTTTTTTCTTTTAGGCGAAAACAATCTAAAGATCTTACGCCAACAGTTGGTCTGTATAAGCAGTCAGACTACGATAGAGCATTGATGGTTATGGTAGAGTGTATTAGAGAAAGAGAAAATGAAAACGCAAAAGCCGTCCGGAGAGTGTAGTCCCAAAAAAGAAAATAGAAGAAGATAAAATTTGAAAACTTGCACTTTGCACCCCAGATGTCCCTCTCCCCAGCAAAGTTTTCCAGCTCCTCCTGGGGGACCCTGAGGCGTTCCCAGGCCAGACGAAATATGTAATCCCTCCAGCATGTTCTGGTAGGAGGCACCCAAGAAGCACCCTGAACCTGAACCACCTCAACTAACCCCTTTCGACACGAAGGAGCAGCGGCTCTACTCTGAGCTCCCTCTGGATGACCCTATCTCTAAGGCTACGCCCAGCCAACCCACAGAGAAAACCTATGTAGGCCGACTGTATCCGCAACCTCATTCTTTTGGTCACAATGAATATAAAAAGGTAACGACTACATATGTTTTGTGGGGTTGGGCGCTAGGGGAAGTTTGCCTATCGTGCTAAATGTGCTAGGTCCACGACTGCATGTAAAACAATGAGGCACCTCACAATGGGATTTTGATGATTTCCTCATTTTTTCTCAGACATAAGTTTGACATAAGTGGGATTTATACTTGCGCATCAGCTCTATGCAGAGCCTAAGCCATTGTGAGCAATTATACTTGTGTGTAGTGTGTCACGAAGTGCTGTAAAATTTAGTTAATTCAGAACAAACATGGCTTCACAGAGACAATTTCAAACACAAGTACACAAACCGGCTTCACTATAAGTCGCAGCATTCACAGACAAAGCATTTGTCTTTTGCTGGACACATTTTCCCCACAAATACAACATGCTAATGTTTTAGCATGGCATTTTACATCATATAAATTAGCCTTGCAGCTAGCGGACTTTTTCTCTTCTCATATGAAGCCAGGGACAACAGCGACATTTAACAAAGTTAACGTTACAAAATTTGGCTCCATTATAACTCACAAGATTCTCTGACATAACAACTGTCTTAGGTGCCAATCACACCTACAGGTGGCACTAGAAACACGGACGCTCCAAAGACGCCTGAAATGCCTGAAAAGCCCTTTCAATGAGCCCTCCTTACGAGGAGCCCCTGTAGAGCTGGGGGATGTGTGCAACCGGGCGATCGAAACATTGAAATTGGAACAGACGGAGCTATGGTGCTACTGGCGCCTGTTGCCCAAAAGTTTCAGTTTTTCATTAATTTCAACGCCAGAAAAAGAACACGCGTCTAAAAAGACGCCAGAAAGAAGCTCATCATAGAAACTGCTTGAAAACCGGTCAGATGCGCCGTATCATAGGGAATCAATTGTTTTACTGGCGTCTCGTTTCTAGCGCTCCTTGTAGGTGTGATCGCCCCCTTATACTAAACGTGTTTGCCAAACAAATACACAACATGCTAATGTTATTAGCACAAGCCTATGGCATTTTACATTGTATAAATTAGCCTAGCTGAGATTTCCTTTGCTCATATGAAGCCAGGATAAATCACACACAAGAATTAAAATGCTGTTTTGTGGAGGCTTTATTGTCTTTGCAATTTATAGTTTCTTATCTGTGAAATTAAAGTAAATACAAGCTCCTTTTCCACAGAGGGCAAAGGTATTAGCTTACAAAAATAGGCAGGAAGTCTGCGTTGCCGCAACGTGTAGTCTCATTTCTGGGGAGGTGCACATCAGACTACAAAATAGGGTACAGGATCAATTTGATGCGGAAGTATAAATCCCGCATTTTTTAGTGGCATCTAGCAGTGAGGATGCAGAACTCCTGTGCACCAAGCATGTAGGAGAACTGCAGCGGTTGGCGCAAAAACATGTACGGTTCTGTCTAAAGCCAGTGTTTGATTTGATTTTCTGGGCTACTGTAGAAACAACATGGCGGACCCCATGGAGGAGGACACACTTCATATGTAGATATAAACATCCCGTTGCAAGGTAATGAAAACAAAATGCTTCTTATTTTCAGGGAGTTACAAACTTATGATTACAGTTATGATTATCATATACCCTATCCGCCAATAGATCCCCCTTAAATCTACACTCTGGATCTTGAACTCAAAGACAAATGTGTGAAAAGCTGTGACTAACAGAATTGTGAAATCAAGAAACACATTCATGAAAGCAGTCAGGAGAGTTGTTAGTAAAAGCTGTCAAAAGAGACTGTCAGCACCTTGCACTTAACAGGTCCAGCCAGAAAAAGCACCGCCTTTGGAAGGTTTTTCTCATGTTGTCATTGTTGAATTAATCAACACTTCACAATAGATTAAAATCAAATAGCTTTCAGTGTAAAATAGCAAACTGCACACCGCCTGGTATGGAGGCAATAACTTTAGCTTTTCCATTGTGAAATAAGCGCTCATTGCCAGTCTGTTATCAGTAGTCCTACACTTTCACTTAAGAATGTGCAGCCCATTCTACAAACACCACCACACAAGATAAGGAGGTGGAGTGGTGAATGGAGATGTGAGTGTGTAGGAGCAGACCGGAGAGGGGTGGAGTTAAGGAGTCATAGAAGGAGGAAGGGTGGCGGTGGGGGGGTCGTCCCTGAGGAAAGACAAAACACAGGGCCAGAGCCACAGCTGGTAATTTGGTGAGAGGTCACTCACAGTAAACACAAGCTTTTTAAAGAGGGTCTGGAAAGGCCATTACTTCATAAGCAGTGTGGGATGGAAGGAGATTAGGGAGAAATAAGAGCACAGGGACTCTATGAGAACTTCCCACTTCCTATGTGTATCGTTTATTATTGCGGGCAAAACACAAACTTTTTTCCCACAGAACAGGCCTGGTTACACTCAAACTCTCTAAGGGCGTCATTCTCATCATTACGCTGAATTCTGATAAACATTTTAGGACGGACCTTGTGACAATATTGGCTTTTCAATGCAGCGTGTAATATCCGTTTGTCATGATTCGCCTCATTTTCACTCAGTATTATGACTCCCTGTGGTGCCTACTCTTGTATTACATGTTGTACAGTACCTTATACTGTACTGCAGCAGAGCCAGAGTAAGCTAGGTCTGCCAGCCAGTTAGGTAATGAGATTTGAATGAGATTTGAGATAATACAGGGTGATCTCTCAGTTCCCTATACAATGCCCCCAAACACCAGATGTCATTTCTACTCAGTGAGCTAGGGTCTTCTATGGTACATTACCCTCACCTTATCTCAAAGCAGCTCAAATATTTTGACTCTGAACGCTGCACTGAAACTAGCTGATGGCTCTGCAAAGAGAAAAAAGCCATGCATGAATAACATGCACAGAAAAGATAAGGTAATTATCAACTCTTACTTCTGGTGACTTGACCAAATGTGTGGTGTTTTTTAAAGGAGACCAACATTTAGATGGTGAGACAGAAAGCTCCCCCTTGGGTCATAATTATAACTATGACACTGCGTCCTTTCATCTGAAACAATGCAGCATTGTCTGCAGCGGGGCATCTTTCAAAAGGCACAGCAGCATGCTTTCCCTCTTTTGCTTATCACATGAACTGAGGTTTCTGAAGTGAAACACAAATTGTGATTCTGCACTTGAACAGGCACATTCAGTAACTTACATGTATTTCTTTGCTAATAGAGTGGTGGAGGAATGAAAATCCAGAAATGAGTTAGCATTTCTGCGCCTCTGGTTCCCTTGTCTGGAAATCAATGGGTTTTGGGTAAGATGACTGAAATAAGGTCTGCAGTTAACACAAGCTTAAGGGATTTTCAAGTTTAATTCTACAACATAAGTAGGTAAATACCCCACTCATGAGTGTGCAGTTTTTGTCTTAAAAAAAAAAGGTAGTTGCTAGCAAGTGGCTAAATGAGACTACAGAATCTCTTGTGACCGTAGTGCCGCATGTTTATAGCATAACGTTAGCTTTTTACTTCTGGTAATTGCATTTCATTTAAAGAAGTCATGAATGTGGTGTTCATTTGTAAAGATTATCTTGCAGAACCAAACATATCAGTAGCACAAACTTTCGTTTGCCAAAGATACCCCTTTTTCCACCAATTCGTGACAGGTTCCATTCCGGTTGTCTCCCATAATTTGGAGCCGTTTCAACCAAAAATAAATTGGTTTGGAACCAGAAAAGTTGGTTCCCAGCTGGAACCAAAAAATAGCAGGTTTCCTTGACCTACAGTGCAAACCATGACAATATCAGCGAGTGTGTCATATTCTACAGTTGTGGAAGAGAGGATTGAGTCTTAAGCCCAGTTCAGACCAAACATTTGCAACAAGACAAAACCCTTTTAGAGCGCTGCAGAGAAAAGTTGCAGCAGTGTGAACTGGCTGTCCGAGCTTGACTCAAGCTGGCTGATGGTGTCACCTACATCTAAGCTGGTCAAATCACTGGTGGCTGGTTTTATAACATAAAGCACATCACCTGTTTCTACAGCCAATTGGCAAGTAGTGAAATCTGCTGGTCAAGCGGCGTGTTCGCATGTTGCGGCAGATGCTCCATCCCAACCAAGCCCTCTGCTTCTATCCTCACAGTGTGCCGGTATCAGACAGTGGGACGCTGCTGCTGCTGCTCACTGTATTCTCACTGACTGATTAATTGGATTAATTAGTAAGTAAAGAGAGTTGTTGCAGAGAGATGATACACCGTCTCATGTAGTTGCATTGGCGTGAACCAGCAGGTTTTTAGAGCTTTGCAGAACGTCACGTTGCAAGTAGCTGCCTGTTTCAACTCAGTTCGTCAAATGTCTGAATAGAACAAAAGTTTGCAGGTAATCAATGTTATCTGCAATCTTGCTACCACTGATTATTTAAGTTGTACATTGTACAGCGCATTCTGTTGATGGCACATCCTTGATTATAATGGTTCCACTCCAATCTGATCGAGGCGTGGGCAGGTTCGCTGGCCAGCACCAAGGTTTCAAGAAACCTAACTGGAATCAGTTCAAGAACAAGAGGTACTTTGGTGGAAAAGAGGTATGATCTTATTTTCTGTAATAATCCAAAATCCAATGGAATAACCCCATTGGCTTTTTATTAAGGGAACCAGGGCAATACCAAGCTCCAGGTTGGCCTACAAAAATCATCAACCCTGCACTACTTTATTGTGCAAACAAAATATTCACTGTTGCACAATCCCCAACTTAATTCACGTAAAAGTCACTTGGGTTACAGCTAGTCTCATCACAACAGTCCTGATCTTTTAATGTCATGACCTTTCCTTCAACTCTCTGCCTGAAAAAACCTGAGTGGCCAAAATGTACTAATAAAAAGTTTTATGTACTTCTGTTCCTCTACCCAACATGAACTAAATTCTAGAGTTCAATTTCAACAATAATCAGCACCTCCAAGGCATGCGAGCTACATAATGAAAAACAACTGGAGCAGAGACAAAGTGATCAGAGTTTCAATACGAAGTAGCTCTGCATGCTTTTCTGACTAATGCTCTCTGTTGAGTATCCTCACTGAAACAGCTGGTTGCTATTTGTTTGTGTCGTGCCGTGGTTCATTAGCTTGCTACACTGTATGTTAGGTGATGATAAGGCTCAGTATATCACTTCATTACCAGTCTGATTCATGGCTGAATTATGAGACAATGGGCCCCTGGGCACAGACATGCAGAAGGCCCCACCACCTCAGCTGCATGGGAGCAAGACACACAGATTTTATAGTTGTTAAGCCTTTTTGTTGTTGTGATTTGGATCTCTTTGTTACGCATTTCTTTGCGGTTTTGTATTTTTTTTGTGTGTCTGTGGTTGTTTTGCCTGTTTTTATAGTCATTTTAAGTCTCTTTGTAGTTCCCTTACGTGTCTTTGAAGTCATTTTGTGTCTCTTTGTAGTCCTTTTGAGTGTGTTTATAATTATTTTAATCTCTTTTTAACCCATTTTGAATCTCTCTGTATTAATTTTGTGTCTCTCTGTGATTTCTTTTTTTACCCCTTTTCATAGTCATTTTGAGTCTCTGTGTCTCTTTGCAGCTGTTTTGCATTTCTTTATTGTCATTCTGTGTCTCTTTGTGGTCTTTTTGCATCTTTTTGTTGTCGTTTTATGTCTCTTTGTCGCCACAGCCCATTCAATAATCCAACCATGGTATGATATTACACATAAACTAGAGCTATCATACGACTCACATGTACAAACATCTGGGTGGATACAACACTATGAACATATGCACAGTGATAGTGCCATCTAGAGAGCCATCTCAAGGTGTGCAATTTTGTATTTCCCATTTTATACCTTTATATCTTGTGGTCTCAATATTGGTTTAACCTTGGATTTATGATATACCATTGACTGGATAACTGCTAGACAGCTTGTCAAGGTCTTGTTAAACTGACCTGTTGTAAGTGGTCAAGCAATACCAGTCAGCCCTTTTCTATACATATCTCATCTAAACAAGACAAACACTGATAATAAAGGTCAAGCAAATCCAAGCAATTTGTTCCTTTGTCACATAAAATGTCTGAATGTTATTGGAGATAAGTAAAAGTTCCTATTGACAACACACAAAGGGCTAATTCATGTTAGGTCATTCTGAATGTTACACAGGCTGAGAGTGGGAGGCATCCAACTGTTATGCCCTGGAAGAGTGCATAACAGAAACAAAGAGGGCCCAAGGCTTCAGTTCAAGCAGGATCTGTGCAGCAACTCTATTCAAACAGGCTGCTGTGCACAACATCAATATTATATTAACATATAATCATGACTACTTTAGAGCTCAAAAGAAAAAGTAGCGATAATAACCAATGAACTGTGTCTCATAATATTCACAACTGTCCAGTGAGAAGTATTCACTGGTATTTACGGTCAATGCGTTGGCTTCAGTGTGGTAACAAAGACAGCCCATTCTTCCCTGTCCCCTGGATGTTAGCCATATTGTCTGTTTTAGCCCTGTGAGGCAGAAAGCATCCATGAGATAAAACACCCCAGTATACAAAGACACACCAGCTCATTGCCAGGCCAAGCTTGCTGGGTATTAATGCTGATTTTCCTCTTGCTTTATTGCATCTAGTGGGTGGATATCTTTGAATGACATCCTTTATCTTGCTTTTGGAGCACAGAGGATCTGAGTGGGCTCTCTGAGGGCAGCATGCTGTAGACCAAATGATATATTTTCCTGAATGAAGAAAGCCTTGTTGTCTCTTGAGGATCATTTTGAGGAGAAAATGCCGTGTTGTGCTTTAGAGTTCTCTGAGGACTTGTGATCTGTCTATCTTGTCTTCAGTGTCGACAGACTGGAGGCCTGAAGAAATGTTAAAGTTATATTTTGTTAATTTTATGAATTGTTGTATTTGCTAAAACTGTCACTGCATCCACAAAACAGTACGAGTGTTCAGCTTAAATGTTTTCAGAAACATATTTTAGTGTACTGTTTAGCTGTAAAATGACAAACGTTTAGCACTATGTTGGAAACTGCTGGGAGAAGCACCAAGCACTCCTCACCAGACAAGCAAATTTTCTCACTTCACAGCTAAACAGTGCACTAAAATACATTTCTGAAACATCTGAGGTGAGAAATGAGCAATGCAGTAATCGCATCTTGATTCATATTTGATCAGCGCTGACTAGTTTGACAGTTCGACCACAGTTCAGCAGTGACTGACATGATTGACAGCTGTGTTAGAGACTCCTCGGCTCCGAATGGTTGTTTTCATTTAGGTGCAGTAAAGCCATTAAAACCAGTTTGAAAGGGCAGAGGAATATGGTTTTTTTTTCCACAGATCATCTGTACTGCTGTGTGGATATAGTGACAGTCGATTCAATTATTTTTCTAAAAGTTGCCAACTGTAGCTTTAAGACACAACAAAAACAAGTGACTGTCACTATGTCTCAACTGGCCATGCCCACACGCTTCAAGTGTCTACGTTTCACCAGCCGTTATTTTCATCTGTAGACTCGTGAGCAGCTGTGCCCTTGGACTGCCTGCATATCTGGAAACAGCTGTGGGGATTCACAATACCTTAACTAATTCCACATTTTGCCCTGAGGAAAGTCAGCCATGTGAGATCATGGTTTAAGGTGTGTCCAATTAGCAGGGCCAGCTCCAAGCAGAGCGCTGTTATACAGAGTATGAATGAACTGATATGCCTCTTTACAAAAAAAGAGAGACAAAAATGCACCAGGAATGATTACACAATTCATTATTTCGATCGTTGATTAAAACAATATTGACAAGAAACACTTTTTTGAAAATTTTCTTGGGACCACCTTATGTTAAATACTGTACCGTATGTCTCATGTGCGCTAGCGGCATCTCTGCTTGGAAAATCGCCAGCCCAGTGATTCTGGCACATTCAGTATTTGGATAACAAATGTAGCATAGCTTCTGGGGTCACATGAAATCTTCACATATGACTGAATTTGAAAAAGTGAGAGGCAGCAAGTTTGTTGGCTCTAAATATAAGAAGCCACAAATAAGACAGGGAACATGTGCACACCCCAGCAGCTTATGGAAGAGTGCGGTTTACTTTTCCAAATAATAGTCAAACCACAGAGAGATTTAGGTTGTCTGCTGCTCTCCACTGCCAGGGAGTGTGGCTCTGCTCCCAGATTACACAATGCTTATGAAATATGAACACAAGTCACACCAAGAAAGTGGGTTTTTTTTGTCTTTCTTTTTTAGTAAACTGCATGCAACGTGCCTGGATGCTATTTTTACGAACGGGAACCTACAGTGTGCAGGGCAGGACTGGAAACTTTGCATGGCTATTATGGAATACTGGATTGGAAACTATCATATGTTCAAATTCTCCATCTCACCTCTAATTTAAATCTCAAAAACTCGGCAGATCTCCTCTGAATGCCAGAGGAGTGAGTAGTGACTCTGTAAAAAAGCTCTGGAAACTCACTCCCACCTTTTTTTTTTTTTTTTTAATGATTCCATCCACTGGAATACAAGCAGCTGACATCATCTCTGAGTCCCTGAACCAAAACTGATTCCATCATGTCATATACTCACAGCTCTTTTTACAGTGATTCTCTTTGACTATTGGACATGACGAATCTTTATTTTATAGAATATCAGTTTCAAGCCCGGTGAACTCAAGATTTCCACAAGAAAGAAAAAAAAAAATGACCACCAGGCTCATCACAGGCAGAGACAGAGGAGGCAGAATGTTTTGCCTGCAAAATACTTCCCATGACCTCTACATATGGTCAAGGCAATTTCTCAGTAAAACCCTGAGAGCAGGAAATGAGGAGAGTTCAAAGGTTGAAACGTCTGCAACAACTGTGACTTCGCTCAGATACCCTCAGTGAAAGGAATGCTATTTGAAAGTTGCATTATATTTACAAAGGTGGCTTTGTACTCAGATGGGTCAGAAAACAGCTGTTTGCCTGTGCACAACTGTTGTTGCCAGCAGTCATAGGTGGAAGAATTTTGGTGGCATTATATATGTGCACAAATAACAAGCAAGGCCTTTCTATTTGTCACACTTTATCTGTTTTATAATTCTATTTTCCAAACAATAATGTGAGCACCATGGAGGTTTGGCTCAGTTAACAATAAAGCATGCCTAATATTCTAAAAGGCCAGTGGACACACAGTCCTCTTAAGTCTTGTAGATACAAAGATATGACAGCTGGTAATCCAAATGACAGTTCTACATACCTCAGAGCAGAGCTGCGTGGATGGGGCTGGGATCCATGATCATCCATGACTAAACTCATTGGTTTAACACAATCCCTCGGACTGGCCAAACACAAACAGAAAGCACAATTCATTTTTGAGTAACTGTTTACATGCTAAATAATGTCAAAACTTACTAGGCTATAGTTTAACCTGCTGCTTTCAAGTGATGCAAACTGGCAAATACTGAAATATGGGCGAATCCCACATGAGGTCATCAGTTTTTCAGTCATATGAACCGTTTTTTCCTCCTTTTCCACTGGAAATAACGCAAGCGATTCAAAGTATTTACTGAACATGTCTTACCATGAATGCAGTTGGTTTTCGACGCAGTTGTCAACTTCCATCAGTCTCCAAAAAAGGTAAAGTTAATTGTAGACTGCTACAAACGGGTTTTGTTTGAATAAATGATCCATAATTCCGCTCTCAAGTTCCGTGTTTTGCGGCTTTTACGCAAACCATTCCAGTGTGGTGAAATAATTCCCCTCCTGCCTCTTAAAATACAAAGTCTGGCATAGCTAAATCATTTTGCCCCCGACACCGTGGACAAGTCTGCCAACTTTTCTCCGCACATCCAAAACACTGCATCGCAACATTGAGCTGGAAAAGTGGGGCGTCTCTCAGATCCAGTTTACCTTCCCTCCAGGATCCTGATGAAGCCTTTGGCACAACGGTGTCGCGTCCAAGTTCACATTTTGGCAGGAACACACAAAGTAAAGACCCGACTGAAGCGTGGCGTGGAAAAAAACCCATCAGTAAATCTACTCATTTGTTTAGAAATAAGCCGTATCTAAACACATCAGCCTTGTTGTTATTGTGGACCTCCTTTTGCTTTATTTGTCTACAGTGACATCTTGTGGCTGAATGGAAACGCGCATTTCCCATTCAGTGTGATACAAATAATTCAGTCATAAATATCAAAACAGGCTGTTCATCTACAAATCATCTACATCAATCTACAAAAACATTATGGCTTAAAATGTTATAAATGCAACAGGGATACAGAGAATAAACACTGCATCATACAAAAACACTTTCCATGTAAAAACATCACATCATACAAAAAGAGAAGCAGAATATTCACATGATTGGTTATGTTTTAGCCATGATCTAAACTCTGGTTTAAAAATACAGAGTCCCAAATACTGTCTATGGTGTTTGGTGCTGTGGCCCAATAGTCTGCAGCTCTAATGGTGAAAGCTGACTGGTTAAATTCACTGTGGACCTGCGCTGTAGTACCCAGCTGCTCTCGTTAGCCCGAGGTTATCTGAGCACAGTGAATCACCCTGTCAGTGTGGGAGGAGCAAGATTGTGGGTAATTTTGTACAATATGCAGGAGTCTGCAAGATAGACACAATTATCAAAGGTCAGAGGGTTGTGCTTTGTAATTATGTGACAGTGGATGAAGAAAGCGTGTTTTACAATGATAAATCAACTGTTTATTTAAATGGAGTCTGGTGAGTTTGTCCAAAGCGATGTTTAGGCTCTTTGTAAAGGATCTCACTCTTAAGCAAAAGGTTTATCTTTGTAGGGTCCTTTCCATGATGTTGTCAGACACTTACAATCACAATCTGAGCCTGTCAGTGGCAAAAACAAGCACTTTAAGTGTTTTGCCTCAAGAACAATAATGACGTTGGGCAATAACGCCCTGGTTCATAGTCAACGTGCAGTTTATCTCAAAGGTGTTGACAGGATTGAAGTAAGGGCACTGTGCAAGGCCAGTCAACTTCCCCCACATCAAACTACTACTACTACAAACTACAGGACTACAGAACAAACCATGAAAAGAGTACCAGATCAAGTCCATAGGAGGTATGAGGACAGGGGTGTCCGCATACATATTCTTTCCATTTAAGTGTTGTTTCTAAAGAAAAAAAAGTTAAGGAATTAAATATTTGTTGGATCTCATACAGGAGGTACAGTGCCAGTGACATTGGCGTCTGCACAGTAGAACATCTCCACACCGTGTGAACAGTCTTGAGGGTAGAGACCCGTCATTGTCAAACCGGTGATCATGACAAACAAGCCGATAAATATCAGGATGGCGGGTATCAAGTTTTCACCCTGGAACCAGCGGCCGGGGGAGAGTTTGAGGAAGCACGCAGATGGGATGATAAAGATCAGAGGTGTGGCACTCAAAACACCCTGGATGGTAGAAGAGAACGCCATTAAGGTCAAATTCAACACTAACACGCACAAAACAAGATTAAACGTGGATAGACTACAGAATGGTTAAGCTAATATGACTTACATTCAGCTCCAAAACAACTCCAAGGCAGTCATAGGCCAAAGATATTGATGTGCAAACAGCAACTATGAGTATTGTTATGGCCACATGTTCAGCTTTTGAAAGATCCCTACTGCAAATGACGTTGGATAACACCTGAGAAGATAAACAAGAGAGAGAAGGTTCTATGCACTTCTGCAAATGGAAAAACTTTTTTTAAACAGCGTGGTATTTGCAAGATGACAGAGGGTAACATACACACACCTACAGCTGATACAGTACTGTTTCCCACCGAGCAGCTCTACAGGAGCAACTGGGTGTAAAGTGCCAAGATTTCTTTTTGCTCAAACCCTCAAAATACCACTTTCCCTCACATATGTGACCGTTTAACCGTTAAAATTCTTAGGTTGGCGTATGAGAAAGTATCCCTTACCTCTCGTGTAACAAAACACTCCAGTGGAAATGTGGTTATTATGCTGAGGCCAAAACAGAAGCGACCAAATGTTGCCAGGTTATCATTTCTGCAGTAGTTCTCAAATATGTCTCCTAAAGAGGCGTTGAAATACGAGATCATAAAAACACACGTGTGATATTGAAAATAAATTAGAGTGTGTAGCTCAGTATCCATCATATCCATACCTTGTGTGTAGCCAGTGAAGGTGGCATAGCCAGCGACAGCAAAGGCAGCACTGATTATTAGTGCAGAGCCGACTGACACGTGGGTGACCCGGGACCAGTTAGCGAGTGTGGGCTGCTCCAGAGAACCATAGATAAGAAAGCTGTTGTGGTGGCATATAAAAGCTAAGGAGACACAAAGGGGCAGTGCATCAGAGTACCATTTACATACATAATAAAATCACTGAAAAATATCACTCATAAAAACAGTCTGAAGCAGTTTATTCCTTTGCTTGAACTTAAACTTTCAATACTTTTTTGTGCTACTTTGTGTGAACCAAGGAGGCCTCTTTCCTCACTGCAGACTGGATTTGATGGTGAATTAATCATGCCCATGCCCTTTAAGACTGAGAGACTGTCAACTACAACTGACGTTGCTGAGGCTATATAGCACTGGATTTTCCCAAGAGCATCTACATCCTCGTCTAAAAGGCTCCTTCGTAGCAGTGGTAGCTATTATCATCACTGAGGCACTTGATTCAAAGCCATAATTTTCACCGCAATTTGTGTAAAGGCCTTGGTGGACTAGACTCACAGGGTGCACTCAAGGACAGAGTCTCACTCAGGAGGAGATTCTTTGAGATGTTGCGCACTGATTTACTGTAAATCAGAGCAATGCTTAGAGGGGTGTACTAAACTAATAGCCTCAATTACTGTATTTCAAACTTGACTGCATGTCTTGAACAGACAACACAAGGCATTAAAGCTGCCGGGCACTGGCTTTTAGTGACATATTAAAGCTGCCTTCATTGATTTCTGGCCACTAGGGGGCAGAAAAGACCAAAACAAGCTGACGGACACACAGCTCTGAAATCAAACAAGTGCCTACTTAAAGACAAACTATGCAGGATTTTCCTTTAAAAAACAATGTATGGTCAGTCCCTCTCAATCATCACTTATGACTCACTAGAACTGTGTGGCTGTGTATTTTTCTGCAAGGATGCTGCCCTTTGCCTTTATTCTCTTATTTTCTTGTTATTTCCTGTGTTCAGGATGTTTATAGGTGTGTACCCCCATGTCACTGGGGTGAGAACAGGGCTTTATAAAAAAGTAGCAACCAGGTGCCAGACCTTAAGCAGCAGGCATCCAAGAGACACAGCCCCAAAAGAGGGCAAATATAGCGAGGCGAAACGCCAAATGAGAGTGAACCTGGGGTTTTCTTTAACTTTCTCTTTCACTGGCAAGCATTTTTACAAACAGTAAACGACAATCCTGTATTGAATACCTTCAAAAAATGACTGAGCTACATTATCATCCTATTGGAAGCATGTTTTCTTGCCTGCTAATGACTGTAACATATATTTTAGCTTGCTAAATGTTTGACTTTCCTCTCTAGGCGCTCTGTCAGCCCGTTGGTGCTGGCCATGTAAAAGTCGTGGTTTGAGCAGAGCTTATCTCCTGCCTGCTGCTGCTGCTGGAAACAGGTCTGACAGCAGTAAGTGTTACCCGTACAGTGAATGTAGAGGTTGTAAAACCAAAACGGTGAGCTAAATGCTTGTTATTGGTGTGTCTCTCTCAGGTGTATGGTGATGCATTTGATATTTCTTCTCTCTAAAATTATTCAAGGTAGCTCCACTGTCAGCATCATGCAGACAAACTCACCAAAAGACATCACACCAACTGCCTGAATTGCATTCCACTTTGCAAACGCCCATGCATTCTCTGTAGGGAGGCTGGAGAGTGACATTCATATTCAGTCATTAAAGAAAACAGAAAGACGTGAATATGTTTGTATAATAGCAGGTTAGTGTGTATTCATTAAAAAAAGAACCCCATGGTTCACACATAGGAACATTTAAATGAAAATCACCAGGGATTAGCAAATTGCAGAATATTCATTCATACATTTGGGGTCCAAAGGTAGCTGCTTTGATGATTACAATGATGAGGATGGTAAATGTCAGCACCATTGACAGGAAGGACACCTGGTAACACACATGGATGTTTTACAGGCAGCTTTAATATCACTAAATGACAAAGACAATTGTGCAGCAATCAGACGTACCTTCCCGAGTTTCTCTATGTTTCGATAAAGCGAGAGCGGCAGAGTGAACACAAGGGTCGATAGCAAGATCACAAAGTGACGCTCTGCAAGTATGTGATCTGGACCAACTGCAAACACAATCCATGAAAACCATTACATAAATCATTTGAATAGATGCACTATACATGTTTAAATTCGGATTTGTTGCACACGTGGTGTTGTTCGTCTTTTATGTGGAGTGGAATAAAGTACATGCAGCGTACCTCCTGGTATTCTCTGAAATACTTTGGTCAGTGTGTCACCAGTTGTGATGTTGTAGCTAATCATAGCTGAGGAAGAAGGTGACGTATCATTATATTATTTATATCTGCAGCATTTCTCAGAATGAGCCAAACGTGCACACTTTAAACAACTCACCAATGAAAGGATAAAGGAACTGCAGTCCAGATAAAATCAGAAATCCAGGGAACCCAAATGTGCTTTGCACCAGCGACTGATAACTGTTTGTCCCTGACAGGTTGCCTCCTTTAATTAGTAAGATGATGGAGTAGTCTGCCATAAAATGCAAACATAATTTTAGCAGTCTGCTCTTTAGATAAATTCATTCATGTTCAAAATGACACCTTCAGTATTCTCACCTGTGATGAACCCAACCACTATCAACAGCAGAAGGCCAAAGGGGAGCCCTGCCTGGTTCAATGCATATGGTAAACCTGGTCAAAAAATAGATGTATATAAACATATTGCATATGCATAACTGCAACATTTAACTCAAATTATTATGAATTGCAAAGCAAAAAGTGTTACAATCAGTAAGTCTTGAAAACGTCACGCTGGTTCTATGTTGTTTAACAGACTGGATAATGACTCAGGCATTTTTTCAGGATGAAAGAGTTAAAGGGGGGAAGGGGGGCAACAGGCGCCAGTCATATGACAGGGAGGTTTACCACTGCAGGGCTTGAATGGTATCAAAGCTTCTCCTTGTTACACAAAAATGATTTCATATTTT